>OU611962.1:5000000-7500000 GCA_914767545.1 Sesia apiformis
CAATTTCATTAGAGGCCCCCAACAGAATATCAGCGCTTCTCCCCGATTAGGAAGCAATATGCTGTTGGTGGCCTATTTGTTGCCGCACTATATACAACACTTTGTGTTCTACTTGTATCATTTTTTACTATGTCAATTCTGTGTGCTGTCTGTGGTGACAAATAACGTTATTTTCTTTCTTTCTGTATGTAAAGAAACAACAATAAATGCGTCCTACCTGAGGCTGTTATATACTGATACCATATAATACTGAGACTTATTCACGGAAAATAAAAAAAAACAATAATATATTATCTGGCTCATAAAAAGTAGTCATACGCAGCTATAAATATATCCTAAAATCGTTTTAATAACTTTAGATCCCGGAATAGATTATACTACACAGTGTGGCCACTGGAATTTCCTGTCAGGTCCAAAGAAATATTAAATGACTCACCCTATTCCGACCTATACCTATAAAAAAGCTTCTAATATATCATTTGCAATAATCATGCCATAAAATTCTGATAAAAAACTTTTTTAATTTATACAAACACGTTCCTTGGCGCCTGGCGTTATTTTAATCAGATTATCTTATCTAAAAAATCGCCTCATACATGGAGCTAAAACGTGATCAAACAATGCCAGGAGTTCGCTTTAAAAGTGTTCCTTATTGATAAAAGACATATCGCGGTTAGTGGGTAAGACAAGAGATAATGATAAAACTTCCATAGTGATGTGATGAAATAGATAAAATGTCAGTTAAATAATTCTGCCAATAGAACCTTGGTATTTTGTGCATACTACATTCATGATGGACTTACACAGAATTGCAGAGATAATGACTAGTATTTCGAAAAATTAGAGTGGTGACCAGCTGAATCCAAAATAAATCACTTTCGAAATTTGGGCACAAAAATAATTTGGATATATGTATACCGGATAAGTTTGTAGATGGGCCAAAACGATTCAACAGTTTCCAAATTACGACAGTGTAACATTACTGAAAAATATTTTAAATAAAATTAACACAATCTATGTTATAATAATATCTAATGATGTTATTGATCAGACCTTGTAAAACTACAAATTTAAACGAAACAATTTAAACAATTCTAAACGTACAGAAAACAGCGAAGTATGCCTACCTGCATAGCATCAGCTGTTATTGTCGACCTCAGAACTACTGTCAAGGATTTCGTGAACAATAATTGCCTCCTTATGATTCCAAACGGAGGCCTGTGCGCTTTTCCGTGGAATGTTCAAAGCTGACAATCAATGAATTATATTATTTATATGTATATATATTTTAATAAATATAGGTATATCAATTGTATTTCAGCCATCACGTATTCAGGTCACTTTCATCATACATAAAACCATTTTAACAATGAAAATTACAGCTTATTATCAATTTCAGGTTAATTTAATTTTTTTATAGTACAGATATAGGCTTTTCTTGTCAATTATTTTGGTTAATATAAAAATAAATATTCAATTTAAAAAAAAACACTAATTTAGATATGATTATTGAAGCAGATTAAGTTCACTCACAGCCTTGAAGTTTCAAAATGCTTGAAAATTAGGCTCTTGAATTTAAAAAATGTCGATAAAAACTATTACACAACCATTATTTTCTTATTCTATTAATTCAAATTTGTGTGCAGAGTGGCGTGCGGCGGCAACGCAGGCAACCTCCCCCCGGCAGATCACGACGATGACCTCACCAGTCTCAGTTGGCTTCAAGACAAGAATCTTCTTAGAGGTACGTTTAAATTTCTTCATGTTATTATTTCAGATGATTTAGATCTTCCCCGGTAATATAAAGCCTCGTATTTACTAGGGGACAAATATCGCGGGACACGTCGCATGAAACATTGTCGAACATTGCATGACATCACACGACATCTTGTCCTGCGACCACAATCACTCACAATCATATGTCGTGCGATGTATGGGACGACGTCTGTTCTACGATGTTTATCTTCTAGTGAATACGAGTGATTTTAATTTTGCGTATACTTATTATTTAAAAATATATATGTGTAAAACACTATATTTTTTCAGGTATAAATCTAACAAAAAGTGACATGGAAGATACGAAAATGATCGGCAGCCAAGTTATAGTAAAGGTCAGTAACATTACACTATGGTTCATATGTACATTATAGGACAAGAGCAATGACAGTTGACGTAAATCTTATCATAAATATTTTACAAAAATCAACGACGTAACGAGGTGATTAAATTAAAAATTGTCATCAAAGCGTTTCAGTGAGAGAGCGTTTGATAATGACGTAAAAGGTACATTACGGAATTATATTATGTATTACTACCGGAAAATAACTTTTACATTGACTTTGACTAATGCGCATTAGTCGATTTTTGGGTCTATTCGGCTGTGGGCACGGGCCGCCGCCACGGGGAGTGTCAATTTGAGCGCGCGTGATTGGTTAGTCTGTCGGCCCATGTCTCCCGCATCACACTCACGTCCCGCTCGCTCTTGCGTGCACTTCCATGCAATATTATTTTCGTATTCCGTCTGTGCATCTGTGCAATATCGTGTTGTGATGCTGCGAAAAAGTAATACGGTTTTAAGAAGGCAAGCAAGAAAAATGGGGTATGATGTCTACTGTTTTATGGAACAAGAAGCTAAGAAAGGCGAATTACAAATGGAAACAGTAAAACGGACTGCGGAGCCAACTAAAACTTCCGTAAGTACTGTGAGGCGTATCATATAAAACCAGAGAAAGGCTCCAACGTTTTTATAACACCTGGGAAAAGGGGTCTAAAATGAAAACACATATGACATGTGTGGATAGTTTCGATCAGACTGTCATAAACAGGTCACTGCCTACCGTAGACAAACTCAGAAAAAAAGTTAATCATTTTATTGAGTCCGAACATAGTCAAATATTCGGTTACTAAGGATTGAATAGCTTTGTTCGCGGTAAGGATTCAGAACTGATTCTGGACTAGTACTGAACTAATTTGGAATCGTAGTAGAGCGCATGCTCGGTTATAAACCGATTCGTGATTTTTATTTCCGCGAACGATTTCGGAACCAAACTGCGTACGATCTACTGTCATCGGCAGTGTTACCAACTCTCAAAAATATTTATCCCTAAAGCTTAAGTCAAAAACCCCCAAAATCGCCCCAATTACTTTAATCCAATTTAATCCCCCTAAAAAAATATATAATAAAAGAAAAAATATAAATTACAAAAATGTAATGAAATTTCTTTACCTCTTAAATCTGGATCTGTTTCCCAAATCTACGTGTACTTCTGACTGTACATTTTTTTATTTTTAGTTTCTTTTGGCATCATTAACAAATTGCTTGTTGGCACACCAGTACAACAACAAAATCGAATTAAACAAGTAAACAATAATCAACGTACATATGTACTTCCAGTAAGCATAGGCACAATAACCACCAGTCACCACAGAGTAGTTGTAATATATTTGTACTAGATGTCGTTAAGTCGCTAGGTCAACAAATAAATATGATTAGCTATTATAGTTTGGATTGTCCCATGGCCTATACTTTCACATAATATATGAAAAATATATATTCAAAAAAATATATGAAGAGTCAAAAAATCCCTAAAAATATAAAACCCCTAAAAAAAACCCATCCCACTTATTTACCCCCTAAATTTGGGGGGAAAACTCCTAAGTTGGCAAGTATTTAAGTGGAACCACCAAAACACATTACTCTTATTAGAGTATTATATAAACTTATTTATATAAACAACAAACAAAACTAACCATATTTTATTTAACCCTTAATAAATTAATAAAATGTATATTCTATTTAACTATTTAACCAGTTTATTAGTTTCTAACCAACTGAATATAGCCGCAGCATGTATGTCAAATGTCGTTAGGTAAAAACTGCGCATGTCTGGAACTACGGATTCTTGCCAAAGTTATAGAACTGATAGAACTGATTCTGAACCGATCCTGAATCGAGTTCGACGGTTCCGCGAACACAGAACTGTAACTAGAAATTCTGAATTGTGTGTTGCGCGAACGGCATTATTTGAACTGCGCATGCGTATAGTTCCGAATCAGTTCTGAATCCTTACCGCGAACGAAGCTATTGGCTGAACATAATCATGACGTACTCAGGTTACCACCGTACCACCCAGATTTAAACCCGATTGTCATGGCATGGGCAGCCATTAAGGGATATGTGGGTAGCAAGAATGCCAATTGGAACATGAAAAGAGTGATAGAACTGGTAAATGAAAAGGTGGCAACGATGGGTGCGACAGAATGGGAAAAATTAACTAAAAAGCTCAAAGACATCGAGGAGGAGTATATAAAAAGACATGTGGTAGATAGGGTTACCGAAGAATTATTTTTGTCGATAACGATGACTAGTGACTCGGATTATGATGATGATGAAGATGTACCAACCACCAGCGCCGCTTCTGCTGACCACACCTGCAATGTGCATCTGCACGATGACTTAATGGAAGGAGTATCGCTATTACTTTCGGACTATTAAGTTTTATTTTCATTACATGAGTCGTACATCGATTATTCTCATTCATGTCCTAATAAGTCATGGTCAGATGGTTCCATTATTATTTTGTATTAAAATTATTTAGTTTTCTTCAATTATTTATTCATAAAAACGTTTATTTTAGAACTTATGAGAATGCAAGACAAAATAAGTTAAAAATTTGTGCAAATTATTTTGTCCGTAAGTGTACATGCGCGAACTGACGCCGACTTGTTTTCAAGTTATATGCCGGGATCTGTACTAACGACCGACCCTAGCTTTGCTCAGGTGATATAACGATTTCCTAGTAAACCCAAACATAGCCTATGTCCATTTACGTCAATTTAGCTTCCTAAAAGTTGAAGGGTTTCGAAATCGGTTCAGTAGTTTTTTGGTTTACCTCTTACGTGTGAACAAAAAAACTCAGTCTCTCTTTATATTCGTTTAGATTGGCAATATGTATTAGCTACTTATGCTTTACTATGAGAGGACCTATGACATGCGAATGAAGTAATATTACTCGGCTGACTATATATTTTTTTTCTATTTCGAAAAAACTTAAAAGCCTCTTTCAACAAATTATTGAACTTTAACCGCTATTCTTATTTTATCATTGCTTAAATTTAAAATAAACTACACAGTTGAAATTCTAATTGCTAGAAAGGGAGACAGACAAGCAATAAATAGATTAGATGTCATAAAGATAGATATATCCTATCTTAGTCCAGTAAATCACTAGGGGGATGGATTATGACCCGTAACCCCCTGGAGATTTAAACAATAATCGCAATAAAATATTATAGCAAATAGTGAAACAGTTCAGTCCTTTTTTAACTTGTAACTGTTAAGCCTTATTATAACTCACTTATTTTTCAAGTATTTTCATTTTGGCTTCAAGAATCAATTTCAAGTATCTTAAGTTATTTAATTACGTGTATGTGTGCCGTGTGGTGTCGGCTGGCTACAGAATAGCACCACCCCATCTCCTCCCGTGGGTGTCGTAAAAGGCGACTAAAGAATAACAAAGCCGCTAACCACAAGTGTTGAGGAACTACACCACCTCTGAAAGAGTGGACTCACCAACCCGTTTCACCAGCGTGACGTTTTAAGGCCATACGTCTCTCTATTTAAAATGTTTTATTTCAAAAGACCTTATTTAAAAGGACCCTATTCTTTGGTTTCAGATGGAACAACCCCTAACGCCCCCTCCCGTAGCACGCGTAGCGTCACCCCCGCGAACTCCTTGCAAAGCTCCCCCCTCCCCTTCCCAAGTGCCGACACACACTAAACCCCCGTATTCTTTCTCGTGCCTCATATTCATGGCAATCGAAGCGGCGCCGGCGCGCGCGTTGCCCGTCAAAGAGATATACGCGTGGATCATACGACACTTCCCGTACTTCAGGCACGCGCCGCAGGGCTGGAAGAACAGCGTGCGGCATAATCTATCGTTGAATAAGTGCTTCCATAAGGTAAGTTGATTTATATTTTAATTTTTCAGTAATTATCACCCTATAACGTCTCACTGTAGAGTATGTATAAGATACACATTATTATCAACATGAGAATACTTGCACATCAATAAAATCGCGGATGTTTTCCTAAACTCCACATACTGTTTCCCATCACAATGTTTTGCCATCCCATTAAATACAATGTACTAAAACATACCACTCAGTTCACACAGCAGTGTCTTAGCGGGAAAAGACAAATCACTCGCATCTGCTGCTCCAGTTAAGAAATAGAACGGTATTTTGATAGCTATATTTATATGGACATATCCAAAAATCCCAGGTTTGTTAATAAAAAACCCGGGTAAATTAAAATTACGTTACTTTCTCAATATAATAAATAAGTACACTAAAACGACACTAAAAATTGTATTTACTAAAATTCACTCAAATACGTTACTTTCTCAATGTTAGTTTTACATTCAATTTCATAAATTCAAAATCCCAGAATCCCGAAGGCATTTCAGCACTACATTTGACTAATAGAAGTCTAAGCCAACTGCTATAGAAAAGTATTTTCAAATAATTTTAAAAATAACTTATGTAACTTATAGGTAGCGGCAGCCCCGGGTCTCGGCAAGGGTTCCCTATGGACTGTCGATCCACAGCACAGACCCACTTTATTACAGGTTGGTATATGCAATCAGCCCTTGCATCAATCACTGCTGGACGCGTGCCTCTCCATGCACATTGTCTTGTGCATGAGAGATGTACGGCCTGAAAACGTCACTCTGATAAAGCGGGTTGGCGAGTCCACTCTTTCAGAGGTGGTGTAGTTCCTCAGCGCTTATGGTGGGGGCTTTGTTATCCCTTAGTCTCCTTTTACGACACCCACGGAAAGAGATGGGATGGTTGGTTGATTGGTTATAACTAGAGATCGGATATTCGGGTGCATATTTACCTACAAGGTATAAAGTATGGAAGCGGCTTCTTAAAATAATTTATTTGAAAATCGAAATCCCGTTATTTCACAACTAATAGGATGCTTATTTATGAAACTCCTCAGCAGTTTTGAAGGTTTGATGGTGACCAGGACAGAGTCTATAGAATCTAAGGCACTATTGAAGATATAAACTTCTAATTTGTACTCAAATTCTTAGTTCTAATGGCAATTTGTAGGAATTCAGTTCTGAGTTTTAGGGATTAACTTTAGGTATATGCATCGTATTCTATAGTCGTAACATAAATTTGTCGATCCCGGGATGGCGGCATTCTCCCGATACAAAAGTGCACTCCATACTTATCCAACACCTCAACTTTAGGTAAATAGACACCCGAATATCCGATCTATAGTTATAACGTACCATTTAACCTTTTTTATCCAAGCAACCTTGGCAGTGGTTGACGTGTCAATAGTTAGAATTGTTTGCTGATATATGTACACTTCCCGGTCGAAAGTAATACACATCGGCTAGCTTCGGTTTTATAGAGCGTCGTCTCTGTCGTGTGCCGATACGTCGCTGACTGACGACAGAGACGACGATCTATAAAACCGAACCTAGACGATCATAGTCGATGTGTATTACTTTCAACCGGGAAGTATATATATGTAATATACTTTAATTTACTAAATGCTATGTTTTAAACCCAATTTTGTAAGCATGAACATATAAAAAGTAACAGTGCCCGCGACTTATAGTTTCATAGTTCCAAATTTCATTAAAATCTGAACCAGTGTATACCACGCTAAGTTGGTGTCAGTGTATGTGCGCATAGTGTATGTCTGAACCCGCATCATGCTATAGCATGATCAAAATCCATACAGATCAAAGAATTCAAAATATTCTTTTGGGCATCATTTGTACTTTTGTCATTTGTACATTTGTGCACCGTCTTTTGTCAAAAAATATTAAATGTACAGAAGTAACCGTAGGCATGATGAAGTGACGAATCCGTCATGAATGTCAGAACTTTTCAAGATTTTTGACGGCATGATCAATGAAATTTATTTTCGCGTAACAAATTATTATGGCTATACTAGGCTAAGCAGCGTATACTGATGCGCCCAATCTGGTTTTTGTCACCTGTGCATCTGTTCAGCGTAGTATCTGTCTAGCCGGTTCTTAAACTGGATCGCCGAATCTGCGTCTATAACATTTTCTGTCAACTGGTTCCATTCGTTAACTACACTGTCTGATACTAAATGTTTATAGGGATTGGAATGTGGGTGAAGTCTTTCTAGAATCGGTCATTCGTAAACTAACTGTAATGCCGGTTCTACATTCACACCGTGAAGCCCCGCGAATAACCGTGAACGCAAGTGTGGATAGTTTTCGCGACTTCTCGCGTGTTCACTGCTTTTGTTTCCCGGTCGGAATCGTCAGTTGTGTGTCAAAGGATTCGCGGGCGCGAACCGCGAGCGACTATGAACAATTATGAGTTTAGAGAGGTGTTCTCGGGACACCCAGCTTCACGGCATGAATCCTGGCCGTGAATTCGCGGCGTGAGTGTACAGCGTATACAGTGTACAATGTATTTATTTCAATTCAAAGAAGACAAGTTACATAAAACCAAAAACAATTACATAAATACAATTTACATAAATACAATCTTCATACAATATCTGGTGGACCCTAAACTTGGCAGGGCCTGTGTTTTAGGGAGCATACCAAGTGATGTCACAAAGTATGCGAAGCCAGACTGATACAAATTTATAAGTCCAATTAACCTATGCCAATACTACAATGCAATTTATATAATTCTATGATAAACGTTTATATATACAGGGAAAATTATTAAACGCAAAATTTATTGTAAATTATTATAATTATCATATTTATACGTGTGTATATGCAGGCTTTCGGCCGTCAGCCAATCCCCCCGGCACCGCCGGACACGCCGCCGCCGGCCAAGAACGGTCCGGATCCGCAGCTGTTTCCGTTTCTGGCGCGGCGGCTTGCGGGCGACGCGCCTCGCGCGGAGCCCGGCGCCGACGAGTACCTCGCCGCCGCCACCGTACTCGCCATGAAGTACGGACCCGCGGTACTCGACCAGGTAACGTACATATACCCGTACTCACACCATTATCATTTTCTACTTTATACAGGTCTATATATCAATGTCGACCTTTATAAAACATTATAAAAAATAAATAAAACAATAAAGAACAAAAAATATACCTATATGTACATTATATTATATAAATATAAAATACGTGTAAAATGAAATTAATAGGTATATATTCTATCATACCGACGCTTGAAAGGAGAAATAGGATAAGCTACATTCTGACGATTTTACAGCAGAGCAATGAAATTTGATTTAAAAAAAAAATCTTATAAATTCACCTTATTATCGTATTTACGTGATTCTTACTGTTTTAGTAAGCTTCTTTTGTCCTCTAAATGGTGACTCGATGATGAATGATGGATGACATAAACAGTTGTTCTAAAATCTCATTATTTTTGGAGTTAGTGTCGCTTAGTAATATTTTTAATCTAAAACAGACGAGCAATAACTAACTAACCGAAAAACTTTGACCTATAAATTTATAGGAAAAGTGTCTTAATAGTAAAATATAGCAACTTCTAATTAAGGTTAAGCATTCTAACCTACATCTGAATATAGATATCTAAATTTTGTATGCAGGAACATCCTGATTTCATTTCCTTACGATGTTTTCCTTCACCGCCGAGCAAGTGATATTTTTTTAAATCCGTACTTTAGTTAAAACTCAATTTGAATACACGATTTCATAAATATAAGATGTAAGCATACCCTTATGTATGGCATAAAACCGCCTTTTGTCCATTATACTTATGTCCAATGTCTGTTATTGTTGTACTTTGTTTGGTGTGCAATAAAGAGTTTTATCTATGTACGCTACCTACCTTTGGAGATTAAGGACTGGATTTGGTGAAATATATGTGTATTTGAACTCACGACACAAAAAATCCTAGTGTGGCATTATCGTTGTTATAAAACAAATGTAATAATTGTTATATAGATATTGTTATGTTATATACTCGCGATTTATTATTTATTTCGTATAGCCGATATTTTCGGCGACGAAACTGCGGTCTCGCACCGCAACCTCGCCCAAAGTCAGCTATACGAAATAAATAATAATCGTGAATAAGTTTACATAACAATTAATATGTTCAACCAGAAAAACAAAAGTTTAAAATCTTATAAAACGAATGTATCGTTTGTAGCTGCCCCCCGCACACCTAGTAATATCTCGGTGCGCTCGCGACGAGCACTCGTACAGCGGCGGGTGCGAGGAGCGGCGCACGGCTGAGGCGCTGCTCAACCTGGCCGGCGTGCCCTCGCACCCCGCGCCCAGCTAGCCTACCACTTGATAATAAGCCGAGGGGGAAAGGGGAACGGTGACGTTTGGCCGAGTTGATTCGATAATATACAGATTATATATACCTACTAGTGGCTATACGGTATATTCCTTTAGCTCTTGTGATAGTAAATCCGCGAGCGCCCTTACTACCTCGCTCTTACACGTGAGGTTAGAAGCCGAGTTACGTTCATGTTACACTGCCGCCTTAGAAAAAACAAGTGTATTTTGATGGCATTCTAGAAAAATGCAAAAAAAATGTAGTAATAACTGTTCATTAATTTAAAATCAAGCTAGAAACTTGGGAGTTTTAGAGAAAACAAAAATACTAATCATTGTTTATTCTCTTTGTTAATTTTTAATTTCCTAATAAAATGTTACTTATGATTTCATTACTAAAGCCCTTTTCCTCTTGAGAAGGTGATATACAATAAGTACCGTTCTAGCACGCCGCTTCTAACAAAGGTTAAAAACCGATTAACCTCTCTCTAGCCGATAGTCGAGCGCTATCAGAAATGGCGTACCCTGTGTATGCCAGACGATTTCGCGCGTACTCCACGCGCGAGTTGTGCACTTAATAATTGTTTATGAAATTAAATTGTATTTATACAAAGATCGAAATAGTAATGTTATTTTTACGTGAGAAGCAGTGCACTATAATTTTTACGTAACCGTTCAGAAATCGTAAAATAGGTCAATCAAACTAATCGTGTGCAAGAGCAGTATATCGTGCTCCGCGGCACACAAAGGAAGCAAGGAATGAAACGAAGGTTAATGGCTTCCGATAACTGTTATATAATTACGTACAGTTAAGCAACCCTGTAATAATGAGTGAAATATTTATATATTTAATAAAGTAATAAATAAACATATTTATCAATCCGATATCCGACAATGATTAAACATACCCAAAGAGCTCGAGTATTCAAAATGCACATCAGATATTACGGGTTTTCACCAGAACTACGCATAATTCTTCAACCTGAGTTTGAAATAGCATTTAATAACGGAAAAACTGTTTATATTTTTGACAAACTTATTAGTCTAGTACAGTACGACACAACTCAGAGGTTCCAACGATGTACCTATTCGCTAGACCAATGGAAATCCATTTATTTCCTGCCTCAACGTCTTATTCGTTGTGACCTCGAGCGCGCGGAGCGCATGAGACCATCCCACGTGCGTCATACGTTGATTACACACTTTCGGTAATGTTCGGTTTGACGAGGTAAGCCGATAGCACCTCTGAGTTGTGTCGTACTGTAATTTCTTGTTACAGCTTGAAACAGGTAAATAAGAAGCGATGCTTGAGAATGGTTTAACATAGAATTTGTATTGAAAAAACTGATAAAATATCAACCTTCTCGATATCATATCAGTACGTTAAAAGAAAATTCACGTACTTAGTTAAGTTGTCTTTTGTTTTGGGTCATACATGTATTTCTGCTCTAAAATAATATATCCGTCACAAAATTATTGTGGCTGTCATCAAAAAAAGTCATATAAATAAAATACTTAGCTTCAAAAAGATCAATAATGGTTTAATGAACTAATTTGAAAAACATCTAATTTTCTAATTATGCGAATTACCAACAACTTACTCTATGACTTTAAGAACTAATTTCTATCATCGAATCAACTCTGCGAACGTCCCATCGCCCATCATCAATATGTAGCAAAGTTTTTGCGACAAAGACGTTATTATGTATCTTTCTATTTTTCTTCTATGGTGTTTTTGTGTGCTTTGACTATAATTGTCAGTGAAAATGTTTGCACTATAAAATAATTTTATTACTGTCGAAAAGTGAAGAAAAAATGAATTACGATTTTTCATAATGCTGTATAATTTAATCTGCTCAAACGGATTGCTTTCAAAAAATCTTCTAAGTATATTGTAAGAAATAACTTGGTTATTCTCTAAAGAAATAGTTTGTAGGGCAAAGTCCTAGTAAAAATGGTTAGTTCTTAGAACAATTGAAAATTCATTTTATTGTCTATTGTCGCAACTACACATAGACAAGAAAGTTTACCATTCTCTAGTCCAATTAAGACAATCTATAGACAGTTTGAAAATGTTATACATAAGTATTCATACTATATGAAATTATTCAATTATTGCAGATTAATATCGTGCTTTATATACATCTTTAGATAAAGTGATTCATTCTCTAGTTAGAACCTATTTTTCCATATTCTCATATTATGTGTAATAGACAATGTTTTTCAATATAAAATATTTTCAAGTCCGACATTGCAAGGCAAGTGTATATCACTACACTACACAGCTTCAAAATATAAAGCACTCTACTCACGGATGCGACTGTGTATAGGGACGTGGGGTGCGAATTCTTTCGCATGAAATCTGCAAGCGACCACGTACAGATTCGTTCACTTTGAAACGACTAGTCGTGTGAGACGGACGAAACGACTACATTTTTATAACGGGACACTAACGGAACGACTACATTTTATAACGTCACACTTCAAACGGAACGACTACATTTTATAACGTCACACTTCAAACGAAACGACTACATTTTTATAACGGGACACTTCAAACGAAACGACTACATTTTTATAACGGGACACTTCAAACGGAACGACTACATTTTATAACGGGACACTTCAAACGAAACGACTACATTTTTATAACGGGACACTTCAAACGAAACGACTACATTTTTATAACGGGACACTTCAAACGGAACGACTACATTTTATAACGGGACACTTCAAACGAAACTACTACATTTTTATAATGGGACACTTCAAAATGTCGCTTTTGATAGAATTATTAATAGAAACGATTATCATTTCAATACTCTGTATGATTTAAATAATCCTTATTACAAATACGTATTAACTTGACATTAACTAACTGAAAAGTAAATTTAATTGAATTTCTCTTGTAATATTTGATTTTTGCACCTAATAAATAGTATGTCTAGTAAAATATCTATGTTTCGAAGCAAAATGACATGTTACCTTTATTCGGGGTATGCATAGTGAGAACTTGCCTCAGTTTACTAGGTTTCGTCAACGAATGCGCGCATCCCTCGTCCTGCCGCACACCAGCACCAGTGTGTAGATAGCTTAACTGCGCTCTTATTACTATACAATACTATAGTAGAAAAAACTACCTAGTGATAGATGTGATACTATTTATCTATTAAAATATTTTAAAAAGTGGAAATTAGATCGGTTCTACACCCCCCTTTATGTGCATTTGGGATTTGTCCCGGTCAATATAAATCACTCATTCGTGAAATATACCATTGTTCTATAAATCG
This sequence comes from Sesia apiformis, assembly GCA_914767545.1. Lineage (NCBI taxonomy): Eukaryota > Metazoa > Arthropoda > Insecta > Lepidoptera > Sesiidae > Sesia > Sesia apiformis. Next base: position 5,013,579 of record OU611962.1, read on the forward strand.
ATAAATTTAAATATATGGGGTTAAAGTATGAAATTGCCGATTTGTACTGAAAAATTAAAACTATTTTTTTTTCTAAAATGTAACATATTTATTTAATCAAAATATTTACCCTCGTTATCTATACATTGTTGCCATCTAATCGGAAGTTCATTTATGCCTTTGCGATAGAACTCTGGGGATGTAGATTCGACAAACTGTGTGAAAGCATTTTGTACTGCCTCTTAGGAAGAAAATTTTTTACCACGTAGAAAATTGTCCAAATCACGAAAAAAATGGTAGTCTGTTGGAGCAAGGTCTGGTGAATACGGAGGATGACGTATAGTTTCTAACTGCAGCTCCTGTAGAGTTACAACGGTTTCTCGTGCAGTGTGAGGTCTTGCGTTATCATGGAGCAATAATGGTGAAGATCGATTCACGAGTTTTGCTAGTTCGCCATTCACTGCTAGTTTCGCCATCATTGTTCGAAGTTCGGCACAGTAAACATCTGCTGTTATTGCTTGACCAGACCTGAGAAAGCTATAGTGAATAACACCATGAATAGACCACCAAACAGTTACCATTACCTTTTTATTGGTAAGCTTTGCCTTAGGGCACTGTTGCGGCGTTTGACCTGGGGTCAGCCATTGCATTTTTCGCTTTCGGTTATCGTAAAGAATCCACTTTTCGTCACATGTCACAATTCGATCCAATATTCCTTCATTTCTGTACCGATTCAACAAGGCAACGCAAGTTTCAACACGCGTTTCTTTCTGCAGATCAGTCAAATCATGAGGCACCCATTTTTCATATTTTTTTATCTTATTGATTTGATGCAAATGAGTCAATATTGTAGGTAAGGTAACGTTAAACCATGCCGCTAATTCCTGGGTAGTTTGACTCGGATCGGCTTCCACCATCTCCTTCAATTCAGCGTTATTCACCTGTGTGGGCGATCTTCCACGTGGTTCGTTCTTCAAGTCGAAGTTTCCATTACGAAAGCGTTTAAACCAAAAACGCACGGTTCGTTCATTAGCAGTCTCCTCTCCAAACGCATCATTGATATAGAGAGCCGTTTCTGCCGCGTTAGTTCCGCGTCGGAACTCGTATTCAAAGATTACTCGGATTTTCGAAGTATCCATCTTTCCCGTCTAAGCTGAATAAAAAAACAATTGAAAGTCGAAAATCGAATGTTGCACATTTTTTAAAACAAGAACCTCATAGGTATCATGTAAAAAAAGTTTCACTCAAAAATCTCACACCATGAAGGTTTTATGTCAATTCAAAGTATCTATTACTATAAAACGGCAATTTCATACTTTAACCCCTATTATAATTAATTATATTAGTGTTACCACGTTTTCTTCGATCTCTGTATGATTTTTAGAAGCCAATAATTGCCAGTATATGAATTTATCGACAGTGTTGCCATTATTAGCAAATATAACATTTTTTTTCCTATACAAATAACGATGGAAATGTGGTGCGCGATAGATTTAAGTTATATTTTATATTTATTTTCGCTTTTTGCGATATCGACTTGATTTAATTTTAAGAAACTTCGTAGTTTTCGCGAAAATATTTAAGTTATTTTATCAAATAAATTTAACAGAAACTTATGTCGTAAAAATATTAAAACATGTGATCTGAGCGCTGACATTTGTGAAAATATGGTATACAGGGCGATCAAGCAAAATATATTTTTGTCTACTGAAACCTCATCATTTTCAATTAATACCTGTGTAAATATAATAGATCATTAAGCGCATTTTGTGTTCATACACCTAGTTATTTAATCAATAATGTTGCCTACAGTTTAATTAAAACTAGTATAACCACATTATTAGATTCGATAAAATTTTATGACACAAACTTCGTGAAATTATAAACGAATCCTTCATTTAATATTCTTCATCGGATAAAGTTATTGAAAAAAATATTTCATATAGGACATCTTGAATATGATTGAAAGATTTTAAAATTTCAAAAGTAATTGGATAAATCTTTCTTCATCTAGTAGAGTAGAGTAGAAATGTATGATTTCATTTAACCTTATTGTGACAAATATCTTGAATTATAATATAATAAATAGATAATATTTTGGGGAAATCAATACACGGGTTGTGTGGTTATGAACCTGTTATAAAAGTGTAGAGGCGATTTCTAAGTGCCTACTAAAGTGCATCCAAGCTATTGAAAGTATAGCGTGGTATCGGTTTGATAGAAGTGTGTTTGAAGTACCGGAATTACAAAATTAAAATTTCCACAGAATATCAAAATGTCGGTTCCACAGAGTATCAAAATGTCGGTTCCACAGAGTATCAAAATGTCGGCGCTACTAAAGTTACTTCAATGTACAAAAGTAGGGGTTCCGGTGCTTCCAATAGCTTTGAAAAAATACACCAATTAGTGTTATGTGATAATTTGATAAAAGTCGATATAGATCTATATGTGTGTGAAACTGTACCTTTATACCCGTTATTATTTGCCCGGTGATAATTCAATCACCTATTTGCTACGCGAAAGCGTTACACACGAACATTTTAAAAGTGTACAAGTGGGCATTTAATGTTTGTATTATTCGTGCATAATAACCGTCATCGCATTGAGGAAACGAAGTCACTTCATAATCACATACAAATTGCCTGAATTAATACTTGATATTCATCGGGTATTTGATATTTTCAACCACATATAATTATTTTTTATTAATAGGCGTGTTATTTAGTTCTCTTTAACTCCTATTAATGTTGTCTCGTACGTATCTGTAACGAAATGAATATAAAAATATGTAGAAACATGAACTAGACTGATAAAACGACTGATTTGTGATGAAGCAATATTATTTATTAGTAAAAATGTTGGATATTTAGTTTCCACGAGCCCGACTTATTGAACACTAGTATATATTGATGTTTTATTTGTTCCGTTGTGATATTTCAACACAAATCCTCAAATTGTGTTCGTTTTGATGTTATTTATGAAACAATGTGTTCGCTATCAGAATTATCGCTAGTGTAATATTTATTGCAAAATCAAGTTGAGCAGTTTGACTGCGGAGGACGAGATGTAATTATGTAAACGTTATTATCCATGCACATTTTTATATAATTTCACGCCTTCTTTTTAATGTCACTTCATCGTAGACAAAGGAGAGGTCGCTGTGTGCCAAATGTAAAGAAATTGAATATGACAGTGTAGCAGCAAATTCAAATATTACTATGAGTGTATTTATAATGAATAAACATACTATGTAACACTAAGTAGATTAGGTGGTAAGTGATATTATATTAATGTAATTTAATTGCTAAAGAAAATTTAAATACATACATTTTGCTGTATTTAGGAGCGTCTTCCATCTTACTCGTTTTGTTCTCTATTAGGTACTGTTGCGGGAAAAAGTCCTTTATAAAACTAATCGACAATTTTTCATGTAAAACATGAAAAAGTGTCATTTTAGAAGACAATTTGCTTTGGTCTTTACACTCTGTAATATGCTATTATTATTGTACGCTTATGCTCGTTCTACATTTTTATATGGACTTTTTTCTTGGACAGTGCACTCTAGCCTTTCTTTCGATGGTAACATAAATTGTAGATGAAAATTTACAGCAATAATTAGTACCTAATTGTAGCGGTATTTTGCTGGTAGATGCTACGTATGTGTGTGATATATTGCAATTAATTTACTAAGTGCTATGTTTTAAACGTAACTTTGTAAGCATAAACAACTTGTTTAAAGATAAACGGCAGTGTTACCATTATATAACTTATGAATAAGAGTAATAAAGTTTGTAGTTTGGGATTAAACGCAAACCGGTAGTTGACTTTCCTAAATTTAACATTTAATATGATATTATGAGTCATACAAATTAAAACGGTTTTATTTTTCAATTTAGGTATATATGAATTTCGGGAATGTTTGATGAAGGTACATGCATGTTTATAATGACATTAAGAGGAATGAAGTCTCTTATCTTCTATATTGCAGTATTTTTCTTAATCTATGACCATTATCTCAGTCACTTTTAAGATATTTTTTGGAATTTACAGACAGCATATTTAAGATATTTAATTACTTAATTTTCTCAAACAAAAAGGTCAAATATCCAATTCCGTTTTACGGACGGTAAAGGTTTTAATAAATTAAGAAAACCTCGAATGCAACAACACGCGTGCTCTAAAAGTTGTTTATGTATACAAAATGTTCTAAAAAAAGTTATATCAACATGATATTAAAATTGTTGCGGCTCATTTGATTGACAAAAATATTTTAATCGATTAATTTATTCTTTAGTTATACGTTGTAACGCTGTTATTTAGTTTACTGTAATATAAGCATTGGTTTGCGGAACTATTTCTAAACAAAAGGGTTACTGCAAAATGGGTTTGCTTTGAAAATCGTTTTATTAAATTTGCGTTTTGGTGTTGCCACTTCAAATAATTGTCTATTAATATTGCCGCTCTAATAAAATACATGTTTTATACGGCCGCTGAAATTATCAATCTTAAGTTATGAAGTGAGATTCGACAATGATTGTGCTGCAGTGGCGACATCAAATTTGCTAAGCCTAGCTATATGATAATGTTAGTGTCTGAACTTTTTAATTAATTATAAAATGTATTGTTGTTGTTGATATTTTTTGCTGGCTCGGAAACCACATCACTTTTTTAATATTATTGCTATTGTTGAGAGTTATTGCCAAATTTTTATTTATCCTAAAATATTTCGTCTTTGTACATATCCATTAAATAAATTATGTACCAAGGATCAAGCTGTTTTATTAATAAAAGCCTAACCTTTCAAGCGTTTGAACAAATACACACGCCTTTTCAACTCATTATCAGTTTATTCAATAGGCAGTAATGTGGCGCCATAGAAATCTAAATAATATATGAGAACGCGTTTCGCCGGCTCGCTGCTATTACTACATATATAGGACAATAAATACGCAATTACACCTATAGGACTTTTATTCGAGTCACGGATATGACTTTGCTATCAAGCGAGTGAAATTTGTACGGAGATGAAACTATTGGACAGTTCTACATGTCATATCCCAGACTAGAATAAAAAATCCGACTACACACGTTCCTAGCATGCTTTGCAAGCTAAATTAAACCCTAAGGGTCAGCGCAGACGGACGGAGTGGCAGCGAAGCGAGTTTAGTAACAATTGAAATTCAACTTATTATTTCTACATACGACTGAAATTGGTCTATCGAAATAAAATCACTCTGGGAGGCTCAAAGCGCCGCGAAGCGCGGTCGAGCGGCCACAAGCGTCCAAAAGAGACCGCGTTCATGTTCAAACTCGTCGTCGGCGACGCGTATTTCGCGGACAGTGTTCTATCGAATTGGACGCGTTTAAACGAGAAGAGGCCATGAACGAAGAAAAATTAATAAACTTAGTACAGGCACACCCATGTCTGTACGATATATACTCGCGCTTTTACAGCGACAAAACGATGAAGGCAAATGCCTGGGATTCAATAAGTAGAGAACTTGGAAATACTGGGAATAATGTATTTTCAATTAAGTAGGTATCATTCACAATTCACATAATTACACACGAGAGCCATAATGTATATTACATCTTCGTATTCTTCAGCAAACAAAGCAATAATACTCGTAACCATATCCCAGTCCACCATAATAATGTCTGTAGAGAACAAACATCGACCATAGAATGGACAACCCGCGACTGTGTTGCGCATCCTTGAGAGCCGTGCGCGGAGGCTCTGAATTCACACGGCCGCTCGTCGAGGCCCGCATGTCTGTCAGTGTACTTTGTGACCGATGACTGCTCTTCGCCACCACTCCGTCCGTCTGCGCTGACCCTAACTGTTGCACTTTAACGTTGCGAATACTTAAAGCATTACTCGCTTACTCACACTGACAATAGTTACTGTATTTGTGTTATCGTTTAGATTGTTTGCACTAATTCTTGACACCAAATAGCGATAGGTAATGATCAGTGATCTGTATAGGGCCAATTTATCTAGTTGGCGAAAAGGTATATGGTAGGTAGTGTTGGTAAAACCACGAAATATATTTATTTATTTTTATCCAATCCCGTGATCCCAGAAATAGTCGTACTACTTAGTACACATGAAAATACTGCCTTTTTGGCATTTTCTAGCAATTCCAAAGATTTGAACGATGACCCTCAATCGTAATGGAGGTTTACCGAGATCTCGACAAACACATTAAATTGAAGTCTGGAAGCGATGCTGATTATTGGTAAAAATTTGGGTGAAACTTTTTACCTAAAGTGCAGGAAACAACTGTAACATAAAAAAATATAAAGGTATTTTACAATTTTTTGGGGTTTACAACTTTTTGTTGAGGTCATTGCGAATTAGAGAAGAAGCAACGTTGTAAAAACTAGTAACCTTCACTAAAATTTAGTAAAAGTTATCTTAAGATTTGCAAAAAAGAGTAAATAAATAAAAAATCCTTAAGCTAAATGGAATAAAAAACGTTACTAGTTCCCTATGGTACAACTAGTTGAGCCTTGCAGTTGGTCCGTGGGTCGGAAACAGCTCACTGCCCTAGTACTTAAATGAAAAAGACTGCCAATTAGCGAATTAACAGTATTTTGTACCGGTTTCAAGCCTTGTCTCTATGACACTTGGGAAGTAAAACGGTTTTATGAATAAATACAGAATTTAATTCTTTTTAAAATAGTTTATTACAAAAAAAAGAACAAAGCGTGGTTCTACAACCAGTCTATCAGTAAAATACAATATTTGTCTTAGAATTAACATAATGCCGAGTCTATTCAACATATATTACTATATTTTTATAAGTGTTCATATAAAAACAGTAACATTGACAGTCCATCTAAGAGAAGTAAATTTGGCGGGCTTCTGACGGTGACTGTTCCATGGGGCAGTAGGGACACTTCAACCTGAAATAAATATATGAGTAATAAATATTTGTGGAAGGGAATAAAATATATTTGTATTTATATATTTCGCCGTTAATTCGGCGAATTCGCCGCGATATTCGGCTTTTCTCATCCAGCCGGATGAGAAAAGCCGAATATCGCGAGTGATGACAGTCGTTGGGAGAAGCCTATATCTAGCAGTGGAGATAGAGACTTATATATGGTATATTTTTTACGTTTAAATATGATAATATAGATCTAGATAATATGGTGTAGTGTCGTGTGGCTTTAAAATAGCACCACTCCAGCTCCTCGCGCGAGTGTCGTGTCGTGGCGACTAAGGAATAATAAGCCCGCCATGAGGAACTAAACCACCTCTAAAAGAATGCCCTCGTCAACCCTCTTGGGCATCGTGACGTTTTACGGTCATGCACAAGACAATGTGCACGAGGAGGCCCAATGTCCAGCTGTGGACGAAAATAGGGCTAGTTACGGTTACTAGGTTTCAAGAAGATACAATAAAGACAATACAAATACACAAGAATATTTAGTCAGTAAACTGCAGACAAAAAAGTGGGAGTAGTAAGAGAAAGATGAGGGGAGAAACGGGAAAAGATGTTGCACGGGTAATGACTAATACGCACAATGACAAACGTTGGAAAAATGACCAGTACGCAAAACGATCTATACGCGTAACTACAGTCCGCACGGCCTAAGCTGAGCTTTGTATTTGTGTGAGTGATCATCAAAAGTAGAGTCAGAAAAAAAAACTTTTAAAAATAAATTTTATTATTAGTGATCAATAAATAAAATTCAAACATAAAAAAATTATAACAATTCTTCTACACCGGACATTGCATCTTCATCATTTTCATTATTAACTCTCGTCTGATGTGTCGTTTGTGTTAATAATGAATCGTTCCGTTATATCATCAAGAACAGCGTCGTGACCACGAAACGTTTTTTCTTCTTTTAATGCGTGGTCACATACATTTTTCCATTCTTGTACATTGATAGCGCCAACTTTTTCTTTGAATAACCTCATTATTGTATCCATATTCATTGACACGTTGTTTTTCGCTACGTATCCTTTTATCACTGCCCATATATTTTCAATTGAGTTGAAATCCGGGTGGTAGGGTGGTAGACGAAGGACGCTGTGACCATATTCTCTAAGTAAAGTGTCAATTTTATATTCAATAAATCTTTGTTTGTTTTCCAGTATCAATTGATAGTGTTGTGGTTTAAGCATCGATGTAGAGTGATCGATATTGCGATACTTGAGCCAGTCAATCATATCTTGTTTACGACTATTTGAGTTGGGAGCGGGATTTTCTAACGAATTGTGGTAAGATCATCAAGTCTGCCACCACAACGCTATTGGGCTTTAAATTTGGAATTAATTGCGTTTGTAACCATTTCGTGTAGTTTTCTGCGTTCATATTATTATGGTAATCACCACTTTTTTGATTTGCTTTGAACATCAGCAGGGCTTTTGGTATGAAATCGTCCTCTCCGCCGGCATGGACTATTATTAAACGATTTCCTTTAGAAATTGGTTTCTTCAAACCAGAAGTGCTGCCATCTGAATAAGATTTCGAAGAAGTGTGAATCGTGTCTATATATGTTTCGTCGGTATAAACGATTGGCCGGCCCTGAGTGCGATATTCGGAAATTTTAATCAAAAAATTTATACGAAGATAACGTATCTCATTTTTCTCCATTAGAATTTGTCAGTTATCTTCTGTCCTTTTCATTTAAATCCTAAAAGAGACACTTCTTTACGCAATGACCAAATTGAACCTGGATACTTGATTTCTGTCTTCAACTTTTCATGTATTTGCTTCATAGTTGGCATCTCTTTATCAGTAATGTGAAAGTTGTGAATAGTTCTTCGGATTACCGCTTTATCAAAATCGTCAATAATAATAATAGTTTTCCTACATCTGGTCTTTTCAGAGATTTAAATTTGCTTCCGTCTTCCAAAAGACGTTTACCTTCCAATAAAACTCGTTTGACAGTGGACAGCGGAATTCCCGTCGATGTCGCTACCAATTGGGCTGACGTAGTGACACTTGACATGTCTTTATCGTTCACGTCTTTAAAATAACTATTTAAATTGCACAAAATTTCTTTCACTTGGCTATTTAAAGGTTTTCGTATTCTTAGTTTACTTGTGTTGGCAGCCATTTCACTAATAAATGGAACACAAAAATAAAATATTAAGAATTAAACACGTCACGCTGCTACCAGTACAAGAGGTGAAGTGCGGAAGGTGCGCGGCGGAGTTGCGTCGCGCGAGGGACGCACCACGCCTCAGGCCGGTTGCCAAAAAGCAGTATAAACCGATTTAAGCCAAGCAAGGGACGCGTCGCGCTCTAGGCCGACGTCACACCTACACTATCTATGTACACTCACACAAATGCAAAGCTCAGCTTAGGCCTCGCGGACTGTACCTGTATGCATAACGACCAACATATACCTACAAAGACTTCGACTTTATCCCCTATTTTTTATAGAAATAAGGCGGCAGACGAGCATATAGTCCACCTGATTGGTTACTATTGCTCATAGACATCAGCGATACATGTCAACATTAGTCGAGAATGACAAACGTTGGCACTCCCCCAAATGCGCTGCCTACCTTTGAAGAAAGGGTTAGGAAAATGGGGGGGATAGCATAGGATGGGAATGGGCTCTGGCATATCTCACTCACTACCAAAGCACGTATGTACATAACATACTGAAAACGAAAGCAAGCAAATGTTTTAAGTAAGAAACAAATGTACTATTTTTGTGTTTTTAGTGAACTGTTCATAGTGTTTTATTCCTGAAAAGCTATTTAAATACCTATATACTACTCTATCAAATAAGTTTCTGGAGTTATTTAATAAAACAAAAAATATCGCTTCAATTGTCTAAATTTATTTTGTCGCCTTCAAATAGGCTCCATTTGACACAATACACTTTCGCCATCTAATAATCCATTCATCGAAACACTTCTTATGGGCACTTTCCGGTATGGCCTTTGGCTCTTTTAGCGAATTTTGTTTCATTACGTCTTCTTCTTCTTTTCAGCCCTTGGACGTCCACTGCTGGACATAGGCCTCCCCCATTGTCCGCCATTTAGACCTGTCGGCAGCGACCTGCATCCAGCGGGTGCCCGCAACCTTTATGAGATCGTCTGTCCATCTAGCAGATGGACGTCCTCGGCTTCGTCCGCCGGTACGTGGTCTCCATTCGAGAACCCTTCTGCCCCATCGGCCATCGGTTCTTCGAGCTATGTGCCCTGCCCACTGCCACTTCAGCTTGCTAAATACGTGCTAAATTGCTAAATACTGTTGCTTATTACGTCAACAGACTCAAAATGTGTGCCACGAAGTGGTAATTTGGGTCTGGAGAATAAGAAAAAATAACACGGGGCCATATCTATCGAAAATGGTTCTTGGTCGATAACATTCGTTGAATTTTTGGCTAAAAATTTCCGTACGATGATCGAGGTGTGAGACGGGGCAGTGTCATGGTGCAGTATCCAAGAATTGTTGTTCCACAAATCTGATCTTTTCCGACGAATATTCTCTCGTGATCACCTCATGAAGCCCAGATAATAATGTTTATTGACCGTTTGCCCGTCCGGAAGGAATTCTAAGTGGACAACACCATGATTATCAAAGAAAACAGTCAACATGACTTTGATTTTTCAGTGGCTTTGACGTGGCATTGACGTGGTTTTTTCGGTTTCGGTTCGCTATCGAAGCGTCATTCCGAAGCTTGATGGCTGGTTTTCATGTCAAACTCATAAACCCCCCTTTTAAACACCCGTTATGAAGCGTTTGATGAATGAAGGATCCGCATTGGCTCGTTCAAGCATATCTGTAGCAACCTGCTGGCGGGTATCTTTTTGAAGAAAATTCAGTTCCTTCGGAACAAGCCGTGCCGCGACGCGTTACATACTTAAAACATTCAACCAAAATGGTGCGAACGGATTTGTGACACCATGTCAGCTTCCTGAGCTCTCTCTTAAACTAGTGCGACGATTTACCATCACCATGTCCTTCACCTAGTTGATATTTTTTTCAGTCGAAGGTTGACCAGAACGAGGCAAGTCTTCAACCACTTCTCGGCCTTCTTTGAATGCTTTGGTACTTATACCTATGCTCTTATTTCTGATAAAGTCGACTCATCCTAGGCCATCTCTAACATTTCCAATGATTTCGCACAAGAAATATTGTTGGCAACACAAAATTGGAGACAAATACTTTGTTCGATATTTTTATCCATTGTAAAATTCGCAAAGTACACTCTAAAGGTCGTCTAGCAAATATAAAAATTCTCAAACAACTTTTGACAAATCGCGCCGCAACTTTACATGAAAATTAGCTACAATAGTGCCAACTTAACAACAATATATTTCATGCAGGCATTCTTTTTTCAAAATTAACGATACTTATTTGACAGTATGTATATCCATATACAAGTTGGCACGGGTATCTAAACTTTTCCCAAAATTGTTTGCAACTCTGATATTAGATTATCTAGAGCAGTGCTCCGCAAACTTTTTTTTCACTTCCAGCACACTTAATTCTTTTCAAAATTCGGCGCCACACCTGAACTCAAAATATACGTAAAAGTATAGGGATTATAAATATAAAAAATAAGTGCATTCCTACTAATTTGTCACGCTGGTGCTTGCTGGGTGATTCAAATTACACTGGGACACACCTAGCATCGTCTCACGGCACACCGATTGCAGAACACTGATCTAAAGGGATAAAATTATGAATATTTTTGGTCTTATGCGTATTGGTTGTTTTAAGTATTAGTCGTTCTGCATTTTGGTCGCTCTGTGGTAACTGAAATTGGTCATTCTATTATGCAAGTGATCAGGTAAATTGCTGGTACAATGTCCGTCTGTATACACATACCATATTTGCTGCTTATCAAACCACTATTTCGTCATATACTTCATGCGGTGTTTGCGATGAGACTGACAGGATACATGTATTAATGTCACTTATTCCATGGAACAAGTGGGATGGAAAAGTCCCATCATGGGGACTTCTCAATGAGACTAGTGGCGTACCATTTAGCATGGCAATAGTGAGTATTCACACGTCCCTTCTATTGTACTCGCGTTTACTATCGTAAACGTAACGTATCGTATCGTAACGTTTTGTTATCACGAAACTTGTCAATTTTCCTCGTAATAAGCGAAAGTAGTTATCGCCAGCGTATCGCAGCCATATATCGCGTGGTAGCAGCCATGTTCGATGCCAACGATAAACACGATAAAGCTATCGTAAACACGAGTGCGTACGGAGTGAAAGTCGAGGCAATGACCGCTACTGGCATGCTAAATAGCACGGAGTTTAGTTAGATTTAGTATGGAGTACTGTGAACTGACTTGACGCCCATGGCGAGCTTGTTGAGCGCGTCCCGGGAGATGACGTGTCCGCAAAGCAGCCGCATGGGCGGGTTCTGCTCGGAGGCCTGCTGCCGCAGGATGGGGCACGCGAACACCGAGTGGTAGTGGCCGCCCTCCTCGCCAAGGTCCACCTGCACCACACAACAATATTACTACTACATATTAAAATATGCCGGTCGGTCATTTTCTAATTCGTTTCCGACCCACGGACCAACTGCAAAACTCAACTAGTTGAGCCGTTAAGAAAAAGAACGCTCAAATTTTCCTAATGGCACATCTAATTCGCCACGCCTCAAACGCGGCCGCTCATAGACCAACTATAATCAAACCTCATAAAATCCTCTGTATCAAAACCTCATTCCTTTTTTCAAGACAATAGTTTACATCTATCTTTAAAAAGGAAATTATTCCTGTAATTTATTACAAGTCATTTATCAGTAATTTATTGTGCTTGGCGTAATTCAATTTTATGAATCATTCTTATATTTCTGTGTTTGGTAAAGCTGGTTGAGCTGAAGGGAACAAAAACGGTTTGGTTGGTACGTGGGTCGGAAACGATTCGAATTATCGACCGTGAGCGTACGCTGACAGACTGTATATAAAGTGACACGGAATTGATTACCGATATTTTAAGGCGATATTATTACCATGTATCTTATTTTTATCGACATAGTCACCTTCCTACCCCACACCCCATTGAATGGCAACCTTAATAGCATCTTAATTTTTTAATCGACCAGGCAAAGATGTGTACTAATAAAAATACAATATCTTGGAACACAGGAGTCATACAATCAGTCTCATTCAAGATGTAAAAGTACAGACCGTCAATTAATTAAACAATTTATTCCAAAATGTTAACATAGACTATTGTCATATATTCCCTATTCTCACAGAGTATAACAATAATGATAACCTCCCTCCTCTTCAAGGTAATGGAATGTGTCATTAAGACAGTCCTTGGGTACCTAGATAGTACCAAAGGCCAAGCAATGTTTCGGAGTCATCAGGAGAGCAAGAAGAAAGTTGCCAGTAAAAAGCTCAGTGTACTGAATAGAGCGAAGCAATATATCGCTCTGCTTCCAATGTTTCCAAAACCTGCAAATTCTGTTCTGAGCAGGATGAAACGCCAATGCACCCTTTGTGAATGTGGTCCTTTGATATACCAAAGATACACGTACATAGGTGGGCTTTAGCAGATGCTAAAGCCGGAAGAGGTCCACCAACTTTCTGCTAAAACTATCCTGCGATATCTGTAGGCCATAGACATTGTCAGCGAACTATAATAAAGATAGCGATCACAACAGATCAGCAATGGTCGCAGCGATACGAGGCTGTAGTGACTCGAGGCAAATCTGCTATCACAAGTGCTGAGCAACTACATCAGTTCTAAGAGTAAACTCGACAAATCCGCCGCCCGTCGACAGCGCGACATTTTAAGGACACAAGACAATGTGCATGAGAAGGCCCATGTCCAGCAGTGGACGACAATAGGGTGGGTGGTGATTGTCAACACGTCGCCCACCTCGAGCGGCAGCTCGTCGTGCGACCAGGCGGCGACGACGTGCGGGTGTGTCATCTTGGCCGAGATGTCGTGCAGCGCGGGCAGCACGCGGCACCCCGCCACCACCGCGCCCGCCAGCGGAGACAGCGGCGCCAGCCGCAGCAGCGCGCATGCCTCGCGGATGAATAGCTCCGACGCCTCCGCGCCTGCAACACAAGCATCAAACACTTAACATCAATTCGGATCGTAGAGACCGCGATGCGTGACCTAACGACATACCGTCGCACGTCATGTGGCGACCCACAACTTACGGATAAAGACGACCGCGATCCTGAATTCATTAGCAGAAAACGCTACCCTTTGTGACGTGTAGCCAGGTACAGTCGAGCGATTGAGCGGCGGCATTGCATCAGGAGCGGTGGTGTCGCGTGACCGAACGCGAGTGTTGGCCACGCCCACCGGTTGCGCGTCGTGGTCGAGAACATTGGTAAGTACAGCGTAGAAATCATTATAAACCAGTGAGTAGCGGTCAGGCGTGGCGGTTCGCTATGATCCGAATGCTACCTTTACACACTTCTGTTACTTCTTCATCACTTAACTACTGAAGCGATTTCAGTGAAATTTGGCAGAGAAATAGCATCGCAAAAAGGTAGAATGAAAGTAGCAGATAGTCCACCTGATAGTAAATAAATATTGTCGCCCATAGACATCTGCGATACACGACAACACCATTATTATCAAAAGCGTTTTCATTGCTGCATTATTCGTTTTCACATTTTATGGCCTGTTCACAAACCTTTTTCCATTCATCTATACCAATCATTTTTTCTTTTTCCAATTTATGATTATGATTTATTTAACAAATTGGATGCTTCATAGGTCATTCGTAGTCGTAAGCTTTAGGTTACGTTGCTAAAACCATATATTTTCTATTGGATTTAAATCAAGCGGTAATCTCAATATGGATCGGCCATATTCTGCAAGTATTTTGTCTACGAAATATTCGGTGTGAGTTTCTTTATGCTGAAGAATAATTTCATATAACTGAGATATTTTCCAATTGACTTCAAATCAAATATGGTGTTTATTCAGCAAATGTATCATTGTTTGTTCGGTGCTGTTGGACTTCGGAGGTCTTTCAACAAATTTATTATGATATGGAGCGTTATCTATTACTAAAACTAATTGATTCGGCAAATTGGGCATTAATTGATTGGGAAGCCATTTTTCATAATTATCACCATTCATCTCAGTATGGTGGTCATTCATTTTATTGGAAGATGTATAAATAAAGAAGGCTCCAGGCACAAACCCTTTCTCATTACCGACTGTTACGTTGTAACAAGATTCTAAAATAAAAATATAAAATAAAAATTTTACACACAAACAGACAAAATAACTAATTTTCACAGTAGAACGGAAACCGCGCGCTTTGACTAGTATTAGCGTCAACATGACCATATAAGGTATTCGTTTGGTGCAGGAAGGAAAATTCAGTCTAGAACATTTAATAACAAACGCCCACAAAAAGAAACATCGAGAAAGAATACAATAGCGAATGTTTACATCTCGCTCTGTTCGAGTAGCAATCTCAGTTCCACAAGAATTTAAACAATAGAATAGGGCGTGACTTGCTTCGGTCAAAATATCTCTAATTCGCCTGATACAGAAAGTCTAGAAGCCGGAAGTGGGCATGACCGCCTCAGGGAGGAAGTAGCCGTCCCGAAAATATAATAATCAACAGGCGACTAGAAAAAAGAATAATACGCCAATCGTGTTATGGTTAAAGTGTAATCTTTTCTTTTGTGTGTCATGGCGTGGTGGAATGGTGATCGTCCGGCATATGAATAGCTGGGGTAATTCTGGGGTGGGTAATTGTATTTAAATATTTTATTTTATTGTATTTCAACCGGACCTAAATGTCGCCATTCCATCCCGTGTAGTTTTTAATTGTTTCGCGAAAGATGCCGACACCCACTCCGGGTCTCACCTAGTGCCTGGGTATCGGATCTTTCGCGCTTCAAGTGTCATCCCAACGCGTTCCAGAAACTGGGGGTTCTCCGTACGGAGTGAGAAGCAGGGCTGCACGTTCACCGTACGGACTCGCACCATGGACCGGCAGGCGGCTCTTCTGCCCGTCGACTCCGGCCGGCCTCTGCAGCCGAGCCCCTTCAGTGATGTCGCCGTGAGCTGCTGTGCGCCTCCGGGTTCCCCACTGGGCCGGTGGAGGTTTCCTCGCCGAGGCCCCCCCACGCGTCACGGGATGTCGAAGCCGAAGCTAAGTTCCCAGTGCGCTTAGGGTTTTTTTTATTGAGTACCGGAGGGCTTCCCTGTGCCGCGAATCCACACCCCGGGTGTAGTAGTCGAGAGATTAGCGCTCGTTCTTAAAATTTAATTTCGTGACTTATCTAATTCTCTAGTTATAAATTATTTATATTCCATTTAGTTTTGTTTGATTATTTTTTATTGTTTTTTTTATGGTTTTTATTATACATTTTTGACAATCGTAATTGTGTTTTTTATTTGCACCCGCCGTCAGGCGGGCGTAGCACGACATGTACTACAATTAAACGCTGGCCCATTGGTATTTTTTTTTCGTACTCCTATTTCAAAGGACCCGTCCAACTTTTATTTTTTGTGTTTGTGTGAAAATGATAGAGTTAGGCAATTTTACATTAAACGTAATTGTTTGGAGCCCTGAATATTCTTTAATAACTAAGAAAACTATTATTTTTTCATCACTACCAAAATAACATACAAGACAGTTGTTCGAAGTCAGAATATAGTCAGAAGTGCTAGTATATGGAATCCCTATTACGACTGTCATTCAAATCAAATTGAATGAGTCCAAAAAAGATTTTTATATCTGCTGTCGAAATCAGTAATCAAACAAAATGAAGTTTTTCATTATGACGACATTTTAAATTGTGTACACTGACGGATAGGCGTCGAATGGCAGGTCAAGTTTTCCTCTACAACGTCATGACTGGATTCATAAACAGTTCCATTATATTAAACTGGGTAAATGTAAGTATCCCACGACCCAGCTTCCGACCACACAGATATAATTTCTTTTCTATAAAAAACATCGAATTAATACTGGTAAATATAGTCAGTCTTTTATTACAAATTTTAAAACATAGTAATGACCTTTGGATGGAGGCTCAGTTGGATATATGTGGGGGACGTAGGTTTATAAAAGAATTAAGAAGATTATTTGATAATGTTAAAAAGGCTGAAAAGGAGTAGTATCAAAAACCCGTTACCCTTGTTATTGATACTACTCTCGAGTTGTTGTCTATGGTCAGTTGTTTATGGCAATTATTTAGACTATTTTTCCTAACCAACTGCGATGCAGCCCACCTGTTCTTATAAAACACTTTTTGCATGCTGTGTTCTTCTGTCAGGTAGCTGCTATATAATAATATGTTAATCTATATGTAATTTATATTTATAATGCAAATGTATAGTAGTTTGTTGGAGAACCTAATAAAATAATTAAATAAAAATCGATGATTAGTTTTTCCAGGGGAATCCAATTCCTTTTAAAACAAAACTCTAACAGAACTCTTTTAAAACTCTACAGAGGCGAAGCGAAAGCCTAAAAGAAAGTTATAAAAAGACTTATAAACTTACCCAAAGCCTTAGGATCGAGCAGGTGTCGATACTGGGGTGGGGGTTGAGCGGCATTAGGCGTGCACCATGCGAGTGCGCAGACGGCCGCCTGTAGCTGCCTCTCATGGCGCGCCGCGTGCGCCGGGAATTCTTGCCGAGCGTACTCTATGGCCGCACCCACCCCTTGCTCGCGGGCCAGCTGACAATGGAAAACAACTATATATATATACCTACTCATAATATTTATATTATATACAATAATTGTTAATGTAGGTTTATGTACATCAACAGAAAAAAATTAAATAATTATTGCTGTGATGCACCCCTATTGTTTTTCTGTTTGCCCAAATATTATGGTAGACAAGACCATAACGTATTTTGTACAATAATTTTGTACAATAAAGTATGAATAAATAAAAAAATATCTTAGACCCTAAACGATCAATTACACGCAATTTTACGAATTGCGCAATTGTTTTGATCGTTTAGGGAGTGTATTGAAACTCGCGCAATGATTGAACAAAAGTTTGAGAACGTTAAAAATTAATTACACGATATTTTTCATGGCGCTGTTTTTTATGGTGAAGGTGGCAAATGCAGTCCACGTGATGGTATGCAGGACAGATATTGCGCAATATTGAAATATTGCCATATCCAATCTCAAATATTTTTTAAAGTCACCTTCCTCAGCTCGTAAAGTCAGGTCTTTCAGGTTTTCGTGACCAGCGACGATTTTGGCTTTTAAGTTTAGTTCCTGGTAGTAACGCGACAGTGACAGCCAAAACTGTCAGACATGTTGCTGACTCGAAGTCATTCACGATAAGGGCCATCAATTTTATTGCGTGTAAAAACAATTAGCGTTTGAATGCAAGGCGTGATTCAATAATATTGTGAAATTATTGTGCAGTTCTATCGTAATCGTAGATCTAAGGGTCGTCTTAGGCAGCAAGCACGTGATCTCGCCAGGTCGAGTAACCAGCTATCAACAGCTGATCACATGACACCCTACAGGGCTCATGAAACTTACAAATAAACATTGTTTAAACACTTTTTTTAAAGGTACGGAACATAACGAATTCTGTATGCACTATTGGCGGTTTTTTAAAATTGTAATTATAGAAAATAAGTGATGTAAATAGATAATACAAGAGCAAAGACCTTTGAAAATGTAATAATGGTCTAAATCCAGAAACAGACTACGCTTACAGTTACGCTACTTACAATCAGGTCAACCTACACCCATTGTTACTTTTACACCCTCATACTAAGTGCTAGAATCGAGTGATTTTGGGTATATTATCCTGTTGTGTACATTAACTGACGGCGATCCTAACACATCAGTTCAAGTTTTAAAAGTTTTGCTATATTGTGGGTTTGTGGGAATTACCATTAAGTAATCAAGTGGATAATAAACAAAAATATCAATTAGAATAAAAGAGATTCTAAGTTTTTTTATATTTATATTAATATAATAGAGTGCGAATTTTGTGAGCACCTATTTGAAAAAGTTCTTTCACTATTTGAAAGGTACATTATTCCAGATGGACATAGGCTATATATTATCTGTAAAAAATACAAACAGCTAGTATATTATATTTTAGTTGTGCTAGTATATTATATTTATCCAAAAGAATATGTTGATAATATGTAGGTATATGAAGTAAAATACGCTTCAAAATGTATGCTGTAAAACTTACATTAAAAAAATGCACTTTAAAAGAATTATTAGTCCCTTTGTATATTACATTATATATATATATATATATATATATATATATAGATAGATAGATAGATGGCACACAAGTGGACGGTCCACATGATGGTAAGTGGTCACCGCCGCCCATGGACACCTGCAACACCAAGGGGCTTGCGGGTGCGCTGCCGACCTTGCAGAAAATCCTGTTCTAAATATAGAAAAACACGCTTGACTTACGTAACATGACATCGCGTAATATAAGCCCAAGTGTGTTTCTAAACAGTGTTTTCCAATTAATAGACTAATTGGAATCAAGTCTAACATTCAACAGTTGTATGTAAATAAAGAAGACAATGTATACTGACCTTCAATGCTTGCATCCTATGTAAAGTGAAAGGCAGCGGCGAGTGAAGCAAGTCCTGTGCTCTCTGTTTGGCCCAGAACAGTGCGGGTGCGGGATCTCCTTCGGCTAAAGCCCCAGCGCATCGGTGCAGTGTAGCGAATGTGCAAGTACGCTCCACTGGAGGTATCTGCGCTTCCTCCATCAGTGTGTCGCCTACTTCTTCAAGACCCTACAAAATAGGATACCTATGACATTGATAAGGATTGAAAAAAAAAGAATAAAATGTCTATCTCACTTTTACATCTCTGCTGAATGCTTCATAAATAAAATATCGGCAGTTCTTTTTTTTCATATGTGGCAATGGTGCAATTAGGACATTCTGCCAATGTCAAAGTAGAGGTCGGTACGAAAAAGTAAGAAATGCAGTACATTTCAATGTAATCTTCTGTGAGAGAGGGATAACGTGGCCAGTCGAGTACGCCCAGTGGCTGTGGGAATGCAGCATGCACTCTGCCTACCAACTTTTTAAATTTGTTCAGAACCCAAAATCTTAGTGTTTTTTTTTTTTTTTTTATAGATTAGTGGGCGGACGAGCAAGCGGTCCCACGTGGTGGTAAGTGTTACCGCCGCCCATGGGCACCTGCAACACCAGGGGGTATGCGGGCGCGCCGCCGACCTTGCAAAATCCTATTCACAGCTCTCTTGAAGAACCCCATATCGTAGCTCAATGGAAAGACCTCTTGAGGCAGTTCGTTCCACAACCTACGGGTTCGCGGTATAAAATAATTTTTGGACCGAACAGTGCGCGACACCTCCGTATCGAGGAAATGCGGATGGACCGCACTTCTGTGACGGGAGGTGCGGTTGTAGAAACCCGAGGTGGGAATTATATTAAACAATTCTTCAGAGCATTCCCCATTGTACAGGCGGTAGAACGCACAGAGAGACGCAACGTCTCTCCGAATGCTTAGGGATTCTAAACCGCCCGTGAGAGTGGGATCGTCGACAATACGAACAGCACGTCGTTGGATGGAGTCAAATGGGTCCAATTGGTATTTCGGTGCGCCGGCCCAGAGATGAGAGCAGTATAAGTAGTTAAGTATCTAAGTACATATATAGTTTGTTGCAGTATCTACCTTTATACTTATGGAACCATGATAGCTTTTCCCGAATTTTCAAATTTTCCGGGCAACTTTTCCAATTTTTCTTTCCCTAAAAACCTTATTCGGACTATTACCAACATTTAAAAAAAAAATAGCCAAATCGGTCCAGCCGTTCTCAAGTGATGCGCTTACCAACGAACAGCGTTTAATTTTTATATACATGTATAGAAATTAGTTTTGTATATTTTTTATATGTATTTATAAAATGCACCGTCTATCTGTCTGTTTGTCCACTTATAACTTGCAGTTTTACTGAACGGATTTTGATGAGGTTTTCACCATCGTATGGGGTATTTATTTATCTCGGAAGGATTTAGTATATGTACCTGCTGTTTAAAGCATTGGCAACTTCATTCGGATTTTTATTTACACCCTCGCCTTGCAAACAACGTTATCGATTAACGCTAGTTTTCCAAACTAGTTTTTGGTCTAGTATCACACCCAGATAGTTATATTCCTTGGAAAAAGAGATGGTTTTCCCATTTAAGGTAGGGTGTGTCAGTTTATCTGGGAGCCTTCCTCGTAAATGGAACCAGCACAGTTTCGTCACTCTTAACGGATAATTCGTCGTTTACACCACCTATTAATAATGTTAACAGCTCGTTGTATGAGGAATGAAATGGTTTCCATACAAGGGTCTCTAATACAAGTGATCATGGGATCACAACGTCATCCACATTACCTTGCATATCAATGTGCCACCCGTTGTTCACTTTATTCAAGAGTTCATCCACTACTAGGGGCTGTCCACAAGGGGGCGATGGACAGCCCCTAGTGCCATTAACTTCGTTAACCTCCTCGTGTACAGTTAGTTTAACTATTTGGCTTAGAGCATTGCTTTGATCCACCTGCAAGTAGTTGCATCTATACCCTTATAGGTTAAGCCATTGGTAAGGGTGTTTATCGGAGTGGTTTATCAGCGCCCTCAATGTCTAAGAATACACATGGTGCTGATTGTCTTCTAACGCCTTTTCTGCCTTGTCGACTAATTCGGCCAAGGTCGTGTTGGTTACAATGGAGAGGTCGGCTAATCAGCGCTCAATCCTAATGTATTGATCTTTACTTTCTCCGTGGTTTTCAGTATGAAGGAAGTAAGACTAATAGGTCTGAAGAACTTGAGCGTAGTCCGTTCTTCCCACATTGGCAATGAACAGTACCTCAACTTTAGTCCACGGTTCTGGTATGAAACGCCAGGCATAACATGCCCTGACTCAAAGACTAATATGCATTTAATTCCAAAGGATTATAAGAAGTTTTACGAGAATTTAAAAGGCAGCCAAAGTATGACTGATTATTTGGAAGGATTTGGCAAACTAGATTTTGTCATTGAAGAGTAGATTTATATAAAATATCTTTATGTTATGTCGACAAATAGATTCAGTTTAATAATATACCGTGTTTTATTAATAACCGGTTATTATTAATGAGGAAAACTGAAATAAGTACTAAACTGAAGTGAAGTGGATCGTTGTTGCAAAAATATTTTTGAGCATGATTCAAACAACATGGTATTTTGCTGTAATGATTCAGACGACTTTTTTCGTCAATATCTACAAAAATAGCAAGTTTGTTAAAATAAGTCATACTGCTAGAAACCCCTGCTCAATATTCTTAAATGTTGTTACCTACCCTCATATGAAATATAATTAAAATCAATATACTTAAATAACTTAAAATGACTACAACGTGGATTGAATCCAATTATAACTATGCATAATTTTATTAAAATCTGACCAGTGTTTTTTGCGTGATGCGCAAAATTCTTATAAACAGACGATTCCAAAAATTGTTGGTATGGTTTCTATATCCTTAATACTTTATATTGCAATCCCTTTGTCAGCTTATTACAGACAGCTTTATTACGATTTTATTATATGTATAGATTTTATTTATCTCGAGTTATTAGCTTATTCCTGCCGTGCTCGGAAATTAAAGGAGGGAATTACCTGTCTATACAAATGCTGTGCCATCGCCTGTTCCATGATAGGTCTGTTTGTGTCAGAGCAGAATGATTCTGCTTTTGGTGCCACTGAGGCATAGTCAGCAATGAAGTGTCTGTCTATTGACTTTCCCACGCGGGATACCGTCGCGTGTAACTCACGGTGATCTAGAATATATAAATAAAAAAATTTCACAGGCAAATAATTAATTATAAATAATAAATAAATGTTATAGTTATAAATAGTTATAAATAATATAACTTATGTGCTTTAGTCCGCCGACCCTAGAATTATACAGAGAGGGAATTGCACTAATCTAAATCGCCGTTTCCATATTCTCATAAGAAACTGTTGTAAAATACAGGGTTTTAATTTGTATAATTTCCACAATAAAGGGAATAATGGTTATCTTAAACACAAACCTGTGGGCATCTGCAATACTGTTTGTTTAACTGTTGCAACTAAGTCACCCACAACCATGGCCTGTGTTGGCGACAGTGGCTCATTCTCAGCTTCTATAAAGAACGTGTATATTAATATAATGTAATATAATAATACATTTTCCAGTTGGATGTTATTATCTCACATACAATAATAAATAATTAAACTACTACTTAATAATGGCGGTGGCCATCTTCAAATTGATACAAATAAAAAGAAATTGATATTCAAACACATTGTCACAGTTCATTATCATTGTGTTACATTTTTTTTTTTTGGAATGTCTAAATTTTTGTGGCCCTAGTGGCCTTGCAATAGTCACCAGTCATTATGTTACATTGTAACCACACTACGTTATATATATTGGGGTGTCCCATGAGATAAGGGGGATTTTTCTTTTGCGAAATCAGGTAGGCATATCCTCTATTATTTTCCATTTGATCCTAATTACTCGATTATGAAGTCAAACTTACAACTGGATAATTTGTACTGAGGTACAAAATTGACTTAAGAATTCATGTAGTTTTGGAAAATAAAACACAATTGGTCCAAATCGTACATTTATTACATTTTATTGTTATTTTATTTATTACCATTGTAGGCGAAATGTCAGATGAAGGCATAGACTTCAAATTTATACCAGCATACACTGCTCATATGGGCGGTTTATGGGAAGCGGGTGTGAAATCCTTTAAATCACACTTTCATCGAGTGTTAGGGAGCGCTCACTTAGTCTTCGAAGACCTTTATACTGTCTTAGTCAAAATCGAAGCGATTTTAAATTCGCGTCCCCTGACACCTTTATCAACTGACCCACATGACTTGACGCCGTTGACCCCAGGGCACTTTTTGGTAGGACGAGCGATGACTGCCTTGCCTACGCCTATGCTTGTTAACTCCAACGAGAATCGGCTTGCACGTTACGAGAGGCTGGAGCAGCTGCGCCAGCACTTCTGGGTGAGATGGCATAAGGAGTACGTCGCTGAACTTCAACAGCGCACCAAATGGCGTACTTGCAAAGGACAACAGATACAAAGAGGAGCATTGGTGCTCATCAAAGAAGAAGGTCTTCCGCCGATGAAATGGCGTCTCGGACGTGTCGTCGAGTTTCACCCCGGCAGTGACGGTGTTGTCAAGAGTCGCAGATATCAGAACGGAGAGGGGAGTAATACGAAGGAGCTTCAACCGCATATGCCCTCTGCCTACCAATGATGACGAAGGGTTGAAAGACAAGGCTTTCAACGCCGGAGGGCATGTTTGAGCCCTAAGGAGAGCGCCCCACCCCGCGCAGCGGACGGCGGGGCGGGGGGGGACGAGAAGCGAGACGTCAGTGAATGACAGAAGGAAGTAATGGACGCCAGCCTGCAAGCGTGGGATCGCCATTTTTTTGTATTTGTCATTGTTAACATTAAAAGTCTATCAAAGTAAAGTTTTTTCTTCAAATAAAATTCATATCCGGGCACAGTTTGTTTATGTTTACATTTCTTTAGAACACCACCACTAATCACACTTCAAGTGATATTCCTGTTATTAGGCAAATAAATGTTTGGGACTTAGATTAGAGAAGATTATGCATTGTCATTTTGTATCTCGCCTGGATCACTTCGTCTAAATTAATTTGTGGACTAGACAGTTGTTTTCTGCATGAGTTTATTTGCTCTAAAGAAATAAAACAAATATAAATATAAAATAAGTGTTAAATTAAAGTATTTTTGCAAATTTAAGTATGGTAATTAGTTTGTATAATTACTTTTTTATTATATATGTAGTTTAATTTTTGTGATAAAGAAGAAGCGAAATCCCCATTTTGTGCACACTTCATTGACGAACACACAAAATTGCGAAGTTATCTTTTAGACTGTGTGCAGTATTCAATTGGCCAGCAATTTGGCAGAATTTCTAAAACCAAATCTGTAAATGGCAAATTGGCAATAAAATTGTGGCAGTTGTAACAGATAAGTCTGTTAAGTATGAAGCAAAATCAAACTATAATTTTACCCCCCCCCCCCACCCCCTCCCTACATTCCGCCACTGCTACTGCTACTCACGCTGCTGTATTTATTGCGCAAAATATTTCTGTGGCAGCTTGTTTACTAAAGGCAGTGAGTGTTTACAGCCTTCATAATGACTTCACTTTCAACTCTCGACAATGACGGACATTGAAATTCTTGCTGTGTCAGCGCTCTGTTTATATAGTTTATATAATTATAAGTGTTTTAAATAAATACAAAAGAGACATCGTGTCCTCAGAGGAGATGGTTGATGATATCAATCCACTGTAATAAAACAATGTAAGTATATTACATAAAATATATGTCTTTATGTGTTGTTTTATATGTGCTAATGATCAATTTCTTGTTTATTTCAGAAGCAGTGTGGAATTTTTTTAAAGGAGATCACATATGAGGCATCTGGAGAATTTACTAACTTTTGCAGAATGTCATCTACAGATTTTGAATTTTTGCTAACCAAAATTGAAGCTATAATTTTCTGTTTTAATAAAGGTCTAAATGTAGCCATGAGCGATTTCTTCTTTGATTTTAACTCTTCTATTGTATTATTATCCAATTTATCACTTATTCTTTTCCACGCGTCATGAACTTTGTTAACTTTGTGATTTTTATCACAAGGATTATAGCTCGCTCAATTGCATAAAGTTCTAGGAACTCAATGGTTTCATCTTTCTCCACCCCGTAAACACTCACTCGCGCTCGTAAACACTCACTCGCGTTGCCCTCCCTTTGAAGTCGTGCAAAAATCTCCAATGAAGGGAGCACAGGCCAGCGAAGGGGGAGCGCAGGCTGGCCTGCGCTCCCTGCGTCAGCGGCATGATCAGTGTCAGGGCGGGGGACGTGTTTACATACTCGCCCTGCCCATGTCCCTGCTCACTTCCGTGAAAGTAGGCTAAATGTAAACGAGAGGGGGTTAAACTTTGTTAGTAAACACTAAAAGTAGTGACTTTAGACTACAAATTACATAATGCTCTAGTCTCTATTTTTAAAGGAACAATATGCAAACGAACTTGATGCATAGAGAATGAGTCTCTCTCAGGCTCTTATAAAATATAAGTAGGTGAATCAAAGGAGTCAAGGAATCGTTAAGAGGAGTCCGATCCGTGAGCAGAGCCAGATTAAGTGAGTCAATCTTGCTTGTGGATAAATCTTCACACAAGCAAAAAGTAACTTTTGCTAAAGATATGATTTTGAAGGTGGGAATAGTGAGAAGTCACTAGTCGCCTGGATGACACTTAGCTCCATGGAGTGTCGTGCGACACCTGTTGGCATACTCGGTAAATGGATCGTACAAATGAATAGAACCAGTAATGTCGCCATGCATCGGTGACAGGTAAGTATGATTGCTGCCTGTCTCTTATGCAGTTTTCGAAATCATACCTTAAAGGTATATTTTAAAGGATGTAATTTCTTCTCATATGTATGAACACACCACTACTAACAAGACAGATACACTAATTAGTTGCACAAACAATATACTAATATTTCGTGGCTAAGAAAAACAAACATGATATTTATCATTGTAATAATATAAAATTTTATTTATCTTTAAAATGTGAGAAAATTGCTCTTAGACTGTACAAATCATGGTGCATTTCTTTTTTTATTATGAAGACAGAAAAGAAAGCACCATATTTGTATGTTCAAAAGGAGTCATAGCATGACATTATAAATATACCAATAAATTGCATTTATCGTTGAATTGGTGATCATATGAATAAAATAAAAACTGTACATAATACATAAAATAAGTTTATAAACAGTTCGATGTATTCTAGCGTTTATAGAATCCGTGTTGCTTTTGTATTGTATGTAATGAATTGTACCAAAAATGGCTTTTGTAAAGGCTTGTGAGAAAGTACTTACGTTTAGCGATTTCCTTCCTTAAATCCTCAACCTGTTCAATTATATCTTGTAGAACTTTATCAGTATGATCACCTAGTGTGTTAAATTTTGTTAGGGCCTTATCCAAATCCTGCTCAACACCCATACAAGAATCCATGACTTGCTATCTTGGCTAGTTTTTGTTTTAGCACGAGGTGAACTTGTAATGAGAACAAAGAAAGTTGTTTTACGTATTATATTGTATTATTTATAACTATTTTCAGACGATAACAGACATTTTGTTTGCGCCGTCAGTAGTGTCAATGTCAAAAAAATCCATTTTTTTTTTTAAATTGTTCGATCGACATAGTTATTGATCTACACACAGCAAATAATAAAATAGAATTGTTTCTATCACCTGATTGTAGTGATGGGTAACTCCGGAGTTAATGAATCAAAAGAGTTGAATCCGCAAGCGGAGCACAATCCCTTAATTGTCCATCGAATTGTTATTCTTTCTGAATCTGGCACCGATCGTGATCGGGAGTATAATCGGCGCTTGCCGTGGGCCCAAAATCGAGATGCATCGATGACATGAGCTTTTTTTTTGCTTATGCAAGTACCATTATACAACGTCTACGGACTTATAAGTCCGTGAATCAAAAGAGGAGTAACTGAGAGGAGTCGAATCCCCAAGCGGAGCAGGATTAAGTGAGTTAAAACACTCCGAGAAGTCTTGATTAGGTACCCACCATTACATGATTGTGCAGTCCTGACGATAACGTAGCAGTCGCTCAATAAAGTAATAGTAGGTTTACTGACGACAGATTTGGACGCCTTGAAAGAACACAAAAAATGCAGTCCGACGCTTTTTTATTTAATCTTTTTCTTTCGCGCGCTGTGTGACATGTTGCGTCATCTTGTTGAAACCACAGCTCTTTCCACATTAATGTCATTTAATTGAGGAACAAAAAAATCAGTAATCATGGCTCTGTAGCGGTCTACATTGATTGTAACGTACTAGCCGGCATCATTTTTGACCAATGATTCTATCAGCCCTTAAAGCACACCAAACAGTGACTTTTGTGGATGTAACGGTGTCTCATTAATGGCTTGTAGATTTCCTTCACTCCAAATGCGGCAATTTTGTTTGTTGACGTAGCCATTCAACCAATAATGAGCCTCATCGCTGAATAATTTTTTGTGATAAAAATGAGGATCAAGAGCAATTTCGTTTCGGTCCATTCACGGAACGTACGTCGCAAACAATCATCATGCGATGAAATGGTAAACCAAACTGAGCATAAGTCAGCTAAAAAGCTGTATTGGCTATCACTCGGAAAAAGTATTGCGAATTCGAAAAACAAACCTCTAAAAAACACCCGTTACGTAATTCTGGCATTTCAAAGATAATAATAGTATTCACTTAGATATATCATTTTGATAAATAGCTTATTTAATAGGGGAACCCGGGGTGGAACGGGGTAGCTAAGCTTTGGTTACAATTTGTGAGAGTTTGAATGAAACAACACCATTATTTGGCAATTTGTAGGTTTATTTACTTCTTTCTCTACAAGGAAATTAAAGCTAAACTTATGTAAATTAATGATCACTTTGAAAAAATATTGTTTGAAAAATAAAGGGAAATTTCCCATTCTGCCCCACCCCCCCGGGGTACAATGGGAAATGAACCCGGGGCACGATGGGGTACTAATTATTTGCATAATTCACAGATGAGAACACTGTCATCGTCGTCACTATCTAGACCAGCACACGCCAAATGTGTCCATTTTTTTACAAATGCTACAAGACCACTAGCCTTCAATGGACTTGGAGTATAAATCATGGCAATACAAGCAGATCGCGTCGTCATCTTCCGAGCTTTCTTCAGATTCAGTTCCGAATCTTTTTTATTTCTTTCTTCTTGTTTCTTCTTTGTTTTTGTTTAAAATTTTCTACGTCTTCTGAGTGTTCTTCAGGTTTAGTTCTGATTCTTTTTTGTTTCTTTGGCTTAGTTTTCATTCCTTCAGGTATGTCTTCCTTTACCTTTTAACGTCAGTCTTGTTTATTTTTTTCTACTTTCGCTTTATTGATATTTTGTGTCTTTTTAATAGATTCTTCTAATTCAGTCTTGTAAGGTGAAGTGGTCAGGATTGCCGTTTTTCCACCCTTTCTTGTAACTCTTTTCATTCCAGCTTTCACTTTTGGCAACGGGATTAGCAATGTAGACCAGGACTGTCGGCTGGTTTTTCTTATATATGAACGCACCATCTGCAGATGAAATAAAAATGCGTATTTATATGAGAAGTACAAATATTTAAGGGGCGGAACGGGGTATACCCCATTGTGCCCCACCCATTGTGCCCCGACGCACCGTTCACGTAAACACGAGTGTTATGGCCGGTTATATTTATTGGACTTGAGTTATCACTAAACGTTTAGTTAGTCAAAAGTATGTTTAAACAAACATGTAATGTGAATATCCGAACAAAGAATAGTGTATAGTGTAATTACCTTGGTGTTGCATAGAAAAATTAAAATTTGCAAGCTTTTTCGTCGACCTTCGATAAAATCCAAACTAAGCGCACTCTCACACTGACAGCGGCCTCTCCGTATAGCGCAGCACAGCGTACCGAACGTTGTGCGCGATGGTCACGCATCTCTGTCGCTTGTAGCGAGCACAACGCCTCTTTCCCGTTCCGCCCCGGTACCCCGTTCTACCCCGGGTTCCCCTACCATAAAACTTCAACTACATACAACTTTTATATCCGAAAATTATAATATTTAGAATGTGCATAAAATTCATTGATTCCATCTATGCAATCTGTGTATTATTAAAATGGTAATATCACATGTATCCATAGCCACTTAAATTTATTTCAGAAGCGTAAAAAAGATTATTCCTCCTTTCTCTATGGTCTTTCCACAATTTGTTCCTTTCATTGCAGATAAGGTTAGATTTTTTGTAAAGAAAATCGCAAAAATTTACTTTGTGAAGTACATAATTGTCAATTCCTGATAATGGCACAAAGTAAATTAAATGATATGGCGGGCAAATTTGCCAAAGGAGGTCCACCCGGACTAAACATCGGCCTGAAAGTGGCAGCTGTCGCTGGTGCGGCCCTTTACGGGATCTCGCAATCATTATTTACTGTGGAGGGTGGACATCGCGCTATTATGTTCAACAGAATAGGAGGCATCCAGCAACACGTAATGACCGAGGGTTTGCACTTTCGCATACCATGGTTTCAATATCCTATCATTTATGATATAAGATCACGACCCCGCAAAATTTCTTCTCCTACCGGCTCCAAAGATTTACAAATGGTGAACATTTCCCTTCGAGTACTATCCCGTCCTGATGCCAACAGCCTACCAACCATGTACAGACAACTGGGCACTGATTACGACGAGAAAGTACTGCCATCTATTTGCAATGAAGTCTTGAAATCTGTAGTTGCTAAGTTCAATGCTTCACAGCTTATTACGCAACGCCAACAGGTATCTCTGCTCATTAGGAGAGAACTCGTAGAGCGTGCTGCTGATTTCAATATTATACTGGATGATGTATCTTTAACCGAGTTGAGCTTTGGCAAAGAATATACAGCGGCTGTTGAAGCTAAACAGGTTGCTCAGCAGGAAGCGCAGCGTGCTGCTTTTGTTGTTGAAAGGGCCAAGCAAGAGACACAGCAGAAGATTGTGCAGGCTGAGGGTGAGGCTGAAGCTGCCGAAATGTTGGGCAAAGCTATGGGCATGAACCCCGGTTACCTCAAGCTGCGCAAAATCCGTGCCGCTCAGAGTATTTCTAGGATGATTGCTCAGTCTCAGAACAGAGTGTTTCTACCTGGCAACAGCTTAATGATCAACCTTCAGGATCCTACCTTTGATGACTTGTCAGAAAAATTAACTAAGAAAAAGTAACATATGGTTGCGGTGGAGTGTGCAGAGTGCCTGACGACTCTTACCGATAATGATGAAACTGCTGTTTTAATCAGTGGTTCTGCTTCAGTGGCCATTTAGCACACAATGCATTTCTATCTATATTTAATAACAGTACCTTAAATGTTGCATTGATGTTATTTAATTGTAGGTTTATAGCATGTATGGGAATCAGAGGATTGCAATAAAACACCTTTAAAAGTCTATTCCTTTTTTTTACTAACCAAAAAAATTATTATTTCCTTAATAAAATTAATCTTACCAATAAGTTGAAAAGAAAATTTTTGGATAAACTTTTTCTTATATTACCTACTCTTAGAAATAAATAATTTTATTTTAAATGAAATCATTTATTTCAGAGGATGAACAAGACAGTTGTGGTGATAAGTGAATATTGTCATCCATAAACATATGTATCTATAATACATGCAGACATCAGTCTGGAATGACAAACATTGGCATAACCCCAGAAGTTCTGCCTCAGTATGGGGAGATTTAGGACTAGATTTGTAAAAGTTGGAGGAAAAATGGAGAATAAGAAATAAAACTATTTTTCCTCATCCCATTACTTAAGATTCTGGTAAATCTGACTACCAAAACACGTACATATACTGGAGAATAGGATATGGCAAATGTATCTATTAAATTATACTGTAGTCTTCTGTGAGAGGGGTAATTTGGTCGGGTGATTGCACCCATCCGCAGTGAGATTGGATAATGCTAAGTAAAGTCAATGTGTAGCTACAGTCATATTACTGTAGATTAGTTATTATATAATAGACAAGCAGCTTGCACTGATAAGTCTATGTATCTGTTTTTATGCTCTAGTCCTCTAATTTTATTAATAATTAATTAATGTTCTAAACTCTAAATCGATATGACCAATATAAAGTTTTAAACTTTTGTTATTGTGGTTGAACATAATAATTGTTATGTAAATGGCTTACTCACAATTTATTTATTTTTTCTATCCAGGTACATGGCTTACTCGTTTTCAAACTCGGATGTGTCTGGTGATAATGTTAGTGTAGTATGCAAGGAACTTAATCAACAAAAGCAAGTTCAGTGTGGACAAGTGAATCAAAAACGAACACGACGAAGCGTAGACAGATTTATCTAGCAATAGCAACAACACAGTTCATGTAGCTGGATTGAAATATGAGCTATAATAAATAAATCCTGAGTAAACCATTTACATAACAATTATAATATGACTTCCTTAGGTAATTTGTTCCATTGATTGACCACTCTATTTGTAATGAATAGAGTATAAGTTCATAATCATAGTCCATTTTGTGTTGTGTAGGTAGTGCCGGTTTTTCAGGTGGACGAGCCATGCGGCTGCACCGGGCGCCTTGTATAAGAGACGCTCTAAACACAGAATGGGCTCAGACAAGGAGGGACATAATCAAATATCTTGCGCAGGGTAGTGAAACCGCTAAGGTCAGCGCTGTGTGTAGGTTTTAAAATGTTTTATTTCAAATATTTTTATTATGCCCAAATGCAACAACTTTAGACAAAGTAATGGTTATTTGATCTTTCGGGCAAATTCGGATACCAAGCAGGGCTAATTAATATATATTACTATTAATTAGCTAATTGCTATATAATATATATTAATAGCTAATTGCTATATAATATATATTAATAGCTAATTAATATGTATTACTAATAATGCTAATTGCTAATAATGTCCAGGAAAGAATGGATAAGCCTGAAACACTTCATAGTAGAGCTATTGGGCGCTCAAAAATACAAAAATCATAAAATACAAAAAAATAATCTATCCTAATATCATTTGAAAAAAAAAAAAAATTTTCACATTATTTTACGACTATAAATAAATGAAATCCGTCGGTTTTTTGGTGTTATTCTTCATGGACTATACCAATAGATATGCAGTAAATAGTATGAATAGCCGTGACACTTTAAAAGAAAAAAAACTGAACTTCAATTTTCAGCATGAAATGCGGTAAATATTTTTTTTTTGGAAAAGTCAAGCGTCTTGGGTGTAAAAAAAATGTATGAGGATCTAAGTGGTCAACTATTTTTAAAATATGCGTGTTTAATACAGATTTCAAAATGGTATAATGCATACTTTTATCTAATGTAAATACGAGGTTATTGCTATTAATGTGCAGGAGTAAATTCAACTAAATTACAAAATTAAAAAAAAATTGGATCATTTCTTGTCTTAAACTGTACCCGATCATAAGAGCTTCATAAAAAACAACGTTACACATTGAAAATACTTTATTTAACCTACTTTCACAGCGAATTCAAGTTCAACCAAATGAAATTATTTTTTGATAATGTTTAAAATAGTTAGTTTTCGTAAAGGTCGTGTATCCTTGATATTTGCTACCTGAACGTGCTCTGCACTACCCCTTTTTTCTTCATGCGAGACAAGGGGAGTTTGAGTTAGTTGAGTGTGAGCGAGCGAGAAAGAGTAAAATGTAATAAACAGCGCCGTTAATAAATAAATAATACTGGTAAGGTAAGCTTTTAGTGCGTACTGCCGGCGGAGACGTGGACGTCTCCCTCGTTACACCGTTAATACACACCGGCCCTCAGCCAACACTTTTACTAGGTACCGGCACGTGCCTGGGCGCTTCTCGCCGACTCGCGATCCCGTGGTATCCCCCCAATGCAACGCCCTAAGCCGAGGTCCGCTCCTTCCGCCGGGTCACCGGCGGGGGAGCCCTTAGGCTCGTTGCAACACACATTTTTGTTCCTGGCTGAGCTCCTTCTGCGCTCGCCCTAAATCAAACACGACCGGTGACTCTTGAAAGGCCACTAGGGCCACAAGAATGCGTGCGTACTGCGTGACTCGACTTGTTCGACATCTTCTTCTTCTTCTTCTCAGACCTTGGACGTCCACTGCTGGACATAGGCCTCCCCCATTGTCCGCCATTTAGACCTGTCGGCAGCGACCTGCATCCAGCGGGTGCCCGCAACCTTTATGAGGTCGTCTGTCCATCTAGCAGATGGACGTCCTCGGCTTCGTCCGCCGGTACGTGGTCTCCATTCGAGAACCCCTCTGCCCCATCGGCCATCGGTTCTTCGAGCTATGTGCCCTGCCCACTGCCACTTCAGCTTGCTAACCCGAGAGGCTATGTCGGTGACTTTAGTTCGTCTACGGATCTCCTCATTCCTGATTCGATCACGTAGGGAAACCCCGAGCATAGCCCTCTCCATAGCTCGCATGTGTTTATTTCGTTTCCATTTCGCTGTGATTGTGAATCAGTGTTAAAACGACGACACCTGGCTATTTGATTGGACTATTCGTTTTGCTTACTGATTTGTTTGTTTGGTGATTTCACAACGACTTGGCTTGTATCTGGACGGATTTTTGTGCATCAAAATGCCACGTATTCAGTATACGTCACAAGAATACGCAAACATGCATTTTATTTATGGTGAATGCAAAGGCAACGCAAATGCAGCTGCAGCCCTTTATAAGGAAAGATATCCTAACACACGTCACCCGGATTACCGCGTATTCATCAAAGTCCACGGTTGTTACTCGGAAGGAAGAACACCTGGCAGCGGTGTTGGTGGTACTAGCACTGGAAAAGTCGCTAATGTCGACATTGAAGAGACGGTGCTTGAGGAAATTGAGCGAGATCCGTCTACCTCTACAAGAGCAATAGCACGTCGCACTGGAATCGCAAAATCGACCGTGCACTGTGCATTGAAAAAAAAATAAGTTCCACCCCTACCATATTAGACGCTTGCAAACTCTGCAACCGAGAGACTACCATGCAAGATTGCGTTTTTGCCGACAGATGCTTGCGAAAATAGAACAAGATCCGCAATTTTTTAATAATATTCTGTGGAGCGATGAATCAACACTGAAGAGAAATGGATACTTCAACATGCATAATCTCCACAGCTGTCAACTATCGAATCCGCATCTAATGCGAGAAGACAGATCCCAGTACCAGTTCAAAATAAATTATTGGACCAGCATATTGAACGGAAAGATAATTGGCCCATTTGAACTGCCCGGGAACTTATCTGGCCAAAGCTATTTGGACTTTCTTCGAAATGATCTGCCAAATTTAATGGAAGAGGTGCCCGAGGAGGTGAGAGAATCCCATTGGTTCCAAAATGATGGATGTCCTGCGCATTATGCAGTAAACGTTCGTGCGTATTTGAATTTCACATACCCAGATAGATGGTCTGGGGCCCATTTTGTGGCCTCCACGTTCCCCGAACTTAAATTCGCTGGATTTTTTTACTGGGGCTGCCTAAAAGAAAAGGTTTACTTCAAGCCGATTAGAAATTTAGAAGCGTTACACAGCCGTATTCGGGAAGCCGCTTCAAAAATTACTCAATGGCGTTATGCGCGACTACTCAAAAGTTTTTATTCGGAGATGTCGGGCGTATATCAGAGTCGGTGACAGACAGTTTAAGCATTTACTGTAAATGTACACGTGAAATAAAGTTTTATTAATGTTTAACATTATTTTTTATTAAACCCTTATGGTTAGATACAGTTTAAGATGTTACTCCTTCTGCACATTAATAGCAATAACCTCGTATTTACATTAGATAAAAGGATGTATTATAGCATAGCAATTAAACAATTTTGAACGGTTCAAATCGCATATATTTAACATTATTTATATCCCGACGTTTCGAACACTTTGCAGTGGACGTGGTCACGGGGTGACTAATTGATTTTATTTGTCACTTGAGTTATTAAGAAATTATTTCAACTACCGTCTGAATTTTTTTTTTTTTTAATCATAACATTCCCTATGCACGCAGTATTCGCTCACGGTGTCCAGAGGTCTTGCAGTATTGTGTTGTCCTTGGGATTTAATTAATTTAATGACTGGATCCCAAGCCGGTGGTACTTGCCAACCATCTTCTCTATTGAAATTTGGATGTTTCTTGATTTCAATAGCCTCGTGTAACATTCTTGGCATAAACCGGGTCTCTCTAGCGATGATTTGTGGATTGTCGAATCGAATGTAGTGGTTGGGTTTGTCCAGAACATGTTAACAAACTGCAGACTTGGTCGAGCGTCTGTTCTTCATGTCAGCTATGTGTTCTTTTATCCGGATACTGATGCTACTCTTTGTTTGACCAATGTATGATAACCCGCATTCACAATCAAGCTTGTAAACACCTGCATCTTGTAGGGGGATATTGCTCTTGACAGGTCTTAAAAATTGGTCTTTAATTCTTAAAAATTAAAGTCTTAAAAACTCTCTGTAACAAAGATTTGCCTATGGTAGCCAACTGACATGGATGGTGATGGGAGTTACCATTGAGATATTTATCTGTATGGGTGGGGTTCCTATACACAGTATGACCAAGAGAATTGTCAGGATTTCTGATGACTAGAATGTCAAGGAAAGCTAAGGATTTATTGACCTCAGACTCCATTTAGGAATGCAGAAACTTTATTTTTGGGGAGGA
This sequence comes from Sesia apiformis, assembly GCA_914767545.1. Taxonomy (NCBI): domain Eukaryota; kingdom Metazoa; phylum Arthropoda; class Insecta; order Lepidoptera; family Sesiidae; genus Sesia; species Sesia apiformis. The sequence goes on from OU611962.1 coordinate 5,049,781, forward strand.
CGGCAAAAGTATCGTCTAAGTACCGTTTGTAGATCTTCGGCATAGCCACAGCTCTGGTGAGAGCCTTCTCCTCAAAGTCTTCCATGAAAATATTGGAGACAACAGGGGAGACTGGAGAGCCCATTACTACACCATCGCTCTGTATGTAGAATTTATTATCCCAGAATAGGTAGACAGATGTTAGGCAGTGTTCTAATAGTTCTGCATATTCTATGGGTAGGTCGTGCTCAGTTAGTTTTTTCTTGACAATTTCAATGCAATCATGTACAGGTAAGCATGTAAATAACGATTGTACATCAAAACTGACCATTATTTCATCATCAGTCAATTGTAGATGTTTGATTTGGCTGACAAATTGGTAAGAATCCTTGACATGCGCACTAGTTTGACCGCGAAGTGGAGACAGTATTTTAGCAAGATGTTGAGCTAGTTTGTATGTCGGCAAGTCAATTTGGCTTACAATTGCCCAATTGCAAAGGGACATCATTTTTGTGTATTTTCGGTAATCCATACAGTGTTGGTGGTTTCACATACGAAGGTACCAGTGCCGTGATGTCTAAACCAAGTGTGTCGGAGTGCTTACTAATTATTTCTTTAGTTTTAGTTGCAATTTTGGCTGTGGCACCGCTTTTTACTGGTTTGTAGGTGCTTTCGTCTGACAAAAGTTCTTGTATTTTTAGGTTATAATCTGACGTATCCATGATCACTGTGGAATTACCTTTATCTGCTCGAAGTATGGTTATGTCTGGATTTTCAGACTTTCAGATTTCATCAAATTTTCAGACGGTAGTTCAAATAATTTCTTAATTACTCAAGTGACAAATAAAATCAATTAGTCACCCCGTGACCACGTACACTGCAAAGTGTTCGAAACGTCGGGATATAAATAATGTTAAATATAAGCAATTTAAACCTTCAAAGTTGTTTAATTGCTATGTATAGTAATCGCAAAAACCTAAGAAAATATTTTGTATTATACCATTTTGAAATCTGTATTAAACACGCATTTAATTAAAATAGTTGGTCACTTAGGTTGTCATACATATTTTATACACCCAATCAACTTTTACAAAAAAAAATATTTACCACATTTCATGCTGAAAATTGAAGTTGTTAAATCGTTTTTTAAAAAAATGAAAATTGAAGTTGTTTCGTTTTTTAAAACAAGTGCAACAGTTACTCATACTATTTACTGCATATCTATTGATATAGTCTATGAAGAATATTATAACACCAAAAAACCGTTCATTTAATTGTAGCCGTGGTGTAGAGATACATAAAATAATGTGAAAAAATTGTTTTTTTTTTTCTAAATGACATATCTTAGATATTACTTGGGTTAGATTTTATTTTGTATTTTATTTTGAGCGCCCAATAGCTCTACAAATAGGTGTTTCAGGCTTATCCATTCTTTCCTGGACACCCTGTAATGTATATCTTACATAGAGTAAAAAAAAAGAACATAAGAAATAATTTAATTTATTTTAACAGATAACACTAACAATTAACTAAACGGAAGTCATAAGAATACAATAATTATAACTTCTACTTCTTTAATGCAGAAGGCTGTGGGCACCTGAACTTGGACATTTCAATTTCAGCTTCGAAGAAACTCATATTATCGTAGCAAAAATATTCCGGGACTTTATAAGCTCCGGACTTGCCAGGATCAACTCCTGGGCCTACTGGGTGAGAGGTAGGATGAACCACCGCGCTACTCAGTCCAGGAACGTCCATATTAGCTTGCTTCGGTGGCGCAACTGTTCCCTTACTACCAGTAGCACTATTTTCGGTATAGAACCTCCTGAACGTTCTAAAAACGTTTGTTCTTAGTACAGAACCTGAAATCATTGTTATTAAGTTTTGATGTTACACAATCTTTTTCAAAGTAAAATGTTGTGGTTATCGACAGAAAAAGTGATGGAGTGACACTTGACAGTTACTGTCAAAGACAATAATAGAAAATGGCGCCTATTAAATATTATTGAAAAAACTACAGAAGTATTTTATAGATTTTTCAATAAAATTATTACTTTGAACTTTTCATGTTGCTTTAAAATATATTTCAATTTAAAAAAATCAATTTGTATCATAAAAACTTTTTAAAATAGTTAAACGTATATTTTAAAGTCTTGTTATTTATCTGCAGTCAAGAAATTAATAAAAACCAGCATTTCGTACCTTCCTAAAAATAAAGGGTAGGAACAGCTGATAAAAAAATTATATTCATTGGTAAAAAAATATGATGGATCGTTAGCTCACTCACTAAACATTTCCTTAGGTATACTGCGTCGTGTCTATGGTACTTTTTCACGACTGTTTTGTATAGTTTACTTACTACATTGCTTATTTCGCCGAATTTTCGATATAAAATTGAAATATGTCTAATATTTAGCAGCTATTACATTTTAAAATGTCCAATAATGTGTAGTGATCATAGTTGAGGTTGCTCATTGGAAAAGGCACTCGATAAAACGCTACTTCAGCCATTTACATGAAAGGTGAGTACAAAAAATTGATACTACTATATTTTTTTTACTTTGCAATAATGCAACTGGTCCAAAGTTGTTACGTTGATATAGTGAGTATATGAATAACATATAAGTAGTCCAATTTAGATAACTTTATGTTAAAAGATTGAAGGAAATTATGCATACATGTTCGTATATGTTACGATTACTAGCTATATATATTGCCGCTATTTTGCGTTATACGTGTGTATGTTTATAACCTGACTGAGTTGAATCATCCTATGAAATTTCCCATTACTATATTTTTAGTTGGCAACATTGATACGTGGAATACAATATCGTTTAAGTTATTGGGAAACGGAACGTAAGATAGTAACATTACCCTTTGATAGTCGTACTAAAACGGTACAGCATACATTTTAATTAAATAATTGCTACTTAATTTCTTACTTAAACATAATTACAATTACTTTATTATTTAAAGAAATCAATTTTTACTCTGTTTTTAATAAATGTTCCTATCTACGATACAAAATATGAACAGTGTTTTTACTCTATGGTTTTTTTTAAATTCTTTTCAATTTGGTAGTATTTTTATTGTCCATTTATCCATTTCGATTGTGTTCGCGTTGTACGAAAATTCAATACGTCTATTTACCAATGAATTATGTGTTAAGTCTAATATTGTTACCCGTTTTGGGATACTAAATCGGCGGCATTGATTCAATAATAAATTATACGTGAAATGGCGGCCGAAGTTACAATTTGTGATGTACTATGTGAAGCAATCGAATATTTGTCGAAATTCGGATCGAACTTGCGAAGTCGCTCTGAAACTCTAAAGGAGAAAAGAATAAGAAAAGAGAAATTAATCAATTCTCATGCCATACAAAAAGCGGCGAATAAGATTCTTCTTATATGTGAGTTGTCTAAAAAAACATTGGATAAGGTCGAAACTGAAATGAAAAATGTGCGGTCATTGGTTAATGCTACGCAAGCTTCAACGAGTGATGGCGCGAAAACTTCAACTCCCAACAGATGTGAGGAATCTAAAACTAAGTACCAGTACTTTAGATGTGGCTCTCGAAAACTGAGAATATGTAAGAAAGTTCCAATCAAAGACTATATGTCTGTGAAGGTTATGGCAAGGCAGATGCCGACAGTTATGCAAGACAGGTATCCAGTTTATTATGACTGTAAATTGTACAGGTTAAGAAGGAAGACTGATAGAAATTCTCGGAGAGTAAGTGTTATAAGTTCAGATGATAACATAAAGAAAGTTGATATAGATGTTAGCAAAGCCACTAAAAAATCTAAAGAAATTTCTGAAACCAAAGAAGAAGAAAGGAGTAGGCTCAATAAACATTCAAAATTAAAGCACTTAAAACGTATTAAACAAGTTGATGATAGTTCCGATACCAATGAACAAGACAAAAATGAAGAAACTGCAAATAAGCACAGTGAAGATGATTTGAAGAGAACCAAAAAACAAATTGTTAAAAATATTTGTACAAAGCAAGGTAGTGATGTCGAGGAAGTGGCTGAAAATGAGCCCAAAAAAAGGAAATTCAATGATCAAGTTTTAGTTGCAAGAAAGTGTAAAGATTCTAGTGATGAAAATATTGTTCAAACTGTCCATAATACTTCGGAAACCATAGAAGAAAATGAAAACTCATCAAAAGTACTAAATATTGAAGACAAAGAAATCAAAAATGATGAAAATATATATGAAAATGCTCCCACAAACATTCTCATTTCAGAAAATAATGAAGACACTCAACAAACTGATAAAGAAAACAATTCAACAGTAGAGATGGAAGAAAATGAGTCTTTAAAAGACATAGAAGTAATAAATTCCAAAAGGAATAAATTGTCTAATGAAAAAAGAACAAAGGAATTGGTTGAAGAAAATAATAGTGTAATAGCAAAACAAAGTAATCCAGAAATTAATCAGGAAAATAGCGATAATAATGTGTCAGTTATCACATTTTCGAAGGGCGAATCAAATACTGAAGGAAATAATTCTCTAATTAAAGAGAAGGAAAAGTACAGAGAACATTTAACTGAACAAGCCAGTGAAGATGAAACGATTGTACATAAACCCAAAACGAAAAGTAACACAGAAGAGAATAAAGAAAACAGTGACATTTATAACAAAAGAAGAAACAGTTCTTTATCACAAAATAGTGAAGAATCAATGACAGAAGCAGAAGAAAATAAAAATTCACAAAAGGTGCTTTCAAGTGAAGATGAAGTAATAAAAGGAAATCAATCTAAGCGAAGGAAATTGTTAGAAACTGACAGCGAAAGTATAAAAAGTGATAGTTCTCTTGAGGAGAAAAATAAAGAAATAACAAAAAAGGATGCCCAAGAATCAGAAGAAAGACCATTAATAAGATGTGTAAATATTAGTAAATTACTAAAACCTGATGTGGCACCAAGCAAAGACTTTAAATTGCACACAAAAGAGAAATCCGTTAATAAAATTAAATCATCAAATGAGCAAGAATTGCAAAATAAAGAAAAATTAGGAAATAAATTAAAAAAAAATACAGAAAAAAGTAAAACGGAGCAGGAAATTTCTAAGGCAAAGAAAAAAGAGGAAGAAGAATATTGGGAAAGGAAAAGAAAAGAAGTCAGTGCCTTTATACCTAAGAGCTTTATGATAAATGTAAATAAACTACCAAAATTTTCTACTAAATTTTTATGTAAACACTCTTTAAAAAGAATAACTCGAAGTGGGTCAGTAATTTTTGAATTAAAGAATACACCTGATAGGACAACAGATGAGGTCTTGCATTTTGATAAAAAATCTCATGAGATTAAGGATAAAATAGAAGAAGAAACACCACTCAAAGAAATGGCTAAAGCAAAATGTGCTTTACTTAATGATTCTGATTCAGATCAACAGGGAGATGTACAAAAAAATGTGAAAGAAAAGAAAAACTCAAATAAAGAGGAGGATGATCAAAATGAAATTAAATCTTCTTTACTTAATGATTCCTCAGGTGACACACCAAAAACCCCAGACAATAAAATACAAGAAGATCGAAATGCTACACCCCAATCTAGAAGGAAACATATGATGGAGAGTATGCATGCAAAAAGGATGCTCTTGACTTACTCATCAAGTTCAGACACCGAAGACGAACAATTAAGAGATGTTTTAAACGAAATAAAAAATGCCTTGCTTGAAGGTAAATCCAGCTCTGAAGGTGAAAATGATGTTGTTAAACAAGTAAAGGAATATCATCGAAAGAAATTGCTAAAGTCGTCTTCAGATGAAGATAGTAACAATGAAAGTACAACAAAGAAACAGTCAATATCAAAAAGTCCTGAATTTGAAACCAGTAAGAAGACAGAAGAATGTCATGATGAGAAAGAGAATACTGAAATTGTAAATGAAAATGTTGATCTACAATCAAGTTCCAGTAATGATAAGGTTGGTTAGGTTGACAATGTTTTAGTTCAGTTAAAAATGATTTAATTTTAGTTCAGGTAAAATGTTTACTTTAAATTGTTTTCTGTAGCCTTAGCCATAAGCTTGAATTTATTAAGTATGTAGCAATTTATTATGTAAAATAGAATATATTCATGGTCTTAATCTAAAATGTAAACTAACAAAATACTGTTGTATTAGGCAGTAATCACTTCTAATAAAATATCCTAAATGTTAGTAACTTGGGGATAGAAGTCATATATAAATACCATTTAATATTATTATTATATGTAATAAACTTTAAATGGACATAATTGGTATTTTCATTTTAGTAGTTAGACACCATGGATCATTTATGGAATTAAGTTTCATTATACAAATAACAGGTTAGAACCTCCAACATAGATTAATTTATTGGAAATCAGGTAAAACTGAAATTTTAAAACTTAAAAATTAAATTGCAGATGGTTCGCTCCAAATCAAAACCCACTGGGAGCAGCACACAAAATTCTGACAACCAAGAAGACAAAGATGTTGATAGGTAAACAATTTAATACTTTTAACACAAAATATCTTATCCAAAGGCTACTTATAAAGTCATATTGGAAAATGATAAAAAGATATGCTACCATCTAGAATTTTTTACAATTTTGTTGTTTCAATATTTATAATTTAAATGCATTATATATTTTAAACTGTCAGACATCAAATCAGATTTTAACAAGCAAACCTGAACTAGGTAAATAATTTACTTCAAAAGTCTAATTCCACATCATAAAATGTTTGGAAAGTTTTGGATCTCGCTGGTATGGGACGTTATCTGGTCCCTTACCCTATTATCAGTGTGAAGTTTCAACTTTGGTTTAGATCTACTAACATAAAATTTCATTGTTTCAAGATACTGTTCAAATAGGAACATGCTATAAGATCTAAGATTAATGCTAAGATTAGGCAATAATTTTTTTTTTTATAGTTATAGAATACATGGCAGACGAGTGGGCGGGTCACATGATAGTAAGTGGTCATCGCCGCCCATGGACACCTGCAACATCGGGGTGCGCCGGCGACCTTGCAGAATCCTGTTCACAGCTCTCTTGAAGTACCCCATATTGTAGCGTAACAGAAATACCTCAGCGGGCAGTAACCTTCGGGTTTGCGATATAAAGTGTCTTTTCATCGCACTCTATGCAGCGACTATACCAAGGAAGTTCAGATGAACCGCAGTGCAATGGTAAAAACCTGTAGTTGGTATCAAATTGACCAGCTCTTCAGAACATTCTCCATTATAAAGGCGATAAAAAAACGCAGAGATGTAACATCTCTACAGATCAAAGAAAGTCTGAACATTGCTCTCTCCATAGCTCGCTGAACGACTTTTGTGGACCAGCCTCCTGTCTATGTCTATGCATCATATGTCATCACCGACAAGACACACTGATGCAAGACCTTGGCTTACAAGCACACCATTTTGATATAATATCACTTTGTTTTAGATTGATCAATCTAAATACTCTGACCAAAACGCGTCGACGACGCGAATCCACAGAGACTGACAAAACTGAAGGAAGTAACTCAACTAAAAAAGAGAAGACGATGCCCAAAGCTCCTCAGATTATCAGTGAGGAGTTTCTAGCTGAAGATAGCCATTCTGATGCTTCAATAGCTGAAAGCGAGCCAGCTGATGTTGAAGGTAATAATTATATTGTCAATCAAGCTGCTAAATCGACCATCTTTTGTAAAAGCCGTAAACACATTGGTGCACATAGGTTCGACATAAGACTAATACTGAGGTGTTTTTATTGCAGTTTTCAATTTTGTATCCTGGAAGTTTATAGGGTATTTTCAATTAAAATCGGTTCTGCATACGACGAAGTAGGCGGCACACTTCTATAATTTTATTCTAACTATTACGCCGCGTCGCTCTGGCGTCATATTAATGTTCCAAATTGCACCTTCTTCCTTTATTTAATATTGTTATTTGTTTTACCACCAAAACCACCACAATTACCACCAAAGGTTTCCCGAAACAGATCAGAGTTTTTCTATCTAACCATAAAGCGTACTGTGTGCTCCAATTTCTTCATTTAAGCAGCAATGTGAGAGAAGTCTAGTGAGATTATCTCATTCTCTTACGAACGACTAGATTAAAACCACAATCTTTTGAAGCTACATCATCCAACCATCATATTATACTGAAGAAAAATTTGTTAATACAAAAATGGGAGACAATCGTTATTTCTTTCAATCTTATGAGTACATTAATTCAAGGAAAACAAGAGCAAGAAGTGACCCTCTACTATGGAAAACGCTGTTATACTTTCCACAGTAGCCACAATGGAGAAGTTTACCATTTTCTAATTTCTTATTTAAAGGGAACTTTGAAAAAATACAAAAAATCTGATGAAATTTTTTATGATATCTTTAAAATGGGAAAGTTATATATAGCCTTTCAAAGTTGGATGTTGAGAAAAAAAATCTCGCGCCATGCCGAGTAGCTCGCATCTGCGCGGTTTATTCTCATTTTTAATATAAATGAAGCTAAATTATCACGTACTCACTGGCATAATTGTTCACCCACTTCCCATATTGGGGTTGGAGACTTCTCAAAGACCATCAGCGCCGCCGACAATTTTCAACGTCCCACCTCAATGGTAAGAGCCAACCGCGTGGTGATCGAACATATACCAGGCTACTCAGAAAGTAGCTAAATATGGTGTCTCATTAAAAAAAATGGATATTCAACGACACCATTTCCGCATTATGATTTTTTGTTTTTAAATTAAAATCTATAAACTTTAAAATCTGGACTTAAATTAAGTGTATCATTGGTACAGTGAATTTAAGCGTGGTCGACTAAGTTTGGCTGACGAAAAAAGAAGTGGTCGTCCTTTAACGGCTATTACGGTAGAAAACGTGGTGGCAATGAAATCAGGCGAATTACATACGAGGAGATTCAGGAGAGATTGAAGATCTGTTCAGGGAGTGTGTATGAAATATTACATGACATATAATATTTCAAGCACATCTTTATTCTGCCTGTACCAGTCAAGAAGATAGTATCGCGCTGGGTGCCCCACAACCTTACCGAGGCTCAAAAACAAGTTCGTGTCGAAAGGTGCCGTGACATGATAACAAAATTTTAAGCATCGTCTCTGCGGGTTTATTACATTGTCACAGATGATCCTGTATGACCTTTAAAGCATCAATCTATTGTTTGGCTGTTTCAATATGAGCCAACTCCCGCCAAAGTGAAAAGAGCAAGAAGCTGGGAAATTTTTAATTGCAAGTTTATTCACTTTAACTGGCTACCTGATATTATCTGTACCTACGAAACCAAACCAGCATTAACGCAGAATAGTACGTGGCCACATGGTTGCCAAACGTTTTTACTGCAGTCAATAACAACTGTCCAAACATAGGTTTCCAGGGAAACTGCTGCTGTACCACGACAACGCGCCCGCTCACCGAGCGCTTAAGACAAGGCACTTTTTGGACAGTACCCCGCCTAAAGTTTTAGGCTATCCTCCTTTCAGTCCCGACTTGGTATCTTGTGACTTTTTTTAACAAAAAAAAGGCGGCGTTCGGGCAGACAGTCTACCTGATGGTAAGTGGATACTGTCGTTCATAGACATCCGCGATGCATGCCAAATATCAGTCCAGAATGAGAAACGTTGGCACACGCCCGGATGCGCTGCCTTTGCAGATTAAGAAATGGATTTGGAGTAAGGGTTGGGAAAATGGGGTAATATAGGATAGGATGGGAATGGGCTCTGGCATATCTCACTCACTACCGAAACACGTACATACACTGGGGAAATACGATAAAGTAGGAAATGTAGTACAATACAAGGTAGTCTTCTGTGAGATCTTTATTTCCTAAAATTAAATCCCAACTAAAAGGGAAGCAGTTTTCATCGCCGGAATACGCACTGGCTACTTTCGAAGATGCTGTGAAAGAGGTATCTACCTGAAAAAGATGTTTTCAAAATTGGTTCACACACACATGAAACTTTATATAAGATGCAAGTGGAGAGTACATAGGTCACACTGAAAATTTTCGGAACCGGCCACTTACATAAACAGTATTTAAAAAGTAATTACAATATTTAAAAATTGAACTCTTTGTTTTTGTAGAATAAAGCTTGTTTCATTTGTTTTTTCATTGTGGCGTCATTTTAAAAATTGCGTGCCTGCATTACGATGAATTTAACTCGTGAAAATTATCGCTTTATGATTGTCTACGATTTTAAGTGTAATTTGTCTCCTTAGCAGAGCCTCGCTCGGCTTCACACTGCTTTTGACGATGAAGCACCAAGCAAGACGACAATTTATAGCTGGTTTGCAGAATTCAAGCGCGGTTGTGTCAATCTCAGTGACAAATTTCGTGAAGGTCGCCGGTCCAGTGCTGTCAAGAACAAAAACATTGATGTTGTGCGCCATATGATCTAAACTGACCGGCATCCTTAGGGATAGGCATGAGGCAGATACAATCAATATATACAAACATTTGGCTGTGCGAAAGCTGTGCTCGCGGCGGATGCCACACAATTTGACTGAAGCTCAAAAAGCGGACCACGTCACTTGGTGCAATGCCATGCTTACCAAATTCAACGAAGGAGCGTCAAATCTGTTGTGGAACATACTAACAGGTGACGAAACATGGATTTACAGCCACGACCCTGAAACAAAGCAGCAATCGACCATTTGAGCTGATCAAATGATTCAAGATGAGCTGAACCCCACCAAAGTGGCGCGTGTGCAAAGTGCTGCGAAGCAGATGATCGCTTCCTCTTTTTAGAAAACTGGACACGTGGCTACTGTTGCTTTAGAGAATCGTACCATGAATGCTGATTGGTACACGACCATTTGCTTGCCGGAAAATATTGACCAACTCCGTAAAAAAACGGAACGTAAACGCAAACACTGCATAATCTTGCACCATGACAATGCCAGCTCTCACTCACACAAACTACTTTTTGAAGGCGGAAACTACAACTCATGAGCCGTCCCCCCATAGTCCCGACTTGGCACCTTGTGACTTCTTCTTGTTTCCAAAAATTAAGAACCAATTACGCGGTCAACGATTATCATCGCCAGAAGAGACTTTCGAAGAATATGAAAAACATGTTTCCGAGGTCACTACGGAGAAGTGGAATAAAAAGATTGTAATATTATAAATGTAGATTTATTCGTATGAAAAAGTGTTAACGGAGAATATTTTGAGAAACAAATTGATTTTTGGCCATTCATTGTATTTTTTTCTTATTCATTCCGGAAACTTTCAGTGTGGTCCTCGTACTTTCAAAAATGTAATAAAAAATTGGTGCCCATAGAACATTTCTTTTCCTTTCCGCATAACTTTCTGAGTTCACCACGTATCATAAGGAACTACGAGCAGTTTACGAGGGCGCGAAAAAAATTCGAAATTTGAAAATTCAAAATGGCCGTCATACAAATTTCATTCGTCCATTTTTCCGAAACGGTAAGAGATATTGGACTGGTAGGTATTCAAATTAATATCGATGGCCATGAAGATTCCTTCCCTTGATTGATTTTTTATATGGTAGATACAAGTTAAGACACAACTATTTTTCAAATTCATTTCGAATTGATCCGATTCAAATGAAAATTTATATCTGGGGATTTCAGGGGGTCTTTACGATATCAAAATCAGTTTTTTGATTTCACCATTTTTCAAGATACAAATGGGACATTTTAAATATAGCCCCCGGGAGCTTTTGTTATATTGTAGGCCGAGGTCCGCATAGGGCCCGGAGCACAGAGCCCCCTCTGAAATTTTTGGTCCATCAGCACCATAACCAGAAAACGAAATTCAAAATGCCAATTCCAAAATGGCGGAACTTTTTAAAAATCTCTGATGCCATTCTCGATATCAGTAAAAAAAAAATATAGGCCTAAAAATGATAAAATGTGACAAAAATAATATGAAATGACAAAAATGATACAAATTGACAAAAGTGATAAAAAAGGTTGACGAAACGTTTGGGAGAAAGAAGAAATTCCGGAAGATCTCTGCCAAGTAGCTCGGAAGATTCAATTAATAATAGTGATAAAAAAGTCAAAAGATGATGAAAAATTACAAAAAATGAGTCCAAACGCAAGTCGAGCATTGTCATTTTTTAAAATTTCTAAATAAGTCAATTTTAAATTGAATAAGTCATTTTAGAATTTCCAATCGAGAATCGCAGCGAAATTTTGAATAGCTGTATCGCGGTAATTTTCTAACGGATTTTAAAACATTTTTCACCATAAGTAATATTTTAGCCCATATTTTTATTTAAATACAAAAAAATCACCAATTCTAAACTTAGTAACCTTCTCCATTTTCATACTTCAGCGTCATTTTTGCTAACACGGCCCGATGGTACTTTCTCTTATACAATATCTGATATTATCCGGTGAACCGTAACCTCCACTGAAAAAATTAGTTGTTCAAAATTGTCTTCCATGCAAAGCCTTAAACAGCCAAATCTCGCGTCGCTTATTTAAAAAAATGATGAAAAGACTTTACAGTTATTATCATACATATTACATACATGTACTATCCTATGTTCCAGATTTATCCTCAGTGACCGTACCGGCACTGAATGGTGGCGAGATTGGTCGCTTCGGTATTGACGATCTTCTCGAGGAGAGCGACTCTTCCACATCACACAATGAACACGAACATGAAAAGGTATCGGAGGTAAACTCAACTTTTAAAACTCAAGCCTCTAGAACAGTGTTTCTCAATACGCGTGTCGCGAGAGCTCCTCGAGTGTGTGGATAAAATATCAACATTTTTATTAAAAAATAATATATAAGCTTATAATACTAGACACCGATCTTGGGGTCTCAAGGTCACCTGCGCAGTAGTCAATTTTTAGGACTGTTTGTCGGTATAAAGTGAGACGGGACGGACGCGGCACACTGCAACGCTCTCCGATTACCTCATCAATCGTAGTCACGCCCCTTTCAGTACAGTCAAGTGCAAATTTATTATTTATATTTTTAATACCATTAAATTAATATATTAAATAATATAAGAACTATTTTTAATTAAATCAATAATGAATGTGATGACGAAACGAAATGTGAACGAAACACGAATATTGAATACAATCGGGTATTTATGTTTTTACGTAAATAATTCACCATTTTTTTTTAAATAATATTTTTTATATATTATGTACAAAAAAGGACCGCAGAGGCCACTGGAACGTCTGTAAATACTGTACAGCGAATTATAAAGGACGCCAATGAATCTGACCTCTTGTCGGTTTTTCAGACCCCAGAAAAAGACCGAGAACAAATTGGGTATTGACAACATTGATCAAGGCGTAATTAAAAGATGTGTACATAATTTTCACATTACAAACCAAGAACTGCCGACTACAAAAAACTTCATCTAAAACTACGCAGTGACGTAAAACTCCAGAGCTCTGGAAAAAGTCTCAGTAGAATCTTTAAAAATCTGGCATTCCAATGGAAAATTCCAATCCAATGGAAATGGGTCAGTTCAGGGCGTTAAAAAACCCGTAGCGAAAGGCCACCGTGTAGTTATAGCACACCCTGGATCAGAGGCTGGTTTTTTACCCAACGCGTTGCTCATGTTGAAATCTGGGTCAAAGATAAGCGACTACCACGACGACATGAATTTTGAAAATTACGAAATTGGCTTCAAACCCATGTGTTATATAATCTTCCGCCAAAGTCCGTCGTGGTAGTCAATAACGCTTCCTACTATAATAGGTAGTACGAATCAGCGCCAGCCTCTAATTCAAAAAAATCAGTTATTCCGTCTTCCCTGATTGAAAAAGGAATTCAATACAATCTAGAAATGCTGAAACCCCAACTGTACCATTTAATAAAACTGTACAAACATAGATTGAAAAATTCAATATTTATAGATTATTTGCTGAAAATGGTCACGACGTGCTGCGTCTTCCGCCATATCACCCAGACCTAAACCCCATAGAGATGACTTGGGCAATAATCAAGGGATACTTGAGAAGAAAGAATGTGAATTGGAATGTAAAAAAAATACATTTCTCGCCTGAAAGTAAAAATACATCGGGCCTTCAGAAAGAGACTTTGGTTTTGTAGAGCGTCGTCTCTGTCGTGTGCCGTTAGGACAGAGACGACGCTCTACAACACCGAGCTAGCCGATAGTGTTTCGGTCAGGATGTGTAATGGAATTGGTTAAAGAGAAAGCTGATGATATAGGCCCTAATGATTGGAAAAAGTTATGTGAAAAGGTGAAAAAAGTAAAAGAAAGTTACACTAAAAGTGATCACATAATAGATCAGATGACTGAAGAGTTTGTTATACATGAAAGTGATATTTCAGACAGCGTCTCGGACACAGACTGCTCGTCTTCTTTATCGTCAAACCGTCAAAAGTCGTCAATCCAGCCAGTAGACACAATAGCTACTGGCTACATGATTACTTCATTCTTTATCGTAGATACCTATATATAATTATTCTGTGTACTTCATTACCCGATTTATTTTGTATGCTCGCATCATTTCATCGCTATTAAATTAAATTAAGTAATTAATATTCTTTATCATATACATAACATGTATGTAATTTATTTTTAGAATTATTAAATTAATATCCATAATAAAAAAAAACTAATACAATTTCTTTGAAAAATTCCGCCAAATATTAATAATCCTCACAAACGGAGCCGCAGCCAAAATAAATAAATAAAATAAATAGCTAGTAATAAATATAATAAAATGAATATCACAAATAATATGAATAATTATAATAATAAATATTAATTGAAAATAAACAATATTGTTTGGAAGTGTACATGCAGGTTCTTTTCCCCACCACTTCGCTCAGACTCCAACGTCACCGATTATACTCAAATTTAAAATGCATAAAATTGACGCCGGCAAGTAAAATAATTCCGAAAAATGTGTGATCATCTGATCATCTACCGCGCCGCGCCGCCGCGCTGGTGTAGGTTAGCGGCTCATTGAGTAACCGTTACCCGACTCATACCGCAAGTCTTAAAAAAAATATTATTATATTATATAAAACTTGTTATTTTTCCTTCTGAAATTTCTGATGTCTCAAAAATCTATTTAACTTTTAAGTATTAGCAGGAAAGGTGGGAAACACTACTCTACAGTCAAACCTATGAGTTAACTTTTAATTATGAGCTAGAGGTTAATGATGTTTTTCGATTTCAGGATAATAAAAAAGAAGACACCGATGACAGTGAAAAGTAAGTGAAAAGACTAGCAAATTGCATAATATTTACTGTAGCGTAAATCGGCTCTTTTTAGGAACAAATCTTAAATCATTTTTATTGTAGTAATAACGCACTCATATTTTCATACTTACACGTGTAATATCTTATTTCAGTGTAAAATTAAAACGTCGCAAAGCGCACGCAATTTCATCGGACTCGGAAGTAGGCTCCTCTCGTCCCAAACAAACAGTCAAAGTGAGCGATTTCGAAGATTCAGAGGAGGAGAGCTCGGAGTCAGTTAAAAAGAACAAGCGGAAGAAAAAGGGCAGTGACAGTGACGCGTCAGCGTCATCGTCTGTTGAAGGGTTAGTATACAACGTGCCACTGAAATCACGCAAAGCTGAAAATAGTTTGTTGACTATAGTGAGTAGAATCGATTCTGCCAGTTTCTACAATAGGTTTTTTTCATGATTTATAGTACAATTCTACCTAGTATGTATAGTAATGTGCCCTAGGAACGCTTTAGACAGGACAGCAAAACCTTACATGTTTGTAACTTTCAATTTATTCCTTAAATTAGTATTATTTTTCGCTAGAATGGTTCCATTTATTTTAAATTAGTTAACACTTTTAACCAACTCCTTGCAAAATGCAAAATCTGTGCAAAATCACAGTGAAGTCCTTGTGTCAAAAACATGTGTTAGGGTATACCATAAGAATTTAATTTATTGTTTATTCTTATGGCACTACCCTCGTACTGTTTAACAAAAGGATGTCTGGCGGCAGAGAATGCCACTAAAGCTTAATAAAAAGAAGTAAATCTTAAATGAATATTCAATCTCTTGCAAGTTTTGAATGACTCGTGAAAGAACACTATCTCGCTAATTAAGAAATTATTTTCTTATCTTTATCTTTTTTTTAGTTCCTTAGATATTTCTTTAGGTATATATGTATCCATATATTTCTGTACGTATATAAAAATATTCTTTATTGTACCATTTACGTCTATTTAGTCTACAGAATTCTTACCATCCAAAGATTGCCGCCGGTCGTACTTTTAATTACTTGTACTTTGTATTTCTCTGTATGATTTTGGTGTACAAATAAACTGTATCTGTCTATCAATTTCAGCCAAAAGAAACGTCGTCGTATAAAGACTGTGGACGAGAGTGAGGCATCGGACTCCGATACCGAAAATGAGGGCAGAAATAAGCACGGCAGGAAGAACATCCGTAAGGTAAGAACCACTTAGCCTATTTATTGCCTTTGACTTCACCCTCCCCGAAAGATATTTTCGTTCTTTTCTTATATGGCGAGTTTTCGTAAATAACAATTTCAAAATCAAAATTCAAAACACATTTCCTCAATGTCCAGTCACATCGAAGCAAGTTAGGAGTCGCTTAGAAAAGTGATGTAGGTTTACTGAGAATAGAAAAGAAAACTGTCCTTGGAAGCACACGAAAAACGCAGTCTTATGCTTTTATTTGATTATCACAAACATTATACCTACCCACTTTGAAGTTTAGTAAACTACAAAATCCTCAATAAGCAATTTTTTACATTAATCAAACATAAACTCAACCTTCACTCGAGTTAACGCCAAAAAGTCCGAAATAGAATTAATATGTTATTTATGGAAATTTTAGTTGGTGTAAGGGACAAACTAATACTTTTCAATACTTTTTTTTATTAAAGATTCTCACTAATTCTCCGTTATAACTATTGTTTTAAAGTTAAAGCTTTTAAGGTCAAACTATATCTGTAAAAGTGATAAAGTTACAGAAGATTGTTTTTAAAAACCGTTCTTTACTCGTCCTCGAATAGTACTGGCTTGTCCCTTCTGCCAATTGAAATTCCCATGAGCTATAACCCTCTTTGGTTTTCTGCCCCATGAACAGATAATATGTCTCGATTTGATGTTTTAATTGTTTACTAAAATACTAGCAGTGGCCACGACTTCGTTCGCTTAAACTTTCGAATGATCCCCATAGGAACTCCAAAATGTTGCGATTTTATTTTATGTATGGATGTAGGTAACATCCAGTTTGTTTTTGATTCCTTAACATTTTATGTTAATTTAGGTGATGGGTAAAGATCAATTAGAAGAGGCTACCAAGAAAGCCGCCCGACAAGAGAAAGAGAGAATCGCTCGAATTGCCGAAAGGCAGAAATTGGTAAGTTTTTTTATACGTTAATTTACGAAAGTAATTGAACTACCAAGTTAACATTTAAGCTTTAAATATATTTTTTGTTATCATTAATATGATTGTTCTTTTATAATTTAAATAAAATTAAATGCTACATCAAATTACGCTACAGTTTTGTTACATCAAATTTCAATGTTTATGAATAAAGGATCATAAAATTATATTAAATAATTGCAAGTCCTATTCGCTTATTAATAACATATTATACGAGGGATGTTTCCAAAGTTCTGGTAATTTCAAAAAAAAAACATTAAACAAAATTAAATTAACTATCATTCCTAGAACCTTGGTAACAAACATCCCTCATATATATATATATATATATATATATGAGTACTAGCGGTGCCAGCGACTTCGTTCGCGTGAGCTTGTGATTCCCGTGGGAACTTCATAATTTATCTGGATAAAAAGTACCCCAAATAAGCTATAACTATGTCAAATTTTATTAAAATCCGCCCAGTGGTGATGCGCGTTCAGATACAGACAAAAATTCTGAAAATGTCTGTTTTGAGTTTTGCATGTGCATGTTTTTTTTGTTAAACATTTCGTGTACATACACGGCTCTCTTACGATTTTATTACATGTAGACATTAGATTATTTTATTATGTATAGAATATATAGATTATTATCATAAGTCACTTGACAATAGTTACTTATGAATAAAGTGACAAATAATTGACGAAAATAGTAAATAATACGTGAATGTGATGTAAGATTATTTTATAAACCCGAATAGGGCACTATAGGCCGGGCTAATCGTTTTTTTCACCAGTACAACAATTTGGAATTCGACGAGTCTGGCAAACCGGATGAGGTGGTCCTCGAGAAGGTGGTGCTTGACTTCGACCCGGGGACCAAGGAGCCGCTCATACAAGTTGACAGGGGGCTCGTTAAGAAATTGAAACCACATCAGGTAACATCGCATTCCTTGAGATTTTGGTATGATAAATATGACATGAATACAAGAAATAAAAATAATCCAATATTACCTACCTAATATTATGAGTATGATATTTAAAGGCACACAAGTTTCAGCTGTACATTATCTACAACAATTTACCTGAAGAAATACAATTATTGCCAAGAAATACATTTAAATACACTTTAAAGAAATGGCTAATAGAACGGACGTACATTTTATAATTTAAAAGATTTTTTTTTTTCAAAAATTGTTTTTTTACAAATAATAACGACAAATAGGTATAGTGACGTTAATACGTAAATTAAGTAAGATTATTGTAAAATTTTATTTGTTCTTATGACTTGAATACTATGTAAATATTGTACGCCTGATATAGGTAACAACTGTATGTTTAATTGTTGCAGTGTACAATAAATATGTAGTGAGTCATAAATATTGTTAGAAAGAAAACATTGATATTTTTATTTTAAATTTTATTTTGTCTTATTTCAGAAATAAGTGGGCAAGCATTAAAAATGTTTTAGGGATTCAATATTATCATAGCGTTTTTAGAGCATGCCAGACCATAATCTAAAACAGACTATAAATCATAATCGAGCCGAGTAAGTTCGGGACTAGATGACGGCCAGTCTTCAGCTCTAATGAAGTTGGGAATATTTCTTTCTAGCCACGCCTGTGTTGAGCGAGCCTTATGACCTGGTGCCAAGTCTTGCTGAAAGGACCATTTTTTGTTACGAAACAGGGTGTTGTTAAGAGACTTTACGAACTTCTCAAGAATCATATCTCGATACACTTGAGCCGACGTATTAATACCTTTTTCACAAAAATATGGTTCAGTCACTTCTTTATAACTAAACACCCCACCAAACCATCACTGTAACCGGATAATGGCCATATTGCACCCTATCGACCAATTGAGCAGCTTCTCTAAAGTTTTGAGTATAAACTCGATCATTCTGCTTGTTAAAATATTATTCAATGGTGAACATTCTCTCATCCGTAAATAAGATTTGTCTGTGAGCTCACTTTGCGTACCGCCGAAGAAGTTGTTCTGATATGTTAACTCGTTTTTCTTTAAATTATCAGTTAAGACATGACCACTACGTCTTTTGTAAGCAGCAAGTCCTAAACCATCTTTCCAAAAAGATACGTGACGTGGTTCTTGGTGCCTATATTCATCTCTCTGGATAAAATCTTTTGCTTCCGGACGGGATTTCGTCTGATTCTCTCTTTCACAGATTTAATCGTCTGTTTACTACGAATATTGCATGGACGGTTAGACCCTTTTCTGTCACAAACAGATGACATTTCTATGTACCTACCAATAGCCCGGTACACAAACATTCGGCTAATACCAAGCGGTTGGAGAGTTTTAAAAATTCCATTTGGCTCCATGCCTACTTTATATAATGCAATTACAGCAATACAGATTTCTTTATATCACCCCACTCCATTTTAATATTAGTACAATATTTTAATGATTGGCGCTAAACTGTAAACAAAACTGTTAATTTTTCACATGACAATGACAGATTCCAAATTCAAATGTAATTTTTGTATTTTTCTTTATTGTAACGGTATTTATGGCCAGACTAAGTATATTCTGACTCACGGACCTGCCAAAGTTTGTCATTTTTGACTGATGGTGACATATATTACTGATGTTGTAAGGAGCAGTATCCACTTATTATTACTTAGGCTGATTCCTCCCATAAAAAAATGACTTCTTAAAAAATCTAATTTTATTAAAGTGGATAATAGGGAATGAAAATTTTAAACAGTTTTAATTACAATGAATGTGTGTTTGCAGGCAAATGGCATAAAGTTCATGTGGGACGCGTGCTTCGAAAGCGTGAAACGCATCAAGAAGGACAAAGGGTCGGGGTGTATTTTGGCCCACTGCATGGGTTTGGGGAAAACATTGCAGGTAACTTTAAACTTTTTCGATTCCATAGATTTTATTGATCGTTTTTATATTCATACCTATTAATACTTTTATATAATATGCATGATATATATACGAAAATAAATCAATTTGTCCTCATAAAACAGCAGTCATCATGTTTCTGAAATTATCACTTTAGAGAAAAAAAATGTTATTATAAGATTTTCGCATTTTTCACGTGTGTGTTTATAACTATTCTTAACCAGATGTTTTTTTTACTCAACATTTCGACGTAACGTAAACGTAAGGAACGTAGATATTAAAGTAAATAAACTCCTTTAATATTTGAAGACCAATTAAAGCAGTTGGTGGTGCCCTGTCTGTTGGGTAAAAGATTTCTGGTTCGATTCCTGGTTGCACATTTATTTGTTTAACGACACACAGCGAATCTTAGTAGTGGCCGACTTACTTACGAGCTAGGATGGGCACCACTCTCGAGGGATACAAAAATGAAAAGATTTTTAATTTTGAACTGTAGTTTTGGTCCCTTTGAACCCCCTTCAGTCGTTAGTCCCGGGCCCCGCAAGATCTTAATCCGCCACTGAACCTTAATTTAGACGTTGGATGTGGCCGTATTATTATTATATTATTATCTAGTTACATGAAGTATTTTTTTACTTTCGTACTATTCTAATTGAAATTAAATCTACCACAATGAAATTTTATAAACTATATTTCTTAAAATTACGTATTACGTATTCGATTGTGTATAAGTAGTCTTCTTTAAAACTATTCCTTAAATAATAAACAAGAACACTTGAAGAGAGACACCCACTTAATACATCATGTATATCATGTAGAGGAACAAAAAATTCAAAACGATTGACACCCAAGGAAGGCGAGCCGTAAAAATTTTGAAAAGGGCCCTGACGCAAACCATACCCATGAATGAAGGATGAAAATTTAATTAAGCAATCTTATACAATCTTCTCACCGAACACGCCTAAATTGTGTTCTATACAAATATGGTTGAATGTTGTCTGTCAGGTGGTGACACTAACCCACACACTGCTGACACACTGCTCTCTAACGGGCGTGAACAGAGTGTTGGTGGTGTGTCCACTGTCGACTGTACTCAACTGGGTGAACGAGTTCCACATGTGGCTAAAGCACACCGAGGCTGATTTTGAGGTGGACATCTATGAGCTGTCCAGGTGAGTCACATTACTTACACACTATCCACACTAATATTGCCTTACAAAAAAAGCACAAGTGATTTTGATGACGTTCGAGATTTTTTTTTTTTAATTTTCAGTGATTTTAAATCTAGCTATAGAAATTTGGAGTATTGGATGAAACAAAAATAATAAACATTGTTTATTTTTAATTTTCAAATATAATTTAACTTATAAAAAAAAGCTTTTAATACAGACAATAAATGCAATAATGGACGAATAAAAATAATAATAGCAGTAATAGTGTTAGTACAGACTTACAAACTAGGTTAGTAATACAAAAATTAATTCATCTTATGCTTACGTTAATAATGTTACTTAATGCCTTTTTTAGGCCAGCAGAATATTATTAAATTCAAAAATGTGTTCAGTGAATTTATTTGCTATATCTTCACGACTAAACTACTGAATAAATTTCAATTAAAATTTAGCATAGAAATAGCCTTAAAGACATAGAAAGACAGAATTATTTTTTATCAATTGAAATCGATTAATTTTTTAGATGACATTTATCCGAGAGGGGATCTGAACTAGTATTGTGAAAACTCGAGTTGACGTTCAAACATTTAATTTACTGCTCATACACTGTAACGCTCAGACCGATCTGGAATGCTCGAGTGTCGTATTTTTACTGTATACAAAGGAGCATTTGCTTCTGTACCAATAACTTCATATTGCATATTTACTTGATTGTTTATTGTCTTTTTTCTACTAAAAGCTAAAGTAAAATGTTTGCATGTATAGGTACAAACAGAACTCGGAGCGTGCGTACCAATTACAGCAATGGTTCGAAGGCGGCGGCGTCTGCGTGCTGGGATACGAAATGTTCAGAAACTTATCCGCGGATAATGTTAAGAAGTTCAAGAAAAAGATGCTAAAGAATTTCCAAGAGGCACTCGTTGATCCAGGTCAGTGGGGACTGCTGGTTCTGTCTTTTTAAACTCAATCCCCCCTTATTTTTTTTTTTCAGTCACCACTAATTGTCAAAGAGCTCTATTTGAGATATGAATTATAAACAACTTGTCCACGCAAGCACGGACAAGCTCTTTAAAGCCAATATGAAACAAATCGTTGAAATATTTGAATTCAGTAGCAGGAAATCAATTTATGTAACTGCATTGTCATACTTAGCTAGAAATTAATCCTTTAAATTCTATTGTTCCGAATTTCGTACTTAATGTCCTCTAAAATTTGTACTTTCACGGGAATTCGTACTTTCCGATTTGGCAAAAAATCTTCTAATGTTAACCGCCTAACAAATTGCAGGGCTGGTTTCTTAACTACCTATATGTTGTTGGGTTAAGCTTGTAAACCTCTACAACTTTTGTCTAAATACTTTTATTAGCTAAGCAAAATAGCGAAAACTTCATTGCGAATTTCGGCCCTTCTTTCTAAAATTTCCCATCAGATTAACGCGTGTCATCGGTATTTTTTTGTAATTTGTAGATATTGTAATGTTGTAGTTATCATGAACTAATCTATAAAAAAAAAAAAAACCTGTAGATTTTGTGCAAATGCACCTACTTTGCGAATATGGCCATTTGTTGTACAAAAGATACACTTATGTGGGTGCTCATCTGCTAAAGCCGGAAGAGGTCCAACAACTCTCTGCTAAATCTATCCTGCAATATATACAGGCCATAGACATTTTCAGCGAACTATAAAAACGGTGGCGATCACAATGGATGAGCAATGGTCGCAGTCATACGAAGCTATACACTCGCAGATCCCCAAACTCTCAATAATAATAATATCCCGAACAGGTCCAGACTTAGTGGTGTGCGACGAAGGCCACTTGCTCAAGAATGAAAAGACATCACTCTCTCAATCGATGAACCGCGTGAAGTCGTACCGCCGCATTGTGCTCACGGGGACGCCGCTACAGAACAATCTCAAAGAGTGTTAGTATTATTGTATAATTACTGTTATGAAATGTAACTGAGGGGGACACTGACTCTCAAGTTATATAGATTTTTAAATTAATTTGAGGGTTAGAAGTTGATAGACAAGATATATTCTAATAGTACGTAATTCAGTGCGTAAAAAAGAATATATTTATAAAAAAAACAGCCTAAATATGGAAAAAGAAATCCCGTGCTTAAAATTCTTTTATAAATGTTAGTTCAAAGCATACAGCATAACAAATCCACGTGTGCATACAGTAGGTACCTATAGCGGTATGGTGTAAAAGCAGCCGACTGCGGCTATCAAACGTACCATCAACGAACGACGGCAGCGGGAACATCAAAGATGCCGCCGTGCGCCGTACCATTGTGACTAAGCGCAACCTTTCTGCTATTGTGTCGCGCACGCTCATAACGTCAGTTGTAAAACAATTGTATTTATGATTACCTAAACAAGTGCAGGGACTACAGGACGGAATTGTACGGTGACCGGTGGCTAGGTCGCGGAAACCCCGTGGCCGGCTCGATCACCCTACCTCGTGCTGATCGATTTCCACCTGTGACCGTGGGGCCGAATTAAAGATACGCCCACGATTGCTATACAATATCAAGTGGAACAGCTAACAGTATGCACTGTTAGCTGTTCCACTTGATATTGTATGGCAATTATAACAAGTGTAGTGTATCAATTGCGTAACAGCATTCTAAACGCGTTTGAAATTATTAAAAGTGAAAGAAAAACTAGGAGAGTGCAATGACACGTGTTACCATTGTGCCTCTCTTTACATTGAAAAACGCGAGAGCCACATTCAACAGCGAGGATAGGGTAATTTTTTTAACACCCTGATTTTTGTTTAGTCTTATTTTTATATAGAGAAGACCCACTCACCGGCACGGAAAGTTGGCCACGTGTGATTTTTGCTGTAGCTTGCATTAAAAAAAAAAAAATTCTTCAATAAATTAAATGTAGGTGGGCTCGATATGTATCGCTTTTATGTTTTTATAACTTTTTTGAAAGATTACACACAAATTTAGTTTATATTTAAGACCACGCACTTTTACACAAAAAAAGAATTTTAAACACTCAATTTTAAAACACTAGAAAATGAAGAGTTTGCTAATTTTCTTCATCGTCTCTGGCCTGGCCTCTACTCTGGTACTCTGGCCCTGATAACCGCCCTCATTCGATCTGGCATGCTTTGAATGATGTTTCTGACATCAACTTGCGGTATGTTTTCCCAAGCGTGCAGTACTGCTTTTCGTAGCTGATTGAGTGTCTGTGGCGGGTTGGAGCTTGCCTTTATCTTTCTTTTGAGCATGTCCCAGATGTGTTCTATTGGATTTAAGTCCGGGCTGGCCACTGCAAGTTCTGAATGCCGACCTCTTGAAGGTACTCATTCACGCAACGTGCGACGTGTGGGCGTGCATTATCGTGCATTAAAAGGAATCGGTCGTCCAGTGAACCCTGAATAAGACATAACATGATCCCGAAGGATCTCCTCGATGTATCGCGTTGCAGTTAGCCGATTATCGACGATAACCAACTCCGTACGAGCGTCAGAATTTATTCCACCCCAAACCATTATAGAACCTCCGTGAAAACTCACTGTTTGTATGGTGGTAATGGGTAAAAACCGTTCTGCTCTTCTTCTCCAGACTCGTTCCCGACCATCTGGAGTACGTAAAGCGATTCTACACTCATCTGTAAACAGAACTTTAGCCCAATGCTCGCGGGTCCAGTGTGCGTGGTCTTGTGCGAACCGAAGTCGAGCTACTCGGTGCTGTCTGAGAAGCTGTGGACCGCGTGCTGGTCTCCTTGATTTAAAATACACTTCCTCCATGCGTCTTCTCACTGTACGTTCGCTAACATTCACGCATCTCGCGATTTGGAGCCGCTGGCGGATCTCAACAGCGGTAAGATGGCGGTTTCTCAAAATTTCCAGGGCAATAAATCGATCGTCCCGAGCTGATGTGTATCTTATGCCTCCACTGCCTGGTCTGCGGATGTAGTGGCCAGTCTCCTGGTATCGTTTCAGAGCATACTGCATTGATGAACGTGGTACATTAAGCGCGATAGCTACTTCACGTTGTGTCAGGCCCTGATCAATTAATGCTACGGCTTGTGCAACCTGAGCTGGTGTTATGGGCATTTTGTTTGGTTTTAAAGTACCTCTGAATATTGAATTTAAATTACAAAATCACGAAAATTCAGTAATCTAACGGTACACTTTTCACAATACCAAATATATGACTTCAACTTCGTCGGTCAAATTACCAAATTCAACTAAAAGTTCATCCATTCTTGTAAATACCGTAACAAACAAGACCGTAGTAAGTTGATTTTTAAAATTATTATTAATAACTAGATTCTAAATTTAAACGCGCCAAATTTCTGTTAATTCTTGTTTACTTATCATTTACCTACCGACCCGTTTAACCTATCTATCATTCAATTTTTAAACAAAATTATATAATTAAGTACACCTAGACATTTGATAGGAAATTACATTAATTTGACAATCCAAATCCTGTAAAAGTGTGATGGAAAATTAACAGAATTACTTAATGTTTTATATATTATATTTCAATACTTAGAGTAAAGGTTTGTTTCAAATTAAAAAAATAAGCTTAGTTATATAATTTTTAATATGATTTATGTCTTTTGTTTTTACCAGGAATTCGAAAAACTGAGAAATTCAGAATCTTATGCATCTTTTACAATTCGTGTGACAGTGGCCTCAGACGTATGTGTTGCCGCTGCGGTCTGTTTTGCATCCATCTTGCAATATTCGTAATTAACAAAACCTTTTGTGCGCGACTGTACTTTGGGAGCGAAAGAAACGTACCGACTCAACGCCGAAAGCAAACGTCTACTGATGAACCAATAGCGCGACGACAGTGACATGTGACGCGTAATCCCCCGCCTCGCCCTCGTACCACGAAATAGATTGATAAATCGCTTACTCCGCATGTTGACCGTTAGCGCTCTTTTTACGTGAAAAGATGTATACCAACTGATCAAAAGTTCAATTGACTAAGTACGCGTGAATTACGTTAACAGAAGGGGGCGTGTTCAACGGTTAAATACCTAAGCCAGCTGGAACCGGGTGCGTTCAAGGTAAAAAAAAACCTGAGCTTGCAAGCGTGAAAAGTATTATGTAAATACTAGTAAACTATTCACCATTTATTTACTTTTAATGTAATAAAAAATCATGAAGTACGTTTTATTTTTTAGTTAATTATAATAGTTTTAGCATACTGAAATGTCACATTAAACTTTATGACCTTATATATTGTCTATGTCGATACAATTGTTCCTACTGTTAATATAAATGTATCTCACAAAAACTATATGGAGAACTAGGTATGGCTCTATTTATTAATTCTATATTTTATGTCTGATATATGTTCTGCGTAATATGGTAAGAAGGCCAATGAGTCAGTCATATGACTGTGTACTTCCAACTCTCTGCAACTTTATCAGTAAGTAATATAATAACTAATGATACGGCCTTAAAAACTTTGATATCGAAACAGCTGTGACACAAATAAGTTATTTTTTTTAATAAAAAATCGTTTTTACTTGTGCTTAGGAAAGTATCGATTTGTTGCTTGTCCCTTACGTCTTGTCTTGTCTTGCTTGACCGACTATCCCTTTAGCTTGCTCTTTGCAAGTTACTTTCATTTTTTAGCGGATAACCTTATTTTGTATCGTATCTGTCAAAGCCACGCCTATTACCCCTCTCGTCAGAAGATTGCCTTTAGGTCACCAAATCTACATTTTGTTCTAATACTACATATTTTATGTTTCACAGACTACTGCATGGTACAGTTCGTGAAGCCCAACCTTCTTGGTAAATACAACGAGTATTTGAACCGGTTCGTAAACCCCATCACTAACGGACAGTACACGGACTCCACGGAACACGACATCAAAGTCATGAAAAGACGGTCACACGTTCTACATAAAATGTTGGATGGGGCTGTACAGGTAACACTATATTTTATTTATTTTATGTTTAGACAGAAAGAAAACATAAACAAAAGCGATGTTCGCTTAATAGCTCATTTACACAAGGAGAGTTTTTCGAACATCGGTCAAAAGCAACTGTAGTATAAACAACTGTTATCATTTATCATCATCTGATCACTGTTATCCGTGTTGTCATAGAATTTTATCATCATTTGAACAGTTGTAGGCGAAAATCCTATACAATATTCTCGTCCAAACCGTTCGAGAAACTCCTTGTGTAAACATGCCATAATACATTAATAATAATATTATTTATTAATAACACACTTTATTGTACATTATCCTACCAAAGGCACGTTTAATGTCTTAAACCTAAGGCATTCTCGCCGACTAACCTTTGGGTTGGCTATAACACTTTTCCAAATCCTGATCCCCTAAATCCCAAAGGTCATCAATCCTTTTTTTTAAATTGCGAATATGTCAACATTCGTCATTTCTGACTAATGTTGGTGTAGTAGGTATATCGCGAATGTCTATGAACGACAGTATCTACTTATTAGTATGCATACTTCAGATTTTCTGTTCGTCTGTCTGCCACTTTATTTCTCGATATGTTGTAAATAAATATTTAAGGGTAATGTAAATAAATTAAATTAAAGGTAATAAAATGTAAATAAATTTTAATATTTAAGGGTTTAGTTAAGATTTGAGTTTAATTAAATATTCTATTAAATTGATTCGAAACGCTTCTATATTTCTTATTTTCTCATTTTTTTTTATAACAAGATTTTACAAAATGTTTGTACAGCCTTTAACGTTCCACTGCAGGTCACAGGCCTCCCCTACTAAATCACGGGGGTTTCGGGCCGTGATCCACCACGCGGGCCCAGTGCGGATTGATGGATCACATGCTCTGGATTTTTTTTTTATTTCTGGAGCATGTGGACTTTTCTCACGACGTTTTCCCTCCCCGCCGAGCTAGTGACATTTGAAAAAAAATAACGTTCTTTAGTAGAAACACAGTGGTACGTGGTACGAAGGATTTGAACACGATTCACAACTCACATAGCTACCTACCCCTACCCTCGATACCCTTAGGCTATCACCGTACAACATTTTATCTATTTATTTATTATTTCGCAGAGGAGGGATTACGGGGTGCTGGCGCCATTTTTGCCTCCTAAACACGAATACGTATTGTTCATTACATTGACTGAAGTGCAAATTAAACTATACCAGTTCTACTTGGACAACTACTCCAGAAGGTAAAGTTTTTTTTGATTTATTAGGAAAAACAAACAATTATACAATACATAAAAAAATACACATTAAGGTAGCTGAATGACTATGAATATGTGTACAATCCGCACCGTTTTCACACATAAGTTATAAAAACAGAAACAATTCGCTTTTGTGATGTGTTTATCCAAATATAAAATGTCAAATATTAATATTAGAAATAAATAAAAAAAACTGTAACAAAAATAATTTACTTTTACTATATTTTATATTCTATTTTTTTTTAACAAATCTGTTACTTACCACTTTTTTGTACTTAGTTGTTGACGTACCAAATATATCAAAGTTACATATTATATAATTCAATGATATCTCATCATGGTCGCACGTATCAAACATGATAGCATTGTAAAGGCTCACGCATATTAGGGCGGGCCGCACGCCAACGCACCCATACATACAATTTGACTGCCCATACAAAATAATAGAGAAACTAACACAAATCATACTAATTCGGGAGTATAATCTGAAGTAACAGCTGCAGAGATATTCTAACTAGAAAAAATTAAAATAAAATTGTATTTATCCAGGCCTCTCCCAGGCAAATCGTCAGGGTTCCTGTTCCCGGACTTCCAAGCGCTGCAGAGGATATGGACTCACCCACTGGTGCTCAAGTACAACTCTGAGAGATACGAGATCATGCAGCAAAAGAAGGTCAGTATTGTTTAACACCACACTCAATGACCCACACTATGATTCTGTGTGTCAGTGGTCCAGAATAAGGATGTTCCAATTATTATTATTCATTTTGATTCACCACTCGTGGCCCCACTGGTGGAACCACGGGTAATTTTATTTCCCCGTGGACCCACTACACTAGAGAATAATTAAAAGGACAGAAAATATTCATAAATGTTATTCTATTTTAAAATCATGTCTTGTTTTTTGAGTGTAAAAATTCTTTGCTCGAAGAGTTTTATTAATCCCAGTACAGAATATATCGATATTTTCTGTCGATATATGATTATTTCGCATTGGACCCACACAATACGATACGATACTTCTGTACTGGGACTAATAAAACTGTTCAACCAAAGCATTTTTACACTCAAAATAAGACCCGATTTTAAATTACAATAAAATGTATATATTTTTTCTGTCCTTTTATTTATGTCCTAGTGCAGTGTGTCCACGGGGATATAAAATTACCTGTGGTTCCACCGATGGGTCAAAGTGGTGGAATCACGAGTCGTAAACCTTCATTTAGCTGAATACTCTATAATGTTCAAGCTTTCGTATCTATTCTCATATTCGAAAATAACAGCACCATATATTTCTCGTCAGTGAGTCGTGACATGTTCATAAAGTTTTGTATTTATCTCGCAATAAAGTATACAATTAGAGATAGAGTAATTCATAGACGTGAATGACGCGTTCGGGTGTTTCACCCGATGGTCTGATTTCCCTGATGCCCAATGTTGTCGTAATGTATCCGTACATACCTAATTTTAAAGTGAATTATAAAAAATCTAATTGAACCAACAATTACTTCCTTATTTTACAGAGGCGTGCGTAGTACAGTGTTGTACATCAGATACTACGCTTGCAAATAGAATGCCGGTGCAGTTTTGTACTAAATACTAGCGACCCACCCTCGCTTCGCTTCGGTTTATAAGTTTTTTTTTTTCAAAATAATATATAGCCTATATTAAGGGTGTAGATTGTTGGCCTGAGATCTCGATTTCGAGCGACCGCAGCGCCAAAGTTTAATGTAACATCCGACGGGGCGGATGAATGACCTAGAGAGCGCGATTTTCAAAATGTTTTGCAACAAACGTTCCACGTTGAGAAATTGTTATTGAACTTGAATATTTACAGCATAACAATAACGTTGAATTTTTGGAAACTAGCTGTTGATTCTTTTTAATAGATTAATAAGAGTAGTTGAGACACAATTTTTATGTTTTTCTATCATTTGACATCTGACATTTTTGTATTCTACTTACCTAAAATTCCAACTATTTATTTATTTGTAATTTCACTACCAAAATAAAATAATTGCAAATTCAGTAGGAAGTGTGTTTATCTCTACGCAAGGAAATGTGCCTATTGCGTAAACTCAAATACTTACTTTTTGTTTACGATCACCTCGTCGATATCTAAAAAAAATCCTAGGGTTTTAAAAAAAATGTCAATAAATGAAACACAAGTATAAAAATGATTTATTTACTACACAATAACAAATATGAGTCGCCATTACTCGCTATCTCAAAAGCGTGCTAGGGTTGTACAAAAATTAGTAAATAATTCATTTATTTACTAATTTTAACAGAAGTTTGTAAATTATTAATATACTAATTAAAAGTATGTAATTAAACAATAACGAAATATGAGTTCAAAATTCTAATGGTTTTTCATTCGATTACGGATCAAGTTCTGATTTCTGCTAATTTGATGATAAAATCAATGGCTATCACAAAACCTATCAGAATGAAAACGTTACCAGCTGCCCGATTCACGTAAGTAATAAAAACCGTAGCGCAGTGACGTCACTTCGTTTTTTGCAAATTTAGCCCTTTTAACCGACTTAAAAAAAGGAGAATTCTCAATTCGCTGTATTTTTGAACCAATTTTTATGATTCTTTACACCAGGTAACTCAGAAATTGTATAGTAATTGAGCTATTGGAAGATTTATGACAATCCAAGACTAGATAAGTAAGTGCGTTTAAAACAGAAAACCAAAAGGCGATTTCTAAGTTCCTAAGTTAAAACGACTTTTGGACTGGCGTGTTTACGTGAATCGACTGGCTGGGTAGTTAAGTTACCTGTATCTTTCAAAATCATTAGGCGTTCTTCTCTTTCATAACACGTAAAGCTCTTTCTTTCCTCTCTTTCATAGCCTCTATGATACTGGGCGCGTCACGAATGGGCATGCTTCGTGACTGCCGAGGATCAACTAATTCTGGAAGTAGGCAATCGTAATAAAACCTAACTAATTTCATCTCCATTTTCTCCTCCCAAAATTTGTCGTCCTTTTCTATAATATAAACTTTCATAGGTACAGTAGCACCAAACCAGATGCCAAGCATGCAAACGTTTCTTTTAGTAATATGTACCTGTCCCTGAATTTGGAAATACCAGTTATGATTTTTATTTATGACATAACCCTTGGAAGCCTTGTCCTTAACCCAAAAGGTATGTTTGGCCATTGCTTCATCAAGAGTCATGCCAGCTAAAGAATGTGGGCACTTAATTTCAATTAAACCGTTTGCATAAATGCCATCTGGTGTAGTACCAAGAAATTCATATTGATCGTCGACGAACAAACCGCAACCTTGTATACTAATATTCTCTTGAATTTCTAACTGTTTAATTGCGGTTTCTTCGTTTTCGATACCGTACCGTACAGCAGGCAAACTGGAGATATTACTACCATAAACGATTTTACGAACAAGAACAGCACAACTTGTGCTCTCTCGTTTTTTACAAACTTCCCCGAACGATGATGAGGTTAGTAATTTTCTCCTTGTACTCATCCACTCAGAACTACTTCTTTGCAAATGGGTCGACCTTTCAAGCTCCTCTCTTTCAGCACAAGACAACTTTAAATCGGCTAAAAAAGATGACTTGGCTTTCTCATATAATTCTGGACTCAGATCAGGTTTTTCGCAGTTTGGTCCATAGTGAGCGTCTTTCGATACAGCGCTGTGGCTCTTTTTCAATCTTAATTTAGGTTTAGCAATTAAACGGATTCTACGATTACAATTTTCCACTTTCGCGATCAAAGGATTAGGACTAGATTTAAATATTACTTCATGAGTTTTACTATGAATCGATCCTGTATTAAAAGACACAACAGCAGCTGCGCATCGGCCCGCATAAGAACCACGGGAAGAATAATTTACACGCTTACCCCCTACTAATTTGGCAATCACTGCGTTAAAACTTTCAACTATATTACTTGTACAATTATGAATTAAACTTCTAGAATGATATGACAGTCTTTTACTTAAAATGTGTACCGCGTCCATTAATCCGCATCCAACAATTGCTGGAAGCAACCCAACAGGTTCTATTCGACGAGTATCAGGTCTACAGAAATACTCCTTGCAATATTGGTGATTACCAAATACGTGTTGTGGACCATTTAGGATATCTTCACTAAGATTTTTTATTTTTTCTTCGAGTGACTGATTTTGATCGCCCCAATATTTAATAGCGCATTTTACACCCGTTCCGCAAATACCTTTCTTTTAGGAATTTCCGCAATTCGCAAGGATACTTAGTGTCTTTCGACAGTTTCTCCAAGCTATTGCAGTAGTTTCGTAAAAGATGATTTTTGCATTCAATTTTCTCTACTGTTAAATTACCGTACGGTCGCGAATCTAATATTTTTTTATAAGTACTGGAATCGCCGTCTGCTACAAATTTATTATAAATTACACCGTGATCAACAATGGAACGTTTAAACCCCTCAACTATTATGGTCGATTCCATACCGGTAGATGATCCCGAATAATTCTTGAAACAACGGTGTTCCGAGGGCTGACTGTCGTTCTTTGCGGCTCGTGCACAAACTACGCAGTATTTATTTTTAACTCCAAAAAACAATACTTTATTAGTTTTAATGCCAATTATCGCAGCTGCGCCGGACAAGGCGGAAAAATTCTTACCATAAGATCTCTTGCTCCAACAACCGTCAACAGCAACAGATATTAATGGTGTACCATTTTTATCAACACTACCTATAGACACTGCGTACTCCGCTTCTTCCTTGACAGCTTCTGCCATGGAATGTGCTGCTGTCTTTTCCCACCAATCGCAAACCGTATTATTAATTTCATTGTATAATGAAGGTGACATGATTGGTAGGGCTACTGCGGCAGTTAATGTTTTTAACTGATAGTAGCTCCCACCAGATGATATGATACCAGATACAATTTGATGATTCACTTCCATTCTATCTTCTTTCTTTTCAATCAAACACACAGTAAATTTCATACTACACATACTACATTTCATGATGAGTTTTGAGTCCAGACCAACTTTTACTTCACCTATTATACTGAGGTAACTTAACTTACAATCCATTGGACCGTGGTCCCCTATGGCCTGAAGAGCTTTAAAAAAAAAAGAAACGTCTACAACTCTACGCCCAACTTCCATTTCATCCACCTTTCCCCCTTGGTCGTTTTCAATAACTAGTTCCTGTAAAGAAAGATAATGGCTTGATTTTTTTTATAAAAAATAATTAAAAATTTAAAAAAATGCAAAAGAATTAATACAATATTAGGTTCCTGATGAATAGAAATTATAATTTCTTTACGCATTAGGTATTGTTTTTTTATGACGTCACCTATTTGAACGTAAATTTTCTTTTGAGAAAGTAATTGAGAAGTATTTCGGTACTAAGGTGTTTGTCTCTCGATGAAAATAATAAATATTGCAAGAAAAATCTATAGGTAGGTATTGAGATTTTGTCTTCGCCCATCACTAACTAAGTAGTTTGTTTATTTATGTAACAAGTCTACAAGAATTACGTATAACAACTTACCTCTATACAGCGCGTAGCATTGTTGCTCAGAGTCTCGGCCCCAAGGTTTTCTTTATTTTCAATACTGGAAATATTATTCATCAATATTATCCACTTTTTATTTATTTTGTACAACCCTAAGCCAGACGCTAGGCGCCTCGCGTCTGTTTGGCGGTATAGGTATGTCGACAAAGTTGCGCTGTCGCCTACCTACTTCCACAATTTGATATTTAGACAATACTAGCCGACCCGGCGAACTCCGTATCGCCTTTTTTTTTTAAAAAATCCTATTATTTTGATATTACATACAGATACTTCAATTTTATTTATCAGTATAGATATAGATAATACAAACCAATATTTACATGTTATTGTAGGTATATGTCTGAATCGGGCGATCTAAATCATATGACATATTGTATTAGCTTTGTAATGTACCCTGTTCAAATGCGATAATAAATAAGTAGGGAGGAACTTACGAGGGGTGATCCAAAAGTAATGATAATGAAAATAAAACACGGTAATTAAAGTTAAAATAATAATTTATTTTTCTACATAGTCTCCTAACAAATCAATACATTTAGTCCATCTTTTTTCTAAACCCAGGATTCCCTTTGAAAAAAATTCTTTTTCTTGACCCTCCCAAAACGCTTCAACAGCGGCCATTACTTTGCTATTGTCTTCGAATTTCTTGCCTCGGAGGCGTTCCTTGAGCCGAGGAAAGAGGTAGAAATCACTAGGAGCTAGATCTGGCGAATAGGGAGGGTGTTCGAGCAGTTCGAATCCCGTTTCTTGAATGGCAGCCATCGCAACTGCGGCTTTGTGAGCCGGTGCGTTGTCTTGGTGAAACAGCACTCCAGCTCGCAGTTTGCCGCGTCTTTTTTCCTTAATGGCCTCCCGTAATCTTCTTATTTGGTCTGCGTAGTAAGAGCCCGTAATAGTGGCTCCCTTTTCCAAATATTCCACCATAATTATGCCTTGAGCGTCCCAAAAAACAGATGCCATAACCTTTCCCGCCGAACTTGAAACTTTGAATTTCTTTGGCGTCGGTGAGGAGGCTCGCTTCCAAGTCATCGATTGTTGTTTCGTTTCAGGATCAAAATGGTGGATCCAGGTCTCGTCCATAGTCACAAAACGGAACAAAAAATTTTCTTGATCTGCTTGGAACTTTTCGAGATTGACCCTCGAAATGTCAACTCGATTTTTCTTTTGCTCGTCGGTTAATATTCTGGGTACCCAACGCGCAGAGACCTTTTTCATATGCAACTCGTTCGCAAGGATTCTTTGAACGCTGCCATATGAGATCCCTGTGACCTCAGCTACATGCCTGATGGTCACTCTTCGATCTGCCAACACAACATCTTCGACTTTTTTCACGTTGTCTTCAGTGAGGGACGTGGATGGGCGTCCTTCGCGATGTTCATCTTCAGTGGATGTTCTGCCCAGTTTAAACTCCTTGGCCCAGCGTGCAACTGTAGAATATGGAGGAGCAGAGTCCCCCAATGTTTCCACTAAGTCACTGTGTATGTCTTTTGAAGACATTTTTTTCAAACAGAGGTACTTGATGACAGCTCTAATTTCGTTTTTCTCCATGTTGATGTTATCTCTTTGACAGTTCGTATTCAAATGAATGTATCTCCCGGAAATCGTGATCTATTTATATGATTTTTTTAGGCTGACGTAGTGAGTATATAAGCAAGCAAAACATATTTTTTTTGGATTTTTATGCGGACCTGAAGTAACCGATTATCATTACTTTTGGATCACCCCTCGTACATTTTATTCCGAGATCTTTTGGCTTTCATATTTTTATAATGCGTACAAAACTTTCTTTTCCCTGGCATGCCACTCAAATTCAATCAGTCCTGCGAAAAAAATAGCCTATGTTACTCAGTGATAATGTAGCTTTCGAATGATAAAAGAATTATTAAAATCAGTCCAGTACTTTTTGAGTTTATTCGTTACATACAAAAATCCAAATCTTTCCTCTTTATAATACCTATTAGTGTAGATATTGTATTTTTTACGATTTATATCTAGTTCCATCATGGTTTTCTTTCAGACATTCATTATATCGATACTTTCTACTAACTGAAAATAAATTAATTATAAAAATGTTATACTTACAGTTTTTTACAAAAAACACAAATTCACAATACGTAATTCTGCTGTCTGCAGCCGACAAGCGTGGTGTCGCGTTCACTTACAGAAAGGAACTGCCGCTGCAGACCACCGAGATTGCACGAATGAAACGAACGTTTTATCCCATACATTTGTGTATGAAAAATTTACCTTAAAATATATCTAGATTTTAGGGCTTTAAAAGAGGAAGTCTTTGTTTGTAAAGGTATAAAAAGAAGTATACAGCTATACTTATTGGTTTCTTCAGTGTTCAAAAAGTGTTTCTTTTTATCAATTTGTGTTGATTTATGGGGTTAAATCTGAAAAATACGAAGTCATGTTTTTGCATTTTTACTCAATTTTGTGCGTTTGTTGACGTTTATTATATAACAACTATTAGGTTTAAGAGTTTAATATAAGCATGAACATACTTACTGGTCTTTGATTGTAATATATACAAATTATCATTGATATCAATCATATGTAAATAGGTTAAATATGAAAAATCGTAACACTCTTTTCGGTGATTTTCACGATCTACACCCTTAAACACGGATAATGTAGCTTCCTATTTGTGAAAGAATTTTTGAAATCGGTTCAGTAGTTCCAGAGATTACCCCCAACATACCTACAAGCACACAATTTTACCTCTTTATTAGTATTAGTATAGATATATAGTCAGTTTATATATAAAAATACATAATACAGCTATGTTATACACAACGGGTGACCGAAGTAACGCAAATCCTGAAACATGTCAACCAATTCGAAATACATTTATTTTTATACATGGCGATGGTGCAATTAGCAACATCCTACGAGTGTTAAGTTTTCTTAGCAATAAACAATTTCAAAGTCTAAAATGTAGAATACATTTTAGACAATGTCCAGTCAATGTCAATGTCTAGTGCCATCGAACTAAGTCATTAGGCGCTTAGTAAAGTGATAATAGAACAGAAGAGGACTCCTTTGGAAGCACACGAAGAACGCAGTCCTATGCTTTTATTGGTGTATCACAAACATTATGCACAAAAAAATCACTTTGAAATTTAATAAACTATCACTATTAAATTACAAAATGCACGATACACAATTTTTATAGTAATCAAACAAAAACTCAACTTTATTTCTTGAGTACCCGCCAAAAAGTCATATAAAACCGTTCTAGCGAAAAATAAAATTACTTTAAGAAGTAAATCAAAAATTACAAACGTGTTAGGTTTTGTTGTCCCTAAAACGTTCGTAGCACTCATTACTCAGGTCGGCATCCAATAAGCGCGGGCGACGCTGCTCGGGCGGCGCGCGTAGAATAAAAGATATACTAGAATTGTACTATAAATCATAAAAAATACCCTATTGTAAACACTGGTCGAATCGATTCTACTCTTTATGTCGAACAACCTATTTTCAGCTTTTACGTTATTTTAATGACACGTATACATAGTTAACCTACTAAGCGATATATTTTCCTTTTACAGAGGGAGAGAGAAGAAGAAGATTCTGAAGGATCTTTGGCTGATTTCATCGACGATGATTCAACGCCAGAGGTGCGTTCACTCTGAACTATTCTATTAATATTTTGAAGAACTCTTTCTATGGACATTTTGCCTTTTTATATCTAGTTGATCCATGCCATGATTATAAGAGGTTTGTGCCCTGCAGTGGATAGGTTGGTATTAATCGATCATTTCAGAATAACAATCAAATACTTCTTGTAAAATTATTGCCTTTTTGTACAATTATATGTAGTCGATTTATACAAAGGAATGTCTGTGCCCTGCAATGGATAAGTTGAGTATTAATCAATCACTCGCTTCTTGTAAAACTTTCTTGAATAGAATAGAATTTATTTAAACATTACGTACATTATATAAAAACAAGCTAAACCCTAGCCCTCGCACTAGAATTTCCTGTATTGTGAGAACTAGTTCATTCCACTCTTATCAAATTTGACAGTATGTATTTATAAAATTTATATTAAATAGCCCCAACGAAACACTTCTTGAAAAACTTTTTTTTAATAACAACTAAACACTTGCAATTAAACAATAGCATATAAGTACACAAATGCAAAACCAGTATACCGACATGTGTAATATCCACCTATCCGCACTGGGCTTGCGCGGTGGATTATGGTTCGAAATTTCCTCTTATAGGTTTGTGTTCTGTATGGAAGTTTATAGATTCCACAGCAGGGGACCTTGTTGAATAAAAT
The DNA here is from genome assembly GCA_914767545.1 of Sesia apiformis. Classification (NCBI taxonomy): domain Eukaryota; kingdom Metazoa; phylum Arthropoda; class Insecta; order Lepidoptera; family Sesiidae; genus Sesia; species Sesia apiformis. The sequence goes on from OU611962.1 coordinate 5,088,135, forward strand.
AAAAATAGCGATAAAACTGATTTTTTGTCTGAAGGTTTTATGATGTAAAGATTCAAAAGTCCTAAAGTGTATCATTTGAAAAGAAAAATTGGCAGATGGAAGAAGTGAAGAATCAGTTTTCATAATTTTCATAATGCTATTATCAAAATTATAGCTCTTTAAAATTTGGTAACAAAACAATCCTACGAGATTGTGTCCTACTAATCGAGTAAAATAAAAAGCACGTGTGACACAGACTCGTTTGGTATTTATGGCAATCATTCAACATTCATTTTACTGGGCTATATTAATACTGTATCATATATTTAAGCGTTTATTGTTATTTATGTAGGAGTCCTCAACAGAAGAGTCATCGGAGGATCTATCGGATGTGAGTGATGACAGCCGTAAAAAGAGCAAGAAAAAGAAATCTGCCAAAAAGAAGAGGAAAGACTCCAAAGTAACTACAAGAAGGGGTACTAGGGCTAATCCAGGTATAATTAATTTAATTCTATCCTTTCGCAAATAATACATATTTAAATTTTATACGCAATACACATTTTTTGATAACTATAATGTTATTATGAATGTTGGAAATGCGGTGAATGTCGATATTCACCAGGAAAAAACCGATGGTGAGTAACCGAAATTGTTTTATATTTATTTCGAACATATATATATATGTATACTACTATGACGTTTGGCGACACCAGTGATATTGTCGACAAAAGTGCACAAATTGCAAGCATAATAAGCAGTACACATTATATGCCACAAGATTATTGTTTATCAGCCCTGTGTGCAAAAGCATTTCACTGCAATATGTACAGTCAAAGCTCCTTGTTCGCGGGGTGGTTGCGTTCCGTAAATACCTCGCGAATAAGGAAACTGAATAGGGAATGGGAAATTATAAGAGATACGTTCCAAATTTACGAAATTACAAATCAATTATGGTAAAAAATGCTTTTAATTGAAGTTTCTTAACAAAATTGACATAGTTAATTATCAGTCTTAGGCAGTAGCTTAAGGGTGTAGATTGTTGGCCTGAGATCTCGATTTCGAGCGACCGCAGCGCCAAAGTTTAATGTAACATCCGACGGGGCGGATGAATGACCTAGAGAGCGCGATTTTCAAAATGTTTTGCAACAAACGTTCCACGTTGAGAAATTGTTATTGAACTTGAATATTTACAGCATAACAATAACGTTGAATTTTTGGAAACTAGCTGTTGATTCTTTTTAATAGATTAATAAGAGTAGTTGAGACACAATTTTTATGTTTTTCTATCATTTGACATCTGACATTTTTGTATTCTACTTACCTAAAATTCCAACTATTTATTTATTTGTAATTTCACTACCAAAATTTATTCTAATTCGTAAAATATTCATTCAATAAAATAATTGCAAATTCAGTAGGAAGTGTGTTTATCTCTACGCAAGGAAATGTGCCTATTGCGTAAACTCAAATACTTACTTTTTGTTTACGATCACCTCGTCGATATCTAAAAAAAATCCTAGGGTTTTAAAAAAAATGTCAATAAATGAAACACAAGTATAAAAATGATTTATTTACTACACAATAACAAATATGAGTCGCCATTACTCGCTATCTCAAAAGCGTGCTAGGGTTGTACAAAAATTAGTAAATAATTCATTTATTTACTAATTTTAACAGAAGTTTGTAAATTATTAATATACTAATTAAAAGTATGTAATTAAACAATAACGAAATATGAGTTCAAAATTCTAATGGTTTTTCATTCGATTACGGATCAAGTTCTGATTTCTGCTAATTTGATGATAAAATCAATGGCTATCACAAAACCTATCAGAATGAAAACGTTACCAGCTGCCCGATTCACGTAAGTAATAAAAACCGTAGCGCAGTGACGTCACTTCGTTTTTTGCAAATTTAGCCCTTTTAACCGACTTAAAAAAAGGAGAATTCTCAATTCGCTGTATTTTTGAACCAATTTTTATGATTCTTTACACCAGGTAACTCAGAAATTGTATAGTAATTGAGCTATTGGAAGATTTATGACAATCCAAGACTAGATAAGTAAGTGCGTTTAAAACAGAAAACCAAAAGGCGATTTCTAAGTTCCTAAGTTAAAACGACTTTTGGACTGGCGTGTTTACGTGAATCGACTGGCTGGGTAGTTAAGTTACCTGTATCTTTCAAAATCATTAGGCGTTCTTCTCTTTCATAACACGTAAAGCTCTTTCTTTCCTCTCTTTCATAGCCTCTATGATACTGGGCGCGTCACGAATGGGCATGCTTCGTGACTGCCGAGGATCAACTAATTCTGGAAGTAGGCAATCGTAATAAAACCTAACTAATTTCATCTCCATTTTCTCCTCCCAAAATTTGTCGTCCTTTTCTATAATATAAACTTTCATAGGTACAGTAGCACCAAACCAGATGCCAAGCATGCAAACGTTTCTTTTAGTAATATGTACCTGTCCCTGAATTTGGAAATACCAGTTATGATTTTTATTTATGACATAACCCTTGGAAGCCTTGTCCTTAACCCAAAAGGTATGTTTGGCCATTGCTTCATCAAGAGTCATGCCAGCTAAAGAATGTGGGCACTTAATTTCAATTAAACCGTTTGCATAAATGCCATCTGGTGTAGTACCAAGAAATTCATATTGATCGTCGACGAACAAACCGCAACCTTGTATACTAATATTCTCTTGAATTTCTAACTGTTTAATTGCGGTTTCTTCGTTTTCGATACCGTACCGTACAGCAGGCAAACTGGAGATATTACTACCATAAACGATTTTACGAACAAGAACAGCACAACTTGTGCTCTCTCGTTTTTTACAAACTTCCCCGAACGATGATGAGGTTAGTAATTTTCTCCTTGTACTCATCCACTCAGAACTACTTCTTTGCAAATGGGTCGACCTTTCAAGCTCCTCTCTTTCAGCACAAGACAACTTTAAATCGGCTAAAAAAGATGACTTGGCTTTCTCATATAATTCTGGACTCAGATCAGGTTTTTCGCAGTTTGGTCCATAGTGAGCGTCTTTCGATACAGCGCTGTGGCTCTTTTTCAATCTTAATTTAGGTTTAGCAATTAAACGGATTCTACGATTACAATTTTCCACTTTCGCGATCAAAGGATTAGGACTAGATTTAAATATTACTTCATGAGTTTTACTATGAATCGATCCTGTATTAAAAGACACAACAGCAGCTGCGCATCGGCCCGCATAAGAACCACGGGAAGAATAATTTACACGCTTACCCCCTACTAATTTGGCAATCACTGCGTTAAAACTTTCAACTATATTACTTGTACAATTATGAATTAAACTTCTAGAATGATATGACAGTCTTTTACTTAAAATGTGTACCGCGTCCATTAATCCGCATCCAACAATTGCTGGAAGCAACCCAACAGGTTCTATTCGACGAGTATCAGGTCTACAGAAATACTCCTTGCAATATTGGTGATTACCAAATACGTGTTGTGGACCATTTAGGATATCTTCACTAAGATTTTTTATTTTTTCTTCGAGTGACTGATTTTGATCGCCCCAATATTTAATAGCGCATTTTACACCCGTTCTTAAACGCAAATACCTTTCTTTTAGGAATTTCCGCAATTCGCAAGGATACTTAGTGTCTTTCGACAGTTTCTCCAAGCTATTGCAGTAGTTTCGTAAAAGATGATTTTTGCATTCAATTTTCTCTACTGTTAAATTACCGTACGGTCGCGAATCTAATATTTTTTTATAAGTACTGGAATCGCCGTCTGCTACAAATTTATTATAAATTACACCGTGATCAACAATGGAACGTTTAAACCCCTCAACTATTATGGTCGATTCCATACCGGTAGATGATCCCGAATAATTCTTGAAACAACGGTGTTCCGAGGGCTGACTGTCGTTCTTTGCGGCTCGTGCACAAACTACGCAGTATTTATTTTTAACTCCAAAAAACAATACTTTATTAGTTTTAATGCCAATTATCGCAGCTGCGCCGGACAAGGCGGAAAAATTCTTACCATAAGATCTCTTGCTCCAACAACCGTCAACAGCAACAGATATTAATGGTGTACCATTTTTATCAACACTACCTATAGACACTGCGTACTCCGCTTCTTCCTTGACAGCTTCTGCCATGGAATGTGCTGCTGTCTTTTCCCACCAATCGCAAACCGTATTATTAATTTCATTGTATAATGAAGGTGACATGATTGGTAGGGCTACTGCGGCAGTTAATGTTTTTAACTGATAGTAGCTCCCACCAGATGATATGATACCAGATACAATTTGATGATTCACTTCCATTCTATCTTCTTTCTTTTCAATCAAACACACAGTAAATTTCATACTACACATACTACATTTCATGATGAGTTTTGAGTCCAGACCAACTTTTACTTCACCTATTATACTGAGGTAACTTAACTTACAATCCATTGGACCGTGGTCCCCTATGGCCTGAAGAGCTTTAAAAAAAAAAGAAACGTCTACAACTCTACGCCCAACTTCCATTTCATCCACCTTTCCCTCTTGGTCGTTTTCAATAACTAGTTCCTGTAAAGAAAGATAATGGCTTGATTTTTTTTATAAAAAATAATTAAAAATTTAAAAAAATGCAAAAGAATTAATACAATATTAGGTTCCTGATGAATAGAAATTATAATTTCTTTACGCATTAGGTATTGTTTTTTTATGACGTCACCTATTTGAACGTAAATTTTCTTTTGAGAAAGTAATTGAGAAGTATTTCGGTACTAAGGTGTTTGTCTCTCGATGAAAATAATAAATATTGCAAGAAAAATCTATAGGTAGGTATTGAGATTTTGTCTTCGCCCATCACTAACTAAGTAGTTTGTTTATTTATGTAACAAGTCTACAAGAATTACGTATAACAACTTACCTCTATACAGCGCGTAGCATTGTTGCTCAGAGACTCGGCCCCAAGGTTTTCTTTATTTTCAATACTGGAAATATTATTCATCAATATTATCCACTTTTTATTTATTTTGTACAACCCTAAGCCAGACGCTAGGCGCCTCGCGTCTGTTTGGCGGTATAGGTATGTCGACTAAGTTGCGCTGTCGCCTACCTACTTCCACAATTTGATATTTAGACAATACTAGCCGACCCGGCGAACTCCGTATCGCCTTTTTTTTTTTTTAAAATCCTATTATTTTGATATTACATACAGATACTTCAATTTTATTTATCAGTATAGATATAGATAATACAAACCAATATTTACATGTTATTGTAGGTATATGTCTGAATCGGGCGATCTAAATCATATGACATATTGTATTAGCTTTGTAATGTACCCTGTTCAAATGCGATAATAAATAAGTAGGGAGGAACTTACATTTTATTCCGAGATCTTTTGGCTTTCATATTTTTATAATGCGTACAAAACTTTCTTTTCCCTGGCATGCCACTCAAATTCAATCAGTCCTGCGAAAAAAATAGCCTATGTTACTCAGTGATAATGTAGCTTTCGAATGATAAAAGAATTATTAAAATCAGTCCAGTACTTTTTGAGTTTATTCGTTACATACAAAAATCCAAATCTTTCCTCTTTATAATACCTATTAGTGTAGATATTGTATTTTTTACGATTTATATCTAGTTCCATCATGGTTTTCTTTCAGACATTCATTATATCGATACTTTCTACTAACTGAAAATAAATTAATTATAAAAATGTTATACTTACAGTTTTTTACAAAAAACACAAATTCACAATACGTAATTCTGCTGTCTGCAGCCGACAAGCGTGGTGTCGCGTTCACTTACAGAAAGGAACTGCCGCTGCAGACCACCGAGATTGCACGAATGAAACGAACGTTTTATCCCATACATTTGTGTATGAAAAATTTACCTTAAAATATATCTAGATTTTAGGGCTTTAAAAGAGGAAGTCTTTGTTTGTAAAGGTATAAAAAGAAGTATACAGCTATACTTATTGGTTTCTTCAGTGTTCAAAAAGTGTTTCTTTTTATCAATTTGTGTTGATTTATGGGGTTAAATCTGAAAAATACGAAGTCATGTTTTTGCATTTTTACTCAATTTTGTGCGTTTGTTGACGTTTATTATATAACAACTATTAGGTTTAAGAGTTTAATGTAAGCATGAACATACTTATTGGTCTTTGATTGTAATATATACAAATTATCATTGATATCAATCATATGTAAATAGGTTAAATATGAAAAATCGTAACACTCTTTTCGGTGATTTTCACGATCTACACCCTTAAAGAATTTACTTATTTTATCTTGTTTCGCAGCTTTTCAAAGATCTTGTAATTCAGACTGGTATTTGGCAGTGGCTTGATCAATTTTCGTTTTCAAATGAAGGCGACGTTAAGCCGAAGGGCAATTGCGTTTTAATAATGTAGTACATCGTAAGTAGATTGGAAGCAACTGCTTTGATTATTTACTAAAATAAAGAAAAAAGTAAGATATTTCGTATCTATCGATGAGCACAATTTGTATTTAGCAATGAATTAGTAAGATAATTTTGATCCGCGAATAATGAAATTCTTATACACGAGTGTAGAAATTGGTCACACTTTTTTTCCTCGCGAATGTTGAAACCGCAAAACGCGGAACCGTGAATAACCTTTGGCTGTATTTCCTAGAATAACTTGATGTTATTCCTAAGATTTTATGAGACATTTGCATTGATTTCCTAACAGAAGAAATATGGCGATTTTTCACCGACAATGTTTATCAACTTTATCAATCAAGTTTATCAAGTGACGATTATCAACTTTCATTGGTGGATGTCGACAGTCACTAACTTTGGACATTACAGTAGAGTTTTACAAACAAGGCACAAGAGTAAAGGGAAAATTGGAAAAATAAATTATTTGGACACATTTTACTGAATGAACGAGTATGATATATTACATGTTCTGTTTTAAGACTAGTGTGAAACTGCAATATACAATGAAATAACAATTATATTTAAATCTTATAGCACGGTTAACTTAATTTTTTTAGCACATCTTTGAATTCAGTTTATGGTTTCCAAAATGATTTATAATTTTCTAACACTAGTTCCTTCTGTGATACAGTTCATTTTTAATTATTCCGTAGTTTATACTTTAGTTTCAATATTTATTATTAGGCTAAGCAATAGAGCAATTGGGTTTTTGAAAAAAAAAAAAATTTTTTATCATTAATGGAAACATCATATACACATTTTATAACAAAACTATTTTTAGTTTTTTTTTTCGCTTTAATTAAAAAGTTATATTTAATTACAAATAAATTTTTGAATCCAGTACCGAAAACACGCGGACAGTTCCCGAACAAACCCGAGCGCGTGTGACGTCACAATGTTAATTTCTACTCATTGTAGCACACAGCTGATACAGTATTTTGACTATTAATCGATTAAATCTTGTTATTATCGTCAATATATTAATAAATATATCGAAAATGTCTAACCTTAAAAGTTATCGTGCTTGCTTCGTACCATTATGTACGAATACTACAAAAACAACTCCTGAAAAAATGTTTTTAAATGTTCCACAAAATGTTAAACGTCGAAATAAATGGTTCCAAGCAGTGCGACGACCTAATTCCAAAACAACATCAAATTATATTTAATGACGAATAAATCATTTAATATTTTAATTTACAATATTATTTTTTTATAAACTTACCTTGATGCTTTAGCACCTCGAACTTCAGCTGAATTAAACCGAATATCATTTTTAAGAAAACCTGTTATCATAAATATATCCACATCAGGTATATTATCGGAATTAGCCTTTATAAATCCTTTATCACACATAACTAAATAAAAGTAGTTAATATAAATAATTTTTTAAACTAAATGTCGGATATTTGTCGTCAATTTACATGTAGAAGCCTGTGATACTGTACTATCGAGAAATCCTTTTAACATTATGACGTCACAAACATGGCGACCAATCGTAGCGCGTTTGTAGTCACGTGATTCTTTTTAAAATTTTATCAATTTTAAATTGTTTATAATAAATTAAATAAACATTTTTTAAGAGTATTTCGCATCGATTATTAATATAATTTATGATAAAGTTTTAAAAGACATAAAAAAAATTGATATTTTTTTTTTTTCAAAAACCCAATTCATTGTGACATTAATCCTAGTAGGGTACCGACTGTAATGAACCTAGTAGCCTAGTAGGAGTAATTGAATCCGTTTTTAGTCATCTTTACGTGCATTTCCGACCTGTTTCGCAGCATTTTAGGAAATGAAAATATACGTTTTGTTACACTACAGTTCTACTTTTCAAATCCGTTTGAACTACTTTAAAACTTTGCTACTTTAAAAAATTAAAATCGGATAACGCATCCAGACCTGCTGCAAAATAGCGCATTGAAAAATTAAAATTACGACTGTGCTAAAACTAATAGTCGGACAGCGTCGGGGTTTTGCATACACAAAGTACCTATAAATTACTACATTTTTGCGAAGTTTCAGCCCTGTAAGTGTAAAAATAGCCGATTTGTGATTTTTTAATAAAACATTGAACTTTTCGATTTTTCTGGATTTTCTCCGTTGCTAATTATCCGATCGAATCGTTCGACCTCTCATTTTCTTCATATTTTTATTCTCTATAAATCGCCTATTTACATCATTAAGATTGCTTCATTAGTTTCCATTTTATAAGCAATAAAACTAAAAAAAAACGATTTTTTTTGTTTAAAAATGTTTATAACAAATTAATAGACAACATTTCCAAGTGGGAAACATAACGGAATTCTCTACGGACTGTCCTTCATATGATGGCACAGTCGGTTTCCTACTAGGATTTATGTCACACAATCGCTAATACTTTACTCTATTGCTTGGCCTGTATGTGAACTTCACATTTTCAAAGTTATACCAGCATTATATACTCAAATGTATCAAAAAGAAATAAGTATTAGAAAATATTAGAAAAAAAAAATGTCATGTAAAACATTGAAATTGTACCGGTGTGCCTCATGCAACCACCCCCTTTCAGTATCCACAGCTGGACACGGCTCTCCTCATGCACATTGTCTTGTACATGAAGGATATATGGCCTTAAAGCGCTACACTGCCCAAATGGGTTGGTGATTCCACTCTTGGAGGTGGTATAGTTCCTCAAGGCTTGTGATAGCCGCTGAGTTATCACAAGTTAGTCACCTTAGTCACCTTTTACGACACCCACGGAAAGAGATGGAGTGGTGTTATACTATAGCCGGCCGCCACCGCCGCACCGCACACAAATTTCCGATTTTGCCTTTTCGATAGTTTTGAATTTTGACAGAAATTCCACTTTTTTTTATATACGAATGCGGCAGACAAGCATACAGTCCACCTAATGGTAAGTGGATACTGTCGTCCATAGACATCCGCGATATATGCCAACATCAGTCCAAAATGACAAACGTTGGCACGACCCCGAATGCGCTGCCTACCTTTGGAGCTATAGGAATGGATTTGGAGAAAGGGTTGGGAAAATGGGAAGGGATAGGATGGGAATAGGCTCTGGCTCGGTAGTGAGTAAGATGTCACTCACTACCGAAACACGTACGTACATTAAGGAAATAAGATAAAGTGGGAAATGCAGTACATTTCAAGGTAGTCTTCTGTGAGAGAGGGGTAATGTGCCAGTCGAGCGCGCCCAGTGGCTGTTGGATTGCAGCGTGCACTCTCCCCCGTATTATTCAATATACATTGTTGTGTAAACGATTTTCATTGTACCGTTATTCAATCTTTCGTTATACAACGTGTCACCCAAAGTAACGCAAAACTTGAAACACCTCAACTAATTTATGATATCTAAAACCGTTCTAAGGAGAAATAATTTTATTTTACGGCAAAGTTTCAAACATGTAAAGTTTTCTTAAACTGTTTATTTGTTTTGCGTAACTGCGCGTAGAATAAAAAATATATAAATAAACAATAAATTATGTAAAAAATAACAAACCGCATTGTACAAACTGGTAGAATCTATTCTACTCTCATGTTTGACCAACCCAATTCAGCCTTTGCGTTGCTCCAGTGACACGTTGCGAACAATAGTTATGTAATAAAAATAGTTATAATAATGTAATTTTCAGTAGAGCTAGAAGAAGAGAAAGCCTCGTCTGACGTGGAGGAGATAAAGTACGAGAATCCCACCGAGTGGTGGATCAAGATGATGGAAGAGGACGAACTGGAGAATCTGCGCAACTCACACAAGCTCGTGCTGCTCTTTGAAATACTCAGGCAGTGCGAGGCGATTGGGGACAAGCTGTGAGTTATTGTTATAATATTAATCATAAATTTATTTGTTTTAGAATGTAAGTACAATGAAATAGTAATTACATTCAGATGGACCTTACATATGCTGCCGTCAGAACGGCACACACACTTAAAGTATATATTTAAAGTGTTCGGATATTTTCACACAAATATTTAAAGTGGTTTGGATAGTTTTGTATGGAGCCTGGCATACCTACTTTCTGCGATTTTGAAAAATTCTCCATATTGCGGCCGCCAACCAATCCTTAATAAATCAATAGAAAACCACAAATAAACAAAAAACCTTAGGTAAAATCTGAAACGTCTCGGAACCTTATGTCCAAAATAAATGTAATCAAATAAACAAATGGAAGACAAAGACATCAAAATAAACTAAAAATGTTCTTAAGTAAAAACTTCCAAAACGACTAGAAACCGAGATAATTAATATCAAAAGTACTTTTAAAATTAAAACTATTAATAACAAATAAAAAATATCTGGCAGAGAATGCCACTAGGCATTAAGTCCGCCTTTTATACGATATTTGTTTTTGCACTAAAGTTCTACTTTTACTTTTCAAATAAAAAAATAAATTAATAAATATAAAAGCAAAATGAAACGTGTCAAAAATAAAGGGTTTAGTGTAAGAAAGTCTGTTTCTCGAAATGACTAGGTAGCCATTATGACTAAATATTGATGTGACTAGAGCGCAATTTGAATGAATCTCGATTTAACTAGATGTTAAATAGTCTAAATCTCAGATTGACTACATCTCGATACGTCGTACAGTGAACTATGTATATCCAATGATATACTGTTTATTATTGTCACCGAAATTATATTGAAGTCAATACTGACCACTTTAACTTCAAATATTATTCGCATAAACAGATGTTAATGTAAATGGTTTGAAGTCGAGAGTTGTTCAATAAAGAATATACCTACTTAAAATTATTTTAGAAGACAGTTATAATACTATATTGAAAAGAATGTTCAGTTCTATTGTCAAAACTGCAAATGGTCAAAATCGCAAAATGACAAGCAATATACGTAGGAGATTATAACAAAAGTTCTTTCAAAGTGATTTAACTTAGAAGGTCTTAAAAAATGAGAAAACTGCATTTTAAATATAGAATACACACACATCACATATATATAACGAAAAAAATTATTTTGTCAATTTGCTATTTAACGTCATGCTCCGAATTTCTGGTCCTTATGCCGTTATGTTTATTATTATGTTATTTTATAGCATTTAATATAATAATAATAATATTTTTATCACTATTATACCCTCTTTTTGCACGTTTTCTCGCCATCCGTAGAAAACGTGCGAAAAGCGCGACAATATTTGACACCCGTTTACACAATAAGGTAGGGTGGGGAATGTAGTACATTTTAGGGTAGATTTCTTCGGCTTAGTTACTCTTTTAGTTTTGTCTCTAAAGGTATTATTATGTATTGTGTTGTTTGTATACAATAACATACAATATGCCAACAAGACATACAATAACATACGAGTATTCTATTAATTAATTAGTTCTTAATTTGTTTTTGTCTTTTTGGAATCCTTTGTTTTCTACCTTTACTCTATGGCCTTACTAGATTGGGGGTTTATACAGTTATAGTAGCTGGGTGATCATCAAATTCGAATTAAAATCCATTTTTACTGCCTGCGTGTGCTGTAAAAAGACGTACAACCGAAATATAAATATAAATGTGTATAATGATTTGCATGATTATATAAATATAATATAACAAACCGGACATTTTAAATTTAAATACTATATTTTAATAAAATTATATAATTAATACTATATGTAATATCAATTATATCACTTTAAATAATCGATCATCAACAATCGAAAAAAATCGATTGTAATCACTAGCACAATTTACATTCCGTTACACGTTAATGTGAATTTATATATTAGTCGAGGAAAATGAATTTATCCGTTGTGTCGAACAAAACTACGCTAAAATATACATTAAAAGAACAATAAACACTTGACATTTGGTTATTTTAATTTTGCGACTTGTATATGTCATAAAAATACTTCTTTGAATTTTCAATTAATGCGTTACGGAATAAAAATGTTTTGCGTGAAATAGACAACGCCCCGATCTGTCAGAGCTCATTTTTTACTTTTTTATAATCTTTTTTCATTATTTTACAGGTTGGTGTTCTCCCAGTCGCTGTACTCATTAGATCTGATCGAACATTTCCTAGGGAAAGTAGATGAAGCGACACAAGAGGGTCGCATTGACGAGAAATTGGGAGGACATGTTGGTCAGTATACCATATATTTCTTGCGCCAAAACTGCGAAAACCATTTTTACAATGATTTTCTTATATGAATGTACATTAACTGCGCAAATTAAAAACGTAGTAAAAGATATTTTTGGAAAAAAACTGATTTTTACGTTTTTTGCCTCTGTAAAATATTCGCATCATTGACAGGGGTACGATTAGAATACGATAGCATACTCTTGTAGTCACTCGGGTTAACTTTAATTGACTTTAGAAAGGCCACAGAAATATCGACGGCCGCTAAGTAAACTATTGAAACTACAGAAATGTTATAATTTTTACTTCATTCCATAAATCCTTAATATTGCCACCAATCGGGCGTTCTTATAAATACAAACTCCTTCGCAGCTCATTATCAATTTATTCAATAAGCGGTTAGGTACCGCCAACCGCAAATATAACGTTGTATAACAAAGCTATTCATTCAGTACCTTCAGTTTCACAACAATATGAATCGCCGTGATAACTACATTTATGATCTTAAAAACAGTTTGTAATCGTGCAAACGCCCTGTTGGCGAAAGCTTTTAAGTAAATATTACTTCTATAAATATTTTTTTTATAGAAAAATAGGCGGTAGACAAGCATACAGTCCACCTGTTGGTAAGTGGATACTGTCGTCCATAGACATCCACGACACATGCCAACATCACTCGAGAATGACAGACGTCGGCACGCCCCCGGATGCGTTGCCTACATTTGCCGACTAAGGAATGGATTAGAAGAAAGGGTTGGGAAAAAGGAGAGGGATAGGATGGTATAGGAATGGGCTCTGGCATTTCTCACTCAGTACCGAAACACTTACGTACTCATACATTGGGGAAATACGATAAAATAAGAAATGCAGTACATTTCAAGGTGAGTTTAATTCTGTGAGAGAGGGGTAACGTGGCCACCTCCTCCCATGGTCCTACCAACCTTTTGGTTATACGGACCAAATCGTCGGGAGGTACGCGCCGTTCGCCTGCTAGGGCTATGTTGCGGCGCGTATCTGCTCTGCCTCCCTACAAGTATTTTCTTTTGCCTGTGTCCCATAAGCACTCTCCCCTTTCTGGGGCTGTTTTACTCCACAAGACGATGTACTTCAGTGCCGAACAGCTCTTTCGGGCTCCTTTTCCTGTGCCATCGGTGTGCAAACTCTCTGAGCCCGCGGAAGTTCGCTTCGGAGGAGACGAGGTCGCAGTAGTATGCCGGTCCCTCCTCCCGCCGTACAATCCTCTCTAGCATGCTCCGTCGATATTCCTTGTATAGAGGACAGGACCATAGAACATGGTGCAAGTCCTCCTCTGCCATGCCACACTCACACTGACTACTCTCACACAGCTTCATATCATGCAGTCGCTTTCGAAAGCAGCCATACCCAGTGGGGTAACGTGGCCAGTCGAGTGCGCCCAGCGCCTGTGGGAATACAGCATGCACTCTCCCCCTACAGTAACCAATTAAGTTTCAATATTTTACTTACCGGCCGCCGATGTTTCTCGAACTCCAGTAAAAATTTATTTAGTGTACTTACTGAGTTGGACAGTGAATGTACAATTTGTACTATGCATGGTCAGGGTCATGGTCACCGGGCATAGACTACTTCAGGCTGGACGGGTCCACGTCGTGCGAGAACCGTTCCATATGGTGCAAGAACTTCAACAGGGAGGACAACCCTAGGGCCAGGTCAGTAAACTTCTCCTATTCCACATAAATAATTTACAGAAAATCTTCGTTTAGCTTAATAACATCAGCAAGTTCTTTTATCAAATATGTAATGTTCAAATTGGTATTGATCAAAACATTAAATCTCTTTTCCTTCTCTGTAATGAGTGGACTATCTGTAAGTTTGTTTCTAGAAGAATTCTGTGTGTAATATTCACAAATTAGCAATGCACATATTGTTGTAAATATAAGTCTGCTAAACAAATTTAAAACAATAAATCGATGGAATCGGATTTATTTTTACGATTATATAATGTGAAGATAATAATCAAAATAATTTCTATGCTACATTCGGGAGGTCGCTTCTATATATTGAATAATAATATTCATGTAGATGTTTAATGTTGAATAAAACACAATATTTCATAAAGTATTTATTGCTTTTTAATTTAATGGATGGCAACCTAAATATGTAAGTGTCACTACTGTCCTTATGATTTAATTAAAGAATCCTAAGTGACTCATAATGATGGACAAATGTACATAGTGACTAGTGAGTCACGGTCAAAACTTACAGGTGTCAGATGCACCATACTACATGAAAACGATTATTAATGCATGCCCGCCCTATAAATCATAATTTCAATTAATCTTTTTTTTGATGAAAGAAGGCGTCAGGTACTTACTTGACACTTTCTAAGTGGTAAGTGTAGGCTGTCGCCTTGCGACGTCCGCGGTACATGCCGACATCTTCGATGTTAACATTCCTTCGGGTGTGCTGCCTACCTTTGGGAGATTTAAAAACTGATTTGGAAAAATAGTTGAGAAAATAACACGTAGTCTTCCTGGGGAAGGTCTCCTTTTCCAAACCCTGATACATTTACTTTGGCACAGCATATGCAATTCTCCTGTCCATGTGGACAGATTTTTTTTTAAATTAGACGCCTCCGCTTGTCATACGGTTTCATATTATGGAAAAATGTAAATTCTGTTGAAGGGAAGGGACAAACAAAAGAATCAAACTTGTATAATAAATATTAATATTTGCAGGTTATTTTTAATATCGACGCGAGCGGGTGGTCTCGGCATTAATCTGGTGGCGGCCAACCGCGTGGTGATCTTCGACGTGTCATGGAACCCTTCGCACGACGTGCAGAGCATATTTCGCGTATACCGCTTCGGACAGAAGAAGCCTTGCTACGTTTACAGGTTCCTCGCGATGGTGAGACACATTGGCTATAAGTTTCATTTCAGCTATCATACCATCGCCCTATGTCTCTCCATTGCTGGATATACGTCACACGCTCTTTCCCCTTTTTTCATTCTCTTCTCTCCAGTATATATTTGTTATAATTTTTTGCGTAAAATATTTACTAATCATCGTTTAATATATTTATACATTTCACTGCATCTCCCAATGGGCCTCTATTCAGCCCAAAAGTTGACTTGTAGAGAATGCCTCCTGTTAATGTACTTAATGTACTTGAGAATTGTACATTAAACTCGACTTTTGTACGACTAAGTGTAATAAAGTTTTTTTTTTTTTAAGTAAAACCGGTAAGTTTCTTCAAGTTGTTAGTCCACGTAGCCGAAACACCTCCCACGCTACGTGTCCCCTTACATAGCCTCCATTCTAAGATCCGTCTACCTACCCCATCGATTTGTGAAGTATTTTTAGATATATCGAAAGTTGGAATATTTTATAATAACTAAATACATATATCAAATTCATTGTATAAAATCATAATAACAATATCCAGAAAAATGACTCAGATAATAGTTCGTCATAAAAGCCACAGGTTACAATAGTCATTCTTCAGTATTGTCCCTACAATCTCACAAGTCATAAATATAGCGGAATGTGCTGTGCATTCAGCTGTGCATCTAAGTAACATAGGCTATATTATAATGTCCAGAAAAGTCCATAGTTTCTACGGGAACATGGCAACACTGCGGGTGGCGCCACCAGCGTTTATTTTTAATAATAATAAATTTATTTTCAGACAAAATATCCATAATGTGTTAGTAACCATAAATCATTAATAAAACACACATTCAATAATTAACATTCTGATATATGCAATCGTTTTAACGTGTCTAATTTAAATGAGAGATTGATGAGTAACGAATGAGATATTTTCGACTTAATTTCAAGATAATTATCAAAACATTATTATCTTGATAATTATTATCCAGATAATTTATCATTGATAAATAATAATCGTTTGGAATACTGGCCGCAGGGCACAATGGAGGAGAAGATCTACGAGCGTCAAGTGACGAAGCAGGCGATCTCGAAGCGCGTGATCGACGAGCAGCAGATTGACCGGCACTACGCGGAGAACGACCTCGCCGAGCTGTACAAGTTCGAGCCGCGGCCGCCCTCGCCGCGCCCGCTGCCGCCGCTGCCTAAGGACAGGCTCTTCGCGGAGATGCTCAAGGAGCACGAGCACCAGGTGATGAACCCTCGTGTTTAGCCGCGAAAGCTCAAATTCGCAGAAAGTTCAATTCGTAGATGATCCGTAAATTTGACCAGGCGCGAATTGAACTTTCGGTTTTGCGAATTGAACTTTCGGTTTTGCGAATTGAACCTAGGTAATATCTGCGTAAATGCATTTAAACAATTATTTAGCAGTCATATTTTTGCACGTCCCATCTTGTACGACTAACTATCGGAAAAATGCATTCTTGTGCAGAGCAACGTCAGAATACAATAGTCTCTGTAAGCAATCTTTAGACCTTTTTTTATCTATTCAAGCCTATAAATATATAGAAGCTCCTTTTACTATTGCAGATAAAATTTATGGCTCAACATTTTTTATAGCAACAGAATTTCATGGATTACATGTAATTATTGCAACATTATTTTTATTAATTTGCCTAATTCGACACTTAAGAAATCATTTTTCTCGAAATCATCATTTTGGATTTGAAACAGCTGCTTGATATTGACATTTTGTTGATGTAGTATGATTATTCCTATATATTTCTATTTATTAATGAGGTAATTAGTTATTTATATAATATATTTAGTATATTTGATTTCCAATCAAAAAGTTTAATTTATTTTTCATATAAATAATTATTATCATTACATTTTCTACAATAATTATCACTTTAATTTCCAATATTATAATATTTATATCTATTATTTTATCAAAAAAATCATTTGTATACCGAGAAAAATCTTCCCCGTTTTAATGCAGATTTGACCCTAAATCTTCCGCACGAATTCCATTTTCTCTTCTTTTTTTTTAATTACTGGATTGTAGGATAATTACATATAGGATTTAATTATAGGATCAAGCAAATATAATCAAGATATCCATCATATTAATAACATCATTAATTTATCAATTCTATAATCGAGACGCAATCGGTATGCGTCGATCATCAAAAAATTGTAGATGTGATCTCCCTTGTTGGGAGACAATGAAAACGAGCGCATCTGAGAGAATGCTGTCAGAACGAGTCTCTTATCGCTCTTATCACGATGTGCACGGTGTGCACGTGCTTGCGTGATCGCCGGCGCTGTACTCACGTGGCGCCGTCTGCGGCTGCCACTGTGAACACTTCCGCCTCCTCACCCACCTCGAGCAGAGGATGAACTCCACGCCGCAAGTGATAGTGCAAAAGTGAATCTCTCTTTTTTCTGGCCCAGAATCATGTACGGTCAAGCGCGTACATCTTGTCGCACAATCATCATTTTAAACATGTATTAGTTAGTTCCCCAAGCGCAGGCCACTCGACCGCGCGGTTCCACATTGAATCATTAATTTTATTATTAAAAGTGTTACAAATTCACTGGCTAATAGTTGTATAAGTGTATTGTCTGTCGCGCAGATATACAAGTACCACGAGCACGACTCGCTGCTGGAGAACAAGGAGGAGGAGACGCTAAGCGAGGAGGAGCGCAAGGCGGCGTGGGAGGACTTCGAGAATGAGAAGAACCGCCCGCCGCCCGCGCCGTTCCCCGCTACGTGGCCTATGCACAACGGGATGGGTGAGACTTGTAAATACATACCTTACCTAGCTCCACTTATCATCAGCCTGTGCCTCTCCACTGCTAGATATTGGCTTCACGGTCTTCTGCTCTTTTCGTCCAGCCACTACCGGCGACTTTCTTCAAGTTTTGACTGGATCGCCTCCCACCTCACGTTTTCGGATTCGAGGTCTCTATTCGAGCACTTGTCTCCCGCATTGGGTATCGATCCTGCGGCACATATAGTTTGCCCACTGCCATTTGAGCTTGTTGGTAATACTTTAGTTTTTCGTCGAAATTTTTCGTTACGGACTTTGTCTAGCAAAGAGACTCCAACCATAGCTCTTTCCATCTCCTACTGACCACTGCTGGTGTAACACGTGCCGACACGTCGAGTGGAAATAAAAGGTAAACAAAAGTCTTTAATTTTAAGATGGGTTATCTGAATGGACAAACAGGTGAATGGTCTCTACATTATCTGAAATAAGGGTCCTTAAACACTTTAGAGAAATCTTAAAAATAACAATTGTTTTATCATTAAAATGATAAAACATGTTCATCTTAGAACATGTTTCTATTTAAACATTTTTTTTAAACAAAATTTAAAAATTTTAAATTTACGCGTTTAGACCCGATTTACAATATAATATGCCTATTACTTCTACATAATATGTTAAGTTTAATGTAATTGTAGTTAAAATAAAAATTTAATAAATAACTGATTCATTCATGTGTTGGTCGTGTGCGCAGCGCCCAACCTGTGGGCCCAGCAGCAACAGCAGATGGCGTACGCGGCAATAGCGGCGATGCTGCGCAAGGACATGCCCAACATCAACGACAACCAGATACGGGACATGCTGCCGCACATATTCAACTCAAACCCGGCGGTGAGTGAAACACCACCTCCACATAAATATACCGAATTCGGCCCCTAGACTTAGAATAAAACTCTACAATAATCTCATTTCACAATATTGCGCCTTGCACCACGCTATTTGGTTTTACAGCCAATCAAATTGACGTCTGCTACGTTTGTCTGTTCGTCAGCGTTTTCCATGTGCTCAATTTCTGTAATTTTTTTGAATAATATTAAGAAATATTGTTTTTAATAATTAAATAAAGAGGTACTATTTTATTAATTAAATAAATGCTGTTAAATATTTGTCCTTTGATTTCTTTGATCCAACATTTTGTTCAATAAAAGTGACCAAATGTGGAAAGAAACTACTCTTATTATATGGGAATATTCTAAAAAGTAATAGTAAGTTTTATAAAATCGGAACTATTAAAGGTTTCCTAAGCTGTGGTAGTGGAATTGGTATTAAGTTAATTTTTAAGTTATTACGTTAATTATATTTAAGATATAAAAAAATTTAATGTTTTATGCTGCTGTATAAATATGCTTTTAAAATCATTCTGTTACTATAATTTATACCATTAGTTAATATTTCATAAATTCATAGTTATTAAGTGTATGTATATGTACTATTTCATATATTTATTTTAAAATTTCATACGTTTGACCTAAAATCACAATGTTTATCTGTTCAGATGTTCGGTGGATATGACTATGGCGTAAGTTTCAAGTCGATTTAGTATCGTTCCCTTTTAGTTCAGTATGTTTTCTTTTACGCCATGTCCTAACGCCATTTTCCTTTAAACGCCTGTTATTTTTATTATCCTTACTTTTTGCTATTAATTAAATACTCGAAGTTGATTCACGTTACTCCGTACTAATCTAGACACCTAATATTAGATTAAATACATCAGCGCAAGATTGCAATTAGTGTCTTATTTATTCAACTATAAAAGTTGAATAATCTAGGGATGTAATGAAAGTACTTTTAACCGAATTCAAAAAGAAAAACATATTGCGAAAGCAAAATCGAAACTGACAACAAAAAGTTTTTTTTAATAACTTTATCACGATTACTTTTACGTTAGTAACATGAAATAGTCAATTTATTTTTATATATTGAGTAATAGCTTATGTTTATATTGAAACGAAACGTCAGTAAGACGAGTACAAAATTTCATCATACCAGTCAGTCAGCGGCAAAACTATCTATGTAGAATTATAGTGTCAATACCTAATGGTTAAAACGTTCGCAATGAAATTATCGACAGCGAAACCAAATGCGGAAGTTCTAATCGCAACATTCGCATCTTGCGATGGTGTATATTCATTAGCTTTGTTCGCGGTAAGGATTCGGAACTGATTCTGGACTAGTACTGAACTAATTTGGAATCGTAGTAGAGCGCATGCTCGGTTATAAACCGATTCGTGATTTTTATTTCCGCGAACGATTTCGGAACCAAACTGCGTACGATCTACTGTCATCGGCAGTGTTACCAACTCTCAAAAATATTTATCCCTAAAGGTTAAGTCAAAAACCCCCAAAATCGCCCCAATTACTTAGAAATCCCCCTAAAAAATATATAATAAAAGAAAAAATATAAATTACAAAAATGCAATGAAATTTCTTTACCTTTTAAATCTGGATCTGTTTCCCAAATCTACGTGTACTTCTGACTGTACATTTTTTTATTTTTAGTTTCTTTAGGCATCATTAACAAATTGCTTGTCGGCACAGCAGTACAACAACAAAATCGAATTAAACAAGTAAACAATAATCAACGTACATATGTATTTCCAGTAAGCATAGGCACAATAACCACCAGTCACCACAGAGTAGTTGTAATATATTTGTACTAGATGTCGTTAAGTCGCTAGGTCAACAAATAAATATGATTAGCTATTATAGTTTGGATTGTCCCAGGGCCTATACTTTCACATAATATATGAAAATTATATATTCAAAAAAATATATGAAGAGTCAAAAAATCCCTAAAAATACCCCTAAAAATATAAAACCCCTAAAAAAACCCATCCCACTTATTTACCCCCTAAATTTGGGGGGAAAACCCCTAAGTTGGCAAATATTTAAGTGGACCCACCAAAACAGATTACTCTTATTAGATTATTATATAAACTTATTTATATAAACAACAAACAAAACTAACCATATTTTATTTAACCCTTAATAAATTAATAAAATTTATATTTTATTTAACTATTTAACCAGTTTATTAGTTTCTAACCAACTGAATATAGCCGCAGCATGTATGTCAAATGTCGTTAGGTAAAAACTGCGCATGTCTGGAACTACGGATTCTTGCCAAAGTTATAGAACTGATAGAACTGATTCTGAACCGATCCTGAATCGAGTTCGACGGTTCCGCGAACACAGAACTGTAACTAGAAATTCTGAACTGTGTGTTCCGCGACCGGCATTATTTGAACTGCGCATGCGTATAGTTCCGAATCAGTTCTGAATCCTTACCGCGAACGAAGCTATTATATCCCTGGAATAAGTCCCAATAAAAGGTATATCTACATACATGTATCTCAGTTTGATGTAGCATGAATCAACTTGCTAAATAAAACCGGTCTGTGGCATCTAAAGACAGATGCACCCAAAGACTAGCGTGTTAAATATTAATGTTTCATATTTCCAGTTAACAAACGACAATAACATTTCCGCTGTAAACAGAACGTACATTGATACACGTCCCCCAGTCATAAAACTCACCATCTCTGTACATTTTTAATAGAATTTGTTGGAATAATTGTATATATTTCACTAATAATTTATTTCTCCAAAAATATTAATATTTTTTCTTGCACTCTTCGTCACGTTAATTTTATGCTCAGCTTTCAATCTTTGTCAGACTATACATTTTATCATAAATTAAGACATGATCTCAATTATTCTTATTTCTGACTGAGCCTCGACAATTTTACGATTTTTCTCAACCTCGTAGACCTGTTTTATTTTTCCACAAATATCATAATCATGACTGTCAA
This sequence comes from Sesia apiformis, assembly GCA_914767545.1. Classification (NCBI taxonomy): domain Eukaryota; kingdom Metazoa; phylum Arthropoda; class Insecta; order Lepidoptera; family Sesiidae; genus Sesia; species Sesia apiformis. The sequence continues at coordinate 5,110,169 of OU611962.1, forward strand.
ATGTTAATTTGTCTATTTAGGTAATAAAACTCGTTTTTTTTTTTGTCATCAATGTTTTGTTACATAAATTAACATAAATTTCCCTTACAGCTTATGCAGAAAATGGCAGAAATATACAAGTACACGCAAGCCCCCATGATGAATCCGGCGATGATGAACCCAGTTATGAATACTGGTAAGTTTTTTTTAAAGACTTATTATTATTCAGTAAGGAAGGATGGGGTCTCCACATTATCTGAAATAAGGGACCATATAGACTTTAGATAAATCTTAAAAAATAACAATTAACAATCATTAATATCAGATTTTAGAGGATGTTTCTATTTAAACAGATTTTTTTAAATATTGAAGTTTTCTAAAATCTTAACTTTCTTCTAAAGTCAATATGTCTATACGTCATCTGTCTTTGCTTAGATAATGTCATTGTAACAACATCTTTAGATAAATAAAACGTGTATTTACCGACTTTGATGAAATTTCGTCAGTCGAAATTACTCACTATTGGCACTATTTGTTGAGGACACTTTTGTCTACTGCGATCTCTTCAACAGATCGAGGACAGTATTGTCCTACAACCTTATAGGTCGCCGGGGGATGTGGACTGTATATATAGGGATGTTGTACAATAATAACGCCTTATTTCCTTTTCTTCGATAATATCAGCAGAGCCGGGGGCAGGGGGCAGAGGTACTTGTTGTTCTACTACTTGTCCTAGTCACTTGGTTGACCGTTTGTAGTGTTCGGAGTGGTGCCGCTGATCGGAATGCCGGAAGCCCAAAATGGTTCGTCTTTTATTCCATTTTGGCTTCCCCTTCTACTTTTCTACATGTGTACCCCTCCCGCTACCCCGCGGGGGATCATTTATTCATACAAGACACTGTTATACATTTTTATACATTTACAAGATTCTTATTAGATAAAACTTAGATGTAAACTAACCTAAGGGGGATCTAATAAGATCATGACGCTATAACGTTCGGTTTTGAGTGGACGGGGTGCGCGGTTTGTGCGACATATTTACGTAACCCCGTCCCCCGCTTCAGGACTATAAATATTATATTCGTCCGCCAGGTGGCGGAGCGCTCAGTTGTTTCCCGAACGCCATAGCGCCCACAACTTATCCCTAGCATGCCCTACTTACCCTATTCACCAATAATTATCCTAATAGGGTAATAAAAGACACACTAGGGATCATTTTAATATCAATTACACAATACATAGTTATAAAATGGACATTATACAAATAGTGTAAACCTAATGATATTAAGAGATATTCATACATTTTCATACATTTATAAGACACTAAAGAGAAACAACTATACAAGCGAAATTAATATCTATACACATATACAAGTACCCTAGCTTTTTACATTTTTATTCATTCCGTCGTTAACATACTCCCGCCGTCGCCGTCTCGCGACCTAACCGGTAGAACGACGATCTTCTTTGTGGGTCGCCGCAGAACGTGTCCGTTGCTCGTTTGTAGGTCGACGACGCGCACTTCGCCGTCTTGCCCGGGGTACGTAGCGATGACTCTTCCTCGCGGCCATGTGTTCCTCGGTAGATTTGCGTCGCACACGATGATTAAATCTCCGACGCGTGGTGCCTCGCCGATCGTGCGGGGCTCCCGCCGGTATTGAAGCAGGGGGAGATACTCTCGTACCCAGCGGCTCCAGAAGGTGTCGGCTAGCCGCTGGGCGCGCCGCCAATGCGCGCGTGCATCTATGTCTTCTTCGGTGAAGGCGCCCGGTGCTGGGACATGGGAATTGGGTCCCAGCAGCAGGTGATTGGGTGTGAGCGCCTCCGGTTCCCCTGGTGTTACTGCCACGTGTGTGAGTGGACGGGAGTTGACCGTGTTTTCTACTTCGACGAGCAGTGTGTGGAGTGTCTCGTCGCTCGGGTACTTTTCGTGTAGCGTTGCTCGCAGGCCTTCTTTTACCGTGCGGACCATGCGTTCCCATGCCCCGGCCATGAAGGGGGCGGAGGGGGGAACGTGACGCCACGCGATGTGCTTCGTTGTTGTCTCTTCTCGGACCGCAGTGAGTGCGGCCTCGTTGAGTTGTCTTTCCGCGGCTTTGAAGTTGGTGGCGTTGTCGCACCACAACTCCTTTGGGCAGCCGCGTCGCCCCATGAATCTTCGCAGCGCAGATATAGCAGAGTCTGCGCTGAGTGATGCCGCTACTTCCAAGTGGACGGCCCTTGTCGTCATGCAGGTGAATAGGGCGACATACCTTTTTTCTCGGTGTCGGCCCACGGTTACTTCGAGTGGACCGAAGTAGTCGAGCCCGGTGAAGGTGAACGGGCGCGCGTGATGTGCTACACGCGCGTGCGGCAGATCCCCGGTGGCTGGACTCGTTGGTTTCGCCTTCTTCAATTTGCATGTTATACATACCTTTAAAACGCCCCGTACTGTAGGGCGAATTTTCATAACGCAGAATCGCTGTCGTATTTCATTCACCACTAGCTCGACGCCCCCATGATGCATCTTCCTATGTACATGATCTATGTACATCTTTGTGTAGTCATGTGCGCCGTCTAGTATAGCTGGATTTGCCGTTTCCTCGCTAATCCCTTCTGTGGCAGCGATTCTTCCTTTTAGTCTTAGTAGTCCGTCCGTTCCCATGATAATACTTAGACCGGCGAGTTTGTCGTCTCCCGCCGGTGTGGTGCTACGCTCGATGCGTTTGCGTTCGCATGCGTAGCTGTCTTCTTGCGCTGCCTTCGTCCAGAGATGTTCGGCTTGGATGAGATGATGCGCCTCTAATGGCACGAACTTGCGCTGGTCGCATGCGGATTCTCTTGCCGTTGCCGCCTTTGCGTCGCTCCTTTTTGTCCTTGACCATGCCGGGTCCGATGTCGGGTTGGCGATGGTCCTTTTGCGACGCGCTGCTGCCACGGTGTGTCTCCTTTTCCGACATAAGTCGATGAATTGTAGTACGCGTGCGGTGGCCCGGATCAGGCGTTGCCATTTTGAAAAGCGCGTGATATCGGGCAAGTGTGCGTGCCCCTTTATGTCGTTCGTTGTTGCGCAGCATCTCTCCCTTTCTTCCCCGGTGCGTTCCTTTGTCGTGCTTGTCTCGACCGGCCATTGTTCTTCAGGTGATAGTAGAAAAGTCGGGCCGGTGAACCATCGGTGATTCTCGTTGAAATCCGCGGGTGTCGCTCGTGTCGCGTCGTCGGCTACGTTGAGTTGTGACGGCAGCCATCTCCAGTCCTTTTTCTTTGTAGTATCTTCAATCTCGGCGACGCGATGTGCGACGAACGTTTTGAACGTCCGTGGTTCGGCTCGGATCCACGCGAGAGCGGTGCGTGAATCACTCCAATACACCTGTTTTGCGGCCATGAAGTCGTGCTCTTTCGCGACGTTTTTCGCTAGTCGTGCTCCGAGTACCGCCGCCTGTAGCTCAAGTCGTGGTATAGAGACGGGCTTGAGCGGTGCGACGCGGCTCTTTGCAGCGGCTAGTGATATTCTTACGGTGCCGTCGGCTCGTTGTAATCTCCAGTACACGGCGGCTGCGTAGGCTTCTTCACTTGCGTCTACGAAAGTGTGCAGTTCTCTTCTTACGGCCGGTTCTACATCATAGCAGCGGGGAATGCGAAGTTCTTCTAGAGCGCGTAGTGTATAAAGCCACGCGCTCCATCTTGGTTGCAGCTCTTCGGGAAGCGGTTCGTCCCAGCTCGTTCCATGACTCCATGTATCTTGCATAAGTCGTTTCGCCGGAGTAGTTATCGGCGATACGAGTCCGAGCGGGTCGAACAGCGACATTATCACGCTGAGTGCTTCCCTCTTGGTGGGTGGACGTCTACCTTCTATTACGTCGGGTGGTGTCTTCATAGCATTTATGTGGAAGCCGATGCAGTCTTCATTTACCTGCCAAAGGAGGCCGAGTGTCTTCTCTATCTCGCTCCCGCCTATGGTGACTGTCGTGGTTCCGGGATCCGACGAAAATTGTTTGACGACGGACTTCTTGTTGGACACCCATCCCCGTAAATGGAAGCCGGCTCGACGGTGTATCTCGTCGACCGATTTTACGACTCTCGCAGCCTCCTCCTTGTCTGGGAAGCTGGTTATGAAGTCGTCCATGTAGTGGTTTGTTTGGATCTCTCTGGCGGCGCGTTCGTTTACATGTGCGAACTCGGTGGCGTTGCGATTCTTGATGTACAGCGCTGTGCATGGTGATGACGTTGCCCCAAATATGACTGACGTCATCTTGTACTCACGTGGTGGTGTGTTGCCTCTCTCGTCTCCCCTCCATAGGAAGCGTAGTGCGTCTTGCTCTTCCGGTCGTATCTTGACTTGCATAAACATCTCCTTGATGTCCGCTGACACTGCAATGGGATGTTGACGGAATCTCATGATGACTCCGGGCAGTGATTGAAGTAGATCAGGCCCTGACAGCAGCATATCATTCAGGCTGCGGCCGAAGGATCTCGCAGCGGCATCGTGGACGACTCGGATCTTCTCCTTTGCCGGGTTGATGACGGCGAAATGTGGCAAGTACCACGTCTTGTCTGCAGGTGGCGCTGTAGTCGCAGGCTCGGCGTATCCGGATACTAACAGGTTCGTCATACGTTCCTTGTATTTCTCCCTAAGCTCCGGGTCGCGGTCGAGTTTTCTTTCTAGGTTGTGCAGCCGTTTGAGAGCATCCCCATAATTGTTAGGGATCTTTACATTATCCTCTTTCCATAGGAGTCCGGTTTCGAACCGCCCGTCAGGTAACCGTCGACTTTGCTTACTCAAAATGTCGATAGCTCGCTGCTCCGGGTCATCCTTTGTTTGCCTCGGCTCGATGCCCAGTGACTCCAATTTGAAGAAGTTCTTCATTAACTCCTCCATTTCGTCGCGCTTCTCGCTGATGTGGCCGCAGAAGGTGACGGGTTCACATACTGAAGTGCGGCATCCATGCAGTACCCATCCCAGTAGCGTTAGCGATGCTACTGGTTTGTTCCTTTTTCCCGCTCGGATCTGACGGGAGACGATCAACTCCCAGTTGTCCTGTCCGATGAGAATCTTAGGGCATGCATTTTTATAGATGAGCTCGTCCTTGACGTCATCTAAGTGTGTGCAGTCTTCTAGGTCCGTTTCTCCGACAGTCTGCGATGTGAAGTTTAGACGTTTGATGGTACGTGCGCCTTTCAATGTGTGCACGCTGTCCGAATGCAGCCCTTGTATTTTTACGTCGATAGTGCGGCTTTTCTCGTGTTTTGTTTCTCCGCCGTTGATGCCCTGTATGGACATCGTGTCAACTGGCCCGTTGATGCCAAGGGAGTCTACTATAGCATCCTCAATGATGGTGACGGTGCTGCCTTCGTCGAACAACGCGTACGTATGTACCTTCGCGTGTGGTCCGGCAAGCACTACGGGTGCTATCTTTAGATACGCTCGGCGTCGATGCGGTATTGAATTCGCGGCAGTGGCCTTGTTGATAACTTCCGTTGTAGACGTAATTATTTCTTCTTTGGGCTCTTCTGACTTCACTATTGGCGATGGAGTCCGACGCGTATGATGTAACAGCCGATGATGTGCCATCCCACAACCGCTGTGCCCACATGGCTTAACTCGGCAGTTGCCCCGGCGATGGTTGCTAGACAGGCAACGGAAGCAGATGTTATTTCTTTTTGCTATTTCCCAGCGGGTGTCGATATCGCTGTCTGCAAATTGTTTGCACGAAGGCAAGCTGTGATCTTCCTTGCATAGTGGGCAAAGCTTCATTTTTCCGTCGGTTGTGGCGCTGTAATCATGTTTCCCCTTTCCGTTGGCAGAGGCGCTGTATTCAAACTTGCCTTTTCCGTCGGTAGAGGCGCTGTGTTCATAGTTCCATCTTCCGTTGGTAGGGGCGCTGTATTGGGGCTTCCCCTTTCCGTCGGTAGAGGCGCTGTGTTCATACTTCCATCTTCCGTTGGTAGGGGCGCTGTATTCGGGCTTCCCCTTTCCGTCGGTAGTGGCGCTGTATGTACGTTCGGTTTTCCTTCTTATTGCTTTTTCTTTTATATTCGCAGGTACGGACCTTTCTCTTGCAGGTACGGCGATGGGATTAATGATTTCGGGTGGTGCGTAGGCACTGCACTTATCGGCTTCTATGTTCAGGAACGTCGATAGTAGGTTTAGTGTAGGCACCTCGTGTTCCCATGCGCTCGCAAAGTCGTACCATTTGTTCTTCAGTATTGGGGTGAATTTGTCCATTATAGCCCGGACTAACTCGGGGCTATAGAGGTAGTTCTCCCTTTTCATTTCCTGTATGGTGGCCACGGCGTTGGCCACCTTACTGGCGAATACGCAGAGGTCGCGGGGCTCGTCGGTCAGCTTGCGCAAATATCGCAAGTTTTCTGCCTCATACGCGACGAGTGCATCCGGCCTCCCGAATCTTCTTCCGAGAGCCTCCATAATTTCGTCCGGCTCTCGGTGGGCGGTGAACAGGCTTGCTACCGCCTCCATAGCGGTACCCTTTAGGCTCTTTCTTAGCCGTGCCAGGTTGTCGCTCTTCATGAAGGCGCGCCTTGAATCCTCATACGCGCCCTTGAACCCCAACCATGCGCTGCCATGTCCGTCGAACGTAGGCAGCTCGGTTATATACCTTGGTGTCTCCCTCGCCGATATCTTCACCGCCTTGGAGATCGCAGAGGCCATTTGCTCCACGATGTCTGCGGTAGGGCGTGCGGGCCGAGACGTACTATGCTCTCGGTGCTTATTTCCGTCATCTTCATCATTGGCGGTGTAAGCTCCCCGTCCTCGTCCTCCTTCATACTTTATCGGCGAGATCTTGCGAGACTTAGGCTCCGCCTCCTGCGGGGGTACAGGGGGGGGGTGCGTCGTTCCGGTTCAACCATTTTTCTAACCGGAACGATTGGTCTTTGTCTTCCTTTTCTTCATCATCTGCCTCGGAGCCCGATTCTAATTCCGCTAGCCTGAGTTCCTGCTCCTTGGCTTGCAGGCGCAGCTGTAGTAAGGTACGTTCGACCTCCAGACGTTCCTTCTTCTTGGCGGATGCGGTAGAGCGGTGTGACCTCGCCGTGACGCTTGCGGCTCGTGGAACGATCGTGACGTCCGCTGCCGCCGAAGTCGTCTTCATAGTGGCCTCGGTGCTAGTAGTACCGCCGCTGGTGGTCGTCGTCCCTGTCGCTGTGGTGCCTGTGCCCGTGGTAGCGGAAGTCGTGGCTGTGGACTCCGTGGTGGCAGATGTTGATTCCGTAGTGGTTTGTGCTCCGCTCTGCGATCCCGTCCGGCTCTGTGATCTCGTTGTTGACGGCATTGTGAAAACAACGGTTTGTAGTTTTTGACGTGGAAATTGAGACGTTTATGACGTGGAAATTGAGACGTTTATGACGTGGAAATTGAGACGTTTATGACGTGGAAATTGAGACGTTTATGACGTGGAAATTGAGATGTTTATGACGTGGAAATCAGGACGTGGAAATCAAGACGTAAATCAAGACTTGTATGCACGGACGAGTACGACGCGTCGTCTCTTCCCGCTGTTTCTTCCTTAAACAACGCCGTGCAATTCTTGACTTGGCGACTTGATGAACCGTGGACGCTGATTCTTCTTATCCGGCTGCTCGAAGGACCATCGATGTTGAGGACACTTTTGTCTACTGCGATCTCTTCAACAGATCGAGGACAGTATTGTCCTACAACCTTATAGGTCGCCGGGGGATGTGGACTGTATATATAGGGATGTTGTACAATAATAACGCCTTATTTCCTTTTCTTCGATAATATCAGCAGAGCCGGGGGCAGGGGGCAGAGGTACTTGTTGTTCTACTACTTGTCCTAGTCACTTGGTTGACCGTTTGTAGTGTTCGGAGTGGTGCCGCTGATCGGAATGCCGGAAGCCCAAAATGGTTCGTCTTTTATTCCATTTTGGCTTCCCCTTCTACTTTTCTACATGTGTACCCCTCCCGCTACCCCGCGGGGGATCATTTATTCATACAAGACACTGTTATACATTTTTATACATTTACAAGATTCTTATTAGATAAAACTTAGATGTAAACTAACCTAAGGGGGATCTAATAAGATCATGACGCTATAACGTTCGGTTTTGAGTGGACGGGGTGCGCGGTTTGTGCGACATATTTACGTAACCCCGTCCCCCGCTTCAGGACTATAAATATTATATTCGTCCGCCAGGTGGCGGAGCGCTCAGTTGTTTCCCGAACGCCATAGCGCCCACAACTTATCCCTAGCATGCCCTACTTACCCTATTCACCAATAATTATCCTAATAGGGTAATAAAAGACACACTAGGGATCATTTTAATATCAATTACACAATACATAGTTATAAAATGGACATTATACAAATAGTGTAAACCTAATGATATTAAGAGATATTCATACATTTTCATACATTTATAAGACACTAAAGAGAAACAACTATACAAGCGAAATTAATATCTATACACATATACAAGTACCCTAGCTTTTTACATTTTTATTCATTCCGTCGTTAACACTATTATTAGACATTAATTATTTCCAATATTATAGCTGCCTTTGTTATTCCACTTTATCATTCGATATCAGCCTATAAGATCCCACCGCAGGGCATAAACCCCCTGAGTAATAACGAGGATGTCACGGACCGTAATCCATCACACGGGCCCTGTGGAGACCGGATTGAAGAACCAGAATACAATTCGTTTATTTGTAATGTCTGAGTCTCATTTGCTGTAATATTTATTTTAAACAAGGGATGGTATCAAATTAGCCAAACGACGCTTTCTCTGGTTGTACTATAATTATACCATACTATACCATTTCCATTAGTCTGTGTCTATCCATTACTGGATATATGCCTCTCCTAGGGCTCGCTACTACACACGTTCTTCAGCTCTTCTCATCCAGTCACTACCGGCAACTTTCTTCAAACAATTAGTGGTTTTCATTAACAATTAACAAACAACAATTGGAATATGATCAAAATTTCACCAATAGTGTTGGTTGATGAGTGTGTGTGTTTGTGCAGCGGGCGGCATGGGCGGCACGAGCGGGTTACAGTACGAACCTCCGTGGCAGCGCCAGCACCAGCAGCAGCAGCAGATGCGCCTGCACCAGCTCATGCAGCAGCAGAACGTGAGCACTACACTTATTGTTTTACAGTGACTCTTAGCTAAGACGGACAATAGATCGGCAGTAGTCACAGGTAGACTATTGACTCGTAGAGCTTCTATATCAGAATATAAATAAATACATGAAATCTTTGTAATGCCGTCATTGTTGCTTACCATCTCATCAAGCAGCAGAACATGAGCCAATTACATTTATAGAGTGAATCAAAGTAATGGACCTTGGGGGAAAATATCCTAAATATTGAAGATAGAAAATTTTACTCAAAGGAAACTTAATTTATTTTATAAGAAAACTGCACTTCTGCATTTGTGTCGGTTTGATTCCCGGCCAAGACAAACGACTTTTATAAAATCCATGAATACAGTTTTTCTTATCTTTAAAACTAAAATAAAGTTTCCTTTGAGTAAAATTTGTTATCTTTAATATTTAGGCTACTTTCCCCCAAGGGCTCATTTGTTTCATTCACCCTTTATGCTTATATCTGTATATCTTATCTTATATATACCACTCTTAGACATAAAACGACCGCGATAGTCTTCTAAGAGTCAGCAGTGGTTGTAGACGATAGGTCAGTGATCAGTGGACTTGAAGAGCCAAATAAATAATACTATAGCTTAATACGTTTTATTGTCATTGTTTCTTAATACGGAATTTTCGGGGATGTCTATAGGAAGATTACACCGATAAATGCTGACGTCAGTCAACAATAACAAACGCTGTACACATCCCGGCCGAAAGTAATACACATCGTCTAGCTCGATTTTATAGAGCGTCGTCTCTCTCGTAACGCCACATGACGGAGACGACGCTCTTCAAAACCAAAGCTAGCTGATAGTCTCTTTCTAAAGGCCGATGTGTATTACTTTGAGCCGGGAAGTGTACGCCTCCTAGGATTAGAAAAAAATCGAAAGGATTGAAAGAAAGGAATTATGGGCAATAGAGACAATCATTGGAATATTTATTGTAGTACAGAACAATATCTGTACCACTCCATCCTTACTCTCCCCTTGTTGTTAGATGGGGAAAATGACAAGATGGCATGTAATTGCATGCAGTCCTTACCATCCCGCTTCCATTGGGTCAAGGAAACGAGATGGGATATTGTGAGATTAGATATATTAAGCAAACTAATTTATTATATTGATGTATTAGTATTATTTTATTGTAGTCTACCTTTTTTTCTAAGTAATTTCACTGCCTATTGGTTGCCTGTGAGTGATCGCTATTAGCTAGAATGCCGCATATCGTTTCTGTCGCATATAGTATGTCATTTGTTTAATGTGACAACGAGAATGTTATATAGAATTTTCGTTCATTCATTTGTTTTAGTATGGAACACTAGGTCTAGATGTATTTTTTTTAACTTACATTACAATATGACTATTTCTACTCAGTGGTGGACTAACCTAGAGGCTAGGGTGGACTACAACCCCAGACCCCACGAGGGGACCTCGCCTTTTATATACAGATTTTTAACAACTTTTTTTATCTCTTAAAATGGTTACTCCCCTCAGTCGTTAGTCCCGGGCCTCGTAAGAGTTTAGTCCGCCACTGTTTGTACGTAAATAAATGTTCTCTATCGCGTGTGCCGTAGTCGTCCGGCGCTAAGTACTACGCGGGTGGACTAGGCAGCCGCGACCCTATAGCAATGGCGCTGCAACAGCAGCGCGCGCGAGAGATCATGTTAGGCGAGCGCGCCGCGGGCCGCCCGCGCGGTCGCCCGCCACTGCAGCCGCGCGCGCCCTCCGCCACGCCGGCCGCAGACGTCGTCAACCTGGACTCGGACTAGACAGGTGAGAGCACAGGGACACGCTCACGCATCACACACATACGAAAACGCACATGCCAACACACCCTTAAGTATTGTATGGGACCCCTTCCGAGCAATGCGTCATCGCCGCATGCAACGGTGTGGGAACCACAGCCGCGCGGCTATAACGCAGCGAAACAAGTATCGACGCATATGCCACGCGGCCAAGGCACGCGAACATAGTGTTATTTGTTGAAATGGAGGAATTTTTGTCTCAACACGACCAAATTTGATTATTTTTTTGCTGGATATCCCTGTCTCCCCAACAGCGCAAATATAAATTACAAAAATTCAAATATGAAGTATGAATGTAGGTCATATAATTTATTTATCTTTATTAGGTTACCAACAGCTACATTATGAAAAAGTAATATTATTAATTATAAATAGAAATAAAGCTAATGTTAGGTGACCGACGTACAGTTAATAAAGTTATATTAACACCAAACAATTGAACATAAAAATTAAACTATTACAATGTGTGCATATATGTATATTATTAATTATAAAAATATAAAAGTGAATATACTGTGAGGCTGTATGTGTGTGTGTGTGTTTTAGGCGTGTGATAATTTTTTAATAATTTTATTTTTGAAACTCAATTTTGAGTTGCAGAATAGATCTACGTCACTAAACTGATTATTATATTCACGCATGATGCGATACATCATGTCACTTACCTGCTAGTAGGAGGTATGTCAAATAATAATTTCTGTAACTGTCCTTGTGGAGGGCGGAGTTGTACACGAAATGATAGTTGTTCCATGAGTGGTGCGTAGTCTATTTTTGAGTTTGCCAGATCATAAAGAAAGGTCATGTCAAGTAAGGATCTACGACCTTTAAGTGAAAGTATCTTATATAATTCACATGACCCCTCATATGTCATGTTTTTACCGTAATTAAGGTATTTAACAAATTTCCTTTGAATGGTTTCTACTTAATTAATTCTGATGTATATGAAATACAGCATGCTGAGTATATCATGTGGTACTTGCAAACACAAATGACTGCGGACATAAGCTGAATAAATAGTTTTACGCAACTGAGATCTCTGAACTGTTTAGTAAACAGTGTTTACAAGTACGTATTGGAAATCCTAAATTTTTTAGTGCCTTGTAATGAACTCTATATGTTCAGACATGGTCATTATACTGTCTATATGAATCTGAGACCTCGAATAGAGCTGATTACGTTCAGGGCTGTATCGTTTATGGTGTATGTGAACTGAATTGGATTGTTTGCGAGTAAAAGTATTTTTTGAACGTTTATTAATGTTGATGCTAATACCATTGGTATTGACCAAGACAATTAAGATCATTTTGTAATTTTAGGCTGACCCGAAAAGGAATCTACCTTCAAGAAAATCTTTTTATCATCTGCATATAAAAGGTGTCTAGAATATTGAAAATGTTATATAATATGTCGTTATGTTATATAAGGATGCATTGTAGAATAATGGACCCAGGTGGGAGCCCTGTGCAACACCGGACGGAATAACGACAAAATCAGATATGTAACCGCTGATGACCACCTTCTATTTGTAACGTATGATTTTACCATTCGAAAGAGGTCCCCACAAATGTAAAGATTTTGAAGCTTTTTGAGATGGGTGTGGTCTACACGATTAAAAGCTTTTTTAAAATCTATGTAGACCTCATCTACCTGTGATCCTTTGTCCATGTTGGAAAGGATTTAATGAACAACCGTGTTGATGTGCACTGACTTTGTTTGCGATTGTTGGGTAGATCTCCTTATATACGATTTTTTCAAATAATTTACCGAGTACACATAAGATAGATATTGGCCTATTAATTATTATTTTTTGTTTTAGAACCCTTTTTATGTATGGGCATTTTTCCACTTGCTAGCAAAAACTTCCTGATTTAAAGAACGACTGAATATTATAGCAAGAGGACTGACAATAGTATCTGCACATTTCACATAAAATATAGCAGGGATATTGTCACATCCTGGTCCTTTATTTCATTATTTGTTCTTTTATGACTTTAATATCAATCGTTACAGAGGGAATCGCATTTCCCCGTGGAAGTGGTAGAAGTTCTATGTCATTAAGGTTTGTAGCAGAGTTAAAAACACTGTAAAAGAAACTTCTAAATCCTTTGAATATTTCCTCTTCTCTGTAAGTATCTCCTCCATATGAGAGACATTTTGGATAGATGCTGGAATTCTTTCGTAAGAATTTTACATACGACCACAGGTTTTTTGGATCGTTTTTAATCATAGTTTGAGCATTATTTATCTAATTCCTGTAGCAATCTCTCTGCAACTTTCTCATACTAATAACAATTTTTTTTTATAAAAAAAATAGTCATTTTCGTCCTTCTCGCGTATATTATGAATATTTACAGGCATTGAACTACCCATTGTTATAGTACACAAAAAACTGGTCAACTCAAACGAGTATCACATGACGCGTAACCACTGACGTATTGCTCAAGTCACTACTGTGTAGTGCGGCTATCGCAACGCGATCTTGCCGCGATCGACGCAAGCCGCATGGCTCGGAAGTCTAGTTCATACACGCAGGCGCACCCTCGCGCGCACACTTGCCTCCACACTACACGCATATACTTGCCTCCACACTACACGCATATGCGGAAACATTTACACATTGCACTCTTACCACACGCGCACAGGCACGACCGCCGCTGCAACTGCGATCGCCCTCCACCACGCCGACCGGCGACGTCGTCAACCTGAACTCTGACTAGGCAAGTGCGAGCAACATGGCACACATTTATGGTACCAGTGGTACATCTACATATACATCATTAAAATAAATCGTACAGATCTGTCCCATGTAGATAAAACCTATAATGTATGAGTGCACACACTCACAATTTAAAAAAAAACTTAGCCACTCACAGCAATAATAATAAACAAATAAATAAAAATTTCATTGAAGGTTAATTAAATTCTTCTTGTGGTGCCTCTCCAACTAGTGGAGGTTGGCAATTCAGCTACTAATATTTTGCCGTGTCTCTGGCGAGGTGAAACAGTTCGGCAGCACTCGCGATGCCAGTCCACTCCCGTATGTTACGCAGCCATGACATTTTCCTGCGACTAACACACCTCTTTCCGACACTTGCCCATCATAATTAGTTGCAAAAGCTCGATATCTTTCATGCTTTAGCACGTGACCCAGATACGCAACTTTTTTGCACTTGACAGTCTGCAAGAGTTCGCGTTTCCAATCTACACGTCGCAGGACTTTCTCATTGGTGACCTTGTGCGTCCAACTGATTGCCAGCATACGTCTGTACGCCCACATTTCGAACGCTTCTCTATACGTTTACTATTTTGATCAAAATATTTGACGTGGTTGTTATTTTAGGTATAATGAGCCGCGTAGTGTCGCCCGGTTTTAGAATGCACCACCCCGTCTCTTGTGGGTGTGGTAAAACGCGACTAAAGGATAATAAATCCTCTACCACAAGCGCTGAGGAACGACACCACCTCTAAAAGAATGGACTCTCCAACCCGCTTGGCCTTATGCACGAGACAAAGTGCATGAGGAGACGTATGTCCAGCAGTAAACTATAAAAGGGCTGGTTACGGTTTCGGTATTATTTTAGGTTTAAGTCTTAGAAACATCTTTTCTCTCTTGCTAAATATTTGTCATCCAAGACATGAATAATCACAGAAATAAAAAAAATAACTCATGTTTTCCTTTTCGAAAAATAGTTTACATACGTTATTTTTAACCTTTGTGACAATATTATTAATATTTCAATTAATTTTTACAGTATTTGCGTAACATAGACATAGTCTGTAAGGCCAACACGATGAGAACATCATCTCCAAAACAATCACGCCATGGTTACGTCTAACCTCCACCCTCCCTCGGGAATTTCAAATTAACGACTATGAACCATTATTGACATTCCTTCAGTGTCCTTAGTGGAAGTTGAGTCAAGGAGATTTTGACGATATGATTAAGAATATACGTGTAAGAATGGGATGGAATGTGGGATAGGGAGTAAAAATGTAATGCTATGAGAAACTTTCCTTATTCCATTATATGCCCCATGGGTTGGGAAATGAGCCCTAGCATTTATGATGATGTATTTATGTCATGTTATTGTATGAATTTTTTTTTGTATCGTTGTCTCTGACATATGTTTCTTATTTCAGGTATAACAGGAGTGTAGTGAACAGATATGTACAGTGAACGATATATAGGTGCTATGAAGCCGCAAGTTGATATAGAAATGCTCAGTCAAGTAACTCGGCCCAGTACTGGAGCAATTCAGTTGGACTCGCCCAGTGTCCTTTGGACTCTATCGTTTAGCCAAAATATGGGGTGAAGTTGTGGGACTCGTATTGCTTACCGCCAGGGTATCACGCTGACACCACATATCAAGAATCTCATTTTCATTTTCCTGTACTTTTATTAATAAAACCAAAATAACTTTATTTCATAATTTGTCAAAAGATAATTTATAGCTTGTACTCCCATATATCAAGGATCTGAGTTTTTTTCGTTTTTAACAGCGGAAACGGTAAGCGCGTATTTTTTTATTGCATGTTTTTCAAGACATGTCGAACTTGAAATTTGTAGCTTCTGCTACGCTACCGAATATGATTGATATTTGTAATGTACAAATTTTGTGCGGACATGGCGACCTGGACATAGAAACTGTTAACTCCCATGTCCAACGGAATTATTATACCTTAGGGTGGTTATTACGGTACGTTATCTGCCTCAAGCAAGGTATATAATATACCATATTAACAGAGATTAAAATAGATTTGTTTATTTCTATTCTATTCAATCTTCTGATTTGATTCATGTTTACTTGGAATTTGTATTAGTTGTAATATGACTTCAGAATAAACATTAATTTTACATTAGAAGATAGAATTTGACTTTACTAAAATTAGTGACTTCAATGTTGGCATTAAAATTATTTTAATAAACATACATTTTGTCTTATACTTGTACCATGCCATGCAATAAATGTACTAAAAAGTTTTCTTTTGAGCCTTTATAAGGTTGAAAAGTGGATATTGAAAAGTCTACTTTAGATTGTGTAATTAATTAATTAAATAAATAATATCTTCGTGGGGCAGTGATAAAATGAAACAAATCGGCTTAGGATCCTTATACTAAGTACATATTTATTTTAATAACTTGTTTGAAAAGGGTCGAGATGCCCGTAACAGATTAAATTGTAACCCAATTATAACACCTGAATATTTTTACACCTGACTATATTATATGGTACAACGTGGATAAGAAAAACATGATGGGGTATTTTCAGCTCTATCGATACTATAGAACACCCTTGATAAGTACATTTCGTCCTGATTACCTGTAGTTGTTTTAAAAATATATGCTTTTTTGACGATAAAAAGATTGTTTTCATCATTGAAAGATGAGAGATCATATTTTTTATAGAAATTAGAATAATATGCACTTATAATAAACGTGCTGTTTAGTATCAATACTATATAATTTTATAATCTCACGAAACACTGAATCCTAGATAGCCATATCTATGATTCAGCCCTACAAAAATGAAAATAACTGAATCTATTTCTTATTTACACAGCATGTAACCAAACAAAATTCCCAAACTCTGAAACTACAGATTCTGCTTATGATTCTCAATTCATTGGTGTTTTATTTGTTTGCGAAACTCCATTTTTGTTTTTTTTATTTTCGAAGTATATCATCATTATATTTATTCATGTCATCACACCTCCCAATGTGCCACTCTGTTCAACCCAAAGAGTGGCTGATAGAGAATGCCTCCAGGCTTTAAGCTCGCATTTTATAGGATTAAGTGAATATCTATGAAAAATATCGAAAATAAAAAAATGAGTTGCAAAAAATTCATTTTTTACTCACTCAAAATCATAAATTGAAGCCATGGTTTGAGACTGGCAATTGACGAATTTACAACCTGTATATATCGATGGATAAATTGTTTAACAGGACTACAAGAACTGAGGCAACTTACTTTATGATTTATTTAATGAGGTACCTTTTGAAGATCTGATATAAATGTTTTATGATTTGCATTCCACTGAAAAAGGGTGCCAAATATTGTTGTTACAGGTTACAGTTTTTTTTTTCAGTTACGGCCATCTTTACAAACCCGATAAGATTGTCAACTTAATTAAAAATATATCTCTCAGTACAGGAAATTAGTGTTAAGCTGTGTTATATGTCAGTAGCTAGATAACTTCTGTGTCTAACATCATACATAATAGTGTTAACTACAAGATATGCACACTTTAATGTACTCCCACATTTAATATTTATTAGTTATAAATGTAATTGAAACACCAATCTATATCATATGTGGTATAAATCATAAATAATGCAATATTTTGTTTATAGATACCACTACAGATTGGCTATAAATTTATATTTGAATTTACCATCTAAAACATCAATTAAATAGATTAGTGTGAGATGGTTAGAAAAGCAAGTGGTCTATGTTAACAACCGATCTAAAAATAAATTTGTCTAATGTTATAATTATCAATTCTTGACTTTTATGCTTGAGTTGCTTTTATGGAAACGTACTAGGTATAAACAAAATAGACAAACAATATAAGATTTAATCCTTTTTAGACCAGTCAATATCATAGACCACTTGCGTTTCTGACCACCTCACACTAACCAAATAAAATTATAGGTTTGCTCAATGATGAATTCTTTGCAGTCATTGTCTAATCAATTTTCAGTTTTTATTATAATAATTTACAGAATAAAAAATTCTTAGTATTTTCAATACAAATCTGTGGTGGTAATATAAATTATCAAAATGAATGATTATATGATCTTTTAGGTAACATTCAATTCAATATTATAAGTACATATGTAATTAGAATATTCCATAAATGCATATTTTGATTATGGTTGTAAATTTGTATGTTTTAATTGGCAAATTGTATTTTATTAAGATTACCTATAGTTTATTTTAGAACTGCAGTACTGATGCTTAATATACTTTTCTAAATTAATCCATAAATATTGAAGAGATTTTATTTGTAAGGACTGATTTATAATTGTATGCTAGTCAGCATTGCAGTTTTGAAAACTTTCAAATGATAATCCAGTTTTAGCTGTCAATGCAATAGTGATGTTTGTGCTAGAAAATTCTGATATTTTTTATAAATACATAGGAATAGACATAACTTAATGGAAACAAATGACAGCAGCAATTATGACCAAAATTGTTTTCATAGTGCAAAGCAAAATAACATTCATGATTTCATGACTTCTATTTAATTTATTTGGCCTGGTATATAACAGGTGGTTTAGTTGTGATATTGCCTAAATATTAGATTTTTGTATACGTTTATTTTAATATTAGTCACCAGTGTGACTTTAATTTTAGGTTCAGCTATTATAATTACATTAGATTAAAATTACCCATATGTGCAGGAAGTCTAGTGCATTTTGAAGACAAGTTTTAGATTCAACAGAATTTCTTATTGTTGTTTTATATGATTTTTGGATCTTTATATAATATAGGACTCTATTACTTATAACTTGTTATTTATAGTTTACAAATATGATAATGATGACACAAACAGTATTTCAGTTAGTTTATAAGTTTATTCTATTATCTTGAATCCACAGTAGAAAATTTATTGTTTATTTCTATTGGCAATAGTCTTGGTACATGAATATTGTGAGAGCGCTACACACAAGTGAGGACTGCTATAATTGTTTCAATATTTATGTAATATAACTGTAATGTAGAAAACTTCCTATTATTTTGTAGTAAAATCTATAATAAACAATTTGGAAATGTGTAAATATTTGTTTTCTTTTAAGTTATAGCAAAAATATGTTTACACATCCAGAGGCAATGTAGTGCAGAATAAGTGTGTCAATTACATTATTTGTTTACTTTGGTGGTGTGACCCATAAAGCATGATTGAACAATTTCAAAAAAATACAATACCTACCTAATACATTTGATAATTTCAGTCATTTTATTGTCTAAAAGTATGTTTACTCAGTGCCAGCTGCTGATCAGCCAGTTATATGTAGCAGACTTTGTACTAGGATGAAAAAGCAATTGACTATTGCTTTCTTTAGAGAATCTTTACTTTCTGCTTTCTTTACTGGTCTTATATCAAGCACTTGCTCTTCACTTTAATCAATCTTTCTGGACATTTTAATTGTTGTAGTTGAATATGTCAAACCCATTTAGGGCAGGTATCATAATAGAAGATTTTATACATTTAGATTTGGAATTCCAGTGTTTACACCAGTAGAAACTTCTAAGTACTTCAGTAATCTTTGCGCCAAAAACGTCGCATCACTCGAGATAAAGACATTTGCATTTAGCATATCGACGCTCAGCTCTGTATAGAGTGATATCAGTTCGGCGGCATCCACCGCCATACTGTTCACGGGTAGTCCACTAGCGTTTACTAATACTAATCGACGAATCCTAAGATCCGGGTGAATTTGTCTAATTACTTTCTTCGTCCATTCCAAACATAACACATTATTCGTGTCTAACCCTAAGATTACAAAATCTATAGCGACTGTTCCAGTTAAATCTGATTGTTGGACGACTTTTTCTAAGTCAAGAGAGCGAAGTATTATGAGTTTCCATCTAAAATTCCCTTTAGCGTGCACCTCTGTTAAGGCCTGTGATATCCTTTTTATAATTTCAATGTTCGTTGAAAGAACTATAATGGATAAAACGTTTTTATAAGAAGTTGGACCAACCCATGGCGCTATAACTTCTTGAACTTGATCTTCTCTCATCGACATAGCTTATAAAAAATGCACTTTTACTGAAGAAACGTTTTAAATCTTTGAAACTAAAGATTTCTGATTAAAACAAACTGAAAAACGGTTTAATTTTTGACAGTCCTAGGCTCCGTTCGAAAACATTCAATTATTACTATTTGACAATCAAGGCAGTGTTTAAAAACATAATGTGATTGCATTGATAAGTGCATTCTAGATTGTAAAGATAGACCTATACCAAATTTAGATTTGTACTATGTTACGCGTGTGTGTACGTCGTTGTGGCCTAGATTTTAATATCATAGTAGTGGAATGATAATTATAATAGTGACACTTGAAAGAACTTCGACTTTGTGTAATTTGAAGTGTAAAATAAATTAACCCTAGGTCGCCGTAGCGTATCGGAAGGGATGCTTGTCATGCTTGCATCCTAAAATGAATTTGTCTAAATGACGTAAAGACCTTTTTTCACATATTTTCAAAGATTACGAAAATTATTAAAAACCAAAACCCAATATAGGTAAATTAAAAACGTAAAGGTACCAAGTAAAAGGTAAATTTAAAACGATGATTTTGATATTAAGTTTAAATAATCAAGTGTTTAAATGCAGAAATGGTAGATATTTATTATTATATTATTTTTTTACACCGAGAATATGACATTAAAAAAATAGGTAGTATTTTTACATGAATAAGACATGACCAAAGAACCCAGCATCCAGGCCAGAAACTGAGAAAAAAAACATGCAAACAAGGCTTGTGTCATATTATGTCGTCTTATAGTTTATTTTGAAAGTTAATCATTTGTTTTGATCTGCTTTTTAAGTTTAATTTACATAAATAAAGTTTGTTATTTAATTTAAATATAACAAAAACATAGTTGAACCTGTAGAATGAGGCGAGAAAATGAAAAATTTCCCGATAATGGATTTGAAGCATGGGGTGGTTATATGCAAGCTAAGATTGCAAAATTAGAAGAACAGTTTAGCTCAAGATCGGAGAAGGAAGCAAACAAACAATCTGATATCTTTAGCGGGGTGAGTATTTATGTAAATGGTTATACAACTCCTTCAGCTGATGAACTTAAGACTCTGATGTCTAAACACGGTGGTGTTTACCATACTTACCAGAGGCGTGAAGACTACATCATAGCTTCTAATTTGCCAGATACCAAAGTGAAGAAGATGTCTCTAGCTAGAGTAGTGAAGCCAGAATGGATAACTGACAGTATAAAAGCTAACTGCTTGCTGGATTACAGAAATTATTTGCTTTATAGAGATTCAAGAACACAACCAAAATTAAATTTCAATGTAACTAAGGATGAGTCCAAAGTTAAGAATAATCAATCTATTGAAGTAAAGGGAGAGGTTTCTAAGATGGAAGGATGTAACTTAAATATCGAAACACAAAATGTAAAAACTGAGTACAACACAGATGCAATTGAACCAATACTGCTTACTGACATTGTATCTACAGACTTCAGTGTTGAGAAAAGTAGTTCAAAGAGTGCTATGAATTCTAAAGTAAATGAACAAAGTAATTTCAAAAATGATACTAAAGGGACCAAAACTGCAGCTGATCCAAATTTTATTTCTGAATTCTACAATAACTCCAGGTTGCATCATATTTCTCAGCTTGGTGCTTGCTTCAAACAATATGTAAATGACCTTAGAGAAAACAGCAGTTTCAAATTTCCAGCTCGTGAAGACTTGAAACAGAAAATATTAGATTTAAGCAATCCTAATAATTTGCCACAAATAAACTTTGAGGGAGGAAAGACAATAATGCACATTGACATGGATTGTTTTTTTGTGTCTGTCGGATTACGGAAAAGACCTAATCTTGTCGGTAAACCTGTTGCAGTCACTCATTCAAAAGGTGGACATACTCATTCAAAAAGGTCGGGTGTTGATAGGAACACTGAGATTAATTTATACAGACAGAAACAAGCTAAGAAAGTCTCTAAAGCTGCAGGACTTCTTCATGAAACTGATATTGAGACTAACCTTGATAAAACAGCCAGTGAAGATGACAAATTTGGTTCTATGAGTGAAATAGCTTGTTGTTCATATGAAGCTAGAACTAAAGGTGTCCATAATGGAATGTTCATGGGTCGTGCTTTAAGGCTTTGTCCAGATTTACAAACAATTCCATATGACTTTGAAGGGTATAAGGAAGTAGCTTATACACTGTATAATAATATAGCAAAGTATACATTAGATATAGAGGCAGTGTCCTGTGATGAAATGTATGTTGATTGTACTGAGCTTCTAAGAGCAATGGATATTAGTGTTCAAGAATTTGCTACAATGTTAAGAGATGAAATTAAAAGTAAAACTGGTTGTCCATGTTCCACTGGTTTTGGAGGAAATCGTTTACAGGCGAGGGTAGCTACAAAAAAGGCAAAGCCTAATGGTCAGTTCTTTCTTTCTGCAGAACTTGTTGAAGATTTTATGTTTGATATTAAACTTGCCGATTTGCCAGGTGTAGGTACACAAACTGCTCACAAATTGGAATCAATAGGTCATGTAACTT
Source organism: Sesia apiformis (assembly GCA_914767545.1). NCBI lineage: Eukaryota > Metazoa > Arthropoda > Insecta > Lepidoptera > Sesiidae > Sesia > Sesia apiformis. Next base: position 5,132,338 of record OU611962.1, read on the forward strand.
GTGGATCGTTACAAAACTTGCCTTTGGCTACTCTACAACAACATTTAGGAAATAAAACAGGTGCCCAGCTTTTTGATCAATGTCGGGGACTTGACTCTAATCCTTTGACTTTTCATACTATAAGGAAATCTATCTCAGCAGAAGTAAATTATGGAATTCGATTTGAAAACAAAGATCAATGTGAAGATTTTCTAAAACAACTATCTGCTGAAGTACACTCTAGAATGCAACAGTTCAAAGTTTTAGGAAAATGCATAACATTAAAACTTATGGTCAGAGCTGAGGAGGCACCAGTGGAAACTGCAAAATTTATGGGCCATGGTTTTTGTAATGTAATAAATAAATCAACGTCATTAAATAATGCTACAAATGATGTGGAAGTTATAACTAAAGAAGTAAATTCACTTTGTAAGAAACAAAAAATTGATCCCAAAGAGATGAGAGGTGTTGGAATACAAGTTACAAAACTAGAATCATTACCAACTTATAATCAAAGGAAAGGTGCTATAAGTAAATTTTTATGTAGGAGTAAGACTGAAAAAATAGAAAACAAACCTGAAACGAAACATATGCCAGTAGTAGACCTAAATCAAAAAAATAAATCTGAATTTACATTAAAATCACAGGCAACTACACCTAAAAAGCCTAAGGTTTGTCAATCTCCAAGAAAGAAATCTCCTGTTGCTGGATCATTGAAATCTCCATCAGCAAAGAGAAAAGGCAGGCCTCTAAAGAATCTGAACGTTCAACATAACACTTCTATTAACCTTATGAATAAATTTCTCCAAGGTCAAAATTCTACTAGAGACACGCCTTACAGAGATCCTATGCCTATGGTAAATTTAACCAGTAATGAAATGAAGAAAACAGAAGATAAACCACATGGACTGTTAGGTTTCCCATGGGAGAGAATCAGAGAATTATTAAGAGCTTGGTTGGAAAGCGGACAGACTCCTTTGCAGTGTGATATTGATTTAATAACAGAGTACATGAGCGAAATGGTTATAAGTAAGAATATTGATAAGTTAAGCATCTTGCTAAGATTTCTTAAAAGAAGAACTAATGAATTAAATAGTAAGGACTGGATAAAAGTGTATGATCATGTTGTAGAAAATGTACAAAATGCTATGATAGCTGTGTATGGGAAGAGACTGTGTACTGATTGATCTATGATAAAAATGTATCAAGAAAAAAAAAACATTTTATCATACATTAAACTTTTATTTTCCATTTGATTCTATTCACTAGGGCTACAAAAGTTATTATTCACGACACATAATTTTTTTTTTAATCAAAGACCTCGGCCAAGTAGCCCGGAAGATTCAATTAATAAAGTTTTTGCATCACTTCAATATGACTGACTGCCAAGATTTTTTATTATTTGTATAGTAACTATTCAGGAATTTTTCCACGAATTTAAATTGCATTCTCATTAATTACATTTTGATAAGTTTTCTTTGGCAGCTTTGAGGATCACATCACAGCAATGTAACATTACAATGTTGAAATTACGAATAAAATTTGTAGGTAGGTACAATAAACTGACAATTACATACATGAATGTATGCAAAAAAATATTTAATACATATTATTCTGAATATACTCCGTATACTTTTTATTACCTTCATTATACAACTTGAAAGTAACCATTACATGTATAACGTGCAAAATGGCAGTTAGTATCACTTTGTTAATAAGCCATTTAGAACACTTTAATTTAGGTGACACGTGATTTTGTGGTATAATGTAAAATACATACTACATAGGCATATGTTCGTATAAATAATACATCAAGTGGAGAATCATCATTTTAGTATGTTATTTTAAACTATAATTTATTATCACAGTTCTTATCGCAAAAAGTAATCAGACTTGATGTCCGTAAGAAGCATGCATTGACTTCACTTTAAAAGTATTTTAATAATGATTAGCTTTTGCAATTAATTTTAATACAAAAAAAACTGGGTGTTGATTAATAATTAGATTTTGATTTCGATTAAAATACACTACGAAAATGTAAATAAAATTTCACTCATGATACAAGCTGTCAGCTTGGTAAAAAATCATTAAAACTAAATGCTGTGACATCTATTTATAATTCATAACTACCTTTCTAGCTTCCTCTTACATTTTGTAAAAGGGACACGTCACAAATTTTATTTCTTACAAAAATATAACTCGAAGTTTAATTTGTTAGATGGACAATTATATAATAACGAAATTAATGTTTAATTCAAAATAGCTAGTTTGGACAATAGTATGTCGTTTTTAAATGGCAAAGGCTAAAGGTACATAGCAACCAAAGTGCTTATAGGTGTGAAATTAACGCATTTCTCTAAAGTCAAACTAAAATGCTATAATAAAGTTTGTTTAATAAAAATTAAGGTCTGTACAATTCACAGGTTATCAAGGCACAATGTTTGCCTTTTGTTCACGTTAATTTAGGGATCCACATATAAGTATACCAGAATGATAATAATGTACTTACATATATTTTTTGTGAAAATTGGAATCATAGACTTTGCGAGAGGTATTTAAAATTAAAATTTCACGGATATAACATAAATCAGATTCCAAACGGCCAAAGCAGCGAGCAAATAATAATAAGACTGAATTCCAAAATGAGCGAATTTTGCACGTTAGCCTTTAGCCGTTAGCCTTTAAGTTATTGATGGAACTCCACAAGAAATGCATCTGACTTCACCCTTTACATTATATGATCTTTATTTTCCGATCACTTCACGCAGTCGAGTTGACAGAGGTCGAGTGCTTCAGTTTTGAATCTATGATGATTTCATCCCCGGATCTGATGTTGTAAGAATAGAGCTGTTTTGAGGGGAACTTCATTTCTTCGGGACCCTGGGAAGTCATAAAGATTGATAAGTATGTGTTTTCACTGCAGGATAAAATTGTTGTCCATGATACTACTGGTAAGACCACTGCCATGGGTAATGTAATTTACCCATGGACTGCCAAAAAATCCCTTGGTAGATCGGACAATGAATAGTTTCACTTTAGTTCTGAGCAGGTAATAAAAAATTAAAATAAAGAGAACAATCACCTGCGTGTCCCTCAGCTCCTGGTCGACGTAGAAGAGCCTCATCTTGGACGCGGGAAAGCCAGCCATGCGCTCCAACCGCGTTTTCAGATCCGACACAGTTCTGAAATTACAATAAAATTATTCAATATCAATCAATATATAATGCATGTTAAAAATACTACTGCATGTTAAAAAACTTCCTCTTGCAATGGCGTTGAGTTTTGAGCTGTAATCCACAATGAAAACTTCGTGGGAAACAGAAACTTCCAATTGTAATGGGTGTACTGAAGAATGCTTAGGATCCCATGAAATCATCGATGAGTCTGTTATATGATAGTGTCACAGAAGACTTACCTTGAAATTTACACTTTATCCTATTCCCCAGTGTGTACGTACGTATGTGTTTCAGTAGTGAGTGAGATATGCCAAGTCAATTACTATAACACCCTATCCTACCCCTCTCCAATTTCCCAAGCCTTTCGCTAAATCCATTCCTGAATTCTAAAGGGAGGCAGCGCACCCGGGGGCATGCCAATGTTTGTCATTCTGGATTGAGTTGGCATGTACCGCGGGTGTCGCAGGACAACAGTATACATTTACCATCAGGTGGACAGTATGTTCGTCTGCCACTTCCTCTCTATAAAAAAAAGTGTAGCTCATTATCAACATATTCGATAAACGACTCTGTGACGCTAACTGCAACCCAGGTGGCAAGAAAATATAAAGACATTCTTACCTAAACCTATAGTCAACCTAGAGTCTGAACTGTATTCGCCAATTATTGTACGTCGTACTAACGTCAAATTAACATCTGTCCCTCATCAATAGTCTATAGCAATGTTTCTTAACCGTATTGAAAGAATCGCCCCCTTTACCTCAGTAAAATTATCCAACGACCCCCCCCCCCCCCGCAAAAACAAAATTTACACTATGTATTTTATGCAATGGATTTCCTACTACAAATAAAAAATGATATAATCTATAATGACTATAGTTTGACCTCCCACCGTTGACGTCCCTTAGTTGGCGATGCCGTTTCATGTCTTAACTAAAAAGAATATAACGAATTCATCATGGTGATGATTAGCCCTTCCTAGGATATGGTTCGGCTTAGTAAATGAGCTCAGAAAAGATTACGAACAGATATTTGTTCATAGTTTGGGAAATTTAAGTTTTGCCGAAGTTTAGTTTGACCTTCTGTTGACGTCGCTTAGTTACCGATGCCGTTTCATGTTCCGATGAGTAATCCGAGTTAAAGTGTTGAATACAAATAAAGATCTGGCTCCATCTATAGATACATATTACTAACAAAATACCTACTGTTAGCGGTGATAGCCCAGGAGTACTTCCATTCGTGTGATCGTGAGTTCAAATCATCGGCCCGTAACTACGGAGTTTCTACTTAAGTGACTTTAAAAATTGTCACTACTTCGGCTGTGAGAAGAAAACATCGTGAGGAACCCAGTATGCTCCAGAAATAGGCTGTGGAACGAACTGCCTCAAGAGGTCTTTCCATTAAGCTACGATATGGGGTTCTTCAAGAGAGCTGTGAATAGGATTTTGCAAGGTCAGCGGCGCGCCCGCATACCCCCTGGTGTTGCAGGTGTCCACGGGTGGCGGTAACACTTATCATCACGTGAGACCGCTTGCTCGTCCGCCCACTATTCTAGTTTTGGGCAATGGGCCCGCGTGGTAGATTACGGCCCGAAACCCCCAGTGATTTACTAGGGGAGGCCTGTGCCCTACAATGGGACATTAAAGGCCGATACAAAGTACCTACCGTTTAGTTCAAAAAGCTATCAATAGATGTCGCTGTATCATTGCTACATCTGTGTTAAGACTGTTAAGATTGATTTCCTTGATCTGATTGATGACTTTGGCGGTACTTTTTCGTTTCGGCATTGCTTCTAGCTCTTTCGGCTAAGTTGGTCTATTTTATCTGTTCTTTTCAGCTTAATATTTAAAAATTCCCTCATCGAGGGACCAGTTTATTAAACTGATTTTTGTATTTTGTAATCAGACAGGATGTTCGGGGCTCTCTCTGCTCCCGTCGCGGGTAGGCGCGGCATGCCGCGGGACTGCAGTGCCGCCGGGCCTACGACAGTAACTGGTGATCCTAGTGATGTTCTAACGTCAGTGGATAAATTCCATATTTGACTTTTGGGGGGAACTCGAGAAATGAAGTTGAATTTTTGTTTGATTATTGTAAAAAATGTGTATTAGGCTTTAAATGGTTTAAAAGTGATAGTTTATTAAACTTTAAAATGTTCGAATCTTCAAGCGTGATGTTTGTGATAATCAAATAAAAGCGTGGGACTGCGTTTTACGTGTGTTTCCAAGGAGTCCTCTTCTGTCCTCAGTAAACCTACGATCGTTTTACTGAGCTACTACTTCTGACTTACCTCAACGGGACTGAACAGGATAAGTTTTAGACTTTGAAATTGTTTATTACGAAGAAAAGGTGACACGGGTAGATTGTGCTAATTGCACCATTGCCATATAGGAAGAACGACCTCTTTCTGACGTTCTGAAAAGATGTCGTTAGGCTGTGACAAATTGACGTCATCTGCAGGACAACCCGACGTCGTGAAATGACGTCCCTTACGTCGAGCAGGACTCAAATCGGACGTCAAAATGACGTATAAATGCCATCTGGGAAATATAACGTTGTAGAATAAACCCGTTCATTCAGTTAGATCAACGCAATCTCATGTACGCAATAAGGGCTATAATGCTCGGTTCAGCAATATTTAACGAATTTACTCGTATAAATAAAACTGGTAAAGTAACTTATTAATGCACATTATAATGCAAGAACTTTGTGATGCACCCCTGTTGACTCTCTGTTTGCCCCAAGGTTGACTGGTAGAGAATGCCATAAGGTATTAACCCCGTCTTTTGAATATTTGTCTGTGCAATAAAGTTTAAATAAATAAAAGTAAATGAGTTACCTGTACACGTCAACAGTTCGAACTTCGCTGGTGTCTCCGCAAGTGAAGGTGATTTGTACTCGCTTCTCGGGCCGCAGATTCACGGATACAAGAGGATCTAGTTTGCCGTGAACGCCCACTAACTCCCAGTACCTGAAACCAGAAATATTTACAGCTGGATGAATAGATGATAATGTCATCACAGATTGTAATCCTAATGAACAGAGTCGTTTTAGGGACCTTAATGCAATCTGCATAGAGGTAACTATAATAAAAATAAAGATGTAGAAAAGTTATTTAAATATATGTTTCTTCACTTCTCACTAAGATCATTCAATTCTTTCGGAGTTGTTTTTATGGATTAAATGACAGATGATCCGATCTAGCTACGTATCAAGTCTATCTTTTGTTAAGTGACCTCTCTTACTCCCGTGTAGTGCTATAGTTTGCCGCTGAGCTTTGCTTTGAAACTCCTTCGCCGTCTTTACTTTTTGGAATATTATGAACTTTTAAAAGATCATTAGTATTCCAGAAGCAAATCAGTTTACAGCTCTAACTTACAGCCCTGCTTTATTTCATATTGAGAAATTTACCTAATGATGAGTGATGGTTTGATTGACTATTTATTGCGTTTCTAATGAGGTTCTTAATACAAAATTGCAAGGCGGTTCATTTCATGGCGAAAAGTGACTGGCAGTTATTAGCTTATAAAGGTCTTGATCGTTTTGTTTCCAAACGGAAATTGTGGAGCAGCTTGCTATAAATACTAGCTAAAGAAGTTCGGTAAGTACTAATAAAGTAGACTTGACTGGCACATTTATCTATAAGTGTGATATTACAAAACCGTTAGATTACAGTGCTATTATAACAGTCCTTAGGTAACTTACAATGCCTTATTAAATGTGTGAAGGTCACATTTCAAAGAACCATAACTTTACGCACATAATCGAGACATAACGGTCATCGGGTCGGCGGCGATTCCACGCCACTTCTGTCATAATTAATAGCATACGAATTTAGTCATTGGGGTCGCAATATCGACTCAACCCACGACTATCCTTATGTATTGAACCTTCAGACGACTTCTCAAGTAAAATATGCGCATAAATGAAGTACGTACGTTTATTAATGTCACGATTTGTGATGTCATGAGATTCTACGGTATTAATACCCATTAGTTCTCACATAAAGAAGAAGTATTTGTATAATAAATTGTACCTAATAGGTATTGGTAGTTAGTACTCGAGCCAGAAGAACTACTTCAGTGAAATGCGGGTCTCTTTAGAACTAGTTCTGAAGAAATTAATTCGGTAAAACCTTAAAACTTTCATAATATACTTTCATTGAAACCATAGGAACTATTTGAAATGGGTCACCTCTTAACTTACAAAATAGGATCTATAAAATGCCAATTATCAATGGAGTGCTTGACGTGTGTTTAAAAACTAACATTGTTTGTTTATACTTGTCTGAAATTATCAACATAAAATTTGGTATTTATATTAGAGATACATATTACAGTATTTTGTTGGACTTACTAGAAGAAAAATTAAATTAAAAATGAAAAGAAACAGTAGGTAACCGAAACAATTAAAAACAGTCAAAGTAGTATTCGTTTTTGACCAAGACTACGCTCTATCTGTTATACTCTCTTCAAAATACTCTCTTTCTATTCTTACCTATCCGGTCGGTCGGATTCTGGTTTTTCCATGTAGTATCTGATGAAGGCTCTCTCCGCCGCGTCCCTTTCTTCAGCCGGGACCGCTCCCCCGCCGTTGAGTGTTCTCACATGAGGCAGTCTTGCTACGAGAAGAAGTCTTCGTTCATGCTCTGTTGAATCCACTCGTTCCCATAGTGGCCAGCCCTGGAACGACGATATATATTTTTTTAATATCTCTAAACAAATAGTTTAATGCTTTCTTAATTCGTAAGAGATTTTTCTATTAATACTCGAGTCAATGAAGCAAATCTTCAAAACTTAATCAAACATAATCCTCAAGAACTGATGCAAACATGATTTTTTTATAATGTCTGTTACTATCAATGCCTATTCAAAATCAGAAACATTGTAGCGTTAATAAACAGTATCTCAGTCGATTCTGTTCTTGAGCATTAAGAAGTAAAAACCTTCAATGCTCAACTAGACTCGACTAGAACGTTTGGCGGGAAATTATAATACAGTTAAATTAATGGCAACGTACTCTACAGGATTCTAACTTGATTACTTCCTGGATTCCTTTTTAAGTGGATTCTTGCTAAGATTTTGAGAAGTTTTTATACATAGATAGTTCCTACCTATGTGTAGACTCGACTGTGAAGTAGATAGCTACGTGTAAATATATCAAGTAATTTTGTTATTAAACGGTGTAAAGAGAATGTTTCTTCTTACTAAACTTGTTCATACCGTACCATGTCTTTCCACTGCTGGATATAGGCCTCTCGCCTCTCCTAAGGCTCGCCACCATACACTCTCGGCTCTTCTCATCCAACCACCACCAGCGATTTTCTTTAAATCGTCAGTCCAACTGGCCGCAGGGCGTCTCACACGCCCATAGGTGCGCTTCCGGTACGTGGCCTCCATTCGAGGACTCGTCTACGGGCATCGGTCCTGCGGCAAATATGACGTGGCCATTGCCACTTCAACATGCCGATTCTACGAGCTATGTCGGTGACTTTGTTTTTTAGCGAATGTCTTCATTTCGGAACTTATCCCGCAAAGAATATCCTCGTCATAGCTCGCTGAGTGACCTTGAACTTATGGACCAGGCCCACTTGTTGCTAACAACAACAACGGCTTGTTGCTAACAGGAAGTTGGTACGAATAATGACGAATAGGTACTCCTAATTAAAAACTTGAATAAGTCTTGCAAATTGCGTTTAAAAAAACGTACAATTTTGGTGTTGTTTGAAGACGTTACTCATGACTGATAAATGATAATGCTAAGACATGATAATGCTTAAAGTAACATCCGGGTACGAAATAATATATACTCGTATATACCTACATACGCAGTATGAGGAGTAGATACTATAAGTATTAGGTATGAACTGGTCACGAAATATATACCTAGTCAAAGATCATCGACTCGAAACAAAAAATCTACCAGTTTTGAATTGAATAGGTTTTTTCGTCTCAAGGTTCGGCGTACATCAAGTTTCCATATGAGGAGTCCTCGGTCGGAGTCCTGTGAGCCATGTCTGTATTATTTACTAGTTAAATTTTTACGATACCGAATAAGTGGAAATATGAAAGAAATTATTGTGCTATAGGTACATATCTATAAAACCTATAATGATAATAAAAAAAAATTTTAGACATTAGATTAAATCTTATTAGTTTAAAATACTTAAAGAAAACTGTAGTGTACAATAGTTAACAATAAAAATTCCCTTAACGAAAAAAGCGTCAGTAGAAAAAAATTGCCTTCAATCTATCTTACCCGACTTAAAGTTCGAAATAAAAATGAATCCAAATCTACAAGTAATTTAATCAAACTAGCCTCTAGTCTTCTAACGATACAAATAGGAAGAAGTATAGGTATTTATTTCTTTGTTGCTTTGCAATGCAGTCGCGAGCGTTCACCTTGCGAGCCCGTTTTACCTAAAAACGGAAGGCGGAACTCACGCGCAGCCCTACGGCATCAGTTGCCGCATGCTTCGGCCCATTTACACCGGGAACTGGTATTTCTTGAATTTTCCAACACGTGTGATGAACTTAATTTTCCAATAGTGTATGTGTATTTAGAAGCCTTGTATTCAATTATAAAATCATTTTAGAATGTCAATATTCAACCTTTGTTTGTCAATCTCACTCGATTGTTTAAGGAGTTAATGGCGACAAAGCATTTTTTTAAATTGGTACTTTATTAGTACCCCACTTGAGATTAATCTTTGTACAAGTTCTTAAAAACATTTTAGATTTGTTATGGAGCTTTGCTGATCTTATGCACAGATAAGGGCGTCGCCAAGGGCGGGGGGGGGTGGCAGTGGAGGGCAGTTGCCCCCCTCTAGAGTATCGAAAAAAAATGTATTTGTACCTACAATTTATATTTCTCCCATCCTCTCCATCTTGCCCCCCCCCCCCGGCCTATGGGCTCGGCCCTTCTTAAGTAAGGGGATGTCCAACTACGTTTTCATTTTTCGCATCACAACTATTTGCTGACTTGTCGGATTAATAAAATAATTAATTAAAAAGTGTATTTTATGTTCTTTGTTATACGTTTTTTTTGCATATTTCATTTATGTTTCAATATCTGCGACTTCTGCAAGACTAGAACTAACAATAACCGATCTTTTCTTAGATAATGTCGCATAACATGATGTTATACCTATATAACGACCATAACATGATGTTATATAGACGGGAAGCAGTTATTTGTTCTACGAGTACATTCAAATTCACCAATACTGTCCATGTGTTTCCGTTCCTGACGGTAACAGCACCGTTCCGATTCGTTGATTACAAATATCGATTTCACATGTCTAATATTATCGTTATACATATTTATGCATCCCCAATACGATGTAATTTTTTACGGTAATGTCATTCATTGCCGTCTTTGTTTTCCGATAGGAAGATTATGTTGCTTCCATGATTGCCGTGTTTCTTAAATAAAATACCAACGTGCTGTAATTTGTAGTTTGGGTACACGGTTGGAAGAAATTGATTGAAAAGGTCATTCTGCCCCGCTAATAAATACAGTGGGGCAGTGTGAACTAACTGGATGGTACGTACAGATTAAATCTTGGTCTGAGGTTTTAACAAACAAACAGAATTTGCGAAAAATGCTCTAGTCTCATATATTGTTGTTGGAGGAATCTGCAAAAGACCAAAATGTTTATTTATAAAAATAAATAAAAGGTTTTTAAATCATTACTGCTCAAATTGCTGATTAAAATTAAGGAAGTGTTTTCTGCTCTCTTTGATATGAGCTCTAACACCCATATCAGATTAGGTACCCTACTTGAAAACGTCATCTAAAGTCTACACGTACCTAATATTTATTTATACAAAATAAGGCGCAATATGGCATTATTGCGTATTACACGTTTTGTTATTATTCTTTAAGTTTCACGTAAACAAATGTCGATTATAAACCAGCTATTGTATAGAGTGAATCATCAACAATAATGAAGACATTAATTTACGATTGTAATCTTCATAATTATGTTTAGCTATCTATCTATGACGAACTATCACGCATATTATGGCTTTAGTCTTTGATGATTAACCCTATTAAGGTAACCATACGTCTCTCAGACGTATAAGTGTATTCAGACTGTCGCCATGTTGAGTGTGGTGGTGGGGGGAGCCCTTCCTCCCAGTTATGCCACAGGCAGCTATCCAGCTTCAAGTCAGTCGCACCACTGCGGTCCTTCAGTGTACATAAGGTGAGTTTTTTCGTTTTTTACGAGTGTGTTCTTGGTAACAACACGTCTGCCAGACGTGTTGTTACCTTTTGACGTAATTATTTGTACGTCTCCCGGACGTATTGTTGCCAATAAAGGGGCAATTTTTCTACGTCTTCCGGACGTATTGTTGCCAGTAAAGGGGTAATTTTTCGATGTCACCCGGACTATTGATTATGAAATAAACCTCTTATAAAGTATCAAGTTACCAAGCAAAATTTATTTTGTACCTAAATTCATCAATTAATTATTGTTTAATTTTTTTTAGGTATCAAACATGGAACAATTGCGAACAGATGAGGAAATTCAAGCTTTCTTTGACGAAGTGGAGGAAGATGTGGATTTAGAATCGGAATGCAGTGAGGAGGAAGATAATGTAGAAGTCCAAAGTGATTGTGATCTTGATTCCGATGACGATATAGCGGATCCTGATTACATGCCAGAGGAACGTGACGAAGATGAAGTTATAATGGCAGAGGTGGCGGAACAAACTTTTACGCCTACAATTCATTCTGAATCGTCAACTTCTTCAGGATCTGGGCAAGGTAAGAAACGGAAACAACCCAAAAAAAGAAAGTTACAAAACAGAGACTATGAAGAAAACATGGGACCAATTGAAGACCCAAAAATAGTAAAACCAAACTGCGACGTTATGACAGGAAAGAATGGTGATTTTATCTGGAATACTGCTGTAACACCATCATCAGGAAAAACTGCATCAAAAAATATTGTTCATGTGAATCGAAAACTCAAACATGAAGCGCTCCATGCTACAGAACCAGTGGAATGTTTCAATTTATTTGTCATAAGTGAAATAATTGACAAAATGCTTTTGCATACAAACCAACAAATTTCTGTTCAGAGGGAGAAATATAAAAATATAAAAAACTATACATTGAAGGATGTTTCGAGTTTAGAGTTGAGAGCTCTTTTGGGGACAGCGATTTATAACGGAGCAAAACGAGATAACCACTTAAAAATTGAGACACTTCATGAAAATGTGCATTGTGGAGACAGATATCAAGCATCATTTTCTGCAAGAAGACACAAATTTTTGTTGAGTGCACTTCGCTTTGACTCACGTGACACAAGAGAAGAAAGACAGAAACAGGATAAGCTAGCTGCCATTAGGGAAATTTGGGACCTAATGATGGAAAAATGTAAGTCACTTTATGAACCAAGTCCCTACTTGACTATTGATGAGCAGCTTGTTCCCTTCAGAGGGCGAGTTGGGTTCAAGATGTACATTCCAAATAAGCCCGCTAAGTATGGAATGAAGATAGTTATGATTTGTGACGTTGGTACGCACTACATGTACGCCGCCATACCATACCTCGGAAAAGAATCGTCACCAAAAAATATTCCTGCGGCACAATATTACGTCGAAAGCCTAGTCCAGACCCTGAAGAATACTGGTAGGAACATTACAATGGACAATTGGTTCACCAGTATTCCTTTAGCACAAAATTTATTAAAAAATTATAAGCTAACAATGGTGGGAACTATCAAAAAGAACAAGCCTGAGCTCCCACAACAGTTCGTAGATTGTTCTTATCTTTCACGGCCCGTTGGATCGTCACTGTTCCTTTTCCATGATGATTTAGCAGCCGTTTCTTTCATGGCAAAAAAAAATAAGTTGGTTACTCTTATTTCAAGTATGCATAGTGATGATGCAGTAAATGAGGCTAGCTTGAAACCTGAGCTCATTTTGACTTACAATCAGACGAAAGGCGTTGTTGATTCCTTTGACCAATGCGTGGGTCACACCTCTTGTATAAGAAAAACAAGAAGATGGACCATGACCTATTTTTACAATATGTTGAATATTGCTTGCTACAATTCTTATGTAGTTTATCTACTAAATTTTCACAAGAATCAATCGCAAGCCTCAAATAGAGAAAAACCATTGTCAAGATTTCAATTTTTGATGAAGTTAGCTGACCAGTTGTCATTTCCCTGGTTGGAACAAAGACTTCAACAAAATTTGCCTAATTCGCTAAAACAAATCATCCAGAAAGTCCTTGGATTAGAAGTGGATCAAATTCAAATTGTTGAAGAACCAAGAGAACAAAATGTCACTAAAAAGTACTGCTCATATTGTTCATATAAAAGAAAAAGAATGTCCAAAATGATTTGCTATAAATGCAAAAAGTCTGTATGTAGTGAACACAGCAAGATAATATGCTCAAAGTGTCAAAACTGAATTTATACATTTTTTCAAGCTTATCCGAAGAGTTTTTAAATGATTATTTTTTAGTTAATTTTTTTTTACTCAATTTCAATTTTATATTTGACAAGAAAAATATGTTTGAACTTTGAATTTGTTTATTGTATTTTTACTTTTTATACCATACCATATAATATTATAAATACCATATAGGTATTATAGGTCCAAAGGGGAGTTCAAACTCGGAACTTCTTAAACTCGTTGCCAGGCTCGCACTACCCGGCTAGCCTATTGTATTACGCGTATTTATTTATGTTTTTGTGCTACACATAGCATAGTGAACTTAATATATATGTATATCATATTATTATCGAAATTTGCCAAAAAATGAATATGTGCGTCTGAAAGACGTGTTGTTACCAATAAGTGGGTAGTGGTCCACGTTACCTTGATAGGGTTAAACACATGGCGACAGGTAATCAAACTTCTTTATAATTATCTACAATTTCAAAAAAAGCAAATATTATTACACTTCTCGGCCGAAAGTAATATGATTATGATTAACATCGGCCTATAGAAAGAGACTATCGGCTAGCTTTGGTTTTGTAGTGTCGTCTCTAGTTGAGTATAGTTGATGCGTATTACTTTCGGTCGTATTATTAACCACATTGTGTTAATTAGGGTCATTCTCGTCCCTGTTAAGTGATTGTAGGATTGTATAATGGATAATCATCTGTGCCTCATTTGATGTTTAGATCGCATAAAATATAAAATCTCACTTCTGTGCTTCTACCTATCATTACTCCTCTCTACGTATCTATACCTGATAGTCTTGCAAAACTGACACACACACACTCATCCACCCTCTCCCTAAATTTTCACATTCACACCCTAATTCAAACACTCGATATTTTTTTTAGTTTTTTAAATTATCGCCATTTAAGTTTTGTATGTGCTAGTACTATTATTATTTTCTTTTTTTTCTTTTTTCTGGGCCCTTTATCCATGTTCGGACATATCAGCCTCATAACACTATTTAGAATACATTAGTTCATTTGGTTAAGCTGGACAAACAAGATCTTAGCCGCATCTGAAGATAACTCCGCTAGATGCTGCACAGCACTAGTACTACTATTATTATTATTATACTATATTATTGCTATAAATCTTATTACTATATTTATTAGTACTAGTACCTATTTTACTATGTTTGTTTTATTTTTGGTAAGGCGGTTTGGTAAGACTGACTGCCGTCTAAATCAATTAAAATTTATCAACTGCAAACCTAGACAGGTTCAGCTGTCGCACGACACAGGGGCCTATATGGTACTCTTAATGCGATTACGGATTCCTGGTCTGGCTTATCAGCTACAATGAGGTTTGTTGTCTTTTAATTCAAAAAATCAAAAATACTTGCTGTTCTAATCTAAATTGTGAAGTATGTGAATCCAATCTTTGAAGTATGGTCTCATGTGAGTTGTTGGTAAAATGTAAGTTTTATATATTTATGTGACAAATAATTTGCACATAAGTTTACTGCTAAGAAATCCGATTGTAACTTTACTATTTTTGTATCTCATGTCACTCGTCAAACGATAAATCTTAAGTAATATTGTTACGAAGTAATAAACAGTAATATTGTTAAGGACATAAGCCAGGAATACTCAAACGTATAGATAGTATCGGTGATCTACAGTAAAATATTTGAGCGGCAATCGATTCGACGATTTATACAAATATTATGTTACTAGAAAATAATTGGTCCTTTTGAGAACTGTGCATTTCAACAATTAGTCATTTAGCGAAGTGGGCATTTCTAGACTAGGTTGCCAATTTGATGATTAGGCATTCCTCGACTTAACCGTTTCAACACGTGCATGGAATGGACAGTGCGCAAACTACTTAAGCCAATACTTCATGAAGCTTAGTATATTAGCTCTATTATGGCAAAGGAGAGTGCGTATGAAAACCCACGAGCTCAGGCCCCATTTAGAAAATTTCTCATAGTGTTAATGTTTTCATAATAAGTAGCACCATTTTCGTAATTTCAATATATATAAATATTTTTTGAGTTCAATGTGGGAGCACGCAGAAAATAATATAGGAATTAACGATTTTTACGTTCGTTTTTGTTGTTTTGACAACGTCAAAACATTTACAAAGTGCGCTATTTAATTTATGTTTTTGTGTAATAGAAAAATCGTATATAAATATTATCATTTATCTTATCACATAAGTAAGATACAATTCAATATCTACAGAATGACTAACGTTTTTCTTCAACATTGTAAAATAATATTTATCAAAATACGAGTAGAATAATCTCAAACGACATTCGTAAATGCTACTCTAGAGTCAAAGTTATAAAGTCTTTATAATCTGTGTCAATACAATTACTAACATAATTAATGAATCCCTAGAACCAAATTGCGTAAATCTTTGCTATAGATTCCCTTAAAATATGATTCGTATTTATTTATATTATAGTTATCCTATTATAGTCTATACTGGATCATAAATTTAGGGGCCGAAATAAGGCATTCTACTTTTAAATAAAGCTATGCTAACTGCGATAGAAACTTATTATTTTTTCACGGTAATTTGTTAAGCAACAATTGGATCAAGTTATTTAAACAAAAAATGCGAAGGAAAACTACGTAGCGCGTTGTAAAGGAAACAAGCTGTGCACTCCAAGGTTAAGAAGTGCGTAACAATGATCAATTGATAGCTGTTATAAAATCATAGGACAATAAGTCGTTGGCATTTATCAGATAGGTTTTTGTGTAGTTCTAACTGAATATTATTAACTAGCTGTTGCCCGCGGGTTTGCTCGCTCATGGATGGCATAAAAATACGGTAATAAACGACTGTATTTGTTCGTGTAGTTACATCATACTCACTGAATTTGAATATTTAATTAATTTGAATCCCGAATTTTAGGACCCTGACATAATTTTGAAAAACTATAAAACACGTTTTTAATTGTTTGTATTGTAGAATACTTATATCAAGTTTCAAGTTTAATGGGACCATCAATTATTTTTTTTATACAAACTTTGATACACACCACTTTAAGGGTTGAATTTCAGGAAATCCCGTCCTAAAAGGAAGCTACTGTTCAAATTTCATGTTTTTAACTCTAGTGGTTTCAGCTCGGCGTTGATGAATCAGTCAGTCAGTCAGGACATTTCTCTTTTTAAGCATGTATAGATAAACTGAAAAATAATACGTCTTTTTCAGATCAGAGTTAATGCATCAGAGAGGTACATATTATATTAGTATGTGCACGTTAAACAAAAGGAAATGCACGCGACGTAAAGAGAATGCACCAAGGGCAGACAACATAAAAAGACCTTTTATCTCCTCATGTAGACAAATGAAAAGGAATTGTGATTTATATATTTATTTAGGACAATCAACAGAAGCCCAATCAACATCAACAGGTGTCTCAGTTTAAGCGCCGAAGTAAATAAAAAAAAAGTCACTGGAGACTCCTTCGGTCTTCGGCTGTGTGACATGTGGCACCGTCCTGTTTGTTTGTTTGTCCTGTTTGATCGAGGTCCATATCTTCCAAATGGTGCCAAAAAAAACTCCTGTAGCATGTTTCGATACCTCTCTAACAAGTTAACATTTTAAATTATATTGTAAGTAGATGTTCCTCTAATTATAGATTGTCACTGCATGCAATATTAATGATAATTTAATATTTTGTAATATTATAAGTATGAGAATTGCATGACACCATACACATGAGAAACAAAGAACATAAGAGAAAATAAGTAAAAGGCAAATAAGCATGGCAGAGGTCGACCAACCTGGTGGTTGATGGTGTGATTGAGCTGACATGGTTTTTTGCTTAAAACTCGACAAATTATCATTGAATATAGATCTGCGGCATCCATTGAAAGGTCATTGTAAATGTGTGACAGTGGATACACAGGCGAATGTTTACCCAGGGTTGGTCCTATATTTATTTTTGTAGAACAAGCCGACCAATGTCGAGGTGCTCTACAATACAAACTACATTCATGACAAATCTCTCAAGTAAATAGGTTTGGACAGTCTATACGATTGTTAAATAATTTATGTAGAAATGTCATATCTAACATAGTTGTTATAGCTTCTAGAGAATGCAAACTAAAATGAATGAGTCTGTCAGCAAATGACATATGCTTTTGTTTAAACAAATGAAAAATTGCTTTTTGTTCTTCAGACATAACAATTCAGTGCTGCTTTCAAATAAATTTCGTCTGTCTGATTATTATGTTCAACAATTACCATTCAGATTTGAATAACAAACGATACTGACATACAGTCAAGTATATATAAACATGTATAATAGTCCTTAGCCTTCGCAATAATGGAGTGTTTAGACATTAATCTTCTTACTAGCTCGACTATTACACCTTTGGATTACAGAGCTGGCCCATTAAGGAGGCCATTTGACCTATAAATGCCGCTCATAATTTGCATCCATAGGTCACGACGTCGTAAGATTGTAATGCACTTTCCATACAGGCTGCATAATGCATATTGACGGTCAAAGTAGACAGCATACCCGCAGGCTTCTCGTGTCTTGTGAAATATGCGAGTTTCAGCTTCATAGGGCATAGGTATATTTATGCATTATACAGGGCTTAGTGGCAAAGGTCAGTCTGCATCAGATGGGTGGACTGTTTACACTATGGTCCTTACTCTAGGAAACGTTATGCTTCGTTATAATGCTTCTTCTGCAGTTAAAATATAAGTGCTCCCAAAATAGGAACAAACCATCAGTCATCTATCAGTGTGGGTGCGACAGAAACCTGTCTCCCTGTGCTGTAAATAGTGTTCATAGATTTTCAATTTCACATACATGATATCAAAAAGTCTTTTAGGGCCACATGGTGAATATGTATGTACTATTATACTCAAGATGAATGTTCGTCTCTACTATCATTTTTATGGCTCCATTTGGTTGATGGATGGTCGCTGAACAAGCGAAGCACTTCGAAATGTTTACTACCTCAGTGTCTCGTATGGCCAATAAAGGTAAGTATTTTTAAGTCCTAGAGCTTTGTCGTAGCTCAGCTCCGCCCTCGTACATATACGATACATATAGTAGTTTTGTATCCCACACATGCAAGTAGGTACGTACAAGCTACTTAGCTTTAATTCTAAACTACGATTTAGATATTTTCTAATCTTTTTTATATTTTTATATTTATTATTATTGACCGACCGATTGGTGCAGATGGTAGTGACACTGCTTTTTGTGCACAAGATTCCGGGTTCGATCCCCAGTCGTCTTGTACACACATACATTTGTTTAATAAAAAAAAAAGACAAATGTATGTTCGTGTCTGGGTGTGTGTTTGTGATTGTCTCTGTATGTGTCTCTGGACCCACGACACAGGGAATCCTAGTGTGTCAAAAAAATAGAATGCTTTATTAACTTGTATGCTTTAGATACGTTTTGCTTTAGTATTCGCCTATTTTAAATCAATAACCATCTTCAATATAATCAATAATCCATAGCCCATAAAACACTGCACATCACATATTCTATTATATAAATATACTGTAATTCCAGAACAAAAATCGTGATGCCCAGTTTCATAATACCTTTTGTATATTTAAACAAGTTCAATACAAGGTCAGCTCCTCCGTGATCAATGAGTAAGAGGTAGAAATATATTTCAAAGGAACGCAGATGCTGAAAATCCATGTGAAAATAGCTTAAATGAAATTAGACAAAGGTTTTGCACATCGCGTGTTTGTGCTAAACAGAGTTTACTAGGTTGTCCGCAAACGTACTTTCTAGACACAATAGTTTATGTGAGCTCGTTTTTATTATCCTCGTTTTCCCTGTTCCTTTGTTAGGAAATTGAAGTAGGTCACTTAAAGTGTAACTTGGTTATCTCCTACTGTTATCTGAATCACAGGTATTGTACCTGTTATACTTTTATGTCTAGAAAAGTTTCATTTACAATTCAAGACATTCTCTATCATATATGTCTGTAGACGGGTAGATATCGTTTATAATAACATACAGTAGCTAAATATACATGAAGTCTATGCATGTAGTTTTAGATAAACTTATTTTTCTAGGCATTAATTTATAAATGTAAACTACAAAGATCAACATCAACCATCATTTCAGAAATAAAACGTAAGTGATTACATAATCATACAGTTTATTAAATTAATTAATTATTAATTATACATAAAATCAATTTACGATATCCTAGATTAAAATATACTTTAGTAGATAGTACTTTTGATAATACGGAACTAGCAGCGATTGATCGCTATAACTACTTTATACCCGAAATGTAGATGGAAATGTCTAAATGTCTCTTAGGTAGAATTAATTACATCAATATTTAGGAGGACAAGGAGCATTAGTTAGGGGCATCTAGTTCATACTGATAGAATTAATTGATGGATTTATGTGTATTAACCTCGTTGGTGTCATGTTTCTCTCGGATCTGTGTACTCTGTATCCGCATGACGTGATGCACGTTAGGGAGACGTATGTGGGTCATGTGACGCCCGCACCTCCCCCAACTGTACTTCCACTGCATTGAATATCAATATAGTACAAGTAATACTCGGCGTTTACTTTCATCACTTTAGTGTTGGTGGAAAAATTTTGTTTTTTTCAACGATAAAGAACAGTAGATTCAAGAGACTGAAGCTGGATGAGAATATATGAGTGTAGAATCTTTATAATCTATATAATGAGTATTTTCTTCAGTTATCATAAAGTTTACTAGAAGATATTCCTTTCTTTTGGGAAAAGAGGTAGATGGATAAATGACGCATATGGTGGTAAGAAGTTAGCGCCGAAACACTTATAGATGCGGGTATAATATCGTCCTCTAAAGTCCTATTCACAGCCTTCTTAACCCTAGAAGCCCAATCATATTTTGCTATCTAAAAAGCCCAATCATAGGTCAAATTTACCTACATGAATAAATACACTTGTAACATAGTTTATTCTGTGTAATTTATTATTTTTTATCATTATTTATTTGTCTTAACTATTTAGGAAATGAAAAAACGCATAATTAGAATAATATTTATTTATTAGACTTTGAAAAAACAACTATTACTAATTAATACAAAAATTAAGTACAAAATGAGATCCTTTCGGTTTGCTTCTTTTAAACTAAAAATATAAAAAAAAAACTAAATAAAATCTTCTTTTTTCTACTAACCAATAAATGTTTTATAACAATTAAACAGTTTTATATAATTATTATTTTTTTATAAACACTTTTCACACACATCAATATTGTGCTCACGACATATTGCCTTTTTGCATTTTATGCACTGTGAATTTGTTTTCCGCTGTTTTTTATAAGAACAATACCCACAGTAGCGACGCTTTTTCGGTTCTGGTTCTTCTGTGAGGTCCTCTGGCACTGGTTGTAGCTCATTTTGAAGGATATTCGTGATATTGTCACGCACTGAACGCTTCAATGTAGGGGCTTTCAGGCGCTGTTGCATCCATGGCCTGGTCAAATCCGTGCTCAATTTTTTCATAAAGTTTTTGCGACTTAACGGTTTTTCTTTATTAGATAGCTTGTTGTGGCAATGAATAATATATGAATTTACAAAAGACATATTGAGCATGCCGTAAAAAACAGCCATAGGCCACCGATTTGTCTTCCTATTTGTTGACATCGAGGAACACATTTGATCGAAGGAATCGACGCCTCCTTTTGTCTGATTATAAAATAAGATCATGTCTGGCTTTCCATTAGTGTGGTCGACTACAGCATCTTCATCACACGATGATAAGAGGTACACCATCTTAGATGGCTTGGGTTTATAAGACACTAGGGTCAACGGACTATCAAAACAAAATATAGAAGATCCCACAGGGCGAGAGCGCGTATTTTTGAGTGCTTCTGGAATTTCCCTTTTATTTGATCTTATGGTTCCAACCAATGTCAAATTATATGGACTTTTTTGTAAGCTTTTAGCCAGTGGTACGGAAGTGAACCAATTGTCACACGTAATATTTCGATTACTACCGTGCACTGTTTTCGTCAACTCCTTTACATAAAACTCTCCAAGAGGGAGGCCATTTGTTTTAGTACTCTTACCAAGGTAAGGTATCGCATCCACCATATACTTTGTTGCAGCGTCACATATCATTGGGAATTTAATTCCATATTTATCAGGCTTATTCGGTATATACATCCGAAATGGACATCTACCGCGAAAACCTAGCAACTGTTCGTCTACCGTTAAGTTTGTTCCTGGTGTATAATTCAACCTGCATTGATCGATGAAAATATCCCATATCTTTCTAACAGGTAAAAAAAACATCGTCCTGTCTATGAGTCGGCCGTAATGACTTGTCATCCATTCTTAGACATCTTAGTAAAAATTCAAACCTTTCTTTACTCATTACGCTAACGTATCGAGTACCAGCGAATGATGCATCGAATAACTCATCGGTGGACAGGTGGATAACCACCTGTCATGTGTCATAACAGTCGCCTTCATAACAGTCGTCAATGTGAGTATTCCTATAAGCGCCCAAATCTCTTTGACATTAGTGTTTCTGTAACTTGCTGAAATCTCTTTTATATTTACACGCTTCCGTACCATTTCTTCATTAGTCCATTTCACTATCTCTTCTATGATTTCATCTTTGATGAAAAGTTGAAAACAAAGTAACGGTTCGACGATGTTCCGGCTCATTTGAGTGGGTCCTCTATTTGTACGTACTATATTGATTGAAGAAGTCCTCCCGCTAGATCTACCTTTCACGGTGCTCCAAACATGGTTATTTTTTGAGCGTAATGAACGTTGTGGTAATACAATGATTCTGTTTGATAATGACTGAGGTATATCTGTATTAGTTGATTCAATAGACGTATTATCATTTGGAACAGTCTCTTGGCTAGCTGGCTCGTTTGAACACTCAACGTAGTCCACTACCTCGTCTTCCATGTCACTTCTGACTTCATCTTGAGTCACGCAATCTTCTTCTTCCGAGTTTGTATCGCATGTCTCTGAGTCACTGTTATTTTCTAAAAGAGACGCTATCTCGTCAGTTCTCTACTGTCTAGAGAACGCCATCTTGTTTTTTTCCCTAAAATAATATTTATTCGTTAATAACACAATAAAATACAACGTTAATCCTCTTGAAATAGCTCTCTTTAAAATCTTAAAATAAATGTAAAAATTACAAAAAGCCTAAACATAGGTCAAATTGACCTACAACAGTACGATAACTCCAATATGAAGGGACTTACCAAGGCAACACCGCCCTCTCCTGTGGGCTCTTGGCGGGTACTAAGTTGGTTCGATCAATCACGGCAATCGAAAGAAGTGTGCGATAGAGAAAGCAGATATTTGTTTACGTATAGGTAAAAATGACCTAGATTGGGCTTCTAGGGTTAAGGCTTGACGATTACTTGAAGAAAAATTTAAACTGGAGAAACTCTTGATGTTAGTATTGCAGTGTTATCTTTGAACAATAACGAGTTAAAACTATAACAAAAGTCATTTTAAAGACATTGTTTAATTACGAAATATGCCACTTTCTTATTCCTACACTGAACTTATACCGCTAAAGTTTGCTGAATATATATTATACTTTAAACAAGTGAAACCCCCCCCCCCCCCCATTCAATGCGTTAGTCAGAAATTAGTGACCCAATCTAGTCGAACTAGTTCAAGGAGGGACTAGTCGTAAACTTAACGTACAAAATTCATGAACTTCACCTATCTTCGTTAATAAACCAAAAGTCAGAGGGGTCGGCCAAAAGCGAAATATGTCACAAAGAGGGTCGTCTTGCGAATCCTTTATGTAACTATCAAGGAAACTAGATTCAAAGTGAAATATTGGAACCTTGCTTTACTAGCTAACTGCCGGGCTATTTCAGTATAGTAAAAAAAAAAAAAACGACAAGTAGTTTTTATGTGAACTGTAAACAACATATTATAATGTACAAAGCTTAGTGCAGTGCAGACTGCTCTACTCGTATGTTACTAAGCAACACGTGGGCCGTTTGTTCTAAGCTCGATTGTAAAAAAAATAACCGTATTATATCGCAGGGACGTTTGTTCATCTTAGATTAATGTAAGTTGTTTACAAAAACCAGTTTATTGTGACCGTTACAACCTTAGGAGTTCCTAGAAGACGATTAACGTGGATTTCAAGAAACATCTCACCGGGTCATATACATCAATAGGTACTAGACAAGATCAAAAATCGAGGTCCGAAATCAATATCTGGACAAGCTAAATTAAAGGAATTATTTAAAAAATACAAGGAATACTAATGGAATATGTATATAGACATATACAATATGGTAAGTATATAATTTTAAATGGAAACTGTCGAGTTCAAAGGAAATAATAATATCACATGAGGAAATTTTAATGTTAGAAATTAAAATATTATATAATGAAGATAACATTAATATCTGTATAAATAAATATTAATAAGATATTATTTAAATTATGTTGTGCATATTTAACATCTGCAACCATAGAGTATTATACCCTATGTACTCTATGGGTATGTACTCTATGTCTGCAACACTCTGGAATTACCAAGGGTGAAAGTTCGCATATCATAAAAGTTTTACGAGAGCGTTTTACTGACTTGCAATTTACATAATTTCACGCGAGTCCACTTAAAAGTGTATAATAAAGTCCTAGCATGTAATATCTGGAGTGAAATTTTCCTCTTACTAATATACCTATGTATATTTTATCAAATCAACGTATGATGTAAATACAATAGGGTTAACATTTTCGCACATCATTGATATTGACAATGATTAAGGTTGAAAAGAAATATGGTACTAACGAAACATGTCAATGGGTTACAGTAACGCTTTTATTTTTATAAGCACATACATAGAATCCGTATTCGTGTGTGTTGCCAGTGATGACCTACGGCACCGAGACGTGGTCTCTGACTATGGGCCTCATAAATAAGCTCACTGTCGCACAGCGAGCTATGGAGAGGGCTATGCTCGGGGTTTCCCTACGTGATCGAATCAGGAATGAGGAGATCCGTAGACGAACTAAAGTCACCGACATAGCCTCTCGGGTTAGCAAGCTGAAGTGGCAGTGGGCAGGGCACATAGCTCGAAGAACCGATGGCCGATGGGGCAGAGGGGTTCTCGAATGGAGACCACGTACCGGCGGACGAAGCCGAGGACGTCCATCTGCTAGATGGACAGACGACCTCATAAAGGTTGCGGGCACCCGCTGGATTCAGGTCGCTGCCGATAGGTCTAAATGGCGGACAATGGGGGAGGCCTATGTCCAGCAGTGGACGTCCAAGGGCTGAGAAGAAGAAGAAGAAAGACATAGAATCCGTAAAGAATCGTTCGAAGTGACGTATAAGATGAGATGATACTAAGATATAGTACAAGCGAAGAGATTTGATATTCAAATGACTTTTGGCGGGCCACTTGGCCAGATGACACCAGTGCGGTTGAAGTTTGTCCAAGCGGTAGCTAGGTCGATCGGCCCACAACAATCACGGGTCAAAGACATAAAGAAGTTCGTGGAGAAGATGCAAACAGCACGGGATCGAGGAGGTGGCACAAACTAAAGGACTCCTATATTGAATTATGGATGGCATCGAGCTGTGGATGATGTTGAAAACTTGATAATTGGATTATATTGAAATCAAATTATGTTTAAAAATAGATAATTATAAAGACTACTCTTAAGATGCCAAAACACATCATCTTTAGAATCGATGAGTAATCAATTCAAAGGTTAGAATGAGGTATAGAATTCCCATGAATATAGGGAACAGTGTTTTATACTCGAACCGGATGCGGGTTCATATAGTTTTCTACGGTTTCTATACATTAGAAACTCAATTAAGCTAATAATTTATTGAACAAATATATATAATGCGCATAAAGCGTGGGCCGAAGGATTCAAAAGTCTATCGCCCGTTGGCTCGACATGAATCACCACGAAACTGCTCGCTTATTGTTTGCAACAGGTAATTTTTCAATTTGTCATATAACGCACTTATGGTCGGCGAATGACCCGAGAAGAATATTATTACAGTAGCCATATAGATTGCAAAAGGACTATAATAGCTTCAAGCTATTACAGCTAATGCTTCAGCTATTAGCTTGCAATATTTCAACGTACTAGTAAATAGATACTATTATCACGTAGATATATTAGTAGATTATATTATTTATTATTATACAGAGATACAGGCTGACGGTATATGGTATTAAATAAAACTGAACAAA
Organism: Sesia apiformis; assembly: GCA_914767545.1. NCBI lineage: Eukaryota > Metazoa > Arthropoda > Insecta > Lepidoptera > Sesiidae > Sesia > Sesia apiformis. The sequence goes on from OU611962.1 coordinate 5,158,129, forward strand.
GAAGATTATGCTTAAGACTATATAGTATAACATATCGATCGTATAAAATATGACTATATATAATAGACGTATAGGTAAATGAAAATAATAATAATAATATGAGATACTCTTTGTTGCATACAAATAGTTATTACATCTGAACAAATAATAAATGACGGAATACAATAGGAGACCTTATCGCTAACGCGATCTATTCCAGGCAACCTTGCGATAGAGAAAAATAAAAGGGATAGTGCAAAATGATAGGAATCCACAGAATGGAACCATGTTCGGAATCATGTTCAATATATAGGTACTTACAGACTTCGATAATAAATATAGTATAATAAATAACTTAATAATATATAAATACATACATACATATCTATATCTGCACTGCACCAAATATCCATTCGCAAATAAGAATCAAAGTTGACAAGGATAGAAAAATAAGAGGGAATTGAGGTCTCCAAGGGACGAAATAGAACAGGTTAGAAACAAAATGGTAGCGAGAGGAAATCATTCGGTAAAGAAAGAAAATAGAAAATCAAAGGAACTAACTAATAGAATAATAATTTCTAACCGAAAATACGGAATTCTATTCGTAAACCTTTCTTACAGTGTATGAAAGACTTGAGAAATAGTTTTTAAAGAGGCTCGTAATCGCCGTTTCAAAATATCTAGACTGTGAATTACGTTTCTTACTTAGGTAATGCGAATTTGTACAGAATTCTAAAGTGCAATTGCTTATACCAGTCTAATAGAATTTCCTGTGTTTTACAGATTATAATTAAACTTTGTGTGATCATTGAAATTGAATTTATAAAGATTAATATTATGGCAGCAAAGTAGGTAATGTTAATCTTGTAATTCAGTTATATTATTGAAAAATTGCTTAATAAAATAAGGAGAATAGGCTTCGATGTATATTTTACTGCGAAAAATTTTTGATGGTATGCAGTTCTCCGGTGTGCACTCATTAGTATTACAGCAGACTCATTGCATTGAAACCGGACGGATTTCGGGTCTGCTGCGCACATGTTACACTTGGCTCATTCGATTCAATTTTCGCACAATAATCGGTAAAGTCGATAAATTTTTTGCTACTCTAAATCCAACTCAATGTACTGGTACATACAAATATGTATAGGGTCAACCAGGGTACGCGTAAACAGAAGCAATCGTAAAAACATATACTGTAATAAGGAGAAGCAACTGTAAAAATATGCTTTAAATACCTTAAAAACTCGTGTATTTTACAATTAAAGTACGCATGTTTACAATTTACCCCGGTTTACTATTATTCTGATTCAGCGTACTCGTCATGTGGAATGATAAGTAAAGCAGGCCAGGAGAACGAATATGAACTATAGCTCTGATTTCTGCTTGGTTTGATTGTTTTTGGTTAATGCTCAAAAAGTTTTGAAATCCAGCATAGCAGGCTGGCGCTCTATAAAGGTCATCTGTAATGCATTCATAATAATAAATTGTGAGGCAATTTATTACTGGACATAAAGTGACTGGTAATAGGAACTCATAATAGGTTCTCCTGGAACTGTGACAGAATTGCTAATACAACTGATTGGCAATAGGAACTCATAATAGGCTCTCCTTGAACTGTGATAGAATTGCTAATACAACTGATTGGCAATAGGAATTCATAATAGGCTCTCCTGGAACTGTGATAGAATTGCTAAACAACTGATTGGCTATAGGAACTCATAATAGGCTCTCCTGGAATTGTGATAGAATTGCTAATACAACTGACTGGCAATAGGAACTCATAATAGGCTCTCCTGGAACTGTAATAGAATTGCTAATACAACTGACTGGCAATAGGAACTCATAATAGGCTCTCCTGGAACTTTGATAGAATTGCTAATACAACTGATTGGCAATAGGAACTCATAATAGGCTCTCCTGGAACTGTGATAGAATTGCTAATACAACTGATTGGCAATAGGAACTCATAATAGGCTCTCATGGAACTGTGATAGAATTGCTAATACAACTGATTGGCAATAGGAACTCATAATAGGCTCTCCTGGAACTGTGATAGAATTGCTAACACAACTGTGATAGAATTACTAATACTAAGTTACATTTGCTTTAATATTTTGGATATGTATGAAAAAATTTACAATGTGAGGTTCAAAGGGGCAGAATGAAGGTCGACAAGAGACTCAAAAAAATGTGAATGACCCGTGCACACTTGGAGCGTGTCAGGGCCGTCTTAAGTCTATTCTGCGCCGGGGTGCGGGAGTGTATCCTAAGACAGTCAAACATCCTATTGTGTATCCTATGACAGTCAAATATCCTATTGTGTATCCTATGACAGTCAAATATCCTATTGTGTAATTGTTTACTATAGCGTTATATTTTTTCATTACCTTTAAAAGGTGAGCGCTCGGGGTGCACCGCACCCCTTGCACCCCCTGGTAAAGACGGCCCTGGAGCGTGTAATGAAATGCATTCAGTCAATGATATTTATAAAATGTCATTGCATTTAATATGATTCATCGGTAAAAGGTGGAACCCCAACATGATATCGTTTCATTTTGCGATACACAGCAGTGATTCACGTTTTATTTGGCAGCTGGCTTTGTTCTTGAATCCGATACATATTTGTTATATATAATTATAATGTATTAAACATAAATTATCCTGACAAGTAAAAAGGTTTTTTTTTAGTTTAGTCTTGCAGTAGTTGTTGATAATCGATACTTTATCCTGTATTGTAGGGTGCATAAACTAATAATGGAAAGTATTAAGTAATTAACTTACGATAGTAAAAAGCGTATTTGCAAAATAGATATCAATATTCTGCAGCTACATAAGAGTTCTTAGATAACACAAGATATACTTAAATAATAATACCTTGACAATTACGAAGAACTTAGTCGCTGATTGCGAGACATTCGACGCGACGCGAGAATGGGCGACGGCGACGCCATCCCCGCATGAGGTTAATGTTATATCCTACTTGCGTATTATTTCATAACATATCAATTCGTGTGACATCATCACAGCGATCCATAATTTTTAATTCCAGTACTAATTTCCCTGCGTACTCTACTAACTGAAAGGATAAAACACCATCTAAGCGCATTTCCATATTCTTTGTGGCGCGATCAACAAGCGTGTACACAATTACGAGAAGCGTTCAATGTATTCTCGGTATCGGGGTGATATACTAATAATGAGGGTAATTAAATTATCTCATTAGTTAAAGACACTCTTTGAGGGTATAAATATAAAATTTAATTTAATTTTCACCATTAGTATTCGTGATATCATTACGAAAAGGCAACTAGGATGACTGATACGACAATGTTGAAAAAAATCGAGCATCGCGCTGTGATAAAATTCCTTACAAAACAAGGAAAGGCTCAAAAAGTTATTCACGAAGAAATGGTGGCTGTTTACCAAGATTCTGCTCCTTCATTATCTACTATTCAGAAGTGGTCTAGTGAATTCAAACGGGGTAGAGAAAGTATTGAAGACGACCCCCGTGCCGGTGGGCCGGTTAGTGCCGCTACTGAAGAAAATGTCAAAATCGTTGAGAAACTTGTACTAGAAGATGCCCGTGTGAGAGTGAAAACATTAGCAGAAAGGACTAAGCTATCCGTGGGTACCATTCACACTATCCTTCATGAGCATCTGAATCTGTCAAAGGTCAGTGCAAGATGGGTGCCGCGAATGCTCACGGCGCTTCAGAAACAAGTGCGAGTTGAGTGTTGCAAGGAGTTTTTGGAGCTCTGTGGTGAAAATCCGCATCGTATTTTCGACCGAATCGGTACCGGTGATGAAACGTGGGTTCATCACTATGATCCTGAGAGCAAGCAAGAGTCCATGCAGTGGCTTAAAAAAGGAACAGACCCACCGAAGAAGTTTAAAGTCACCCCATACGCCGGAAAGCTAATGGCCACAGTGTTTTGGGATTCTAAGGGAATCTTACTGATTGAGTACATAAAAAAAGGTCAAAGTATTACTGCCGCATCTTACGCAAACACCCTACGTAATTTAAAGGAGGCAATAAAAGAAAAAAGACGCGGAAAATTGACCGCAGGTGTATTGCTTCTTCACGACAACGCGCCGGTTCACAAAGGGCGCGCTGCCAAGGCTGCTGTGCGGGATTGCGGGTTTGAAGAAATCAATCATCCACCCTACAGCCCGGACCTAGCCCCTGGTGATTAATTTCTGTTCCCCAACCTTAAGAAAGATCTTCGAGGTAAGCATTTTTCCGACGATGAAGAGTTGAAGGAGGCAATTAATGAACATTTTTCAGACAAGGAAGAAAAATATTTCTCAGGGGGTATTGAAAAGTTACTTTCCCGTTCAAATAAGTGAGGTGATGGGGGATTACATTGAAAAATAAATTTTATTCAGAATTTTCTGCTTATTCTTTCATGCCTATACCGAGAATACATTGAACGCCCCTCGTAAGAGTTGACACTATTTAAGTCGTACTTCAGTTTGTTCCAGCTTATTCAACTTAATTACTATTAACATGAGGCATGATTATTATTCATTATACAAACAAATGTCCAGTATACCAGTGAAGATCGATCATTCATTTTACACGTAGCTACAGCTATTCGGCAAATCTTTAATCATAAATATGTAAAAACGATCACTACAATTCATCTGAGGTCGTGTAATAAGATTTGACTGTGATGTCTATAATTTTTTATTATAGACTAGTGGGCGGACGAGGCCATGGACACAGGGCCGTCTTTACCAGGGGGTGCAAGGGGTGCGGTGCACCCCGGGCGCTCACCTTTTAAAGGTAATGAAAAAATATAACGCTATAGTAAACAATTACACAATAGGATATTTGACTGTCATAGGATACACAATAGGATATTTGACTGTCATAGGATACACAATAGGATATTTGACTGTCATAGGATACACAATAGGATGTTTGAGTGTCTTAGGATACACTCCCGCACCCCGGCGCAGAATAGACTTAAGACGGCCCTGTGGACACCTGTAACACCAGGGGGTATGCGGGCGCGTCGCCGACCTTGCAAAATCCTATTCACAGCTTTCTTGAAGAACACTTGAGGCAGTTCGTTCCACAGCCTACGGGTTCGCGATATAAAATAATTTTTGAACCGAACAGTGCGCGACACCTCCGTATCTAGGAAATGCGGATGGACCGCACTTCTGTGACGGGAGGTACGATTGTAGAAACCCTAGGTGGGAATTATATTAAACAATTATTCAGAACATTCCCCATTGTACAGGCGGTAGAACACACAGAGAGACGCAACGTCTCTCCGAATGCTAAGGGATTCTAAACCGCCCGTGAGAGTGGGATCGTCGACAATACGAACAGCACGTCGTTGGTTACATACCTATTCATTATAAAGGTGCATAACTGTGTTAATAACTACCGGTGTACAAGTATGAAATGCGGATTTGAATTGTATTGCGGAAGATGTAGAATTGCAAGCGTTATTGGACGAAGACGATTCACAAACACAAAAACAACTCGCAGAGCAATTGAACGTTAGTCAACAAGCTGTTCCCAATCGCCTACGAGAGATGGGAAAGATTCAGAAGGTCGGCAGATGGGTATCATATGAGTTGAACGAGAGGCAAATGGAGAGGCGCAAAAACACATGTGAAATTTTGCTCGAACGATACAAAAGAAAGTCGTTCTTGCATCGTATCGTTACTGGGGATGAAAAGTGGATAATTTTGAGAATCCCAAGCGCAAAAAATCATGGGTAGACCCAGGCGCACCATCCACATCGACCGCAAGACCGAGTCGCTTTGGCAGGAAGACGATGCTCTGTGTTTGGTGGAACCAGAAGGGTGTGATTTATTATGAGTTATTAAAGCCTGGTAAAACGGTTAATACCAAACGCTACCAACAACAATTGATTGATTTGAACCGTTCGCTACTCGAAAAACGACCAGAATATCGAAAAAGGCAACACGAGGTCATTTTTCTCCATGACAATGCTCCATCACATACGGCAAAACTCGTTCGCGGCACGTTGGAAACACTCAGCTGGGAAGTGCTACCCCATGCGGCTTACTCACCAGACTTGGCTCCTTCCGACTACCACTTGTTTGCATCGATGGGTCACGCACTTGCTGAGCAGCGCTTTGGTTCGTACGAAGATGTGAAAAAATGGCTCGATGAATGGTTCGCGGCAAAAGGGGAAGATTTAACTGGCGTGGTATCCACAAATTACCCGAAAGATGGGAAAAATGTGTAACTAGCAATGGAACATACTTTGAATAAACCACTTTTTATCATTCTTCCGAATTTTCAACTAGAATTTGGAAAAAAAATCCGCATTTCATACTTGTACACCTGTGTAAATGTTAATCGATATACCGGAAAAATGGAAGGAATGATAACTGACTCGTTATAAGAACGCTAAGCAAATCATGCTAGCTATTTAATAAAATTACTTTTGGGTTAAATTAAGCGCTGCAAAAAATATATTCTTCTATTTATTGCAAAGTGGGATATGAGTATTTGTATTTATAACGAACTGCATATACATAGTGTCACGGTGTCTGATTCAAAATTGAGGCCTCAATTTTTTTTAACCTGATAGAGCAGATTTTGCTTCACAAATTATGCTTACGAGTGTTTCAGTTTCTACGTTTTACATAGCAGGAAAACGTAAGATGTAAGGCGTAAGATGTAAGAAACATTTTTCACCAAAACGACGAGGAGTAAATAATATAAAGATGTGTAATAAGTACAGACATTTCATTTTCAGAGACGTAGTGGTCACAAGGGCGTCGCCAGCCAATGGATCGGGGGGAAAGATGGGAGGGGGGGCAGGGGGGGGGGGCAAGATGAGAGAGAGGATGGCAGTGATATTTTTTTCAATCTCTAGAGGGGCAACTGCCCTCCCCTCCCTTCCTTGGCGACGCCCTTGAGTGGTTATAAAATACAACTGAAGGACTCTTGCGTTATAACAGCGAGGATTAGAGTCTCGTGTCGTCGCATTATATTTGCAGTGCTTTAGAATGCCGAGTAGCAAGCTCCTAGTTCGTCCATACCAACTTTAGTCCTCAGAACATTAGTGGCATTGTTTCCCTTATCAGAATAGGTAGCTCGATTTTATATTAACTCTGTTCACAAGAAGTAGATCTTTGCATGAAGTTTGCAAATTTCATAAAATTTATTGGTTCATAAAATTCCGAACAACAAAAATTAAGATTATTATCGAATATTTTAGTTCCCAGTAAAATAAAATAAATTGTCATCAGTCATTAGATTACACATACATTTCTATATGACGTAATAACAAGAAATTGAAGGAAAATTCCTTAATGTTTGCTCTTAATGCCGTAATAATTTCAACAGTAGCGTCCCTGAAGGAGCAATCAATTTTACGTTTATACCGTGTAAAAACGCGTAGTGGCAAATGTTTACGGAAGACCAAATTCCACAATACGAGTATCACCTCGACCTTGACTTAGACATGATTCGAATGAAAGAAATAAGACAATAGATATCAATTACGCTGAACATTGACATTGTAGTGAATTGTTTACGGGCTTACGTTTAAAACGTAGAATAACTTGTAATACGTAAGTATATATTGGGTTATCTATTATTTGGTTTAACAATTACGCAGCTTGTTTTAATAAATCATGAGGATATTATTAAAATAATTTTACATAAATTTTTCGTTCATTTATTTCAGTGATTTCTTTGTCAGTAATATTTCCCGTTGTTAATGAAATCGTAACTAAAGGAATGCAAGGATAGTGCTCCAATAAACTTTAAAAATACCATCTCATTTGCGTCACAAGTATTTTATCCCATTTAGCTTTTTCTAATCATGATTTACTTAGTCTGGTCATAAATTCCGTTACAACAAAGAAAAAAAGTACATTTGAATTTGTAATCTGTCATTGTCACGTGAAAAATAAATGTCTGTCATTTTGACGCCAATCATTATTAATTAATATTAAAATTGAGTGGAGTGATAACGAAAACCGCATTACACAAAGTAAACATGGAGCCAAATGCAAGTTTTAAAACTCTCCATCTGCTTGGTACTAACCGAATGTTTGTGTACCGGGCTATTGGCAGGTACATAGAAACGTCATCTGTTTATGACAGAAAAAGGTCTGAACGTCCACGCATTATTCGTACTAAACAGACGATTAAACTGTGAAGGAGACAATCCGAAGAAATCCCGTCCGGAAGCAAAAGATTTTATCCAGAGAGATGAATAGCACCCAGAACCATGTCACGTATTTTAAAAGATTATTCAGGACTTTCTGCTTACAAGACTGGCTATTTCTTAACGGGTAATGTAAAGAAAAATAGGATCGATAAATCGAAATAACTTCTTCGGCGGTACGCAAAGAGAGCTCTCAGACAAAATCTTGTTTACGGACGAGAAAATGTTCACCATTGAGGCACATTTTAACAAGCAGAATAATCAGAGTTTTTTCAGCACCAGGTCATAATAAGGCTCGCTCAACACAGGCGAGGTTAGAAAGGAATTTTCCCGACATTATTAGAGCTGAAGACTGGCCGTCATTTAGTCTCGATTTTAATCCGCTCGATTATGATTTATGATCTGTTTTAAAGAGCACGGGCATGCTCTAAATGTCATGATAATATTGAACCCTAAAATATTCCACAAGCCCATTTTCCCCATGGAAAGGGTGCGTGTTTCAATCGAAAACTGGTCACGTTTGAAAGCAAATATGGTTAGCATTTAGAAAAAGCGTTATATTTTTAAAATGCTTACCTATTTATGTCTAAAATAACATTTTTTTCTAATAAAATGATAATGTAAAAATAAAAATATCAATGTTTTCTTTATAACAATTTATGGCTAGACTAGGTGTCATATGACACCTCTAAATATAAAGACAGATCAAAATTATAATGAGCTAGGAAGATCAAATTAGAAAGTAACAGGATTACTTTAAAATTACATAATTTATTATTGAAACTAAGTTGCAAAACCCGGTAACGAGTATTTCTCATTTCTTCTGAAAATTCGTATTTCCTAAATGAAAATAAAACTACCGTTCGTTCCAGTCATCGATAAATAGCCCATGTATGATTTGTAATTTGAGCAAATAAATCAATTTAGATAACAGACATTAAATTCAGTTATAGTCAAACAAATCGAGGCATAGCTGATGTGTTGACGCACTGCATACCGGGATGGTGGCAACATTAATTGTTGCGCAAGTCGCGTCAAGTAGGCCGACGGCTAAATCTGGCAGACCTTCACCCGCATTACACAGCTCCCGAACTCCCGAGGGACATTACGCTGCTGAATTACGATGACGAGGAGACAAAACTAAATGCACCGTTACCAGATCAATTAAATTTAATGGAGTTACATTATGATGTAATTTGTAAAGAGGTCTGTATTTCGCGAATTGGCGCCAGGACGTTAATAGATTTAAGTACATGACAGATTCCTAATGGAAATCGTGAGTTAGGTTTCAAATTTTATTAATTAGGTGGTAAGCGGACGTCAAGCTGAATCCAAGTCTTAAATATCGACTAGAAAGAGAGACTGGAGTGCAATGTTAGATGAAAATATTATTTTTGTATTATCATAAATGTTCACGTTTGTACAAAAAACATCCAAGGTTAAGGTGTTCGGCCTTGTATCTCATTTCTATAAACACCCTTAGTTTATAGTAATACTGTGCTACATCAAATCAACGTATTATGTAAACTTTGTTGGCAGATGTATTATTTTTACACATGCCAGATGTTATTAAAGGAAAAACTACAAGCTGTTCAAAAGCACTAGCTAAACTAAAAGTAACAATAGATTCAAAATGATATCTTATTAAAACTTTATTTGCTTACCTGAACCCGTAAACTCTTCAAGGAGGGGAACTGTGCCAGTCGATCCACTTCATCCCACGTTTCCAAGCCTGTGTTGTTCAGATTTAAAAACCGGAGGTGCCTGCGGTATCAATAGAGATAACGCTATAGATATTGCAGTAACAGCTTCGTGGCATCGGGTTAGTAGGTCAATGTCGTCAGAAGCATTATCTTTATTGGATCCTTGGAATTGGACAAAGAAAGATATGAATTTGTCTTTATGATTGCAATTTACGTTTCCTGGTCAAAATAAACGTCTGAATATGACATTAGATTCCTAAACTATAGTGTTACCTGAGCAATAATTTCACAAAAATTTGCAATCAAATGTAGCGCGACACCTATTAAGATTAAGATTTAGTTCATCTGTAAAATGATTAAGGCAATTTACTTACGGGAAGGCGTCATGGCTCTTTTTATTTCCATTATTATCACCACATTTCTCGCAGGGATCCGGTTCCAACGTTGTGATGGGACAGTCGTTCACTAATAGCGTTTCCAGATTTGGGAAGGCATAACCGAATTTGGATATCTCTCGCCAACAACTGATTTTATTTCCAGAAAAATGTAATTTCTTCAGTTGTTCGTGCACCGGTTCTGATGTATCCGGTACGTTAAGGCGGGAGCAGGTTTCACAGCGGTCTTTTTCATCGACTTCTTGCTCATTCAAATGTATGTAGAAATACTCATTAAGACTCAAATGCAACTCTTCAAGAGCTGGTAGAGCCTTGAGGAAAGAATGGACACTGGGCCAGCCAAGGTAAGTTGAATTTAGTATTAAGTGACTGAGACTGTCCCACCTTGGACGAAGGGCTTGGGCTGCTTGAATTTGCGCCGAAAGACGATTGAAACTTAAGTTCAGAAATCGCACTCGCGGTGTCTGCTCCAATATCGCAAAAACCTGTGAACAACAGAACGTGAATTGTATTTCTACGAAATTCACGTAAATTTCTAATACCTAGAAGAAACATAAGTGGCCATAATTATGGGATCGGTGTTTTAGTTGCAACAGCCATAACTCTTACCAACTTAACAAGACATTTCATGAAAGAGTTTCCTGTGTTGCATTAGTATCGATTATAGGATTTTTTTGATCCAATTTGCAGAAAGGAGACTAAGCAACAATTACGTATGATTGTCATGTGCAGGTTTGCTGTACGCAGGTTACCTGTCAGTTATCAGCCAATGTATATTATTTAAATATAGTATTTTTACAGTTATTGTTTGTAATGACGTGAAAGTATAGTTATTGTTTATAATGTTGACATAAAAGTAGGTATTAATCGAATCTTCCGGGCTACTTGGCCGAGGTCTTCTGGAATCTCCTCTTTTTTTTTCCAGAATTTCCAGGAGAGGAGAATCCCGAAGACCTCGGCCAAGTAGCCCGGAAAATTCAATTAATATGGACACCGGCCGAGAAAGCCTACACTCCACTATAAAAATAGGTATTATAGCACAACATAAATCTCAAGTAGTAAATTTTTCTTACGAGATCTAATCCATTCGTATAAAATTGGTCTAAAACCTAAAATAATATAATGGTTAAATTATAATTAGAGATTTTTTACCTCCTGCCAATCTGTCAGCTTATTGTTAGCCAGGTCAAGCTCAACAACATCAGCACATTTATCAGCTAACGCACAGGCATCTCCAGCGCAGTCTATATCGCAGTCATTTAGCACCAGAAGTGTTGGTACACTGAGCCGTGGCGATCTTTTAGGCACGAAAATGGCAACTGGCATATCATCTATCGGAGGATTCACTTCACCCTTTGCCCCATATTTGCGCTCCAGCGCTTCTAGAAGCGACGGCATCTCGCTTGATTGATATGTACCTGAAGCAAACAAATAAGTCAAATGAACTTCTGTTTAGTTGTTTCCTGTGTATTAAATAAGTTTTATAGGTTTAGTTGTCGGATACCGTTCGATTGGGTGGGTTTTGGATTTATAAAAGAAAGTTCGCATGAGTAAAGAATATTAGCGACTTGCAGAGTTATACTATTTAAGTTTAACAACAACGTTGTGGCTAGATGATATAACGTTATGACTAGCGCTAAAATAACCATACCTATCAGATAATATGGTTGCTACTCGTATTTCCTGCTCAGGCTCAACTGCGCAATGACATAATGCGTTCTGTGCAGTGTTTTAAGAGAAACGATTTAATGCACAAACTAATTCAGTTAATTAGTCCACAATGGAGAGTTTCCTTTCAGTTGAGCTCATGCGTGAACTAACAAACGAAACAGAAAACAAAAATTGTAAGCAAGCGAAGTTTATGTTCAGTGTTATTTAGTAATATTCTGATTGATAATATTTCGAATTTTAATAAAATGTCTTAGTAGGTATATACTTTTATACAATGTGTGCGTTGTGTTCCTACAAAGACTGGTTTGGATTGGAAAATGTCGATGTACGAGTATGTCAAAGATCAAGGTACGTTATGACGGGAAAGTTAGCCTTCATTTTGTCTCCCTTCAGTATTAACTTTCAATATACCCATTTATTTATGTTCCAGGTAAAGGTTACGATATACTTGAGTTATATTAAAACTGACATTGAAGATAATGTTGTTTACCAAAGATAACGATTCTATAAGGTAATCATGTAAGTTTGTAACGAAGTTAGGTTACTACACCAAATGGAAGTAGCCCTATTAAGTATTGTTAATATTTTGTCGGCACAACGATTTTATCGGCTATGCATATTAAGCGAGCCGTTCATGCGGATGCGTGACGAAACGGCGCACATGGAGTATTCCTAATAAAAAACTGGTCAAAAGTTGAAAACAAAAAGTTTGGTGGAACTCGCTACAGCTATCTCTCTCTATAACACTTCTCTTTCTGGTAAAGTTCTCTTTTCTGGTAAAGAAACTTAAACAAATGACCAAATATACAGATAGTGAATTTTCTAAGTTAAAACATGTCTTGAGCCAGTTTAAGGCAGATTTCAAGCAAAAATGGGCAGCAGCTAGTTATAAAGAACAACGGTTTTTAAAAAATAACGAGCAGTGGCTTAACAATTCGATTAAGTTTACTATTTGGGCTACGGAAAATCCCGGACGATCAACAAAAGAATTCGCGGAATCAAGTGACCGAAGTAAGCAACGGAAAACTTTAGACAACCAGACCTGAGATTGTCTGCAACCTTAGATAAGCCAATACGTTTCCACGGATGGTTATCTATTGGTTATAAGTTTCCATAGATAACCATCTTTAAGATATCGGCTTTGATTTTCTGTCCGTCTAACTCTTTGTATGTATGTTAGTTTTCCATGTTTAATAATAAATAAAGAAATAAAAACAAAAGATCTGAGGGAGCAGGTACCTGCCGATGCGAATCTACGCGGTTCGCATCAGTCAACGTGCCGCTGGAAATAAAGACGTGTCTAAAATCATAATCTTAACCTTAAAATCATAACATTACCTTAACACTGACAAAGTTTCGGAAAGCTATTGATTCGAAAAAGAAACCTCTTATTAAAAAACACACTGCATCCGAAGACTTGGCAATCTTTGTGGAGGGTAATTTCACCAGAAAACAGAGGGAAATACTACATAGCGAGAATAAATCTGTATACTATGTAGTCGGAAAAGTTTGCGGCCTTTTTGAACGTATGACTTTAGCGTGCTATATTTCTAGCAACGCTAATCACTGGCGGGAAAATGATATACCGATTGACAGCTGACTTTTTTGTAATGACGTCAAAATAAAATTACAAGTTAAAAGTTTCTTTTCATATTTTTTAACAATTTTAAAATGAAAGTTAATGAGGAGAAAATTAGATATGTTTTACAACTTTTCTCGACCAGGGTACGAATGCTTCTAGTGCTCGAAAAGAGATTTGTGTTGTTTATGGAGAAGATGCTTTATCTAAAACTACTGCAAAAAATGGTTCAGTCGATTCAGATGTGGTAATTTTGATGTGAATGATGTCTCCCGGTGTGGTCGTCCTATTAAGATAAATGTTGATGTTATCATTTAAAAAAATGAAGAAGATCGACACATAAGCAGTCATCAAATTGCGGAAGAGCTTAGCATTCACCACTCAATAGTTTTGGATCACCTCCTACTGAATTTTGTAAAAAAGCTAGATGTTTAAATGCCGCATGACTTAAATGACAGAAACTTGGTGAATAGAATTTCCTTATGTGAGTTGTTGCTAAAGCGAAATGAATCGATCCATTTCTGAAGTGATTATGACTTATGATAACAATGTTCGAAAATGATCTTAGTCTAAGCGAGGTGAGCCATCACAAATAGTCCCAAAGCCAGGCCTCAATCCGAACAAAGTCATGTTATGTGTATGGTGGGACTGGAAAGGCATTGTTTATTACGAGCTTTTGCCACATGACCAAATTATTAATTCGATGTCTACTTTCAGCATTTAGTGAAATTATAACAAGCACCTGAAGAAAAACTCCCAGAATTAATGAATAGAAAAGGTGTAGTTTTCCATTACGACAATGCTCGACCGCATCTTTGATGACTAAACGAAAATTGATAGACCTAGGCTGAGAAGTGTTAATGCATTCTTCATACATTCCAGACATACCACCTTTCGTATTATCATTTATTTAGCTCTTTACAAAACTCTCTAAATGGAGTAAAATTACATTCAAACAAGAGAAGCCTGTATAAACCATCAGTTTTTCGCTCAGAACAGCAGAATTTGGATAAAGCAGCTTACGCGTTTAAAATTGCCAAATGGGATAAAGTGCCTAACCTTTGCAGATTAAAGAATAGATTGGAAAAATGGGGAGGGATGGGATGGGAATGGCTCTGGCATATTCCACTCACTACCGAAACACGTACGTACATTGGGGAAATATGATAAGGTAGGAAATGCAGTACATTTCAAGGTCGTATTCTGTGAGGTAACTTGGCCAGCAGTGCGCCCAGCGGTTGTCGGAATGCAGCATACACTCTCCCCCTATAAGTACTAGCCTTTTGTATTTTAAGACATTTTATAACAGTAAGGTTATATCTATATATATATAAAACAAAGTCGGGTTAGTTACACCATTTATAACTCAAGAACGGCTGGACCGTTTTTAATGATCTCTGATTTGTTGGATTCGTCTCCGCCCGAATAGCAGAATAACTATTAAAATATCTGAATAATTCACGAAAAAAAAAGAAAATTAATCTAGAAATATATTAAAATAAATAGGAAATACTCGAATCGTAATTTAAACAAAAATGCTTTTTACGCAAAACAGGTAAAAACTGTGTAAGCGTCATCTGTTGGGCAGCCACAGTAACGCGTGGCCGGGCACAGCTAGTTTATTAATACATATATAACATGTTCATTATCGCATACCAAGATCAGCTTTGAATTTAATACCTAACTATTGTTTACGGTTTTAAAAAATGTTGCAAAAACCACTGCAGTCAACAGTGCATAATTTGACGACCTTTTTGCTCTAGCACGCTAAAATTTTCTAATGATGATGACCAATATTTTGGTAGCAATAGTCGACGACAGACAAAATTAAGCAACCGCATAGAAACAAACTGTCGACAGGACCAATGTTAGAAGGGGTGTTACCCAATTTGAAGTGTTCGAATTGCTTTGAGGCCATGTCGTGACTGCATTCAAGGTTGATTCTAAGTGAATACTACATAATTAGTAATTACTAATTTGTTTTCGCTCCAGTGCTGTTTGAAATCAGACTGCGATAGGTATTTGTGCAAATTTAATTCCATACTCAACCCCGAAGCCAATGTCAAAAGTCAAATACGTACTCAACCCCTAAACAAAGTCCATTTTCTTAATTTTTATTTGTATCATGTTTTTATTCTACATTCAACCCCCAACATACAGTAGAAAACACACGTCATGTTAATAATTTACTTTATTATTATTATTATCCTTCATTATTTAGTTGCAGAAAATAAGTTCAATGCGGAGCCATTTTTTCGAATTAACATTGTTTTGTTAATTAATGCCGGTTTCAAGTGTCATTATTTGATAAAATTAGATAGGTACTTAAAGGTTCAATAAATCGGGCATATATACTTACATATTCGTACACAATTTATACTTCTTAATCCTTCACCTACACAAAACTTTGTTTGACTTTAATTTTGTGGACAATTGCAAAAAATAAATTACCTACTACCAATTCGAACACGACAATGAATGTCGATTCATTAGAGATACTTATCTTACGCCATTAGTTGCATTATTGCAAACCTTGATGCCTCGCGTGTTGCTGTCTAGATACGTAATTATATATTATTATTCCTTCTATTAATTATTTACTAACAAGTTTCATTTAGTATTATTTTACAGTAATTTGATAAATGGACGGACAAAACAAACTAACTTTTAACCTAAGCTGTTCTAAGTGGTTAGTATAAAGTGGTCAGAAACGCGAGTGGTCTAAAAATCAAATCGTCTAATGTTATAATTTTTATTATAACGATTTGATTTTTAGACCAGTTGATAGTAGAGACTACTTGCGTTTCCAAGCACCTCATACTAAGTACATAGAATCTAAGCACCCGTTCTAAGTACATAGAATCTATGATACAGTTTATGTATTATTAAAGAATGAAAAATGTTTCAGTATTTAATAGGTAGTTATCTTTTAAATTTCTTAAAGAGCTACACGTTTTCCGAGGATGACCACTCATATCGCAGTGCAGTGAGATTAAATCAGAAATTAATTTTACAATAAGTTACTTGGTTCTTCGAATTGAAATTGGGAGACATTAAATATGTATTAGTTTTGAAAAATCTGCCATAACGTGACAAAAATCTATTGAACATTTTAAAAACAACATTGTGTGGTATGGTATAGTACAGATTTTGTAAAAGTATTTTTTTCCAGTCGCATACTGTTATTATGTGGAAAGCCGCTAAAATTCTGATTCGCATGTAAGATTTTTGAATGTTGCCATCAGTGTTTAATATATCCAATATTCTGCACGTTACTCCTAACCGTTCATTGACCTTACGTTCACTTTCAACAATTCAATGAATAGTCACAAGTAGGTATTGAATAGTTTATAACATAAACTTAGGGCGGTAAATTGTCGGCGATGCGGAATTTTCTACAAATGTCAAGGTTGCAAGCTACGAGTAGTAGCATCAGTAGCCAATCCACCAATGTGTATTTTATTAATGACTAGCTTCTACCCGCAGCTACGCTCGCGTGGGCTAAGCAGCTGTAAAATATTATTAACACCTGTAAAAGATTTCACGTATGAAAATCCATCCAGTAGTTTGAGTAAATCTATTTAAATCCATTTTTTTATTTTCCTCTATAACTCAACTTCCTTGTGTCATATGTAGATGACACATTTACCAGTTTTCCTTCTGGATTAGCTATACATTAGTGAAAACCCAATCAAAATCCGGTCAGTAGTTTTTACGTGATGCTCGAAAAATAGACGTACAGACAAAAATTTTAAAAACTATTGTTTTGGGTTTTGTAGGTTCGAAGGAGTCCCCCCATTTTTTTAAATTAAGTAAATGTACAGACAACCCTTTTACTGTTTTATTATATATATAGATAAAATAAAAGTTATAATCCCTTGTTCGATCTACAGCAGATAGTAGATCGTAGGCTGTGCGTTGTCTGTCAATCAGTGTTGGATTTTTATTAAGTAGATTTACTTCAGTTATTAAAGAAATAGGTTATTTTTAAACATAATTTACTGCTTATTTAGTATTTATTAGTTGTTCGTTTAAATTTCAACTGTTCGAAAATAATGTCGTGGTTGAGAGTTACCTATTTTACTGGTAACTAAATTATAAATAAAATTATTATAGCTAAATGCTACCGTAATAAACAAATAAACGAAATATGACACATAAAATTTCGCTCCACATTTGAAACAGCGCGTACATTATTGCATATCGCGGCTACGGCATTGAGCAAGGCTTCATGTCCATCAGTTGTGTAAACTCATCACAGTCCGTGCGAATAATGATCATGCAGCCAGATATTACGTTATCCACACACCCATCATCATATTCTTCATTGAAACAAACAAAAAAAAGTTATAGATAGATACTAGATACTCGTGTATGTCACACTAGAAGCAAGGCGCACGGAATATATCCACACTAATACGAGGATATTAAACCCGACTAAACCACTGAAACTTTGGCGGGGAGGAAACCTGATATCCCAGAGAAGACTATATACCTTTTATCCCCAAAATTTGACTAGTTTTTCTAGAGAAAATCCACGCGGACGAAGCTGCGGGCAGCAGCTAGCGCCCCGTATATTCTCTATATCATACTAAGTAATCGTACTTACTATAATCGTACTTAATAAATATCTTAGCATTTGAAATCATAATGGAAAATCAAACATGTGATGCCAAAATAAATAAATATATCTAATTTTTCTGCATACGATATTTAAGAGATTATTTTAGTCATTATTCAGTTGGAAATCACCACGAGATTTTAAATAGCTTAAGTCACTGGTCAAAAGGCAAAGTTTATTATTTATTTTCACCCAAAAGACAACAAAGAAAAACATTTCTTCCCTCTTGTTTACGTCTCGGGAGCAACAATCCGAAAGTCTAGGGTAAACACAAAGAAAAAGCGGTTGTGGTGAACCGCTAAATTATTTGCTATAACATATCAAGAGACGGCACACCCCGTCTCGATGGGTAGAGGGCAGTGAACGTCTCGACTGGTGCCGATTACTTCTAACTGAAGCTTTAGGCAGAGTCTCTTATCATTTAACTAGAGAGTACTCTAGAGCAAGACCACAGTTAAAGCATAAACGTTAGAAGTCGTAATGTTGGGAACAATATTGCCAATATTAAAAAATATAGGTTCTTAGATTATTATGATGTGACATTAATTAGCAACTACGATCATTTATTGAAGATTTTTTTATGTGTTGACGTTTGAATTAGGAATGAAACTCCGCACCTTTGAACAGAAAAAATGTAATTATCCTAAATAGGTACCTGTGGAAAAACCTCAAGGAATATACAACAAAAACGGAAGACATTGCAGTAGTGGGTGGTTATTAAACGTTCACACCAGCGAGTTAATAAAAACTACATTAAACGTACAGATAGGTAGACTACAATTAAACGAGATGACAAACTGTTGACCGTGACCGAACCGTGTCCTTCGTCGACATAGGTGAAGTAAAAAAAAAACTATTTGCAAATTCTATCGAGAGTTTACGACAAACTACGCACTATGTGCGCAGTTATGATTATGATGTAGTTTTTGAACATTTACTCAACTCGATATCTGTATTACGTAGTAACTTAGGTCTTCGATAAAAGGCACTCAAATCTGGTATCAACTAGTCATCTACGTGTACTCTGGTGTTATCTCGTAATGTTTCGTAAGCAAGCAGGTGTCTATTTACTTTTGTTATTTTGTTTTAAATAAGCTAACCACACGCGTAGCAGGAAATATCGTTAGCAGTCTGAATATGGTCCCCAACAAAAGTGGAGTAAGAAAACAGCTGATGTGGTTCAATCTGTCGGTTGGAAAAAAATATTTTTTATGAGACCGATTAGTATTATTGTAAATACTAAGATATAAATACTATTTTCATTAAATTACTAAAGGCTTAGATAAGTAAATCTAATAATAAAGAAAAAGGTAATAACTATATTAATAATAAAGAGTACCCATCTAATAATACATATCTATGAATTGTGTTTATTAAAAACATAGCTGCAGTATGCAGACTTAATAATTGTATGTAGATTGTATGTATGTGTGTATTGTATGTAGTTAAATCTTATTTGCAGAACTGCCCAGAATATCAGATGAGTGCTCCCTGTTAAGTGTTCTAGTGGCTCTAGCTTGTCTGAATAAATAGTTACGAGCTCTTTTTTCTTATTTGTCTTTTTAAATCTGACTTTTTGTTTAGAATGTCGTGACTCTTTCCTGTATTAAAATATTGATTCTCACTTATTTATATTAACAGTTAAATGGTAATTGTGTATACTTCGTTAATGTTGCTGACTCTTCTTTCTTTGATGTGGAGCATCTACGTACCTATCTATACATATATTATGTGTAGGTACATCTAGATCCTTTGTGTCTTACCATTACCCTCCTTTTGCAATCGAAGCAATTAAATATTTACTAGGAATAGTCTAGTTCGCTTAGTGCAATGTTACGTTTCCTCCTTCAAGCGAATAACCAAATTTAACCAATTGAAGGTTTTCTCTCCTTTGGTACGGCACGATATAAGTACATAAATTAGGAATGATGAGACTAACATTGACTGTTCATTCTGAAAGAATTATATAGACATTTTAACAGTAGGCAAATTATGGTATAAACCAAAATTATTGTCGTAGAACATGCGTCCTTTGAATACAAGTTGGGTACAATCAGTTATTATTAGCAATGCTGTAACAACAAAAATGACAAGTAAATGAAACCGGATTTTACGCAGTTTAGTTAAAAATATGTGGTGATTTAGAGAATATATTTGCGCGGCGGCGGTCTGTTTATTTAAAAGCTATTTAAAAGGGTATTTTGTGTACAAGCAAGGTTTAACAACTTAAGCAAGGTCAGTAAGGTGTAGATAAATGGATATAACGAGTGAGACATAGTTACGTAGCAGGTTAGTACTTTATCTGTAGGTACTGTGGTGGGAGGTACACGTGGCGAGTTCTTTTGTTTACACAACAATACATCTATAAGTATTATTTCCTTTATTGTTCTATTTTTGAGAAAGAAAATACATACTTTAATTTACCGCAAACTTGTTGATCGAAGTTGTAAATCGCAAAACTGTTCGGTGCAGTTGATAGTTGTGTACAACTAATATGTAAATGAGCATTCAGTATTAAATAGTCAAAGGGGTCGTAGACAACGCCAAACGGTGTATTCAAGCTCTTTGTCCAAGTTGTACAGTAATTTTCCAAGTTACTTTAGTTTCAATACTAAATAGTAGATAGGTATTGAAACTAAAAGAGAGAATGTTGATAAATTAATCACTAAGCAATTTGATTATGTCTGATTATGTCAAAACAGTCAAATAAAGACACGAATGTGGATGTGATTAATGTACTTATACGGTCAAGATTAGGAGTCAATTAATAGAATAATCGTAACGTTGATGAGGCAAAACTCCCGTACAGATCAGAAATTTATGATCTGTGGGGACCTGACGGTGACAAATAATGTTTCCCGGTGTTCCGCTTTTTGTAAGACTTCTTATTTACAAAGGTTTTCATGGAACTATTCCATTGCAATAATTTATCTCGCGTGAGAGGGCGGACCTCCGGACCTCTACAGACAGGTAGACAGACCGATGGTGCCTACAGAACTCTTTGAACCTAGAGACTTCGGATAACGACGCGATCGAGATCAGGACACCTGACAGGACAGATGACAGGGGTTAAGATTATAGCAAACGAAAAAGATTAGTCACGTTTTAACTGCAAAGGACTTAGAAACAATAGCAAATTAAATGTGCTATAACTAGTTACCGTAGGCAACTCGGTTATGTTTGTCTAGATATCTACAACACTGCACGTGTTTAATATTCAACAGATTAACTACGTCGTTGTTGCTCGGCAGTCGGTAGATTTCCGCGGGCAAATGGTTTCATCGGATTGAATGGGAGCTCTATGGACAATGTATCTGGCAAACGATTTAAAATCAAATAGATATTTAAAAGTATTTGTGATTATTATCATTGTTTTCAACTCTCAGAGTATCCTCAACGCGTCCAACTGAATTTATTAGGTGTTCTCTGTTGGTCTAAGAATTTGGTATTTTCATTTTCCTGAAGACGATTCAAGATAAATTATAGCCCCTTATATGCAGAGTTACGCAGTACGTTATACTTGCTCTGTATAATCTCTGTCTGTATCTGTATATTTATAACGAACAGGATTACTTATATTTTACAGTGAATCAAGTTAATATCGCTCATATTTAATGGCATGACCGACCCGACACCTGGGCGTGTGGTCGGCCGGCTTATGAACAGCCGATGATGATACTAAGGGACAACAAAGTCGCTATCACACCACTTCTAAAAGATTGAACTCGCCAACCTGGTTGGTCAGGAGCGTGGTGTTTTAAGGCCATATATCCTTCGTGCACAAAACAATGTGCATGTGACGGTCCATGGCCACCAATGGATGCTATAAGGACTGGTTGCTATACATATTTAATAGCAATGGTTAACGTAGTGTTACAATTTCGAAAGATTAATGTAATAAAATATCTGCCGACCTCAGTGAATTAGTTAATTTCGCACAGCGAGTTAGCAAGGACGACTCTATTTCTGAACAACACAACACAAATGTGCCGCGGTGTTGTAATGCGCGGGAATCCGACACTTTTATTCAGTTCGATTTTTGAATCGATTTTTATATATTTTTCATGGCAACTAACTTCTTTTACATTATAATTTTTGATGTATGCAAATACACAGTAATATAAGAATTGGTTTTTAATAAAAAGAATTAGATAATTGGAGTTATGACTACAATCAATAACAATTTAATGTGTGGAGTTATGTACCTACTCAAATAGGAGGAACTTTTACGACTTTAGTATCGTTTCATAGTGAAACGATTGCCGTTTTGCCGTAGATTTTTCGGTAAATGGACTAACTGAATATCTGTTTATATATTTTTGTACGTCCTGGATCATCTTTCGCTAAGCAAAACGATTGGGGTTCGTTAGATGTGGAACTTTTAAAATGAAGGCGTTAATTAATTTATAACAACTAAGCAAGGTTAACGTGTGATTGGCACCTACTTCGAAATTTGAAGTACCTGGGTTCCTAGTACTCAGATCGGCACCTTAGGTTTTTATTTCATTTTCCTCTTTTCTTTTGTTTTATTATAAAAATAATAGAGAAATTGAAAGGCTTTTCTACTCTGAAAAAAACAAATTGTCCGTAAAGTATTGAGTCTCCTGGATATAGGTATCTAGGTAAGTCGTTATTTCGTTTCATTAAACAAAACTCATGATAGGGGAAGTGAAACTAAAATAATTGACGCGTAACACCCCACTGATAAATTATTGCCTCCTCAGCTGTTCCATGCAATTACATTTATTATTTATTATTTTTACTTATACATACAGATACTTAAAGAGTAGTTATAGTTTAGAGGTATCTTTTTCGACTGTCATACGTGAAATCGTGACTCGTGAGTTCAAATCCTCGGCCCGTATCACTCAGTTTGTACATAAGTACGGATTTTATCAGTAGGTCGGTGGTGAACGAAAACCTAATTACAAAACCCGCGTGAGGAAACATTGAGAGGAAACCTGCGTGCTCGAGAATTAAAAGAAAATCCAGACTATGTGTATATGTACCTATACACCAACCCGCATTAGGCCTGCGTGGTGGATAATGGCCCGAAACTTCCTAGTAATTTACTAGAGACCTGTGCCCTGCAGTGGGAAGAAGCTGGTATCAATACGTATAGATACAATCTCAATGATGGGTCTATATGATAATCTCAGTATCTACTTAGATAAACCTTTGTTTATAAATAACCTGTGACAATGCCAACGAATATGTACCCAAAAACTAGTTTTTACCAGATTTTCGTAGACACACGGGTTAGGTAATTTGTTGTTGTTTGTAATTGAGATTTTAAAATAGATTTTACTAATTTGGTACTTAACAAACTACTAGGTAATAATATCTTAGTCATCTACTTACTACAGAAGTTGCAACAGCACACGATAGACAAAGATCCTTTCAATTACTTATTTCACTCAGAAAACAAAAACACTTTGTTACTTTCTTACAAAAAATATACATTTACATTGTAATAGATAAGTTTTTTTGTGTAAAACTGACCTTCTTGTTAACTAAAACACTGTTATGTAAACAAAGAATTTTTATCGCACTATAATTTGGCGCTCAAACCACGAATGGACGATCGCAACGTTAAATCTACAACGATTTAGAAGTCAGCTGTTCACATTTTTTTTCAGATGCGCCTTATAAGAATCCCATACGAGCTTATAAACGCACCGAAATAAAATGACAAGAAAATGTTTACATCAATCCACTGCACAGACGCATTGCTTACTGTACGCACACTAGTAAATAGCCGTTCACCTACGCGTAGCTATAGAGAACTCTTATCGACTGAGATGATGTCGATGGTGGGGACAGGGAATATAGGAGGTCAATGACGTTACCAGCTGAGTGGTGGTGAGCGAGAGAAATAGCCATATATATGTACTTGAGATAGAGATACAATAAACTTTTTCACACCGCGACTACAGATGATGCTTTGTTATTCATTAATTCATTTAATCATACATATTATTATGACATAATTTCAAAATACTAGCTATACATCTTCTAATAGATACTTTTCACGCTAAATACCTATTCAAAATAGTTCTATGTACTAATCTCTTTATAATCCTAGATGCTATTTAAAATATCATTACTTTTGTGGCATCAAGAAGGATTGCAGTACATTGCTGCTATTACACTATTATTTATTGAAATACACTTCTACAAAAAGTCAATGTATTAAAATTGAATTCATATATATCTGCAATCTGTATGTATTTATGTAAAAGTTGTAATATTATTCACTGTAAAAATTAAAGAAACAGTAAAATGGGTTTGAATTGGGGACATGAGATTATTCCACTACAAATCCAAAATATTATAAAGTATTGATAATTCCTAAAACAGCTATTGTTACCTAACTTTTATACCGTAATTTTTTTAACATGGATTTTGATGATTTTATGTTGATAATTTATTAAATTTAATTCATGTTTCACATTTCATTTTTAAAATTTCTAGCAATAATTTATTGTTTGATAGATATAGTGAACTGATGACATTTTATGCCACTCTTACATTGATGACATTTTGTGCCAGTATGTTTTTCTTATTACGAATGAGTAACAAACGGACTATAAATAGAATTATTTTTATTTATGATCAAATTTATTTATATTTAATTTTGAACAATTTGATAAATAGATTACTAAATACAGTTAGATTTTTTATTTATTTTTACAAATGGCGGCATTGACATAATTTTACATTTAAATTTGAAAAATCTATATACGTTGAAAGAAAATATTTTTTACAATTATAAAATATGATTGCCTTTACTTATTTAAGAATGTAAATTAAATATAGGTATTAATCTTTATTTAGAGGTACATCTGTGGCTGTGTGGTCACTGTATTTTCGAGCACTTGCTAGCGCTTTTGTCTCTATACATACACAACTTTTATCAGAGAAGGCAGTGTTCAACACTTTTTTATGGCACTTTTTTAATCCAAAAATCGTGCTTCCTTTTCTATCTTCATATCATAAAAAGAGACGAGACATTTTAATTACCAAAAAAAACGATATTCGCACGTTTTGGGACTCCGCAGTCTCAATTATTAGTGTCAAACAACCACCCACCCTGTACCGTAGACAGAGAAACCTAATTTCGTCTGTACCCTTCACCCACAGACGAATAATACTATAGACACGACGGCGGGCCACATGCGACAGAAAATGAGCTATACACTTTTACAGAGATATAGCATAGCGCCTTCAAAGTTTGGGCATCATCACAATGATTTACCGTAGCAATATGTACTGTTTCTGTTACTGTTTTTTACGTCATTGATACATAATCGCTTCTCTTTTCTGTTAGACAGTGAGGGCAGATATGTCTGTGTCTATAGATTTCTAGATATATAGAATCCAAATTCCAATTTATAAAGTTATCGTTCTAGTGAAATGTAGTCTTCACTCCTCTTGCTTAATTAACTACATTTTATAAATTTAACAAATTATAAATCTCTACCTTTGCACCGTTTTCGACTATTTCAGTATTTATTTAGTAATCGATTCTGTTTGTGATATTCTATTGCTAGTACTTGTATTTTAATTAATAAACACCTGTGGCCTCTTGTTGCTAGTTACTGTGCTAGTATGTTATTTACTGTGCAAAATTCTTAAATTCAATGCTGATAAAAAATGTTAAGCCTTGTTTTATTACATAGAATAAGAGCACTGGTTTATTTAAAACCTAAAATTATTTCTAAAACTTTGTAACTACCAATGTTCCGAAACTTTAATTTCTTATATTAGTATAATATTATTTACTATGTATGCAGTGGGACGTTATATGCTGATATATATACAACTTTTATAAACTATTTACATAAGAATGCCATTTCTGATCGGCTGCTTTTATAATTTTCGTGTGTGTTACCTGGTTTCAACTTTGATATATCAACTTTGAAAACATAAATTTGTCTACTTATCATATACATACATATAATAACATGGACAAGCAAACATGTCACTTAATTTATAATATCAAATGCTATTGTTATTCTATCTATACTCATGTAGAAAACATCATACATTTGTCTGTTTATGTCAAACCTAGAAACCACTGGTCTGATTTTGTGTGGAATTTATCAGAAGACCCCAGTGCAATTTCATCAGTATAAGTCCAATTCTCAAGAGTTCTTATTACTGTTTATATTGACTTTGGTTTAGTATTTTCTTTGTTTTGATTTGGTTTCTATAATATTCAAATACAGTTTTAATTATTTATAGGAGCAAATGAAATAAAATGTAATTATTGAACACCTCACACCAAACAGTATTTTCACTGTTCCAATTTCAATTTAAAAATATACTTAGACTATATAATAGATGAATATTAACAATTTTAATACTGAAAAGTGTAACAAAAGTGACTAGATAGTAAAGAAAACTGGTCCATGTGTGGCAAAAAACAATCCACATTGGGTTGGTGTGGTGGATTATGGCCTGAAATCCTGTAGGAATGAATAGGGTACACCTAAGGTATACCTATTAATGCCATTATTTGTTGAAATATAGTAATGTCTATCTATACGTATTTTTTAATTTTAATGGTGTATATACAGGCAGCTAGTCGGGGAAATGAAACGTATTACACAAAAAGAGATTATAAGTGTATGATATGTATTCATTAATGGTAAACAAGTAAATTAAATTAATGTGCAGCATAAGAAATTAGTCCGGTGTTACTTTGCTGCTGTCTATATGTAAAGTGCAATATCTGCTTGTAATAAGGAACAATAGTAACATTTCTGTAGGGCATTGAGATCTGCTTAGTCATTGGAATGCAATAAAACATTGTTTATTCAGAGTAAATAACACATCTTACACAAGTTTACAAAACATGATCATACATACATGTTGAGAAACAACATTTATTGCCTGCATATAACAATGACAGATAAAGTACAAACATTATTTCATCATTATGATTAGATTTTAAATGCAATTTAAACAATGCATGTTTATTTAGCTGAACAAGTATTAATAGGTTTCTCCTTACAGAATGTTGCAGAAAATGTGGGCATGCAGACTGAGAGTGGCAGAGGCAGTTAATTTTCGGATAAAAAGTGGTGTCGTATTCAGATTATTGTCAACAGAAATGGAAAAAAGAAAAAAATTCTTTTTTAGGCAGGTATGTTAAATAATTTAGTGGTGTTACTTAAAGGTCTCATACTTATTCGGTCTACTACCTCACAGATAAGGTCCCCCTGGACACTAAAGACAAAACTTCATCCTTTTAGACATTTGGGTAAGAAGTTGCACCTAAGGAGTGTGTAGTACCTATAATAGATAGGACTTGTCAGTGTTTTAAGTCTTATACTTTTCCATGAACTAAATTATAATTTCTTAGATCTTAGGTACAAGAGGAGGTATTGACGTAAGATGTGGATTTTATCATTAGGTACCCACTAAGACTTTCTTAGTAAGGGTGTAAGGGGTCCCAACCTACATCTCTGGGACCCAAGCCAACTTCACCGGCTCGTGGTGCACCCTGCCGACCAACGAACGAGGCTCTGGCGACCCGCCACCACGCACTGGACCAGCGCGGCGGGTTACGGTCCACCCCCCCCCCCCCCCCCTATGGCAGAAAAAGTAAAACGGCCCCAAGTTCCCGGCGGCTCCAGTCGCAACACCGGCGTGGACGACGGGCGCTGGTCGAGCGCTGGAGCCAGGGGTGCTAAGAATCTCCGGGCGGGATTCCACCGTCGAACGACCAGGGCTTTCAAAACGGATCACCGACGTAGGTTGTCACTGGTGACTTACAACACGCGCACTTTGAGGACAGACGAGGAGATCGCTGAGCTGGAAGAGGAGATAGGCAAGTTGCACTGGGATATATTGGGGTTATCAGAAATCCGAAGAGAGGGGGAGGACACGATAACCCTGAAGTCCGGCAACTTGTTCTATTACCGGGAGGGCGACCAGCAGTCCCAAGGTGGTGTCGGGTTTATCGTCCACAAGTCCCTCGTAAATAATGTTGTAGCCATCACGAGTGTGTCGAACAGGGTCGCGTACCTTATACTCAGAATATCCAAGAGATATTCGTTGAAGGTCATACAGGTCTACGCACCGACCTCGGCACACCCGGATAACGAAGTGGAAGCAATGTATGAGGACATTAGTAGAGCCATACATGCTTCGAAAACACACTACAATATTGTTATGGGGGATTTCAACGCGAAACTGGGCAAAAGAGGCGACGATGAGTTGAGAGTGGGGCAATTTGGATGTGGGCACCGGAACCAGAGGGGCCAGAGGCTGGCCGACTTTCTTGAGAAAGAGGGACTCTTTATGATGAACTCTTTCTTCAAGAAACCGCCTCATAGGAAGTGGACCTGGATGAGCCCCGACGGTTCCGTTAAAAATGAGATAGACTTCATTATGGCCACAAAGAGACAAATATTCAATGATGTCTCTGTGATCCACAGGGTGAAAACCGGTAGTGATCACCGAATGGTTAGAGGCACATTGAATATAAACGTCAAGTTGGAAAGGTCCCGCCTGATGAAGTCTACGTTCCGACCTACTGCTGCCCACATACAAAACCCCGAAAGCTTTCAGCTTGAATTGTCAAATCGCTTCGATTGCCTAGAGGATTGCGTTGCAGTGGACGATATCAACAACAGGTTGGTAGAAACTGTCCATACGGTGGGGTCTAAATTCTTCAGACATCGTCGAAGAGATGGACCCCAAAAGCTCACCGACCACACCCTCGACCTCTTGGCGGAACGACGTTCGATGGCACTGCAGACTCCTGATGACGCGGAAGCATATCGGCAGCTCAATAGACGGATTCACCAGTCCTTGCGACACGACATCCGTCTCTTTAATACTAATCGTATTAAGGAGACGATAGAGCGGAATAAAGGCTCCAAAGTGTTCGCAAGAGACTTATCTATTGGGCAGAGCCAATTTACGAAGCTGAAGAGGGAGGACGGCAGTGTCACTTCCGACAAACAAGAGGTACTGAGGGAGATCGAGAAGTTCTATGGACAGTTGTATACCTCGGTCGCTAAACCTGTTGGCAACTTGGCCAAAGACCCAAGAGCCAAGTTGACCCGACACTATACCGAAGACATCCCGGACATCAGCCTGTACGAGATTAGGATGGCCCTCAAACAGCTTAGAAACAACAAGGCGCCGGGTGACAACGGAATCACTTCAGAGCTTCTGAAAGCGGGTGGAACACCGGTACTGAAAGTCCTTCAGAAGCTCTTTAATTCCGTCTTGCTCGAAGGTATTACGCCGGAGGCATGGAACAGAAGCGTGGTGGTGCTCTTCTTCAAGAAAGGCGACAAGACCTTGTTGAAGAACTATAGGCCCATCTCGCTTCTGAGCCATGTTTATAAGCTGTTTTCGAGGGTTATCACGAATCGTCTCGATCGCAGGTTTGATGACTTCCAGCCTCCCGAACAAGCCGGTTTCCGAAAAGGCTATAGTACCATAGACCACATCCATACGCTGCGGCAAGTTATACAGAAGACCGAGGAGTATAACTTGCCATTATGCTTAGCGTTTGTGGACTATGAGAAAGCCTTTGATTCGATCGAGACTTGGGCAGTGCTACAGTCCCTCCAGCGGTGCCATATTGACTATCGGTATATCGAGGTGTTGAAGTGTTTGTACAACAACGCCACCATGTCAGTCCGAGTACAGGAAGGGAGCACGGAGCCGATTCCATTGCAGAGGGGTGTGAGACAAGGAGATGTCATCTCTCCGAAGCTCTTCACCAATGCGATGGAAGACGCTTTCAAGCTCCTGGAATGGAAAGGACTCGGCATCAACGTTGATGGCGAATGCATCACTCACCTTCGATTTGCCGACGATATCGTGGTCATGGCAGAATCGCTGGAGGATCTTAGCACAATGCTCGGAGACCTCAATCGAGTTTCCCAACAGGTGGGCCTTAAAATGAACATGGACAAGACGAAAATCATGTCGAATGTCCATGTCGTGCCCACCCCAGTTTCAGTCGGGAGCTCGATTCTCGAAGTTGTTGACGAATACGTCTACCTAGGCCAAACGGTCCAACTAGGTAGGTCCAACTTCGAGAAAGAGGTCAATCGACGAATCCAACTCGGCTGGGCAGCGTTCGGGAAGCTACGCAGCGTCTTCTCGTCCAAAATACCTCAGTGCTTGAAGACGAAGGTCTTCGACCAGTGTGTGTTGCCAGTGATGACCTACGGCACCGAGGCGTGGTCTCTGACTATGGGCCTCATAAATAAGCTCACTGTCGCACAGCGAGCTATGGAGAGGGCTATGCTCGGAGTTTCTCTACGTGATCGAATCAGGAATGAGGAGATCCGTAGACGAACTAAAGTCACCGACATAGCCTCTCGGGTTAGCAAGCTGAAGTGGCAGTGGGCAGGGCACATAGCTCGAAGAACCGATGGCCGATGGGGCAGACGGGTTCTCGAATGGAGACCACGTACCGGCGGACGAAGCCGAGGACGTCCATCTGCTAGATGGACAGACGACCTCATAAAGGTTGCGGGCACCCGCTGGATGCAGGTCGCTGCCGATAGGTCTAAATGGCGGACAATGGGGGAGGCCTATGTCCAGCAGTGGACGTCCAAGGGCTGAGAAGAAGAAGAAGAAGACTTTCTGAGAATAGGGCATTTTGTGTGCATGACGTTTTATATATGTTGATGTCTGCCGCTATCTGCCATCTGCAGCTTGTTTCCATCTGTTTTTTTTAATGAACTGTGATACGTGTCGTCATTCACACTAAGATTTCGAATAGCGGATTTGAACGGCGCTAAAAGAGCGTGCTTTGCTTAGGTCGTAAAAGCACCATTGTCGCAAATATTTCGACAAAAATGCTGACGGCCTCTTTCTCTAGGCAAAAAATCTTATGCGCGCTTTTTTTCAGTCCATGTAGATTTTATAGATGAAGCTTAAGTATTTTAACACATAAAACAAACATTTGCTGGCTGAATATGTAATAACGTCAGCCAGATATGTGAGTGATCAAATGTGTTAAATAATTGACTAAAATGCTGTGTAGAAATCAACTTGTTGGTACTAATAATGTATTTAAATTGTTTTCCAGTTATTTGACACGACAAGCAGTACATATACATATCTAATGGGTGACCCCAGTACAAAGGAGGCTGTTCTTCTAGATCCAGTAATAGAGCACGCTGAGAGAGATGCAACGCTCATCAAGGAGCTTGGATTCAAGCTTGTGTATGCCAGTAAGTTAAATAAATGTGTACCTACCAAAAAAATTCTTTTTAACCTTCAGAGGATATTGATATAACTCAAAACCACTTTGCAGTAAAGCCTATCTTAGTAACTGTTAAATATTAGACTTATTCAGTCACTAATAATAACATGAAAAACAAAAGAGATAATAGTGGAGTGTAGGCTTTCTCGGCCAGTGTCCATATTAATTGAATCTTCCGGGCTACTTGGCCGAGGTCTTCTGGAATCTCTTTTCTTTCTTCCAAACGTTTTGTCAACAACTGCGGTTGACATCTTCAGTGGGGACTGCGTTCACTTTCGGAGAGATGTTATCTCTTCGGCTTCTCGAGCGCAACTGACTGGACGACTATGGCGCACCGGTATTTATAGTAGACGAGGTTTAACAGTTAAAGTTTGTTAAGTTAAAGTTTTTGTTTAACAAAAAAGAAGAGAATCTAAGACTCCGTAATATCTGGTATCCAGGCACTTCAAAGACATCAAGCTCACGGGGAAGAGAGACGAGAGGGGGGGACAAAAACAGACTCGGTATACACACAATCACAACTATCCTCGCCCACTATAAATATCGATGCGTCGGTACACACACAATCACAACTACCCTCGCCCACTATAAATACCGGTGCACCACAGTCGTCGAGTCAGTTGCGCTTGAGAAGCCGAAGAGATAACATCTCTCCGAAAGTGAACGCAGTCGCCACTGAAGATGTAAATCGCAGTTGTTGACGAAACGTTTGGAAGAAAGAGAAGAGATTCCAGAAGACCTCGGCCAAGTAGCCGGAAGAATCAATTAATATAAAAAGAGATAATGCTATCAAATTCTCAATCTAATCAATATTGAATTCTAAAACAATATTGTGTTATGAGGGTGATAGCCGTGACTTCAAACTCTTGGTCCATTGGAGTTTCTACTTAAGTACGGGTTTAAAAAAAAAATCATCAGCTCGCATGTTCCAGTATTTTTTTCCAGAAAAAAATATTCTGGATGCATGCCGAGTTACAGCCATTAGGCATAGTAGCAACTACTTGTAATATTCATATTGTTTGTATAAGTGTAGTGAGTTGTTATTAAATCAATAATGATTCATACACGTATATCCACCAATCCACATTGGCCCTGCGGGGTGGACTATCACTTGACACTCCTTGTGGTTTACTAGGGGAGGCCTGTACCTTGCAGAGGGACATTAAGGAGGATGAGATCGGATCTGATCATCCTTCTTATGAAACTCAGTATTTTTTTTAACAAAGCCAGTTATGATGACTGCACATCAATATTCTCGTTCCAAGCTTTTTTTTAATAACTGATTGACTCAATAACTGTATAAAAATCTGTGTTGCATTGCTAATTTACCTAATGTTTGTTCGAGTTCTGGGTGTTTTGTTTTCGTATTTGTGCTTCACACACTAGGCCAGTGAGATACCCCCAAAAAGTGGCTTTTGAAACAGCAAAATGTGACTACATCTTCTAATCTTTAATTTCAGGTTTTTCTTTAAAATCCTGAAACTAGAATGTGCTGGGCACTCATAAATCATTTTAGGGGTGGTTCCTGATCACCGACACCTATTAGGTACCATGATTCCTATCCCTAAGACTACTAAAATCCTAGGCTGAGCTAGGAGGATAAAAGTTCTTGGCCTAGTAAATAAATAAAATCTTATTTTGTTTTTATTTTATTTTTCGATGTAGTCACTTTTAAGCTTGACACATTTCTGAGAGCTGAGAGCCCAAGCATTTAAATAAAATAATACATTAAATGTTATGAACTTATGACAAAGAGTCAGAAGTGTCTATCCTAAGTGTATATATTATATCCATCCTATCACTCTCCCAGGTATGCTGATAGAAATCTATGGGGATAGGCACGCCTTTTGTATGTATTTATTTTGTAACTTTTTTTTATCATTTGTGTGTACAATAATGAAGGTATTCGTATATATAATACAAATAAAATATATAAATAAAAATAATACAAATAAAATTCGCATATCTCCAGTGAACACACACATGCATGCAGACCATATAACGGGCACAGGAAAGCTCAAATCTCTTCTTCCCGGCACAAAGAGTGTGATCGGCAAAGCTTCAGGGGCACAAGCAGATATCCATCTGGTTAATGGAGACGTGGTCAAGTTTGGTCAACATGAACTACTAGCAACATCCACTCCAGGGCATACAAATGGATGTCTCACTTATATTTGTCATAAACAGGTACTCTCATTAATTTATAAAGATCTATATTTCATACTAGTGACCAATAAGGAATCTTTGTGACTATAGCGTATACTCTATAGTCGTATTAATGAGAGTAGGTATGTATACTTCATACAAAAACTATAGCTATGGAAAAAATCTGCAAACTATAATTCCAATTAAAACCAGTGCAGTAAAAATATCATCAACATAATTTTTTCCAAAAGTAGCTTTTTCCGCCGTTTGGAATAAAAAACATGGTTGTACTTCCAATTAACTGCTCCATATATCCACAAAATTAAATTCATTTTGCAGAGTTTAAGGATGGAAATTGTCCTTGTAAGTGTGACTTGTTTTTGCCCTTAAAATTTTGATATTGAGGCATTTCGAAGAACTTGAAATGCTTCAATATCAAAATTTTAATTCAATTTATAATTAATTGCATATTCTGTATTGATTAAAGAAAATAAGATACACAGCGCATTGTTCAAGATTGTTGCCTCATAAAATGTACAATATAAGGTTGTCTGGTACACTTAAAACTCATTGTCGGTATTTGTAGTGGTATTTGAGACTGAACCCTATTTTTGTGGCGTTATAGCTGAAAGTTTAACGTTATCCGCTGTATAAATGAATCGGTAATGCTATTTACTAGGAACTGCGAATCTAGTGTATCTTTTATTTGTTAGTTACAATGTTAACGTGAAATTATTATTTACATATTAATAATACGTTATTCTCCTTTGTTTGCAATTTCATTGTCCTGTTTATAACAAAGAAGTAAATGGTAATAAAATGTTCAATGTAATGTATATGGCTTATGTCACCATACTGTAATTATAACCTGGCAAAATTAACTTGCAGTGATTAAGGGTGTAGATTGTTGGCCTGAGATCTCGATTTCGAGCGACCGCAGCGCCAAAGTTTAATGTAACATCCGACGGGGCGGATGAATGACCTAGAGAGCGCGATTTTCAAAATGTTTTGCAACAAACGTTCCACGTTGAGAAATTGTTATTGAACTTGAATATTTACAGCATAACAATAACGTTGAATTTTTGGAAACTAGCTGTTGATTCTTTTTAATAGATTAATAAGAGTAGTTGAGACACAATTTTTATGTTTTTCTATCATTTGACATCTGACATTTTTGTATTCTACTTACCTAAAATTCCAACTATTTATTTATTTGTAATTTCACTACCAAAATTTATTCTAATTCGTAAAATATTCATTCAATAAAATAATTGCAAATTCAGTAGGAAGTGTGTTTATCTCTACGCAAGGAAATGTGCCTATTGCGTAAACTCAAATACTTACTTTTTGTTTACGATCACCTCGTCGATATCTAAAAAAAATCCTAGGGTTTTAAAAAAAATGTCAATAAATGAAACACAAGTATAAAAATGATTTATTTACTACACAATAACAAATATGAGTCGCCATTACTCGCTATCTCAAAAGCGTGCTAGGGTTGTACAAAAATTAGTAAATAATTCATTTATTTACTAATTTTAACAGAAGTTTGTAAATTATTAATATACTAATTAAAAGTATGTAATTAAACAATAACGAAATATGAGTTCAAAATTCTAATGGTTTTTCATTCGATTACGGATCAAGTTCTGATTTCTGCTAATTTGATGATAAAATCAATGGCTATCACAAAACCTATCAGAATGAAAACGTTACCAGCTGCCCGATTCACGTAAGTAATAAAAACCGTAGCGCAGTGACGTCACTTCGTTTTTTGCAAATTTAGCCCTTTTAACCGACTTAAAAAAAGGAGAATTCTCAATTCGCTGTATTTTTGAACCAATTTTTATGATTCTTTACACCAGGTAACTCAGAAATTGTATAGTAATTGAGCTATTGGAAGATTTATGACAATCCAAGACTAGATAAGTAAGTGCGTTTAAAACAGAAAACCAAAAGGCGATTTCTAAGTTCCTAAGTTAAAACGACTTTTGGACTGGCGTGTTTACGTGAATCGACTGGCTGGGTAGTTAAGTTACCTGTATCTTTCAAAATCATTAGGCGTTCTTCTCTTTCATAACACGTAAAGCTCTTTCTTTCCTCTCTTTCATAGCCTCTATGATACTGGGCGCGTCACGAATGGGCATGCTTCGTGACTGCCGAGGATCAACTAATTCTGGAAGTAGGCAATCGTAATAAAACCTAACTAATTTCATCTCCATTTTCTCCTCCCAAAATTTGTCGTCCTTTTCTATAATATAAACTTTCATAGGTACAGTAGCACCAAACCAGATGCCAAGCATGCAAACGTTTCTTTTAGTAATATGTACCTGTCCCTGAATTTGGAAATACCAGTTATGATTTTTATTTATGACATAACCCTTGGAAGCCTTGTCCTTAACCCAAAAGGTATGTTTGGCCATTGCTTCATCAAGAGTCATGCCAGCTAAAGAATGTGGGCACTTAATTTCAATTAAACCGTTTGCATAAATGCCATCTGGTGTAGTACCAAGAAATTCATATTGATCGTCGACGAACAAACCGCAACCTTGTATACTAATATTCTCTTGAATTTCTAACTGTTTAATTGCGGTTTCTTCGTTTTCGATACCGTACCGTACAGCAGGCAAACTGGAGATATTACTACCATAAACGATTTTACGAACAAGAACAGCACAACTTGTGCTCTCTCGTTTTTTACAAACTTCCCCGAACGATGATGAGGTTAGTAATTTTCTCCTTGTACTCATCCACTCAGAACTACTTCTTTGCAAATGGGTCGACCTTTCAAGCTCCTCTCTTTCAGCACAAGACAACTTTAAATCGGCTAAAAAAGATGACTTGGCTTTCTCATATAATTCTGGACTCAGATCAGGTTTTTCGCAGTTTGGTCCATAGTGAGCGTCTTTCGATACAGCGCTGTGGCTCTTTTTCAATCTTAATTTAGGTTTAGCAATTAAACGGATTCTACGATTACAATTTTCCACTTTCGCGATCAAAGGATTAGGACTAGATTTAAATATTACTTCATGAGTTTTACTATGAATCGATCCTGTATTAAAAGACACAACAGCAGCTGCGCATCGGCCCGCATAAGAACCACGGGAAGAATAATTTACACGCTTACCCCCTACTAATTTGGCAATCACTGCGTTAAAACTTTCAACTATATTACTTGTACAATTATGAATTAAACTTCTAGAATGATATGACAGTCTTTTACTTAAAATGTGTACCGCGTCCATTAATCCGCATCCAACAATTGCTGGAAGCAACCCAACAGGTTCTATTCGACGAGTATCAGGTCTACAGAAATACTCCTTGCAATATTGGTGATTACCAAATACGTGTTGTGGACCATTTAGGATATCTTCACTAAGATTTTTTATTTTTTCTTCGAGTGACTGATTTTGATCGCCCCAATATTTAATAGCGCATTTTACACCCGTTCTTAAACGCAAATACCTTTCTTTTAGGAATTTCCGCAATTCGCAAGGATACTTAGTGTCTTTCGACAGTTTCTCCAAGCTATTGCAGTAGTTTCGTAAAAGATGATTTTTGCATTCAATTTTCTCTACTGTTAAATTACCGTACGGTCGCGAATCTAATATTTTTTTATAAGTACTGGAATCGCCGTCTGCTACAAATTTATTATAAATTACACCGTGATCAACAATGGAACGTTTAAACCCCTCAACTATTATGGTCGATTCCATACCGGTAGATGATCCCGAATAATTCTTGAAACAACGGTGTTCCGAGGGCTGACTGTCGTTCTTTGCGGCTCGTGCACAAACTACGCAGTATTTATTTTTAACTCCAAAAAACAATACTTTATTAGTTTTAATGCCAATTATCGCAGCTGCGCCGGACAAGGCGGAAAAATTCTTACCATAAGATCTCTTGCTCCAACAACCGTCAACAGCAACAGATATTAATGGTGTACCATTTTTATCAACACTACCTATAGACACTGCGTACTCCGCTTCTTCCTTGACAGCTTCTGCCGTGGAATGTGCTGCTGTCTTTTCCCACCAATCGCAAACCGTATTATTAATTTCATTGTATAATGAAGGTGACATGATTGGTAGGGCTACTGCGGCAGTTAATGTTTTTAACTGATAGTAGCTCCCACCAGATGATATGATACCAGATACAATTTGATGATTCACTTCCATTCTATCTTCTTTCTTTTCAATCAAACACACAGTAAATTTCATACTACACATACTACATTTCATGATGAGTTTTGAGTCCAGACCAACTTTTACTTCACCTATTATACTGAGGTAACTTAACTTACAATCCATTGGACCGTGGTCCCCTATGGCCTGAAGAGCTTTAAAAAAAAAAGAAACGTCTACAACTCTACGCCCAACTTCCATTTCATCCACCTTTCCCTCTTGGTCGTTTTCAATAACTAGTTCCTGTAAAGAAAGATAATGGCTTGATTTTTTTTATAAAAAATAATTAAAAATTTAAAAAAATGCAAAAGAATTAATACAATATTAGGTTCCTGATGAATAGAAATTATAATTTCTTTACGCATTAGGTATTGTTTTTTTATGACGTCACCTATTTGAACGTAAATTTTCTTTTGAGAAAGTAATTGAGAAGTATTTCGGTACTAAGGTGTTTGTCTCTCGATGAAAATAATAAATATTGCAAGAAAAATCTATAGGTAGGTATTGAGATTTTGTCTTCGCCCATCACTAACTAAGTAGTTTGTTTATTTATGTAACAAGTCTACAAGAATTACGTATAACAACTTACCTCTATACAGCGCGTAGCATTGTTGCTCAGAGTCTCGGCCCCAAGGTTTTCTTTATTTTCAATACTGGAAATATTATTCATCAATATTATCCACTTTTTATTTATTTTGTACAACCCTAAGCCAGACGCTAGGCGCCTCGCGTCTGTTTGGCGGTATAGGTATGTCGACAAAGTTGCGCTGTCGCCTACCTACTTCCACAATTTGATATTTAGACAATACTAGCCGACCCGGCGAACTCCGTATCGCCTTTTTTTTTTTTAAAAATCCTATTATTTTGATATTACATACAGATACTTCAATTTTATTTATCAGTATAGATATAGATAATACAAACCAATATTTACATGTTATTGTAGGTATATGTCTGAATCGGGCGATCTAAATCATATGACATATTGTACACCGTCATTGAAAAGTTTTAGGACCACTTAAAACAACCATAATTTTTTTCCCAAAAATAATTTTTATTGAAACCAAAGTCAGAAATGTTCAAAAACAATGAATTTTTTCGATTTTAATCACTTTCGCTCGATATGACCACCTTTTGCCTTGACAATTTCCTTCAAACGGTCTGTGAACGAGTTGCATGCGGCACGAACGTGATCTTCCGGTATTTTGGCCCATTCTCGAACAATGGCTTTCTTGAATGCATCCATACTATGGTATTTTTTTGCGCCGACCTTGGTCTCCAAAATGGACCAGAGACAATAATCTAGCGGGTTTGCATCGGGAGATTTGGATGGCCATTCAGTGTGCGAAATGAAGTTCGGAACGTTGTTTTTTAACCATTCTTGGTTCACAAGCGCTTTATGTGCCGGTGCCGAGTCTTGTTGAAACGTCCACGGTCTCAAACCGAATTGTTTACGTGCCCACGGCTTCAGAGCAGCTTCCAGGACTTTTTCCCGATAGTATGTCGCATTCACTTTGACGCCAGGGTCGATGAAAACGATTGGAGTGCGCCCATTTTCGGTTACAGCTGCCCAGACCATAATTTGTGGTGGATGTTGGTTTCTGCCGACCGTACGATGATCCAAATTTTCACTCGACCTCTCTTTTAGCCATACACGATCATTTTGTTTGTTCAAATATTGTTCCAATGGGAAATTTTTCTCATCGGAGAACACAATGTTCGGAATTTCACCACTTGCGTGCCGACGAAGCAACAACTTTGATCGGTCCAGTCTAACTTTTTTTTGCTTTGCAGTGAGTTCATGCACTTTTTGGCACTTGTACGGCTTGAGTCCAAGGTCGTTTTTCAGCATACGGTTCATTGATTCGGTTGATACATGCAATTCTTTTGCCAGTTCATTTGCACTTCGGCGCGGATTTCGACGAATTCGTTCTCTCACTTTCTTGACCGTAGATTTTGTTGTTGCACTTTTTGGACGGCCACTTCTTGGTTTGTCGTTCACGCTACCGGTCTCATTCCATCGTTTTATGGTGCGACACACGAAGGATTTGTGGATTTTGAGGTGTTTTAGGTCGCGAACAATTTGCATTGTTGATTTTTTGCCCAAATAAAGAGCAATTACCGCATTACGCTTCATTTCCATGATGTAAAACTTTTTTTCTATAAATCGCGGAACAAAATGCTTTCGTACGCTTGTAAACAATAGACTGAAGTGTCATTAGGCTAAATTTGACAGTTGTGGTACGAGCGGTTTGAAAATGACAGCAGTCTGAAGTTGGTCCTAAAACTTTTCAATGACGGTGTATTAGCTTTGTAATGTACCCTGTTCAAATGCGATAATAAATAAGTAGGGAGGAACTTACATTTTATTCCGAGATCTTTTGGCTTTCATATTTTTATAATGCGTACAAAACTTTCTTTTCCCTGGCATGCCACTCAAATTCAATCAGTCCTGCGAAAAAAATAGCCTATGTTACTCAGTGATAATGTAGCTTTCGAATGATAAAAGAATTATTAAAATCAGTCCAGTACTTTTTGAGTTTATTCGTTACATACAAAAATCCAAATCTTTCCTCTTTATAATACCTATTAGTGTAGATATTGTATTTTTTACGATTTATATCTAGTTCCATCATGGTTTTCTTTCAGACATTCATTATATCGATACTTTCTACTAACTGAAAATAAATTAATTATAAAAATGTTATACTTACAGTTTTTTACAAAAAACACAAATTCACAATACGTAATTCTGCTGTCTGCAGCCGACAAGCGTGGTGTCGCGTTCACTTACAGAAAGGAACTGCCACTGCAGACCACCGAGATTGCACGAATGAAACGAACGTTTTATCCCATACATTTGTGTATGAAAAATTTACCTTAAAATATATCTAGATTTTAGGGCTTTAAAAGAGGAAGTCTTTGTTTGTAAAGGTATAAAAAGAAGTATACAGCTATACTTATTGGTTTCTTCAGTGTTCAAAAAGTGTTTCTTTTTATCAATTTGTGTTGATTTATGGGGTTAAATCTGAAAAATACGAAGTCATGTTTTTGCATTTTTACTCAATTTTGTGCGTTTGTTGACGTTTATTATATAACAACTATTAGGTTTAAGAGTTTAATATAAGCATGAACATACTTATTGGTCTTTGATTGTAATATATACAAATTATCATTGATATCAATCATATGTAAATAGGTTAAATATGAAAAATCGTAACACTATTTTCGGTGATTTTCACGATCTACACCCTTAAGTGTTGCTGTGAATGAGGAATATTATTACGTTGTTTGTAGAAAGAATAGTAATGATCCGCATGCATCGGGGGTGCCAACGTCTGTCATTCTGGATTGATGTTGGCATGTATCGCGGATGTGTATGGATGATACTCGTCTGCCTCCTTTTTTCGCGGCACCGTACCAATTAACATTCACAGTATGACGATTCTCCAAAGCAACAGTAGCCACGTGTCCGGTTTTTAAAAAAAGAATCGTTTATCTGCTTCGCGGCACTTTGTACACGCGCCACTTTGGTGGGGTTCAGTTCATTTTGAAAGACCCAAATGGTCGATTGCTGCTTTGTTTCGCGGTCGTAGCTGTAAATCCATGTTTCGTCACCTGTTGCTATGTTCCGCACCAAATTTGACGCCCCGTCCTTAAATCTGGTAAGCATGGCACTGCACCAAGTGACTCGTGTCGTTTTTTGATCCTCAGCCAAATTGTGTGTGATCCACCGTGAGCACAGCTTTCGCAAAGTCAAATGTTTGTGTAAGATTGATTGTATCCGACCAATGCCCATGCCTAAGGATGCCCCAATCTCATGGTAGGTCACATGGCTGTGTGTTTCGATCATATGGCGCATAGCATCGATGTTTTTGTTGTTGACAGCGATGGACGGGCGACCATCACGAAATTCGTCATTGAGATTGACACGAACGCGCTTGAATTTTGCAAACCAGCTATAAAGTGTTGTCTTGCTTGGTGCTTCATCGCCCAATGCAGTTTAAAACCAATCAAGACTCTGCGGAACTGTCAAATTACACTTAAAATCGTAGAAAATAATACAGCGAAAATTTTCGCTAGTTAAATCCATCGTAATGCACGCAATTTTTAACATGACGCCGCAATGAAAAAACAAATGACTATTAGATGAAACAAACTATGCTACAACTAAAGTATTCCATTTTCAAATATTGTAATTACTTTTTAAATATTGTTTATTTATGTAAGTGGCCAGTTCCGGAAATTTTCAGTGGGACTTATGTAGTAATATTAAATCGGTTTTGTTATACGGTTGCGAGACATGGAAGAATTTTAAAGACCTTACACGCGCACTCCAGATCTTTGTCAATCTGCCTGCGTCAGATCCTGAAAATCTTCTGGCCGGACACTGTTGCCAATGTAAACTTGTGGAGACTGTGCCAGGAAGATCCTATTGATCAGCAGATAGAACGTCACAGATGGAACTGGGTTAGACATACTTTGCACAGGGATCAGAACCACATTCCCAGACAAGCGCTGGATTTAGTCCCAAGGTGCAAGCATGGTTGACCTAAGACGATCAAACCTGGCTGCGTACAATGACATCAGAAGTGCAGGAAATTGGTCTCAGCCAGAGTGAAGTGAATCTAGCAGTCGCTGATAGAATGAGATGGAAAAGCATTGTCTGCCCTCTGCCCTACATAGGTATAGGAAAGGAGTAGTTATAATTTTATATGTTATTAACACAAATAGTGCAGTTCTTTTCTAACATGTGACTTTGAAATCTGAAAACGCAGTCATTTTTTATAAATTTTGATTTCATGAATTTGTTTGTTTAGCTTCATTTATGATGTTTTATTATGTCACAATTATTTACAAAGAGTGAAATACGCCATAATCCTAGTTATTAGTTCTAGGCTGTCACTACTCATCACCGAACTACCCCTCTGTTCCTAATGTAGAACAAAGGAATCCAGTTATATACAACTCTGCTTTTAAATTCGTATATTCTAGCTTATTAGGTACAAAACGGACTGGCCCAACCACCTATAATCTCGTTTTTTATAATCTTGTTTCCACCATGACATCCCTCCTTTTATCTTGACAGCCAAAACATCGAAAACCCGCCTTTTTGTGTTGACATAACAAGAAATATATTCTAATAACTATTTTGCACAGATGTTATAATGAAAGGTTATAATGGAAACTTTTTTAAAAATAAATATCTTATTATATCTTTATAAATAACAAGAATTTCAAATTTCAGGGCATAGCATTCACTGGGGATACACTTCTCATACGAGGCTGTGGTCGCACTGACTTCCAAGAAGGTTCCTCAGAGGCCCTCTACCACTCCGTTCATACAAAAATATTCACACTACCTGAACATTACACACTTTACCCGGCCCACGACTACAAGGGACAAACGGCAACGACTGTGGCCGAAGAAAGGAAATACAATCCAAGGCTGACAAAATCGTTGGAGGAGTTCATAAATATAATGGAAACATTGAATTTACCATATCCTAAGATGATTGGTGAGTTTTTGATACTTTTTTTCATAAGAAATTGGAAAAAATGGGAACTCCAGTTTTTTGCCTGTTTATGAAGTGACATGAACCAAAATATGTTTTGCATGAAAAAACTGACTTTATTTTCAAAAAAAACTTCATTATTATATTGTCTAATAGGCAAGTAACATTACTGCTGGTACGCCTATTAGTCCAGTCAAATTAAATAAATTTTGAGGCCAACTTTGCATTAATATTTAAAAGCGATTTTTTCACTGTAGAGTGTAGGAAAGTAAATTGTGTAGTATGCCGTGAAAAATTTCTATCTGGCCAGGTCTAAAAACCTCCAGTCCTAAAACTTCTTTTCACCCTTGTATGTTATGTCATATTTCAACACAAATTATTAAAAATACTGACAACTTGCCGCCCCCGCTCTTCTCTTTAAAAGGTCAAAATCCAAAGTAGGTATGCAATAAGAGTCCGCTTGTGTACCGCGTGCAGATTTATTATTATTATTAAATTATTATATATTAAACAGCTCTATGGGCTTAGATTTGTTTAATATCGCTATTATAAAATTTATAGGGTGAATAAAATGAGGAAGTTCTTAAAATAGGTTTGGTTGAAAAAAATTATGTGACCTTTTTATAAATCGGCCTCATAGATTTTGGAAAATTATATTCTTTTAAATTTATTGTTTTAATTTTTTTTTGGCTCAATGGTATGGGTTATTAATCTTATGGAATTAAATCTTTTTGTGTTTGATAGACCTAACATTCAGCTAAATCTGAAAAAAAATCAGGCACTTGTCTCAATTATTAAAGTCACTAAGACCAAAAAATATCTTCAAACTCGTAGTTTGGTGAATAATCACGAAAAAACTACAAAAATCATAACTCGTAAACTACAAAAAATCGCGGAACATGCACGGGGGTGATTCGAGTACCCCCGGAGCTCAAACTTTGGACTTCCGCTTAACTCCATTTCTTGGGACTTCCTGTATAACTCTGTTATTGAAAATGTAAGCAGACTGGACGAAAAATACAGATTGAAATATTTTTTACGTGTTTTATAATTATTATTTGGATTAATTCTTTGATTAACGATAGTTTTCAACACATGAGACTCATCAAATGCAAATTAGTATCGATTCAGGCGCCCTCTATAATGCAATAACGCTATAATATTTAATACTCTGTGCTGCGCTACGATTTATTTACGATTTTTATTTTCAGATAAAGCTGTACCTGCAAACAAAGTATGTGGACTGTACTAACTGGGATTGGGATAGTATTT
Organism: Sesia apiformis; assembly: GCA_914767545.1. Lineage (NCBI taxonomy): Eukaryota > Metazoa > Arthropoda > Insecta > Lepidoptera > Sesiidae > Sesia > Sesia apiformis. Next base: position 5,202,617 of record OU611962.1, read on the forward strand.
CGCTAGGATTTTAAATATAAGATATACTGTATAAAGCAGGACTTGAAATCGGAAGTATTTTACAAATCTGATTTTATTTTTTATAGAACAGTCAGCAGAATTAAAATAACGATTACGTTCATTTAAAAAGTCTCAGTAATAAATTGATAACAACTAAAACCAAATATCGGTTATTGTAACAGGTAAACAAACTTGTGAACAAATAGTACCTATGTCTGTGATATATCCTTGTTTGTAAATATACGAGTATAAGGACATCTATAAAATTAACAAAACTATTTTTAAAGGTATTGTGAATAGAGAACAAAGTAATTAAGTAGAAATGTTTATATTATTATTAATTTTCGATTTTATTATTGTTGACAATAAAATTTTTAAAAGCATATTTTTTTTATAAAAACTCAGAAGTGTCCCCGAACCCACAATGCATCTTGGCCGTAATACCAATTACGCCAGCAAAGGTATAAATTATTAAAAATGAAATCGATTCACACTTCAATAGTTAAATGCCTGAAAACTTATTATAAACTTGGATTTTACAGGAATTTACAAACCTCCACTATCTATCCCATATTACATTATACGCTCTATTCATCCTATTCCATTCCCATGGAGGAGTGGGAGGGATGGAACAGAATGAGAAAATCTCTTTTATACTTTCAATTCTTCATCCTCTTTCCAAATTTAAATCCACTCTTAAATCTTCAAAGGAAAGCGAAGCACGAGTTCAACGCGATTTAATAGATGTTAAAATGGAGTGTAGGTTTTCTCGGCCGGTGTCCATATTAATTGAATCTTCCGGGCTACTTGGCCGAGGTCTTCTGGAATCTCTTCTCTTTTTTCCAACTTCCAACTCGTAATTCGAGTTGCGCTCGTTGCCACAGTCGTCGAGTCAGTGGCGCTCGAGAAGCCGAAGAGATAACATCTCTCCGAAAGTGAACGCAGTCGCCACTGAAGATGTCAACCGCAGTTGTTGACGAAACGTTTGGAAGAAAGAAAAGAGATTCCAGAAGACCTCGGCCAAGTAGCCCGGAAGATTCAATTAATATAGATATTAAAATGACTTATGAACCTATGAAATGACCGATTTTGTTACTGGCCACTGAGTTTCGATATCTTCTGTTCTAATTCGAATTTCAAAATAAAACAAAATGCATCTAATAGCTATGATGCTCTTATTTCAAAATCAGTATTTCATTGTTTTTCTGTACCTACATTTTGTTCATGTGATTGTCTTGAAAATAAAATGGATAAATTGAAAACTCCTGTTATTTTTTAATATGAGTTTCGTCACGGCACCAACGCAAGTCAGACAGCTCACAATGTCAATAGTGCGTATGGGCCAAACACCATAAACGATCGCACCGTGCGTTGATGGTTTGAACGCTTCCGTTCTGGAAATTTCGATCTCAAGGATGAGCCCCACGAACGACTTACGACCAAGATTAATAACGATGAATTAAAGGCTATAGTGGAAGCAGATTCATCTCAAAATACAGCTGATTTAGCAGCAGGGTTTGATGTTAGTGATAAAACAATGTTGGTTCATCTGCGTCAAATCGGCAAAACAAAGAAGCTCGAAAAGTGGATACCGTATGAACTGAACGCACGTCGAAGTGTGCACTGTGTTATTGAACAGGTGCGAACAGTCACAGTTACAGGAAACAAATTTTGGACTCATTAAGTGTTCAGTAGTGCAGCGTAAACATTTTTGAAAGACTATGAAAGTAATTAAGAAACAATAGAAATGAAAATGAGCTCAACTTACAGTGACGTCGACAATATCAAGAGCTACATGTGAAAAATTAAATGAAAACTACGCAGTAATTGGATGGTAACTGTCGGCACGTGTAAGAGAAAGGTGCACGGTTGTCACTCGCCGTTGACGACATCATTGGCAAGCACACTGTTGCAGTATATAAGCATACTCCTGATTCGTGTGCAGTGAATGGGATAGGACTTGTAGAGATTAATAGCCAAAGACTAATCTTTGAACTGATACGAGTCAAAAGGTGTCGACCCTAGTTTCTCTAGTTACATTGTGCGGCAATAATGTATGTATTCGATGGTGTTGAGTAAGTCGTCATTTGACCATTGTCGCAGTACCTCGCCTGTGCAGAATATTATATTGTGCCAGTAAATATTTTATGAAATTATGTGTTTTATTCACATTCTATTAATCACATACCTAGTGCCTTAAGGTGCTTTGAAATTTGGGCACAATGATGTGCCGACCTTGAAAAAACCAGAGTGAAAGAACTTTAAAGAACCAGGCACGCAGAGTTGGATGCACGATAGCAATACTTTGTTTCTTTTTTTACGTCATTGATACATAATCTCTTCTCTTTTCTGTTACACAGTGAGGGAAGATATCACTATGTCTATTAGTTTCTCTGTCTTCGATTGGATCACTGTGAATCATTACCATCTATCTATTGGAAGAAGTAATTTAATTATGATCTGTTTTTCTATCATCATATTAAAGAAAGAAATATTTTTCGCATTTGTCTATAGAAATGCAGCATTCGTCTCTTTCGGTAACTTGATGAATTTCGTTTTGGAACACCTGTTTTATTTAATTACGTTTGAATTGTTAATTACATACATATTACATTACGTAATGCAGTCGATATCCGGTAATTAATTTGTATCCGCCCGGTTACTGAATACAGAGCTTGTATTCAGTTGAAAGATTGCTGATAGCCAGGACTAGATATATTTAAATTCGTGACGTCATGATTATGAGTGAACTTCCGCTTGTACCTACTGAGTGTCTACATAAGTGCTACTGGTTTTTCCATTATCACTAGCTCGGCGATGAACAAATCAAGAGTAGATATAATGAAATAAGGAGTTACTTTTATTCCATTATAACTTATCCCCTCCTTTTTTATAGAAGAGATGGCAGACGAGCAGGCGGGCCACATGATGGTAAGTGGTCACCGACGCCTATGCACACTTGCAACATCAGGGCGGCATGTGGATGTATGGGTGTATGTGGCGGCACGGCGCTGTCGAACCTGCAGAATCCTGTGTGAATAGGATTGAAGAAAGCTTCACAGCTACAGATGAATTTCTTGAATTCTTGAAATTGAATTTCTTGATTCCTATGACGTAGCATAACAGAAAATCTCAGGTGGCAATTCATTCCACAACTTTCGGGTTCGCGGTATAAAGAGTCTTATCCCATCGACTGTAAAGTGATCGAAAGATGACGAATGGGACGGGATGAGATAGGAATGAGGTCTGGCCTGTGGGATTAGGACTGAGGAAAACGGATTGGGGGATGGGACAAGACTAATAATTTGGAATGCGGAGTATCATTATCCAATGATATATTCCATCTTGTTATGCAGACTCGACAAAAAAAAAGAGATTTAAAACAGTCGAGTCACACAAGTTCGAAGCATGTGCATGTGTGCATGTTAGATCGAGGCGTGTGTATTTAATCACCCCCACGAGCTCACGTAGTGTCCTGGAGCTCAATTCTGAATATTCCAATAATTAGTAAACAGCAATTCGTGCCTTCGCAAACTAATTAACGTATAGTAATATTAGCCGTGCAGTGTCGGTCGGCCATATAATAACACTACGCCATCTCTTCTCATGGGTCTCTTAAAAGGCGACTAAGGGATATAAAAGCCGCTATCACAAGCCCCAAGGAACTACACCATCTCCAAAAGAGTGAACTCGCCAACCCGCTAGGCCAAAGCAGCGTGGTGTTTTAAGAGTATACTCTTACATCCCTCATGCTGAAAACAATGTGCGGTCCATGTCCAGCAGTGGACGATATAAGGAATAGTTGCGGTTACGATTTAAATTGCTCCTTATCACATTACGGTACGTTAATTTATGTCCACTAGAGATACACTAAGTCATAACTATTATTAAAATTAGATCTTAGTTCTTAGAACCTTTTTTGAAGACCTAAAACCAAAAGCTTCACAACAATTATTATTCTACGTACTGCTTTTATAAAAGTGATTCAATGTCAATTTTCTTTGACGTTTCATTAACGGGAAATTCGTTGTTCGCCCCAGGGGAGTCTATATAAGAGAGAAGATGGGGGGATTCATGGTCACGATATGGCATTAGCGAAATGTCGCAACATGAGTAGAAAGTGACTGTTTCCCGACGGTCCCCAGCTAAGCGACAGTTTATGTAATACTTACATTAGCTCATGGTTTGGGCCACTTGGATTCCATTTTGTAAGTTATTATAGACAACGTGATCAAAAAATCCATTATATATAACAAGATGAATCGTCACATAACCATAATTATGCATGCAAACTTGTGCATGGGGGCTGTACTTATAGCCTTAAAACACTACGCTGACCAAACGGGTTGGCAAATGGTGAGGCCACTCTTTTACAAGTGGTCTAGTTATTGAGGGCTTGTGTTAACCGGCAGATGGTCAAATGTAACTTCCTAATCATGTAGTGACGATATTTGAAGCTCTGAATCCTGGATTTGGCACACAATCTTCACACATTAGTGAAAACAGCAATAAGATTTATTATAGCAGTACCTACTTGTTTAAGCATAAACACATACTCGTAGACAAGTATGGTCCTGTATGTTGGTAATGAAGTTTATTTATTTTATTAAGCTTTTGCGCTATTAAATAGTAGAACGGTGGACTTACTCCTTGTTACATTCTCTCTCAGTCAACCCGTGGTTGAAGCAGAGAATACAAGAGAGAAATAATGAACGCTTTTTTATATAAGAAGGCGACAGAGATGTAGACAGTAATACATTTAATGGTAAGTAGATAGTGTCGCCTGCGACATCCGTGATAGGTACATCCTTACATCAGTTCAGAATGATAAATGTTGTCACGCTCCGGATGCGCTAGCCCACCTTTGGGGATTTAGGAATGAAATTGGAGAAAGCGCTGGAAAAATGGGTGGAAATAGGGTGGGATGGAAATGAGTTCTGCCATATCTCACGCACTTCCGAAACACGTAGGTACATTTGCCGAATAGGAGAAAGTGGAGGAATGCAATATGTTTCACGGTAGTCTTTTGTGAAAGGCTGTGGGATTGCAGGTGCACTCCACTCCGCGTCATGTAGGTATTTTACAAAATTAGGTATATCTAGTTGCGGAATCAATATTTGGTACCCTACATAAAGTTTCCGTTATTTTCATTTAAAGTAAACACACGAGAAAATCACTATCCTCGACTTCTGGTATTTTCTTCATATTGATTCATACGCTGGAATGCATGTATCGTTTGGTTTTTTGTGTTACTAGTTCACTGCAGATACAGTGACATCGTTCTACTTGGCTCGCCATTTGTTAGTTTTCTTGGCTAAATAACACAAGGGTCTGTCTGTATCTACTTGTTTCGTTTTATAAAAGAAAAAAAAATCAATTCATTGTCAGATATGTCACTGCCGTAAGTTCTTCGCCTTCCGGGCCTCCTCCTGTCCTGGATCATGCACTCTATAATGAGTTAATGAGTATACCGATATCTATAAAGTCTTAAGTTCTATGGCAAGTACACTAGAGAAACGCTTTAGGTTGCTTTTTAATCAGCAAAACACGTTTAGCACACTCAGCAGAATTAATTCCATTTTCATTGTGTACTGTGTAATTGCTTTATTAAATAAAAACCGGAGCTTTTGTTAAAACACAATACGTGCGGGCAGGATCGCCAACGTTCATTTATATTTACATAACGAAGGGTTAAAAACACCACAAATAAAAATACACGTGTACATAAGCAAACAATACTTACATATTTATCATACTACATCTCTATGTATACTACTACTACTACTATATGATACTACTCTTAGTATCAGCCTATAACGCCCCACTGCAGGTAACCGGCTTCCCCTGGTAAATCAATAGGAGGTTTGGGCCACGCGGGCCCAATGCGTATTGGTGGATATCATGCTACAGATTTTTTAAGCATGCGGGTTCCTCACGATGTCTTCCTTCACCGCCGAGCTAGTAATAATTTAAAAAAAAAAACAGTACTCAAGTAGAAACTCAGGTGTACGGGCTGAGGAATTGAACTCGCGACTTCACGAATGAGAGACGAGAATACATTTATACACTTGTACGAGAATATATCACTGCTCCAATTGTTATATGAAACAATTGATGTTTATAAAATATATCAATTAAAAGTACAGCCAAGTACCGTATTATATAAGTCGTCACACTTATGCCTGTTGCAAGAATTCAAGAGGTAATTTTTTGGCACAAGAATATGTTTATTTTACTACTAAAACGAATAAACTAAAAATATATAGGTATTTACTTTACATTTTAAATATTGCTCAATTTTATGACATTTATATTGATTACGTAATTATAATCTATAAAAAAATCATCCTCCTGACAAATAGACCTATTTGGATCTAGCGGAGTATGAAATTAGACGACTCATATATGCAATAGCAGTAAAAGATACTTTAATCAATACCCTTTGATCAATCACAATTAGGACATTGGACGACATTATTCAACTACTTTTATACATTACTCGTCCTCATACACAGTATACCAGACTAAACACATTCGTGAACATTTGTGGGATTACGTTACACATAATCAATATTCCACCAATCATTCCACCCGGAATTCCGGCGTTCGTCCAAAAAGTAAAATACGTCGGCGAAACCTTATCGTTGTCCCCACATGGCCGATTTTCAAGCGCATATTTGGATTTGCCATTGTTCCCCAAAAAGGCTTTTTGAAAAGTTCTTTCCAAAAGGTACTTAATGGACGTTACGTGACGAAGGATGGGCTTTGTGGGTATATAATAATTTATCTAGATGTTTATTTTAGGTATATTGTTTGAGTAATTTCATTTAAATAGAATTTGTAAATTGTTCCTGTTTAAGTATCTAAAATAAATGAGGCTGTCATTCATTTTAAGGATTCATAACATTGTAAATCTGAAACTACCATGGGACCCATAGGATAAAGCTTGAATATTTGGGCTAGCTTACATATTCACTAAGGATGAGAATAATTTACAGTTACTAAGGTAGGTAATTGCCGTCTTCATTGGCTGTAACGAACATGTCTTATTTAGCTTGTAAGGTCGAGAAGGATCAAGAAGATGCAGAGTTTATATTAATTTTCTTTATATTTGTTTCAACTGCTTCCTTATAATTCTGGGATAATAGCAGCCTTCAATGCAGAGAACGTTTTGGATACAGAGCTCTCCCTATCCAGTGATTAAATCTAACTTTGTGGATGTATGCCACTATTGCTTATTTATTCGTCTGGCGGTTGTTTTTTACAGTTGTAATGTGTTATTTGAAGCTTAGTGTATAGTTTATATAGGTAAAGAAAAGGTAAACGAAAGCCTGTAATTGTACACGTTTTGGGCTAATTCACAATGTAAAATATGTAATCAAACGAACTTCTCAAGTGAAGTTCGATCAATATTATATGAGTCGCTTCATTCGAACATATACCTAGTGATAATAACCAGGTAGTCCTTTTAATTCTTCGCACGATTTTTTGAAAAACAACGGTTTTGACAGGTATATATTTTCTGTTCACTACCCACTACCAATGCTACGACCGCCATTTCACTTATTCCATCCTCATTCTTTAGAGAGCAGTTCAAGTAGGTACAGCTTATTGGTAAAGCAAGGTTATGAGAAGAGCGGGAAACTTATATCTTCGAATGAAGCGACTCATATAATATTGATAAAAGTTCGTTTGACGACATATTATATTTCGTCATTTCATTTTTCAGATAAGTGATATTAATCAGGTATGTTATATGTTTATGTTATATGGTATGTTATTGATATATATTATATGATTTCTGACATGTTCAGAGATTTACAATATTAGATATTTTAATGTAAATGAAAGTTCTGTATTCGTCCAAAAAGTTTTTTTTTGATACGAAGTAGTAGTAAATGTAACCATGAGACCTTAAAGACCATGTAACCATGACGTAGGTTAACGCGCTGCCGAGGTCGAGGAGTGCCGCGTGCTGTGTGCCGAAAACATAGCCACGTCGACACAGCACTCCGCTACTGTTTGATCCACCTTCTTATAGAGTAGGCCGAAGCTTTATTATGAGGTTTATTGTAAGCGATTAAGAGATGATACCTCAGTGCTTGAAGACGAAGGTCTTCGACCAGTGTGTGTTGCCGGTGATGACCTACGGCACCGAGACGTGGTCTCTGACTATGGGCCTCATAAATAAGCTCACTGTCGCACAGCGAGCTATGGAGAGGGCTATGCTCGGGGTTTCCCTACGTGATCGAATCAGGAATGAGGAGATCCGTAGACGAACTAAAGTCACCGACATAGCCTCTCGGGTTAGCAAGCTGAAGTGGCAGTGGGCAGGGCACATAGCTCGAAGAACCGATGGCCGATGGGGCAGAAGGGTTCTCGAATGGAGACCACGTACCGGCGGACGAAGCCGAGGACGTCCATCTGCTAGATGGACAGACGACCTCATAAAGGTTGCGGGCACCCGCTGGATGCAGGTCGCTGCCGATAGGTCTAAATGGCGGACAATGGGGGAGGCCTATGTCCAGCAGTGGACGTCCAAGGGCTGAGAAGAAGAAGAAGAAGAAGAAGAGATGATCAGTAGACTCTGATTTTAAATTAGAGGTCACATAAAGGTAATCCTCCAAAGTTGTAGCTGGACAAATGCTAGAATCTTCCGTGAAGTACGGGAGCATCAAAGTAGGTTGTTCTCTACCCGCAGCTGAGGTTTTAATCAAATCAGGGAATTAAATTTTTAATCCATTATGCAGTTTCTGAATATGAGTTGATCTTTAAGGGATAAAGTCTGTTTCTCTGTGGGCCGTATACAGGGCTAAAAGAATAGCTAATTTTTTAGTAAACTTATCTATATTAATGTTCTGTTTGGAAACCAATTTGAGACATAATTAATTACTAACTGGGGATCCCATGTACAAGTAGGTAGGTATTTTTTATTTTTTTATTATTATTTCCGATACACTAGCAGCTTTAAGCTGATGCGTGTACATTGTTTTGTTGCACTTTTTTTTAAATGATTGTCCAGTCTATTTTTGAAACAGTTCACCGAAGGGGCACTAATAACAGTTTCCGGCAATTTGTTCCAGTCTTTCACTACACGGTTGGGCAAAAAGTGTTTCTTAGGATTGCTTGTAGTCGGCACAGTTGCGAATTTAAGTGAGTGTCCTCTCAGATTTTTGTTTTCGTTCATAGTATAAATGGTTGCCATGTTTGGTGTGTTCAGTGTGTTGTAATATCCATTTAGTATTTTATATGTCTCTATTAAGTCTCCTCTTTGTCTTCGTTGTTCTAGGGTGGTTAGACCTAGTTTTTGGAGTCGAACTTCATATGTACAGTTTTTCAGAGATGGGACCATTTTGGTAGCTCTGCGTTGTACTCTTTCGAGAAGATCAATATCCTTCTTGAAGTAAGGATTCCAAATCTGGAATGCATATTCTAGTAGTGGACGTATGTAAGTTTTGTAGATCTTTAGGAAGAGATTTTCGTCTATGTAGGAGAAAGCTTTTCTTATTGTGTATAGAATGGAGTTTGTTTTTTTAGTTAATTTAATAATATGGGTTTCCCATTTTAGATTCGATGTGATGTGTACTCCAAGATCTTTCTGGCACTCCACAACTTCTAGTTGGTTTTTGTTAATGTAGTATTTCATTTTGGGATTTTTATTGCCAATGTGTAGTACTGTGCATTTATTTTCATTTAGGGTTATTAACCAGTCTTGGGTCCATTGGTAAATACTGTCAAGGTCGTTTTGGATAACATCGTGGACTATGTGCGGGTTGCCCATTATTTTTGTATCGTCTGCAAAAAGCGATAGTTGAGACTGTACACATTGCCTCAGGTCGGTCAGAAAAATTCCAAAGAGGCTTTTGTATGGCTTTTGTCTATAAACCTCTTTTAGAAGCCGGTTTATATTCTCATCTGCTCCTATGTCGTTCCCCAGAATTAACGATAAGGCAGATCTGTGACTGTTTATGGTGGCATAAGATGCACCCTTTTTAAACTGATGGACTAAAAAACATATTATAATTGGAATAGAATGATTAAAAAACATCCAATCCGCTATCAATACAGAATTGCCATCGGCAGACCGAGTCGGCGATCTGCCGATATTGATATATCAATATCGGCGATATTGAGTTTATCATTAACTCTAAACCTGTTGGTAGGGTGTTTCGTCATAAAAAAGCGAGCCGGAGAGCATCGTGGCCCCCACGATAAGATTCCTGTGAAGGGGGTGGATTGACCTAAACGGGAGCGTAAGAGGTCTCTATTAAAAAATAAAATCTCTGATAAAATGATTAATTGAGAAGCGGAAACCAAGATTGACCAGGCCCGTAAAGAATGACTAATATTCCCGCAGCTTTGTCTTCGAATGCCTTATGTAAAAATTTGAAGATCAATGAAAACGGTGGAAATGCGAAAAAAAAAACCCAGGTTATAATAAAGGCGTCTACCGTCAAGGCGACTGGATCCCGCATCCATGACAGATTTTTTGTCATTTGGTATTGGTGCGAGACGCGAGGAGATCTATGTTTGGTTGACCCAGGGTCTGAACTATCCTTCGAAAAGCCCAATCTGATAGTTCCCACTCTGCGTCAGTATTTGTTTTTCATAACTTTTCGTCAGCAATATTGTCATTTGTATATACGATATTGTCTTATACGAAGACAATAACCAGGTGTCGCGTTTCTCTCAACCAACTGGAGGTGCCTGAAAGTCTCATTCTCATCATTCGAGACTATCTTACCCATCGCACCTTTCGCTACAGAGTTATAGGCACTGTGTCCAGTTCTCGCCCATTCAGAGCTGGAGTCCTCTAGGGCTCCGTACTAGCACCGACGCTCCCTTTACACCAATGACATCCTCCACTCCCCTGGAATAGAGCTTACCCTCTTTGCGGATGACACCGCCCTCTACGCGTTAGATAGTAACCTATGACGTGTCTCTCTTCGCCTCCAACGCGCAGTCACCGCCCTAGGCGAGTGGTTTGTGAGGTAGAGTGTCCCACGGTGAAAAATGCAGCTATGGCTGGCCATGTGCCAGCCCAGGGTTCCTAACTCTAGGCCCCGTCTCTCCCTACTCCCGATATCCCTTCTCGGTCAAACTATGCCCTGGGTTAGGAAGACCAAATATCTCGGGAGTCACTCTAGACTGGCTAGACCATCAGTTACCCTTCCGAGAACATATAAAAACTGTCCGAAACCGAGCCGCCTTTGTGCCTCAACCCTCTCATAGGTGGGAGAAGTATAATATATAATGGGAATATATAAGCTGACATTGTACAAAACCTTCGTACGGCCCATAATGACTTTCGCTAGCGTTATCTTTGCACAGGGAACAATAAAATACCTCCAACATTACAATACTTCAAACCCTCCAAAATAGATTCGTGCGTAAGGCCGTGGCTGCTCCATGGCGCTCTCGCAATGACGAACTCTTGACGGACAAATGACGGACTTGGAACTTTCCTCCATCGTCAAATACGAGAAAGACTCCATCCGACGCTACTATGATATAGTCCCTCACCATCCCAACCCCCTAATAGTTGTCAGCTTAACTAATGTCCTCGACAGGGATGCCCCCTCCTGCTACCATAGCTTTCGGCACGTCCTAGATAATTCCGACGACCCAATGCGATTCCTACATTATACTCTACACAGGTACACATTGCTGCATATACTCTTTGCTCCTGGCTGAGCGCCTTCTGCGCTCGCCCTAAACCATACATGTCCGGTGACTTTTGAAACGCCATTAGATCCACAAGAATTTAGCCGTTTCGGAAAAAAAAGCCAAAAATACAGTCGGTACAGTCGTCATCCTGTCGTCCTACGTGTTTCGTATTCGCAAGAGAACTCCAGAGCTCCTGTGGCGTCCGGACGCGACCCACTGTAAGGAGCACTTGCGTGTCTTCGATACTATACGACCGGCTGATCCGCCGGGTTTCGTGCCCGTCGTCAACACTTACATTTGGTTAACAACAAGAGTACCCATGCCTAACAGGCTGTGTAAAGTAAAGTAAAAGTTTATTATTTCGTTACCTGTTGAGAGCTTTCCTTGATTATTGGCCACTAGGTAAATTGATCGACTGCTTGCCATTTATATATTTCATACATTAATTTTGCTGAACTACCATTTTATTTACATTAGATAGGAGTAAGTAACTAAATATTTAGCTTAATAGTCTACTAACTTCAACCTCAGAAATGTGATGACAGCCAGACATGTAAAATGTTACCTACATACGTAGGTATTCTTAAAGCGATGGCTACAAAAGCCCATCCGGACCGAGGGAAACTGAAATTGATACTCGAACTGACAAGGGTTGATAGCTGAGGATATGGGGTTAAAGTTTTGAACTCTTTGTTTTTGCGAGTGCGGTTTTGAACGGCTTATTTACGCATTGACAGGCAGAGGGTAGTTCGAATATTGACTGCAATTTTTTGGAAACAATGGTTTTGTCGCTATTGCTTTAGAACTTTGTCTTGTGTAACTACATTATTTGAAGTTCTTTTAGGCTTTTGTATTTAAACAAGCAGCAAAAAAATATCAAATAATGAAACGACGCATTTACTTCAGTTATTCAAAAATAACATTTTTTCTCGTGTTGTTATTTTTTCTTACTCGTCATTTTTTCTTTGTCTGCCAGTCATGTGGTTCAATCTATAGTATTTGTATACTATTGTTGTCAGGGCCGTCTTAAGTCTATTCTGCGCCGGGGTGCGGGAGTGTATCCTAAGACAGTCAAACATCCTATTGTGTATCCTATGACAGTCAAATATCCTATTGTGTATCCTATGACAGTCAAATATCCTATTGTGTATCCTATGACAGTCAAATATCCTATTGTGTAATTGTTTACTATAGCGTTATATTTTTTCATTACCTTTAAAAGGTGAGCGCCCGGGGTGCACCGCACCCCTTGCACCCCCCTGGTAAAGACGGCCCTGGTTGTTGTGATGATAGTATCCTTATTCGGACTTTACTTTGTTTAAGTGAAAATTCTTGCTTGTGCTTTAGCATTTCCACAAATTGCTTATTTTTGGTTAAAAATATGCAGGTATACGATAGACAATTGTTTTATTCCTGCAAAGATTTTAATTACAGTTAGAAAAATACCATTTTTCTATAAAATCCTTTATCTTTTATGAAGCAATTAACTTTTATACTTCTTTTAACGGACGAGTACGTTGAATGTTTCTGAAGAATGAAAAAAAAAGAGAAGAGTCACATAAATTGCATTTGCAGAACGTTTTTGCCATAATCGTTGTATTTAAATTAAAAGTCTGTGATTAAAATGATATTAAAAGTGTGCTCTGAGTATTATAATACTTACTCTGGATTTTATTGTTATTTACAGAATAGGAAGTGCTTACGCAATTTTGTAAATTCATATATGTATTAAAAATATTGAAACCATATAAGGAATGATAATGGCTGGATATAAATGTTTCAAAACATAGGTAGTACCTACTTCTGTCTTCATCTTTGGGAAATAATTAAATAAGCAGCAGAAAATATGGAATCGACTCAGTGGTATGTAGCAGAAAAGGTGAGTTAGGTTTAGTTTCCCTTCGTCTAAATTTATTAGGGAGTGTAGATACCTACTATTAACAAACTATGCCAAGGATTGAGTTGCATTCTGTCAAGGTCTCATATTTTGGCAATCGTTAGAAGTTAGAAAATCCTTCGAGATTGCTCAATGCGGTGTTATGTGCGTTTTATATTTCAACCGATGCAGACAGAATTCATGATGCTGCAGTAATAAACTAGAATGATGTAATAGCAAAAATCATGACAGAAACTGTATTGTGTTAACGGTTTAATTTACTTCAGCCTTCATAAGTTCGCTGAAGCGTAATAATGTGTAAATATGGTTGACTTGCATCCAAAATATGCCCTGAACGGTTACTGCAGCCAATTGAGGTTGAAATTCGCAGTGCTTTTCAAAAACTGATGTATCATCATGGGGAAATCCGGACAAAGTTAGACGAAGACAGCGTTTGCTTCGATAATATAGAGTCCTCATTGTACGCGGCGTATAACAGCATTGCGCGTGCGTTATCCTCCCTCTTGTGTCTCTTTTCACCTCGTCCGAGTTAGCACTCCGTCCCTCTCGCTCCCGGGAGGGTCGATCTATACCACGCTAGGTACGACTACGGTGCCGTACCGGCCACTAGTACGCAGGTTTCTGGCGTTTGGTTTGAACGTTACTATTGCCCAGTCGCGCTCCTGAACGCATCCCCGCGGCCGCAATCATGTCGCGCGCCGTGCTCTTTATAAGTGTATTTACCATATTTTTGGACGTGCTTCATGCTGGACAGGTAAGTTATTGTCTGATTGTGTAAAAAATTGTGTATTTTCTTCGTAGTGACGATGCGGCGTTCTGGCGACGCCACTAAGTCTAAAATCGATTAAACGCGTTCAGAAATGTTTTTACGGTGGGTGTAAAGAAGCTGGCTGAAAAGCGTCGATTTGTGCAGTCCTTAACGCTGCTTTTGTAAGGTAGACATTAAGTATGGATGACTTTTTAACGTACATACCCCCATATGTTGCGTAATAGTAGTTTCAAGCAAAAACTGACATTACGTTTCTGCGATGTACTGACTGACGGTCTAACTTTTTTTAAATTAAATAGCTTTTTATATTAAATATATAATATTTTTTTATTAAATTGAAATAATATATTACTATCGTCTATTTAAAAAAAAACTTGAATAACTTGAATAGCTCCATAATAAAATTGTAAGCTTCCCAGACGGGCTGTGTACACATGTCACACGATATGTATGTTTTCGGCAGCTTTCCCGACTTTTATTAGAATGTACACATGTCGGAAATGATCGTCGTTCGTATACTAGAAAGAATTGAGATATTTTATATCCATAAAAGATAAATGAAATATTGAGTCGGCCGAAGTTGCAAGCCTATTATCCCCATATGAAGTTAAAATAAACACTTTCATTTGAACTTTTTTTAACATAAGCAAAGGGGTATAAGGCTGCTTATCATTATATACCCTTTACGACAGATTTTTGTACCCGGCCGTTTTAACCATTTGAAAATTGCCGATGAACCAACAATTTATAACATTTATGTTCCAAAACTACCTATTGAACATCCAAATACGTATTGCCTCGGAATATGGAGTGCGGTGTAATGATGCACTCATGAATTTTATATGAAGTTACGCTGAAATGGAATCGATAAAAAACCTACGTGACATTTACGAAGAACCAGTCGTGAGGAGCATTCACCAATTTATTTATTAAAATATTCACAAATAAAATTATTTAAACAATGTTAGTTTTTATTGTTTTATTATCTTGAAAGTGTAAGAAAAAATACTATAACAAGAAAGGACACAGCAAAAACGTGACGTCACATATGCAGCACTATGACGTCATACCTATTTGACTGCTGTAGCTTTCAGTTTTTAAGTTATAAATAGAAAATGCAAATTAGCTATGTGATTGCACTTTCTAACGCTTTTAATTATAGTTAGGCAAATCAAAATGGGTATACCCAAATACCTACTTAGAATTATCTAGCACACTTAGCTCCCCACCTAAGCACTTAAAAATAAATATACAATAAACTAAATCTTTGACTAAATAAATAAATCTTTGAATAAACTAAATTTTCTTTGACTGATATAAGTGCAAGAATACGGACATGTTTCTTGACATTCCTTGACGGGCATATCATCGCTCTTCTGTTCTCTTCCTATTGGTTTAGATTGGACCTGCGCATTTATTTATATCTGCAGAAGTACTGGCTGTCTAATATTTTTTTTAAATAATTGTAAAGGGATTACTAGAAAGCCGTAAAATTTTAATAAATTTTTGATCCTGCATTAAAATCAAGATTTACGAGTACGAGTACACCAGATTTTTCTATACGTTGTCGTAAGTTAATTGGAGCCTGTTTAATTCCATCATTGCCTTTATTTTAGCGGAGATAAGTACAAACCTAATAAAGTTCATATTATTTATTGCTTCAACGAAGCATCCGGAAACCTACTAAAGGTTTCTTTATCTTAATGAGATTATGCCTCGTTTATTATTAAGTACTTGTTCATAAAATTAAAGTACTTACTAGTCATAAATTCAAAGACGTGTTTGTCAATTCCTTACTTAAATTACGAAGAATTATTTAAAAATCAACAATGTACTCTTCGAATTCTAGGTCTATTTCTTTTAGAATTTTCTAATTCTAATTCTTGGAAATAGCTCAAAACTGTTCAGTACCTAGGCCCTTTGTAATAAATTTTGTGAACATTGGAGAGTAAGCGATCAATCACTTAAAAAAATAGGAAATGTTTCCTTAATTCTATTTTGATTCGACGATTAAATGAAAAAAACAAACTTGCGTATAGAAAGTAATTTATTTAGCTCTTAGAGCAAACAGAACGTTCAAGATTTTTGAAACTAAATATTTTAGTGACATCTCGAACGTTCCATAACCTATCAGTTTTTGCCATTACATATGTGTTATATATGTATGTCGTTATCTCTACACCATTAACTATATGGGAACTAAGTGCTTTCATGTGTAAAAAAGGTATATAGTGGATATAATAATACTTAGAAGGACTTGAGAAATCCTTAGTGAGGGTACCTATATATTCGAGACACTATTGATACCTTTGCTATACTCGTGTCTTTGCTCTCGACTATTTATTTACATAAATTTTGCAGTCACTTCAAAAACCACTCTGAGTTCTTTAGGGATCTCTCAAAGGCCGCTGCCGTATATTAAAATTTCGTATTTATAATTCGGAGTTGTTAAAATTGGAGGTTTTGAATGTAATTAATTTATACATCATATAACTTACATCAAAGCAAAATACTTAAAATTGTATTATAATTAATGGTCGTCGGTATAATTTCTGCTATTTGATATTTATAAGCATGGTTGTTTATAATAAATAAACTCAAATATTAATTTGACATTTTTAAAGTTATTGAATTATTTAATCGCAAAAACTTATCTATGAGTAATAATTAATTTTTAAAAGAAATTAATTGCTTCAATCAATTTTTTGACCAGTTAATGTCGTCTTGGGCCAACAAGACTTCTACTACAAAAGAGAATAATTGAAACTCAAAAAACTGAGAATAAGTGTTTGATAGATTCATTTAATTATTTAATCTATTAACTCCTTCATATAAGATTAATTTGCCAAGATAAATGTATTCTTAATTTATTTAATCTATCTACGACTAATTTCAATTTTAGTTTTGAAATATTATAAATATTCTCGGGAATTAAGTCTACCTTCGCCAGGAGTATTCTGATCTCTTAGGAAGAAAAGGCACATTTTTAACTTAGATATAATTTTTAACGAAAGTTTATGTAACATTGTATACGGAAATTAAAAATTCAAAAGAGAATAAACAATGATTATTCTTTTTGTTTTATCCAAAACTCCATGTTTCTGGGTTGATTTTAAATTAATAAAAAAAATAGCGACATTTTTGCATTTTTCTCGAATGTCATCAAAATGTTCCTTATTTGTGCCTTATTTTTTAAGGGGGACATTATTGGTCAATCGAAGGTTTAAACATATATAAATTCTTTTGTTAAATTAACATTATCAACTAATTCTATAGGCCCCTAGGTGGCGCCAACAGAACTTACACAACATTATGGAATAAATTTGCATTTTCAGTTATAGCAAGGAATATGAACGCCAAACCAGCTAGTAACAATTCGTTTAACCCTTATCACAGAGCCAGTTAAAAGTAAAGGGTTAAAGACGCATAAAGTTTGCCAAATCCTAAGAACGCGCTACTGGTCTTCTGCAGTCTAAGGTCGTGTTCACACTACTCTAATACTTTGCACTAACAGTTTGTCGCCAAATCATAAATTGATATGAAATTAATATTGATTTCAAACACACTATGCAAACAGCTTGCTTAGACGCCACGTATTCAACTAACTATTAGCGCACACTTAGTAAAATTTGCTGCTCAGACGTAGAGCGTTAGCTTGTTATTAGCGTTCCTTGATTGGTCAATCATCACAGTGATACGCACTGACCGAATCCAACAAGCCTACAAACAAAATAGCTCACAGTAAGCGGCTTTCCCTATATTTGAACACGACTTTAATGTAGGTTACACAAACAGGTCCTAATGCTAAGTATATTGAAAAACGTGTATTGCTGCAGACAGAACAACAAATGAATCAACTTCAAACGATTTACTGTTTATTTTTAATATTTATTATTATAATTATTTATTTGGAATACAGTGGTAGTTTCAGCAACGAGGGAAAACAGAATTAAGAGTGTAACATCCAGCAATCCTCCAGCGATGGCGGATTATAACTCGGAAAATCCACAATATTACAAACCTTGTTCTCTGCAATGAGATATTATTGGTTGATGAAGATTATTTGCAATATTTTCCTAATATTATATTATTTGTGCCTTCATTGCGAAGTGGCTCACAGTTTGCCTGCTCTCAGTAAGCCGCTCCTGGCCTATATTTGTGCACTGTTACTGGAAGAGTCTTATACGCAGCAGTGAAGAGACAGGCTGATGTTATGGTATGATCTATGGTATATATACGAGTATATCATTTAACTCGTTATACGTAATTATTTATTAATCTGCATTAATAAAATCAGTCTCGGAATCTTAAACCAGTGGGTTGTCAAAGATTTATGGTCAGTCGAGTGTCGGGTTACCGGCGCGTGTGTGGGCGATTCGTTCAAGTTACTTGGCGAATGTGAACGGGGCATTATTAACATCTTTATTGCTCACTGACTCATTTAATGTAGTGGATTGTCTGGATGCAGTGGATTGTGTGGTTGATTTATTTCTATGGATACTGCTCGGAATCAGAATTAGGTATAATGAGTCAATATTATATACAGAAAAGTTATTAGACAGGCTGAAATTTTATCGGTTTCAGATTCCATACCTGCCTATAGTCTTAATATTGTTCAATCGGCTTATTATCAAACTGTATATAGGTTATACTGTATATATTATCAATTATAAACTGATTGTATTATCAAACTGTATAAAAAATGTTGACAACCCATGGGTTGTCAACATTTTTTAGCCGTCTTCTTTTCTGAATTTATATACATGAGCTAACCCATAATCATTGAAT
This sequence comes from Sesia apiformis, assembly GCA_914767545.1. Classification (NCBI taxonomy): domain Eukaryota; kingdom Metazoa; phylum Arthropoda; class Insecta; order Lepidoptera; family Sesiidae; genus Sesia; species Sesia apiformis. The sequence continues at coordinate 5,221,738 of OU611962.1, forward strand.
CATTTGACGACACTGCTTAAAGACGCGCCGTGAAAATGTCTTACTTGAACGTCATTTGTCATGTGTTTGGCAGCATCTACTAAAACACCATCACTTATAACAAGGACTCCCGACTTCTGCGATTAATTGAAAATGTGTGCCACTTGACAGTTGATTCTGACTCTCGCTTATGATTTTTTTTTTATAAAACGAAGATGGCAAACGAGCATACAGTCCACCTGGTGGTAAGTGGATACTGTCGCCCATAGACATCCGCGATACATGCCAACATTAGTCCAAAATGACAAGCTTTGGCACGCTCTCGGATGCGCTGCCTACTTTTGTTGATGAAAAAATGGATTTGGAGAAAAGGTTGGGGACGTGGGAAGGGATAGGATGGGAATGGTCTCTGGCATATCTCACTCACTACCGAAACACGTGCATACATTGGGGAATATGATAAAGTGGGAAATGCAGTACATTTCTAGGTAGTATTCTGTGAGAGAGGGGTAACGAGGCCAGTCGAGCGCGCCCAGTGGCTGTTGGATTGCAACGTGCACTCTCCCCCTCCGAAACGTACTATGAATTCTCGCTCTCATGTTTAGTTGATTTTTGCCGTTATTAACCGCAATCAGCCCTTTTTTCGTCCACTGCTGGATATGGGCCAGGTCATGTACATTGGTGTTGGCGTTGTTAAAATGAGTTTTTACAATAACACCTTAAGTACAAAAGTGGTAGCGATTTCGGGTCGTCATCCACCACGGTATGTATTTACCCAATATTAAAAGATTGTGATAATAAAGCGGCTACCACAAGCCCCGAGGAATCTACACCCACCCCTAAAAGAGTGGACTCGCCAACCCGCTTGGCCTGATTGCCGTTTTAATTCTTTAATGCACACTTTATGCACACAGACAAAATGTGCACGGGGGGGGGGGGGGGGGGGGGGGGCGCTTAACCAGCAGTGGATCAGAAAAGCGCTGCTAACGGACGGACTGACCTCATAAATATTTCTTTCCACACGACTGAAAGAAATATGAATATTTTTAACTAGAAAAATGTTTGGATATTTAGTTCAAGTTTGTTCCGTAATTAATGTTCATTTTAACTACTAACATGAAAGTAATTTAATCCAATAAAAATCCAATATTCTCAAATTTCCAAACAACAATGATTTGGAATTTGATTTGAAATTCTTGTTCACGGCGCGAATTAAAAATAAAAAGGCGTATTTTTAATTACGGTTAGCTTTAGGGTGGGTATTGAGTTAAAGCGCGTTTTCTGGCAAGCCCAACGTCGGTGTAGCCACGCTTTTATTTCTATTCTCCATTCTTTTAGAGGCTTTGTTTCAAAAGGTTTATCGTGAGGGCCCCTGTGGAGATATACGCTTATTTATGCGCTGAAAATTGTGCGAATATAAATGTTTTAAGTGCTTAAAACCTGAATAACAAAATGTTTTATTTTTGTCAAAAAGTCTGATACTTTTTTTACAACTTGTTTGGTCCTGAGTTTTTGTTTATTAATACAAATTTTGTATATCTAATGTGATTACTGTATAGCTGGTTCATACTACACGTTTAAAAGAGATAAGATAAAGAGATCAATTAAAAGTACCTTGTAGGATACAATTTTAATAAAAAAATAACATTGTATCACTGATAACAAGTCAGTACGCCGCTGTTAAAGTTTTGACATAGAAAGTATGCACTGTACAATATGCTGTCTGGCGTACTTATCATTTAGTATTGATACTTAAGAATGAACCATACTTACTGTTATAATATTACGATCGCGTTTAATGCCTTTTCAAGAACTAAAAAACAAATAGTTAAAAAAATCCAATATTCAAAATATCCCAAAGGTCGATAAGCTTTGTTTTTTTTTTTCAAAAATACGAAAATAGTGAAATGTACGTTCAGACTGACGTCTACCAAAAAAAAACAAAATTGACCGCCATATGTGTACAAAAATATACATGTTTTTGGATAGGCCTCGTAAAGCTGTAGCTATAGCAATAACTATTGTCTAAATGGTTTTTTTTTTCTAAAACTAACGGAAAATAGCCCAAATCTTCGTTGTCGCTGACGCCTGAGTTTTTTTTTTTAAATTATTTGTTAGAGTTTTTAATTTATATTAAACTACATAGTTTATTAATGAAACTTATAAGTTTGTTTTAATAAACTACCTATATATATTTTTAACTATCTAAGTAAAACTGTATAAGTATACCCTGTTTTATATAAATAACTAAAACTTTTTCTAATTATGGATTTTCCTTTGAGACTTACATGTATTTATCTTGCAAGTCACATTTCCTACTCCATGTTCCATGTATAATAATGTATCTATACCATACAACGCATTCCTTATCCCCGTACAACGCATGACTGGTATTGATGACAGAGCTACACATCACCAGACTGTTCACAATGGGCGCAATGGAGTGTGCGTTGCAACGGGACATAACTTTGATAGCGAAATGCTGACTTAGTCGATACAAACTTTTGTAAGTTTCTAGTTGATAGAACACTAGGGTGGAGTAGTAGGTACTAGATGTATTTTCTGTGCTAGAAGCATAAAAAGCTATTGAGCTAAAATAAATATTTCATTATTTATTCTCTCTTTTATGACACTGATTGGATTGGATGGGATTGGATATACAATTCTATTTTGCTGTTAATGTTCCCCTTGTTTAAAATACTCACAAAAAACTACATAGTATTTATGTCTTCAAAACTACCAAATTTTCTACCAAAGTTTTATAATCTTTCAAAAGAACATCTACTGCTGTTTTTTATAATGTCCCCTGGTTTCCATGTTTTATTTTCAGTGGTATTGCCGTCAAGGCGTTGAATTCTGAGTTATAAATGATTATTTGTCAATGATTGAAAAGAATAACTGAAAAGCTGTTCACTAAAAAGGAATATCAAATGATTGATTTTTTACACCCATTGTACGAGAAGCCTTTTCAAAAGACTTGCAAATAATAAACCTTATAGAAAAAGTCACAGAATACACTTTTTATGTTTAAATGTAAAATGTAGGTAAATAATGCTGTTCGATATAAGATTTGTCAGAAAGTAGAATTGATCATAACTGCTTAAAAGTATAACCCGAAGTAACATCACAGAGTTAAGGGTCAGTAATACCTGAATTGCACATTTATGATTTATAATTTTGTACACTTATCGCTGATTTTTGTCTGAAAATACATCAAACTACATAGATTATATGACAAACGGGCTCTATTGGCAGAAACACGTAACCTAATCTTTTCTCAATATATATACATAATTCAATGTTTATATTTGTTTCATATTTTTGATATTATAAGTTTAGTTCTTCAAGTATATCATCAAAATCATATAAAATGCTTTAATAAGATCCAAAGGCTGTAATGACAGCTGTTAAAAGTATGGACTAATTGCAGATTTATGACAGAAAATACGTTTACACGACCTCGCGAGGAGAATATGGGAGGAAGTCATATTTAAAAATTATGTAATTATTTGAGTATTGTTAAATGACGTCACTTATTATAAATGAACGGTTAGCGAAAATTTTAAATCAATATTAGAATGAATAGTAACAAGGTAGGGATACCCCAGTGAGTACAAACAACTGATACAATGATTTCTTACAGTCTAATTACCGCCCTTGTAAACCGGTCGACGACCCGCCTGGTCGTGGATTACCGTATTTGGTTCCACTTGGATACGATTAGGAATTAAGAACCATGTACTGGTACTTGGTATATATTGTAAGACTAGATATTTGTAGCTACTAACAGCTGAGTGGTCTCCGGCCGAGGACTCGTCTCGCACATCGGTTATCGGTCCTGAGACATATATGGCCTGCCCACTGTCACTTTAGTACGCTGATACTTTGAGCTATGAAGACCTGGAGACCACGTACTGGAAAACGCAGTGTGGATCACCCTCCGGCCAGGTGGACTGACCGACTTGAGGATCATGAAAATTAGTGGCTGAATGAGAACAGTAGACGAATTGCCAATTCATGTCATGTGTTGTTAATAAAATAATATTCTTTCTTTCCGTTTGTAATATTTATTTAAATTAGAAACCTAATCATCTGTGATAAAATTTATAAAACTTTTAATCCAAGTTTGCGTGTTTTCTACTCTAATTTAAAAGTTTTAAAATTTAACTTTGAATCTTTAAAATGGCACTTTGGATGCAAACGACAAAGATAAGTGGTGAAAACTTATATTTATTGCCTGGGACGGTCAAACTGAGCGGTTGTCTCTGAAGTATCATGAAAAGAATTTTGAAAAAGATAAAATGAATTCCCTCTTAAGAGATATCACGTTAGTGAAAACTTAAAAAAAACATTTTATTAAATGTCCCTGAACGTTGACACGCATTGACATGTTACAAACGTTTAGGTATATGGTATATACATTGTGTAACGTCGATAAACGTTTCCTTTTTTTTCGAAACAAAACATCGGTGTGCGAGTTCTACATTTTAAGCTGTATTAATGGAAACACATTTAATTTGGATTCATTAATATGTCCTTGTTCAATTCAGCACACGCGTCAGATACTGCATATAAACGACATCATAAGAGAATTTACCGAAAATGTTAATTTGTCTTAGAATAGGGACGGGCGACCTCAATCAATATCCTGACGAATTCACCATCTATTCATATTCCCTTTGTGAGGGCATAGTTAGTTCTGTCATCCTCTTAACAATTAGACTACTAAAAAGCACACATTAAAGTCTACGAAACTACCTTTCTTTGTTTCTCATCATAGTCATCATACATAATCTTGATACAGAAAGGGACGAAAGATTTTATGGCCCTTCTGACTCCAAAGGTTTGCAACAATCCATATACCATGTAGATCTCTGTTGTTCATTTGTGTAATGTAATATTATGTAAGAAGACGAGAGATGGTAACTAGTCCCAGGAGTAATATTTAGTCAATTTAGTCACGTTTTGCTGTACAATTAAATCATTTAGAAATTGTAGAAGTTTTAAGTAGGCAGTGTTCAATTTACTTGTAAATGCTGCATTTTGCGATGATGTTCGTGCTAAGCTGTGCCCCCGAATAATAAATGCCATACACAACTTGTTTCAACTAGTTTCTGGGTCCACGTTTGTGGATTTTGTGATTTATATCGACTTAATATACATAGATAATCGCTTATAGTAATTAATTGCTTTTATATTTTAGTGAACATCATTATTAGTCCTCTTATTGTATTTGGTTTATACATAGGCACAGACAAGACTTCGCCCATTCTAATGATGACATAGAAAGGGATTTCCTTTCTCGCTCTCTGTCGCTCTCGTTCTCGCTCTGGATGCTCGTCTACCACTTTCATACATAAAAAAAAAATTGGAATGGGCTCTGGCATATCTCACTCATTACCGAAACACGTACGTACATTGGGGAAACAGAATAAAGTGGGAAATGCAGTATATTTCAAGGTAGTCTTCTGTGAGAGAAGGGTAACGTTGGCAGCCGTGTGCGCCTAGCGACTGTGGGACTGCAACGTGCACTTTGCCCCTCATAAAAATTCTTAATAGTTACTAACGCAGATTGCTGTATGTATGTTTTGTATTTTTGGCCTCCATTTGAGAACTCGTCTATCCCATCCGTTATCACTCCTGCGGCAAATACGACGTGTCCATTGTCACTTTAGCGTGCTGATTCTACGAGCATGCTACAGTGTATGAGAAAATATTTTTCATATGTTTGAAACATACCGTAACCAGCCCTTTGGTCGTCCACTGGTGAACATGGGATGCACATTGTTTTGTTCACTAGGGATATATGGCCTTAAAATGCTATGCTGGCCGAGCAGGTTGCCGCGTCCACTCTTTAGAGGTAGTGTGGTTCCCCAGGGCTTGTGGCAGGGAGGAAAGATACTTTTTTAAATTGTGACTCCTGTTTTTATGTTGAGGAATTCGCCGCATAGATATTACGAGTAATATTACGATACGCATTTGGCAGTAATTACGAGTAAGTATATTTAACAGACCTTTGCATTCGTTTTTTTTTTGCAGCTTGCGATAGACGTCTTCAACTGTCAGCCTCCAGTTAAGAGTAAAACAAAGAATTTATTTCCATAAATTTTCCGTTTAAATCAGCCGTTAAGCATCCGTCCTAAGTCAACGCGAACTCCAATCGAAAGTCGATTGATCAGGGTTATTCACAAACTTTCTAGCGGCGTATTCCCACGGGTGTGCTGTGTACACTTCTCCAAAACGTCCTGTTTAACCACGTAAGTCTTCGAATTTTTGCGCCATAAACATGGAGCTAGGTACGTACTTAGAGGTGGGTTCAATTCTTCATTAATTTCTGTTGGCGTCAAATTCCTTGTATTTTTTCTTTGTCTACAATATTTTTTTTACTTATAACCTAGACTTTATTCTTCAGCTTTTCTTCAAAATAGTCGATTAATCTTAACTCTTCTGCGCACCTCACCTAGTATCACATTAGAATATTTTTTCTCTCCCATTCTTTCGTAAATCTACCTATCATATATAAGTATATTCTTCAACCTCTTGAATATTGGTTTTCGAGCGGCTATTTGGAGCTATTATTAGTCTTTAGTTCTCTATGAGTATTAGACTTGAGCAGAGACAATCGTCGTTAATCCTCAACCATCTCGAGTATTTTGGATGTATAAACTAATTGTATAAATCTCATTGTGATAATTGTTAATCTCAATTGTATTAATCTCATTGTGCCCAAACCGGTACCAAACCACTTTTGATACCGGTTTTGAACAGTGCCAACTTTCAGTACACTAGCTTGGCGACATGGCTTATCTAGATTCTAGAGGAAGACTGATCCCCATATAATACCTAAATACTGTTTTTTGTTTATCTCTTAAAACATAGACGTAAAACACGGTCCTGGGAGTAACAAAGCGCACAAAATAACTACTTTCTATACTATATACTACGTTGCTTGAGATTTTCCCAATTAATTTAGTAACACAATGAAATTCATAACTGTTTATCTATATGAAGTGTCAGAGCTACAAAATATAGACCTACTATACAAATAACAATATAACAATCCATATGGTGCTCCTTAACTGCGTCAGAGGCAACAAAATGACCAATGGAGCGGCAAATAGGCCCTTCTGCTCCAGTTGTCATGGCAACCGGCCCAAACATTGATAGCCCAGCTCGGGAATAAACTAATCTTGTACATTTTATTTCAGGGCAGCGCCCGTGTAAAATATATTTTCAGGTTTCTTGGGAGTAAATTGACGGTGAATAAATACAGTTTTGGGTTTTGTGAGTGTTAGTACAAAGTAAAGTTCACATTACATTCGATTTGTGTGATGACTTTTTATTTAAGCTAAAGCGTTTTCTTGTGATAGCAAGTTTGGTGTAATAGGCCCGGCCCGGTGATTGAGAAGCAGACACCAAAATGTTGAATATTTTAGGTATTTAACTACTAATGGTGATTAAATAATTTAGTTACCTGAATGTTGTCGGACAGCTAAAGGCTAAAGTCGCCCCCGGGCAAGATTGTCGTGGCGTCCCCAATAGTTTTGATATTTCTAGAAATCTTTTTGACACTTTTAAACTTACCTTTAGCGTTACCCAGAGCTGGCATTACATAGTTTTTTTGTAGCTCCTTATTTTATGTTTTGAATTTCCGGTCATCGGCATATTCAGCGCCCTTGCAAATTTGGCACCCTGGGCGATCGTTCTACCTTGCGCCTCCCAACGGCGTTGAATTTACCGATAAAAGTCAAGAGGTTTTCAAAAAGGCGCTGATGGAAGAAAATTCATTATTTTTCGGATTATAAACATACTTCTGACTTGTACTTGTATCAGCTTATAACGTCTCACTGCAGGGCATAGGCCTCTCCTAGTAAATCACTGGGGGGTTTCGGCCCATAATCCAACACACGGGCTCAGTGCGGGTTGATGGATCCCACTCCATTTTTTTTTAAATTCCTGGAACGGTGATAGCCTAGGGGTATCTATACTCGATTCACATTCGTGTGATCGTCAGTTCAAATCCTCGACCCGTGCCACTTAAGTACGAATTTGAGAAAAATGTCTCGCTCTGCGGTGAGGGAAAACATCGTGAGGAAACTTGTAACTAATGCGTGTTATATGAGAAAATTTTTTGTCTCCGAAAATTATATCGATTCTATTACTAAATACTTACATAATCACTAATTATTATTATTAAGTAGTTTACTACTCAACTCATATCCATTACCATAAACCAGTGGTTCTCAAACTTTTTAAATGACGGAACCCTTTTGGGAAGCAAAATACTTGATGGAACCCTACAATAAAACAATTATTTTTATAAGTGTATTCTATATTAATCAGCATAATAAAAGTACAATGTATCAGTTACTAATTATTATTTACTTCACCACTTGGTAAGGACAATAATAGAAAACATTAAAAAAGAAAAAATCTAACTAGTGGGAGGTATGAAACTGTTTTTTATTTTTCATCAATTGCTTGATATCAGGTTTGATGGAAGAAAGTTGGAGTCTCATATCAGCTTCGGCGTCCAGTCTATTGCGATATTTTGTTTTCGTGGCTGCGTAGGTAGAGAATCCTGTTTCGCACAAATATGTAGTTGGGAACGGGAGAAGAATATCCAGAGCCATTTGGCCAAGCATTGCATATTCATCTTGGATTCTGCACCAAAAATCATTAAGAGGCGTCGTTTTGAACAATGACTCCATACTTGTGTCTGATGACATTTCTAAAAGAGATTCATATATCTCATTTGACATGTTTTCAGGCTTTTCCAAGTTGGGTAAAAAAGGATTATGAATCCAGGAGTTCACTTTAATTTTTGTATTGTGTTCTTCGGGAAAATACTTTTCAAAAGATGCGCGCATCGAACTGAGATATTGGACCAATTCTTCAAACACATTATCTTCAAACATTTCTGAGTCGTTTTCGCTAACAAACTCACTGAGTAACGTAAAACTTTCTATTTCTTTCTTACCAATGCAAATGATCCAAAAATCTAATTTTCTTTTAAAAGCAGTTATTTTATTATAGGCCTGAAACACTGTTGTCTGTTTACCTTGCAACGATAAATTTAATTCGTTAAGTTTTTGAAAGATATCCGCCATAAAAGACAATCGGAACAACCAAGTTTTATCATACAAACGGTCCTTCAAATTAAAAGAAGTATCTGCTGAAAGAAACATTTGTAACTCGGCTCTAAGTTCAAATAGCCTTGTTAAAGTTTTTCCCCGAGACAGCCATCGCACTTCTGTATGGAGCAGCAGTGTTTTATGTTTGCTGCCATAATCTTCACACAATAATGAGAACAATCGGGATTGTAGTGGTCGTGATTTGATAAAATTAATTATTTTTACCGCTTCATCCATAACTAATTTTAGATTAGACGGCATTTGCTTCATCGCAAGTGCTTGTCTATGCAGAATACAATGACTGGAACTACAATTAGGCGCTTTATTTTTCATTCGTGACACTGCTCCTGCTGTTTTACCTGTCATCGCCTTGGCCCCATCTGTACAAATGTCAATGCAATTGTTCCAACTGAGATTATGTTCTTCAAAAAATATATTTATTTTATTAAAAATTTCTTCCCCGGTAGTGTTTGTAAGCAGCGATGAACACATAAGCATGTCTTCTTCAAAAGAACTTTTATATGGATATCTCACAATAACCAGCAGGATAGCCAAACCAGCGACATCAGTCGACTCGTCCATTTGCAAAGCGAATCGTGTATTTTGTAGACGTGTAACTAGTTCTTGTTTGACGTAGCTTGCCAGATCATGGATTCGTCGTGAAACAGTATCGTTTGATAGCGGAACAGTAGAAAGATGCTTTGCAGATTTTTCATCAAGCATACATTTTGTTATGTCTAATACACATGGTTTTATTAATTTCTCAGCGATAGTGTGCGCTTCACCTGCTTGTGCAATGCGATAGCTAACTAAGTATGATGCCTCCGTGGCCTTTTCGTTGGTAGTTTGTGTTACATGCATCATATTTTTTTGACTTTCTAATAACTGATCTTTTTTGCGAACAAAAAATTCTTTATTCTTGTCTTTAGTCTCGGGGTGTACGGTTTCTAAATGTCGACGCAATTTGGCAGGTGCCATGGAACTATTAGGAAGCAGTTTACTACAGAGCATGCAGAGAGGTGAGCCGTTGGAATCAACAAATCCGAAACTGATATAAGATTCATCATACTTCCTTTTTTTCGTCTTTGAAACCGTCGAGCTTGACGTCGTGGCACTCGTGGCATCATCTTCTGGATCGGTGATTGCTAAATTCTCCGCGCGCATTGCTTTTGAACATTCAGCGTCATTAGAAGATGTTGTTGGAACACGTTTAACACCTTTAAGCCAACGTTCCATTCTTCTTTATTTATAATGTTACAAGTCAGGATAGTGGGGTTTAAATAATGCACAATCGTTACTGCGTATAAGAGACTAAATTTAGAACCTACAGGGAAGAAATGTATAAAACTGAGACAACAGAATACAGCAGGCAGTAAAACAATGAACACTAGTTTCTCGCTAGCGAGCTTGTAAGTAGGTAGTAACTTATCGCTCCGAACGCTAATCATCAACTGACGACGCCAACGCGCGATCGCCGCTTTTATACTTAGTCCTAGACTCGATCTCAAATATTCTCGAAAATACTCGAGTCGGCACCTTTGATAAACAAAAAGCAAAAATAAAAACAGAAATTTAAAAATAGCGTTGTAAACAATATCGACTTTATCCTTTGAAGTTAGAGACGAAAGTCGCTAGTTGACAACTATAGCGTCTAATTCAGAGGCGGCTTTTATCAAAGAGACTGAGCGCTTACAAGTATACTACCCGCTCGTTTTAAGTTTGCCGCTGGCGATAGGTATGAGTGTATGACGTTCGAAATTTTTTATTTAATTGTAACAATAAAAATTGTGTACGTTAGATATTTGGGTAAAACTATGACACATTATAAGTTTTGTTGTCACGTGGGGGAGGGTACGCGCATTCCACAGACCGGCAAACTTAGAGCGAACGCGTTGTACAAGTATAAAATTGTTGAGACCAAACTTATGAGATATTGTACCAGCTAATGTAACACAAGCTTATACAAATACAAATAAATAAATAAATAACATTCATAGCGTTTTGTCTCCGCGCGGCCGCGGAGTCCGCACAGCCGCGGAGCGACCAGAGAGAGGTGTTTTGATTTTTTTATTTCTAAATTCTTGCGGAACCCCGACAGAGGTATCACGGAACCCTAGGGTTCCGCGGAACACACTTAGAGTATAGCTGCCATAAACCAACACGGTTTATTCTGTTATCAAAGTTATAAATTGAAATTGAGAGACGTTAATTGAGATCAATGAATGTTTCGCTTTGAGAGCCGGCCCTGTACTTAAACGATAAATAATTTATATAAGGTGGCGCGTATTCCAATTTAATCTTATTGTAATAAAATTGAGACACAAAAATTGTGTCATCCAAACAGTTTGCATTACTCTCGTAGCCTCGCGGTAATCATTTAAGTCCCATTTAATATACAGAGTCAAATAAAAAATACCTAGGTACACTATATTAACACTGAATTTCTTTCGTGAAAACTAACAATTCCTTTTCTACTTTTTTAAAATTGAACACTTTTTCTTACAAAAATTAAAAACATTTTCATGTAATCTATTCTGTGAAGCAAAAAAAAAACCAGAATCAGGTAATTACAACTGGGCGGTATATTAGACAAAGAATTGAAAAGAAGCGGGACGAATAAAAAAGTAATTTTTTCTTGGGAAAAATTAACTTTATGAAAAAACCCTACACCGACCCAAAACCCAACAAAGTTCAGAAAATAATCGTAGAATAAAAATTGTTAGTTTTAATTATAGAAGAGGATTGGTGACTATTATTGGTTGAAATTTTGCAGAACTACAACATAATTAAGCACTTTATTGTAACCCACCAGTTTTGAATTCACTTTTGTGTAACCTACCTATACATAATTCAAAGTTTAGCCAATAGGTACATGTCATTCGAGATAGGACCAAGTCTTACACCCACTTGATGGAAAGGCATCCTTGTACGGGCTTCATTTTGTGCTTGTTTGAAGTCGCATTTTAATTATGCATGCGAGCATCATGCAAACCTGCGACGACATCGCAGCCGAGCGTGCAGGGATCAAGATAAATAACCCTTATTTAAAATTTAAGTTTCTCACCCTGTCTTTAGTGACGTTGTGATGTCATTTTTTTTTATCTTGGCCATATCGCCGATCTCGTTTACACACGGAGATATCCCTCGTAACTTATCGCTCGGCTGTAGCCATATAGTAGTTACTATTGAAATTAGTAGCACGGGCGAGAACATCGCCGCGAGAGACTCGCTCGTGTAGTTGGCGCCTAAGTAAGATAGTTTGTGTGTCATCTCAGATTTGATATGTGCCTCTTGTAATATATTGATGATTGATTAGATTGTCAGTATTATTTATATTATTGCATGATTTAATATTTAGAAGATAAAAAGGATGAACCTGATTTACGAGTAGATTACCAAAGAGCAATTAAGCATGTTATGATACGCAACCTAAGTACATACATATGGCCCAAGTAATTTTCTGGTTTTTGATTTTTAAATAACGTTTATAGGGATTTTTACTGTGAAGAACTTGATTTAAACTGAATAAAATCTACTATTAGTACGTCGGCTTATGTATTTTTTGACCTAATATTTCCAATATCATACTGCTAACCGTTTAAAATTGAGACAAGATATCCACCGAAATCTGAGAAAATATTTGAGAAAATATTTCCTTGAATTTATGTCGAATTTATGCCTGTCGAATTTATGTCGAGCGTTTTATAGAAGAGAGAAAGAAGATAGCAGACATGCGGAAAGCCGACATGATGGTAAATGGTCACAGCCGTTTATGACACCAGGGGGTTATGAATGCACTGCGTAGGATCTTATTCACAGCTCTCTTGAAGTAATCCATCGCGTATTTAGTGGAAAAACCTCAGACAAAACACTTAAATGATGAAAAGTGAAATAATTCTTCAAGATTTTTTTTTACACAGTATTCTGCTAGGTCTTTTTATCATCCCATCGGATGAGCCGTCTGCTCTTATAAAAGCATGCTTAAAATATTACTGTAAATATTGCAAGGTATACATTCTCTTTTGCGAAATGAACAATATGGCTTGCAAAATATACCTCAGTCACTGGTGCTAGTTTGCTCACTTTGAGCACATTAATTTATGCTGAGCTTACGTCTATGGACAAGCATTCATAAATATCCTCCCTACCATATTTGTACACATGTGATATGTATCAGACATGTATCTGGGATAAATTTTGTAACAATTTAGTTTGGTTTTCCATAAAAAACGTCATCTCTAGTTGATTAGAAGAAATAAAGTTTTATCGAACTTTCTGCTAGTTTGAACTGGCTTTTGTAAATACTGGATAGATGTACGTCATAATAGGTACGTACATACTCTCGGTAGGTACCAGTTGAGCAAACTCCCCATACAAAACCAGCAGACCGTGGCTTGTCTACACAATACAGCGTTTCCTGTCCTCAATCCGAACCAGTCAATAACACACCCTGAGCCGCACGTCTAATCGGATTCCCTATTTATAGGCTTTGATTCACATGGACGGATTTCTCAGCGCGTGTACACACACTCGTACATCCGTTTATTTATGTGCTCTATGTATGTAGTTTCAGTTCGGATCTCATGATTGTATAATTAATGAAGTTACGAAGTAAATATTCAAGGTTATTACACTTATATTTGAAAGATTTTCGAAATATGACTTCTGCAAACTTTAATGCCTGTATAAATAGAAGATTCTAAGAAATAATCCGCGTCTGTTTTAGAGACTTCATGCACTCTGCATGAAGGATATTTATCGATTGGTAAAGAGTTTAAATAAATAAATGTTATTAATAATAAATGCTTGTGTGTGATCCTTTGTGGTCCTCCGGGTAGCTCAGTGAGGGACGAGGTGAGGGCCAGGTGGATCGACCACTGTGCGATGGCTAACTTTGGGAGATAGGAGATGAGGAGATGGAGATACTTTGGGTAGTAGTCCTTTGAGTTCAATTAACGATTTTTAGAAAGTCACTAGAGCTAGTGGCTGTTTGAAAAGAGCGGAAGGTATTGTGTGGTGGCGGGTGTTAGAAGACGATGTTTTAGGTCTTTAAAAGCAATGATGTAATGGAGAGGCATATGGTGTTATACGGTATAAGGGAAGGAGCAAATATTATCGACAGTTTGACCGCAACTTTGTCGTCTGCTTGTCAGCAAATTAGTCCACATTCCTTGTTTCAACATAACATTCGACCTCGACATACATTATCATGATTAGAATAGCACACAGACAGTATTCCAGCAGTACGTATTAATTGTTTGAGCAAATCTATCCGTGCGTTTGATTGTTTCGCTCCAATGTATGACTAAATCTAATTTCAATTAGTACTACTGATTATATAGCACTGTAGAACAATTTCATTGACTGCGTAATGTCGTTATTAATTCAGTAATCCAACAATATTATTACTTACATAAAATGTAACAGACCGATCAATTGCCGTGGGTGGTACTCACGATTTTAATTATGCATTCCAGAGAGGTTAAGGGGATGTTGAAATAATTTGTTAACCGAAAATTACGATTAATCAGTTGTCAAGGAACGCTTAAATGATAATACGCTTTAAGCCTTAAACAACAATACCTTAATGCCTAAAATAAACATATCTTATTTGAAGACTCTTATTATAAAGTCCACTTTCTGTTAGGTCCCATGAACCTATGAAATTGCCGTTTTATATGAAAAAAAATTCAAATGTATTTTTTTGTATGAAAATTATATATGTATTTAATTAATCGAAGTACCTATTATTATCCATTATTGTCAATGCACATTTGCCATTTTAATGTCAGTTGATTGATGCTATGCTATAGAACTCCTGGGGACGGGAACGATGAATTCTCCGAAGGCGTCTTTCACTGCCTCATCAGAGTTGAATTTTTTCACCTGTAAAAGTTATCCAAATTCCAAAAAAAAATGGTAGTCAGTAGGGGCAAGATCTGGCGAGTACGGTGGGTGATGGAGAGTTTTTAGTTTTTAGTCGGAGCTCCTGTAACTTTCGTGTCGTGCAGTATATGGGCGAGCGTTATTATGGAGAAACAGTAGACTAGAGCGATTGAGAAGACTCGGCTGTTTGATAGCGAGTTTGTCCACCATCGTTTGCAGTTCTTCATAGTACACACCTGCATTAATTGTTGTGCCAGATCTAAAGAAGCTGGCACATGACCACCATACAGTCACCATGAGCTTATTTTGACTCAGTTAACGTTTGGGACATTGGTTGGCTTTGTCTCCCGGGTTCAACTATTGTGACAAACATTTACTATTACCATGCAGGATCAACTTCTCATCATAAGTGACAATACGAATCAGAATCCTCTCATTCTTGTGCCGTTTCAGCAAAGTAAGACATATTTCGACGCGTGTTTGCAGCTGACTTTCATTAAGTTCATACGGTCACTTATGCCGAAGGCTGCTGCTAACTCAGACGTGCTTTGAGATGAATCCACTTCCACTATTGCTTTCAATTCGTCATTACCGACTTTCGTCTCTTGTCGTCCACAGGGTTTGTTCTTGAGATCAAAATTTCCAGAATGAAAACGATCATAGGTACCAAAAATGCACCATGCGCTGTGCTGTGTTGCTGCCACAATAGAACTCGTATTCGAAAATAACGCGCGAATTTCAAACTTTTCCATGGTCGCAAACACAACGATATCTAAGCAAAAAGTCGTTTGACGGAAAAACAAATGAATAAATGATTTTGAAAAAGAATGTCACAAGCTTTAAATTGACATTAATTTGAATTTTGAATTCCAAGCAAAGCGAATTAAGATCAAAATGGCCCTGGCCACTATGAACAAACTTTGTTGTTGAAATTTACCCAATTTTAGCAGCAGACGGTGGATATGTCTGTTCCATTTTCATTGAAGTAAAGTAATTACTTTTTTACTGACAAATTAACCCATTTCTCTAAATAGAAATCTTAAACCATCTACAGCTATCGTTTTGCTCAACCGTTTTGCTTGCTTTGGTTGATTATTTATCATGACATGATCAACTCGAACTTTGACCCGAGGGCATCCCGATTGTAAGCCCGATTTCTTCTATTTGTCGCGACGTTCTCGTTGCTGTACTATTTTCATCTTATCCACTTCTCGTGTCATTTTCGGGAAGCTTTCGAGCCCACTTCAATTTATTCGACGTAGGTATAGTTTGGTACAGATCTTGCACGAAAACATTGGCCATCGTGAATATTCGCATATCTTCGGCAAACGTCGAATTCAAAAATATATGGAGCTACTAATACCCCCAAAATATTTTTATCAATAGCTGATAAATTTTATACATATACTAGCTGTGCCCGGCATGCGTTGCATGCCCGGCAATTTTTTTACACATAATATATAGCCTATGTCCACCTGGAATATTGTACCCTTCAAATGGTGAATCTTTTTCAAATACAGTGGTTTCGGAGATTACCCTACACACACAAACTCACAAAATTTGCACTCTCTCTTTATTATTATATTATTATAGATTTGCTTTAGTCAACTGTTACCGACCTCATTTTAATTACATTTTTATAATAAGTCGGGGAGGAAGTCTTTTCGTATTTTGTATGTATGAAGTTGTGATCCAATATCTTTGATTGAACTGTTTGTACCTGGCTGGTTATGATACCATTAAAAAGGTAACATTTAAAAAAAGAAGTAAAAAAATAAAAGACTGTTTCCCGCCATTTTTCAATTGTTTTTCTGTCAATTGTTCAATAAGTGAATCGAACGAATAAATTCGATACGTTTTAAAGTTTTATTACAAAAAAGGGAAAAATGCGACACAAGCCGGGAAAACATTTGTGCCGTTTATGGATCTAATGCAGTGTCAGTAAGAGTAGCACAAAGTTGGTTTAAGCGTTTTCAGTCAGGAAATCTTAATGTTAAAGATGCAGTTCGCTTCGGTCGCCCTGTTACCGATAAAGTTGATGCCATTTGTGAAAAAGTGCAGCAAGATCGGCAAATAAGTAGTTACGACATTGTTGATGAACTGAGCATTGACCACAAAACAGTTTTGACTCATTTGAAAAAGTCTAGATTCACAAAAAAGCTCGATATTTGGGTACCACACAAGCTCACTGAAAGAAACCTAATGAACCGTGTACTCGTTTGCGATTCTCTATTAAAACGCAATGAAACCGAACCATTTTTGAAAAGATTGATCACTGGTGATGAGAAGTGGATCACTTACGATAAAAACGTGCGGAAAAGATCGTGGTATAAGTGCGGCCAAGTTCCACAGACTGTGGCGAAACCCGGATTAACGCGCAATAAGGTGATGTTGTGTGTATGGTGGGATTGGAAGAGCATCGTTCATTATGAGCTTTTACCGCTGGCAAAAACCATTGATTCGGATCTCTACTGTCAACAGCTGATGAGACTAGAGCAAGAAATTGAGAAAAAAAATGCCCGGAATTGATCAACAGAAAGGGTGTAGTCTTTCATCACGATAACGCCACACCACACACATCTTTGGCCACTCAGCAAAAATTGAGAGAGCTTGGTTGGGAAGTGTTGACGCACCCATCATATAGCCCTAACCTTGCGCCCTCAGATTTCCACTTATTTCGGTCTCTTCAAATTCTTTAGGTAGTGTAAGGTTAACATCAAGAGAGAACTGTCAAAACTACTTGTCGCAATTTTTGGACCAAAAATCACAAAATTTCTACAGCAACGGGATTATGTCACTACCTACAAGATGGCAACAAGTTATAGAACAAAACGGCACATATACGAGTATATTATAATTAAATGTAATTAAACTTTTAAAAAAATGCTTTGAATTTTTTTTGTATATAAAATACGAAGAAACTTTTTCCCTGACCATATATTTATGTTTTAAAAAGGTATCCTGTCCAATGTAATGATGTTGTGATGGATGTCAAAATGCTTCACAAACGCCTAAAAAGCCACATTATTATTCACTATAGTCAACTATAAGAGTCGCTTTTATAAAGATGCCAAAGAATTCAAGACAAGGAAACCAATAAATAAACAAGCCGGTGAAATTATTTTTAATATTTTAGACGAAATTTAAAAATACGCCCGAGAAAGTCTATTTTAACAAGATACAACAAAGAGTTCGTGATGCAACTGGTCTTTCCCATACAAGTATCCGTAAAAATGTAAAAGCTCATGGCGACAGCTCGAATTTATCGGAAAGTCAAAAACAAGGTAGACCGAAAAATAATTCTTATTGAATCTTAACGTTTTTGACTATTATGTTGTAAGAAAAGTGGTGCATAATTTTCATTTGAGGTTTAAGCAAGAGCCGACACTCAGGTCTTTAAAACTGAAACTAATAGAAGCCATTGATTTCAAGGATGCGAGAGTACATTACGAAAAATTCTGCGTCAGTTGGGTTTACGGTTCACTAAAACTAACAACAACAGGAAAGTTATGATGGAAAAGGATGATGTAAGATTCAAACTTCTTAAATTTGATAAAAGATTTCGATCTGAAGGCAGAGAAATTGTATATATGGATAAAATTTATGTACCTACATACCTCACATATCATAGGTAAAAGTTGAACTGATTTTTCAGGAAAATGTATAAACAAGCCATTTCTACAGGACAACGTCTTATGGAATTAAAAATGGATTTATTCCAGGGACTTTATTCCAGGGGTATAAATCTACGGATACAATACGAGACTATCATAATGAGATGAACAGCGACAATTATGAAGAATGGCCTAATCATTTGGTTCCTAACATACCTAAAAATTCGGTATTGGTCGTTGATAATGCTGCATATCATAATGATAGGTGGAAAAGTCTCTGAATTCAAATACATAGAAGCTAGATATGATAAACTGGTTGGTAAAACATTATATTAACGTCGACCCAACTTGGATAAAGTCACAAATTTACCAAGTTATTCTTCGTCGTAAGGAAAGATTTGTAGAATATTCCATTGACAAAATTTTAGCTGAATATGGACACGCTGTATTGAGATTACCGCAACATACCCCTACCGCCATGTAGGTGGAGAGTGCATGCATTCCCACAGCCCTTGGGCGCACTTGACTGACCACGTTACCCCTCTCTCACAGAAGACTATCTTGAAATGTACTGCATTTCCTACTTTATCGTATTTCCTCAATGTACGTACGTGTTTCGGTAGTGAGTGAGATATTGTAGAGCACATTCCCACCCCATCCTATCCCTCCCCATTTTCCCAACCCTTTCTCCCAATCCATTCCTTAATTTGCAAAGGTGGCCAGCGCACCTGGGGGCGTACCAACGTTTGTCATTCTGGACTGATATTGACATGTGTCGCGGATGTCTATGGACGACAGTATCTACTTATAACCCAACCCGGTTGGTGCAACCCAACCGAAACGTCGAGTAAAATAAATAAAGTAAACATTCCCGATAAGACCCGTTTAAATACAATACAATAGATAAAGATTCATATATATGTGCTTGATATAGATGTTGAACAAAGTGTGTGATATAATGTGCATAACGCTATATCTACATAAAAGCAATATAAAGTTATATCTACATAAATTATACAATATAGTTAATATTATAATTAATTATACTTATTATAATTAATTATCTAGTGTGGAAATATGCATTAATGAATAAATAAATAAATAAGACCTAAGTAGAAAAAATGTATTATGATTATCTAGCAATATAGTGACTTCTTTAGTAAAGATATAATGTCATTAGTTTTCAAGTGAACATAACAGCTCCATATATTTCTCTGCACTGACTCGTAACATGTTCATAAAGTTTTGAATTTATCTCGTAATAAAGTATGCAATTAGAAGTATGGTAATTCATAGACGTGGATGACACGTTCGGGTGTTTACGGATTAGCCGATGGCCAATGTTTTCGTAATTTATCTGTACCATAGATTAATATTACAAATTCCAACACCAAAGCTGTGGAGGGCAAGCAATTATAATAAAGCAATCGTATTGCGTTATCCCCTCGGAGCCTTCATTTAGTATGTCCGTGGAGGTTCCGGACCCATTTACCCTGTAAATAGGATGAATGGAAATTCTATAATGCATGTGCCCATTTTAGTGTTGACCGAATAGGGTTTAAGGGTCCACAGGTAACCCAGATGTTTGTGGATATTCAAATGTACTTCTATTGGATTTTATGCGAAGATACAAGTATTTAAATGTTTATGTTGCTTAATTCTCTGGGATAGAGCATCATCCAAAATACAATAGCATCAGTGTCATGAATATTTTGACGGGCATTTGGTTTAGAGAAGAATACGTTTTATTATTCAGTGTTTGTGTGAATATTCACAATTTTAGTTGAGATCTTTGGACAAGATAGCGTAGATAATTCATTGTTTTATTAAAAATTATCCAACTATAGTCGGAATTATAATTCGATTCCACATTTGACATTAGCTACTGTCATTTTGTAAAATAATGATACCACATATAATAGTGTAGTGATGAACACAAAAATCGATAAACAATCGCGATTTATGTTTATGTAATCATAATATTGGTGTGCCAATTAAAGACTAAATTATTGATTTTTATTTAAATAAATACATAATTATTCATAACAATTATTTATTAATTAGTAACCGCTGCTTTATTTTATAAAAAGTTAATATTTTTGTTTTTTTTTATATTAAAAACAAAACTTATAATAAAAGAGCCTAGATAGTTTTCTGTATTGGCAACCCGTGCGCGCTCGTGCAGCTATCGCCATTTTGTTTATCTTGTCATTCGGCTTCATTCTCCTAGTCTGACTGCACGAATATCTCGTTTCATTGCGAATCGATATTTTGTTAATTTGTTGGGTTTTTGTTAAAGTTTTGTTACGTTGTGTTTGTTGTTACGTTTATAGTTTTTTGTGAACTTTGAGTGAATCTATTTGTTTTGGTTTTCCATCAAAATGGATCCTCCGCCAAGTACATCACAAAAAGACGTGGATGTTTTCTTGTCTACAAGAAAAAAACGTCCACGAAAAGCTTTCACTGTTACTGAAAAAGTAATGATCCGCAACGCATATAAGTACGTGAAAAATGAAACTTCTGCGCAATTGGAGGCCTTTGAAGTTGTGGAAGAAAATGAATGTATGAACAAAGTTGCTCACATATTGGGAATAACCTCACGCTCTGTTTGTAACGTTTTGAAGGAAGTAAATAAAGGTGCGCCGCCAACTCCCCCTAAAAAAACTGGACCAAAGCGAAGTTTCAAAGATAAAATTGATGAATTTACATTCTCCGCAATACGACGAATAGTTCATCAGTTCTTTTACCGAAATGAACCTATAACCATTGCAAAGGTTAGTCAATCAGTCAGACAGTATTATTTTATACCTACATCTTTTATATATAAGTAATGATTCCAAACTATTATAAAATTTACTATTTCAGATTTTACAAGTGATGAACGATGATCCAGAAATGCCCAAGGTTTCCAAAGACACCCTCAGAAAAATTTTGAAGCATCTTAATTTTAAATTTGTTGCACGGTCACGCAAGAGCACACTTATTGATCGAAATGATATAATAACATGGCGCCAGCGTTACTTGCGATCTATATGTCAGTTTCGACGAGAAGGGAGACATATATATTATCAAGATGAAACTTGGGTTAACGCAGGTAAGGCTAACATTTTGAATTAATATACATTTACATTAAATTTAATAGTAATATTGAATGTTCATGTACTATATGTGATTTAAGGTCATACTGTAAAAAAAACTTGGGTGGACAAGCAAGTCACATCATCTCGGCAAGCGTTTTTGGAGGGACTGACCACTGGATTAAAAAAACCCATCTGGAAAAGGCAAACGTCTCATAATTAGCCATATAGGTAGTGAAGAAGGCTTCCTGGAAGAGGGGCTCATGATTTTTGAAGCAAAGAAAAATTGTGAAGATTACCATGATGTGATGAATGCAGTTTGTTTTGAGGAGTGGTTCGCTGGAGTCTTACCAAAATTAAGACCAAACTCAATTGTGGTGATGGATAATGCACCTTACCACTCCCGAAAATTGGAAACGGCACCAAAAATGAGCTGGAAAAAAGCTGCCATTCAAGACTGGCTTTTAAATAAAAATATTCATTACGAACCAGATATGGTTAAAGCTACGCTTTTAGAACTGATTCCACATAACGAGTCTTTTAATAAGTACGCTGTAGACGAAATGGCAGCACAACATGGGATCACGGTTTTAAGACTGCCCCCTTACCATTGCGAGCTGAACCCTATCGAATTGATATGGGCTCAGGTAAAGGGGCATTTAGCTCAAAATAATAAAACCTTCAAATTGACAGACGTGAGAAATTTATTTGAGGAAGGCATTCAAAAAATTACGGCCACCGAATGGTCTAAATGCGTATCCCATGTTGTCAAAGAAGAGGAAAAAATGAGTAGGCTAGATATGTTAATTGACAATATCACAGACACATTTATAATAAATGTTACAGAAAGTGACAGCGATAGCGATAGCGATGACGGCGACGATTTATAAAATAAAATATTACCATAATACATCTATTTGTTTTATTTCTCATGTTCCTTCATGATCACATTTATTTATTTATTTCACACACAATTATTAAAGAAAACTCTCAGATCCGTAATAAAATTAATCGTCATAACTAAATTATCCGTTCACAAATATTTAATTTCCTGATATACTTAGTTTACGAGAATAAAATTATAAACGAGAAGAATCGATCCGGAAATATTCCATTTCCGTATCGAATAATTTCGCAACGTTACTATTTAGTACTTGTCATAACGTTGCAACACTGAAATTGTCAAATCTGGAATCGAATTAAAATTCCGACTTTAGACTTAACAGTCTTAACATCCCGGAAAATTTTACTAAATATTCAATATAACGAAAATAAACATGACAAGATACCGGACGGGATGTCACTGGTACCGTAGAGAATTGGTCGACCTGTAGTGCGGTTTTTTAAGGATATTTCAAAGCGCTTGGTTGACAGCAAGTACTATGGCTACTATGGTTACGACAGTAAGTACTATGGTTGGTCGACTCTATGGCTGGCCATTAACTCGCGCAACGAATCAGCATCGCAATCCAGCGAGGTAATGCATGCCGCTTACCGCTTAAGTATGTTGGGTTTTTTTTTTCGGAATAGCTAAATTCTTGTGGCCCTAGTGGCCTTTTAAGAGTCACCGGTCATTATGTTGGGTTACAAGAGGAACAAAATTTATACAACATGCTCAATATATAGGCATATATTGAACACTATATATAATAAATGGATTGAAATTATTATCATGATTATTTTTACTTATTACTATAGAGATATTTATGATTAAGTTGAGTCTTTAATACTTTAGTTTTTAATGATTTAGCTTTAAATAGGATATATAATATTGTAATTTTACCTTCACAATAAAATAACAACTGTACAAGTCGGATATCAATAAAAATTGTGTTGTAAAATATTCCACTGTGTTATTGTTATCGTATAACTTATCTGTTAATATTACTACTAGACTTCGTGTTATTAGTAAGTATTATATTATAGTTATGTAAACTGAGTCTAGGCTTGCAAACTAAGGGCCGGATAAACAAACTATTATCTGTCTGACTTAGGCCGAGGAGTGTTTCTAGGGAACTTTACAGAAAAGCTTACTTCGTATACACTCGGTCTAAGACACAAAAACATCTTACGTTTATTTATCTCCACCTATGAGTATAGTTGTTTAAGTCAACCTAAGCTCGCACAACAAGAGCTATCTAATTATTGGTTATAATTTAATAGCAGCCAGTAGACAAATGAAATTGTACACTTAAAATGTTCACTACGTTTTAATAAACTCAATGGCGTAAAACCTTTGCGGTATGCACTTTATTAAACTGCAGAAGTCATATCCCATTACGCACTATAAATTACGACAGCAAAATGCCTGACGCAATGTGTGTCTGAAAAATCACAGATAAAAATATATGAATGGCTGCTCAAAATATTCGCAGGTTGGAGTGAACAGGCCATATCTGATGGAAGATTAGTAATTAATCAATGGGTAGACGACTCCTCGATAGGAGACCACGCAGCGGAAAACATAGTGTCAGACGTGCTGTGGCCAGTTGGATAAAAGAGGAAGAATATGTGTGGTAATGGTAACGAACCTTGTAAGCGATTTATTATAACAGCCAGCAGACACGCGGTGATGATATGTACCCTACCATATCATTACGCGCTATAAATTGTCAGTATGCTATGGGTTTTTGGGATACATTTTTTCATTCTTTTTTTTAATTATAGTTTTCGAATTAATATACTTACCAGTAAAGAAAAACAAAATGCTATATTTTTTATTTCTTACAAAAGGCAAGCTATTTGAGATATTAGGCATTCTCTGCCAGTCAACCTTATGTTTCTATTTTGATTGCTAAATACACAGGTGTACAAGTATGAAATGCGGATTTTTTTACCCAAATTCTATTTGAAAATTCTGAAGAATGATAAAAAGTGGTTTATTCAAAGTATGTTCCATTGCTAGTTACACATTTTTCCCATCTTTCGGGTAATTTGTGGATCTTCCCAGTAAAAATCGCCATCGCCAGTAAAAATCTTCCCCTTTTGCCGCGAACCATTCATCGAGCCATTTTTTCACATCTTCGTACGAACCAAAGCGCTGCTCAGCAAGTGCGTGACCCATCGATGCAAACAAGTGGTAGTCGGAAGGAACCAAGTCTGGTGAGTAAGCCGCATGGGGTAGCACTTCCCAGCTGAGTGTTTCCAACGTGCCGCGAACGAGTTTTGCCGTATGTGATGGAGCATTGTCATGGAGAAAAATGGCCTTGTGTTGCCTTTTTCGATATTCTGGTCGTTTTTTCGAGTAGCGAACGGTTCAAATCAATCAATTGTTGTTGGTAGCGTTTGGTATTAACCGTTTCACCAGGCTTTAATAACTCATAATAAATCACACCCTTCTGGTCCCACCAAACACAGAGCATCGTCTTCATGCCAAAGCGATTCGGTCTTGCGGTCGATGTGGATGGTGCGCCTGGGTCTACCCATGATTTTTTGCGCTTGGGATTCTCAAAATATATCCACTTTTCATCCCTAGTAACGATACGATGCAAGAACGACTTTCTTTTGTATCGTTCGAGCAAAATTTCACATGTGTTTTTGCGCCTCTCCATTTGCCTCTCGTTCAACTCATGTGGTACCCATCTGCCGACCTTCTGAATCTTTCCCATCTCTCGTAGGCGATTGGAAACAGCTTGTTGACTAACGTTCAATTGCTCTGCGAGTTGTTTTTGTGTTTGTGAATCGTCTTCGTCCAATAACGCTTGCAATTCTACATCTTCCGCAATACAATTCAAATCCGCATTTCATACTTGTACACCTATAACTCAATAATGACAAAGTGTTACGACTGACGACGCCATAGTGAAATAAAATGTCACAAATTCTTCCACTCGAAAGCGAGTACATTCTTGTACTTTATTTCTGGCATAAAAGTTTAAAATAGAAAGTCATAAAAGTGTAATGTTTTGAACTGCGAGAGTATTTCTCTAAGTCCATTTAGCTACCTAGTTGTTTAGCCCACCTTAATCCTAAAGCGTACTCAACGCGGACGATTTGTCGCAGCGACTAATTTTATAGCACACACAATTCGTGTAATTTGCGCGGTAAATCCGTATTTGCTTGACTTTACTACTTGGCGTAGTAATATTATACTTTAAAGTCTTTAAAGTTTATTAGAGTAATTAAGGATCTTGTTTGCATGTTAATATTCAGAATTATAATTAGGTATAGTTTTAATAGGTATAAATCTAGTTTAACCGAGTAGTAGAAAAAGTAATTAATTAAAGAAAGAAAAATGTGTTTATTTAAATAAACACATTATTCATTATTTATGTTTATTACAGTGTTGGGAAAAATGTGTAACGTCAAATGGCCGTCCAGCTCAGTTTTAGCTGTTTGGCCACGAGGACACATACCACTGATTTTAGCTGAAACCTGATTACATATTTTATAGAAAATAGGTAGCAGACTAATAGAGAGTTCACCCTGGGGCAAGTGAATACTGTAGCTCAAGGACAACTGCGATCAGTCCAGAATGACAAACGTTGGTACGCCATCGGATGGAAGAAGGGTTGGGAAAATGGGGAATAGGAATGTTAGTTGGCTCCGTACAAAGTTGGTATCACCTAATTTAAATATTTGCATTGCAGCGTGGAGGCGGTTAAAAGCGTCGATTAATTTACTTGAAGTCAATTGTTTACTGTCGATGCTGCAAGAATCCGATGTCTCCTAATTATAAATCCTCTGTCGTTGTTCCTTCAAGATTCAAGGTTTCCTTCAGATAGTTCTTGATAGTTACATAGATTTCCTAAAGATATCGACATTAGATAATTCTTGAAAATATGAAGCTTAAAATATAATTGAGTAAAGTCATCATTATCGATTTCAATCCCTGGCAAATTGTTTGTAATGTTCACAATATTTACCCGCTACCCGCGTTCTGCCTCTTCGTTGATTTCGAACTCTGCATGACGCAAACTTGTATGCTCATCTTGATTTTCGTACAAGTTGCTTCATGTTTCTGAAGACTTAAAACGAATCAAGAGAAGTTAATACTAAGAATGGTATCAAAATGTGGTTTAACCTAAAACGAAACGCCGTAAAACAGGGACTGCCTGTACATTTTACTGTAGTCTTCTTTGGTAGTGTGAGGATCTCCTCACCTTTACTATTCAGTAAGGATTTATTTAGTCTAATAGGCTTTTTCTAGAACCCATGCTGTCTGTCTTTTACCACATGGGATAAGAATTGTTTAATGGGAATAGGTAATAATTTGAGTATTACATATATATAATTAATCATCAATTTTTGTTTTATCTTTTTATTTGACTGTTTGTTTTGCTTGTCCATTTGTCTGTATTTCTGTTTGTGTTGGTCTAGTCGTTATTATATGATAAAGTCCAAATCCAAATAAGTAAAAATAACTTTTTATAATTTACTGTGAATTCTGTAGGATACGAATTCAACGTGGGGCTTAGTCTTTGCTGACACAAGTTTTAACAACTAACAAGTAACTATCACAATAGTATTTTGCATTTTAATGAACATCGAATTAATCTTAACTGTTAATGAAAGTTTAAAGGTCGGTTTGTAGACCGCCTTAATCTCTAGAATGGCGACTTGATGTGTCCATTCAACGTCGCCCCTCTAATGCCGCTGTAAAAGTTTAATGTGTACGGAATCCTCGCGCTGGGTTAAAATATCTGACCACTCCACTTGCTTTAATCTCTGTGCTTGCAGCTTACCTTTTGTTTGTGATTCTATCACTTTTTAATTTCTGAATTATCCTGTTGCAATTACAATGGTTTCATTCCTCCTAAAATGTCACTTCATGTTTTTCATCTGCTTTTTTATCTACTAATATCTTTATAAAATAAATTTATTACTCAAATTGTTCATTACTCAAAAAATGTATTAGAGCAATGTCTAGCGTTCGTTTCCTCCTTATGTATGTATCTTGTAAGTCACTTTTCAAGACTTGATTTACTGACACTTTCTTCTCTTTATATAATACGAAATATTTGTATTCGTTGAAAAACATACTGGGTTGTTTACGAAAGTGTCCTCTGTGAATCCTCATAATCGTAGACATCCTGATAGACTTCTGTTCGATGTAACTCCATGACTATCAAAGTATGGCAAAAGCTGTTCAATTATGTGTGTTAAAATGTATAATAAAATTTTAAAAAAATGTACAGTTGGCTTTTTACTCGTAACTTTTATGACTATAGGGAATTGTAGAAAATATTTGTAGTAGAATTGTAGTAGAAAAGTCACCGACATAGCACGTAGAATCGGCATGTTGAAGTGGGTGGCAGTGGGCAAGTGATATTTGCCGCAGGGCCGATAACCGACGGGGTGGACGAGTCCTCGAATGGAGGCCACGTACCGGGAAACGCAGTGTGGGACGCCCCCCGGCCATCCTCCAGGTGGACCGACGACTTAAAGAAATTCGCCGGTGGTGGATGGATGAGAAGAGTCGAGGATCGTGTGTGCTGGTGAGCCTTGGGAATGGCCTGTATCCAGCAGTGGAGAGACAGAGAGATGTTATGGTAAAATAAAATATAAAGAAAATAAAAAATATTTTCTCTGAACTTTACTTTTGCTTTTATTAAATCTTTAAGATGATTTAACATTATTTTATCAATGTGATTTAACAAAACTTGAATACTAAATAATTTATTGATTAAACGAAATATGTATAAACTTATACAGCTTATCTTAATTTATAGAACATTATGTGTTAACAATTTAATTATTGCCATAATTAATGAGACAATTTAGATACAATGCTTGTAATAACTAATAGTAAAACACGATTGACTGTGTTATCAAACAATTATTTTATTCACTCCATCGTTGATTCATAGTCCAATTGGGCTTTGTAGCAATCAAAATGTAATCACGAAGGGGTGCCATTTTATAATAAGTAATTTGTAACAATAGTTCATAAAATACCGGGCGAAATACCTGTTTATGTAAACAACCATAATAAAGATAAGTGACAATGTTTGTTTGGAAGCGATGTTCTAAAATTGAAGAATTCCCCAGAAATTCGGCTATATTGTTGCAAGGCGCTCGAAGTAACTACCTTTAATGAATTTATCTTGTCAAGAGGAACATTAACCAACTTTAGGAACAAATTACGAGCGTAAAGTTGTCTCACACCTTCGACGTGCCGTAATTACCGGCACTTGCCGAAATGCTGCCACCGCCCGTACACAGCCCGCGCCATTTTATTACAGAACATAGGACATATCACAGTTCCGTTTTGGCGCAAACGAGTGCAGATAACCGCTTTATTACTTGAAGAGTTGCCAGATATGAGTTCTAAATGCTCGCAAATCAATAATGCGATGTTCGCGATATGCTCAGTCGAAAACGAGCCCCGAAAATCGACCGAGAATCGTCAACGTTCTGACGACCTTAGCGCGAACTTCGGTGCCAGTTTCGTGAAACTCACTTCTATTAAATGCCGTTTTACTACCCCCTGATGCCATAAAGCCACCGACGAGTAGATACTTGCAGTTTTGTAAAATAAAACTGAAATAATTCCGTGCCTCAGTTTCTCGGTTTTATCTAGGAAATCTACAGATGCCTGCTCGCTACATTGTCTTTTGTTTTATGTGTATTGCTTGCTCTATCGTTTTATGGCTTGCCATTATGATGTCCTTTAACTTTATTGTCTTTTGAATCTTGATATAGGAATTTCAATGACTTTTGAAATATTTAAGCATTTTGAAGCATCAATTCAGGTGTTTCGAATTCGATTATTAAATAATAGGCGTATAACATTGGGATTAAAAGATAGGAGTTGAGAAAGAATAGTGGAAGACGTTGCACGTAAGTGAGATTAGCCGTCGGCAAGTGGCTGGCTACCAGGCTCGCAGCGGTCGGTAGGAGTGTCACCGAGGCGCTGCTGTGAAACGGAGCATGTAGGTTAAGGGCTCTTGGCGCTTTGTTAGCGAGCTCTAATCACTACCGGTCCTCGACGGCGCGCCACGCGACTCGAGGGCTCGTGGCGCACTAGCGTTTTGTGCTCTTCCTCGTCTTGTATCTCTTGGAATTGTATGCGCGCCTACTACTACTTGCCCTTGAGCTATTCAATATTTATAACCTAATTCAATTTGTAATTTTCTCTTGATATTATTGACAAAAAAATAAAGTCTATGATTGGTAACGGGCAATTTTGTTATTCGACCATAACATACTTTAACATTTTGTATAGAATGTGTTCGTTATAACGGAATGGAAACAATACTTACATTTGCAATAAGTCACAAAAAGCAATAACTATCTCTATTTGGCCGAACGCCTCTACTGGCCACAATCCAAGGTAGGTTTTTAAAATCCGGGCCTTTGCCATATTTTTTGGGATAAACAGGAACGCAATCCACAACCGGCTTAGTTTTGTCGACGAATATTCGGGAATTTGTAAAGGATAACGCAAAATACTAAAGAAATAGGGTTTAAAATTCGTCGACAGCTATATTTAATCGACAAAATGATTTTGGTTTTGAGAAACAAGCTAGCACATCCATTATTGTTTTGGCGAAATTTATAGGTTTGGCGTTGTCCGTGCTTTGAATTTGTAATTGGATTTCATGAGAGCTCTTGTTGGAGTTCCGTAATCTTTTTATGGTATCGTTGAGGCCCGCAAAGTTTTTATTAACGCTTGTTTTACAACCTTCTGTAAGTGACATTTGATTTCTGTGTTATTCTCGAGTCGAGGATATTTGTTTTAATCAAGAACTTTAAACGTGCTGAATTAAATAATTAAAATTGGTATTGCCTTAAAAACTCATGAAATGTCCAATTGTATTTGTGGAATAGGGTCAAATAGATTTTCAACAAGTTAATAACGAGGTGCGGTTTTGTCCTCCGGGTGTGAGAAGGTGGGTGTGAGAGGTAGGGGGTGAGAAGACGGTAAAACTCATTTCCGGTCTGCCGACGGAAGCACAGGCGGCCAATAAGTGAGGAAAAATTGTATTCAGAACTCTCCGCCTCTTTAAATCATAATTTTATACTTCCCCCTTTTTGTTATTGTTTGCTATTACGGTAAAGTGCCAAGTTGATGGTTTTTTTTCTGAAGTACTGTATTTAGGTTTATACGAAGAATGCAGAATTACTGAAAAAATTGGAGGGTCACTTGAAGATCTTTTGTTTTAAGAGAGCTCATTTGGCTTTCTATGCTGCCTTCATCTATAAATACTATGCAGAGATAAGGAACACAAATACTCTATCTATTGTTAACATCGTTATTTGTAAGTATTATATATAGACTATAGACATTGGGGTAGGAAGCTGTGGGTGAAGTAAGAAATTATTCTCTCTATACAAAGCACCACGGTGTCTCACCTGATTGAATAATTGTTCCAGAAATCTCATTAATTTCCGTTATTAAGCTCTCGACTCTGTCCCTAAAATTTAATTTTCATAATAATTTGGAACTGCACAAAACGCGGCAGTGCCAGATTTATTGATTTACTTTATTGACTTAAATTTACTGGACTAAAAGGTACACAGGCGGACTTATTGCCCTATGATATTCCATACCAATCAACAATATAAGTTGGTGCAGATTAAAAGTACAGCCATAAGAAAATGTTAATAATATAATGATATTGGACTGGATATCAAATATACTGTAAATAAATACATCATAAAAATATATAATAGTGAAAATAAATACTATATATATATATATATATGTACATTGTTATTTTTAGAGCTAATAACAGCCGTAAAACTGCAATACTTTGGCAATGACTCGCATGGTCCCATTAAGCCGCATATTCCCAATAAATTAATCAGTTATATATTCATAATATAAATGTTATGCTACATAACGTGATGGGAGATGGGAGACATATAGTTATACATCGGGTGAAATTGGCAAGGTTGTATGATGTACATTCAGGTCAGAAGTCCTGGCAAGCCTCCAGGGTAGTTTGGCAACAGATGTAGAACATTTCTGACGTTAAAGCAACCGCGATGTCCTAGTTCGTTTGTTTTTTCCAAGGGGTTGTCTATGATCGTGTAAACATTTTTGGAATAAGACTTAATAAAGGGAAGTAGGTTCATTAACAATTTATAGCATATTTAGACAGTAACATAAAGTTATATAGCCCCACTAGAGCAGTATGTAGATAATATTTTAACAACTTTTGAAATCCGCGATACACGATAACATCAGTTCAGAGAATGACAGGGAAAATGGGGATGTGACGGGATGAGAATGGGCTCTGGCATATCTCACTCACTACCGAAATACATAGGAGGAATAGGATAATGTGGGAAATGCAGTAGTCTCCTGTGAGAGAGGGGTAATGTGGCCAATTCAGTACGCCCAGTGGCTATGGGTTTGTACACTAAAGAAAATGAAGATTGTGGTAAAAAAATAAACTGAACTAAATTTCCTAATGTGTACGAACACTATACCAAATTTTAAGATGCTGGTAGCACTTAAACAACTGGATAAGTACATTTTAAGTTATTGCTAAAGATGGCCGGACAGACTGAAAGGTTTCAGTCTTGACAGAACCCTAAAATAATATAGTATATACCCAGACACCTTTTTATAGTTACACACTTTTCCTTAAACATCTTTGTTACTCGACTCAATCACAGATTACAGATTACTTAAGTTCCTATGGCTGCACTATTTCCATTTAAAATAGTGTAGTTGTAAGGGCTCTTTCACACGCGACAGATTGTCGCTGTTTTCACGTGGCTACGGAGAATTGAGAAATTATGCTGTGTTCACGCGATTGTAGAATTAAATGAGTTGTTCAATGACTTCTTAATTCGTTTTCACGATTGTATGGAATATCGAAAAATTCCAATCAATTTGTCGGTGTAGCACAAACGCGGTAGTAATATAAATAGTGTAGGTCCTTATGGATGTGTAGGTACTTATGAAAATTGACACATCCTTAAATTATATTTAGAGATTTAGGAATCAGAATATCTTTATTCAATCCTGTAACAACCCCATATTGCTTCCTTTATTATATTTATCCTCGAAATAATTAAATGTGAATAATAATTAAATAATAAATAATTAAATAATTGCGAATAATACGAAATAATTAAATGTGTGAACAGGACTCTGCAAGGTCGGCGCGCACCCGCATGTCCCGTGGTATTTTGCACGTGGGAAGCGGTGACATCTTACCATCATGTGGCCGGCCCGTTGGTCTGGCATCTATTCTATATAAAAAAAATCTAGTCATCAGTTTAGTTCTTCAGTTCTCCAGTTCTTTAGTAAACCAAGATAAGCGACTTTTATCCTCTTGTCATTGAATTTCGTGAGGTCGTCATTTCGTCCGATAACCCCACCCCACCTCGGAAGACTGAAAGTTTCATTACCTTTTTAATTAAGTACGCGAAGTCTTAAGGCGACGGCAGACCGCCTCTTATCTTACCTAACTGAGAATATCATTATCCTTAATAGCTGTGGGAGTTGTCACTTGTTAAAAATTTAATGAGCCTGCAAAAAGTCAAGGAACAGAAACGACAGTCCTTTTGCGAGGATGCTGACATGAATATGCAATATTTCGAAAAGCTATGTGAAGTGCTCGTTGCTCATTCGTCTATCGTTAAGAAAACTAGGTTAAACAGAACTATATAACAAGAACATATTGTAGGACAGAACTGGTGGAACTCCGTATTAAAAATGAAATCGTTCAGTTCTTATATCACAATGATATAAGAACCAGTAATTACAGTCTATTAAATTGATGGAGAATTATTTCATGTCGTAATAGTTAAATAGTTATTTTATATATTTGATATTATCCTGTGCTAATATCAAAGATATTTGTACTCTCTACTCAAAGACCTTTTTATATCACTTATCGCATCGGTATTCTTTTGAAAATGTACGTTTAACAATGTATTGACTTCAGAAAATGTCTTGCGATCCCCTGCTAGGGTGACTTTTCTTTTTTCCGGATTTCGCAGTCGAAGAAATATCACTCCAGTATGCCTTTGAACGGTTTGTTAAAAATAAAAGTAAAATATCTCTCGCTCTATCTGTTTCTGAACGTTGCAATAGTTGTGTTCAACGCCGTCACAATGTTCTAGCGCGCTCTATAATTGTGTTGCTTCCAGCTTTTGTACTTTACACGACGCGACGTTCGGTACTAAGTTATCTACAACAATTTGCTTGCAACGCTTGGCGACAGCACGCTCCGTTGGAATATGGAACACGAAATGCTTATTTGAATGAACAATGCAATGCTTATATCTGCATATTATTTCGTGTCAGTAGTACAAAAGCATTATGCAATTTGTGTATGAAATATCTTCGAAGTTCATCCTTAATAGCCTACAATAATATGAAAAATAATTTAAAAGAAACGTCGTAAAATTAATTAAATCCTTTGCTGATTTGAAGAAATAAGGCTAACATAGCATACAAATGTACTAATAAATGTAAGTTTCAAACGATGAAAAGCGCTAAGCTCGGAGTATCGTTGACGGATAGAATCTGAAACCAATAATTTCGTATAACCGAAGTCACCGACATAGCTCAAGGAATGAGTAAGCTGAAGTGACAACGGGCAGGTCACATTTGTCGCAGGACTGACAATTGATGTCTTCAGGTGGAGACCACGTACCGGAAAATGTAGCGTTGGACGTTTCCCCCAGGTGGATGATGACTTAAAGAACATCGGTGGGTGTGGATCGATAAGACAAACGGAAGGCAAAGTGCGGTGGCGTGCCTTTGGAGAGGCCTATATTTAACAATGGAGACACAGGCTGATGGTATTGTATGGTAAGTATGACAGCCCAGACAAGTAAACACATTCAACTCCTTTAATTTGTTTAAATTAACCAGCGCTTGACAGAGTCTCATATATAGAGTGATAAATATAGTGATATAGAGTCTCATTAAAACTTTATATCACTCTTCCCTTTGTACAAAACTGTTCAAAAAGATTAAATAAATACCTTCCTAGTATATGTATTTATTTATGTATGTACGTACATTGTATAAACAGCAAAACAACTTTTTTTTTAACATACCGATCTTGTTTCACCAATATGGAAATGAGTCGAATATGGAATATGGAACAGATTCCACTAATATGGAACATTTTAAATCGTTGGGTCAATAATTATCTGATTGTTCGGCATAAATAGGATTTTTCGGGTTTTCCAACAGACAGTGGATCCGCGGGGATTTCAACAAAATAATCGCTTTCACAATTGGATAATCGTTGCCAATTACTGAACAAGCTTGGAAATTAATGTGCTATGTAATAATAGTCCTGGATATGCTATTCCAATATATTACAAACTAATGATATTATGTTTTGTTTACAGGTACGTTTTTCATTTTAATTATCTACGAGTATCTGGTCAGCATAGACGGTAAGTTAAGCATTCAATTGCAGGCGATATGATTCTCATCAGCAATTTGATATTTTTATCCCCTTTTCACTGTATCTCTCTCTTTTAACCAGGTAATTAATTTACAGCCACTTTATTGCCTTAAAGCGGCTTTATAATCTATTGGCGTAGATTCGTCTATTCTGCCTTTCACATTTTAACTTAAAAATAAATAAATTGGCACGTTTTCAATGCAACATTCTGTACCGTATAGCTCGCATTCAGCTTTCGAGGCATTCCTATAATATCCACCTATCGACGTTTCTTGGATTCCTTTAGAAAGCCAGGCGATCATTGAATTGTTAATCCAGGGTCGGGAGCGCGGGTCAGGTTTTTAAATTATTTCTAATTATCCTTGCAACGCTCGCACGTCGCCATCTTGTTGAATATTCATCTGGTGAAGAGATCCCGCCATTATTTTTCTAGAGTATTCTCTAACCTAATTCTGAATAATGAGCCTTGTGGGATAGAGCTAACAAAGCCTTGCAAATTAAATGTAGACTTTTATTGTTTATTTTTACCAAATTTTGGCGGAACTCAAGACCATATATTATAACGTTTGTCTAAACGTGACATTATCTCTTCGCTCAAGATCTTATTTTAGATGTCATCTGTCAGCTGGCCGTGTTGCTGTATTACTTTTTATTATTCCTACAGAACATAGATAGGTAGTAATTTTTGATAAAACTAGGCACAGCGAAGGACGTGACGGGAATAACAAGTTAGGAATTTGTAGGGCGTTTTAAGATATTAATTTTCAGAGCACAATTTCCATTTTATGAAATTCTAATGTCGGTTCCATATTGATATTTAAATGTTTTCATATTAGCATACTGTTTACCACTACAATAAAAAATTTAAAAGTATAATTTTGTTAATTTACATTAGATTTGGATTAATAGATGTAATTTTCTCTAATAAAATTTCATTTAAACTTGTAACTTTTAACCTAACCTAGAATTATTAAAGGGATATGTCTGAAAATTAATAAGGTGGCAGAGTGAGAAATGATTTCATATCCGTATTACCTGCTCCTACGCGCGGGTACATCACACTCCGGATATTGCTTGACTGATGCGCTCAGGGTAAATCACACTGAACGCTACCTTCTTTAAACTATTTTTTCTACCTTTTTTATCGCGTGCCATTTGTTTTTCCTGTTTTGACATTATCTTTGTCTTTGTAAGCCACACGCTTTCACGTGTCTAATACATTTTTTACATTTGGTTTGGTTGCATGGTAATAAGTATGTATAATATTTTTTTGTTTTACATAACCATTGCTGACATAAATATTCGTTATGTTTTCTATTTAACTCTACTTGTCAGTCCTTCTGGTGCTCCTTTGAGTTGCTTAATATTCAAATACTTTACACTTTTCCATTTATAAAAAAAGAAAAAAACATATACCTACTCCATCCTCTAATTACCCTTAAATCTTTTTTTTAAATGAAATCTCTTTGAAAATAAATAAATAAGTGATATGATGTATATTTTATTAACATTTGAAGACCTTACTCTGCAAATGCTATACGTGCTTCACCGGAAACATTTTGTGGTAATGTAGAGAAAGGGCAGAGCATTTCTTTATTAGGAAACTTTTACACCGTCGTAAAGTCAAAGGTTTTTAATCAAATTAAGAGTGTTTACCCTTTGTGCTCTCACATTATGCAACAGGCTCGAGCATTACGGTGATAAATGCCCGGCTGCCCGGATGCCCACTATGTCCGGGTGAACGCCCTGCTTAGTATTCGTCCGGTCCGTCTCATCAGACCGCATTACTCTGTATCCAGATAACCCGGGTACCTTATGCCCGGGGTTATTAATCACACAGCTCTCCGAGTGTATTAGGCGCCACTGGAATATGTGTTGAATGTGTGAAGAGGAACGCTGAAAGATTTAGCACTTATGTTTCAGGTTCCGTGTTTCATGCTTTGCATATGGTTTTTATGATAGATAAGCCTGTCTGTTTAATAATGACTTATTCTTCGAAGTATGCCTTGAATTGATCTCTGAAAAAAATCGTCTTAATACGTAAAGATTTTACAATAATATGAAGCTTATAGGAAGTTTT
The DNA here is from genome assembly GCA_914767545.1 of Sesia apiformis. Lineage (NCBI taxonomy): Eukaryota > Metazoa > Arthropoda > Insecta > Lepidoptera > Sesiidae > Sesia > Sesia apiformis. Next base: position 5,258,839 of record OU611962.1, read on the forward strand.
TTGAAACAATTAGTTTCAAAGAATTGAAAAGAAGTAAGTTATGTGAATCTTATCCATTTGAGAAAACTTGTCTCTGTACACCCGATGGAAGAAAAATACAAGCAAAATAATTCAGAACATCCATCCAATATAATTCAGAAAATCCATCAATTGTTCTTTGAGGATTGTTTGTTCAGTCAGTGACACTTTTTATTTGTATTGTTATAACTTACATTATAAATGTTTCACCTTAATCTCCTCATTTAAATAATATTCATAGTAAAAGATGAGTAAAATCCCCTATAACTGATCTCGATAGGGATCGGCGGGACGCACACGCGTCAAACCCGTGTCTAGAATATTGATCATACGAGTAGGTTGCGAATAGGGCGTATCAAGGCATAAAATCCGCCAATGGATATTTAAATCATTAAAGAGGCATCTTTATCATGAATGTTTTGTCAGTTTCCCAAAGTTTGAAAAAGGTCACTTGGCCTTTGGCCAAAGCACCTAAAGTTGGTTGGACACACTAAAACATGTAAGCATAGATATTAAACAATGAAGCGCGGAAATAAATGGGCTCGAACATGGTGATAATATGTACCTGACCAAAAATGTTGGCGACATAGCTCAAAGAATCTTCAAGTTGAAGTTGTAGGTCATATAAGTCGCAGAACTGATAACCTATGGGATAGATGAATCCGCGAATGGAGACCACGTACCAGGAAATGTGACGTGGCATGCATTCTGACCAGATGCACTGGCGATTTGAAGAAAAGACGATTTAAATTGGCCAGTGACGACAAGAGCAAAAGTTTTTGTGGTGGTGTGCCTTGCATGATGCCTATATCCTGCAGTGGAGAAACACTCACTGATGGTATGGTACGGTAGGTATGAGAGCTCAGACAAATAAATCTTACGTATTTACCGTGCTCTAATGTGGGTTTCTCAAATAAATAATATAAAACTTCAACTGTAAGGACTGTAAGGACAAAAATCGTATATATCATAAAAAAGGTATAACATATTGGAATTGAGAATGGACAGACACTAAAATACTAATAACAAAAGTTTGAAAAGCCACGGAGAAGAAAAGTGAAAGAAAATCATGAAAACAAACTCAAAAGTTTCAACCAATGGTTTATATATTTTCATTGAACTTGAAACATTAAAGAACATGCAAACATGCAAATGTGATAATAAAAAAATAATCCACAGAGGACCATTGATAATGGCTACACATTTTCACACAGCTTCTACTGACATGAACGTGGAGTACAGAATCACAATGGAGATAAAAAGAGCAGTAAAGAATCTTAGGGTTAGTTTTAAAATATTTGTCTGTCCGTTGAAACCGTATTCCTGGTTTCAACGATGAACAAATGCGAATCATACAAGCATTACTTTTGTTTATCTATTTAAACGGTCTATTTTACTTTTGTTTATTTTTAAGCGTTAGGTCTATTTAAGATCTAACGCGAATGTTTACCTTATTTATTTACTTCATTTATTATTTGTATACATTTTAGTATGTGTGTGAAATGCACTGAAATCACCTTTGTTTGCAATAAACTTTTGTGTTGTATTGGATAGTGTTTGTGAATGCGGTCGACACAATTCACTTTGTGAATATTGCATCTGTGTGAGTGACGCAATTCTAGTGTAAAGTTAGCATACTGTTCGTTTCTACATTCTGACGAGGTTCACCAGACCAATTACTCACGTAAACGAGACTGGAGCGTTTTAAAAAGAAACATAAAAACAGGACTGACCTCTGCTCTTTGCATGTGATATATTTCCTTAGTTAGTGCCTTTGTCGCGACAGTAACGGGAGAAAAATGCCGTATTGCGCTGTGAAAACTGATTGTTTTTAATTGTTGAATTTAATTCAAAGAGCTAAATTGTACAATGCAACCAGCCCATTCAGTATCCACTGCTGGACATAGGCCTCATGCACATTGTCTTGTGCATGACGGGTGTAAGGCCTTAAAACGCCACGAGTTACTAAATTATGCATTGGGTGGTATTTTCCTGGTGTCTTTGAGAACATTTGGGAAATTGTAGGATTTTATTTGTAAAAATTAAATAAAATACCACGAGGGAAAGGCCCTTTTGCGTTGCATGTGGTTAGTGGCATAGAATTTGTTTATATTATCAAGGCTACTGAACAATGGTTCACTAAAAATGTGGTACGCACTGTTGAGTCCTGGGAAAGGGAAAGGTCCTAGGAAAGGATATCTGGAAATATAAACAAGTTTTCGACATCTTTCTTTGGATATTTCATTTTATTTGTCCGAGGAACGTTTATGGAAGTTTATTGTTGTTTTAACATATCATCATAATTAGATATTGCTTTGTCTTATAAGTTACACAAGTGCTTCTTGAGTGGTTGCTTAAAAGGGAATAAAATGTTCAGAATACGGGATACAAATATTAGAAGTGTATATTTTTACCAAATATTTCTTTGATGAAAATTGAAATGGAACCTTACACAGCGTAGAAGCGAGTTAGTAATATCGAAACATCTCCGTTACTCTAAATTTAAGTTCATGTATAGGTACGTGAAACAAATTTATAATGTTTTCCTGATTTTTGTATCAAAGCCAGCAATCACGTGTTACGAACATACACGTATACAATCTTATTCGGTATTTTCCTTATATTAATCGATTCCAATATCCAATACTGGCACCAATGTGTCCGATAGCATCGAATATACGAAAATATTCTGATCGAAAAACGCCAGAAGCTGTATGAAAATACACAGTCTCGTGTCGACTCTATTTTGTGAATTTATCTGATTGGAATATAATTACACGATTTATCAGACTTCAAAGAATGAACGTAACCGCATGACATTTTGTTACTCGGGGAGCATATGTGTATGTGTGTTGCTTGAATATCTTTGAAGAAAATTGAAATAATACCTTACTTAGTGTAGAAGCGAGTTAGTAATATCGGTACGTCCGTTATTCTAAATGTGAGTTCATGCATGCTTGTAGCGCATAAATTTCCAACTCAGTGTTTTATTTGTGCGTGTGTGCTGTTTCTGGCATTTACACGAAAATCAACTATGGTTATTTTCTGCGTACTGTGAAAACTATGTAGGTTCATACATGAGTGGATTCCCGCTCGGTGTACACGTCCAGTCGGAATACTAATAGTATGTACCCTCCAGCACTTAGGGATACGAGTGATTACAGACAGACCAACTATTTTTGTTGCAATGCGACACCAAAGCAGAAAAGACTGGCATTTGGTAAAACGACCCCTTCGTGAGCGATGTGCGTGAAACTAATCTATAATATACACTTAAGTTTTATGTTGAAAATGCTAAAATAGGTTTTTAAAATTTGGTACAATTAGACTGCAAAATAATAATAATCGACTAAAGATTGTTACATTACTTTAAAAATGGTTTGTGTTAGAATCTTTAAGAATTTAAGGGCAGGTCATGTTCACATTTGGGTAAGTTCTGCGACAAATTAAATTTCTTTTAATTTATGTATCTAAAAACAAAAGTACCATTACCATCAGCCCATTTTTCTAAACTGCTGATTGTACACAATTGCTCTTATTCCTCTCCCAAGGATTACCATTACACACGATCTTCTGCACTTCTTATCCAGTCATATCCAACTGGAGGGCATCCGATACTACGCTTCCCGGTACGTGACCTTCAAGAATTTATCTATCCCAAAGAACTGTCTTCCAAAACATATTTTTTTCATTCGCTCGTGCCTATCGCTTAAACCATACGCTATAAATGGCTACCGGGCGGCGCGGCGGCGCGAGGCGGCCGCGGCGTAACTACCAGGAATTTTACAGCACGGCATTTTATGGGGTGCTAAGGCATTTTGCGAGGTTCTACGAGGTATTTCGAACTCGCGCAGGAGACTATTCGCTCGTATGTCTGGAGGAATGGTGATCAAAACGTTTAAGTTAAAAAGATGAGGATGTTATTTAACGATTATTTGTTTAACGCCTTAATTGTTGACTCGGGTATTGTATTTATTATATCGATTTTATAAGAGTGGTCCTAGTCTAGGGGTATCTATTCTGGATTCTCATACGATCTGTATCACAGAATTATTTAAAAATACTTTTTTTTAAAACAACTAGCTCGGCGGTAAAGGAAAACATTGTTACAAAATGGGGATAATGAGGACTCTAGAATTGAAAACAAATCTAGAGCATATCTACCAATCTGCACTGGGCTTGTGTGATGGATTATGTCTCGAAGCCCCTTGGCGATTTACTATGGAAGGTTTATGCCTGAGTGGGACAAATATCGTTTTTTTTAATTGATATATTACCACAAAATACATGTTATAACTTTTATAAGGTTATACAATTAAATACCATTAAACATTTTCGGATTTGTATTGTCATTTTTCATAACTTTGTATGTTCCATAGGCAAGCTGGTGACACTGCTGTTTTACTGTTGACATCCCCCCGTACAAATTTTGTGTACAAATTAATGACTTTCTACCTTCTATTTCTTGTGTGTGTACCTTCTGTACTATGCATTCATTGTCACAGGCTTTTCCGTTCAAGTTAATCTAATATAGAGAAGGAAAAATAATTTAAGCTGTGGTAGTTAACCTAAGACAAAGTTTATCATTTGGATAGTTCGATAGATATCTAAATAAAAAATTATGTAGGTATGCAACGTCTCGTAATTCAAAATGACTATACAGATATCTATAACTATACATCATTTAGGTTCTGTTTTAAGTTTTTTATTAAGTTAATAGTGACAAACATTTTTCATTTCTTTCTTACACGGACTATAAATGGAGTATATTTTTTACATTCGGTTGTAACTCCCTACGTGAAAATAGCCCACGTCATCAGCCTTTCACAGATAGGTTTTTCAAATCGATTATTGGAAGAGTCGAGTGTCTCGCTTTGATCTCGAGTGACGGCTCGGTTTCAGCTCCACTCGATTATTTCCGTTACCCTTATACTCGTATATACGCAAAATGTCCTTATTTTTATTGAAACGAAAAATATTCTTTATAATATTATATTATGGAGTAAATAGTGTAATAAAAAGACGTAGAGGCCTGCGAGTATCTTTTGTTTCTTTTAGGCGTTTTGTGTAAAATTAGGCAGAAAGACAGTATAAATGGCGCTTGATAACAACACAAATGAGAATATTTTTTAAATTTGAGGTTTCACCTCACCTATGGGAGGTCGGATTTTTAATGTCAAAGAAAATCAGACTTTTGTAATTAATTTTTCTGCTGTAGGCATTTGTGATTCCTTTTTTTATTCAAAAATAACTGATATGTATTAATATCAAGTAGGGTAGATGTCAACCATTTATACACATCTACCCTCAAACGCAAGCGGAGTTGTCCTCCGCGCTCCGCAGTCGCGAATAAAGCACGTCAACCCTAAGTTATGTTTATCATTTGTGTTCCCGTATCTATCAGTGGCGACGAGGATAATTAGGCTCATCTACGATGTCGAGTTACCTCGGAAACATTACGTGTTTCGATTATAAGGAACAGGAGTGGAATATATTCCTTAACCGTCTTCAGCATTTTTTTCGAGTGAACGGAATCACGGAAAACAAAGGGAGCGTGCTGTTAACGTATTTATCTGATGATACGTTCAGATTAGCGCGCAATCTAGTGTATCCCCGCGACCTCGACAGTTTGCAATATGAAGAAATTGTTCAAATTTTAAATGGACATTTCACTCCAAAGAGGGCGACTCTTGCTGATCGAGCGAGGTTCTACGCTGCGAGTAAAACGGTGGGTGAAACACTGGAAGAATGGCTAGTGCGATTGAGAGGATTGGCAATCTACTGCGACTTTGGACCGGCACTGGACACCGTTCTTCGTGATCGCTTCATTTTAGGATTACCCGACGGACTAGAACGAAATAAGTTGTTTGAACAAGACGCATCAACCTTGACAGTGACGAAAGCATTGGAACTGACTCAACAATGTGCATGCGTACGGCAGGCAAGGTCGGCGAGCAGCGGCGCCGGCGATGAAAGCATTCCAGGCTTAGTTCGTTTAAAGGAGGAACCAATGTTTCGAGTAAGCGGCGCAAGCGGCGGCGAACGTGCGGGAGCGGCGCGAGAGGCGCCGCCAACCCGGGTACGCCGTGACTCATATTCATATGATAACAGAGCTCGTGTACAGTGTTGTGAAGTATGTGGTCTTAAAAGTCACACGGGCAAGTTTTGCCGGTATAAAAACTACAAATGTCAGATTTGTGGTATAAAAGGACATTTAAAAAAGGTGTGCAATGTGAAGTGTAAACATACTCGCGTAAACAACATCACTGAGGCAGACGAAACCGGTTCTTGCAGTGAATGTGAGGAATGCAAACTTGTTAACATGAGGTATGTGCATAACGCTCCTTATACAATAACTGTTTCGATAAACAATTGTTCATTGGTAATGGAATTAGATTCCGGTTCCGGGATATCAGTGATTTCAGAGAAATTGTGGTCACAAAATTTTTCATGCTATAAATTAGAAAAATGTAACTTAAAACTATATTATTACACTGGTCATAAAGTCGAGCCGCTAGGTTTTTTTAAAGTTGTGATTGAATATAAAAACGTAACGAAGAATTTAAAGTTGTACGTAATACCAAACGGAGGGCCTCCTTTGCTTGGACGCGATTTTATGTCTAGTTTTGATATACAATTTGCTTCATTGTATCATGTGATGAATGATCACGATATTGATCAGTTGCTAAAACGATACGCCGACTTATGGAAAGACGAGTTAGGCCAATTTAATAAATTTAAGGTTAGCTTACGATTAAAAGCGGGCGCAAAGCCAAGATTTTTTAAACCCAGACCTGTACCCTTTGCCCTTAAAGACAAGGTGGAGACTGAATTATCGCGTTTGGTGCATTTAGGAATATTAGTACCGGTTTCTTATTCTAAATACGGTACTCCTATTGTACCTGTGTTGAAGGCCGATGGCACCATACGTATCTGTGGTGATTACGCATTAACAGTTAATAAAGATCTAGAAATAGATAGATACCCCCTGCCGCGGATTGAAGAAGTCTTTGCTAGGCTTCGGGGCGGTCAACACTATACTAAAATTGATTTAAAAAGGGCATATAATCAATTAATGTTATCAACCGATGATAATTCCCAGGACATAACAACCATCAGTACCAGTAAAGGCCTTTTCAAATACACGCGCCTAGTGTTCGGGTTGGCAAACGCTCCGGCTATATTCCAGCGGGCAATGGAGACGTTACTTATGGGTATAGAGGGAGTTGTCTGTTGGTTGGACGATATATGCATAACAGGACCTACAAAAGCGATACATTTAGAGCGTTTAGAAATAGTTTTAAAGAAGTTACAGGAAGCGGGGTTAAAGCTTCAAAAAAAACAAATGTGAATATTTTCGGGAAAGCGTGACCTACCTCGGTTATGTTATTGATAAAGAAGGGTTGAAGACATGTAAAACCAAGGTAGAAGCGATTAACAAATCTCCGCGACCGACTAACACTCGGGAAGTGAAACGGTTTGTAGGCATGGTTAATTATTACCGTAAATTCATACCGAACGCTTCATCAATTTTACATCCCCTCCATGAATTACTGCACGAGGGCAGACCCTGGCTGTGGGGCGTGCGACAACAGCGCGCCTTCGATGATATCAAGCGCGAGCTGTCGTCGGATCGCGTGCTGGCCCACTACGACCCCGCTGCGCGGCTGGTGCTCAGCGTGGACGCGGGGCCTGCGGGACTCGGCGCCGTATTGTCGCAGGGACCCGATGGACAAGAGAGGCCACTAGCTTTCGCTTCTAGGTCACTTACCGCTAGCGAGAAGAACTATAGTCAAATACAAAAGGAAGCTACTGCTATAGTTTTTGGTGTTAAGCATTTCCACCAATACTTGTATGGCCGACACGAACCTTTCGTTCTTAGGACGGACCATAAACCCTTGCTTGCCATTTTTGGTAAGAAAAACGGTATTTCGGTAATGGCGGCATCGCGTCTACAGCGTTACGCTATATACCTACCTATCTGCTTATAATTACGTAATCCAGTATGCATCGGGTGAAAAAAATTTAGTAGCAGACTATTTTTCTAGAGCGCCGCTGTCATCCACGGTGGGAAGTGATGATAGTGCTGATATATCGTTCATACATTTCCTTGATGACAAAGCGTTACCAATTGCGTTTGATGACGTCATTGCCGAAACGATGGCCGATCGAACGCTACAAACGGTCATGAAATATATGCGATGTGGTTGGCCACGTAAAATTAAATGTATGTCTATTCAACCGTATTTTAAATGCAAAACCGACTTAGAAACGGGTAACGGTAATTTACTGAGGGGATATAGATTAGTGATACCTACAGCACTTAGAGAGCGGGTACTACAGGAGTTACATAGAGGACATTTCGGTATAGTGAAAACGAAAAGTTTAGCGCGCAGCAGAATGTGGTGGCCGGGTATTGATACCGATATCAAGCGCACAGTAGGCGCGTGCGACACGTGCAGCGCGCTGCGGCCCGCGCCGCCCCGCGCGACCCCCGCCCCTTGGCCGCGCCCGCCCGCGCCCTGGCACCGCTTGCACATAGATTATCTAACTATAGGGCAAAAGGTGTATCTGGTTGTAGTAGACGCATATAGTAAATGGCTGGAATGTCTTCCCATGAGCGGCGGAACAAGTTCGCGATTATTAATTTCGAAGCTCAAGTACCTATTCTCCAGGCATGGGTTACCTGTAACCATCGTGTCCGACAATGATGTTAAGATAAAGACCGCAGAGTTCGACCGGTTCTGCAAAATAAATGGCATCGAACACATTACCTCGCCCATTTATCATCCTGCTAGTAACGGACAAGCCGAGAACTCGGTACGTACGTGTAAAAAGATGTTAAAATGCATCTTAAGTAAAACCAATAGTGATATTAACGAAAATCTTTTAGAATATCTATTTCAATATAGGAATACTACGCATTGTACAACAGGTTCCACGCCGGCAATGTTGATGTATGGGCGAGAATTTCGTTGCAAATTAGATTTATTATTACCCCCATCGACGCCAAAACGAACTGGTCGATGTCTGGATCATAGCGATGGCAATGTAAACAATAAATGTCGTTTATTCAATGTAGGCGATAAAGTGTGGCTTAAACAATTTGTAGGCCGAAAACCTGTTTGGATAATGGGCACTGTAGCGGGGAAAATAGGTAATAGGATGTATTCTGTTGCGATTTGTAAAACTAACGAATATGTTAGGAGACATGTAGATCAGTTGTTAAGATTTATTGGTAAAACGTGTGGTAAAACGTCATCACGCGCAACACCGCCACCGCCCATTGATCCGCCGTCTTGTGCCAGGTCTCCAAACATATTCCCGCCCTCTGTACCTTGCTGCTCACCAGCAACCAGAGATTCAACGTCACCGGTCATAACCGCGAATAGTGAACTTATAAACAATGACCCGATTATAAATGAAGACGAGGTTGGTGACGCTCAGAATGGTGAGGAGGGAGGAGTTAGTGGAACGGAAAGCGGGAGTGTCCGGCCTGAAGATTTGCCTGATTTTAATACTAATGCATCAGAGCAATATCAGACAAGTGATATCAATCAAGGCGCAGAGGGGTCGCGTACTCCCGCACCCCGTCACCAACTAAGAGCACGAAAAAGAGTAGATTACAAAAAGTTTCTAGCGTAGATATAATTGGTTGTTCTCTCTTGTTGTTGCCAGGATTTCAAACTAGGGTGGAAGGGATGATATGTATTAATATCAAGTAGGGTAGATGTCAACCATTTATACACATCTACCCTCAAACGCAAGCGGAGTTGTCCTCCGCGCTCCGCAGTCGCGAATAAAGCACGTCAACCCTAAGTTATGTTTATCATTTGTGTTCCCGTATCTATCAATAACCCTTTTCAAGATATTTATTAGGTATTAGAAAAAAAATTTTCGTGCGCAAAAATATTCTTGTTTATTTTTGTGTGAATGACTATTAATTAACAAATCGTTTGATAATCACGATTTAGTAGATTATTTTTGTGACCATGGATGGTGTAAATAACCAAAATGTTAAATAAAATAATAAAGGCACGATCTTAAAAATAAGCCTTTAAGATCCATTTAATAAATAGGTAAATATGTGTAAAAAAGCGAAAATCTTACAAGTTGTATTTATTTAAAGTTTACACATAAGGACATTCCACATTATATTTACAAATGGCATTCAAAACCTTATTAATTTTGTATCAATGCTATTTCCTCCAAAATCGATATTAATACGTAAATAATTTACATTGCAGTATCTACAAAGATGGGTGCAATAAGTACTCGTACATCAATAGCGATGCGTAAATAGTCCCTATGAACTTATGGTTGATTAGAATTAGTAATGGGAACTTCACACAGTTTCCATGTGAAATGTATCTCTACGTTCATCCATAATAATTCTATATAAAATCTCATATTTTTTTGCATCATAGACCTTTTTAAGCTTTGCAAGCGCCGTCATTTAATCAGCATATTATGTGACTTCGCTTCTTATAAATTTTTTATAAGCGAGGGTGTCTTGACCTTAATCGACCCCTAACGCTCTCTCTGACTGGACATTTTCCGAATCAATTAGCTAGGCCCGCTTTATCGCACTACGATGCTCTCAAGATCTCATTAAAACTTTAAGGTTGACCTTTGAGGCGCGACAGCGGACAGGTATGTTAAGACCTTTCTGTTAAGACGACAACGCAACGCCCCTGTTGTTTCTTTTTATTATTAAAAATGTACATCGAATTTGTTTGCACTTATTGCTAATTCACTACACCTAACTAATCTTATATCATGTCTCAATTTTGAAGAGTCAGCTACCAATTATTTATTATTATTTTATAGAAGAGGTGTTAGACGGGATGGTATGTGATATCTGCCCTTTGAAAATTTAATTTTCAATAACTTGTCTTTTCGAATTTTACTCGGAACTATATGGAAGCTCAAGGGGCGGGCCTTTTTATAAACTTGTTACAATCATGTGACTTTCTTATAAAAAATGCAGATTAAGTTGACATTAATTGTCCAGTTTGAACAAACAGCTAACAGTTTGAACTCTATCGCTGGAGCAGCGAAGTGAACCATTCTAGTTTAAACTTAGCTTTACATGTTTAAAAGTAATATTTGTTAATTACTTAATAGAATATACGCTGTTTTTATAGTCTTGATAAAACGAAACGCTAGACTACTTACTATGGCGCACAAAACAGTCGACTATGTCCAAAGTCAAAGCGATACGGTTCTCTTAATTTGCCAATGGGTTGTGGACAACGAACGAATAAAAAGTGACACGACCACAATTAAAATTAGCTGGCAATTAGAAAAGGTGACGCAGAATATTAATAAAAGCGAAATGATAATTAATTTTGGCCAAAACTATGCTAATTGCACACAATTGTGTGCTATGTTTTGTATTTTTTACATTTCCTAAAAGTTACAGGCTTATTTGCTTACCTGTAAGAGGTGAACTCAAAAAGTTTCGCAGTGATTTTTAATTTTTGTAACTTTGAATAAAATTGACAGCTTATGTTAAGATGAGATTGACAAAGGCCATATTTGATTTTCCTGTGAAACCATCATGCTACCTGAGCCAAGCTATAGTGGGTTGGTTAACAATCATAAAGAGGAAACAGAAGCAAAATTTCATTAAAGAAAAAAGTAAAAGCCAGTTTTTACAAAAGCGTCAGATCACTTGTATGCCTATATGCCTATACTTACGTTCCAAATACTGGTAGGCTGATTTTAAAACCTTACCATAAAGAAAACAACTTTTTTTGAAGAATTTGGTGGATTGGTCTAAAATATTTTAAACTTATAATCTGCATTGGCGCAGTTTTGCACGTGAATAGAACCGGGTGCGACAGCTATTTGGATTATAAAAATGGCTGACGGAAACCTCGGTCGACAGCTGACACTATGCAAACTTCGCTAAGCAATCGCCTGTCCCAGATACAGTTTTTTATATCAGGAGTTGCAAATGGGGATATTAGCATGGCGGAGAATAAACGAAGGGAAAAAACAACCATTTTCCACCATCAATCAGAGTGCTGTGCTGTTGACACAAGTAGTAGGTAAAGATAGGGGCTACTATGAGGTAAAGATAGGGACTACTATGCGACGTTTTTTATATTGATTTTAAAAACGTCGAATACTAACGACTATATAGGAATAGGCTAGATGACACGTCATACGTTCTTCTCAAGGAAACCTGGCTGGCAACATTTAGGGTGGGGTGGGGGTTGAATTAGAATTAGTGAATTAGGGGGTGAATTAGTGAATAATGTGAATTTATTAGACTCTAACGTGCCTTCCCTAGGGTGCTTTTATAATATTTCTAGTATCATATCGATGAACGGTAGCGACGACGGTCTTCATTTTCCAAATTATTAAATTATTCCAAATTATCTCCAATTTTCCAAATTATTCCAATTAAAATTCTTCCACTGCTGGACCCATGTCCAAAAGTGCTGGTCAGGGTTTATAGACACTTTATTATGATTTTAAAATGTATCTGTAGATTCGATCGTCTTTCTACCTGCCATATTATTCCTTAGAAAATACACCTTAAACTGTATAAACATAAAACATCTCGACACTTCATATTCTCCGCAATCCTGTTCCAATTTGTCGCTCTGCTTGTCACGGAACTTTGTCGTTGTCACCGTGACGGTGCGCCTGCGCCTCAAGTTCCGTAATAATGATTAAAGTTTAAAGTGACGGAAGTTCCGCGGTGACGCTTTATTTAATTTAGCTGTGATGCTGTGTTACAGTGTAACGTTATATTACACAACATCGACTATACAACTTAATTCTATAGTATACACATATTATATTAGACTTCAATGTGATTATTATTTATTATGATGGATGACAAAACATCCATCAGAGGTTTTGAATGCGCATATAGTCACTCTTTACGCCAGATCGCATAAATCTTTCCATTACGGAATTTGTCAAATTTTATAATGGAAACGAATTTAAAACTAAAAGCATACCGTGATTAAATTCCATAAGTCTATCTTTCTTTCTACTTTTGTTTGTGCAGAATATCCACGCACTTCAGACAAACTATCGTTGTTTGTGTTTTTGTGAGTATATATAATGGTGTTTATGTATTATAACTACTTCTAATTTGATAACAATGCGCTAAATTATTCTTAACAACCTATACTTAAGATTATTAACATCTGTAACTCTTATTCACACACACATCCATAGATTAACTCACACTCAATTACAAATATCATTGATTCTATGCATTGCCACACATTTACATACATACATAATCACGTAAAATAAATAAATAAAATATAGTAAAACATCTATTTTCACACTTACCTTGTTTTTCCATAGTAACTAAAATGTTTTTGATTTTTTTTCTTTTTCTAACATGATAATTGTATGTAGTTCCCTAATAGACTACAATAAATGGTACACGGATCATCCAGATTCTTTTATATTAACGTTTACGTTCTACCAAAGTAAATATTAATATTTGGAGCAAGAGACAAACACATAGACACCTATTAGTTAACACATCACACCCCTTCGTTTTTTCCTCGGCGTTAAAAGGGGTCCGTTTCGTAATGCGTTATTGACGGTCGTAAGAAGCTACCTTTTTATAGACTTTATAGCTGAATATATATTTATGTAATGATACTCTTCTTTATTTGAGGACAAAGGATTTAAGAATATGAGAGTTAAGAAAGAATTGGCGGTAATAAAATCTTCGTAAACCAAAATGAATTATGGAAAAGGACGCTTTATATTGTAATGAGAATGACATAATAGGTATGTTTAGCAAAAGGCGTAGCGGGTAGAGGGTAAGGTGCGCACGTTCTCTCTTACTCTTAAATGCTATATAAATTTAATAATTGCCTTAAACGCTTTGTCCCTTTCTAATCTGTTTGAAGTACTAATTATTAAAAAAGGAGGGGGAATATAAGCATTCGTTAAATTTAAACAGAGTTTATGAGTAAGACTCATCTGCGGTTTATGATAATTGTTATATCAGTATATCTATATTATATATGCATAACAGATTGTAAGTTATTTCTTTCAATAATGTTACTATTAATGACCCTAACTGGACAATTAGAAAGATACTGGGATTATAAACTCTGAATGGGGCATAGAATATACTACATAATTAAATAACCCCGCCTGCGTCCAACTCCGACATGAAGACATAATCGAAAGAATTTATTAAACAAGTAAGTTTGCGTACTTACTGCATACACTAAGTGGTTTATTGTTTTGTTTTATGAATTATTCTACTATTTTGATAATTCAGTATCAGACTCAAAGTAGTCGTGATCAGAATTATTTATTTTGTAAAATCTGCCATTTTGAATATTTAAGAAATCAAATACGCAAGTAGCCCTTGCGACATCACGACGAATCTAACGACATCTCGTTATTTATAATCGGTCACTCCATTTAAGTTCTGCGAGGGATTACAGAAACGGACGTACATACATAACAGTGAAAAACATATCGTTTCTCGCGGGCCGCAGTCGTGTGAAAATGGGGCGTCGTATTACGCTTTTATAGACAATAAAAATTAGTTATCAATATTTATTTAGGTCAATTAATCAATAAATATAGGCTTATTAAGTCATATTGCAGCGCAGAGTCACAAGGGGATTTAAAGTTATTAAAACGCGGCTCTTGCCACAGGGCCTGTGGTAGGCGGCCAAGCTAAGGATTCAACGTATCACCGTCCTATATTCCGCATTGTGTTGTCCAATTAGCATCATCCGGAGGGCACGTTTATTCAGTTATTGTCTTGTAATAAGAACTGAACTAAAAATGTTTACCTACTGTATTTTCAAAATTGAGTAGTCCATTTTGAGAACACCGCTGTTTGATTAAGCTTACGCGGAAATTTCATTCATTGATGAAAATACGCTAGAAAAAATGATCTATTTTTATTTAATTCCAGAAGTTGTAATTGATATTTTTACTCCATGATATTTTTATAGCACTGATAGATAATTCAATACTTGCAGTATTCTTTTCCGTTTTACGTAAGTTCTGCAAGTGAACTACTCAATTTATTATTGCAGATTAAAAAATAATAATTTAAAGATCTTTTTATATCACTTATTTCACAAAACAGAACCCGAGAGGGCCATTTTTGGGATTTTCCCCCTTTCATGTGGAATCCGAAATGGTATCAGTAAAATTATTCAATATATTTTAAATTTATTTGCCTCCACACAGACCAAATAAATATTTTTAATTGCACAAATAGATGCTGAAAACTGCGCATATTTAATCAGTTTCCAATTTCAATGGAACAGCGTACGTGTGTATACACGAACTATTCGCCGGAGCTCTCATTAAGGCGCCCCTCAACGACGCCTGAAGGCTTATCTCGAGGGTGTGGAGTGGCCCTAGTGGCCCTGACACACTACCTTGAATTTACTAAACTTGTTCCTGCATTAACAGCATTTCTATTCACTGTTTTAAACTTTAATTTTAACGGCTTTGATATAAATTTAGAAATTTGCGTTTAGTAATTATTATGTCGCGATTTATAGAGGGATTGTGTAAGTATATTTTATGGTAATTAATTTAGATATTTAAGTTCGTCTTGAGGAATTAACAAAAAGAAGATTGAAATAAAATAACAAAAAACCCTTTACATCAATTTAATGTAATTATATCTACAATTAAATTATTTGAATATATCATCATTGTACTCGTATAATGTCCCACATGGATTTAATTAATTTATTTATTCCTTATTGCACAGAGTGACAAGAGGCGCACTTTAATGCTTTGAAGCATTATCTCCCAATCATCCTTTGGCTTATGTAAAGATGATGTGGTAGGTGCAATAACAGTTTAATAATAAAGAAAACAATATACAAGTAATAATAAATGATGCGAAAATACTATTAATTCCCTATTATTAGTTATTACTATTAATAGTGTTTTACGGTGTTGTCCCCCGCTCCCTTTAAACTGATAATGCAAAAATAAAATAAAATTCAAAAAGTTTATAAACACTGAAGTTGTTTCTCTCATTAGAGCAGTCTCAATAGATGAAAATTACAAGATATTGCCTAAATTACTTTACATTATTTCACGCAATTTAGCTTTGTTCCGTAGAATATTGCCCTAAGAGTTTCCAGATGGTCTTATTTACTCTAGCAGAAACAACGACCGTCTCCCAAGATGTCATATTTCAACAATTAAGCCATTAAAGCGGCACCTACAGGGCTAATTCAATATTTAGCTGCAAAAGGTCGGCAAGATTAAGATTATATTCATTAAGCAGGCGACAGGAAGAGGGCCAATGTGGGTGGTACAAAACATGAGAGATTAGTAATATCTTAGGGTTAAAAACAGTTAAAAACACCTGTATAATAAGACGTGTACCTATATAGTGTTGTGAACGCCATAGAGCGCTCGACACTTGAGCGCTAAGTGAGCGTTAACGAACTTTTAAAATTATTAATGGCTATTGAGCTTTATAGTCCAAATTTTTAATGGTTTAAGACCTCGTAGTTGTAAGCTCGAATCCAAAACGGTTAAGGGTTAATAAGTTCAATAGCACTAACATAGCGCGCCAGCGCTCGAGCGCTCAAGCGTTCAATGCTCGTTTTAACAAAACTAAGCGCTCACCTCGAGCAGGAAGATTTACGGCCATTGACATGAATTTATAGAAAGAAGGTGGCAGACGGGTCCACCTATTTGTAAGTGGCTATTGTCGCCTATGGATGTATGTTGACATGTTGCGATACATGCCAACATTCGGTCCAAAATGACAAACGTATGACACGCCCCCCGATGCACTACAATTGGAGTTACAAATGGATTTGGAGAAAGGATTAATGTAGAATATGTGAAATATTGTTAATCAGCAAACATATAAGTACTTACACGAAATACCCGTCTGTTCCTGCGCTCCTTTAGTTTCTCCGCTATTCGTTTTTTTCTTAAGCCACATCACTACTTCCTGGCTTATCTGAAGGACACTTCCTTCGTGTCGCTCCTACTAACTTTATCTAAGGCACGGACGCCTCCTACTTGACAACTTTTTAATCCAACAAGAGTCGGCCTAGGACGCCTGAATTAATCTTCACTTTGTTAAGATTAGCGTAAAAAGTTTCGTGTAATAAGCTTGTTTACATATTTTCTCGTGAGAAAATTGCGAAATTCGCGCCTTGATTTTGCGGATATACAAAAAAAATACTTGCCGTAACCAAAGCACTTTTATCACTCACTGCTGGACACGAGCCTCCTCATGTAAATGCATGAGTAATGTATGGCCTTAATACCGCACGCTCGCCAAGTGGGTTTGCGAGTCCACTCTTTAGTAGGTGGTGTAGTTCCTCAGGACTTGTGGTGGCGGCTCTGTTATCCATTACTCGCCTTTTACGACACCCATGGGAAGAGATACGAGATGCGGCTCTCTCACAGAATACTACCTTGAAATGTACTGCATTTCCCACTTTATCTTATTACCCTTATGTACGTACGTGTTTCGGTAGTGAGTGAGATGTGCCAGAGCCCATTCCCATCCTATCCCTCCCCATATTCCCAACCCTTTCTTCAAATCCATTCCCATATCTCCAAAAGTAGGCAGCGCGTCCGGGGGCGTGCCAATGTTTGTCATTTTGGACTAATGTTGGCATGTATCGCGGATGTCTATGGGCGACAGTATCCACTGGACTGTATGCTCGTCTGCCGCCTTCGTGTATAAAAAAAAACTGATAAAATCTTTAAATAATACCATATTTATATTCCTTTATCTTAAAAATCACACGTAAGAGCGTGTCTCTCTTTTTTAATCTCAAAACGATACAATTTTAAGTTTAAATTTTAATTTCAAGAAAATCTTAAGCAAAGTCAATAAGTCGATATCGTCAATTTCTAAAATAACATTACATTTAATTGTTATTATCTTTTTTGCGCTTACGCTTTAGTCTAAGGAAGTTTAAGTTTAGTTTAAGGAAGCATTCAGTTGCATGAGTACCGCTTAATACCGATTCAGTAGAGCGAGAGACGTTAATTACAAAATCGTGTTCCGAGTCGCAGGTGACTAAATAGTCAAGAATCGTTAAAATTTAAGTGTTTAATTAAATTTTTGCCTTAAAGGATTAATGCGGTAAGAAAGCCAGTTCATAACAAATTCAGTTTGTTCGGAATACTAATGGACTATGGAACTTCAGAGCATTTACTTATTTAAACTCTAATACACCAAGAAACAGTGTACGTAAGGCGGACTTTATGCCTAGTGGCATTCTCTGGCAGCCAACCTTTGGTTAAACAGGAATACTAAGAGCGGTGTATCGTGCAATCAATAAGAAATAACTACAAACAATACATATAATACCTCTACGTACATTATAATATGTATATTAATAAACATATACTTATAAATACATACAACACTAAATTATTACTATAAATTATAATACTTAAAACATAATTATAAGCCATCGATAAGGAAAAAAAAAATGTTTGTACAGAAAAATATACGACAGATTAGATGTGAACTCCGTAGTAACGTTTGCAAACGATAGAAACTACACTATGGGCACCGGCCTGCAGAGTTAACAAAATGAGGTCAAAGTACAGTCATTAAAAACTTTTAACATAAATAGTCGTTTTTATTAGCGAGCTAAAGCAATATCTCAACGTAACTAATGGTCCGAACAACTTTGCCTTTTACAAGAGTATCGTTATTAGTGCGCAGTATTTCAGCATCGGCGGCTGTCTCATTAACTAAACGCTGCGCGTAAATCTACGAACACACGCCCTATACGTTGGTGTTTGGCACAAGAGTTGGGCGACAAATATGCTCTATGTCTAAACTGCATGTAAACGTCAAAATTGAAGTATAACCCTGAAAAAGAACCAATTGAAAAAGACCTAACACACAGAATTCTTTGATTAATTAAAACTACTGTAAACTTGTTATCATTGACATTATAGATAGAGCATTTAAAGGTACAGGCTCCCACTTGACCGTTGTTTTATTATCGATAAAATTTGATACGATTTCAAGCACTATTGTCAACTGTCAAAAACGTCATGTTAAATTGATTTAACTTTAGTCAACACGCTACAACCTGTGGCTTAGCCCACAGATAAACAAGGCACAATAAAGCCGACGGAGCGGCTAACATCGTTAGTGTGAGAGATGCTTATCTCCGGCGTGTTAACGCTAACACCTAAGGGCGGTTCCTCACCGAGCGTTCACACGCTCATATCCGCCTCTTCAGAGATGATTGCGTATTTAACTTGAGCGTTATCTTCAATCTGTGTGTACCGTTAATTACTAAACTGATCTTTAAGTCCTCAGTATTTCTACCAATATTGTTAACATACTTAACTAGTTTTTGTCATCACGCCACTCGTATACCTTCATATTTTACTTATTCAAATTGCTGTGTTTACAATAATCTAAAAATACAGTAGTAACCTTTCTCGGGAACCTACGACTGCGATAAAAAGATTCTAATTGTCTCGAAAGCTATACTGTAATTAACGATAATTACTCGATGCAATTTCTCACAAGCTATACTGGATTTATGAGATGATGAATCATAGAGTGTGATTTTTCTGTACATATTTATTCATTGCAGTGCTTTATAATTTTTACTCTCATAACTTCCAATTGAATTCAGCACTTAATTATCAAGGCAAGGGACCAATGGGATCATGCTAGGCTTCCGAACGAACAAGCCTCAGAATTCCGTTAAATTTTAATTTAAAACTTATAATGATAAATGTTTAAGAAGCCCTTCAGAAGGATCGTTTTCTTTGTCTGGTAAAGTCTAGGTATAATTTACTACTGCTTACAGTCTAGAATTTTGCTATAAAATTTTATTGGTGTGGAACGTTTAATAATATAAAAGTATTGTCTAACCGATTGTTTTCAAATAGAAAAGGACAGATGTGCAGGAAAATAAGTTCTTTAAATGAGAATGTTAGTGTTGTCATGAAAACTTGTATTATACTACTACATCACAAAGTTTATATTATTATTTTAGCATCAAATCTAGAAGTTTGATCTCCAAAAAATAAGTCTTTATATCAAGAAATGCCCCAAACAAATTTTGATAAAAAATATTTTATTTTCTCACATATAAAATTTGCCTTGATCAAATTTTATTTGCATATTTCATAGTGTTGTAATCTATCGATCGATCGAAAAATAAGCGCCAAAAAATCCTTCGTCTATTAAACATTTGATTTACGATAGAAATTTAAAAAAAGGCCGTGGTGGTTAAAAGAAATGTTGTCAAACATCAGCGATTTTCTCACACATATTAAATCTTTTAAAATATATATATATATATATATATATATATATATATTAAATTATATATATTTAATATATATATATTATTATATATATTAAAGGATTGTTTTGGTTAATGAATACGAATATAGAGGTTACTCGTATTGCTTACTTCAATTAAAACTGTGTCCTATAGTGACAAAATTCGTAATTTATTTACAAATCCTCATCAAGAGTTACGTGATGGTTCGAAAACCTCACCACATATTTGCAGTTCAGTGACCTCCTCCTCCGTCTGCGGTTAAATATGTATAGAGGCATGCATTAATGTCATCACCCTGTGTCAAGGTTCGCCACCACACATGGTCCTCTACTTTCTTCATTTCTTTCGTTCAGTCATTACTTCATTAGTCCAGCTGGCCACATGACATTACACGCTGCAATTCCCAGTACGCGGGCTCCACTCAAGCTGACTCTTAGGTAAGCGATAAACGGTCCTGCGACAAATGTGTAATCCGCCTTTTGTAATAATTTACAAATGCCTAGATTATCTATGTAATGATTTATAGTTTGACGAACACATTTATACTTTGACGAATACATTTATGCAGTCAAAGTCAAAGTCAAATAATTTATTGCATAGTAACAGGTTTGAAAAAAATGTTGAGAAAGCATAGGTACATAACTATAACTTACCGCGCACGCGCACAATATTATAAACGCTTATATAAAGATAAATTAATTAGCAACATTAAAATAATTATTACATTTTAAATTTATTACCTTAAATTTAGAATGATTGGAATTAGAATTTAGTTACAGTTTACCATTTTAGGAATTCATTGATATTGTAATAAGATTTAGTTACAAGCATTTCAAGCAATTTCTTTTTAAATAGTGCCAATTTCAAGTCTTGTATGTCATCTGACAACTTATTGTATAATTTAGTAGCTGTCACAAATATACTTTTATTATAATGAGCAGTTTTCGATGCATGAATGGACAAAATATCACATTTATTCTTATTCATTCTGAGATACTAATTTTCACGTATTCTAAAATACTCGATTTTTTTTACAAATATACAAGTCTCATAAATATAAAGAACAGAAAGAATAAATATACATAAGTTTTTAAACTATAAATTCTCTACAACTATAAATTTGATTCAAACCTAAAATTGCCCTAATATTTTTTTTTTGTAATTTGAATACCATTAACTGTATTTTCCCCAGTGCAGTATACCATAGCGTAGATTAGAAGCCACATACCCATGTTATGCGCCATAATGCTGCTTCCCTTGATGCGTACTGTGAAAGTTTTCTAAGTGCAAATATGTATTTACTATTTTCTTTTTTGCACAAACACTTAGCTATTTATGATCACGCTAAGAAACTTTATCTCATTAACTTGTCCCATTACATTTATATTGGATCATAATGTTGTGTGGTCGTGAAAATGGAGTTGCATGCTTTTGATTTTATCTATTTATATTTATCAGGAGTTTATTATTACTAAACCATTCTATAACTTGTCTCAGAGCAATATTAATAGTATTATCATATACCATTAATATTTGACATTTAATTAATAATGTTCAAAGAGTACCATTGGATGCCGATGACAACAATGAATTTAAAACACTCTGGATCATATTCAGATATTCAGTGCCTCGTTCAGTGCCGAGTCATAAATTATCATGATGTAAAACACAATAAAATCAAACATATGGGCAATAAGCTGTCAACGTCGTCCGTTCCAGTGAGTTAGTGCGTTTATGACCACCGCGAATAGTGGTTAGTACAGTTAGCAACGGAAATTTTTAAAATTCAGCTGTCAGATTTAGGCTTGAACTACATCTACGCGTGTCTAATTGTACTTTAGAGATTGCAACCAACCGCATTTATCCGCACCGTGCCTTGCGGCCGACTGCAATCGCCTCGATTCTACTCCCGTATTTCCCTACGGCGCGGCAGTGTGCTTGCATGACCTCTCGATGTTAATGATCTCCAATACAAAACACACTTTTTATATGGACACAGTGCGCATCGATGAGGACAGACGGTGAAGGACTGTATTGCATTCCAAACCTATTAAACGTGTCCGGTGACTGAGTTAACCCACTATTACAGAAGAAAACTGTCGTGATTACAGAAGAAAACCCACTAACGTGCTCCGACAGTAAGCCACAATTGTCAAAAAACTTATCCCTCGTTCTACCCCCATTTTATTAGTTTTCCCTTCCTCGTGTCTTTATACTTACCGTTTTCAAATTTAGAATTTCAGTTTTGTTGGCATACTCGTATATCGCAGATATTTATGAGCGACAGTATTGCTTTACCATCAGGCGATGCTCACCTGACACCTTTTTGTTTATAAAAAACATGTTTCGTTATAGAGTTACAACTACCAGGTGTCTAGTTAAAACAACAGATTTAACTGTCACCCATCTGTTCTGATTACACTAACACAGAAGCTCGTCATATTGAACTTTGAGGTTATGTACTCGTATATCACAGGGCTGTTGCCTGCGTCATTCGTGATTATTTCGAAAACTCTCTCTTCCACGCTTGGGTCCCATATGATTAAAAGTCAGCCTTCTTTGTTTTTCATCTCCACTTCACCCTTCCAACGATTTTGACAACTGAGACAACGCACTACCGCACTACCTAGGCGTGTTAACGCTAACACCTAAGGGCGGTTCCTCACCGAGCGTTCACACGCTCATATCCGCCTCTTCAGAGATGATTGCGTATTTAACTTGAGCGTTATCTTCAATCTGTGTGTACCGTTAATTACTAAACTGATCTTTAAGTCCTCAGTATTTCTACCAATATTGTTAACATACTTAACTAGTTTTTGTCATCACGCCACTCGTATACCTTCATATTTTACTTATTCAAATTGCTGTGTTTACAATAATCTAAAAATACAGTAGTAACCTTTCTCGGGAACCTACGACTGCGATAAAAAGATTCTAATTGTCTCGAAAGCTATACTGTAATTAACGATAATTACTCGATGCAATTTCTCACAAGCTATACTGGATTTATGAGATGATGAATCATAGAGTGTGATTTTTCTGTACATATTTATTCATTGCAGTGCTTTATAATTTTTACTCTCATAACTTCCAATTGAATTCAGCACTTAATTATCAAGGCAAGGGACCAATGGGATCATGCTAGGCTTCCGAACGAACAAGCCTCAGAATTCCGTTAAATTTTAATTTAAAACTTATAATGATAAATGTTTAAGAAGCCCTTCAGAAGGATCGTTTTCTTTGTCTGGTAAAGTCTAGGTATAATTTACTACTGCTTACAGTCTAGAATTTTGCTATAAAATTTTATTGGTGTGGAACGTTTAATAATATAAAAGTATTGTCTAACCGATTGTTTTCAAATAGAAAAGGACAGATGTGCAGGAAAATAAGTTCTTTAAATGAGAATGTTAGTGTTGTCATGAAAACTTGTATTATACTACTACATCACAAAGTTTATATTATTATTTTAGCATCAAATCTAGAAGTTTGATCTCCAAAAAATAAGTCTTTATATCAAGAAATGCCCCAAACAAATTTTGATAAAAAATATTTTATTTTCTCACATATAAAATTTGCCTTGATCAAATTTTATTTGCATATTTCATAGTGTTGTAATCTATCGATCGATCGAAAAATAAGCGCCAAAAAATCCTTCGTCTATTAAACATTTGATTTACGATAGAAATTTAAAAAAAGGCCGTGGTGGTTAAAAGAAATGTTGTCAAACATCAGCGATTTTCTCACACATATTAAATCTTTTAAAATATATATATATATATATATATATATATTAAATTATATATATTTAATATATATATATTATTATATATATTAAAGGATTGTTTTGGTTAATGAATACGAATATAGAGGTTACTCGTATTGCTTACTTCAATTAAAACTGTGTCCTATAGTGACAAAATTCGTAATTTATTTACAAATCCTCATCAAGAGTTACGTGATGGTTCGAAAACCTCACCACATATTTGCAGTTCAGTGACCTCCTCCTCCGTCTGCGGTTAAATATGTATAGAGGCATGCATTAATGTCATCACCCTGTGTCAAGGTTCGCCACCACACATGGTCCTCTACTTTCTTCATTTCTTTCGTTCAGTCATTACTTCATTAGTCCAGCTGGCCACATGACATTACACGCTGCAATTCCCAGTACGCGGGCTCCACTCAAGCTGACTCTTAGGTAAGCGATAAACGGTCCTGCGACAAATGTGTAATCCGCCTTTTGTAATAATTTACAAATGCCTAGATTATCTATGTAATGATTTATAGTTTGACGAACACATTTATACTTTGACGAATACATTTATGCAGTCAAAGTCAAAGTCAAATAATTTATTGCATAGTAACAGGTTTGAAAAAAATGTTGAGAAAGCATAGGTACATAACTATAACTTACCGCGCACGCGCACAATATTATAAACGCTTATATAAAGATAAATTAATTAGCAACATTAAAATAATTATTACATTTTAAATTTATTACCTTAAATTTAGAATGATTGGAATTAGAATTTAGTTACAGTTTACCATTTTAGGAATTCATTGATATTGTAATAAGATTTAGTTACAAGCATTTCAAGCAATTTCTTTTTAAATAGTGCCAATTTCAAGTCTTGTATGTCATCTGACAACTTATTGTATAATTTAGTAGCTGTCACAAATATACTTTTATTATAATGAGCAGTTTTCGATGCATGAATGGACAAAATATCACATTTATTCTTATTCATTCTGAGATACTAATTTTCACGTATTCTAAAATACTCGATTTTTTTTACAAATATACAAGTCTCATAAATATAAAGAACAGAAAGAATAAATATACATAAGTTTTTAAACTATAAATTCTCTACAACTATAAATTTGATTCAAACCTAAAATTGCCCTAATATTTTTTTTTGTAATTTGAATACCATTAACTGTATTTTCCCCAGTGCAGTATACCATAGCGTAGATTAGAAGCCACATACCCATGTTATGCGCCATAATGCTGCTTCCCTTGATGCGTACTGTGAAAGTTTTCTAAGTGCAAATATGTATTTACTATTTTCTTTTTTGCACAAACACTTAGCTATTTATGATCACGCTAAGAAACTTTATCTCATTAACTTGTCCCATTACATTTATATTGGATCATAATGTTGTGTGGTCGTGAAAATGGAGTTGCATGCTTTTGATTTTATCTATTTATATTTATCAGGAGTTTATTATTACTAAACCATTCTATAACTTGTCTCAGAGCAATATTAATAGTATTATCATATACCATTAATATTTGACATTTAATTAATAATGTTCAAAGAGTACCATTGGATGCCGATGACAACAATGAATTTAAAACACTCTGGATCATATTCAGATATTCAGTGCCTCGTTCAGTGCCGAGTCATAAATTATCATGATGTAAAACACAATAAAATCAAACATATGGGCAATAAGCTGTCAACGTCGTCCGTTCCAGTGAGTTAGTGCGTTTATGACCACCGCGAATAGTGGTTAGTACAGTTAGCAACGGAAATTTTTAAAATTCAGCTGTCAGATTTAGGCTTGAACTACATCTACGCGTGTCTAATTGTACTTTAGAGATTGCAACCAACCGCATTTATCCGCACCGTGCCTTGCGGCCGACTGCAATCGCCTCGATTCTACTCCCGTATTTCCCTACGGCGCGGCAGTGTGCTTGCATGACCTCTCGATGTTAATGATCTCCAATACAAAACACACTTTTTATATGGACACAGTGCGCATCGATGAGGACAGACGGTGAAGGACTGTATTGCATTCCAAACCTATTAAACGTGTCCGGTGACTGAGTTAACCCACTATTACAGAAGAAAACTGTCGTGATTACAGAAGAAAACCCACTAACGTGCTCCGACAGTAAGCCACAATTGTCAAAAAACTTATCCCTCGTTCTACCCCCATTTTATTAGTTTTCCCTTCCTCGTGTCTTTATACTTACCGTTTTCAAATTTAGAATTTCAGTTTTGTTGGCATACTCGTATATCGCAGATATTTATGAGCGACAGTATTGCTTTACCATCAGGCGATGCTCACCTGACACCTTTTTGTTTATAAAAAACATGTTTCGTTATAGAGTTACAACTACCAGGTGTCTAGTTAAAACAACAGATTTAACTGTCACCCATCTGTTCTGATTACACTAACACAGAAGCTCGTCATATTGAACTTTGAGGTTATGTACTCGTATATCACAGGGCTGTTGCCTGCGTCATTCGTGATTATTTCGAAAACTCTCTCTTCCACGCTTGGGTCCCATATGATTAAAAGTCAGCCTTCTTTGTTTTTCATCTCCACTTCACCCTTCCAACGATTTTGACAACTGAGACAACGCACTACCGCACTACCTAGGCGAAAGCTTTATTTTTAAAGAAATGGATGTTAATAGTAAGAAACACTAAAATATTTAAATTATTTGAAGTATTTTAAGCTTCTGACTTCTTCTGGTGATTCGTTTACGTGTACTAAACAGAGAATAGTAATTTGTTTCAGTCATCATGGCATATTCATCATCTTCTTTTGCAGATCATACAATCAGGAAACAACAAAATTATGACCATGTGCTTTCAATTCAATGTAGACCTTATGACATTATAATTAAATTCGAAATGGAATGCATAAATTTGGCACTGTAATTCTTCAAATATGGCGTATTCGGCGTACGTCTGTCCAGCGCAACTGTCACCATAAATCTCGTATAATTGAGGACGTTTCCGAGTGGCGTGCCGTTTTAATTTGCGGCTTACTAAGGGGCTATTGGTGTGATGTTTAGTTATATTTATAAAAAAAATATGTACATGTATTGCGAGTTAAAAGTGTAAATGTATGGAAACTTTAGTTTTGGTAAACCGGGAGAAAAGTAACAATCTTTTTTTTATGAGCAGTGGGTTTGCGGTCCACGTGATGAATGATAAGTGGCTTCCGCTGCCCATAGACACTTGCAATACCAGGGGTTATGTGGTTGCACTGCAGACTTTGGAAAATTTTAAACACAGCGTTCTTGAGGAATCCCATGTCGTATCATAACGGGAAAACGTCAGCTATCAGTTCATTCCACAGAGGGTTGGCAGTATAAGATGTCTTGGCGCCCGCACGGTGCGCAGTGACTCTTTGTCCAAGAAGTGTAGATTAACCGTACGACGAGTTACGACGGTAAAAATTTGAAGTTAGTATTAAATTGTTTTCTGAATATTCCCAATTATACAGGCGGTATAAAACGCAGTAAGATGCAATATCTCTTACTTACGATACTTTGCGACTCTAAACCGCCTGTGAAAGTGTGATCATCGACAATTCAAACAGCACGTCGTTGGATGAAATCTAAATTTTTTATTTAACTTGAGGCTTACAAAAAAAAGTTAAAAAGTTGTAAATGCAGTGATGTATCTAATCATACAATTAGACAGCTTGTTATTTTCTTGTTAGGAATTTACGTGTAAAGAGACATCGATTGACGTACCAAAGACAGTCCATTGAGCACTTTTAATGTGTTTACACATGATAACAGTGACATTTGTCTGACATTTTACTGACATACACGAGGAAAGTGATAAATATTAATTGTTTTCATCTCTGCCCTTTATGAAATGAAAAATTGTTTCAGAGTTTATCCAAACGTTAAAATACTGTCTGCCATTATTGTATTCTAATATCGAAGTAAGATATTTCTACCACCAGTTTCCACCAATAAATGGGTTAATATATCCTGAATTCAAGAATCCGACTTTTTAAATAGAAATTTATTTAACGTCCTAATTTCAAAATTTTTCGTCACTAATTTAACACTTATTCATGACCATTTATCGTTTATTATAACATTTTAATATTATATACAAATTATCTATTGAAAACTTCACGATAGTACCCTCCAATCTATTGATGACTTTTGCGAAACAAGTAAAACATGGTTTAATTCACACCATTGAAGATTTTATATTTATCCGAAGGTAAAATTTAATCTCAATCTTAAATGAATATGATTTTTTTGATAATAAAATTAATGATATCTCGCGAGGTAAATAATCATTGGTAATCATTTTTAGTCAAGAAATAAGGATGTAAAAAGGAAATTAGTATAACCATAACGTAGTACAGACCCTATTAATTATATAGAGATTGCCT
The DNA here is from genome assembly GCA_914767545.1 of Sesia apiformis. Lineage (NCBI taxonomy): Eukaryota > Metazoa > Arthropoda > Insecta > Lepidoptera > Sesiidae > Sesia > Sesia apiformis. Next base: position 5,287,305 of record OU611962.1, read on the forward strand.
ATGAAATTTCCCTATATATGGTAGCTGATGGCACAGATGGCGATTTGATTGCAAGAAAAAATAATCCTATTTTTCAAATAAGTATTTAAAGCCAAAATTAGAGACGTCAATATCCACTTACCACCAGATGGACTGTACTCTCGCCTGCCATCTTCTTCCTATAATATATATCATTACATATAAGTACATATAAATTTACTTGATTTATATTTTATAACCAAGCCAAAGAATGGCACAGAGTTCCAGATTACGGCAAGGACAGATATCGTCGTCGGATTATTATACTTTATATTTAGAACAATAACTGTCAGATAACGAGAATTGGTAACAACAATAGTGTTGCTAGCTAACTCCTTGTGACGCCGCTAATCTATTCACAGTCCAACGACGCCGACGGACAACTTTAGCAACCCCAAGCGAGACAAACTTTAACACCAGCCAAGAAACCCATTCCAATTTCAGCACTGGATCCGAATATTTGAAGCAATTCGCACCCAGTCACGGTTCAAATTCGATAAAATAGAATCAACCTGTGCAGTGTAGGTCTTATTTTAAGTACTAATCTCGGATGCCACATTCCTATTCCATTGTAGAACTTGGATCAATACTTGAGTGGGCTGTCCAATGTACTATATATAATCGGACGGATGTGTGAACGCTCTACACGGGCTGTTGTGCGGTTCAGTTCAAGTCACGTGGCGTGCATGAAATAAATTTTATCGGTTAAAGTCGGGGCTTTAGAGAGAAGTACAAACAGGTTTAAAGGAATCGTGTTTTCTGGAGTCATGTATTTTTGAAGTAGGTATTTTTGCTTTTGTTTTCTTTAGACAAATTAAGTAAGGTTCTGTAAAAAGGACACGGGGTTTAGTGCGCCGCGGCTGCACTAACATAACATAACTTTAACATAACAATTAACATAACTTTAACAATTTAACATCTTTAACATAACGTTGTTTATGTCTCTCCATTGTTGGATATGCATCATCTAATTCCATCACCACTGTGACTGTCTCTGCTTCTTCCGATATCTCATCTCATATAATATCACCCATGTCACCTCTTTATTACCAATTATTACCTATTGCTTGGTAGTGTTTTTCGCGCAGGTACATATTATGTTCGACATTGGAGCTAGTAATTTTAGACAGGTTTTGGTCAATTTTTATTCCTTAATATATTTTTCAGTTAATTGATAAGTCTAGGACTACGTGTGACATAATTTCTCGTTCCTCAGAATCCCGTTTTGTTACAGCAAGTTTTTATTAAAATGTCGACTGAAATAGCACGTTATTCTAGTTTCTAAAAAAACACATTTCCCACTCTCCGTTTGTCACACCAAGGCGTTGGTTGGAGTTGCATAGCTCTCCGCGACTAAATGAGAAATTCCTTAAGTACGTGCCGCGTTGTAGCTAAGGACGTGGACGTAATGGCGAGGTCATGTCGATATTCGAGAATTTTTTAAGAATATTTTAAATATATAGACGATCGAAAAGTTTTTAAAATGAAGATCACTGAAATGCTTTGAATGGTCGTCTTGTAGACATACAATTATTCTGTATATCTACACGACTGAGTAACCAACCTGAGTGACCTAATTCAGAATAGGGATTCTCAATAAATTAGCCAAAAAATCTGATCATATTTAACCCTAGAAGCCCAATCATATTTTGCTATCTAAAAAGCCCAATCATAGGTCAAATTTACCTACATGAATAAATACACTTGTATTATAACATAGTTTATTCTGTGTAATTTATTATTTTTTATCATTATTTATTTGTATTAACTATTTAGGAAATGAAAAAACGCATAATTAGAATAATATTTATTTATTAGACTTTGAAAAAACAACTATTACTAATTAATACAAAAATTTGGTACAAAATGAGATCCTTTCGGTTTGCTTCTTTTAAACTAAAAATATAAAAAAAAAACTAAACAAAATCTTCTTTTTTCTACTAACCAATAAATGTTTTATAACAATTAAACAGTTTCATATATATATATTTTTTTTATAAACACTTTTCACACACATCAATATTGTGTTCACGACAATTATGCATTTTATGCACTGTGAATTTGTTTTCCGCTGTTTTTTATAAGAACAATACCCACAGTAGCGACGCTTTTTCGGTTCTGGTTCTTCTGTGAGGTCCTCTGACACTGGTTGTAGCTCATTTTGAAGGATATTCGTGATATTGTCACGCACTGAACGCTTCAATGTAGGGGCTTCCAGCCGCTGTTGCATCCATGGCCTGGTCAAATCCGTGCTCATTTTTTTTATAAAGGGTTTGCGACTTAACGGTTTTTCTTTATTAGATAGCTTGTTGTGGCAATGAATAATATATGAATTTACAAAAGACATATTGAGCATGCCGTAAAAAACAGCCATAGGCCACTGATTTGTCTTCCTATTTGTTAACATCGAGGAACACATTTGATCGAAGGAATCGACACCTTCTTTTGTCTGATTATAAAATAAGATCATGTCTGGCTTTCCATTAGTGTGGTCGACTACAGCATCTTCATCACACGATGATAAGAGGTATAAGAGGTCTTCTTCCGAGTTTGTATCGCATGTCTCTGAGTCACTGTTATCTCGCTATCTATCACGCTATCTCGTCAGTTCTCTGCTGTCTAGAGGACGCCATCTTGTTTTTTTCCCTAAAATAATATTTATTCGTTAATAACACAATAAAATACAACGTTAATCCTCTTGAAATAGCTCTCTTTAAAAACTTAAAATAATTGTAAAAATTACAAAAAGCCTAAACATAGGTCAAATTGACCTACAACAGTACGATAACTCCAATATGAAGGGACTTACCAAGGCAACACCGCCGTCTCCTGTGGGCTCTTGGCGGGTACTAAGTTGGTTCGATCAATCACGGCAATCGAAAGAAGTGTGCGAAAGAGAAAGCAGATATTTGTTTACATATAGGTAAAAATGACCTAGATTGGGCTTCTAGGGTTAATAAAGCATAACGTATATGTAAACATAATGCATAAAATTATACGTCATGGAAAATTTAACTAACATTAATTTAAAAGTTGTCCATTTATTAATAATTTCTTAGTGATTATTGTACATTTGTTGCATAATATAGCATAAACCTCACACATATATCGATATCGATAAAAAAGGTAATGCACGTCTCTAGTACACATACGAGTACGTACAAAACGAGGTTATCTGGAGCGAGTATTAATTCGAGTTTCAGGTAATGGGGGGTTGAGAGGAGTTTATTAAAGAGTCTCTCGAATTTTTCGCGGAGTTCTCACTAACCCACCTGGGAGTTAATTTTATTGCTCCCAAGTATCCGTGATGTTCTAGATTTCTCTTTGCTGAGCAAAAACTGTGGTAATTTTGCCTTTTGTTTATTAAGTAATTAGTGTTTTGTTTAAAAGGACTTTTAGATTTTAATTCGCGTTGTTTACTTCAAGTTCTCATAAACGAAATATTTTTCAAATCTTTCCTTCTTCTCCGCATTTTTTTAAATATACTCCTACTGGCGTTTACGTTTATAATCATATATGAAAACTAGTTTCTTTAAGCGCTGTGTTTTTAACATTCTTTACAAATGTTAAATTATAAATTCTATTTTTAATTTTAAAATAAAAGTGTTTTATGAGGACATAAATTAGAAACGCGAATCTGTACCGTTTTGTACTATTATGTTGCGACGATAACGTATGATTTTCATGGAGACTACTGTCTCCGTGAAATGGGCTACTGCCCAAATATCACATTAGTTCATGTTTTATAGCCGCGTGGGCACTGTGCTGCGGGGTGCTCACTGATATTATTCATGCTATTTATTAGAGCAAATGATATATTTACATCATCTATACATATAATGAAATCGTAACAAAGGCGTGTCTGTAAAGAAATATTTTTTTTAAAAAGTCGGGTAGTGTGAATTAGGAATAATAGAGAAACCAAAACGACAATTTTTTGAATTTTTATCCGTCTGTCAGTCTATCTAAATGCGCATCACGTAAAAATATCTGGACAGATTTTGATGAAACTTGGTACAGTTATTGATTATTGTCTAACATTTATGGGATTTTATTACCCCACAAAGTTCTTACGAGAATCAAACTAACTACACATACTCTACAGTCTATACGATGTCGCGGGCACCACTAGTTATTCGATATGTTTTTTTTATACCTCTTATAAAATAATTACGGCATAACATTTTATGTTTGATGTCACGTTAAAGTTGTTTGAAAGAAACTTTCAAGGGTGTTAGTATAAATGGTTACAATTTCAATAGATTCTTCCGCAATATCTTCTTCAATGAAGTTAAATAAGAGGTTTCAAAGTAAATTCAAATGTATAGATTTATTTGCGGAACATGGTTTATAAGATTTTTTTTAAGGATAGAAGGCGGGAGACGAGCATACAGTCCACCTGGTGGTATGTGGATACTGTTACCCATAGGCATCCACGGTACATGCCAACATCAGTTAAGAATGCGCCTTGATGCGCTGCCTATCTTTGGACATTTAAGATGTTAGTATACTAAACCTCATGGATTTCGGAGATCATATCTCATGTTAGGTATATAACCGAAAACGTTGTGCAAATTTTAATCCTAGAAGCTGCTTCTAATTCAGGTTGAAACATAATTCAAGCTTTGAAGTAGAAGGTTGCTCTAAAATAGCCTTTTGTCGCAGAATGTTCCATTCGCAAAATGTCAAGCACTGAATGGGACTAATACGATCGCTTATTCGACATTTTTTTTAAATTATATCGCCTCTCTCAATGACCCACACTAGTATTCCCTGTGTCGTAGGCCCGGAGACACATACAAAGACGAAAGCATCACCCAGATACGAACAAACATTTGTATGTTAACAAATGAATGTCCAATCGGGAATCGAACCCGCAACCGTTTACACAGCAGATCAGCATGGGCACTACCAACTGGGCTAATAGGCCGTCAAATTAATTGTAAAAGGAATACTGACGCACAATTTCTTTTACGTGCAGTGCAGTGAACTTATTGTAGTAATTAACGGATCCTTGTTTTTGTTTTTTAAAGTATTTAAATGCCTCCGCCGTTCAATATCTCAGTCAGTGGTCGGTCGTCGGCTGCGTCACGACCACGAACCTAATAGGTTCAGTCACGGCAGCGGCTCGTTCGTCTTGCCGCCATAACGTGACGTGACCACAACGGGAACAGACACGGATAATTGTTTACATATTAAGTGGCGACTCATAACCGGAGATTGTTAAAATATAAAATAAATATGTACCGCAAACAATAAAAATCGAAATTTTTTGAACTACACATCAAATAACTTATCACACCAATACTTAACCTGTATAAAATTACTTTCCCATCTGTTATATTATAACAATATTTTACTAGATATAAACCAACTAAGTAATTATATATGACTAACAAACTACTATTAAAATGGCATCAGAATTAATTATTTTTATTTATTTAACAAACTTTATTGCACTTAATCGTACAAAAGGCGCGCTTAATGCCTGAAGATATTCCCTATATGTATTATATAATTATATCTAGGTAAAACGTCAAAATTCTGTTCATGCCGGCAAATATCTGTACCTCTAATTAGACTGGTTTAAACATTTTTTTTTGAAAACTTAGTGTGCTCCATTATTGCAAGAATGCAACGCTGATTTTCATAAATGGTATAAAGAAACCATGTCAAAAATAAGATAATCTATAGACTGCGAATGCGGTGACCATTGAGCAGATTTATTTAACTAGAGGACCTCCTTAAAATGGGCTTTATAGCTTCTGTACTTAAACTTAAAATTTATATACTTTAGGTACTAAACTTACGTAGGTTCCATGAAGTAAACGTTTTTTTTCTTAAATGAATTACACAATATGTTTACTCTATGTTAGATTCATGCGTGTCTAACGAACTAGTTCATGCTAGTATGGAAATTGAATAATTTTCTATTTATTTATGGCCTGGGAAGTCGCAGATTTCCTGAGAATATTTCTAGGAATTTCGTCTCGTCTGAACTCGTTTGAATAAGTCGTTCCAGTCTTCGCCTTAAATGTCTGTAGGAATGTACTTCGGCTCAGATTGTGTCTAGGTCCGATGCCCGAACCGGTCTAGGTTTGATGCGATGTGAACTGTTTGTACAAGTGCTCCTACATTTACCGCTATTGCACGCTATCAAATTAGTAATACAGATAATTAGTAATCAGATTTAAATTAATAATTCAGATACCTACTTTACTAGTGAATACGTTCAGCTCTGGCTTAAAATTGGGAGCAAGCGATACTAGCGAAGCGCGCGACTGGAGTTGTAATTAACGAAAGTTTCACGTAATTGAACACTCATAAATACGTGTATAGTACTTGTACGGTATTTGGTAACTAAATAAACTGTACAAAATAGACTCGAAGTACATGACTTTGCCTTTAATTAGCAATTATCAAAAAATTGTTTACTTTTTGATTTTACTTTGTACAGTCAATACCTAAAGTATTAGCACGTTTATTTAAATATATACATATAAAGGGCTATGGAGGTGCTAATGACATACCAACCAAAGCTCGCCATTACACGCAATTTTGTGCTCTTCTCATCCAGCCACTACCGGCAAATTTCTCCAAGTAGTCGGTATATCTGGTCGGAGATTAATTTATGGGTCGTAAAGAGAGGTTCGTTTCAATAGCTGCCTTATCCAATGTTCAGTTAACATTAGATACATAACCCCAATTATTCAATTACAAAACGAAAATTTGCTTATGGAAAAAGCTTGAAAACTCTCTCTTCAAGATGATAGATATATTCCAATTAGATGAAACTTGATGACGAATTCATGTAGACTGATTATGTGTAGAAAGAAGCGTGGGTGGATCTAACGTAATAATATATCGTAAAAGAGATCTTTCTTTCGAATTATTTCTTCTGGAGAGCGGTGGTAGCCTAGAGGTATCTATTGTCGACTTTCATTCGTGACGTTGTGGGTTCAAATTCTCTCTCAGTACCACTGGGTTTTCACTTAAGTACGGGTTTTTAAATTATCACTAACTTTTTGGTGAAGGAAAACATCGGGGAGAAACGCGCGTGTTCGAGAACTTTAAAAAATGTAGCATGTGTATGCACCAATCACAATGGGTTCACTTGATACCCCTTAGTGATGTACTCGTACTATGGGAGGCCAGCGTCTTGCAATGGAGCATTATAGTCTTGATAACATCTGTTTGTTATTAAACTCATCGTTAACTTGCAATGTAAAAATATATATACAATAATATAAAAAATTGTACAATATTTCGATGAAATAACCCAATTCAATGATGTTGATAGATGCTGTCGATCAACTTGTCTATCAACGACCTTTATCCAAATATTCGGAAACAGTAATGAGACTAGACGCCCTGGATTTGATTTAATATCAATATAAATAAAATCGAATCGTAGACTTTCCCAAACTAGTTCACATATTCATCGACGGACATCCATTTATAAGGAATCCTTTCAGCCCGTCTCTTCTCCCAGCTACGGTTCGGCGAGCATCGGAAATAAATCATACAGACGGCCATTCTCCATGGGATTTGACCCGTATTACCCATCTCTAGTGTTGAGACGCTTACGAGTTACCTCGTATGAGGTTTCGAGAATATTTAAGACTCTTTTAATAATGACTCTTTAAGCGTTGTACAGTCGTCAAGAATCATCTTGGATTATCATCGGAAAATTCGCTTTCGTCATGAAAGGTAGGTGCCCTAAATACTCTATGTTTGTTTTAAAAAGGTGTCATTCTTGTGATGGCAAGGCAGGTGCCCTATGTTTGTTTTAAAAAGGTGTCATTCTTGTGATGGCACTAAAATATGTTTAAGAATTTATTTTCTTGATATTTATCTGTAAACATGGTCAAAACCTAATTCTGACGGTAGGCCTGTTCTTTATTCAAAGTCGCTCAGCGAGCTGTAGAGTGAGCTATTCGCGGCCTTTCTTCGCGAGATAAAATCCAAAACGAAGCGATTCACCAAAGAACTAAAGTCTCCGATATAGCTCCTCGAACCAGAATGCTGAAGTGGCAATAGGCTACTCATATTTACCGTACGATCGACAATTGATGGGGTAGGCCAGTCTTTGAGTGGAGGCTACGTACCGGGAAATGCAGCTTACTTGGGTACTCAAGGAAATGCGAAATTACTGGTGGTGACTGTATGAGAAATGCCGAAGTTTTTGTGGCGGCGAGCCTTGAAAGAGGCCTATGCCTCTCTCAGTAGAGAGACATAGGCTGTATTATATCCATACGGTACCATATCAAATAATATATTAGATCGCTTTTAGAAGAAACAATCAGAAATCACATTTCAACTGAATGCTTCGTTGGGGTTTTATGTCGATGTACGTTGCATACTCAGTACTGGCTGTGATCGGACTGGCTCATGTGAACCACGTGTACAATCAACATCTTTCCCACTACATCCAGTAGGTAGCTCTTATAAAATTCCAAAACGTCACGTGCGCCGCATACTAGCTTCATACAATATTAGCGGCGCTCCGTCCGTTTGTCCCGGATAGCTTTATGTGATTGAAAACGTTTTGTTGTTCTTTTACTACCCTCTTTTTATACTCGACCATTCGAAGCCTCACTAAACTTACGTTGGATCGTTGGATTCCGTTTTAGGGTTTTTATTTATAACCTTAAGAGTAATTAATTAATACCGTCTGGCTTCAGCGCTTGGTTAACGTCTAAAAACAAATGTCATGAAGATATATGTATTTATAAAAGCGACATGTACCACGTTGATTACTCTACTAATATAATTGAAGAAAGAACAGTGTATCGATTTCTATTGCTGTGTAAAGTATACCTATTGTTTTTTATATTTGTATCTATATTTTATTTATTCCATTTTTTTTTTTCTATAATATCGTTTCATAATTCTGTAATACCATAACTAAGCAGCCCCAAGGTTGGCTGGTAGAAAATACTTTATACGTTCCCCCTTTGTTAAAACAAATAATAATCAATGATTAAAGTAGGTATTTCAAAGGTTTCAGCGCATTTTAATCGAAATCCGTTTAGTGGTTATTTAAATACAGCGAACGGGTTACGTGAAGTATAAAAAATTTAAATTTCCAATATTGCCGAACAAAACTGGATACAAACAAGCCCAGTTTTGCCAATTTAATTTAAAGATATATGTGTTTTTAATTGCCATCAATCATGGACGAGATTTATCAGCGCTTGCCATCTGCACGACAACAAAGAAAATCAATAGCTATTACGATAAAAGATACTTTGAAAGCTTTATAATATAATACAGGCGACCGGCGTTCTTTCATACGGGCGTTGTGTCATAATAATGTAAAGGAGACTATGCACTTAATCGTCGGTAAGTCGGTAGATTTTGCGTTCGCTAAAGATGGATTAAAAAAATGATTACAAAATGATTGGCGCTTTGCTGTGGATGTTTAAAACATTGGTCAACCGAATATCAACACCTTTACAAACTATTTTTGCATTTGTAGAAGTTATTATAGTGGTCTTACGGTGCATAATTCTTGTTTTGACTGAATCTACAGATTTGTTGTAAATAACGTTGTACGAGAATTTGTGTTTGTCTTCATTGAGTTCTTTATCTACTGTTTTCTGAATATGTCGAAACTTGTTCAAACAGTTGACTGGTCAATATTGTATCAAATGAAAGGGTAAAATAAACGTTAGGCTAATTAAACAGTAATGAGCAGGTAGTAACAAATGTTTTGTTGAACGATTCTGGTAAGCGATTATCTTGATCTGTGTCACATATAAACTTCAGCTGTACGCAATATATTTCCGTTTCTCTTAAGAACTTTGTTCTAGTCAGTAACGCATATAAATGCGTTTCTTTTTAATGTAAGTACCAAAATTACTAGCAATTTAGTTACTTACATTAAATACATAACCTGGATTTTAGGTTTTATATTTAGGCTTTAGAATAGCATCAACCCTCATCTTCTCGTGGGTGTCGTAAAAGGCGACTAAGGGATAACAAAGTCGCCACCACAAGTCCTGATGAACTACATCACCTCTAAAACAGTGGACTCGCCAAACCGCTTGGCCGGCGTGGCGTGGCGTTTTAGCTCCATACATTCCTCATGCCCAAGACAATGTGCACGAAGAAGCCCATGTCTGGCAGTGGAAAAAAAAACAAGACAAATACTTCTTTGATAGTTCAACCAAACCCGATTATTTTAAATTAAGTTTTCAATAACTCACCTGCTTACAATTACGCATTGATGAACGTAAAACGCAACGCCGAAAACTTAATCGAAAGCTACTAACACTATTACTTAGTTCATATTTTAATCGATATTAATAAATATTAATTTAATTAAGCGATAAGTATTACTTAGTTTATATTTTTCTACAATCTAATCAGTAGGCTCTTTTATGCGGCACGTCGTCACGTGGCGTATTCTGGCGAACCTATTTCGGGCCTTAAGGGTGTACACGAGCTTGGTATGTCTATTACTGACCGGTATTGATTTATTCATGTAAGCTCTTTATTGAACACGAGGGTGGTGTGGGGTAATAAATGGATTGCTGTTGAAATAATATGGCGTATATTGTGACATCAGTGGAGAAGAAACCTTCACTAAAATATCTTTTACAGATAGCTCAGCTATGGTACTCGTAAGTGGACTTATGGCTGTCTACCTGTATGCTTCGTAAGTGTGTGCAAACATTAAGAATCCACGATCCCTGCTTTTAACTTGTCGGCGCCGGATTTTTTATTATTACTTTTTATAAAGAGAAGAGGGCCGATAGTCCACCTGGGGGTAAGTGGATATTGTCGCCTATAGATTCCGCGATACATGCCGACATCAGTCCAGAATGACATCAGTCTTTGGAGATTTGGAAATAGATTTGCAGAAAATGGGGAGGGATAGGATAGGGTGGAATAGAAATAGGTTTTGGCATATCTCACCCACTACCGAAACACGTACGTACAGTGGGCAAATAGGGTAAAGTGGAAAATGCAGTACATTTCACGGTAGTCGTCTGTGAGGTGGTAATCAGAAGAAAAAAAATACATATTTTCTTCTGTTTTGAGCCAAATGGTACCAACGCGCTTGTGCCTTCTATGCCTTCTAAACGCTAACCTGATTTTATTATTATACTCTAGTCTGCACCGACTATTTGAGAATAGATACCCAGTGTAGAAAAGTAGTGTAGCGTACTCTATATAAACAGATAATAAATAGACGGTTGCAGATATTCCATCAACATTGGTACAATTCCCAAATCATTTCGTTGATTGGCACAAAAAATATTTATCCCGTTTTATTATAAGTTATTAATTTCTTTCATACACCATTTTGTGATTGTTGATATCATAATTGACTAGCCTACATAGACGAAAGCCAATCAGCTTGACAACCAATCACGCCTATCTGGGTCACTTGTCTACGTCATTCGAAATGCGGGTAGGTAGTCAGTAAAGGGCGTGATATTCAGAATCGGTTAAGATGGTTCTGTCTAGCGCCGAGTTAAACGTTAAGCGTGTTAATACGATCGTGTGACTGATATAATGAAATAAATTAAATCAAATAAGTATTTTTTAAATGAAACTGTAGATAATGTCCAAAATTTATTATAATATTTTAAATAAATTATCTTAAAATGGGACCTTATTGTCGGTTCTAGTCTTCCTGATATTAAAAAATAAAAGTACCTAATGACTTCAGTGAAAAAATAACTTCAGTGAAAATTTAAAAAAATATTGATTTTATATTTATCTTATAAATCAGTTCTTAGAGCATGTTCCTATTTAAACAGATTCTCGTATTAACATAATTTTAAGTTAAAAAATCTTATTGAAGTCAATAAGATCTTAAAGTAAGGCTTGTATTTAAATGAGCAGGAAATCATGATCAATAAGACATCCTATTTTTAAATAACTGAAGTAAATAATTTTAAATTAGTATAGTGAAATCAACAAGACATGAGCTTTGCGTTTGTGTGAGTGCACACTGATAGTGTACAGTGTGAACCATTTCCACAATCGGATTGCACAATTCGGCACCCACTCACACAGATGCAAAGCTCATGTCTGGTTGCGACGATCGGATTGAACTATTCGGCACCCAATCACACAAATGCAAAGCTCATGTCTAGTTCGACAATCTAATTGGATAATTCGGTACCCACTCGCGCAAATGCAAAGCTGATGTCTCGTTGATTTCACTGCAACGATGTCATTACCACGTCTACAGAGTCCCGTTTCGCAGGACTCCTATATCTTTAACAAATATATATATATATTTCATATATTTATCTCCTATATATATATCGTCGATTTGTAGAAAATTTAAAGGTTCAATATTTCTTGCTGCTCGTATATTCGTCTGACGGTAATAAGTAATTATAAGTATACATATATCACGTGTATAATAACTATAGTTAGTACTAAAATTAGGCGTAATTTGCCTTTAATGACTCATTTACTTGCGCATGATTGGGCTCGGATCTTGTAAAGAAGGATCAAAGTAAAGATGAATGAGTTATGTAAGTGGAGATACGGGTCTCTATGGTGAGTGTAGCGAACGACGAAGCAGGAAGGACCGCGATGGGCACTCATGCATTAATATATTCAACGGAGTGTTTCATATCGTTACTGGAAAAAGTAGGTCACTTGTCTATAGATGTTATTATATCATAAACATTTAGGGTTTCGAAGTTTTAGTTTTGAGAAGCAGAACAGCTAGCTAGAACAGCGAGCTAGCTATGAGGGGGAGAGTGCACGCTGCAATCCAACAGCCTCTGGGCGCACTCGACTGGCCACGTTACCCCTCTCTCACAGAAGACTACCTTGAAATGTACTGCATTTCCCACTTAATCTTATTTCCATAATGTACGTACGTGTTTCGGTAGTGAGTGAGATGTGTCAGAGCCCATTCCCATCCTGTCCCTCCCAATTTCCCCAACCCTTTCTCAAAATCCAGTCCTATATCCAAAGGTAGGCAGCGCTTCCGGGGGCGTGCCAACGTTTGTCATTTTGGACTAATGTTGGCATGTATCACGAATGTCTATGGGCTACTGTATCCACTTACCATCAGGTGGACTGTATGCTCGTCTGCCACCTTCGTCCATAATAAAAAAAAAAAAGCTAGGTTGAATATATATGGGATTTTTTAAGTCATTCAACATTCTAAATTTATTTATTTATTTGAAGTGCACATTAATCTTTTTTAATGATGGTCAATTAATAACTGACACATCATAAAGTCTCCACTTCTTACTTTATTTTGAAATTTATTTATGTAAGATAATAAAGATTTCAATTTCAATTTATTTATTTGCAATGTGCAATTTGCAAGTACATATATAGTTTCATAATATATAGATCAACAGTTTCATTCCCCACTTACCAGTCAATATTTCCTATTTCCCATCATCACCCATTATACTTCCCAATATCAACCCTATTTACAAATCTACTCCTAGATTTTCGCATCCGGAGTCTGACGTTTGGTATGACGACAGTATCGACTTACCACCAGGTGGGACTCGTCTGCTACGTTTTTTCCATAAAAAAATAATATGACTCCATAACAAGGATTAACTGGAACCTACTGATGACTAAACCTCACTTCTTCTTCTTTAGCCTTCTTCGATCAGTTGTCTGCTGTAGGCTCCCTTGAATTTTCTCCACTTATTCTTATTTTGGGCAGTTATGGTCCAGTTGTTGCCGGCTACTCTCTTAATGTCGTCGTTTACCTCATATGCAGTCTCCCTATAGGTTCCCCATGGTCTTCAGTCTAGCTCTCTTCTACACCATGAGTCAGACTTCAGAGCTACTCGTACATGTTTCATTCATTCCCATTTAAGTTTCGCCCCCCTTCTGACATCTAATACTAACCTCATAATCGTTATTAAAGATAAATCGATAATAAAATAATTGATTCAAATTAATTGGAACGAAATGATAATCACAATGTCAGAACTTTTCGAGCGACACTCATTGTATTACTTTTGGCTTTTACAACAAAACCAAGGAAAACCGATATCAGATCAATTATACAAAAGAGAAAGCAATGATAAGATTCTAAAGTGAAAATGCTTTTTCCTTATACGTTTTCTCGAAATGAGTTCGTACATTAAAAGGTTCCTATCAAAGGAGATTTCGTTTTCCTGACTAGATGAATTGACAACCATTGACTACCGAATCGCACAATGAGGAAAAACCGCGCACCCAAAAATATACGCTTTTTGAGGGCTTTGTCCTTTGGAAAGAGAACGTTTGTTTCGTTTTATGGAGATGTAACTCTATTGATATTGCTACTTCTTTCAAAAACGTTATGACGCAGTATGTTTTTAAGGAAAGCGTAGTTAACGGTCAAGGAACCGTAAACTCAATTAAATTAGTTGTCAAAGGAAATTTATTCAGCCGTTTTATTAACAATTCTTGTCCTTTTTCTTTGGTTTTATAAAATATTAGCCCTTTCCTACACCAGAGTAACAGCGGCACAGTCGAAATCGTATTGGTATCATTGTCGGAAAATATTAAAGCATTCTATACATTTGTAAGATATTTTGCACCCACCGGTGTCCTGTGTCCTAGTGAAAAGAGATCTAGGGGTGGGTGCCTACGCACTTAGAGACCGCCCTACACAGTGTAGGCACTAATATTCATAGACTTTAGAATAACATATTTACATAGAAGAATATTCCGTAAACTTTCACAAAACTTGTGAATACGTTTAGAAATCTAATTCTTTCGACAAAAATGATTCCACTAGATTTGACTTGATTTTTGGATATTTACAACAATCCTACACGCATTTTTCTTCGAAATTACACTCCTAGCTTCAAATGAAGAAGACAAAATAAAGTGGTAGTTTTGAAAATAAATCTAGTTATTTTCATACTTAGTTATTTTTAAGTTAAATAACAAACAAACGAATCCCAACTTGTTTTAATTGCAATTTTAATGACAAGGCACTCATAAATATTGTACACCAGAAACAGTCCTTATCTTAAGCAATAAAATGACGTCACAGCAGTTTCCGTGGAGTAGAAGGTAAAGTTTGTGTTTGACCTATAGGGTGCTAAGGGGTGCCACGCCTGGGGTGAAAGGGAGAAAATTGCTGATAGCTATTTAGTATCTAAACAACAAAGTCGTATGGTTTCTTTTGCAATGACGGTAAATTATTTGATGTACAAGTTGTTCGTCTTGCAATTTGAATATCGACCATGTCTGTTTCTTCTCTCTGTCAGTATTCATAGTGAGTGTCATTAATGGTATTAATTAATAATTATTAGTAGTCATTTTTGGTATTGAGGTTAAAACATGATTGTTATAAAACATAGCGGTTCAATATAATTAACAACGGGTGTGAAGTACGTCGCGTCCTTGAATGGAGAACACGTACCAGGAACCACACTGTGGGTGGGATGCCCTTGAAGGAGTTTGCTAGTAGTGGCTATATCAAGGATGCTCGATTGACAGATCCCGACTAACCGGTCGATATCGGGAGCTTTTAAGGTCGATCGCGGAAATAGTTCTACATTACATAAATCGTGGACTACATTTACTTAAAAAATTAAATTAATATTACTCTTATTTCTGTCACACTATCACCTAATTTTTATTTTGAACCTACTCTTGGCGTAGTGATAAAAGTAAAAATTTATCACTAAATGAATTTTAATTCATTAAAATGCAATAAATGCCCTATAATAAAAGTTTTATTTTTGTCCTATCTAGCTTGCCATTCAATTTATTTGCTGTAGATCGCCGATATCATAAGTTTGAGCATTCCTGGTCTAGATGAGAAGAGTAGAAAATCGTGTATGTTGGCGGACTTTAGGCGAGGTCCAACAGTGGAGTGATATAGGCTGATGTTATGTCTCACTAAATTCCTCAAACACGGGCACCCTATTTGCGAAGCATCTTTTGTGTTATTCGTTCATAAAACGTCTCAAGGCAATGTCGTTGGCTATATGCTAATATTTTTTTATCGCACGTGCTCCGAACAGTCGGTTCTGATCGAATTTATATGACGTCGAAGGTTTTCTGCTCGCAAACGACGTCTTGTTGCGATATTGATAGGGCGATACAAGATATTGAAGAGAGACGATATTGCAGATCAAAGAGCACTTAGGATACATACGCATCCAATGATCTAATTTTAAACTAAACATAATACATATGTATACGTGCCTACGTATTGTATATTTGTATCATATATTTGGTTTAGTAATACGATAGTTGACTGCAGGGCCGTCTTAAGTCTATTCTGCGCCGGGGTGCGGGAGTGTATCCTAAGACAGTCAAACATCCTATTGTGTATCCTATGACAGTCAAATATCCTATTGTGTATCCTATGACAGTCAAATATCCTATTGTGTATCCTATGACAGTCAAATATCCTATTGTGTAATTGTTTACTATAGCGTTATATTTTTTCATTACCTTTAAAAGGTGGGCGCCCGGGGTGCACCGCACCCCTTGCACCCCCTGGTAAAGACGGCCCTGGTTGACTGTAGAAAGAAAGAAGAAATAAGAAAACATTTTTTTATATAAACAACAAGACTGCTAATTTTATGGCTTATTCAGCAACTATAGATGAGAACAATGCCCAAAAATTCTTGATTTATTTGTTTTCCAACTCCAACCTAATTATTTAAAGCTTGATCATATTTGAGATGGGGACGTAGTGAGGTTTGTCACTTAGGTACTCGTATGTATGGTTATAATGTCATCACAGGAAAATAACGTAATTTTTTTATGGTGAATGTGGCAGACGGGCATACGACCCGCATGATGGCAAGTATCCACCGTCGCCCATGGACACCTGCAATATCACGCGGCATACGGGGGCGCTGCCGGCCTTGTTAAATCCTATTCACAGTTTTCTTGAAGAACTCCATATCGTAGCGTAAGCTGGCAGTTCTTTTCGCAACTCTCCTATTTATCTATTCTTAATAATTCTTCTTTGTTGTGATCCTTTTTAAAACATGTAACTTCTAAGCCCTTATTTGGGTTTTGATTTTACAATTTGATGTTATTTAATTAATATTTAATAATTAATGTTATTTAATTTAATTACAGGAATAGATCACGTAAACTTCCCAATTGTTTGTACACATCGGACTATCATTTGTATACATTTTCAATAAGGACCCTTTAAAGATTACTTATTATTTTTCATTCTTGGAATCTAACCGTGCGTTTCCACTGAAAAATAAAAAAAAAACCATTGTTACGTGAATATTGTGTCGGTAATACTATAAAATGTTAGCAACGTTGTTCTGTGATGCTGGAAACGCATGGTAATAAACACATGATTGAATAGACACATGAATTCGAAATAATTTATTACGTTATGCCTTTTCTTGATAGAATTTAAGTCTATATCCCTATAGACTTAAATGTTCAGGGATAAATAAAGTCAGATAAGTAAAGATTACAATGGAATGTATTTATCTACGCTAAATCTACATTTACGTAGGCGAACTGTGGGCGATCGCTTATTTTATTAATGCTCCTGCCTTTTTATCATTCAGTTAAAGACATACTTTAACCGACCCGCTACTGTTTACCTAGTTTTAGGTAAACAATGAAATGCATGCTATTAGAATGGATAGAGTTAGGAATTCCAATTTCTGCGTTTTCTACCTCATATATAATGAGCAATGTTCTGAGGAGCTGTCCAATGTTGTCGAGCTGCCAACTTCGCATTTTATAATCTCGTTTTTTTACCTGTCGTCACCGAAGGCGGTTCATCCGCACTGCCTTGACAGAAATCTGCTGCGTACTGTGCGGTCGTCAAGCAAGACACTTTATACCGCGAACCCGAAAATTTGGGTAGAAACTGCCTGCTGAGATTTTTCAATAAGCTATGACATGGGGCTCTTCAAGAAGGTTTTGAATATGATCCTGTAAGGTCGGCAGCGTACCCCCATCTTCCTGATATCTTCATGTGTGCATGGACGCCGTGACCACTTATCATCTCGTGGGCTACCCGCCTGTCTGCCACCTCTTCTATAAAAAAATGTATTAAAATATGTGATTAAAAAGCGAAGTGTATATTTGAATGTTTTACAAAGCCCATTTGCAGCTAACTGGATTTGCGCTTGTCACATGCGACACTAAAGAAATATCATAATTGTCATGTCATATGTCATAACAAATGAAGACACATAAAATGACCTATATGATAAACAAGTTTACAAAGCTTTACAATATTAAAATTACCCTGTATAGCTTCTAACCTTATATTCTCACGTTGTGTGCTACACGACAAAACCGACGCGTCACTTCATACTTCAAACTCTACTATTCCAACGCCCATTTCCTTCGGTCGGGTTACCTGCCTGTTTTATTCATTTTTCTCGAAGAAAACTCTCTCGTTATGATAGAATACCCGCTCGGGAGCGCCCCGAGGAAGATTATAACTTTTTATACAACCAAGTTACACTGCAATGGAATTTATGTAAGATTATTAAGACGGGATTACATTCTATTGTTACGCACGTCGGTTGCCTTCAAAATGAGAAAATTGTTTGGATTAAGTCATTTTTCAATGTGATTATTTATTCTTTGTGGTAATGGAATTTAGAACTCATCTAGAATTGGAACACAATTGTTCAAGTTTTACTTTTATTATTAATTAAGGTCTTTATACACGTGCTCAATGAAAACTTCCTCTGGGTGTGACTACTTAGGTTGGTAGTCAATTAACTAGGTAATCGATAGAGTGATAAAGCGCCACCTATATACTCGTACATATATTTATAATCAGCATAACAATTTAGTTGCTAAAATCGATGGATGTTATTTAATTAATTAATGTACCTAAAATGAATGTGTCTATTAGCCCTTGAATTTCGTAAAAAGCCTAATGCAGACCCTAGTGCAGGGCTGGGCTTTGTGGGACAAATCTGTTCTTTCAGTTAGACAACGACTATGAACTTTCAAATCACGATAATAATTCCGTTCACGAAAATAAATTTGCAATCATGCTATCGTAACCGTAACCAGCCCTTTTATCGTCCGCCGATGGTCACGGGCCGCCTCATGCACATTGTGTATGCGGGATGTATGGACGCTTGGCACGCTAGCCAAGCGAATTGGCCAGTCTGCTCTTTTAGAGGTGATGTAGTCCTTTATGGCTAGGGCTTTGCTATCCCTTACTCATCTTTTATAACACGCACGGGAAAATATGGGGTGATGCTATTCTAACACCACACGACCAATTTGAAATCACGACACAAAAATATAAGTCGAGAATAGTTGCATGTTTGCCGCCAATTCCATAAAGAACATGTACTTACTTTGACCAGAGAGGTATAATAATTGATGAAAGTAGGTGGAGTTAGGTAAGTATGTAAAGCAGTTATGTTATATGAAGGTAACCAGACTCCACAATTTTGCCGCATTACCAACTCATTTTCGCGTCCTCCGCACTCGCGAGTGATAAATCTCGTAAAGTTCGCACAAAGTAAAATGTTTGTAACACGATTCCAGGCTGAATAGGAATAAGGTGGAGTACGGTTTGAGAAATTACCTTTGAGGCAACAAAGCTGGCAGAATGAAGTTGGAGCACCTCACGTTTCTATACATGTATTTAGATGGATTAGCTACACGGGCTTTTTCGCACGTGGTTTCACCTGAATTCAAATATTTACATAACTTTAAATTAATGATGACTTAGGGGTATCTATTATCAGTTCACATTCTTGATTTGAAGCTCAGCTCGCACCAATAAATAGCAAATTAAATACGCATTTGTTCATTTATCTCTAGCTTGGCTGTTAGTATTAGTTTATGACTAGAGACTATTGTCGTTACTCCTCAACCATCTCGAGTATTTTGGGTGAAACTTGTGTATTAATCTCATTGTGATAATAATCTCAAACCACTTTAGGTACCGTGGTTCAACTGGCACCATTGGAAACTTTGCAAAACCCACGTATGCCGTTACTGCCAAGACCTATGCATACCGCACTCCTGATTTGTGGAAGATCCCACTTATCACTCCTGATACTCTTCCTAGATACTCACTGGGCATGGCTGCTTTCGAAAGCGACTGCATGATATGAAGCTGTGTGAGAGTAGTCAGTGTGAGTGTGGCATGGCAGAGGAGGACTTGCACCATGTTCTATGGTCTTGTCCTCTATACGAGGAATATCGACGGAGCATGCTAGAGAGGATTGTACAGCGGGAGGAGGGACCGGCATACTACTGCGACCTCGTCTCCTCCGAAGCGAACTTCCGCGGGCTCAGAGAGTTTGCACACCGATGGCACAGGAAAAGGAGCCTGAAAGAGCTGTTCGGCACTGAAGTACATCGTTTAGTGGAGTAGAACAGCCCCAGAAAGGGGAGAGTACTTATGGGACACAGGCAAACGAGAATACTTGTAGGGAGGCAGAGCAGATACGCGCCGCAACATAGCCCTAGCAGGCGAACGGCGCGTACCTCCCGACGATTTGGTCCGTATAACCAAAAGGTTGGTAGGACCATGGGTGGAGGTGGGTTACCACTCCTGATCCCACCTACCAAAGCGCCCTACTCTGAATTCAATGAATCATCGGCAATAAATCTACGCACCAATTGATGTCGGTCGGCTTTAAAATGCACCACCCTATCTTATCACGTGGGTGTCGCAAAATGTAATTAAGTAATAACAAAGCCGCTATCACAATTCCTGAGGAACTACAAGCACCTCTAAAGAGTGCACTAGCCAACCCGCTTGGCCAGCGTGGCGTTTTAAGGCTACACATCCCCCTTACACGAGACAACACAGCTCATGCATTCGCAGAAGGAGGTCCATATCCAGCAGTGACGACAAAAGAGCTGGTTACGCTTACGGTAATCCGCACTGAGCCCGTGTCTAACCAACACGTTATTTGTAAACGTTATCTCAGTTCGTAACGCGCCACTATGCCACGTGTAAAACACTTTTTTTTATGAAGAAACATAAACTTACTTGAAACTTTTGCGTAATCGGCAATTAGCTTTTTAACTTATTT
This sequence comes from Sesia apiformis, assembly GCA_914767545.1. Lineage (NCBI taxonomy): Eukaryota > Metazoa > Arthropoda > Insecta > Lepidoptera > Sesiidae > Sesia > Sesia apiformis. The sequence continues at coordinate 5,308,298 of OU611962.1, forward strand.
TTTATTTAAAATATTTTTCTTAATTTGGTTTGTTTAACGCCAACAATAAACACGTTTTAGAATACTAGTTTTCATTATCTTTAATGTGATATCTCACATGCCATACTTACATACATACATGCCATAGAGATTTTGTTAAATTACAGCTGCAGTTTTACAAAAAAAATATTTATTGATATTGACCTAATTTGTTGAATTGGTCCACTAATGTAGACGCTACGGTGTAACATCTATACATATATATCGTGCAAAATTCATAACCCTTCTTTATTGGCATCGCCGTAGTCGGGAAGAAATGTCATATTTATGCGCTTTTATTAAAGAGCAATTTTATTTTAATTTCATTGCTTTTAAAAATACTATATTACAATTTTCCATCTTTACAGGTAAGCAACAGAAGGTTAGGAATTATGAGAGGAATTCTCCATTAAGCGGAGGGAAGTTGAACAATCCGAGGTTTGAAAGGGAGCAAATTCTTTTTGTTTAATTTCAAAGAAATCGCCCCTCTGTTACAAGGAGATTTGTTGGAGGAATGTTCGGATTAACTTTTATGAGGTAAATTTATCTGCTTAAATCTAGAATTAGCGTTAGATACATTTTGAACTTAAATTATTATAAAATATAAGAAAGTTTTTAAAAATACCTAATAATCATATTTAATTTTTCATAAAATGTCGTCCGTCTCGTCTCAAAGTTGAATCTACAAAATGTTAACTTTTCAAGAGTCACACTTTGAACACGTAGATTTTTATATAATAACCTAATGTTTGTTTATCTATTTGGAGATCCTGGCAAGGTCACCACGAGGTGCGCGGTGTATTTTCGATATGCGACGATCTTAAAGAGTTCACTTATCACTCTGACACTTTTTATAGGCTACCCATTCTCTACTTATACTCTCTACTCTACTATTTATATCTATCTATAATTTATTCGATGTTTCGGCGCCGTTCCTCCAGCCATGGTTACCAGCTAACTGGAAAAATTCCACCTCGTCCACGTCGAGAGTTGCGAGAATTTCACTTGGTTCGTCACCACCGTGGTAACTCAGCCATAACGTCTAGTAAAATAATAGATAAAATATTTGAGACCCGTTTAATAGATAAATATCCTTTCGAGACTTTCTTTGCTGATTTATAAATACAGTGGAGACTCGACTATCCGGACCTCAGTTATGCGGATTCGCGATTATCCGGACTGCCAACCAGGGCTGAAAATAAATATATTTGAACCTTTAAAAAAGTTGAAACACCGCTTGTTAGTCGATAAATAAGAAGTAGGTAGGTCTACGATATCAAACATGAAGAAGTACACCGACTATATTTTGAAATGGCTGAAGTTTTTCTTAAATATTATATCATATGCAAATCTATATATCGACTTCGACACCGTTTGAGCGATCACATATGAAAGTTGGCACATATAGTTGGCACAATTTTTTCATGGAGAAGATTTTTATGTTATCGACTTTGTTGTAACTCGCCACTAGATGGCGCTGCAGCACATCAACTTCTATACCGTTCAACCGATCGCAAAAATCATATCGACGGCAAAACAGAATAATTTGTGATTTTATATACAAAGGTAAATAAATATACACAGGCAGGACAACGTCTACCGGGTTTTGTTACTCGTAGTTATCTATATTGATGGGAGTTGTCATCGAAAAGTGATGAAGAAACTGAAACATGAACATGAACTATTAGAAGAAATTTAACACATTATGTTTTTATGTATATTTCAAAAAGTTCAATTTTAGAATATAGTGTTCATTCTTTTGAAGTAAACCCCTAATTTTATTTACCTACATGATGCTCTTTACCTATAAATTCAATTATCCAGATTTTCGATTATCTGAATGACCTGTAGCAATTAGTTAAGCGAGTCTCTACTGTAAATGCTTTTTGACTTATTACGTGGGTGACAAGGTAAATTTTGAGATACAAAAAAAAAATTTGGATTACAACACAAACTTTTACTAGGTACCACTTCTCAAAATACTCTCCATTAGTCTATATAGCGATTCATTCGTCTAAACCAAGATTCAAAGCACTGGCGATACTCTTCTTTAGCGAGGTCCTCAACAGCTGCCATGAAAGCATTCCGAGCGTTCTCAGGGCAGTCGAAAAGAATGCCAAACTTCACTTTTGGAAAGAGAAAGAAGTCGCATGGAGTTAAATCAGGGCAGGGCTATAAAGATTGTGGCTCAATTTTTGGATCCCTATGGTCTTCAAAAACTCTTGGGTAAGTTTTGCTTTGTGAGATGACACATTGTCATGATGCAAGGAAAGCCCTCTCAAACCTATTTTAGGACGTATTTGATTTAACACATTGAATACAGTTGGTAAACCCACTTTACTGTACCATTGGGCATTAACAATTTTTTGAGCGTCTAAAGAAATTGTCGCTAAATGACCACCCGCAGAAAAGAATGTTGCCACCATTTTTTTGTCTACACTGCGCCCAAGTTTGACCTTCCTGGGAGGCTCTTGGTCTGGAAACACCCAAACCATACCTACCTACTAAAAAGCACGAAATCTTTATGGATAACACCAATTTTTAATAATGATTAAAATCATTAAATAAACCTTTAGATTAATTACTTGTACTCTAACTCACTATTAACCCTAAATTCACTGCTTCAATTGTCAAAATGTCGATAATATTGCCGTTTCAATAGTAGAACATATGATATATTTTGTACTAGTTAACAAAAAATCTGTAACAATGTAGTATTACTTCCTGTGTGTATGATCTTTACTCAACCGGTGTACATACACGTCCACTGGAATATTACATAGATTACAATAAGTTATCCAAAATATCGTTCTAATGTTTCACCGAATGTTGCATACAGCAATCTGTTACAATAAAGGCCGCTTCCAATTCCTTCCAGGCAATATCATAAATCCCCTGTTACCATCACATTTGGATCGCTGAAGCAATCAACAAGCTATATTGAGCCCTATTGTATTGAATGGCCATCGATTATCTGCGATGTTCATATTTTCCTTTTCCTGCTCCGTTATTACGAGGTAATGAAGAGAGAGTATATGATAACCAGTTAGTTTTTTCGCCGTGCTGTAGAGGAACGACTTTACGAAATGATGGATTACCCATTATGTTAATGATGGATTATTAATAATGTTTAAATGTGAAATTTTGCTTCATACCAATTATCCAGTTTAAATATTTTTCAAATTTTAGATAACCATTAGATAATATTAGAGTTTTTGAAGTTATCTCCTTCTTATTCTTTCGGTTTGTTTAATCTTTTTTTATTTAGGGACTTTTGTCCTACAAGTATGTCAGTCCCATAACTGCATTATCAGTTGTCGACTCAAGCGCGATGACTATTTTGCCAATGTCAAGTGAAAATGAATTTCTGTCAAGTTTTTTCTTTTCCAACATCGTATCGAACAAAGTATCGAAACACCGATCGAAACATTATAATTATAACAAAATGTTAGCCAACGGTCTCAAAAAGCTATAATGATGAATTGCACGCAAATGAATTATAAATTCTCAACCGAAAATCACACATTGACCCTTCAGTTAAACAAACATGTTAACTCCGGATGTGTCCCCCCTCTTAGCAGTTCCCTAGAGACAGTTAAGCTATTAGCAATGAAATAGGAGCCCGGCTCCCTTATCTCGACTACACAGGGACGCAATAGGCGAAACAAATCGGTTTACCCCCTCCCCCCCCCCCGCTTGCAAATTAACTTGCCCCCTAGTCATTTTGAGGTGTCTGTGCACGATTTTAGGACGGACGAAGGGACGATAAAAAACATTTTTTTTTCAAATAATTGTAGCCAATTTCTCTGATTTGTAATTTTGTTTATAGCAGCAGAAATTAGCAATAACAGTTTGAAATACATTAATAAAATATGCATTTTGTTTCTTAAAGAATCTTTTTTTCATTCTTGCTAAATTTTTCTTATATATTTTTTATACAAAACACAAAAAAATAAAGTATCTTTTACAAAACAATACACAACATTTCAAATTAAACAGATATAGGTAGAGATCTCCTGTTAATGTTTTAATGTTGTGTTTGTATTGTTTGTTTCTTTTTTTTTTTTTTTTAATTCTATATACTTAATTTGGGACTTTGGCCAACACTGGCATGTCAGTCCCATCGTAACCTAAACAAAATCTCACTTACTAAACTAAACACTCAAAAAACACAACGACGGCTTGGACATATCCGCCAGTGCCACCGCCCAAAAGCGGCTCTGCCGTGCGGCCGGTTTACGACTCAAATTCAAGACTCCCACTCCAGGATAGACCTAAGATGGAGCTGATCCAAATCCAAACATCTCATACACCTGAATAGCAGCCTCAGATGCAGGAACCGCTAGGATATGAGTGAACACACCCATATCATAGGGGTTCAAATTCCAGCGCTGCATCAATGAGGCCCTTTGCCTTTGGTATTGTTTGTTTCGATAATGCAAACTATCCGTCGCTGCGTGCCCGAAGTTGACACTAATTTGCGGCTTTTCGCGCTATTCGCCATTACAAAATACAAAAATGCCTAATTGTCCTATAATCAATTGTGAAAAATCATCAAAAGTGGTGAATCAAAAGGAGATATTTCGTTTCATTGGTGAGTCGTTTCCCATCAGTAAAATTTGCTCGTGACTTAGCCGTAGGTACAAAATAAGTGACACGCTTGGTTTCCATACGATATCATGAACTTGCGTCTAAATTCTATGATGTCAATGAACTCAGAATCATGACTTCGCAATTACATCAGTTACATCCTCTACCTACAGGTAGTTGCGATTCGTGATCCTTTGAACATTAGTCGTTTGTACTCGTACCTATATTATTTCACAATACCAATATATTCAAGATTACATTTTGTATTTCGGGGAAATGTCGTATAATCCGTAAGATTAAAATTTTCCTTTTCCTAGAAGACTTATAATATTCCGGCTCAGCATTTCAAATTATTGTCAATTTGTGATATACTAGAGTTAAGATAAAAGGCTCAGTTTTATGTATAATTTGAAGTTCTACGTCGTCGAGTACCGAATATTAATGTACCGACATTATATCGTTGTAGTATAAGGACTGTATCATGGTACTTTTTAGGTTAACAATAAAATTAAGGTGTATAGTAATTCATATGTTATATTTTGTATACTATAAGTATAGTTATAATGATTAAATGACTAGTGGACCCGACAGACGTTGTCCTGTCCAAATTTCAATAATTTCAATAAATTCATACAAAACTCCCATAGACAAAAGCACTTTCAGTTTTTCTCGAATTTTCCAATTTTCCAGGCAACTTTTCCAATTTTTCTTTTACGAACATTTAAAAAAAATAGCCAAATCGGTCCCGCCGTTCTCATGTGATGCGCTTACCAACGAACAGCATTCAATTTGTATTTATATAGATTATTATAAGTCGTGCGGCAAATATGACTGTCCATTACCACTTCAACACTTCTATTCTACGAGCTGTGTCGGCGACTTTAATTCTTTGGCGAATGTTTTTGTTTCGGATCTTGACCCGCAAAGATACTCCGAGCATAACTCTCTCCATGGCTCGCTGAGTGACTTTTAACCTATGGATCAGGCCTACTGGCCTACAGAAGCCATGCCCGCAGAATTGATAACCAAATTTGCCATTTAACAAATTGCATTGTCAAAATTAAATTTCGAATCCTAATCAAACGTCTTCAATTCGCTTATCATTCACTCTTCAGCCTGACTTGTCTGGAGTATCCTTCTGGTGTGAAGCCCTTTGTTTTCCACATTAATTAAATCAACCATTTGTTAACCGAATTTCTTCATCCAGAAAAGATAACGTTGCGTCTGCTGACACCACTGTCTACCAAACTCCAGTCCGTTTTATATCCATTTTATGGGACATAAAAATTTTATTGTCCCCTTTTTACTCCGCCAGATATCTTTTAATGTCCCATTGACTTATTAGAAAGTGGGTTTTGATTGGAGACCGTTATTTTAACTGATCTAACAAAGTCCAAATCTATTATTTGATATAGTAGGTAGGTATGTTGACAACTTGCACACATTAAGATATGGTAGTCATCCTATGCATTAGCATAGGATGACTACCATATCTTAAGGTTGATGCCATGTAAGTAAGGTGTAAGGTTGATGATGATGATATTGATGTAAGGTGACATAGTAACCGATGTTAAGTCGCAGCTAGTCACCATGTATTTGAATTACAATGCATTTGTATTATATAATGCATTTGAACTCTAAAATTAAAAAAGATAAAAGTAAAAATTTAATTGAATTGGCATCTCCGACTGTTAAAAACTCTCATTAAATTTAAAAAGGTTAAAGTATAAAAACAATCATGAACCATTCTTGTTGCAAAATCTGCAATAGTTTAATAGTTTGTCACCGTCCGTCGTCGTGCGCAACGAAAGTTTATCGAATGCAAAAGAAACAATATGCTTGATCATTGGTATTGCAAATTGTTATCAAGTTATCATTCACGTCGTGGATAAAAATGGGCCTTGCAAAACAAATATTTTCGCGGCTCATCAAGGTAATCATTTTTTTATCGCAGCGGATAATATTATAAACTAATGGCCAATTTTAAAAATATAAAATAGGCTCTAATATAAAATAGGTTAAATCTAAAAATATCACAATTCTACTCATAAAAATCCGGAAACTAATTTTTACATAATGAATTTTACGACCAGTTCTTACACAGAATTACCTCGGGAACCGCAAAATTTGATTATGTTATGTTTCTATCGGTCTGAATATTACTATAAACTGTAAACTTCTTATAAACTGTAAACTTATAGTCTGTAAACTTCTATAGCGAGACAGTTACTGATACCTGATATAGGTAGTAAGCGATATTTTGATTTGAAACCACTAATTCATGTCTTTATAGAAGGTGATAACATATAAGCAGATAGTCCGTGTGATGGTATGAGGTTGTTGTCGCTTGTTAACATACGATACATGCTTACGTTAGTCAAAGTTAGTATATTATAAGTGTCATTATTTATGTGTACTGTAAATCTATTGAACATTTTGTCACAATGTTCCAATGCTAATGTTCCAATATGGGAGGATATAAAGTAAGTTAAATAGTGCGTATTATGCAATTGTGCGTATGTATTGTGCAATTGTGTGTGTAGCCATTCAATATTATGTTTTTTCCGTTCAATTTGCATACGGTCCGTGATCGTTTTAGCTGTACATACGAGTATATGCGCTTAGTAGTTTGCGTAGCAATGCGTAACACGTCGTTTTATGAAAATCGATTATATTTATATTTTATCCAGTTCAGTGGAAGCAAATTATGGGTCGCTCAGTATAGTGATAGTAGCTTTACCGAGGACAGAAGAGTTGGTCTCCTTGGAACCACACGAACAATGCACTACCACTCTTTTATTTGATTATCACAAACATTAGGCACTTTGAAGTTTAATAAACTATCACTATTATAACCACAAAACCCACAATACATAAGTTTTACAATAATCAAGCAAAACTCAACCTTCTCTTCTCTAGATCACGCCAACGATCCCAAAAATCTTCCGGACACTATGATGGAAAGTGCAAGAAAATCGCACTAGTAAATCCTGAAATGACACTAACAAAAAGAAGAGAAAAACAGACGTTACTCTTTTGCGTGTTGAATCTGATCTCATCTCACCATTATAGAGAATAAGTAGCTTTTGCCTGCGGCTTTGCCTGCGTGGAATCGTTATATGTTACTAAGGATTCTTCCCAAGCCAAGTAGGTACTTATTGATCGCGAGAAAAGCTATTGCATATTATGTTAGTTCGTCTTACGAACTATATTTTTCGAAAATTTGATAGAGATTTGTTCATTTGTCGTAGAGCTTTTAGGTAACAGACAGAAACAAATCAACTTTCGTATTAATAATAGGTAATGTGTTAGGATTTCGTATTTATAATGTGTTTGTTAGCACTAGTTACACTAGTTCGACTTAGATGTTGTAAGAATGTGCGCTCGATGCTTGAACGCTGACTGAGTATTAGTGAACTTTTAATATTCGAGCGTTATACGAGTATAGTCCAAGTTTTTAACGTTTGAGGGTCTTAAACCCTTGAATTCAATTTCAACATTAATTTAAATTTATTCAATACTAGCTGACCCGACAGACGTTGTCCTGTCCAAATTTCAATAACAAAATTCCATAATTTCAAATTTCAATAAATAATGTTTTCCTGAAAACTTTTTCAGGACCATAACGAACAAAACAAAAAAAGAATTACCCATATTCATCGCTCGAATCGTGAGTTATGGTCTTGAGTTCATACAAAAATCCCATAGAAAAAAGTACTTTCAGTTTTTCCCGAATTTTCCAATTTTCCAGGCAACTTTTCCAATTTTTCTTTCCCTAGAAACCTTATTCGGACTATTACGAACATTTTTAAAAAAGAATTAGCCACATCGGTCCAGCCGTTCGCAAGTGATGCGCTTACCAACGGCATTTAATTTTCATTTATATAGATTATTTGACATGTATTTTCTATTCATTTGATATTAAATGCTACTTATGACAATATTTGGCATCGTAAATTTAACAATATTTGACAATTTAACAATTCGACAATATTTGACCCTTTGTGATGTATGTATTGTATGTGGTTGACAATTTGACACGTTTATAATCGTATGTTTGGTGGCAAGTGGGCATTTGGACGCTTGCTCGTCCGCCCACTAATCTATAAATAAAAAAAAAAAAAAAGTTTTACAATGATATATAGGTCTGATATACAGAGGATGCATGGACTTGATTAATTGATATATAACATCTTTTGTAACCTGTAGTTTAGGAAATCAATGAAGAATCTGAATCTGACGTTAAAAGATCGAGTCTAAAACTTTTAAGGTTATGGTTCTTAAGGTTCATTAGGGCTGATTTAACGCCCCAGATTAACTTGAGGGTCATTTTTACAACACTAATCAAGAGTCTATAATGACTGATACGTTGTTTATTTATATTCAGATTCTTAAATTAAGTAAAATTAATGCAAAATGGGGGCACGGCGAAATTTGAGTTTTATGTGTATACTTCTCACTAACATGGGGTAGAGGAGCGGCGGCCCCTAGAGAACGATTAGGAGTTTAGCGGGATCGACCCGCCCTGAGGTGTAAATGTACCTCATCGCGACGTAATGTGACATATATGTAATACAAAGTTTGGAAAATTCGTGCACGTGTAATGCTCTCAATTGTAGTTGCGATGCCAATATCAATATCAGTAGCTATATATCACTATTCATTATACAACACTTGTATCTGTATGCTGATATAACTTATGAGATTTTACCCGTACCTATCTATGTCTAACTCTTTTACTTTTTTTATTTCACTCGACGTTTCGTCTGAGTTACACCATCCATGGTCACAAGTTGACTGAAGAGGCGGGCAGTCCTAAATAACAAGCAGTTAATTCCACGACGAATAAAATATAAAGAAAGAAAAAAGGAAGTCATACGCGTTAAGACCTGTTTAGATACCAGCATAATCACTCGCAATCGCTTTGATACAGTGATGATTTCAAACATATAGTCAGGCTATAAAGACTTATCTTATATGTATACTGCTTAAGGTAGTCGAACGTTAAACGCCCCCTAGTTACCTTGAGTATTTTTTATGGAAAGCAGATGACAAACAAGCAGGCAGTATGTGGTACACATGTGCTGTCGCTCATGGACATGCTCGGTACTAGCCGATTTCAGTAAAAAATTACGGACGTTGGCACATTTGCAGATACAGTGCCTACCTTTGGGGATTTAGAAATTCATATTATGGAAAAGGATTGGGCAGAACGGGAAAGAAAGAATATCAATCATTATCCATTTCTATATCTCTATTATCTATATCTTTACTAATATAATAAAGAGGTAAAATTGTGTGTTTGTAGGTATGTTGGGGGTAATCTCTGGAACTACGGAACCGATTTCAAAAATTATTTCACAAATAGGAAGCTAAATTATCCGTGTCTAATATAGGCTATAATTTATTTTGAAATTTTGAAAAAAAAAACTTATAAACCGAAGCGAAACGAGGGCGGATCGCTAGTATTCTAATATTCGAATTGGGCTACACGAGCTGGCAATACCAACGCTACGACATTAATACATTCCGGGGCTATATTTATTACTTGTTTATTTTGTCGGATTTAGAACCTTATTGGCTACAAATCAAACAAAATTCATTTTATGATATCAACCATGGTATTGATTAATTTTGTCAATTATGGTACTAACCTTGTGTGATTTTAACTTTGGCAATTGGATAATAAATATCTAAAAAACACACGTGTTAGGAGGATGAAAGGAAAACACACTTCCGTCTGGTTCAAATGCTCGACGTGGCTACCTTTATTGCCACAGTACAAAAATAATTATAACATGAAAATGATTTCGCGACAAATATATTGTACTTACTGTATGGAATATTTGCAAACAAACCTTTATGGTTACAAATGGAACAAAATCTGTCTTGTTTGGTATAGCAGATATCAGTAGCTCTAGCGATCTCATATCACAAATATTCAGACAAACAGTGAAAATAATATTTACATGTACAGACATGATTACAATGTCGTAATTATCTCCTCTTTCATCGCTTCGAACCAAGTGTTAGTGTGTGTAAACATTTTTGCAGCAGCGCGTCTCCGTGTGGACACATCGTTACGTAGTTTCACCCGCCAAACAAAATGTTTGGGCTCCTCACCTAAGCAAACTTAAACAAATTGTCGGCAAATATATATTTGGGAATTATCTGGCTTGTAGTTGTTTTTGTAACAGCTTTTATTCGCAATGCGCTCGCGCTTTGTTAATATTTTATGGCAATATGAAAATGTAATTTAATTTTTTCTAATTTATGACGGTTTGTTTATGTTTAATGTAATAGGCATACATTAAACGCCTTTCTAGTATCCTAAGAGCTATACGAATTATATATATATATATATATATATATATATATATATATATATATATATATATATATACACAGTTACAGTTACAGCGTGCACATAATGTAATATGTAAAAATAAAAAGTTGTTCAGCTGCTTTAGATAATTCTAAAACAGCTGAACGACTTTTTATTTTTGTCCATAGTCGTGCTTTCAGTTTGCTGCCCATTCAGTATTTTTTGCTGTCCGTTTAATTAGAAATAAGTCCGGAAACCTGGGCCATTAGTTCAAAATAATAAAAGAATATCACTATCATAAATCTCCTTTAAAAAAAAAAGATATTTATTTGATTTTAAAAAGTGTAAAAAGGAAAATGGGTTCAACAGCCCTGGAAATGCATTATCCAGAGCACGTAACCGGCACAGTAATTATCTTCTCAGCGATCAAAATCTAGTTAGTAATGCTACATAACTCTGTTTATAATGTACCGGGACGCGGCAGGAGCATAATGATAGCCATAATACATGGTGATAACAGTAGATTATCTTTGTGCAAATAATTAAAATGGTATTGCGCCTCACATAGTTGGATTTATAGGAACACGTGCGTTGTGCCACTGACTTCACGTGTCACACAATTACAGCGTGCACGTTAATTTAGCAACAATCTCTACAATTTAAACATGCTTGGCATTCCAATGTCTCCAATTTTTTTATAGGTGATCTTATCCACGTACTCAATAAAAGGTCATATATTCAGTTAATAAAAAAATGTCATTTCCTATATATTTCGTCATTCCTATCCTTCCTGGATATGGCGGGGTAGCATTAAGCAGTGACCCATTTTCTTTAATAAAAAACTTATTTACTAATGTGATTAGGTCATCTTATAGATGTAATAATAGCTAACTTATCCAATTTGTACAACTCCCTGGCCATTTCTGCGCCTTGCACTTTCAAAATTTCTGTAAGCAGAAGCAGACCCATTGCTTCATATACTGTTTTGTTAAAATTCTCTCCCCCCTCATTCAGGAGACTTATTTCTTTCCCAGCGATTTTTGCCTGTTGTTATTAGGTTACGTAAGACGAACACGCAAAGCCTTTGAGATTTAAGACGGCAGAGTGCGTCCAATTTGCAATAATGTAAGTACTACATTGTGAAGGTGTAATAAACATGCCTTCTTGTCCCCTTTGCACTTGAAAACGCGGCTAATTTTGTTCCAACGTTTTATATAAGAGTTAGCTTTTTTATTTGGGTACGGAGAAATGAAATGTGACGAATTCTGTAATATCTGTGTGTAGTTTGTAACTTACATTTGTAAATAAGTATACAGCTGGGTATCTTACATATACCTTTCTATATGTTATCCTTCTGTAGTTATGTTATCTTTCTGTAGTCATGTTATCTTTCTATAGCCTATCTTCTATATGAAACCTATAAGCAGTTTCATAGTTATACTTTAGTTGCTTCTGTGTATCTATCATCGATTAACCAATGTACAATATTTTGGTTGATTGGAGGAATCTATATACTCGTATTATGTCTACTCTTCACGCCCTTGACAAATCGATTATTGATCTTTTTAGACGTTTTAGAAACAACGTTTTAGAATACTTACCACAAAAAAACATACACACGTTTAAAACAGTGTTCAGGGCAATAACGTTTTTTAAATACAAACACTACGTTTATCAAATTTCAAAACGAATGCACGTAACTGAAACTAACAACATAGAAAATATAGCAGCTCGTTATAACAGTTCCATCAGCTACTGTCAATATCATTTCGACTCAGTTTTGTTCAAGTTCATTGTCTAACCACTTCATTGTTCGTTCTTTTGTCGTTAGGGGGCGTGGGGAACGTGGCGCAGAAAACGGGAAAATGACTCCATTGACGTTAATGACACTATCTTAGTGGCCCTTTGGCGCGTTTTTGTAAACCCTCGGAAATGATCGGCGATGGTCAAGCCTATTCTTCGGCAAGCCTTTTATACGTCTATAACCTTTTTACCTCACTGCCACACAAAAGAGGGTGGAACGCCGATTAGAAAATAAATAAATCTGGTCCAGACTGCATTGACTCTAATAGTGAATTATCAATTTATTAGAACATTTCATAAAATAATACAAACGAGTTGGTGTGTGCAGTAATATGCAAACTTACTTGCTTTTTGTATTTTAGTTTATTTCAATATATGTATTCATACAGGAGTTAGGTGCAGTCGGGTTATTTTGTTTTTTTAAATTATTCATTTTATAAGAACCTTTTCTACCCATAGAACATTTTTTTGTTTTTTTTTTTATTTAGTTTTATATGGCGTAGTTTTTCAGTTACTTTGTTCTTTCACAAGGCAAATTCATTTAAATATAATTTACTTTTATAATTATAATAATACAAACACCATTATTAACTGCAGACTTAATACAATAAGAGCTTTCATATATAATTTGACGGTTGCTGAATAAAGTGTCGAAACTTCAAAAATGTAATTTTTACATTGCTGCATAAATCGTTAAATTATATTGAATATTATTATCTGTAAATACATATTTTTCATGAGAAATTTCGTTTTTTGTTTAAGTTGTCTGATAAATATTATAATGAAAAGTAGTTACTTTTCATTTAAGTTAAGTTTAACTAAAGAAAAACATTAGCAATTTCGATATACGAGTATTACTCAGCGGCCAATAATATTTCGTTTAAAATTCGACAATTTTAAACAAAAAACTCACCTATTTACAAATATAATGGTTACAATAAGTACATAATAAAGTTATGCCCTTGTCGCATTTTGTTGACATTGACACATTTCTTAATTTTCCCAAATAATTCTCCTACAAACAACGATTCTTCAAATTTTGTTAGTATTATTGTTCTTTTCATACATACAAATTTATCGTACGCATTTTTCCTGCTTTTCTGTCTTCATCTACATTTCACTTTGCCAGGTCTGCTGGAAAAATCACCGCAGGAGATTAACTCTCCTTTTGTACATCTCTTCTTTTTCTTCCTATTTAATATCCTATTTATTCAGGTTATGTGTTAAATACATAAAAATAAATAATAAGTATTGTTATCATCGCAATATACGAGTACGAGTAATTTTTCTTCGGGTTTCCAACTTATCTCGTTCGCGGTAAGTGCAATAAGCGGAGACATTTCATACTACAAAGTTATGTGGAACATATTGTTGTATATGTTGTTGCAATTTTCTCCTCTACGCAACAGCATAACCTTGTTAGGAATAACTTTATGTTCTATCAAAGCCGGTCAACAAGTTATAGAGTTACGACGTTCGAAGCTGTTGAAGCTGGAACATTTCAAATATGTATAACGTACCGGTTCACTTCGCAGTAATACGCGAGAGCTCACATTATAGTATGTACATATATATATATATATAATTATATAATATGTAATGTAAGTGTAAAGGGATAAGGAAAACTCCTCGACGTTATACTTCCTTTTACTCATTTTCCTAAATCCGTTTCTATATTTCCAATGATAGGCAGCTATTCGGGGGCGTGCCTGCGTTTTGTCATTCTGATCTGATGTCGGCGTGTCTATGAACGGCAGTATCCACATATCACCAGGTGACATTCACCTCATCAGATGCCTAAAATAGTTCTTTAAAAAATTTTGTCCGCGGCTTCGCCTGTTTAAAATTCAAGTATCACTTAATTTTTTACTTAAATCATCACTCACTCACTTAATTAATCACTTAATTAAAATCAGGCTCAAGCAATCACTTAATTTTTTGTATCGGCTCAAGTGTATCAAAATTCGATTCTTGAAAAGGTCGTAAAGCCTCTTAATAACACCCTATCCCATAACCAAGAATATCAGCAAGATTCAGCTTTTCATGTTATAAGGCTCGCTCAACATAGGCGTGCCTAGAAAAGAATATTCCCGACTTCATTACAGCTGAAGACTAGCCGTCGTCTAGTCCCGAACTTAATCCACCCGATTATGATTTATGGTCTGTTTTAGAGAGCATGGCATGCTCTAAACGCCATGATAATATTGAATCCCTTAAACATTCCATAAGGGTGGCAGTTGCCAATTTTCCCATGGAAAGAGTGCGTGGTTCAATAGAAAACTGGCCACAACGTTTGAAAGATTGTATAAAAGCAAATGGTGACCATTTTAAATGAACGTTACATTTTAAAAACTGTTTATTTCTAAAATAACACGATATCTTATAATAAAATGATAATGTAAAAATAAAAATATCAATGTTTTCTTTGTAACAATATTTATGGCTGGACTAGGTAGAGAGAAGGCTGCAGACGAGGAAGATAGTCTACATGGTGGAAGGGAAATACTGTCGCCTTGCGATATTAGTCCAGGATGACAAACATTTGCACGTCCCCTTATGAGTTGCTTTGGAAATGTAGGTATTAATGTACTTGAATTGGGAAAATATGGAAACATAGGACAATATCCTTAATTGGATCAAATTGAATTACAAAATCCACTATAATATATATATTAAAAACTACTGGACCCATTGTAATAAAAAGCTATATTCTTCAGAGATCAAGGCTAAATCGTTACGAATTATCATTATTTACTTTACCCATTCTTATACTCTATTCTTATTAGGTACCTAATCCTTTATGACAGTAGAATCCAATACGCAATGAAACCAGTAAGTAGATCTAAAATATTAACACGAATAAACAGACAATCCGTTTGTCTTAGATAGTCATAAACTCATAACTCAACTAGAAAAATATCATTTTTGGAAGACGTTCATATTCGTTGTTCTAACTGAATAAACTGTTTGAATTCAAATCAATAGGTGGCTAGCGTTACCTAGCCATCTATTGAATATTGTGGACTGCAAAGGAGTTTGTTCGAATACTCGACTGGACAATACCATATAATCGCAGTGACTTTGAAACTGTGTTACACGCGTACATACTCGACTAACACACGTTCTTCTCACCGACTTGCGATCCCGCGGTGCCCTCCCACAGCAACGTCCTAAGCCGAGGTCCATTCCTTCCGCCGGTGTACCGGCGGGGGAGCCTTTAGGCTCATTGCTGCACACACTTTGCTCCTGGCTGAGTGCCTTCTGCGCTCGCCCTGAACCATACATGTTCGGTGATTCTTGAAAGGCCATTAGGGTCACAAGAATTTAGAAACTCCGAAAAAAGAAAACTAACACACGTTGCTTCTCTATGTTCAAAGCAGTCATACATAGTCAATGTGATGGCGATTAGGACCGCAAGGCTGGTCCTTTTAAGCTGATGAAACTCAAACGATTCTGGACCTTAAATCCTGTAACTCCTGTACATAATAAAGACTATATTTATACAACGTTCGGAATAAAAATGGCCGGTAATTTACTGGGAGGTGGGAATTATTCATTGGTTGTTTTTTGTTCTAAGTCAAATGTATTTAACCCTTCTTGTTAATCAAGTTCAGGAAACGGTTGGTTACGAATGTATCCCATTTTTCCAAACAGAACCGATGTAATATGTTACGAGTACTATCATTAAATAGGTCAGACAGTTTCCTCGGTATAATATTTGACTAATTTTAGTCATTTTAAAATTTTTAAATGTTTATGTGTCTTTGGACCGACGAAACAGAGAATTCCCGCGTAAGTTATTGATAGTGGTATTGCTTACTTTACCTTTTTCTTAAGATTATAGCAATAAATGGGAATAACTAACGAGTATACAAGTATTTCGCGCACTAGTTTTTAAGATTCTCATCTGCTATTATGCAGGTCTCATCATACATACTCCCATAGTCTCTTTCATGAATAGACCTAGAATCTGTCAGTCGCGCCATCACACGTCCTATTATTCGCACAGCAAAGAAGACAATGTATAGAGCGGAGTCATTTTTAACCCGCGCATATACGGTCTTCATTATTCTTCGAGTCAACCTTTCCCAGCTTTCCATTTTTCCAAAAGAAAGTTGAACTAGCGTTTTTGTTTCTTTTTTCGACAAAACTGTGACAAAGGGCAAAAAGCTGCAGCATTGGCTTTTCCACTAATGAAAACGTTTTTGATGCAACCTCGACAACAGCAATTCAATAATGAATCGTAAAAACTGGAGTTTTTGCGGTTAATTGAAATGGATTGGCTAGTTATTAGTTTGCTTTCTTTGTTGAGTCGAACTGAATTGTGATTTATAAATGGATAATAGACTAAAAAATGTTTCTTCTAATTGAATTAAGGGTTATTGATTTAAATATTAAATTATCATTGCATGTAGCGGCACAGCTGGGGGTCGAGCGTTCTGGAACAAAATAAATTGGACCTTCGAAACTAAGCTATAATTTTGCATGCAAGCTTCAGGGTTGGTCAAGGGTCGCCTGAGTTTTGGGCCGCTCTGGTGCACTGCACCACTTTGCCCTACGATAGCAAAGCCACTGTAAACGACCATATGCGTGTTATGTTATTTTACCCGACATTTCGACCTGGTTGTATCGAGTTATTTTTTAATAGAAACAAGGCGGCAGACGAACATACAATCCACATGATGGTAACTGGATACTGCACCCCATGGACATCCGTGATACATACCAACATCAGTTAAGCATGACCAACGTTGGCACACCCCCGGACGCGCTGCCTACCTTTGCCGATTAAAGAATGGATTGGGAGAAAGGATTGCGAAAATGGGGAGGGATAGGATAGGATGTGATGGGAATGAGCTCTGGCATATTACACTCACTACCGAAACACGTACGTACATTGGGGAAATATGATAAAGTAGGAAATGGAATACATTTCAAGGTAGTCTTCTGTGAGAGAGCGGTGACGTGGCAAGTCGAGTGCGCCCAGCGGCGCACTCATTTAACATTATTTTAACATTATTGTATAAATTTTAACGTTATTTTAACATTATTGCATAAATTGTTAAATAATATTAGACATATTTAGAAATATTGAGTTAGAAATGTTGAAAAATAGTTGGAAACTTTAATATTTTACTTAGGAACAGTCGCATAACACAAGCTATTATGTGACCTGTGTCGGTATATCAGATAAACCTGTTGTATACTTTGAATTCATGTATTTTATACACCACATTTACAGATGATATTAATAAAACTCGTGTGTATGCTTCCATATATTTATATTGCATAAGATAGGACTATACTGTCAAGGAGTTGGAAGTTTACTTTTCAAATTTCAAAACATCATGCAGACAAAGTTTCAATTAGGTCGCGTTACATCACGATTCACAAAGGCAAAGCGGGTTTGTAGTCCGTATTAGGCATGTCATCCACGTAATGGATACGAAGCATCATAAACCGACATATATATGACGTATATATGACGTATCGCATAGTAATCACTTAGGGGCTCATATTAAACGCCGCGTCATTTCTGCGTGTGAATAAATAACCCGATACGACCCTGTGCAGATTTAGGCTGCGTTTTCACTTGCGTAAAAAAAAAATTAAAGCGAGACCACATTGTGTAATATTTCGTGTTATAAAAGTGTGGTGGTATGGAAAATGTGGTGCGTCGCGAAATTTGGAATCAATAAAACTTGTAATACATCGTAAATATGCCTTTATGTATTTTTTGCCTATAATAATAATTAAAAATATAAGCACAGTTTGTGCATTTTTCTAATAGGATTAATATATGCTAAGAATACGCATTTTGGTAGGGTGTGAGAGTGCACACAATCCCACAGCCGCTGGGCGCGTTAGAGCGGCTCTCTTTCACAGAAGACTATCCTACAATATACTGCATATTCCTCTTTATCCTATTCCGCAATGTTTGTACGTGTTTCGCTAGTGAGTGAGATATGCCAAAGCCCATTCCTATCTTATTCTCCTCATTTCTCCCACCTTTTCTCAATATTCATTCCTAAATCTCCTAAGTCATCTGGGGGCGTGCGAACGTTTGCCATTCTAAACTGATGTTAGCATGTATCGTGGACAGCATCCACTTACCACCAGGTGGACTATATTGTCGTCTACCACTCTTTAAATATAAAACAAAAATATCGCTGCACGATATTCGCAGTTGATTGTGTTATTAACTTATTACTCATTTAGTACCATCACATGAATACTGAAATTAATCTGGAATGAATCTGTCTTCTGTAATTATATGGTTTATATTCCTAATGAATGTTTGTTAATTATATATACGGTATATATCGCATAGTAATTACTTAGAACTCGTATTAAGCGCCGCGTCATTTTTCTGTATAAATAAAAAAATCGATTCGGCCTTGTATAGGATTAGCTTGCGTTATTTTCATTGGTGGCAAAAAGTGTTATGATTTTGGCACTTTAGTAAGTTTACCCAGCGAGCTGTTCATAAATTCTGTATTTAAAACTTTGTTAATAAATCAATGTCTTTCTCAGTTTAGATTTTTTTAGTTTCAACCAAAGTTTGTAAATTTCGAAATATGTAACGAAGTTTGAGTTGATATTCGTAATTAGTCGTAATGAAAGAAATCCAAAACACGTGCCATTCGGAAAGGTAATTTTTGATATTATTTTTGGTGAATTTTTAAATGTTTACACCGTTGTAATTTTGGAACCATTAAATCAATTTGGTCTCAACTAGCCTTAATGGTAAAATCCAAAAATCAATAACAAGAATAAGCTAAATAAATTGACCGAAGATAAAATAGGACACGATTTTATCTGGCAATTAGTAAAATGTATTGAGAAGTTTGTTGGAACAAATTGCTTTGCTCTATGTACGCTTTAGAAACTCGTTACTATTCAACATACATTGTATGTAAAGTAATGAATCTAGACAAATTAAACCTAATGGTGCGAGGTAAATTACACTGTATTACGTAAATACAGAGTCTATTTCCGCTTATTGTATTAAGTGATATAGTTTGTCAAATAATACATATTGTGGATAGTATTGTAAATAGATTAACCGCAGTGAGGGCTACGCGTGTCTACGATGTTCGTAGGCGACTACGGATTAATGTTCGTTGCCCAATGTGCTTATAAAAATGTATAGATTTTATTTTTCGCGCACCTGTAGTTAATGAACGCTGGAAGCGAGGGGCGCGCGGGTAGTGTTATTGTGTCGCTTGGTTCCTGAAATTTTAGTAGTCATGAATCGGTACACAGGAAAGCAACGCACGTTTTGCGTGTGCGCATTTTAACAGAATAACCGATCATACGGAACCGTTCGTCGCTTGTGACATTAATGAGTGTCCCAGTATCAACTTAATTAAACAATGGATTAATAGGTTCCAGAGAACAGGATCAGTCAACAACACTTGACCACGAGGACCCACAAGAGTCAGCCGAACCGATGAAAACATTGAGCGGGTGAGAGAGCCTCCGTGCATGTAACCCGCGAATGTCGCGGCGGCTCTAGAATTACCAAGGACAACTTTGCAACGAATTTTGCGGCTTGATTTAAAACTGCATTCCTACAAAATTCAATTATTGCATGAATTGAGAGAAGCGGACTTCGAATTGGGACTAAATTTCGCAAATGAAATGATCGATGCATTTTCTGATTTCGACAATATTCTGAGTTTCACTAGAATGGATTCGTCAATAAACAAAATTGTCAATATTGGCCCTCCGAGAATCCCCGTTTAAAGCATCAGAGGCCACTTCATTCACCAAAGGTTACGGTTTGGACCGGTATAGCACAGTGGGGAAACATTGACCCTTATTTTTTAAAAGACAATCGCGCCCGCACCGTTACTATAAATTCGGGGCGCTATATTGAGATGTTAAGAAACTTCCTGGCCCAAAACTGCAAGAATCACTACTCGTAGGTTACAACTCGAATACTTGGTTTCAACAGGATGGTGGCACTTGTCACACATCTAATCAGAGTATTTTATGTCGTAAGGGGGGCGACGTTTCCCCCAAAAAAGGTATCTCGGAGTGGTCACATATCCTGGCCTCCACGGAGTTCTAACCTAACTCCAGCTGATTTCTTCTTATTCTTATATCTTAAAAGCAATGTTTACAATAACAATAGCAAGTTTGAAAACAAACGTTCGACAAGAAATCGAATCGATTTCAAGATACACTCTTACAAGAGTTTTCAAAACTTGCGTGCAAGAATTGAACAATCGCAACGAACGTATCGCAACGAACGTTATATGGACAATGTAATTTTTAAATTATAAATTTTAATAACCACTCATTTCATATAAATAAATAAATAGTTAATAAATGTTACTGTTATTTTTATTTTTCAAAAATGAATTTGTCTACGGACCTCCCTGTATTTGTATCATTTATTTTTTATTTGTTTTTGTAAAAATGAAACAAAGCTGTTGCCCGTTAGTTTTCAGTCTCGATTGTAAACATTTGTAAGTTTAATGAATGCCGCAGAAGTTTTTGTACTGCAGTTTGAATTAATAGTTAACAAAGGAAGGAGCGTTGTAGTAACAACTGTGTAGGTATGTTTCGAGTTGTAAAAATATGTTTTTCCTTTACTTTTACTTCAGTAATGAGTAAATTACCTTTCTATATTCACATGAAATTTTGGATGGAAAATGATATGCTTATTAATAATTTATCAACGTGGTATTTCCATTCCTTATTCATCACTACACAGTATAAAATAAAGTTGCCGAAACGCATCTATTTATACACCATACTGTCTTCTCTTTAATGCTGGATTTAGGGCTCTTCCAAGGGTCGCCACCAATATGGTCATCTGTTAATATTTTCTTAGGTTTTCGCGATGGTGTATAAATAGATAGTCACCCAATTAGTCACCCCGTGACCACGTCCACTGCAAAGTGTTCGAAACGTCGGGATATAAATCATGTCAAATATACGCGATTTAAACCGTTAAAAGTTGTTTAATTGCAATGGTCATCTGTTCTTCTCATCCAGTCACTAAAGCCGTTTTCCTTTAACTTACCTGTCCACCTGGCCGGGTGTGTCCTATGGTATCTTAATGGTAATCCTATGGGGTGGTCATCCTCTCGGATTCGCAATGAATTCCACTCAATCCATCATCCAGCATGAGATCAGTTGTTTTCCTCTAACGGCTAACCCTATCTTCTAGTCTTTGTCCTAAAATAATATATTTATATATTTTAGGATGGTCTTGGATGCTTGTAGTCTTCTGGTGCTGGTGAATAATGCGCCCTATAGCTGTGGCAACCGTTACGCGATTTCTACTCGAGATGTTTGTCTACCGTCCCATCGGTTGCCTTTTCTCCGACATACGTCAGTCTGCTATTACTTCAGCTTACTGATTTTTGTGCTATGTCTGTCTGTGTGTTCAAATAAACTCGAAAACAAACCTATTTTATTTATTTATTACTTATTCCTTAGAATAAAATAAGTTAACGTTCTAAATTTTCCTTTCCGACTACCTATCTATCAATAAATAATCGATAATTTAGAAGCGAGTTTCGAACCCTGAAACGCGATTTACAATCTACACAACACACCACTCATCTATCACTGGTCCTTTCATTTTCATTTAAATTCTTATAAACAAATGCGGCTTCGTAGAATTTCATGATGTCTGAATATTTACATTTTTAAGTTTCTTTTTACGTTAGCCAGTTGCCCGTTTGCGAAAACAAGATTGTAAAGGACGGGCGACCTTTTATACTGAAAACAGCACATTACCATGGCAACGCGTCCGGGTGCCGTTCTTATTTAATTGGTTTTGCTAATTGCTGGCTGGTGGCAAGACGAAGAGGGGGAAGGGATTTTAATTCTAACCCGTTCTAATGTTGAACCCAGACGGCACCGACACTAGTCTGCGCAGATTATTCCGCTCTCAATAGCCAATGAATGTTTGTTATGATTTCGCAAATTCGGCAATAAATTACGATAAATATTGATAAACTTTTTTTTGTCCGCAGACTGATTACGCTTTCCTAATAATAAAGCGTGGACGTTTTTGTGAGATGGAATTTTCTAGAATAGAAATTAAATGCATAAACGTAACGATATAAAACTCAAATCAATCGGATCGAAGTATTTATTTGCCGAATATGGGTATATAAGGTGTTTGATCGGTATAGTTAAACAATCCTGTAAACATATTCCATCTCTAAATTGTGGCAGTCTCTTATAGCATATTATTTTTGTGACATGAATGCATATTCCGTTTGTATGTCGAGATCCATCAGAACATATCTAATACCATAGTGTAGTGTAGTCGAGACACTCATAATAATAACATATCGACGGTTTAAAGAAATATAACATACAATCAACCAAAACGGTGTCTAAGTCAAATATGCATCAGTTTATACGTTATACGCCATTTAAAGCGTCTTAAAAATGTGATTAAAATGATTTAAATAATCAAAATGGCATTTAGGTCAAATCGCCTTTTAAACATGAATATGAAAATCGGAAAGTTTGGTACATATGTACAAACAAACGTGGTCAGATTATGTCTCTAGGGTCTCTAGGTATGTCTATGTTCGTGACCGGTGTAACCAGCATTACTTGATACTAGCGACTTCGTTCGCGTGAACTTGTGATTCCCGTGGTAACTCTGGATAAAAAAGTACTCTGAATGTTAGCCCAGCACATAAGCTATAACTATACCAAGTTTCATTAAAATCCGTCCAGTAGACTTTGCGTGATGCGCGCGTTCAGACAGACAGACGGACAAAAATTCCAAAAAAAATTGTTTTTTGGTTCTATATCATTTGTACTTTACATTGCAATCACTTTTTTCGAAAACAAATTTATGTACAGACACGATTATGTTGCGATTTTATTATATGTACTTATAGCTTATAGCATTAAAATTAATACCATTAATTGTGTAAATATTTTAAACTCCGGCAAATTTTTTGTCGTGTCAAGGCTGCGGTCACACTTTTTTTAAATTTTAGACATGATTTGTGATATTCCGCAAAAAAATTAAATGAGCAAACTTATAATGAAGAAAATCTGGACTCCATCGATCATAATTAAACGGATACTGATAAAGAAGTGTGGTTTTGAGAGGATCCTCAGGCCCATTGTTTCCAGGCTCATTGTCTCGCAGTGACGCGGTTTTCTTGAGATCCACTTTTATTTTTTTTACTGATTTAGTTGCGAACGAAATTATGTCATTGTAACTTTTACCCGACTGCGGCACGCGAGGAAGGATATATTTTCCACCGTTACGTTTCTTAATTCCCTCGCAGAGCTTAAACGGAGTGACCAATTTTAATTTTAATCTTGATGTCGCGAGTGCTATTGGTGTATTTGATTTATAGAAAATTATGGCGGCTTTTAAGCGTTATATTGTTCGCTTCAAATAAATTAAAGTGTATGAAACTCATTGAGATTCTGAAAACATATATAATACTAGTAGTTAGATCGACTTCTCTCGCGAACTTGATCATAACTTATATCGATGTTGTTGGTTGGTGCGTTGATTGACACAAAACATGCACTGGAAAAAAAGACTATTTGATTCAGAGCATCCGTCGGGGGATACGTCGGGGGATACGTCGGGGAACGCTGAGAGGCTGAACCCTACCCGCGAAAGAAGTTTGTCGGTAGTAACTGACTGAAAACCTATTTACATTTCGACATTATGATCAAATGTTATTGAAAATATATCGTAGATGTTGCGAAGAAGTTGTACAACAATTAGAAAAAATAACATTCTTGATTTGTAATAACTAAAAATAAGTTAATTATTTTAAAAACAAAAATTCCGCCTGCGTTCAACTTCTGTATGAACACATAAACTAAAATTAATGAAACAAGTTCGCATATTTACTGCATACACTAACTGGTTTGGTTGTTTTGTTTTATGAATTACTCTCCTACTCGTATTTTGACAATTCATTGTCAGACTCACAGCAGTCGAGACCAGATTACAAATTTTGTGAATAAATCTGGTCTCAGCATGCAGCAAGCTGGCTCGGATTCGCGCCAGCAGGGAAGAACAACGTTTGCGCATTATGGTAAAGAAGTCATCAACAGTAATGCCATAAGGCATTCTCTACTAGTCAACCACCAGGTTATACAGAAAAAGATAGTACCTAGGTGCAGTTTTAAATTAGAAAATAGAAAGCACAAAAAATTTAACGTAATATATACATGCTCATATATACATGCTCGTATATACATAAATATACATACTTACACAAATATACACATACATAAATGCAAAAATACATATACGTATACTTACATATATAACCTGATACATAACCAAAATGGAAGAGAAAACTGGAAATAGTAGAGAAGATGAA
Organism: Sesia apiformis; assembly: GCA_914767545.1. Classification (NCBI taxonomy): domain Eukaryota; kingdom Metazoa; phylum Arthropoda; class Insecta; order Lepidoptera; family Sesiidae; genus Sesia; species Sesia apiformis. Next base: position 5,333,381 of record OU611962.1, read on the forward strand.
CTGAGAAAGAACCCACTTTGTATAAAATAATCTTTTTACATTATTTGTTTCTACATTTATGAAGATCAAATGCCTAACTTTTCACGAAAATTAAAAAAAATAGCTAGGATAATATATACCGAAAATCAGTTTTAATAATGTAGTATATTTGTAGTAAACCGGTTAATACTCGCTTCACTCACATCCCATTCCATCAATATCGCAGACATCTTTTTTTTCAACTTAATTATTGTAGCCCCTAGTCACCTTTCAAGGGTCACCTCACTCAGCTTAAGAAAAGTGTGTGATGTAATGAGCATAGGAGTTCTCTCACCGGATGACTGACAGGAGGAACAAGCCTCGGCTTACGGCGTTATTTTGGGAGGGCAGCGTGGGGTCACGCGTCGGTGAGAAGAGCCTAGTTATGTTTCCAGAATAACTAATAGTACAAGTACAGAAGACTCACTCCCTAAGAATGCTCCAGAAAACCTACAAAAACATACCTACAAAATGAAATTTCGTTCAGCGCGAGCCAAATTGAATCGTACGCGCATCGGAGAATGGCGATATTTAACTAAGTTGCTGATGGTCGCGCACACAATGACATCTAAAATCGTACCTAAAGTGCCGAGTGGGCCAGGCCTGGTTATGTACCCATATTATGACGAGTCGCTTGAATGTCGATGTGTGGTTTCGGTGTCGAGCGAAATAGACAGCCATAATCAAAAACATTGCACTATTCAGTAATCTCCTAAAAACAGTTCCTCTCCCAAAAGAAAAACATTATTAATATTTTTAATAAAATCATAAGTAACATTGTATTCGGCAATTTAAAATAAACAAAGAGATTAAATAATGATTATTATTTTTGTTTCATTCAAGTTTCTACCTTGATTTACTTATATTAAATTTTACCAATATTTTTCTCGAATGTCATCAAAATGCACATTTTTCTAAGGAAGAGCGTATAGTGCACTAGACCAAGTTCGATACAAAATTACACAAAGGTATGGTGCAGATTTCATCACTTCTAGGAACTTTTCCTAATCATCTACCAGTAATACTAGTAAGTATTTGTACTAGAGTTATATCTAAGTGCTAATATTTATCGAAATACCAACAAAAATACTTTTCAGAACGTAATGACTGTTGGAGAAAATAAAACTTACCAGGAATATTTGTTAATACACAACAGTACTGAAATAGAGAGCATAATAAAATGTTACCATATATAAAATTCAAGCACATTCTGCTGTTTTAGAACACGAGCACATTATTTTTCAGAAATTCACCTAGAATCTTGTAGGGTTGTCAGAGCTTATCGTAGTCATACAATAATAGAAATGATCGCAGTATGGTTCCTAAGTAGCAGAAAATATTACTAACAAAAATACAATATATATAATCTTTATTTATACATAACGATAATAATATAATACATACCTACTTAAAATTAAATATCATAATTATAAATATTTGTACTAATGCAAAACCGCCAACCCGAAAGGTGTGGAATGAACTGCCAGCCGACGCTACAACTGGGGCTCTTCAAGAGAGCTGTGAACATGATTCTGCAAGGTTGGCAGCGCACCCGCAAGCGCCCTGGTGTTGCAGGTGTCCATGGGTGGCGGGATCACTTACCATCATGTGGCCTGTCCGCTCGCTCGTCTGCCATCATCTATAAAAAAATGCAATGCAATGCAACCAGCCATTTCAGTATCCACTGCTAGACATGGATCACCGATGTATCTGCTTAAAATGCCGCGCTGGCTAAATGGGTTGGCGAGTCCACTCTTTCAGAAGTAGTGTATTTCCTTGGGGCTTATTGTAGCCGCCCTGTTTTGGCCCAGTCGCCTTTTACGCGACACCCACAAAAAGAAATGCCTATATACTACTCTGACAAATAAGTCTCGGGATTTTTTTAATAAAACAAAAAATATTGCTTCAATCATCTAAATTTATTTTGTTGTCCTCGAAATAGGCTCCGTTTGACGCAATACACTTTCGCCAGCAAATAATCCATAAAATCCCGTATTATGATTGAGATGTGAGATTGCATTGTCGTGGTGCAGTATCCAAGAGATACTGCAGTTGTGCAGTTCCACAAATGTGGTCTTTTCCGACGAATATTCTCTTGTAATCGCCTCATGACGCCCAGATAATAATGTTTATTGATTGTATGACCCTCCGGAAGGAAATCTGAGTGGACAACACCACGATTATCAAAGAAAACAGTCAACATGACTTTGATTTTTGAGTGGCTTTGCCATGGTTTTTTCGGTTTCGGTTCGCTTTCGAAGCCCCAATCCGAAGCTTATTGGCTAGTTTGCATGTCAAACTCATAAACCCACGTTTCGCCACCCGTTATGATGTGTTTCATGAATATGGGATCCGCATTGGCTCGTTCAAGTATGTAGCAACCTGTTGGCGGCTATCTTTTTGAAGAAAATCAGTTCCTTCGGAACAAGCCATCCCGCGACGCGTTTCATACTTAAAACATCAACCAAAATGGTGCGAACGGATTCGTGACACATGTCAACTTCCTGAGCTATCTCTCCCTAGCTAGCGCGACGATTTACCATCACCATGTCCTTCACCTTGTTGATATTTTTTTCAGTCGAAGACGTTGAAGGTCGACCGGAACGAGCCAAGTCTTCAACCACTTTTCGGCCTTCTTTGAACGCTTTGTACCACTCATATGCTCTTGTGTTCAATAAAGTCGACTCACCGTCGGTCTTCTCTAACATTTTCAAGCGCACAAGAAATATTGTTGGCAACACAAAATTTGTAGCAAATTCTTTGTTCGATATTTTTATCCATTGTAAAATTTGCAAAGTACACTCGAGGCCGTCTAACAAATATGAAAATTTTCAAACAACTATTTGGCAGATCGTGCCAACACTTTACATGAACAATTAACTACAATTAGTGCCAACCTAACAGTAATATATTTTTACGCAGGCATTATATACATTATTACACACATACGTACAATACACATGAAGTGCAGAACATAAAAAAAAATATTATCGAAAAGATAAATAAAAAGACATTATCACATTATATTGTATAATAATAAGGTTACACACTGATAGTGACAGCCCTAGTTCCACATCTTCACATTTCGTGAACATGTTTAACGAAACAAAATTCTGAATCGATGCGAAGTTCCCCGGGGCTAGAGACAAAAGTTCTACACAGCCGAGCCACTTCCCCCGAGATATAGGTGATAAAAAGTTCCGCCTCGTATTGCATACACAATGCATTTTGTAAATATTTTCTGCAAAATATTATTTGTATGCTGAGTAGGGTAGTTAGGGATATGATGTTTCGGACCCGCATACAGATATATTGTATTTCGGCTACAGATACAGATAGGATTTTATTTCGGATACGGTTTCGGTTATGGATCTGTTTTTAATGAACTTTTTAAGAAATGCATTGCTAACTGATAGAAAATAAAAATAAAACCGAATAGGGAATAATTGCAACTTTACTCTCATAAAGAACGAACGAAAAATCTATCAAATCAAATGCAAGCATCAAGAACCTGTCAAAACTCGCCACGTTTAAATTCCGTCTTCAAACAGCAATGAATGAAATTATTTGTAATAACATCCGAATCTTTTATTTCGGTTTCGGTTTGGAATATTTTTTTAATTCGAACATCCGATAGGTTCGGTTATGGTTATCGACCTCCATAACATCCTTAATTCTCAGGGAAAATTTTATATTATTTTAGGATTTTTTTATTTGCGTTGCTGTGTTTGTGTGTGGTTTGTGATCCGTGCGAGCATGCGAAATGACGTGCTTCATGATACGATTATTCTCAAGCTTTGCATATTTATATTGAATACAAACGCTACGGCTAAGTGGGTTCGCGAGTCCACTCTTTTAGAAGTGGTGTAATTCCTCAGAGTTTGTGGTGGGGGGTTTGTTATCCCTCATCCCTTACTTTTACGACATTCACGGGAAGACAGCATGGCTATAATAATTGTAACTAATGCGATGTAACTAATAAATGGCTCGTTCATATACTTATTTTAGCACTATACGCTGAAAGCTGAGGTCTAGCTCAATACAATCTGACTTTAAATTGCTTTAACACAGTTACTTGTAGTGACATCAATTATGGCCTACGTGTAACCCAAGGTTATTTTCCTTTGTCTCTTAACAGGTCATATGGTTGAAGGGCATTCTCTATTGTATTGCTAGCAGTTAATGCTCGTATAATAAATAGATGTAATACGTAGGTACTCGTATGTCTATTTTACCAAATCCCGGGAGCGTATGTTAAACATAAGTATTTTGTTTGGCTTCCAAACAAGGCTTCCAGTAGAAATGTATGAATCTCCTACAATAAATAAGCACATAATTGGTAGATATCAGTTTAGTTGATTAATTAATTATGTAATTGATTAATTATAATTTATTTAAGCACAGACTATTTCTTCCGACAAACTACTCTGCAGTTTGACAGATGATTATTGTGATGGTTCAATAAAAAAAAAGTTTTATTGTGCACAGGCTTTTCCTTGTGAGTGGGTTTCAACTCATAATTTATTACGCGGGCCCAGTGCGGAGTAGCGGAAGTAGCGGAATTCATGCCTCGTCTTCATGGTGTTTTCCTTCACCGCAACAATATTTACAAACAATGTTTTATCTAAAACACTAATGTATACGGAGTTTCTATCCTCAAACTGTCCTAAGGGCAGAGCGTAGTTTCAAAGCAAAATTTCTTCAGAAACTTCACTATACAGGCCCTCAGCGATCTCAAAGGAAAGCTGAAAGCTTACTAAGTACCTTATGTTGGGTAAAGAGCTGGTAATTATTTTTGTTAGTTAGTTCCGAAGGATCGAGACATTATTAAGGTGCTTTATCGGAGGGTATTAATTGATTCCCTCAAATTAAATTCAAATTTAAATCGTTTAATTTAATAATAGTTAATATTTGTAGTTAATAAAATATGTTGTTACAATATTTTATATCCTGATACATGCGGCGCTCCCTATTCCTTCTTAATCTTTTTTCCAAATCCTGGTCCCTCGATCTAAAAAGATAAGCATCAGACCAGACGAAACACCACGTTTATAACTGTTGATTGATTTGGAATGTATCGCAAATGTCCATGTGCGACAGTAACCGCTTACGATCAGGCGAATTGTCCGCTCGTCTACCGCCGTCTATCTATAAAGACACTGCACACTAATCAGTGAAGATGGAAACGTGGCAGCTAATAATTAGTATAACTCGCTGTTAATATCTTTTACGTACGATTCAATTTTGTTGTAATTCGAAAGGGTCACTGCATATAATTTCCTTAGAAGTTGCAGGCGTCTGTTGATGTCTTTATCGTTATATGCATTTTCTAATACACTTCACGCTTCTTTTGCTGTGGTAAAATCTGGATAACAAGACTTCTCGACTAGAAGATCTTTTCGAGAGCCTCCTCGCCCTACTGCCTGTCTCTTTATTTCGGGAAGTGTCTCATCGCCTTCAGGATATCCACTAATTATGTACCAGAGGTTGTTATTAACTAAACAGTTTTCAATCATAAATCTCCAATCAATGTAATTTTCTCTTCCGCGATGTTTTATTTTACGCAAGTAAAATTTAATATAGAAAATGAATTTTCGGAAGACGTTTTATATTATGACAAAATTATTTTGCGAAAATATATCTGGATTTATTATTTTTTAACTATTTTATTAACTAAAATCCTAATAGAATTAACCTAACAGAACCATGAGCTGATAGGACCTAATAAAATTTATAAGAAAAGTCATTTCATACTGTGTTTTTCTTATTAAAATCTATTAGTTAAACACATCAGCGGAGATCCCATATCCCATCCAAATTCATCCCATGGCTAGAAAATTGATACCGTTCAAACCAACTTTATTTAGACACTCGTACATGCGATTAGATCTTTACTGTCTGAGTATAATCCCACAATCTTTTCACGCATTTTCTTACCCTCAGAAAACTGTCTACGATTTTCCCCAACACATTGAATAAAAAATCCTCAACTCCGCCAACATCTTTATTGTGTTTCTCTCATGAATACGTCGTATTGCGTCCTCTAAAAGTGGAGGCCCCATATTGTCCTCAACCGAGAAAAGCTGAAGCTGAAACAGAATGATTTTATTTTTATAGCAACAAGAGAAAAAGTGGGTCATATGTGCTCGTAGTACTTAAATGGGATTAGCTTTTGTGCAAACATATTTTGTGGTGACACGAGAGAGGTAAACATAATTTATGGCTACCAATTAGGGTTTAGACGTGTTATAATCTAGGTCGTGTAAATATTTTATTATTTACTAATTTTTAGGGTCTTAAAACACGTTTAATTAAATTATCAATTTATCACTTATAATTAAGTAAAGTCGTGACCGTAATCAGCCCTTTTATCATCCACTACTGGACACGGGCCTCCCCTTGTACATCATTGTCTTGGGCACGAGGGATGTATGGCCTTAAAACCCACTGGCTAAACGGGTTGGCAAGTCCATTCTTTTAGAGGTGGTATAATTCCTCGGGGTTAGCTGTAGGTTAAGGTTAAGGGATGGGGTGGCGCTATTCTAAAGTCGGGAGACATCACAACGCAGGTTAACGGAAATTACATAATTACGTAGCTTAACGGAAATTTCTGATCAAATTCTACGAAACTAGACGTATAACTGTACAAAGGAACGTTCGCAAAATTACAAACTATTTTGCGTTCGTAAACGAGTTATTATTGGGACTTTAACAATCATATTCGTTTTTCTAAATGAATAAATAAGTTTGTTCTACAACGTTGTTGGCGCCATTTAACCGACTATCTAATATTTATGTATTTATTCACACGATTGGCCAATACTATATTACACTAATTAATCATACTCATATCTATTACTAATACTTAATACTCCATAACGGGTTTTTTGTTTTAGAATTTACGTGAATATTTGTTTTCCTTCACTACAAAGTATTTACAGTGCAGAGTTTTTTGAGTGGACACATTCATAAGTTGTCACTCGTAGCAGAATTCGGATATTGAGGGTGTGAGATCTCGTTACACTTCAGACTTGTCAATATCAGTGCGCAGAGAAGTGTCGAGGGGCTCATCGCCACGTGTCAATAGAAATCTACATATGAAACAGTATTTTGATGCTGGATATGGACTGAGAGCATTCTATCACGACTGACGATTCACTACTAACTAGATAGTTATGGATACACGAAATAGTGTTTAAGCACTGGGCACTTTCATTTACATTACTTAAAAACCACGCGGTTATTTAATAGAAATATTGAAAAATGGGTTAGACGAGTCCTTGAATGGAGACTACATACCGGGAAACGGGAAGCCGTCCGATCAGGTGCGTCGACTATTTGAAGAATCTCGCAGAAAAAAAGGAAGAGCGAAAGACCACGTGACATGCCTTGGGATCTCCCAACGATTCCACTCATTCTCCTCGCTACTGCTGGATATAGGCATCTGCCTATATGTAGTAGTGGAGAGACACGGGCTGATGATACGTACAATAAATAGTATAGACATCTATGCAATACAACGCAACGAATTTTCGAAAATTCGTCTTATGAGAAATGTGAGTAACTCCACGTATAACAAAAAATATATTAAAAGCTCTAGTTAGAAGTATTTCTTAGAATCGGCAGTTTTTTTTTTAATAGAAAGAAGGTAGCAGACGAGCAGACAGTCCACCTGGTGGTAAGTGGATACTGTCGCCCATGGACATTTGCGATACATGCCAACTCAGTCTATAATGACACACGTTGGCACGCCCCGGGGTGCACTGGACTACCTTTGGAAATTTAGAAAAAAGGTTGGGAAATGGGGAGGAATGGGATGGGAATAGGTACTGGAATATCTCACTCTCTCTAAAATGTATAAGGAGATCGATTAACACTACTTGATCATTTTTTTATTTTAATTACATTTATTGTATGTCTTTCTCCTTAATTTCTCCATAAATAATTAAATTAAAATGGGAATAGGATAAAGTGGGGAAATATATTACATTTTACATTAGTTCTTCGTTCGGATTGTTAAGGTGCCAAATATCACAAATGTTGGGAAATACTGTTAATTAATGTGATTCCGTCGTTAAGAGAAACTTAGGCTTACGAATATCTTTGTGAATTCACGCATTTAACGGATAAGAAGTTTCTGGAAGCCTTTCCCTATAAACGTTTTCGAAGTAAGACACCGTATTTGGAATCAACTTTACATTTATCCAAGTAGTTCTTGCGAAGCCCTTATGACCCAGTTAAACTCTCCCTCCTCTCACACCCCCTTTCTCCCTTTACAATAAAGTCTTGTTCTTGCAAATCGTGTTTAGATTTGAAGCGGTTGGGGGTCATGTCCATTGGAATACCGAGATATCTACCAATTTGACAAATTACTCGTTTCGAGGGTGATTTAGTGGCGATAGTTGTTGGAGATAAAACAGAGGGGGTATTCACAAATTGAAAACAAATAAATAGTACAGTGATCGGCGATATATAAGAGTACATCGTGAATTCAAATTATTTGTACTAAATACTGTATCACATAGACGGTATTTTAGGGTATTATGCATACTTAGTCTGAAGACTGCATGGAACAATACGAGATATACACTGAAAAGCTTCATGCATACTTATGAAAAAGAGATATTCAATGTCTAATTTAGACGTGCTTCGTGTATCGCCGAATACTGTACTTATTTATTTTCGTGTATTTTAGTTCATTTAACTGATTAGTGTATTTTCTAGTGCATGTTATTTCGCCAGTATCTACTAGTTATTAAACTTGGGGACAATGGAATACTTACGATCAATTATATTGTGCAATTTTACGTATTAAGCAATGTTTTTGATTTTTAGGAAGTGTATTCAACTTCGTTTGAGTGCAAGATGCGATTCATTGTGCAATAACATATTCAATTTAATTGAATTATAGGTTACAATTTAATTGTAGGTCTAGGGGTCGTTTAAAAGATTCTCATTAAAATAATGTTTTACAGACTACATAGGTATTTAAATAACATAATATTCCAGTAATTGATATTAAACATCTCATCCTTATTTATGAACTTTTTCTATTTCGGGCATCACGAAAATTTAATTCGCAAAATAATGTACAAGACAGTTTGACAGTTGCAAGAAAATAGACGAAGGTCGCAAGAATATTTCGGAAACAAAAGTTTGAGGAGCGTTTGATGAAAATATTCGCTGAGAGATGGAACTTGGGACCCTGTTATAAAACGATTACATTTTTATGGAACGAGAGTGACAGAAAAATACTCCACCTGGTGGTGGATACCGTCGTCCATGACCATCTGCGATACATGACAACATCATGGGTTGATGTTCTCATGTATTTGTGTGAAATAAAAAGTTCCTGAATTTTACAGAGTCATACAACAAAAGTGTAGGTGCATTTTTTATATAACACTGTATTCTCGACTTTCATGAAGACGTGTCTTCAAATTATTGGCCCGTTTTTACTTAAGTACGGCTTTTTTTTAAATATAACTGACTCGGCGGTGAAGGAAAATATCGTGATGAAACCCGAATGCTCGAGCATGTGTATCCACTAATCCGCACTGGACCCACTTGGTAGATTATGGCTCGAACCTATGGCTTGTGCTCTGCTTTGGAACCTTATAGGCTTATATCGATCGATCGATGAATTTGATAACATTAATTTTCCGCGTCCTTTCATTCATATCTCTCGCAACAACTCGTGTCAGTAATGGAATTAATAGCTGACTTGCTCGAACTATCGTCTATAGAATATATTATGTTTCAAGTTTGTAAAGGCCGAAGTAATTAGTGTGTTCATGGATCCGTAGTTTTGTTTCCTTTATCCCTTCACGAATGCCTTTTCGGAGTAATTTAGACAAAGCCTTCGCATACAGACATCCGTAAAACTTTAACGGGTTCTTCAAAATGAGTAATGTAATGGCTTGAATAAATATGAGTAATAATAGATAGACAGATAAACTCTTGGTTTTTCTTCACATATGGCAATAGTTCAATTAGCACATTCAGTCAGTGTCAAGTTTTCTTCGTAATACACAATTTCAAAGTCTAAAATGCATCCCGCCAATGTCCTGTTCCGTCGAAGCAAGTCAGGAGTCACTCAGTGAAGTGATAGTGGGTTTACTGAGAACAAAAGAGGACTCCTTGGTAACTCACGAAAAACGCAGTTCCTCGTTTTCATTTGATTATCACAAACACTACGCATGAAAAACACTTTGAAGTTTAATAAACTACTACTATTAAACCTCGAAACGCTTAATAAACATCTTATACAATAATGAAACAAAAACTCAGCTTCACTTGTCGAGTTTCCGCCGAACAGTGTCAATAAACTCTATAATATATAAATGTTACTTTATGTCAAAGTTAAGGAACGATGTTATAAGAAGAGACTATTGCCCCATATTTTTCTGTGGGTGTCGCGGTTGTCGTCCCATGGTGGTGCGTGTCGTGGCCGACTAAGGGGACAAGAAAGCTACCACAGGTCCAGAGAAACTACACCACCTCTAAAAGAGTGGACTCACCAATCTACTTGGTCAGTGCGTCATTTTAAACCTATACATCCCTCATGCAGAAGACGATGTGCATGGGTGGGCGAAAAAAGGGCTGGCTACAGTACAGTACATGTAGATGTAATAATAATGTAATAGTTGTAGTTTTTTATAGAAAAAAGGCAGCAGACGAGCGTACAGTCCACCTGATGGTAAATGGATACTGTCGTCCATAGATACATGCCAACATCAGTCCAGAATGGCAAACGTTGGCACGCCCCCGGATGTGCTGTCTACCTTTGCAGATTAAGGAATGGATTGTGAGAAAGGCATGGGAAAATGGGGAGGATAGGACGGGATGGAAATGAGGTTTGGCATATCTCATTCACTGCCGAAACACGCACGTGCATTGGGGAAATACGATAAAATAGGAAATACAGTACATTTCTTCCGCACAGTAGTCTTCTGTGAGAGAGGGATAACGTGGGATAAAAGTGAGTTGTACGCCGTAAGTGTAAAATCCTGCACTTTTCTACTATCGAACATTGGTACGCTTTCAGCTCTTTCCATTGGTGTGCAATCTCATCGTGAAATGCACCAGAAATATATAAAATTCTCGCGATTTTCCACGCTTTCGATGCTGGACGCCTCGTGGCGGAATAACACGTTTGTTATTCTCCAAACCGTACAGCATTTACTTTAAAAATTTCAATGCATTCAATATAAACATATTTGTAGCGGAAGGCGTTTTTATAGAATCGACATTTTCGGAACGAAAGTCCTCGAATTAGTAATTCTTTTAGACACCTGGCTTTATACAACTTTTAATATGCCTAAAGATAAAATGTACTTGTAAATCCACTATCTAAGAATATCATTATCAACGTCGACGGAGACTTCTATTTTTTAATGTTACCAGAGAACTTAAACCTAACTCACCTTTAACACATTTGCTCTCGACGGTTTGCTGCTCGTTCAGTATTTTCTGTTGCTCATTTAATTATTTCTAATTACTTACCACCTTTTTAAACAGTGGCCTAAAACGAGCAAACATTTTAGAATGCGTTACTAAATATCTGTATTCCGCTTTCATTAAGCTAACTCTGCCTTTATCTGGTCCCCGCCTCAATGGTTTCGTAGTATTGTTCCGCGAGCCATTGTTCGAGGTCCCGCAGGCTCAGAAAGAAATCCCTTTAACTGCCTCTTATCAGATGTACCCGGATAAAGACGGGTGAATTTATTAGGTTTGAAAGTGAAAAGTTTACACGCATTGTGATCGGGTTATACGAGTATTTAAGACTTCGTGTTTGTTTCATACAATATACATCAAACTCAGGTAGAATTTGATGTGTATTGTAATATTTATCTATCATGGCCCGCGATTTCGTGCGCGTTATGTGTGGTTAGCTTGATTCACGTGGGATATTCACAATTGTTCTGGATAAAAATTACAACTTTAAATTTTCGCGTTTTGTACACATTTTATATTGTTTGTAACTTCGAGTACAAATAAAAGGTAAACAAAAACCTTTAATTATACGCTTTCAGACCCGATTTACAATATAAAATGGATAAAAATTACCCTAAATGTGGCCTATCTAATGGGCAACCTAATTACCTAATGGCCTGTGTGTGCCCCGCAGATCAGAATGTCGATACTTTCATTATTTTTTGGAGAAATGCTAATGTAGATAATGTTTATTTTATCTAAACACTTTTCGATGGGACATTAAGCCCTCTCCCGAAAAGTTGGTGTATTGTAGATGCGACTTTGTTATGTGATCTCTCTCTGTTTGTTTGTTGTTTGTACAACTTTGGCTATTGCGATGATTGTAAAATAAAATCCTTGTGTAAATGAATGCGGAAATGTTGATTTCTTTTAATGGAATGTTCAACGTTCTAATCTTACATGCGACCATTTTCATGAACTTCAAAAAAGTTTTCAAATAAACTTGTATGTATTGCAATATTGTCAAAATAATACAATATAGGTACACTGCTTAAAGTGTATTATACGCAAAAACTTGTATTATATTCCGTGATTATTTATATGAATATGCTTACAATTGTAACTCTGTGCACGCTTTCAAATATGGAACCGAAATTAGATAAATTAACTTTTATCAATTTTCTCGAATGTAGGAGTATGTTACGTAAGTATGTTACGTCGAATGTAATATTACGTTGTGTGTATGTATCGTATGAGTACGTACTCGCATCTATCTTAGTTGGTTGGTGTAGCTATTTTTCAAATTACATTACAATAAAAGAATCTTCAAGTACTTTTAAAATACTAAAATTATGGTAAATTATAACTTCTTAGCGCCTATTGAAGTCGGTTCTTTGTTTTTGGAAACAAGTTAAATTATGTAGATTTGTTTTAAGTTTTTTGCTTGTGTTCCGAAGGCTGTGAATAGTTTTTGAGTAGTATTTTACGAAGCTTCAAAGGATTACGGAGTTAAAAGAGCGAGACTCGTCGGGAATTTGAGTGGCTTTTAGAAAAACAAATGGCGTATAAAAGCAAATGATAATAACAAACTACTGCAGCGCGTTGACGGTTTGTCTCGAACAAACTAATTCATAAAATTTATCGTCATCTCACCGTTCGACATGATTGCTTCCGTTTCCTATCTTTACATTTATTTGTACACACTATTTAGTTTGTACACAATTTTATTTCAAATAAGAAATACCCACGTATAGCATTTTGGAAACATTGTATTAATGAGACAGGGGAAGCTGTGCAGGCAAGTACCTACTTACAGCACACGTTGAGCTTGCGACCTTTGGCGCAATGAAATATTTTAAATTTAATTAACTCTATATACCACTGCTTAGTTTAGTGGAATTTATAATTAAAGAATTCACTTATTTATTTAGTGATTTATACTGTACATAGATTTTAATTAAAGATTAATTAATTTCTAAACTGTCTATCATTTTCTATACTACAAAGTTTTATGGGCTCACTTTTAAAATGCTACTTAAAATACAGTAATTCCTTTTTTAAGTATGAAATATGACCTACGTATGTAGGTACGAGTAGGTACTCGTACTGGTTCCTGGACTTTGTGCTGTAACTTATCGTTTAGCTTATTGTATAAAGCCTCATATACACCAGACACATTTGTATCGCATCATGCATTGTATTTGTGTATTTGTATACACAAATACAATTCAGTTCCGATTTCGATGCCGTGATGTGAACATGTAAACAAGTCTTTTTGCGTGGTCTTTTTGCACACTCGAGCGTTCAACGCTCGTAAGCGTTATATTCCAAGTTTTAACGTTTAATGGAATTAAACCCCTGAGGTTCAGACCAACAAAGTTTGACTCTAAAACGGTTAAAAATAATTTTTTTAAGGTTAATTTGCGCTGACTTCGCGCTCGAGCGCTCAGCGCTCATTATTACAACACTCCCTTTTTATTATAGAAAATAGGTGGCAGATAAAAAACGCACTCCATGGGCCTTCTCATACGTATTGTCTTGTGCATGAGGCTTGTATGGCCTTCAAACGCCATGCTGGCCGAGCGGGTTGGCGAATCTACTGTTTTAGAAGCGGTATAGCTCCTCAGGGGTTGCGGTACCGTTTCTGCTATCTCTTTACGACACCTACAGTAAGCGATGGAATGTGCACCAGCGCACGTGCAAATAAATAAAAAAACAAATAAGCCTTAAAAATAAATATGCAATATTTTATTATTCGCGTCTTTGTAATAGCGGAGATACTGAGTAAATAGGACATTTTAAACTCACATATTTTACTCTCTAACTATATAAAAGGACCCGAGAGAATCGCTCTCCTCAAAATGCGGGTTACAATTTCAGGAAAACTTTCCCTAGAACAATGTTTCAGAAAATTTATTATTGCCTAACTGTTTCTGGTGGGACTAGTTTCAAAGTTATGAGTAACGGCAAAACTTGTGTACTGGCTCAACGGCCCTATATGTTGTAATCGATTGATAGCAGATTATAATGTCCCACTGTAGGGCACAGACTACGCCTTGTAATCACCCCATTGACAGGGTCATAATTCATCACTAAAACCCAGAGCATGTTGGTAAAGCTAGTAAATAAAGTTCATAAATAGTGCTACCTACTAGAAATGACAGAAACGTGGACCGTGGGCCAGATATGAGTCGCTGAGCGACTGAACTTGTGGAACATAGTCACGAACTTCAGTGGGAAAGTTCCGAGACTAAGAAAATTGCTAACGAACTAAAGTCGCCGAATATATATATATGTGTAAAGAAAAATCTATTTCTTTAATTTGAGTTTGCCGCGCATTCCGGGGGCGGTCGATATACAAGGTTATCGATCTTGTATATCGATGTTCTATGTAAGCTATGGTATATCACCGTAGGTAGTCTATGGTGACTTGAGGATGGTGTGATTGAATATAGAACTCGAGTGCCAATACAGTTTTTAAAGTTTTTATTATTGTGAATTTGTGTGGTTTGTGATAGGGATTGACATTGAAGAATAGACTTTAATGTCGTTTCTATTGTTACAGGTAGAATTTTTATTATAGAATAGAATACTGTGCTAAACCTTATGTAATGTACTATTGTAAATAGTTAGATGTGAAAAAATAATAAACATATCTATTGTTACAGAAACTCAATATTGTTTATTTGATCGGGTTAATTCCCTAAAACACTATTATATATGTATATAAATTGTTTGGGTAAGTTAGAAAATTAAGTATGAAACAAAAAACACCAATGAAATTACGAATGAAAAAAAAATCCGTTTAGAATAACATTACCGTTATTCAGAGCAAATATATCTGTATAATATTCTCCATGTATTTTATTAGTTTTATCACACATGTACGCACAGGCGCGCACAGAAATATACACACACACCCACACAAACAGCCATACATACACACACACCCACACAAACAGCCATACATGCATAGACATCCCAAGTCTTGCGTTAGAGTTTCGAACCTACCTAAGTTTATATATGTATATATTATTATATATTAGGGGTTAAAGTATGAAATTGCCGATTTGTACTGAAAAATTAAAACTCGTTTTTTTCTAAAATGTAACATATTTATTTAATCAAAATATTTACCCTCATTATCTATACATTGTTGCCATCTAATCGGAAGTTCATTTATGCCTTTGCGATAGAACTCTGGGGATGTTGATTCGACAAACTGTGTGAAAGCATTTTGTACTGCCTCTTGGGAAGAAAATTTTTTACCACGTAGAAAATTGTCCAAATCACGAAAAAAATGGTAATCCGTTGGAGCAAAGTCTGGTGAATACGGAGGATGACGTATGGTTTCTAACTGCAGCTCCTGTGGAGTTACAACGGTTTCTCGTGCAGTGTGAGGTCTTGCGTTATCATGGAGCAATAATGGTGAAGATCGATTCACGAGTCGGGGCTGTTTCACTGCTAGTTTCGCCATCATTGTTCGGAGTTCGGCACAGTAAACATCTGCTGTTATTGCTTGACCAGACCTGAGAAAGCTATAGTGAATAACACCATGAATAGACCACCAAACAGTTACCATTACCTTTTTATTGGTAAGCTTTGCCTTAGGGCACTGTTGCGGCGTTTGACCTGGGGTCAGCCATTGCATTTTTCGCTTTCGGTTATCGTAAAGAATCCACTTTTCGTCACATGTCACAATTCGATCCAATATTCCTTCATTTCTGTACCGATTCAACAAGGCAACGCAAGTTTTTAACACGCGTTTCTTTCTGCAGATCAGTCAAATCATGAGGCACCCATTTTTCATATTTTTTTATCTTATTGATTTGATGCAAATGAGTCAATATTGTAGGTAAGGTAAGGTTAAACCATGCCGCTAATTCCTGGGTAGTTTGACTCGGATCGGCTTCCACCATCTCCTTCAATTCAGCGTTATTCACCTGTGTGGGCGGTCTTCCACGTGGTTCGTTCTTCAAGTCGAAGTTTCCATTACGAAAGCGTTTAAATCAAAAACGCACGGTTCGTTCATTAGCAGTCTCCTCTCCAAACGCAGCATTGATATTGGAAGCCGTTTCTGCCGCGTTAGTTCCGGGTCGGAACTCGTATTCAAAGATTACTCGGATTTTCGAAGTATCAATCTTTCCCGTCTAAGCTGAATAAAAAAAACAATTGAAAGTCGAAAGTCGAATGTTGCACATTTTTTAAAACAAGAACCTCATAGGTATCATGTGAAAAAAGTTTCACTCGAAAATCTCACACCATGAAGGTTTTATGTCAATTCAAAGTATCTATTACTATAAAACGGCAATTTCATATTTAACCCCTATTACTAATTTTAAAGCTTATATTGGTGTCAATTCCATCTTAGTTGGTTTTGCTGTATAGCACCAGCAATCATTACCGACAATAAGTACCTCTACTGTCTACTTTGCCAAATAGTTACACATCTTCGGTCAGCCAGACTACGTCGACCCGATAAGTAAAATGCCCTGACGGGACCATAAATACCCGTCAACGGGAACATTTTTCAAGCGCTCGCTAGGCGTTCGCCCGCATTCGACGCCGTCCGTGAGGCGTCCAACTGTTTCGGCATAGACATGGAACCGACTTGATGGATAGTGCCCCATTGACCGCTAAAGGCGAAATATCTTGACAAGAATTCTCTATGTCATTATCTACAAGGGATTAAAATCGGTTTCAAATTGACCGATACTTATTACATTAAATCGTTTTTTTTTTCGGTTCCCTCCGAACAACATGATCGAAAACGAAATTTCAACTCTAGGTATATACAGAAGGGTTATTTTTACGTATACAATAGGGTAATTAAACTTTTATTGAACGAAACCTGAATTTAGTAGGGTAAGTCGTATGTGGTAGTGACGGGATATTTTTTTTATATTAACAGAGGCAGTCGGGCAAGTGGCCCATATGTAAGTGGCTATCGTACACCTGAAATACGAGCGATTATGCGCATGCGCTGCCGAGCTTGAAGAGTCCTATTCACAGCTTTCATGCAGAACTCCATGTCGTAGCATAAAAGAAAGACTTCTTGAGGCAGTTCGTTCCACAACCTACGGGTTCACGGCAAAGAACGATTTTTGTACCGTACAGTACGCGACGACGCGTGAGAAGGTCAGTCAATTAGATTGAGTTCAAAGCCACTGCAAATCGGCTGGGGCATACAAGAAAACAGCTTTCATTAACATCGTTACTTATTTATCGATATCCCAATTTTTTTAAGTAACCCACTTTTTTCGGGATCTCGAGAAGTGAAGTTGAATTTTTGTTTCATTATTGCATAAATTGTATATTAGGCGTTTAGTGGTTTAATAGTGATAGTTTATTAAACTTCAGTGTTTTATTTCGTGCGTGGTGTTTGTGATAATCAAATAAAAGCGAGGGTCTGCGTTTTTCATGCGTTTCAAAGGAGTCCTCAGTAAACTTACTATACTCAGTAAGCTTTACTGAGCGACTCCTGACTTACTTCGACGAAACTGGACATTGACGGCATACGTTTTAGGCTTTGAAATTGTTTATTACGAAGAAAACTTGACGCTGGCAATATGTGCTAATTGCATCATTGCCATATGTGAAAAACAGTTCACCTTGATGGCAAGTGGATACCGTAGCCCATGGACAACTGCGATACATGCCAACTTCAGTTTAGAATGACAAACGTTGGAACGCCCCCGGATGCGCTGCCTACCTTTGCAGATTAAGGAATGGATTGGGAGAAAGGGTTGCGAAAGTGGGGAGGGATAGGATAGGATGGGATGGGAATGAGCACTGACATATCTCATTCACTACCGAAAAACGTACGTAAATTTGAATTTGAGTTGTCGTCTATTATATCTATGATGTGCAAACGAATTACAATTTTGGTAGAAATTAAATGTTATTAATTTGCTTTATTTCTACCCCACGTAATGGCTTTCTGTGACCGCCAAATCATGTGGTGAACGAGTTTGAGCATAATAGCGATTTACTGCAATTAGCTGATGAAACATAAATATTAGCTCCCTAAATAGGTTTAGGACGCTGTTGGTCTAACCTATTGGGTAGACGAGTTCTTGAATGGAGACCGCATGGATACTGAGAAGCACAGCTTGGAATGCCCTTCGCTCGGTTGAACCGTGTGACTTGAAGAAGTTTGCCTGTAGTAGATGGATGAGAAAAGCGGAAGATCGTGTGTGGTTGCGAGTTTTGGAAGAGGCTGTGGAGAGAAATAGCCTAATGGTATTTCGATCAACCCCAGCCAGCTAACCAATCGATAATAATTTCGATCAATATCAGCCTATACAGTTCCTCTGTCGGATGCAGGCCTTCCCTTGAAGTCATGAGGACGTGTAAAGGCCTTGAAACGCCGCGTTGGATATTGCAAGTTGACGTATCCACTCTTGTTGGGGTCATTTAGGGTCCACGACTTGTAGTAGCAGGTTGGATTCTTGTCGTCTAATATTTGATGTGTTATGTTGTTACCCATTTAACACCGCCTGGGGGATACGTGTCTGAGAAGTAACTCGTACAGTCACGGGCAGTTGTTCCCCACCAACTACCAATTTGTTATAAAACTCTTCAAAAGAGATCAACAAGATTCTACAAGGTCAGCAGTGCACCTTCATCTATCTCCTTTAATGTTGCAGATGCAGATGTTCATGGACAACAGTGACCATTAGGTGGCTCTTCTATAAAATGTGTTCTTCTATAAAAAGAAACTTCGAAATTTTTAAATTTCACAAGTAAAATTGCGAATTTAACGTGTCTGAATCACATGGAATTCCCTGCAATTATCACGAATTATTCGAGTGCTACACGAGTAGGGTGAACGAAGCGTGAGTGGGACACGGACAATTTTTATTTACAAGAGTCTCGCGTGACACGGTACGAATGTGTACATGGGGTGACGAGGGTGCGTGTGGTTCATGGTCAATATGACCACGCCCTTGAATGAATTGGACATATCGTAGGATTTTTATTTGTGTTGTAAATAACCAATAAATATTTGTTAATGAACGTTTTATCAGAAATGAGAAACGCAGTTTTATTGCCGTGTATGGTGATTAAGGCAGTGCAACCAGCCCTTTCAGTATCCACTGCTGGACATTGGCCCTCTCATGCACATTGTCTTGTACACGCGGGGTGTATGGCTCTAAAACGTCACGCTGGTCAAGCGGATTGGCGAGTCACTCTTTTAGAGGTGGTGTTGTTCCTCAATGCTTGTGGTAGCGGCTTTGTTATCCTTTAGTCGCCTTTTATGAAACCCACGAACGCCACGGAGTGGCGAAATGGAGAAGAAGAGAGAGTCGGCCTACATACACCACACGTGTTTATTATTAGCGTAGTAATGCTCGTAAGGGTTGTACAAAATGATTCGGGTTCAACTCTCGGTCGGACACGCTTGCAGTTTCTCCTGATTGATTAATAGTGTCTGTATGTATCTATTGGCAAAAAGTCACATGTACGATTCGCGGTCTGACACTGACAAATTTATTTCATGCCAAATTTTATTTTTAAATCTTCGTCTTAAACTACTTTTTGTGTCTCTGGATCAATGACAAAAGGTAATTCTAGTGTGAGCCCATGAGCAAAGCATTATTCGTTATTTATTTGCGTAATGATAAAACCTAGCATTTTGTAATCAGTTCTGATCGAGGAACAAATAAAACTTATGGATTTTATTATATAAATAGATATCTTTTTATTGAATCAATCTTATGTTCATTTACTAAAAGGTCCTGTCGAGGTATTGTGTAAATATAATAATAATTCAATTTGGCATATAAGTTTTGTTAAATGAAATCCCCCGCTCGAAATCAAATCTGTTTTCTTGAAAAAACAATTCTCCATTCCCGAAATAAACTGGTGTAAAAATGCAAAGCGAATAAATTGTTGAGAGGCAACATATGACGCATTCACCCTATTGTTTCAGGTGAGTGAGTCGCGCGGTGGCACGCAACGGGGCGTTTACCCTGTTATACGAAGAGCTTATATGGCAGGTAACATGTAGAGTGACAGTACACAAAGAAGCTTACTACAGAATAAGTAATGAGGAAGATTAAAAACTACGACAGAAAGAGAGATTTCCTTTAACGAGGTCCAGTAAAATAGTTTTGAATTTTCGGGACATGTGCAGGATTCAATATAAAATATATGCACCCTCTTAACACTGAATTTCTGTCATTAAACTAACAACTTTTGGTCAACGATTTTTTTCTAAATTGATATTTTCCCCAAACAGAAAATATTTTTGTAAAATGACTTACTTTGTTTACCCTTTCGTATTTTTGTCTTTGTCTAGTCTTTATATATTTTCCAATATATGTACCTGTTTCGGCAGTGAATGAGATATGCCAGAGCCCATTTCCATCCTATCCTATCCCATCCCGTCTCGTTTTCTCAACCCTACAAATCCAATCCTACACCAACAAAGGTAGGCAGTGTATCCGGGGGCATTTGTTATTCTGGACTAATGTTGGCATGTACCGCGGTAGTCCATGGGCGACAGTATCTACTTACCACTAGATGGGCTGTATGCTCGTTAGCCACCTTCTTTCTAGAATAAAAAAGATAAAATAAAATTTCTATAAAGCCATCTTCTTCTTATTTCTATATATAAACAAATTTACCGCTCCCTTGTAATTTTTATTTACCAACAGTGTATAACAGCACAGCTGGAAAGTAGTTTTTATTTTCACTATGGTAACTGTGTGACAACGTTGCGGGTATCTGTTCCCTTCGCAGAGCAGATTACACTTTTAGGTAACATAAAAAACGATTTATTTTTCTGTGAGAAAAGTGTTGAATTTTAGAAAGTCCTAGAAGAGAAGTTGTTACCAGTGGGGTCCAAAAATTTGTGGCCTCACATATTTATCATTTTAATTATCATTCGTGTATAAAAAAATGTCGATCCGTCGATCTCATTACAAATCATCAAATTAGTGGAGAAGAAGTCCTGAGCGACCGACGGCTAAAGACGAAAGAAATAGCAGCAAGGACAGGGCTTTCAAAAACTACAGTCCTTAGGATGAATATCTTTATATGAATAAATTTAGTGTGAGCTGGGTGCCAAAACTTCTTTCAAGTGTGCAGCAAAGTGAACGAGTATCGTGCTCTAAGGAACTATTGGAGGCCTTTCAGAGAAAAGGAAACGATTTCTGGAAGTCAATTGTTACTGGTGATGAAACTACGGTATTTTTCTATTCAAATGGGAGTCGATTGAGTGGCGTCGTTCTGGTGAAGCACCGCCTAGACAGGCAAAGGTGACTCGCTCCACCAAAAAGATTATGGCTTCGATATTCCCGGATTGTCATGGAATATTGCTTATAGACAAAAGAACGCAATACTACGGTGACTGGAAGCTATTATGCTAACCTTATAGAGCAATTACGAGAAGCAATCAAGCAGATACGCAGTGGAAAATTATGCAAAGGGTGCGGCTTCTCCATGACAATGCACCCGTCCACGTTGCCGCAATTCACCACCACGGAAATTCACCACCCACCCTATAGTCCTGACTTGGCTCCCAGTGATTACTATTTGTTCTTAAAACTTAAGGCGGACTTAAGAGGTAGAAGATTTTCCACTGATGATGAAGTGACCTCTGCGGTTTTAGGCCATTTTGAAAACAAAACTCGGACTATTTTTATATTGGGATAGAAATGCTAATTAAACTATCCGAAAAGTGTGTTCAAATAGACGGCGACTACATATATTGAAAAATAAAAATAGTTTCATGATTCTTTTCCTTTGTCAGGCCGATTTCTTCTTTGTCTTTTAAACATCTTTGTAGTATAAGAGCGGCCAAAGACATGCATAATAAGAAGACATTTGTTGAGGAATATTAAGTGATGTCACAAGGGACGACCTCATACTTAGAGGAGAATCGCTCGTCTACATTTCATGTATCTAATTTGAATAGATAAATGTGGTTTGTTTGTAAAGAAGATGATTTAATTGACAACACTTATTTTAAATTACACACTAGCTTTTGCACGTGGCTTTGCCTGCGTACTATCTCACGGGCACCCTCAGATTTGTAACCTTTTCGTGGCGTCGAAAAAATTCAAATTTTCAACTTGATTCGTCCATTCTTTGATGCGTAAAAGTATTTCAAACCAACAAACAAAAAAACAGACATCGTTTCATTTTCATAGATTATTTAGAATTAATTGAACATTAGTCAGTGTACAAAGGTATCTGTAGCAAAGAACTAAAGAATCGCACAAATGCTTTTATAAAGATGTTACAGTCAGTTGGTTTGCTTAACTGACCTAATTGAGTACTTAAACTGCTATCCAATTTTCGTCTCACCACCTAATTATGTAACACGACCATGCCGTTCGGTAGTTGACGTAAGATGATCATACAATTTAAATTATTTTATCGTCTTACAAATCTTATTGGTCGTTAGGTTTTGGTGTAGCCATAATAAGGATACAATGGCGTAACATGACACGACGGCGACAAACGCCTGTAATTTTCTATATTTAGGACATTCGTTTACTCTATCTTAAAAATTAAATGCAGAGCATGTTTGTATTTAAGCGGAATCTAAAAACAATGAAATTTTAGTTAAAAAATCTTAACGAAAGTCAATTCATAGCGACAAGAAGATCCCTTTGCTTACATTCACACACGCTCAAAAAAATTTTCACACGCTAGCAACATATACGTGACGTTTCACGTATATGTTGCTAGCATGTGAAAAATTTTCGATTTTTATTTTAATCGATTATTTATGTAGAAATCTATTTTATTAATCTATCCCACGGGGAATAATAATCGATTATAAATTAATAAATTTTAATTTCAAAGTTTATTTTCAATTAATTTCAAACATCGCAACAGATTTTTCAAACAACCCCATTTAAGGTGTTTTCAAAGTAATAAACTTCGAAGTTTTAGAGTTAGAAACTTTTAACATGCAATAACACTATCAAATTTGAATTTAAAACTGCTTGTTTGCGTGACATGTTTGCGTCTCATAGTAAAGTAAAAATTCTCTAATTTAGAACTGTTTTTTTAATTCATTAAAATCGATTTTTACTTCACAATCGATTACTTCTATTTAGAAAATTGATTTATTTGAAATCGATTATGACGGATATAGAAAATAAAGTTCATTTTTTATCCATTTGTCACATTTCTAGTTGTGCCTGCACATTTTTGTTTTGATTCTAATCATCATTATTACTTGTTTGCGGCTTTATGGTGTCACCCCATCGCTTCCCGTGGCTTACTCTATAAAAGGCTAAGAGTAAGCCCCGTGTAAAAGGCGACTAAGGTATAACAAAGCCGCTACCACAATCCCTGAGGAACTGCACCACCTCTAAAAGAGTGGATCCGCCAATCCGCTTGGCCAGTGTGACATTTTCAGGCCATACATACCTCATGCATCAGACAAGTGCATGAGGAGACCCATGTCCAGCGGTTACGGTTTATATGAGCATAAATATAACATACCTTGAGTCGACGAATTGGTAGGAACAAAGTGAAAGCTATTCAGGTAATAAGATAATAAATTGCTTGTGAAGTATTTGAATATATTGACTATTATACATAGACATTTTAATACTGTACGAGTATTATTATCTATGTGAAAATTGGTACGGAAGCTAACTTGAAAGTTATGCCACAGAGCAAAATAATTAGACATGTCAGTGACAACGCTAGTGACTGCAGAACCGGAAATACGGTTTGGCGCGTGGCCGCCGACACGGACCACTTCCGCTGCGTTTCAAATTGTTATACTACTGTAAACGCTTTGCAAATAATCCTTCTTTCAGTAAATATATTGTTTTTATTGCTCAAATAAAACATTACATAATATGATCTATAATCTACTGAAGCCAGTAGGGCTTGTCTGTAGATAACATTCCGTTTGTCCAGTAAAAATAAAA
This sequence comes from Sesia apiformis, assembly GCA_914767545.1. Lineage (NCBI taxonomy): Eukaryota > Metazoa > Arthropoda > Insecta > Lepidoptera > Sesiidae > Sesia > Sesia apiformis. Next base: position 5,357,740 of record OU611962.1, read on the forward strand.
CGATGCGGTGCTTATGTAGATAAAACAAATATACACTACATTAAAAATATGAAAATGTTATACAAGACAATATTTAAGCAAAAAAGAGATCTTTGGTTAAATTGTTATAGAAATTTAAGGAATATTTATAATTATATTAAGACGATTGTAATAAGATTTACTTCGAATAAACTTAGACACAAAAAAATATGAGCTCTATTTAGGGTAGTTACGATAATTGCAAGCTACATTGTTTTCCAAGCAATATATTAGATAGGAAAAGAGAAGAGAAGCTATAGAAATACATACAAATGAAATGATGACCGATTAAAACAGTCTCTATTATCCATGCCTTAATCCGTAGTGCAAATGATTCCGAATTCCGTTCCCGGTCGGATAAACATTCGTTTATTTCGTTTAGACTTATTTTATCCGGGTCTGCATAGTTTATTTTCGTCTTTGTACATGTTTCTGGGTATACGATATTGAAAATCTTTGCGTCAGCAATTTAGTGCGACGATATCGTTATTAAATTAAAATTAACTTTTATGTCGACATCTGTAAAACTAATACAAAGTGAGTTATCTAAACGTGACCCAAACTCTAATACTACGGTTGCCGGAAACTTTATATTGCACGTTATTTCAGTCGTTAGTAGATATACCTAAAAGTTCGTTTTTTAATCCCGGAGACTAAATTGACAAGTGCAAATGTCAAACTTGAAAATAATGTTGCTAATTAATTTGCGGATTTATGGTTCCGGTCATTTGCATCGTAAAATTTTAAATGTGTTATTTTTGTATATTGTGTATATTGAAGGCATTAATTAATTAAGTTGTTACATTCAATATATTCGAAGATAAACTAGTGTCTTACTTAATATACTTACGATATTTTTACCATATTAATATTTAAAATTCACTTTTTTGCCAGATGATTATTTTTAATTGTAATAAATTATTCTATCGATCGAGCACCACGCGATTTTGCAGTAAAACTTTTTTTTAAACAATATCTAATACGGTTTTACGATTGGTTCCGATTGCTGGACATTACTATTTTAAGAATGCCAGAAACTAGCACCACATGAAATGTCCCTTTAGTTTCTGGGATTATACCAGCAAAAACACTGATATTTTTTATATTATCATTTTATTAGAAGAATTTGTGTTCTATAGAAATAAATAGGTAAGCATTTTAAAATATAACGTTTATTGGAAATGGCCAACATCAAATACAATCTTTGAAACGTTGTGGCCAGTTTTCGATTGAAACGCGCACCCTTTCCATGGGAAAATTGGCAACTGCCACCCCTATGGAATGTTTTAGGAACTCAATAATACGAGGGTGGATTGAAAAGTTCCCGGCCTAGTCAAGAAAATAAAATTAAAAACGTACAAAAATAATTTTAATAATAATAATTTTACGTAATCCTCATCTAACTCTATGCACTTCTTACATCTGCTTTCCAAAGCTTCCATTCCGATTTAAAAAAAAAATCCTAAGGGCATTCAAAATAAAGGTTCACTGCGGCTTCGACCTCTTCATTTGATGAAAATTTCTAGCCACCGAGATGTGTTTTTAGGGTTCGAAACAGATGAAAGTTCGACGGCTCCAAATCAGGAGAATAAGTCGCGTGGGGCAGCAATTCGAATCCACAATCACGAATTTGAGCCATGGACTCAACAGACGTGTGAACGCGAATGTTGTCCTGATGGAACAACACTTTCTCTCTCAGTAATCCTGGGCGTTTCTCTTTAATTTCCTGACGTAAACGACGCAAAAGGCTATGGTAGTATGCCGAGTATCATGGCGTTTAGAATATGCTATGCTCTCTGGAACAGACCACAAATCATAATCGAGGAGATTAAGATCGGGACTAGATGACGGCTAGTCTTCAGCCCTAGGGAAATCGGGAATATTCCATTCTAGCCACGCCTGTGTTGAGCCAGCCTTATGACCTGGTGCTGAGTCTTGCTGAAAGGACCATTCTTGGTTATGGAACAAGGTATTGTTAAGAGGCTTTACGATCTTCTCATGAATCGTATCTTGATACATTTGAGTCCACATTTTAATACATTTTTCACAAAAATATGGTTCAGTTAGTCCTATCAAGAACTGCAGTTTTGATAACTCCTCGTTGCACCCTATTGACCAATTGAGTAGCTCCTCTAGAGTTATGAGCAAAAACTTAATCATTCTGCTTGTTAAAATGTTCCTCAATGGTGAACATTTTCTCGTCCGTAAATAAGATTTGTCTGTGAGCTCCCTTTGCGTACCGTCAAAGAATTTGTCTTGATTTGTCAACCCTATTTCTCGTTAAATTAGGTATGTATCAGTTATGAAATGACCAGTACGTCTTTTATAAGCAGCAAGTCGTAAATGATCTTTTAAAATACGTGGCGTTATTCTGGGTGTTATATTAATCTCTCTGGATTAAATCTTTTGGGTGGGATTTCTTCGGATTCTCTCCTTCACAGCTTTAATCATCTGTTTAGTACGAATAGTGCGCGGGCATCCAGACCTCTTTCTGCCACAAACATGAAGTTTCAATGTACCTACCAAGCGGATGGAGAGTTTTAAAAATAGCTTTTGGCTCCATGCCTACTTTGTGCAATGCAATTACAACAATACGATTTTCGTTATCACTCCATTCCATTTTAATATTAGTACAATATTTAATAATGATTGACACTAAAATGAGAAAATCATTTATTTTTCACGTGAGAATGACATATCCAAATTCAAATGTATTTTTTTATCTTTATTGTAGCGGTATTTGTGGCCAGACTAGATATCTAATTCCACTATTTATTTATTGAAAGTGACTATTGAATAGTACTTAAGACCAGCGCGACCGCGACAGAATAAAGATTATATTTTCTTATCTTGCAAATCCCCAGCTACACTAGCGAAGCGTAAATCAAAATGACCAAATCTAGAAGCACTTTAGTCGTTATTGAATGTCATTACGTACACATAACACCGATAACCAATGACGTAGACGAGTCCACGAAAGGATACCATTTATTGGGAAGCATAACGTGGGATGCCTACTGGCCAGGTGCACTGACGACTTAAAAGTCGCCAATAGTGGCTGGATGAGGGAGATGAGAGATAGATGAGATGAGAATGAGAAGACCGTGTGTGTCGACTGGCGGTCCTTGGGAGAGGTCCAATGGAGAGACACAAGCTAAATATAGGCTTCATATATGGATTTCCTGAATCATGAGTCCGGAAACTAGCACAAAGATGATCACAACTATTACAAAAAGATGTGTCTTTTTAAACCATTCCTTGGAAATAAATAAATGTTTATTAAATGCTCGTTCGATTGATAATCGAACCTGGGACCTTTACACAACAGGTAGACCACTAACAACGCCCATGGGGAAAGAAACGACTCAGTTAATATGATGAGTAGGTTTCAATACCAGTTGGCCATCCTATTTAATAAAATTAATATGTTTCTAATTTTGAATTACAAAACATTTTCTGAACAACGATTTAAATTTCGTGTTACCGAGTACTCCTGGGAATTCTGGAAGTCCAATGGTATTTTTTTTAGCAATCAATTTGTCACATTTTTACGACTATGAGGAGGCATCCAATCGGACTGCGGCTAGCAGATGATTGGAGCTTTCAATCATTCGAGCTGGACCTACTTCAATTCGTGGAACATTTTTATGTGGTGTACCTATCGGTTTCGATGTTGGTAAGGGCATTTTTGTTATGAAAAATTATGTCTGTCTTCTGTTCCATTTAAATTCAGCCATATTAGCAAATTGAGCATTGAACAAATACAAACCTCCTTCTAGCTATTATCAATTTATCATATTTAAAAGGCAAATAGGTCGGCTTTTTTTCTTGTTCATGAGGGTTGTATGGGTCTGAAACGCTACGCTGGCCAAGCGGGTTAGCGAGTCCACTGTTTTAGGGGTGGTTTATTGTGGTAGAGGCTTTGTCGCCCTTTACGACACCCACAGGTTGAGATGGGGTGGGGTGGTGATATTCTAAAGCTGGCCGGACACCACGCGGTCATTAGTTTGGAGTTGTATATAGATGTGGAAACCTCTAAACTGATTAGTTTTTGCTTAGTAGGCGGAGGTAGTGAATTTTTTCCGAAATTCGAAAATGTAGATCTCCGAAATTTACATAAAATAATAGATATTTAAAAATGTTCAAATGTTAGGTTTGTAGTGAGAATCGCGTGAGTTGCACCGGCAGTACTACTACAAACCGAATTGCTTTGTACGATGCGTGATGAGTGGTGGGGCTTCACTAGCGCTCGCTCGGAAATTGCATGGGGCGTTTTGCTCGATTTTACACCAGTCGTTCTGAAACCCGCGCTAATTGCTTGCAATCTATTGCGTTTTAATATGTTTGCTCCAATCCGAGGATGAGTATGCCACTTTTTTTATTTTGCGGTACATTTTCTGTTTATACGAAATTGCGAGGTGTTTTCGGCATCAGTTTTTCGGCATATGTACAGTTTTGTTGATAAGTGTATGTATAGAATTTTTCTAATGTGAATAGGTAATATTTATTATTTATTTCAAATTTCCGACCGTATGAATTTTTAATATTTTTTTCAGATACTGGTGTGTAAAATGTGTTGATTAGTATGGAATCAATGACCTTGTTAGAACGTTTACGACGCTGGATCAGCCCAGTCTGCTTATACTTATTTCTCCCGCCACTAACACTGCACTATTCTCCTTTTCTGGATAGAGAGAACATTTCACAGCTCGCCCACGAGGGAATTTTAGCAGTAATCACGGAATTTCTATTTATATTTAATTTTCTTGTGGACATGCGCGGGCGCCTGACATCAGTCATTTTTTCGCGGTCGAGGTAAGAGATTTTTTTTCGTGTAATGCGGTAGAGTATAAACGTGTGTGCGTGTGTATGCTAATATATGTAGCGGCGTGTGTGAGTGTAGTGTAGTGTTCGCCATCTACGACCTTATCGGCTACCTATCTGTACTTTTAAATCGTTTTGAATAAAACGTGTTAGATTAACATTTTACTACTAGTTAAATGCAATAGCTAAAAGCTATTCGTTGTACCATTACAACGCGTTATAAGCCATTAACAGTACGATGTCGTTTGCAGAACGCTCTCTTATTGCCGCGAATTAATATGTTTAACATGTGACAGTTTCTGCCCAAGTTAAATAGCTGGCTGTTTAAATAAAAGTACACACTGTGAGCTTTTATGTGACAACAATCATTGACAAAAAGTTTTTATTGGGATTTTTAACTGTAGCTGTACATTATTCTGTTCAGCGCTTCATAAGCTATTACCAGTAACATGTAATAGCGTTCGCATCTTGTAATGAATAACCCAATGCACACGATGAACGCCATTAGAGATGTTAAATAAAAAGGTAGTTACACTTCTAATAAAATCAAATATGTGAAAACAATTCGTAGTTGTCAAGCTGTGATGTTTCATTTGACAATAAAAACGTTTTGTTGGGTAAAAAATGTAGTACATCAAGTATGCGTAAAACTGAAGAACAACAAATGGTGTAAACTTTAGACTATTTAATTGAAGAGTTAGTAAAACATCAGCAAATTTTGCTTGTTTGAAAAAGTGATAAATTTACATTGCTGTGAAAACAATACACCGGAATCTAGGTCTATCTAGAAAATATGGCTTTCCGAGTCCTCGCGCAAAGCCACGCTTTTATTTTCTTAAAAAAAAATAAACAATAATTAGTAGAATTAGGAGTATTAAAAAACAGTCAGTACAGTCTTTGTTACTTACATTTTATATGTTATTAAACATTTAAGTTTAAAAAATAATTTCAATTAAAAGTTATGTCTTTCTCCTTCTTATTTAATGCATGTATAAATTTGTAGAATTTTTTTCCATGGCACTTATCAATTATGTATACTATAACCCCATCTACCCGTGATCAAAATATTCATTTCCTATTTCCAAAGGTTGTGTGACAGAAGTCGCTTTCAGTGATAAGATCACCTTTTATACATTTATCAGTGTCTACAATGTCTGTTATTGCTTTGTTTTTCTATTATGTGTGCAAGGCAGAGTTTTATTTATTTATCTATCTAGGTTTTTTTTATTATTAATGAAGTTGCTATAAAAAGCCTCATCTAACATTTGTAACTGAAAGCAACACTACATTGTGTTGAAACTTTTCCACCAAAAAAACCGGCTTTAAGATTTAACCGTTTGTGTTTTCAGGTATTTTAAACTAGACGGCTGAAAGGCAAGTGCCCAGTCAGCAGTTCTCTGCAAAGTTTACAAACTTGAGAGTAAATACCGCTACGTCGTAAGATTTACAATCTGTAATTTAATTAGAAGTCGACAAAAGCTACAGTGGAAGCTCAACAGTTATTGAATAGTTTAAAAGCTTAATTTTTGCCTAGAGCAATGTCAGCCTAAATTCTCGATTTGCATTTGTGAGATCGTGAGTTCAATATCCCGTCCGGATTTTATTATCATTAATTCGGCGGTGAAGGAAAACATCGCGGCGAAACCCACCTGTCCGAGAATGTAAACAAAAATCTGGGGCATGTGTATTATCGACCAATACGCATTGAGTCCGCGTGGTGGAAATGGCTCGAAACCCCCTCTTGATTGCGAGGGGCGGCCTGTGCCTATGTTTTCCATAGCTGAATATAGACCTCTCTCAAGGCTTGCTTCTATACACGATCTTGGGCTCTTCTCATCCAACCACCACCGGCGATCTTCATCAAGTCATCGATCCGCCTGACCGGAGAGTATTCTACACTGCGCTTCCCGGTTCGTGACCTCTGCTCGAGGACTTTTCTACCCCATCGGTTATCGATTCTGCGGCAGATATGAACTGCCCATTGTCACTGATGCTAATTGCCAACATGCTGATTCTAATGAGCTATGTCAGTGACTTTAATAATTCTTTGGCAAATTTCTTCCTTTCGGATCGTATCCCGCAAAGAAACTCCAAGTATAGCTCTCTCCATAGCTCGCTGTGTGACTTTGAACTTATGGATCCCTCCACTACATGGACAATATCCTGATCTTTATTTTGAGTGAGATTGTATTGCTCTCAGACAGCTTAACAATGTTGAAGTCGTTTGTGGAGAGGGTGCAACATCAACTTTTCAGATAATGTTAATGGTCGAATAAAGTTACATATTAATTTCAGTGTCAATTACTGTATAGCGCTCTATTAATGTGTTTTCTTCCTTATGTTCATTGGTTCTCAACATTAAATTATCCATGTCGTCTAGCCACATAAACTACAGTACAGTTCAGCCCCATAAGTGTTGTTAACAAAATGCCGATCCAGAACGTTTGTCTAGACGCCCTCACAGAGATATTGATCAGTGTTTCCCCGAGGGCGCGACATGATTCATCGGTCGTTAGCTATGCAACCGATTGCATTGGTGAGTCATTGCTATCGTTGATTTTAAAACAGTTTGTAATTTCAGGTGAGGGATTTACGTTAAGCTATAGTTGCTGCAGTGTGCTGTTCTTCGTATTAGAGATAGATTTTATAATTGTTACATTATGGATTAAGGAACATAATCCTATAATATAAGTGGTTATAAGAGGAGAATACAACCAGGCGGTCTTATTCCTTTATAGGAATTTCTTCCAGACAACCTTGAGGAAAAGAGTTGTGACCGCGGTAATAACGCAGGTAGAAATATGGGGATCTAAACATCAAAATAGATCTTTATTACTTTATTGTTTTCAGACAGACATTTAAAGTTAAAGGTGTTAGTCCCTAAGCTAATTTTTTCCGACATTTTCGTCTTTTTCCTTGTAGCGGGATAAAGTTTCTTCGCCAAGAAACAACCATTTAATGATGAAATGTAGAATAGGTACATGTTGTCTCACCGACTATAAGAGTTTAATAATGTCTTATCTTATCGGGGATGGTCCTCCATTAAAATTCCTATGATGACTTTGACCGAATGGGATGTTTTGTGTACCGCTTCATTATCTTTTACCCACAAACCCAAATATGATATCATGATTCTTCACATTACGTTTGGTGGCGTTCAATGATTTTCTAGAAGACACACTCTTCATCTGGCTAATGCGTTACATTCACACAGAAGGTGCATAATGAACTCTTGCTTCTTTTTACAGGTTCTGCAGATCTAGTCTTATTATGTATTTTAACCTACGAGTAGTTATCGATTACAGGCTTTGGGATGTTTCTTCTAGTTGTTGTAATAACATAAACATTTTTATATTTAAGTATTTTCTTATATAAAGAAAACTGCACAAGCTAAGTTATTATTAACAAAAGTAACAGTAACATAAAAGCAGTGCGTTCAAATCTTTTCTCCACGAGTAAAACACATTAACAGGCAATTAAGTCAGTGACATAAAGGAAACCAGCGGAAGCGAGCGACAACTCAATTATGTCGCTAAACGTTGTAGAAGGTTCAAAACTAAAAACAGAAGCTCGTTTTAAAATTTTTCTTAGTTGTTGCCTTTTGTCATATTTTGCTGTATTGGGAATATAATAATCTCTCTCCATAGAAGAGTACAGTGAAATGTACTGCATTTCCTATTTTATCCTATTCACCCAATGTACGTACATGTTTCGGTAGTGAACGAGATATACCAGAGCCCATCACCATCCCATCTTATCCTATCCCACCCCATTTTTTCAACTGTGGCCTAGAAGAACATTTTAATTTGGCATTCCTGTTGTCCTAAGGGGAGAAAAAGCCCCTTAGGGTGGTAATCCGTCTACATTTCCTCGTCCGACCCACATGGACGCCATTTGAGTAGCTTATGGCTCCAAAGTCCAATTTCTTTAGAGCATACAACATACTACAGAATGCCAACATAATAGAATATCACTGTATTCCGCTACTTTAAGTCAGTGTTGTTATAAATGTTGTAAAAAAGAGCGCTGAGAGCTCAACGCTCGAGCTCGAGTAAATGTTCATTATGGCTTACTAAGTAGTAAGCCATAATGAACATTTACGACTACAACGAACATTTAGTGTTAAATGCTAATGACCGTTATAGTTCAATTTTTTTAAGGTTAAAAGTTCTTAAGGTTTATTAACGCTGACTTAGTTCTCGAGCATTCAGCATTAATTTTGACAACACTAGCTGGCATACATCGAGTAAAGTAATCGAATCAACTAAAATGGCACCAGCAGATATAGCATTTAATGTGATCATTCAATTCATCTACTGAAATATTGGACTTGTTCCTGTTTAATTAATATCACTTGATCTTTCATAACCGCCTATCAATATGTACTATATCAAAACTCCTCGAAACTTACGTAGTTTTATTGATATTACGTTCGAAGTAAACACGCTCTTATTCACACCTGTGTATGGTAGATTAATCTATGACAAAGGGATATGAATTATGAGGGAATTTAACGCCTCCGCTGGAAAGTTTGTATGTAGCGTGGTGTAAGCGTGGCTTCACCGCGACGACCCGTATGCCGATGACAGTTTGACAGGTTATCCGAACGCTCGCGGTTGTGGTGTGTCATGAATTGTGGATACGCTCGTTAATGTTTCTACCTGCTTCCTAACTGGATATGGATATGGAAGAAACAATTTAGATATTTTAATTTGCCTTTGCCCGCGGCTCCATTCGATTTTCAAATGAGCTTGTTAATCTTCTTAGACTAAAATGTTCCTAGATATGACTTCAATGATAGATAGATCCTAGATATGAGTAAAATGACTTCGTTATACGTTACTACAATATCGTACGATTATCTTGATAGGTCACCGTGATGACACCCATCGTTTGTTTATGGAAAGAAGGTGGCAGACGAACAAACAGTCCAGCTGGTGGTAAATGCGATATGTCAGAATGTCGAACGTTATCACGCCCCCAGATGCGTTGCTTACTTTTAAAGATTTAGGAATGGATGTGGAGAAAAGGTTGGGAAAATGGGAAGGGATAGGATAGAATGGGATGGGAATGGTCTCGAGGGAAGACTTGTCAGTCTTCTTAGATAACTAAATATATCTACAAAATGATGTAATTATATGTTCGATAATATCATACCATCATCTAGATAGGTCATTGTATCAATATCGATCTATCAATCAATATCGGTTTAGTAACCGACGTTGATAAAACGTCCCCTATTGGAAAAAAAATTCGGAAATAATATCATAATCTAAATGAATGATGGTAATGATGGTGGATCTAAATGATGGTATGGTATTTGTGATACGTTTCGAAATAAACACATTACATAGCAGTAACAACCGCAACCAATTCGGCCCAGTAGACCCCGAGATTAGCGCGAACAAACAGATCTTTAGAGATTTTATCTACTTATTACACTTCGACACTGTTTGATCTACTCGTAAACCTGTTCCATGTAAATATATTGTAGTATAAATACCATTTATACTTGTAGATCTATTACTAAGTCTATAATTCTTGCCTTCAAATAAATCAATTTACTAATTAAATTTCATTTGCACCTACTATACCATCATTAAATAGCCCCAAGTTTCGCTGGGAGAAAATACTTTAGAGCAAATAGTCCGACTTTTGTTAAAACCACAGATCATAAAATTATGTTAAGTTGTTCATTGTTGGATATAGGCCTCTCCCAATATAGGCCAATATAGATAGATATAGGATAGGCATATAGATATAAGCCAATATAGATATAGGCCTCTTCGACTCTTCTTAATCTGGTGGAGCGATGATTTGAAGAAGTTTGCCAATGACTGGGTAAAATGTACCTAAATAAAAATAATCTCCTTTAAAACTGCATTTCAGTTCGAACTAGGTTTACGTTGACTAGTTGTACTGGCATGCAGAATTCAGTAAGTCCATGTATGTGTTTATTCTCACTCAGTGTTCAAGTCACGTAGGTAGCCTGCTAGGTTTAGTCAGTAATGCAGTGTGACCTCGTTTGACATTCACGCTTCATATGGTACTCATAAAGCGACGACTTCACGCTAGTGATTATTAAAGGTCAGGTATTGTATTGTGTTCACATTTTCATGCAAAAAAGATAGAGAACTTACTATCAGGAATGAATTTAAGGTTTATTCTTACGGTACAAGAATTGATTGGAGAATGATGTTACAGCTTATATTATTGTGAGACAGAGGTTTCGCTTATAAGTTTTGTACAGGCGTCAAACACGTGTCGCTAGGCGCGGCAACGAACGACACGGTTGGTCGCGGCGACCAGTAAAGCGGCCGGTCACGTAGTCGCTTCGTGGGTCGCGTAGTTGCATTGTTACTCACTAAAACACGCAACAACGAATCGACTGATAAAACTATAGATGTGTCAGTCATCGTTAACATTTTAAAAATGTACCCATGTGGTCATAGGTGGCGAATAAATTTGCGGCCGCATATTTTAGGATGTCCATGGTGCACGCTGTAAGCCGCTAGGCGCACTACTCCAAGTTATTCCTCTCTCACAAAAACTATCGTGAACTGTACTGTATTCCCCTTGCACCTTATTCTCCCAATGTAGTACCTACTCGTACGTGTTTCGGTAGTGAGTGTGAATAGAGACCATTTCCATCGCATCCTGTCCTATCCCTCTCCATTTTTTCAACCTTTTTCAACCTTCTCCAAATCCATTCCTAAATCCCAAAGGTAGGCATCGCATTTCTAGCCAGCGTGTAAACATTGGTCGTTCTGGCCTGATGTTGGCATGGTGAACCACCAGGTGAAATGACCTCATCTATAAAAAATCTCCTTTTCTTAGATAATTAACCTACTCTTTGAGTTAAGTTCTATTAAAATTTGTTTATCTATTAAAATTTATACGGATGAGTTGCATTTTTTAAAACTAAAGAAGGGATTATTACAGAAATAAATAATTACTTACAAACTGAATGTTTGCAACTGAAACTTTGCGTAGTTTACTGAGTTAAGCTACTAAGGTAAGCTGCTTTCTTTTTCAACATAAGCTTTTGAAACAACAACAACAGCGTTTTAATTTTACAGAAGATACATTTTACATTTTACACAGTGATATTTATATATTACGACTTCAAAAATTCTTTGTTTTGCTGTCGTGACTATTATGAAACATAGTCTGGTTTTCTAAAGAGTAAAGAAATTAAGTTATAATCTAAATGTGAATGTTAAAATGAATAAATACATCGTGGCGTTCCCCTTCCCCGTAAACATATTTGATATACCTATATATTAAAAAGGTTTTAATTATTGTAGGGACTTAATAGAAGTATTATGTCCCAACAATGTTGTTCCCAGCATTGTTTTTCACTCGCATACTGCAGATGAAGCACTTGAAGCTCTTTGCAATATACAGTGTTCTTTGATCGTAAAATCATTCTACACAATTTATTATTTGTTCATTACTCTTATTTTTTACCCCTAGAAACTTTTTACTTTTCTTTGATTCATTCTGTTGTCTAATTTTCGATCCATAAAGGCTTTGGAAAAACCTTCAGTGCACTGCCGCCTATATTAATGTTATTAAAATCGGATATCTAAAACCACCTCTCACACATTGAAATGCAGACATACTTACATAAAACAAACACAACGTATATATGATACAGAATAATTATCACCCGATTAAACTATTTTCTTAAATAGCTGTAACTTAGTACTATGAATAGATCTAGGGAAAGGAGCCGACACTCGTAAAACAGATTATTCTAGTAGATACAGATGTCAGCCCACATTGTCTTTATGTATACTTACTTGCAAATTTGATGTTTTGTAAACTACATTATAAGTTATATAAGTGACAATCACCGTATAGAAAATATCTATATCACTGATGTTCTGCTGTATACCTAACAATGGATTTATAAAAAACGCCTTATTAGTGTACCATAAGTAGATTTTATTAGTTTGTTTTCTCATACGCAGTTTATTTTACTTTATAAAATCAATTTCATAAGTACTATTTATTCTTTTGTTGCAGTGTTTTATTTTAATTTATCAAATTTATTGGAAAATACATTCGCTGACTGGGTGTCATTTATTTCCTTGGAACCCCTACCAACTGAGCGAACGTTGCACTAGGAGTTTTATCGTTGGCCTCCAAAGTGCTCAGAAATGCTACTTATATAGAGTTTTAGAGGTAGATTATAAAGAATAATAATAATACAATTGATTAATATATTTATCTAAACGACAGTATAATTTCTCTAATCGTTTGAATAACTTATCTTAAGGAGGATAAGTTATTCAAATGGGATATACTCGCATGAACTAACAAATTGAAGATGCGTGCCGCGTGCCAATAAGCCATTTCGAACTTTATCCGCATTGCAGTTCATCTTGACCTCCAAAACTAATTAAGATATTACAACCTTTTTATGGGTCACATTGACCCTCAAAAGAACATTTGGACATTACGGTGGTGTTGTGATGACCCTGTGTGTTATAGCGGATGCGTATCACGTGCCAATTCTGCGGATACGGACACGGCCGCGATTAGGGCCGATCCGGTTCGCACTGCAGTATGCATACGGACAATCAGTGTGGGTGGGTACTTTTTTATTAATATGTGGTCTTAAATATGTGCTATGAACACTTTTTCTGACATCTGAACACAGGCTATTTGTAGGTAGCGACTTATAGACATTGGATAATGTTATGTTAAAATGTAATTGTTTCAAAATTCCAATTAAATGGAAACATTTTATAATAACTTATTTTAAACATAAAGCAAAAAAAAAAATCTTTATTACACTGAAGACTTAACATTTGTTCAACTAGATCCGACAATAAGGTCCCTTTTCTTAGATAATGTCATGTTCGGCTAGGTCGTATATCTTTTTGTGCATGATACATATAATCGAAGTATTTACAATAGGTTTCGTGTTTTAATTGCACTTATAACTAGCGATATGATTTATAAAGTTATAACTAGCGATATCCCGGATAGCATAGTGATTTCGTCAACCCAAACATAGCCTATATGTTTATCTGCATTATTTCAATTTCCTAAAATTTAAAGAATTTTCGAAATTTGTCCATTGAGTTTACCTTCAACATAACATAAATTTGTATATAATAATACAAACAGGAAAAAGATATAATAATAATAATTCATAGTAATTGTTAGTAGAAACTTAAAATCTATGTTGATAAAATATAATAATCCGACTAATTAAATATAATAAGTCAAATTAAATTAAATTGCATGAAATTAATTAAATTATTAATTAATTCAAATTAACAGTCCTATCCAGCGTTTCAGAATAGGACAGTTAAATTTATCACTTATTGTTCTCAGGATACTGCCGCGGATCCTGTTCATAATCGTTCTTTATCTTTGTAGATATAGATTTAAAGTTCCTTATTCAATTTCTAATAAAATGCATCAGACCGATGACAGAAGATGGTATTAAAGACAGTCAATATGCCTTAGAAACACTGTTATAAAACACCGTTTGTATCGATCACAGTCATACAAATTACTGTCGTAGTCCATACCGAAGTATTCAGTTACATTAAGTATAAGCGAAAAGGGCGTGTGACGTAAATAAAGACGATATCGTAAGGATTAGAAGATAGAATAGCGTATGGAGGACATTTTGACTGAGCATTGATATGTATCCTCCAATTGTTCGATAAACATTAAAGAATACAGTTACAAACACGATGTCTTTATCTTGTTAACTGTCTTTTTCTTATGCTTATTGTCTTATACGAGATATTATATGTAACATTGTCTAAGATAAGAGATACTTATACTAAGATACTTATACTTATAGTAAGATACTTATACTAAGATAAGAGATAAGAGATAATCTAAGATGGTTCTTAGTTTACTTAATTAGATGGTTACCTAGGATCTACGTCCTAGATGATTCTAGTTTGCCAAATATTGAGACATAAAAATATTAAAAAATAACATTTATGATAATTATTATTGTTTTAGCTTAAAAATCAGATATTAGAGTATGGTTCTACAACCAGAATCTTGGAAACGACAATATCTTAAGTTATAAAATCTTAACCACAGTCAATAAGTTCATATCTACAATAAAGTACTTAGGCTCAAATGAAGTCTTTTATTAGAGATATTATTTTTATTTTAGAGACTGAATTAAAAAAGCCCGTTCATAAAAATTATAGACCCCCTATTATGACCCCGATATTAACCTTATTTCTAAATGTAAATTTAGTACATTTTCATTGGTAGAAAGACAATATAATAAAAATCATAAATTAAGATGCCAGTAGTTCGAAATACGATTACAAATAACTTACCAATTTTCGTTCCCATTTTGGCTGCCAGAATCTAATTACAAAATTAAAACTTTGAACAAATCAAATAAATTATATCAGTACTTCAAGCAGCAATCAGTATAATAACAAGCCAGTCACAACATCAATTTAAACCACTAAATACACTTCATATTTATAAATAGCGGAGTTGGTCGGCCATTTTGTCCGAGAAATTGCCAATTTCCCGCCATAACAGACCGGATTCGCTCCGCCTTTATATCCATATATAATTACGTTTTCACAGCGATTTTCAGAACTCTGAAATAATTTTAAAGCCTAATTACTGGAACGACTGATGCCTTAATCTATAGTGGTGGACGGTAAACTTTTAAGGTTATCTTTATCGCTGTTTACAAGAAATATAATTGGAACAAAGAATAGAAATGCAGACGATGGTTGTATAATGCTATTTTCGTTTGTTAATGTTGTCAACAGGATGTAACAACGCAGAAATACTGAGACTTTGAAACTGAAGTTATACGTGTCAATGAAATAACGCAAATAAACAGGTTGTTCAGAATCGAGAGTAAAATCGATTCAACCGGTTTTTACAATATTTTTTATACCTTATTTTTTGTTCCTAGTATACCTTTTATTGGACGCGTAGTTACAATACAATACAGTTACAGCAAAACAAATACACTCATTCGAATTATCGGGCGCGCCGCGCCGCGCCGCCCGCCCAGAGGTCCAGTCACTACCTTGTACTCGTAGGTAATGAACTAATGAGTGCCGAACGCTACGAACATTTTACATACGAGTAGAACAACGTAACTTTACTGTTTGTAACATTTCATTTGTTCCCTAAAATATGTTTGCTTTTTCTAGAACGGTTTTATATATGTATTTATTTCAAATTACTTAACGTTTTTCAGGTTTTGCGTTATTTTGATGATACATTGTATATTTTGATGATACATTGTATATTTTGATGATACATTGTATATTTTTTATAAGAGTAAAAATGAAAACGATATTTATACGAGGACCATTTCACCTCGATTTACTTCACAATACTCGAACGTTGTTATATAAATTTTTTGCTAGGAAATTGAACTGAACCGGTTGTCGCATACATCAAACACACAACGCGTCCTCTTCCGGGATTAATAAAAAAAAACCTTTTCATAATATTGAAATATATATGAGAATGCTTTTACGAAAATTTATTTTTTTCGTATAGAGCTGTTCAATTAGGGGGCAAAGCAATAAATTGTATTGTACAGTAGATAGTAAATCAAGCTGTAGGATTTAAGCCTGTATTACAATCTCGTTAAAGTCTGCATGCGTGTAGTCTACCGTACAAAGCAATCAGCCGATCTACTATGCCATAAATTTAGGTTTCACGAGCAAAGCCTAGATTTTGATTGTCCCTCGGTGGCTCACAGTTTCAACCCACTTTATTTTTCGGTAAAACACTTTTCGGTCACTGTAATGACTAGCACTTTTTTAAATATTTTTTTGTAAAATACATTTTGTATTTTACAGTTATTCATATGTTTTGAACTTCGTGAGTCCCTTGTTCAAAAGTAAATGGAGCTTTAATCTTAAATGGACATGTAGATAAATAAACCTCTTTGTTTGCGCTAAAATAAAAATAAAATAATAACAGACATAAACACGTAAACACATAAAATGCACGAGAGGCGGCCTTGTCGCTAAATAAAGCGATCGCTGCCAGAAAGCCTTTGGGTGAGGACTAAATAAATAATTTATTCACGGGTAGATCGTGTACAGTATGCATAATTACAATAAATAAAAATGACCAATAAATAATCTATCGAATTATTTTTCGAAATTTCCTTTGTATTTATTACAATTATTTTGTTGTCTCCATTGTATCTTCAATGGATTAAGATGAAAACCTTTATCCACAGCAGTAGAGAAGCCTCTTTCCTCACTTATTTATTTTAGTAGTTTTATAGGTATTGCTACTAGAGATTCAAAAGTTTATTTCAATTGGATACATTTAGTAGAACAGAGTTCATTAGAATAAAACCTATTTAGCCAAACGTGTCGGTATTAACTAAACAACGAATTGATAAGCTGGGGCCGAAATATGGGTGCTTATTTGAATTATTTAGGAAAGGGCCCGCCTTAAGGGCGAATAATAATAAAATATTCCGTTCAGCGTGCAAATGGTAGGAATATTATGAAAATTTATATCTGCTGGCCATTGGTTCAGGAAATTATTGTGTAGGATAAAATAACTCAAAAAGTTGTTTAGTATAATTATTTAATATGCAGTTATACGCGCTGCGGCACATTTTGTTGGTTTATAGCCTAAAAGCAAAGTCCGCATTGCATCGGCATCCCCTGCGGTATTTCAGAGGTTCAGACGGTAATTACTCTCCGCGATCCCCGCTGGCTATTTACCATCAATTTTATCTGAAATATATTGAATAAATCATGCCTGCGTGTGGAGTATCGCGAATAACAGCTTAATTTGATGTTGGAAACATTCATGGCTTTCGTCATGGCACGTTGCTAGGAACAAAAAAGTATTTAATCCGCACGTGCGCGTTTATTGGCTCTTCATTTTACTTACTTCATTTGTCGTTCATATACTACTGTTTTTTGTGCTACTTAATAGATTAGTAATAAATATTGATCTTAATAGTTGAATTGTGCCTTGTTTTTCATAGATATTGTGCCTTGTTTTTAATTTTATTGGAATTTATCCTTTTTTTCTGATTTTTTTTTTATAGAGAACAGGGCGGACGAGCAAGCCGTCTCACGTGGTGGTAAGTGTTACCGCCGCCCATGGACACCTGCAACACCAGGGGGTATGCGGGCTAGCCGCCGACCTTGCGAAATCCTATTCACAGCTTTCTTGAAGAACCCCATGTCGTAGTATGGAAAGACCTCTTGAGGCAGTTCGTTCCACAGCCTACGGGTTCGCGATATAAAATAATTTTTGGACCGAACAGTACGCGACACCTCCGTATCGAGGAAATGCGGATGGACCGCACTTCTGTGACGGGAGGTGCGGTTGTAGAAACCCGAGGTGGGAATTATATTGAACAATTCTTCAGAGCATTCCCCATTGTTCAGGCGGTAGAACTCACGGAGAGATGCAACGTCTCTCCGAACGCTGAGGGGTTTTAAACTGCCTGTGAGAGTGTTGTCTCTCACGGTTGTCTAAAGTTGTCTAAGGTTGTCTAAACGGTTGTCTAAAAGATGTGTTGTCTAAAGACTTAGCAAGTCTTTAGACAACACATTTTCAAAAACACACAATGATCAGAATTACTATATATCAATTGATGTACAAACTAAATCAACCATAAATATTCTTTTTTTTCATGGACGAAGGCGGCAGACGAGCATACACCTGATGATCCACCTGATGGTAAGTGGATACTGTCGCCCACAGACATCCGTGATACATGCCAACTTTAGTCCAAAATGACAAACGTTGGCATGCACCCGGATGCGCTGCCTATCTTTGGAGATATAGGAATGGATTTGGAGAAAGGGTTGGAAAAATGGGGAGGGATAGGATGGGAATGGGCTCTGGCACATCTCACTCACTGCCGAAACACGTACGTACGTCGAGCGCGCCCAGCAGCTGTTGGATTGCAGCGTGCACTCGCCCCCTCAATAATATTATTCTCTTATTATTTAGATTTGTATGAAACCAACCAAAGCCGAGCCATACCAAAGGTTGGCTTCTAGAGTAGTGATGGGTTTAATTCAATGTTCAACTCCGGATTCAATGAATTAAAATAGCAGAAACCGCGAGCGAAGCGGAAACCCTTAATTGTTCCACCGAATTGTTAGTTACTTCCACTCCGGCGCCGTGTGATCGCGCATCGCCACTTGTCGTAGGCCCAAGCAAAAGCGAGATGCAACGATGGCATGACCTTTTTCTTTTTTTTATGCAACGACCATTATGGAAAGGGAATGAAACGCTCTCGGAAGGTGAATAAGTAGGTGAATCAAAATAGCAGGATTAAGTGAGCTAAAACACTCCGAGAAGTCGTGATTACCCACCACTGTTCTAGAGTATGTATATTAAACTCGCCTTTTGTACGATATAGTGCAATGAAGTGTATAAATAATGAAATACACTGCAGTTTTAATCGAGATGTCACTACAAAACGCACTAACAAGACGAGGCTCTTTTTTGCTATTGGAAATATTTTACTAATACTTAAAGTGTCTAATCTGTCTACTTTTTATTTCATAAATAAAACATAGCGTATCCCAAAAAATGTCTATTATATATAGGAACGTCATTACTACAGTCCTCTGACTATGCGGCATTATTGGATTTAGGTCGACTTTTTAAACGACAATGACACACTGCTTTTTGTGTTGTAGGGGCCTAATGACCGGTACCCGATATGACGTCATCCGATATCCGCATTTTACACATACACTGACCTGCGCTTTACGCTATATTATAGAACTGGCCGGTATTTTGCCCGCAACTTGTCTACATGTCTACATGTATAGTGGCCTACGTGTTAATAGGTGTTAATCTACGTATTTTCCAAGTTACAACAAAATCGGTTCAGCCGATTTGACGCGATTGTGTTAACAAACTTTCGCATTTAAAGTATGTATTAAAGTATAAGTAAAAATCTAGATATATTCTATGAATCAATATCCCTATTCAGTAATCAAACATATAAATGTTTAAAGAAGACTTCATAAGCTCCTATGTTCATACTGGTAGTTTATATACTTATCTTTGTTTATGGTAAAACTCAGTGTTAGTTAGTATACCTGTTTTGGAATGTTACTCAAACCATGTTTTAGTTTAAATATTAAGTAGTTGTTATAAATTGTAAGATTTTCTTTGTGCGAGATATTAAGTAAATAAATAAAGTGGGACAATCTACTTAATAAAAATCCA
This sequence comes from Sesia apiformis, assembly GCA_914767545.1. Classification (NCBI taxonomy): domain Eukaryota; kingdom Metazoa; phylum Arthropoda; class Insecta; order Lepidoptera; family Sesiidae; genus Sesia; species Sesia apiformis. The sequence continues at coordinate 5,377,792 of OU611962.1, forward strand.
ACACTGATTGACTGACAGACAACGCACAGCCTAAACCAGTGGGTCTAGAAGCATAACGTGTAACGTAGGTGAGCACTAAGAACGGATTTTTGAAAATTCATCCACCAAGTGTGTAAAATAAGGGTATAAAAGTTCCTGAGATGTTGCCGATGAGATTTCTCATCGGGCACACGGTTAGTATTTTTATAATGTCTTTTCCTCACTTTGATTGTCAACATCGACTAATCGATATCAGGCTACAATGATATTAAATAATCATAAAAACTAATCACCGTAGCCTTATTAAATTTATTAAAGCCGTAATAAGACAAATTAAAGTTCAACTGGGTGTTTTCAATAATCTATAACAATTTTCAATAACTGTTGATTATGTGTAGGTCATCCATAGGTGATACGGGGATAACAAAAAATTTACAAAATGGAGTGAGTTTTAATCACCTGGGTGGTTTTATTCGTAGGTGATCATAAGACACTAACGAGTCGCCATTGGTCACCCAGGTGATTACAGTGAAATAAACCACAATATGGTTCCCCCCACAAAAGCACAGGCCTCCCCTAGTAAATCCCTAGGAGGCTTCAGGCAATCCACCACATTTGTCCAGTGCGAATTGGTAAATACACATATTCCAATTATTTTTAAATAATTAAGCATACTAGTTTTCTCACGTCGACTTAGTGTTAATTTAAAAATGGAAACTTAGCGGTACGGGCCGAAGATTTGAACTCACGACCGCAAGAATGAATGTTGAAAATAGACATCTCTAGGCTTCATCGCTCTTTAGATAAGATATAAAATACAATTTGAGTATATAGTATTTTATACATGAAAAAAATAGCAAAAACTCAAAACAAAGAATTTTTGCAAATAAAAGATTCGCAATCTTTTAATGTCAATTAACTCAGAATCATTAACAGTATCTATTGTTTCTGACCCCGAGATTGATGGGTTATAGGAGATAATCCACCAATCCCTTCAATATGTTATAGTCTTTAAAACAAATATAGGTAATAAAGAATTTGTCACTGAGGCAGATAACTGTTTTATCTATTTAAACGGGTCTCAACGCGTATTTATTTTACTCGATGTTTTGGTTTCGGTTTCTATTCAGTGAGCTCGTGACCACGGTTGGTGCAAACCAATCGAAACGTCGTCGAGTAAAATATATAAGGTAAATATACGCGTTGAGACCCGTTGATATAAATCAATATGTGTTAAAAACGCGAAAATTTGAAATGTTAGATAACTGTTTTAACTGTTCTCTTGTCAGTCAGAAAAACACTCAGGCCCCTTTTATGTTCTTTAAAGTGTTCGTCTCTGTCGTCCGTCCGACCGTCAGTCCGTCTGTAATACATTTCTAAACCATTGAGCTGGAATTGGAGATAAATGTTGCAAACGCTCGAATTTAGGAAAAACGCGGATAATTAGGAAATACATGGAATATACTGAGCATTATGATGTAGTCTTTTTTTATTAATACTACCAATGATATTTCATTAAAACGTGGTCGTTTCACTTCTAAGTGCCTCATAAAACATATTTTTTTCTTCTCTTATGTGGCAACAGCGCAAATAGCACATTATGCCAGTGTCGAGTTTTCTTCGTAAACAATTTTAAACTTAAAACAATTCAAAACGCATCTTCTCAATATCCAGTTTCGTCGAAGTACGATAAGTTAGATGTCACTCAGTAAAGTGACAGTAGGTTTACTGAGGAGTGAGGACAGAAGAGTTGGACTCTTTGGAAGCACACGAAAAATGCTAACAGCGAAGTAGCTGTGAACTTTATGATGATTCCCGCGGGAACCTGTAATGGTTACGAATACAATAAATATGTCATAATATGTTATGTTGACATAAATTATGGCTGACATAAGATTAGTTAAAATCTATCCAGACGTTTTCAAGTGAGGTCGCACGTGCAAACGGGATAATGATTGCATAATATTATTCTTACAATAATCTTAGTAATGTACTTAGTAATCTTACATATTATTACATTATACTGCACAGAATCGAAGCACAGAATTGGATATATCCACCACCCTATTTATATATATAAGTATGTAGTGTGGTGGGACCCTACAACATACGAGCACATATACTATTGCTAATTCTATCAGGTGTAACAATTACGCGTCAAGATAATGATGATTCTCGCGGAATCTTTATAATGGATCTGGATAAAAGTATCCGAAATGTTAACTCAAGGTGTAAGTTATATCTATGTTACATTCGATTAAATATATCAATTAATGCTACATTCATCTAGTAGTTTTTGTGTGACACGCGTTTTAACACAAACGGACAAAATTTGTTGTTTTGAGGTCTATAATTTAAATCATTCGTACTATACGACTTTTTAAATTTAATACGGCATATATTTTATACACTTTTCACTTTTAAAATATTATTATATATAATGCGACAACTGCGGCAAAAATACAAAATTTGGTATGAAACTGTAATTTATATGATCCCTAGAATTGTCTCGCCCTTTATGAACAATATTACATTATATTTTGTAAAAGGAAAAGTAATGTTTATTTACGAGTATATTGTAAACCAACATAAACTTTATAGCAATCGTGAGACATTCACAGTAGCTGACGCGACGCGTCGCAGCATTAACCTTAGATATTCTTGCCCCTATAAAAAGGTTCAATTCGAATCGTAGCTTCACCCTTGTTCGTTTTTTGTCCCCATCCCCTTTCTAACCACCCTGGCGGAGCTTAGAGCTGCGCGCGCATACAAAATCAATACGGTCCGTGTTACGCACAAATATACGAAGACTGACACGCTGTAGGGTTTAACTAGCAGTAGAGGATCGCTTCGCTATAAACTCTAGATCTAATAATGTCAATAATATTAAAACAGTACATAATTTAAACGGGTCGCAGAACCGTCATAGTTCGAAGAATAAAATAATGCATGAGCCTTAAATGTTTGTTTGTGATAAGCAAGATTAATCCTCGCCTGCGGTTGACGTACCGCTTATGGATGAATATCCTCATAACTCCCTTCGCTGATTGAGTGTCTGTGTGCGTGATGGCATCTCGGGCTTTTGCATTAAGGTTCCATACTGCTCAACATCTACCCTGCGAGCAGAGTGTTGGGATGTCACGGTCAGGCTATCGATATTAATTACTGCCTACCTTTGAGAGGGTAAATACCTATTTATGTACCAACTACGTAAGTACTAGACACGTTACATGTTACGACGGGGATGTAATATAAAAATTTCGTATAAAGTCTACGTGTAAATCTTAACGGATGGCAAGTCTTTGACGTCATTGACAGATGGTGATCAAGGAATTTTTCATTACCGATGTTTCATGTTCTTGCTGTCAGTTATAATATTTTACGTACTGGAGAAAGAAATAGCTGTATCAATAAAGATTATTTTACGTGTTGAAAATGAGCGCCGAGTGCACTACACTCGAGCGCTGAGTGAGCGCTAATGAACTTTTAAAGACAGCGAAACGCTTGTGAGCGATACAATCCAAGTTTTTAAAGTTCAACACTATAGTTGAGGAGGTTAAGGTTCTTAAGGTTCATTAATGCTGACTTCGCACTCGAGCAAGTAAAAGCAGTCAATAGATGAAATGTTTTAACATTCATCAATATTTTCAAAGACATACATACTTACACCATTATACTATTAGTGCCGAAATTAGGACGACTTATATGAATAGATAACAAAATAATTCTTTTGTTTGAAAGAAAATCGGTGAAAATAGCCATACTAATTGAATATTGTCCTTTCTTATTCTTCGATTACGATAATGATTATAACTCGATCTGTAGTTTTAATTGGACTGTTTCTAAAAGTCAACAGATTAATAACATGTTCAATATAATAAATATGAATAAATAAGATTATTTAATAAATATCTAAAAATAATAATAAATGTAACATAAACTATCTAGTTTATGTTACAAGAGTAAGAGTAAGTAGTTATGTTAAGTAGTGAGAGGCAGTATCGCCGCTTACTTATTATTGTAGTTTACTCGTCGAGAGTTATTTTGTGAAACATACATATATTTTATTCCAACTACCAGAATATACAGCTCACATTACATTATTTAAACATGAGATGTGGTTCTTCGATCCGGATCTGAACTAGAGACTTATAGATTATGATGACGTTAAATAAAAATAACGTTTATTCATTAAATCTTCATAACCGAATCATTACATGAAATCTTTTCATATTTATTTAATTTAATTGGAAAACCGGACAGCATATTATTAATTTTATATTTCTATCTATCTCTCTCTATATATATATATATATAGAAAATATTTATCTCTTTAATAATAATGGTATATTGCATATTCCTTTCATATTGCTTAGGTACATCTGATTTATGATATTACAAAATAATTTCAGAATCTCTTACTCTACTCGTAGCTAGCTGTCATAAATCTTCAGATATGAAGTCATGATTCCACTATCCATTCGTTAATCTTAAATTCGTAATTTTAGGCCCTTTTTACTTAGTTACATTGTTTTGTAGATTATATACGAGTACTGCGGGATATACCGAGATTTAAGAAACTAATTCAAACATCTTACTTTTTAGTTTTTCTATCTGATAATAGTGAAAGCAAATTGATTAAATAACAAAATTGATTTTATCAAAATAAATGATTCAAATTTCTAGCTTGTAGACTATTACAAAAATTACATAAAATCACATACTGCTCGTATTGAATGTGCTTAAGTTGATGTTATTTTATTTTTGTAACGGAACGAACTAAACTTCTGAATGCTCTGATTACCCATAATCATAATATACTGGGTATTATCCAATACTATTTCATGAAAAAATATACCTAATATACTTCACTTTTCCACACAAAAAATCAATACAGTTTTTTGTTTCGAATATCTCTACAATTCAGTGGTGTTTTATTATTTAATTTTCATGTCATGAGAAATCAATACTTGTCTATATCAGATAATACGTTTATTATAACTTCGTTGTCTATATATATATAATAAAATATGAAGTACAAATGACATTTTTTGCAATTTTTGTTTGGAATCTGTCTGTCTCTGAATGCACATCACGCAAAGACTACTGAACGGATTTTAATGAAACATGATATAGATATAACTTATACGCTGGATTAATATTCAGGGTACTTATTATTTAGATCGACTCTAAAATTCTCAGGGGAATCATGCTCACCACACATACTCTAACGTCTATGCGCGGTTTTGCAATATGAAAAGTAGTTGAGTGCAGAAAAACTATTCAAGGACTTATCCAAGGAATATAATGTACGCCTACCACCAATTAATTACTTAATGTCATCGAAACTCAGCCCCACTATTAAGTAACTAATAGCACCCTAATAGCGGCGGTTGATCGAATTATCGACTTCGATATCGATACTACCCCAACCCTACCGAGAGTGATTAATAACTATGGCGCCCAGAATTTCAAATTTAACAGGACATTTTGGAATGTAATAAATTGGAAGTGCAAATTAGATGTTTAGTATTTAGCAGGTGTACGGCGGAATAATTTATTTTATTAAATTGTTAATTTGTAGGATTATAATAAGTCAAGGACTGTGTATTTTCTGTAAAATATTAATATGATTTATACAAATGGTACTAATAAATAGCGTAGAGTAATTAACATCTATATAAATAAAAATGTAAACGTTCGTTTGTTCAAAATCGTAAATCTCCGAAAGTTCTACACCGATTGCTTTGAAATTTTGACACAATGTTGCATTCGAATACGCGCGTGTTTTTATAAACCTATCACAAGATAAAACCATGCTTTTTACCCCAAAACAGGTAAAAACAGGGTAAGCGCCATTTGTTGGGCAGCCACAGCAACGAGTGGCACAGCTACTACACAATAAAAATATTGCGATTTTAAGAATTCTATTTTTTTTTAACATTTTGTCCGCGACTATCATGCGCGTGGAATTTCGAATAGAATGTCGTTAGTTCCTTGCAATCCTACCATATCCCGTCCCAAGTCTACCTATCATATTCTAATCTATCTAAACCAATACCATTCCATCCCAGCCCACCCGTCCCATATCATTTCATCGTGACATAAATTTTATCTATCATTGTAAATTTGTAATTTCTAAATAAGAGAAAGAAAACTTGTGCCTTGTAACACCGCGCAGTCAATAGGCTATAATATTTGTTTACTTAGTCTTTGTAAACCACGCTATTTAAACCGACACAATAACCACCTAATTTTCCAAGGCTGATCGATCGCCCAACTGAAGCCTCTGTAAACAAAAACCATGAGTCAGAACTCCTCTACGATTAAACTCGAATGTATCTACGCTATTTAATTATACTACTGATTTCTTTAGTGTTCGCTGTATGGTTTGACCCTATATGTATTAGGATCTAACGAATCCATTGTCTCTAAAACCCATTACTATAATCTAAGATTTCAAAAACCATGGAAAGATTTTCATATTAATAGTTTTTTTTTAAATATATTAATATATTTTTTTTTCATGTTAATATAAACAAAAAATTATAATTAAGTTACAGTCAAATCAACTTAGTTTTGATGTTTTGATGCATGATGTAAAAAAATAACAATTTTCAAGATGTTTTACGAATAAAGCCTTGTGAAAAATATTCTAAGACTGCCTTGACTTGAATGATTTGGACGAGTCACCAGAACCAGTTCTCCTTCCCTTTCCAACCAATAGAGTCCCGTTTCCCTTACCCAATTGATGCGAGATGAATTCAGTCTCTTGTCCGTTTATCTCAAATAAGGGAAACCGAACGAGATGGACTGGAGAATAACATTGCCCATTTTTTCTCCAAAGGTAGCATTTAAGAATGAGTATTGGCAAATGTCTATCATTTTTAGTGATGTATTCAAATGTACGTAGGCAATAGTGACCGCTTACCATTAGACTGTCTGCTCGTTTGACACCGTCTTTATATTAAAAAAAAAAGCTTGCATTCCTACATCATCTATATCACATTTTGTTTATCCGTCACACAGCCACAGCTTCGTTAAAATTTTATTGTATTCAAAAACCCCCCTTGTTTTTGATTAAGTACAGTCGCAAACAAACATGTTAAACCCACAAACGACGAAAGCAAATTATGAAAGATCCCGGAAAATCCAATTAATTTAACGGAACGGTCCCCCTCTGAACGTGATTTAAATAGCAAAAAGTTCCATTAACCGCTATCATTGGGGCGTCTTCTCGGGACAGTATAAATCTCTCGAGTGTTAATCCCAGGTGCGATGCCGGGATTAAGGTATGGTGCCAATGAGCGCGATAGCGGATATAATAGTGGATCATCCTCAATTAGGTAGATAAATAGATAGAGTTTTTATTGTACAATAACCCATGTTGTAAAAAGACTATTTAATTAAGTAGCATGAAATGTACAACAGGCCTTGTCGCAAAAGCGATCTCTTTCAGACATCTCTTGGGTGATAAGGAGGAAACAGATAACAATATCACATAAAGGTAGATTTAGACCGTTTACCCATTTGATTCAATGTTACTCGCAGCTCTCTTCTGACTCAATCTTAAATAAATAATTATCGTAAGTTAGCAAATGTTATTAATCTGCTAACTTTTAGTACCAGACTAACATTATTATTAACAGATAATCATTATCATTGTCTTTTCTTTGGATACTTCACTATCTTATTTCCACATCTGGATCATATTGCTCCACTGCGGCGGCGTCTTAATAAACATTTATATGACTAGTTTCTTTAGCTCAAATCTAATAATATACAAGAAAGCTTCTGCAACGATGACAAAGCACAAGTGATCCCCCCTGTTTTGCTGATGTATATGCGCTATGCGCAGAACGGTGACAGTGATGGTTCTTCTTTGAACAAACTGGAAATTAGCACTTCAGCTTTTCCATTCCGCTCTCATTGCTACCCCACATTCTGTCAGTTTCAGCCTCCGCGTTTGGAGTCCAAGATTGTCCCTTTTCCTACTATTTTGCGGGGGACGTCGACCCGTCTTCAATTTGTTTCCAGATGTTACTGGCCTCTTCACTTGTTGACACAAATTAATGTTGTATCTGTCTTAACAAATTAGTTTTACGTTACAATGACAATTGACAACACATCGATTTATAAACATTACGTAATTACAGAGTTACTGGACAAAAAATTGGTTGATTTACTCCACACCGAAATAATTATGTGCGTGGCGGTACGATTACCTTCACTGGCTTGACTATAACGTATCCTATAGACACTACACCGCGTTTGGTCGTGTGATGTCGCCCGAAACAATACTAGAATAACACCACCGCATCTTTTCCCGTGGATGTTGTAAAATACCACCAAGTGATAACAAAGCCACAACCACAAGCCCTGAGGAGCCACGTCACCTCTAAAAGAGTGGACTCGTCAATCCGCTCATATACATACATACACAAAACGGTATGTACTCGTATAAGGACGCACATGTCCAGCAATGGACGAAAAAATTGCTGGTTACCGTTATATTGACGGTAGACGTATTGTGTGTAAAGATTATAAATATTCCCGATTCCTTTCCTTATTATAAGTTTTTGCCAAAACCCAAAACCATATCACTTTCACTCAAAAGCTTCCTGAGAAGACTTTCATCAGCAACATTAAAATTGATATTCGCATTTGCCATATAATGGAGCTCATCACGTAGAGTGTCACTCGTTCTCGCAACAGACTGCATGCGTTTAACACAATATTAATTAAACCTTGCCGAGCCTTTGTGAGTTAATTTGAACGAAGAGTGCTCAAATGAGTTGAGCTCGTGAAAATTTTGTAGGGTGTAGTGAAGCGTATTAGTTTATTTCAGCTCTTATTACACTATAATTTTGTTTAAACTGTTACACGTGCTGTTACACGATCGTCAAAATACGGTCATGTTAAAAGTATTATAATGTTGTAACTTAGATAGATTTACTCTCTTTAAACATAATCGAAAGTTGAATTCGCATTTTTTTACTCGAACGATTCTGAGTAAACTTTGTGACAATACTGTTTCGACCATTTTTTACAGGACTTTTTGCGACTAAATACCTTCTACTGACTGCTAATGCAAACTTTTGAAAAATAATTCTGCGATTTCATTCCTTCTACGTCTCATTGTCAAACCACTTTTCACTTATTATTTTGCTATCTATCATTTGATCCGTATAGTAAGGAAGTGCCCTATAGCATTCCGTTAAAGCTTTCAGTGTCACTACTACGTATATTTTCGAATATTCGCCTATTATTAAATACTACGCATATACCTCACAGCTTGTTTTTGAATGGGACTGAACTAGTTCTATACAGCTATAAATATAAAAAACCTAATTAGGTATTTTTTAGAATCATGAATTGAATGCATAATTTCGGAATGACAGGCTTCGGGAAAGGCCACTCTGTATTTCGATGTATACACAGCAAAATAGATAAGTTTGCAGGTAGCTGGCCTAACTCCTTACGTACAACAACACATTCACACATACATAGATACGACTTTAATGGATTGATTCACAGAATGAATGTCTAACAAAATTTTACCGGCGGCTCTCACAGCTGTCGTCGCTCAATTTATTGAGCGTCCTAGTCTGTGAACAAAGTCTATTGCATGCAAACTTATCTATTTTGCCGTGTATACATGCGACTGGATACTATACATGCCGTAGGCTATGAAATACCACTATCATGTTGAGGTGAATACTCCTGACAATTTGAAACCTATCGTAATAGTTTTGTAAACTTCTACAAACTATGTATTGAAGCTCAGACAATAATTTGAATACTTATATAATATACCTACTCGTAATTACAATATGCACGTACGGTCTGTAAAAGGTCAGTCTATAACTACCAATAGAACCTTAATGCTCCTAATAATAAGGCCTAGAATTGAACGGTTTTGAATACATTAGTGTGGTAGTGACTGTACAATAGTTCCTGCATCGTAAACTAGTTCTCTACCCAAAGTTAGCTAACTCGTCGTTACTTGGAGGGTTTCGAGCTCGTGCGTGACAAACACACATTCCCCCGAATTGATGGTAAATCAATAATGCTCAGGGAATCTCGTGCTCGTATAATAGCATTCGTAGTCTATGGGGACTCTGTTTTATGATGCTCGATGATGGTGAATAACAATAGTCCATTGCGATCATTATGATTTTAACTTGTGAGATTAAAATAAAAAAAGCCGCCGGGAGATATAGCTTTCGCATTTTTTTATAAATAGAAAAAAAATGCTAAAGAAAAAAAAAAGGTTGTAGATGTACAGAATTCTACCCGTTATGATCTAGAAATATACGACTGGTGTCGGTCGTGTTTAGAATAGCCCATCTCTTTCTATGGGTATCGTAAAAGACGACTAAGGGCTACCGCAAGCCCTGAGGAAATGTAACACCTCTAAAAAAATATAGTCGCCAACCCGCTTGGCCAGCATGGCATTTTAAGGACAATCATCCCTCATATACAAGACAATGTACATGAAAAGACCCATGTCCACCAGTGAAAGATAAAAGGGCCGGTGACAGTGAGAGTGGAAAACGTGAGGAGCACTAACAATACTAGCAATTGAATGTGACTTCGTCCTAACAACAGTCGAAAAATTGTCTTTTGTTTTTAAAGAAGGTCTTTGTTGTGGATAATTGTAGTGAAATCGTGTCTTCATGTTGGTATTGTTTTCTAGTCAACACATGGTCAAGCATGTAGTATGTACTGTAGATTTAATTCGCATGCCTGCACAATGTGCGAAGCGCATAGCTGACATAACAGTACCAGGTTCTGCACATAAACTATGAGTGTGCAAGTGTGCGGAAAGGCGATTGCTACGTTTTGCCAATTTCATATCTAACAATGAAGTATTGTACTAGTTTTTACCCGCGACCTTGCTCTCTAGGAATACAGTTTTTAATGTGGAATTTGTAATAAATACACTTTATTGTAGGTACATACAAAGTTTCACGAAAAGGTAATAAGTATTGGAAAACTTGGCAATATATAGTAGTCTACTACTTATTGCCAATCGAAGTCCTCTGAGGTAAGCAACCCTGAAAATCGGCAGAGGCAGTCATTTTAGTATTAGCAACATCAACGTGAGGAGTGAGGAGGCCTACATCCAGCAAAGGATGGCTTAGGAAGGAAATAGAATTGGTACATTCAATAGTAGGGTATATAGTATTATATTGGTCTCGTAATGGGCTTTGTAAGACTAGGACTGCGTTTGGCAATAAACAATGATAAATTAATTAAAATTGACCGTTATCCCCCTGTCGCCGATTCCATAAAAATATTCTTGTCAAGTTATGGTACATAGAATGAACTTAGTAAGTATCTACGCTATCTAATTATTTTTATTATTCTCGTAAATATTATACGTGTATCCGATAGTGTCGCAGCAGGACTAGCCCTGCACGATTTATGACGTAATCAAATTAATTTATCGAGGCCTCAGTCCGCCCCTGTTCGGTGAAATATCAGCGAGTTAACGTAAATTATGTGCGAGTTTAAAGCGACAATTGATTCCGCTAAATAGGGCAATGAGTTTTGGTGCGTTTTGCCATTTTATAGCGCGATTTTGGCAAACTATTATATAATGATTTATGTTTTGCTCTACTTTTTAATAAATTTTATTCATTATACATATTTTTGAACGTCCTATGTAAGATACACTTAAAAATTTAATAAACTTTTTTATGTGTAAAATCATTTTTTAAACTTATTCTTCAAATGTCGTTGAAGTCGAAATGAGTGAACTGAATGAAGATTTTCTTATCTATTGGGCAGTCGGATAAGTTCGCGGCCTTTTTATGGTGAAAATAATAACGACTATCTTTCGCCACTTTTCTGGCAGAGCCATTATTCTATCGCTATTTTTGGGGTTTCTGAGCGAAAAACTGATTTAAATGGTTTATGAAGACTTCTCTTGAACATAACTTTACTCCATTTAGGGAATTTTATAGAGCGGAATAAATGATAATACGAAGGTGCTGTCTGGACTGTATGGAGGATGCATTAAAACTGCCCAGCCAAGGTCCATCAATTTTTGTTTAGTCATCAAAGATGTATGCGGTCAGAATTAATCGTTGTGGACATCAGAATTATACGTTTGGCCACGTGGTAAAAGCTCGTAATACACAATGCCTTTCCAGTCCCACCATACACATAACATGACTTCGTGAGTTTCGGAGTTTTTGGATCATACTGGTAAATCCATGATTCATCACCTGTGGAAAAATCGTAAACGTGCCAAGATCATTCCACACGAACTTGTTTTTGAGCGTTGATGAGGTTGTGCGATATTATCCTCCTGGCTCGTAGATGCCCATGTAATATTTCATGCACACTCCCCAATCCAATCAGCAATCTCTCCTGAATCTCCTCGTAATTCGCCTGTTTTCACAAATTAAATGTTTCATTGCCGCCACGTTTTCTACCGTAACAGCCGTTAAAGCGCGACCGCTTCTTTCTTAGTCAGACAAACTAAATATATAGTCGATTACACTTAAGTTTATTGTACCAACGATACACAGTTGTCTTAGAAGGGTACTGTCTGCAAACGTTAATTAAAGTCTGTTAAAAGAATCTTCAGGTTTTAAAGAACATTTAAAATGATACAAAATTATAGCGCGGAAATGTTCCCGTCAAATATCCATTTTTAATGAGACAAAATAGTTTGGTTTAACTCGTAAAAAAGGAGGGAATATGGAATTTGGAATGTTTTGTTTTTATGTTATTGATAGTCATAGTTTTAATTGACATTAAATCAAAACAAATTCGTTTATTTAAACGTATTTAAACCAGCAAGTGTCCATAGAAAAAACTACTGCAAAAAATGGTTCAGTCGATTCAGGTCTAGTAATTTTGATGTGAATATTCCTCGCTATCGTCGTCCTATTAAGGTAAATGTTGATGCTATCATTTAAAACATTGAAGCAGAATAAATTCAAATTGATAAAAATTTAATAAGAAATTAAAATAAAATAAAAATCTTAATATTTTCTTAGGTTTTCGCGATTACTATACATTGCAATTAAACAACTTTTAACGGTTTAAATCGCGTATATTTGACATGATTTATATCCCGACGTTTCGAACACTTTGCAGTGGACGTGGTCACGGGGTGACTAATTGATTTTATTTGTCACTTGAGTTATTAAGAAATTATTACTACCGTCTGAAATTTTTTGAACTACCGTCTGAAATTTTTTAATCATAACATTCCCTATGCACGCAGTATTCGCTCACGGTGTCCAGAGGTCTTGCAGTATGGCGTTGGCCTTGTGATTTAATTAATTTAATGACTGGATCCCAAGCTGGTGGTACTCGCCAACCATCTTCTCTATTGAAATTTGGGTGTTTCTTAATTTCAATAGCCTCGCGTAACATTCTTGGCATGTACCGGGTACATGCCAAGAATGTTACGCGAGGCTATTGCAATAAGCTAATAACCGGAAAATTGCACAATATAATTGATCATTGGGCCTCTTATAAAATCTAAAAATATGTAGATTATACACAAAAAAGTATATCTAGTAAAGACAATTTTCTTTGCCGAATTTTATATAAATTTATTCCAGCTAAATTTATTAATTCAGTAGTGAATCGAGATATAATGGAACTACAAAAGCAAATATATATTCGGTACTGAAACTACTGAATCAAACTAATTGTTACACTAAATCTGTTATAGCACCCCAGTTGTTTAATTAACTTGTGCTTAAAATGACTAAATTATAGTGAATTTGCAGAAGTTTATTCAACAAACGAGTTTGGCTACCAATTGTGTCTAGGCATACGTTTTAACGATTTATTAAAAATATACTTCGTATAATAATTTAGTATATTATGTGCGTATATTATATGACGTTATCTGATCAAAGGGACGTCGTTGGTCACCGTTTCCAGTTATTTTATCATCCACTGCTGGACATGGGCCTTCTGCTGACCTTCAAACGCCATGGACTCGCCAACCCGCTTTAGAGGTGGGTGTGTGGCTACTCTAAAGCCAGTCGAAACCACACCATCGTTAGTTCGAACTTAAATTTTGTAATTCCTAAAATCCATTATTTTAATATTCTAATTAACTTTCGTGGCACATGTACTATATAAATATTAGTGATTTTCATAACACACTTTCAAAAGTGTGTCAAAAATCAATGTTGTCTTAGCAGTTGTGCCTTTTATTGTAACTAAGTACCTATCTATGTATAGGATACATACAATGCTGTAAGAATCCGACACTAAACTGATTTATAGAGAATACAAAGATCTATGCAGTTGCAGTGCGAAATGTAGCAAAATTTGAATGTGTATGTAACTTTTTATTAGTGTTGACAAAATCCATGAAAATGTACCTATGAATGTTAAAGTCATCAATTACGTAAATATATAAGAAATGTATGTAAAAGTAGCAGTTGTGTCGACATAAGTAATTAATTTGAGCAATGTCAATTGCAGTCGTGTCCCACAAGTACTTTTGTTCAATAAAATCTATAGCAGTAGCTGCCCTCGGTAATGTTCAATAGACATATCATTTGATTGTTTTAAGTATATAAATAAAAACAAATGTTATTTTTTTAAAGCTTTTACTGATTAAGTCTTAATATTCGGGAAAATATATTAGAATCGAAAATGAGATTCCTTTCCGCGGATAATATTGTCACATGTAATCTGTGGTAGGTGCCGCAGTCAAAGACTAAATAATCTTGCATGTAAATGTATGCCGCTTTTTCTCGGCTTTTAGTATTCGGGGTGGAGACAAACTGTTCGTGTGTCAGGTCGCTTCTTCGGTCATTTATCATGCCGGTGTCCATGAACTCACAGCTCTGGAGACTTAGTGCGAGGTCGAAGCCAACAAAGGGACGACATTAATCCAAATATGTTGTACGAGATTTAAGAAAAATGTGGTGATAGATAGAAAAATGTGTTCACATGTCAATAAAGTAGATTGACAAAATTACATGCAGTAATAAACAAAGTCACTGAAAATTGAAATTTGTAAACGATGTAATGATAAAAAGGATACACAAATTCATCCTTAAATACGTATTTTTAAAAATTGTCACTAGCTTCACGGTGAGAAATAAAAAATCCAGGTATAAAATAAGCAAGCTCCAGAAATGAAATAGTCTGGAGTATGTTTTACCACCATGTATCCACCAATACGCACTGGGCACGCGTGGTGGATTGCGGGAAGTGGGAAATTAAAAGCTGGTATATGTTACACTTTGGGGTGACAATTCTCCCTCCTCATTGCTAAGGGGTCGTGACCACGTCCATGGATTAGAATCCATGGGTGGTTGGGGTAAAAATAAGACTGCATATGATACAATATGATTCTTAGATACTTTCTCATTGCAAGGAGAGAATGAGACAATTTCGAGGAACAGGGTTTCCTGTTCAGTTATTACCTACCACTATTATTATGACCACGAGAAAGATCACGGAAGCAATAAAGGAAATAACATAGAAGAAGAGATGTAATAATGCAGCTTAAAAAGCTAAATCATATTAGTGTAAAGTAACAAGTCTACTAATACATCATTTAAAAAGTATTTAGTAAAAGCTTACGTAAATAGCACCCAATATAAATTCAATAAGCGAATTACTTAAACATCAAAACTTTACCGACGAGATCTCTCGCCATTTATTATAAAGTGAAAGTTACAAGGCAGCGGTTTTAAACTACTCCAACATTCTCTTTATTCGCAGCTTGCTTAAAAACCTCATGTTAGGTAACTCCATGAATAATGTCTACTTTAATTTTCCGACTAAAGTGAACTAAAGAATCTTATAAAAAGTGAGCAAGTGAGAGAGGGCGTTGAGTGCGGTCTTGGCAGCGGCAGCGGCGGCAGGGCTGTACCAACAGAGAGGGATTTAGTCGAACAATGTTGTTAACTTGGTACATTCATTTACTTGTCGGCACAAGTTTATGTGTCCTAATAAAGTTTGCTTGCTGTTTCGGGCTTCCCTTTATATGCCGAATTTAAGATCAAATAGTGAGAGTGCGTACGAACTAACTAAAGCATCCAGTATTATAATATCGACGACTCTCCAGTAAATTATTTATCGAATTAGATATCGAGCACTTTTGCTTGACTTTTGTGTCATTACTTGTTACATTACAAGGAAGAACAGTATTCTGGTCAGTCGAGCATGCAATATAACATATTGGTACTCACAAACGCCATTCGAAAAACGAAAAACTTTGACCTTCGCTTTTGAACAACGTCTACCGCCTAATGTTCGTGTTCAAACTTGTTGCTCAGAATGAGTTTCTTTCTATCAATCTTGGAAGAGTTCGATTATACAATTATCTAGTATCGTAGAATCAGTATGAGAAAGTGGCGTTGGGTGGGTCATATTCGCCGCAGGGCCAAAATCCGATGGGATAGACGAGTCCTCGCCACATACCAGGGTGTAGGACGCCCGCTGGCTACGTGAACCGACAAGAAGCTCGCCGGTGGTGGCTGGATGAGAAGAGACAAAGATCGTGAGCGATGGTGAGCCTTGGCAGACACCTATATTCAGATATCACTGGAACGTTACATTATACACAGAAATCTAATATCTAGTCTATTAAAATATTCTAAATTAAAGACAAAAACATCTTTGTACTAGCTTCTACCCGCGGCTTCACTCACGTGGCCTAAGCAGTTGCGCAAGATTTCTAACACCTGTAAAAGCACCGACATGATAGATTTTAATGGAAGTGCTCGCTTTCAGCCTAGATATTATCTTTTCTTGTATTTATTCATAACCTCCCGGGGTATTTATATACTGTTCCTCCTCGTAACTGTTTTCAGAAAAACTAAATTCCATGTAATCCATGCATACTTTTACAGCACTGTTGGATATCTTCTAAAAGTTGCTCATGCTCATTACTGATATCAAAGAAACATAACTCTTGAAGACTTGAAGAAAACTGTAGGGGTAGTTCTTTCCACAACCTTTGTTAACATGATATAAATCGATGTGTATACCTCATCGTACGTGACGGCTCATGTCAAGAAGTGCAAGTACATTGCGCTTCAATACCTGTGGTTATTATAACCCGAGATGGGCGTTGTAAAGAATAGCGTACAGTAATCGCGTTGTACATATATCTAGTAGAACACGCGAAGAAACGCAATGTATCCGGATGCTAATGGGTTCTGAGCCGTACTGGCTTGGGTGCTAGTGGTCGAATATTTGAACTGCGCGTCCATAGTTGGTCCATAGTTCATAGTTCAAATGGGTCCACAGATATTTTGGTATACCGATCCAGAAGTGAGAGCAGCATTACATGGCTTTTACCAGTCTCTTCCTCTAGGATATTGGTCTGTCTCGATCGTAAACAGGCGAGTGCATTTAGTGCTATTCATGGCTTATCCACGTATTTTTGTTAGTATTTTTCTGTTAATATGTTTTTCTAGAATCCCCAAGAAATTCAACAGAAAAAAATGAATTCTGGCTCGTGTCCACAATATGCATAGAATATTTTCCAATAATTTACTTCTTCTATACTTAATAAGCTTAGGTGGTTCATTTCTATGCGCTCAGACTGGTTTTTTTTCATTGTGGTTCACAGAGCCGTAGTTATCCGTAGTCGTAGCCGTAGTTGGTGAAAAAGCCGAGACCACTTAGCCCAGTGTCCAGGACATGGGGCTCTTCAAGAAGACTGAATATAATTCTGCACGGTCGGCAGCGCACCCGCATCCCCCTGATATTGTAGACGTCCATAAACGTCGGTAACCACTAACCATCTATAAAAAAGTTAAAAGATAGAAAGTACTAAAATTTTTCACCAAAAAACCAGAGGTCAAGCGCAAAGCCGCTGCTAAAAACTGCTTGTTTGTATTCGTATCCTTAGACATCTAGCAAATAGCAAAACTTATTTAATAAGCCATTGTTGATATGTAACGAAGCGTTTAACCACAATATATTGGGCTTTTCGTGCTCTTTCTAACACTCAAAGGAGCGAGATTTCCAATTAAATACATGTATTGTGCTTTTTTCGAGTATCTATTACTAAGATGCACCTAGCAGAGCCATCTGTTTGCGAGTAGTATCATTAATAAGGCGTTTAAATAAAACCTATTTTATTTGAATTATTAATACTACATTGATTTCAAACTTAATATACATAATATAAAATAAATAACCTAAAAATAAAAATACTAAAAATAACCTCGCTACTGTCCAGCAATCTCTATTATTGTCGTGTTGGAAATTGCTGGCGTGCGTACAGAAAAGAGCCGATTGACGTATTCCTTTTTTAAAATAATGAAGCCATTTTCGAGCAAGTAGGGAAAAAGTGTATTTCTGACTGGTGGGAGAAGAGGGAGGTTATTCACCTTGAAAATAAAGGTATCTTGCGACGTCTCAGACCAGTATACACTTAAAACTTTAAACATAAAAACTGAAACTGAAAACTTAAAACTTGATAGGTAATACCTACCAATTGTATTGTAAAATGTGAAGATTTACTATTTAGGAGGATAACAAGAATCTTTATTTCATATTATGGATTATTTACTGGCAAATTGATTGAATGGTATGCTAAAAGCATTGTTTTTCTACATTTGGAATAGATTTTTTCTAAATTCTCTCCTAAATTTCCAAAGATCGGTAATGAATCCGAGACTGTGCTAACTTTTTTTTATAGAAGATATGACAGATGGGCGGCCTATCTAATGGTAAGTGGTCACCCCCAGCAATGTTTATCATTCTCGACTGATGTTGACATGTATCAAGAATGTCCATTGGCGACAGAATTGACTTAATACGATGTGAATTGTCTATTATTATACCCCCTTTTTCTATAAAAAATTTTATTAATTTTTCAAGTTCCAAGGCTATTATTAGTAAATAACGCCACACTCAGCGGCCCACACTAGGATTCCCTGTGTCGTAGGTCCAGAGACACATACAAAGACGAACACAACACATGCAACAGCCAGACCAGAACAAACACCTGTCTTTAAACAAATGATTGTCCCACCGGGAATCGAACCTGGGACCTTATGCACAACAGATAGGGTCATTACAACTGAGCCAATTGGTCAATTGGTTAGCCAATATTAGTGAAGTAATTACACGTTACAAAAGAATTAATACACACCAAGTGTTACAAACTTTGACAACCCTAATACTCTATAGCCTTCAGCTCCTGACACGAGAGTCCGGCGGATAATCTACGAGTACATACATTTGCATAAAATTGAAAGTTGCCGAGAAAGTAGGAAGAGAGTTCGAGGTTAATTTGCTTGTCTAGTTTCAGTTAGTTTTGTTTGTCTTCTAATTGGACTCTCCAGTTAGCTAACTTTAATTTTCTGCATCCGCGGGGATTTGTATCTTGAAGATTTTGAAATTGAAATTTTAAATAGATTTATGAAAATTCACGATTAAGTAAAATGAGATTATTTAACTTCTTTTTTAAGCGAGCAGTTTTTTTAATGTTATTATTGTAGCTCATCTACTTGATTCAATAGTATAGTCTTACAAATTAATGATACATTATTGTATTATTAATTGCAGATAGATTCTTAATACCTACTTTTGGATTTTTTTTGTGGAAGCACGCGAGTAGAGCCAGATCTTTCCACTCTTTTCGACAATTCGAGTTCACACTTTGGCTTTCCCTTGGTACTCTCCAGGACTATCTCTTGCATTTGTTCTTATTTAATATGCATGTTATCCGGGAGTATAATAAATAATCAATCATTGATTTATTTAAGTTTTTATTACTGAAGTAGCTGTGTCCGTGACCAATATTCGCGTGGACTTCATAATTAATGATTACAACAAAAACTTTGCATCGGATTTTAATAGGAAAGTGTCCTAAATGTTTATTCAGTACGTAAATTACAATTTATTAGAAGTTTAACTAAAAAAAATTGAGTGATGCGTGGACAGAAGAACAGAGTTTAAACTTTGTTTCATTCATAATGAACATACGCAGATGTTATCTTTTTTTTAAATATGCCATATACAGACACGATTTCGTCACGATTTTATTACATGTATGTATGAGTATATATATTCGCATCATTGTTTATATATACAAGGGAATTTAAATTAATGTTTCTCTAGACAACCATTAGAAGCGCGTTCATTGACCGTACCTCCACTAGTCTGCTTCACTCGCTTCTATATATTTTGTGTTAGTCTAGACTATAGCGGGTTTGCAAATTTTTCGATGTCATTAATACATCCCGTTAATCGTCCATCTGGTTTCCTTTTTCCAAACAATAACGACTGCCACCCCCCAATCAGTCTACTATTTTCTATCTAATATTTGACTGTAATAAAATTAGGACATATATCTATGGTGAGATTTATAAAAGAAGCTTACCGCTGCATTTTTGCAGCCAATTGTGAAGAGCCCTTATGGTGCCTCTGCAAGCGTTGAGCCTCTCTTCGCACTTCACACACCCTTCAATATCTTTGTGTATACCTATAAATCTATCTTACGTATTATATTTTAAACTAGCCTCGTGTTTCACGCGGGAAAATCGATTCATTCTCTTTCTCAGATCTTTTCTCTTAAAAAAATATTATACTTACTCAATAAATGCATAATGAATTTCGTGTTATTTTATTCATGACACACACAGTCATTGTAAAATATAATCAAGTGAACTAAGACACAGTGGAAAATAGATCTTTGGTTTCGTTCGATTAAATATACGGAGTTTAAAAAATGCTATCGTTCATCTGTGGCGACATTTTTGCAAACAAATCGTGGCTAATTTCACATCGTTGAAGGTAGAGTGACAGATTTCTTACGAGTAGCTAAAAACTAACTCCTGGCGAGAAATATTAACAGGTAAGCACAAACTATTTTATAAAATATAACTTAATCACCCTTTCAGTAAAACAGTCATTTTTATAATGTGTATAACAGATAAAAGGTTTTCTTAGGTTTTCGCGATTACTATACACAGCAATTAAACAACTTTTAACGGTTTAAATCGCGTATATTTGACGGGGTCGACCCCGTGACCACGTCCACTGCAAAGTGTTCGAAACGTCGGGATATAAATAATGTCAAATATACGCGATTTAAACCGTTCAAAGTTGTTTAATTGCTAGATAAAAGGTTGTTGAAAGAATTTCTGTTGAGGTGTTGGTGGTGACAATGTTATAATTAAGGTTCGCCTACCCATAGAATTGTCAATGTACAATATCTTCGAATACGGCGCTTTAAGGTATAGACGTCTATACGGCAAAAAAAAAATACTAGCAAAAATCGGCAGACGTTGTGCTGCCATAGAAGTTGATGTGCTGCAGCGTCATCAAGTGGCGAGTTACAACAAAGTCGATAGCATAAAAAAAACCTTCTCCATGAAAAGATACATAAAGATATGTGCCTTTCATGGTGATCGGTTAAACGGTGTCACATCAGATATACCAACATCCTATATCCTATCCTATATATATATATATATATATATATATATATATATTAGAAATTAGCAATAATGGATTGTTATCATAATATTCTATAGGAACCCATTAAAGTTATTATACCTATTAATAATTTATTAATCCCGACTTCAAAAGATAAGAAGTTGTATTGCTGATGTGTACATATATTCTACGTAGATATTTTTATCTTCGTATACCAATTGCTCTGGAATGGTAACCCCGATTGGAATCATTCATTCACTAATGTATTGATATCACAGTGGCTTCATATAAGTTTAATAATTATATAAGTACATGTAAACGTGAACTTTACGGTTACGTAGTTATGTGAAGGGTTGTACAATTAAGAAAATAAGAAAAAAACCAGTATCCATTAATGATCTAAATTTTTAATAAATAAAAATAATATAAAAAATATAAAAAAATAATATATACATATATTAATATATATGTATATATAATATTTTAATATATACTTAAAATTGGATTAAATTTATTTTTTCGGGGCCCACCCAATATTCGCTCGTGACCCACCGGTGGGTCGTGACCTACGAGTACACTTTGGGAAACACTGGTCTAGGTACTTCGGCGAAACAATTGCGGAGTTTTCTAAACAAAGATCCAATATCGGAGGAGATCTAACTTGGCCAATATTGGAGTCGAGAAGATTCGGGGCTGGTGTACACACTCAACGACTCTTACTCATAGCGTGCAATCGTCGTGCAGCATTAAAGAGTGCACTCGATGTTTTAGTTTCAGTTTTCGTTTAATTTTTAGTTGTAAGTACTGTAGCTAAGTTTTATTATTTTTAAACCAAACAAACGCCTGATCTTTGACCTTTTATTGTTTGTCGATTGTTTGCTCGTCTACAGGAATCCCGATCATGCCAAATTGGCTAACATATTTTGTATTATTATTTATTTATTCTTTGTAACCCATCTGTATATCGGCATGGATTTATTTCACTTGGTACAATAATTTCTAACTTAAAATTTCGTTGTTTCAAGATCATATTTAAATAGAAAATGCTCTAACATCTAATTTTTAAGATGAAGCAAAAGTTATTTAAAATTACACTAGTCTTTAATATTTGGAAAGAAGAACCGATAATATAGATTTATTTTTGGTACCTACCTTTTTGAAGATAAGGCCGTATCGAGAATAATATGGTTTTCAAGAGCTCCTGAGTATGGTGTTTTGTCTTTTTTTACATTAAAAACTTGTTTATGGGTAGGTATTATATCGCAACATTTGCGTGTTACATGCATGTTATAGTTACATGCGACATCGTAAACTTTTATTTTTATTTATTATACCTAATATTTATCAAGTCAAGAGGAGTGTCGAGGCCGATCTAGATTCTTTAGCTTTTGTAAGGTCATTTTTGTCTGCGATTAACCCCCGCCGAGCTACGGGTATTTAGTGTGACTATTGCGCGAAAGTACCCAGAAACGATTTGGCTAGTTTAGGTTAGAAGAGTGAGACGTGCGCGAAGCGTAGCGACATGATCACCTCACACTTAATGGTTATTTTTTTAAAACAACGCGAAATTCCTTCCTAGCCGGTAACCATTTTATACATTTTCTTACATTTCATAATCATAACCAGTTAGTAATATTATAAAATTCCTAGAAACGTCATAAATTTCCTAGGTATTGTATGTAATAAGTTAATAACGTATCTTTGATAAAATATTTTATACATTTCCTAAATCAACTTGGCATTTTATAAATTTCCTAGGAATTGTATAAAATTCCTGAATTATATACATTTCCCATAATATATACAATATTGAAGAGGTCACAAATTATTCGTATTGTGTTTTTTTTACTAAAAATTTTGTGTAGGTATGTTGTATTTAATAAATATGAATGAAAATTGAGTTTTCAATAAAATTTTTGTTCGTTCCATTCCAAGTACTATTAGATTATAAATATGTACCTATATTTTATTCTTGTCTAAAACTGCAATAAGTATAGTATAATTATTTAATACTTTCCAAATATATGTAAAATCTGTTTTTGTTTGTTAATTATTACATTAATAAACTCTGGAATTCACGTAATATTTCACTCTCTCGACAGTTTGACGCGATAATCTAACATTAATTAATTCAATCGTTTGTAGAGCCCATAAAATAAGTGATTTAGCATCCTATGTTTATGAATGTCGTAACTTTAGCGATGACTAATGGGCTGTAATGGTGAGTAAAGTACTTACGCGGTCTCTCTTTAATGACGCGAAACTTACTACGAGCTATCGTCCGCCAAATGTAATAGAATATATACATACATACATAGATATGGGTATATAAATTGTAGATATTAAAATATGCTTGAGTGCAAAGACCTATTTCCTACAATAAATAGCTTATACATGTAGACGTAAATTAGCGATTTATGTTAACGAAAGTATAAGACAGATTCTTGTGTGATATCTTTATATGTCCGACCAAAATTATACGATTCTAGGATGGCACAATCGTATACACATCTTCATATTATCAACAAAGTTTTAATATTTGTAGGAATTTTGCATTGACGAGAACTTCTCAAAAGTGATAGCCGTACATGGTTACATGGTTACAGACTGGGTGGAATTCTACTGAACCTTCAGTTTTTTACTACCAGAGTTTTCACTTAGCTCCCCCTTCACCGTGCACCCCGATGGAGAACTTTAGGTTATGGTAGACATCTTGTAAATGGAATACAGTGTAACGTGTATGATTTATTTTTGCTATAATGGAAAACAAGTTAAATGCTCCATGCAGACTTTCTGATTATAGTAATACACATCTACTTGGGAGATACTTGTAACATGTGTGTTTCTATGAAATGATATTATTACTTTTTAATACTGTTAACTTTCGTCTTTTTTAAGTGGCCTCTAAAATGTATTTTTTATATATTTAATATGTCACCAATCATATTATATTTTTTAGAATGGAAAGTTTAATAAAAATATTAATCAAAACGGCCTAAATATTGACTTACTTTACTTAAAATTATAAATAGTTTAATTCATTATCATATTTTAACGTATAGACGTTAACAAAGAGGCTGTCATAGACGACCTCTTTATTTTTTCTTTAAATAAAAGACACTGGCTGCAGCAATATTTTTTCACGATCTTTAGATTTTCCCGCGTTCTTTATTTTCATCGAATTATTTAAAATTTAATCTACTGTAATTTTATAATTAGTTAGTATAATTAGTTATAATTAGATTTGTGTCCGTTGGTATTTATGAGTACAGAATTACGGTTTGCTATAATTAATATTTCTTGCATTGTAACATCGCAACATCGATCATCATTTTGGTTGATCGATAGATACCTTGTATAAGCGGTTTAGTGAGGATCGCTCATCACAGTACATTGATATATTCATATTTTAATGACAACTTCTCTTCAATGCGAAGCATCTCTCTCTCGTCTACGAGTATCTTCTGTACTTTTATACATTTCCTTCGTATTAATTGAAACTAAAACATTTATTGCCACATAGTGCTTTTTACGTTTATAAAGTATCAATTTAATTTGTGAATGTTTTTAGGAAAAGAAGATGTAAAGAGTAATAAAAAGTAAATAGTTTATAATAACAAAAATCTTGATAATTTAACTTTGAAGGAATTTTAGGATTGCAGGACTGCAGTTTTCGTTTTAATATTTCACCAAATCAATTAGTGAACGAAATCTGAGTACTCAAAGCAATTTCTGAATGTAAGGCGAAGTTCAAACCGGAGAGTTGTCACTCGGGCCGCTAACGAGCCAAGTTGTACAATTGGAAACGTGCTTCAAACACGGCATAACTATTTCGGGTAAGGGCAAACTACAATTTATTATGGCAACAACCATATTGAGTTTGCGCCATGATTAATAGAAAATTATGGTAATATTAACAGAAGATAAACAACGTATTATATCACAAAATTCTTAACTAGAGTGTTAATGTGTGTGAGTAATTAAATCTTATAATTTGTCTTATAATAACCTCATTAATTAAATATTTTAATAGACAGTTTTTACTTCAAGCTATACCTATGTGATGTTATCTGAACAGAGGGACCTTATTGTCTACATAGACTTTTAACTTTGGTTAAGATTTCGTCACATAAAATTGCATTGTTTTAAGAAGTTAAAAACAAGAGTTAAATGAAAACATACAAACAAACGAAAGAAATTTAAATATAAACAGGTTCTAACATTTATTTTTAACACCTTTGTTATGTTTTAACTCAAAAAATTATGTCGGTATTAAGATTTCACTAAAGTCTCGATATCCAATAAGTTGGATAAGGTTTATTTTGTTAGATAATGTCATATAATGTGACCTTTTACCTCCATTTTTTTGTATAATATTAGTATTAGGCCAAGCGGAGCGTCAGTAATCAAATAATATTTCTATTTTAGTCGTAATTTACAATAAATATGAGTAGGTACAAGACATAAGGAGTGAAATTATGCAATACCTAAATAAGAATTTATGATCGAAAAATATCTTAAGTGGATGTTAATTTAATGATGACCAGGAAAAATAAAAAGAATTCCGATATGTTTACATTAACACTAAGATAAAACTGTCCACTCTAACGGGAAGGTTTCGTAGCCATTAGACTAAAAAGAAACATTAGATAAGAGACAGTATAATGACGCTAATAAATTTCTTATTACATCAACTTGTTTGTTGTTTATTATTTTTTATTCTCTCTTCATAGAAATCTTACATAGAAACTTTACGTAGAAAATCTTATTATGCTATTCGAAAATAATAAAAACAATAAATATTTGGAAGAATCTCGATCGTGTTTATAGCTTGATACATTTTTAGGGTGGAGACAAAATAATGAACGAAGCCAACTACGACTATAGTTGGATCGTTTTGCTTGCCTATATTTTGCTGTAGGCAGTTAATTGATGCACACGCCTAGGGTTTCCGATTTCTCGAGGTTTTTTAGTTCTCGGGTGTCGAGAGTTCTCGAGCCTGATTTCTCGGGTCTTCTCGGGTTGTCGAGAAAAAAGTAAATTTTTGTCTAGATTTTTTATTTAAATAATAAAAAGAGTCTTTAATTTAATTGTGTTTATTTTAAATGATAAAATCAACATAATTTGAAACAAAAAACTAATTCTTAATAAAAAATCAGCTCAAAACAAATATACTAACTAAAAACAATCATATTTTTTCTTCTCACCATAACTAATCTCACTAATTTTTAATAAAAAACAAAATCTCTGTTAACAATCAGCTTAAAACAAACATTTTTAACTAAAAACAATCATAAATTTTCTCATCATAACTAAAAGTCACTCACTAATCTCACTATGTGGGTGATATGGTATGCATCACAATTTTTGGCAGTTTTAATGTAATTAAATAATAGGTATCTGCTATTAATACGAAAAAAATAACTGTCTTTAAGCCTACTTATTAATTCTTATAAAATATGCCTTAAGATAAACTAAAGCATTAATAGATTTATCAGACAGGCGGCTTCTAATCTTACTGACCACATTTCCCGATATGGAAAATACCCTTTCATTTTCTGTTGAAGTCGGCTTGACTGAAATTAATGCCTTGTATAGTGTTTCCAGATTAGGAGTCCTCTTGCCTGTTTTTTCAAATAGCAAAAACTCTTTTTTTATTATTGATTTTGAAAGCACCACAGCATTAGTTGATTCATCATTTTTCGAAACACCTTTTATTGCTCTCTCTAATTGAGCTGCAAAGCTGTCTTGTTCAGGTTCTGATTCGCTTACGCCTGCTTCAACAACTTCTGAATTATTTTCTGTCAAAGGTTCTGTAGTAGTGGGAACAGTGGGGTATAGGCGATTGAATAAGTCTTCAGCATATCCAATTAAAAATGTCTTGCTATTATCGATAAAATAATCACTCTTTTTGTGCATAAAATTATCGGGGCTGTTTAGGTAGCGTAGCAGCGATATTAGAGGTGTATTCCGACGATCTGATATTTTCATTTTAAGAGATTCTACTAATTGAAGAGCCAAAGGGTGGTCGATATTTTGTAATTGTTTTAGCAACACGTCTATTATAGCCTCTGCAGTTAGTAAATTGGCACTTTGTCTGCTCAATGCTTCTACTGCAAGTTTCGTTGGCGTCAATATCAACAGCAATTTTTGTAGTACACAAATATTTTCCTCCTTCCATTTAAATGAGCTATCTAAATCAATCAAGGCTTTTTTAATGGAATTTTTTAACTTCAAGAAACGCTCAATCATTGTTAGCTTTGAATTCCACCTAGTTCTGACATCCTGTAATAAGGCTAGTTCTGCCCCGAATTCAGTCTTCACATGTTTTTGTAGTGTGATATTTCTGAGAGGACTCTTTCTGAAAAATCTTATGATCGAACGGGTCTCATTCAGGACTTTATTTATGTCGTCATCAGGTTGCAATATAGATTCTTCATCAGATTCGTCGTCGATATCAGTGCTGGCTTCATCAGAGCTGCTGTGTTCATCGTCGCTAACAGGTGTGTTTCTTCTAGCAACTGTAGTTTCTGGTTTTTTTTTACAAAAGGTATCAAGAATAGCCAAATGGATGGCATGGTTTACACAGAGGACCATCTCACAGGGGCTCTCTCTGCCAAATTTTTTCATAACATTTGGCCCGTCGCTGGTTACGGCCAAGACGTAATGCTCGAAGTTTACCCCAAAGTATTTCAAACGCTCCTCTACTATTTCTCTAACCTCTGCGGCACCGCATTTTCCGGGTATGTAAACTAGCCCCAAATTGTAAACTTTTGCCTCTGCTGTATGGACACAGACGCTAAAATATCGTCTGTTTCGTATGCTTGTCCACTCGTCAATTGTCACACTTAGCCGGTTTCCTGATGTGCAAATCTGAGAAAGCTCTTTTATCATCTCTTTCTCCTTTTCATCATAAAACTTCAATATTAGGTTCATTACTTCGGTTTGGGTCTTTGGGAGTTTATACCCCTTGGCAACAAGTGATTCACGGATAAATTCACTTTTAGTAATGCCTCTTATAGTAAAACCGTCTTGGGCAGAAAGTTTAGCTAAAATTTCACCTAACGATTTTCTGGGTTGAACGTCAAATTTCAGTGTCTGCTGTACGTGCATAGTTTCAAAAGCACTTCTAGATTTTTTTGGTGCCGTCACCCCGGAACTGGACGAGCTGGTAGATCCGTCTTCTGTGTTCATTTGAGCCTCGGTGGATCTTACATCAATTTTGTGTACATGAGCTAAATGCCTCACTAGTCCGCTTGTGTTTGATCCTTTACAGCAGTGGTTCTCAAACTTTTTAAATGACGGAACCCTTTTGGGAAGCAAAATACTTGATGGAACCCTACAATAAAACAATTATTTTTATAAGTGTATTCTATATTAATCAGCATAATAAAAGTACAATGTATCAGTTACTAATTATTATTTACTTCACCACTTGGTAAGGACAATAATAGAAAACATTAAAAAAGAAAAAATCTAACTAGTGGGAGGTATGAAACTGTTTTTTATTTTTCATCAATTGCTTGATATCAGGTTTGATGGAAGAAAGTTGGAGTCTCATATCAGCTTCGGCGTCCAGTCTATTGCGATATTTTGTTTTCGTGGCTGCGTAGGTAGAGAATCCTGTTTCGCACAAATATGTAGTTGGGAACGGGAGAAGAATATCCAGAGCCATTTGGCCAAGCATTGCATATTCATCTTGGATTCTGCACCAAAAATCATTAAGAGGCGTCGTTTTGAACAATGACTCCATACTTGTGTCTGATGACATTTCTAAAAGAGATTCATATATCTCATTTGACATGTTTTCAGGCTTTTCCAAGTTGGGTAAAAAAGGATTATGAATCCAGGAGTTCACTTTAATTTTTGTATTGTGTTCTTCGGGAAAATACTTTTCAAAAGATGCGCGCATCGAACTGAGATATTGGACCAATTCTTCAAACACATTATCTTCAAACATTTCTGAGTCGTTTTCGCTAACAAACTCACTGAGTAACGTAAAACTTTCTATTTCTTTCTTACCAATGCAAATGATCCAAAAATCTAATTTTCTTTTAAAAGCAGTTATTTTATTATAGGCCTGAAACACTGTTGTCTGTTTACCTTGCAACGATAAATTTAATTCGTTAAGTTTTTGAAAGATATCCGCCATAAAAGACAATCGGAACAACCAAGTTTTATCATACAAACGGTCCTTCAAATTAAAAGAAGTATCTGCTGAAAGAAACATTTGTAACTCGGCTCTAAGTTCAAATAGCCTTGTTAAAGTTTTTCCCCGAGACAGCCATCGCACTTCTGTATGGAGCAGCAGTGTTTTATGTTTGCTGCCATAATCTTCACACAATAATGAGAACAATCGGGATTGTAGTGGTCGTGATTTGATAAAATTAATTATTTTTACCGCTTCATCCATAACTAATTTTAGATTAGACGGCATTTGCTTCATCGCAAGTGCTTGTCTATGCAGAATACAATGACTGGAACTACAATTAGGCGCTTTATTTTTCATTCGTGACACTGCTCCTGCTGTTTTACCTGTCATCGCCTTGGCCCCATCTGTACAAATGTCAATGCAATTGTTCCAACTGAGATTATGTTCTTCAAAAAATATATTTATTTTATTAAAAATTTCTTCCCCGGTAGTGTTTGTAAGCAGCGATGAACACATAAGCATGTCTTCTTCAAAAGAACTTTTATATGGATATCTCACAATAACCAGCAGGATAGCCAAACCAGCGACATCAGTCGACTCGTCCATTTGCAAAGCGAATCGTGTATTTTGTAGACGTGTAACTAGTTCTTGTTTGACGTAGCTTGCCAGATCATGGATTCGTCGTGAAACAGTATCGTTTGATAGCGGAACAGTAGAAAGATGCTTTGCAGATTTTTCATCAAGCATACATTTTGTTATGTCTAATACACATGGTTTTATTAATTTCTCAGCGATAGTGTGCGCTTCACCTGCTTGTGCAATGCGATAGCTAACTAAGTATGATGCCTCCGTGGCCTTTTCGTTGGTAGTTTGTGTTACATGCATCATATTTTTTTGACTTTCTAATAACTGATCTTTTTTGCGAACAAAAAATTCTTTATTCTTGTCTTTAGTCTCGGGGTGTACGGTTTCTAAATGTCGACGCAATTTGGCAGGTGCCATGGAACTATTAGGAAGCAGTTTACTACAGAGCATGCAGAGAGGTGAGCCGTTGGAATCAACAAATCCGAAACTGATATAAGATTCATCATACTTCCTTTTTTTCGTCTTTGAAACCGTCGAGCTTGACGTCGTGGCACTCGTGGCATCATCTTCTGGATCGGTGATTGCTAAATTCTCCGCGCGCATTGCTTTTGAACATTCAGCGTCATTAGAAGATGTTGTTGGAACACGTTTAACACCTTTAAGCCAACGTTCCATTCTTCTTTATTTATAATGTTACAAGTCAGGATAGTGGGGTTTAAATAATGCACAATCGTTACTGCGTATAAGAGACTAAATTTAGAACCTACAGGGAAGAAATGTATAAAACTGAGACAACAGAATACAGCAGGCAGTAAAACAATGAACACTAGTTTCTCGCTAGCGAGCTTGTAAGTAGGTAGTAACTTATCGCTCCGAACGCTAATCATCAACTGACGACGCCAACGCGCGATCGCCGCTTTTATACTTAGTCCTAGACTCGATCTCAAATATTCTCGAAAATACTCGAGTCGGCACCTTTGATAAACAAAAAGCAAAAATAAAAACAGAAATTTAAAAATAGCGTTGTAAACAATATCGACTTTATCCTTTGAAGTTAGAGACGAAAGTCGCTAGTTGACAACTATAGCGTCTAATTCAGAGGCGGCTTTTATCAAAGAGACTGAGCGCTTACAAGTATACTACCCGCTCGTTTTAAGTTTGCCGCTGGCGATAGGTATGAGTGTATGACGTTCGAAATTTTTTATTTAATTGTAACAATAAAAATTGTGTACGTTAGATATTTGGGTAAAACTATGACACATTATAAGTTTTGTTGTCACGTGGGGGAGGGTACGCGCATTCCACAGACCGGCAAACTTAGAGCGAACGCGTTGTACAAGTATAAAATTGTTGAGACCAAACTTATGAGATATTGTACCAGCTAATGTAACACAAGCTTATACAAATACAAATAAATAAATAAATAACATTCATAGCGTTTTGTCTCCGCGCGGCCGCGGAGTCCGCACAGTCGCGGAGCGACCAGAGAGAGGTGTTTTGATTTTTTTATTTCTAAATTCTTGCGGAACCCCGACAGAGGTATCACGGAACCCTAGGGTTCCGCGGAACACACTTAGAGTATAGCTGCTTTACAGGATATGGTTTTAGGACATTTTAGACATTGCGAATTTGAGGCGTCCTTATTTTTTTTGAAATATTTCCAAACTTTGGAAGTTTCCATTTTGGTCCATCAGTTGTAAAATCTATAACAAACAGTTCAAGGATTAGTAAGTATTTTAGTACCTACAAAATAACTGACGCAACAGTGGGGAGGCCTATGCCCAGCAGTGGGTTGATGTGGTTAGGTTAGGCTGATGACGGGCGAAGCCGTGGACGGAAAGCTAGTTTTAAATAAATAATAACAAAACTTACCTGTTTGTTCTGCAATTCTATTACTCGTACGTTACTAAATAAGTACACTATGCTGGCTTTATGATCCGATTTTCAATCCGAAGTAATCCGAACACGGCGGGAGTTGAAACACGAATGAACGAAACACAACTGGGGCCGCGCGGGCGCTTGCGTTTGTCGGCGAAAACAAAGGATACCGACAGACACGAGCCGCGCTGTCAAAGGATGCCGCCGATTGCCGCCGCCACCTCGCATTTACAAAGAAAGCTAAGCGTAAAAATGTTTATTTAAATTTCTCGATGTCTCGACTTTTCTCGAGCTGAATTTCCCGGGAACGAGACCAACCGATTTCCCGGGAATTCCCGGGACGAGAATTCCCGGGAACAAACCCTACACACGCCCTATTAAAATTTAAATTATAACTGAACATGAGTGCACTTCAAGTTAATTAGGCGAAAGGTAATACTGGCGGAGCACAGCATTAAACTGAAAACTCGGTAACGAAGTGTAAGTTGTTTGGTGGATGTGTCGGTGCAAACGGGAAGGAACCGGAGATACTGGTAAGCTGCCGTTTGCGCAAATCAGCGAAAAGTCAAACGGGACAAGGCCCTACTTTTCTCGTATGACCGTATTTTTTTTTTAGTTTTTGGTGTTCTATGAAAATCGTTTTTAATTTGTCATAAAATTATGTAATATTTAAACTATCCTTCTATTTACTAATAAGTTTATTTTTAGACTAATTTTATTAATTGTTACAAAGATATTAACAATCTCTATAATCATCTATAAATGATAAATAGTCGCGCATTAATGACTTGTGGTTCAATTCTCTCTTGTAGAAAATATTGCAGCAAATAAGCTAAACACAAATTGTAATATTTCTCCAAATGCGAAATAGTTTGGTACCTAATGTAATGACTAAAGAAATCAAAGAATCGCTACCAAATTTGAATATACCGACTCATATACAGCGTGTAACCGAATCATTCCCGAAACCGGAAACCTTCCCAAAACCTAGATTCTGTTCCTGATTCTGATTTCACTGACATGAAAATTTTATAAATCTCATTGTATTGGACACGCAGAGCACTTCTGTGTATAGTTGACCTATAGGCGTGTTAACTGTTGACTCGTGTAAAACAACTGACAATAAGTCATGAATAATGTCACTGACACTCCTACAACGTGCAAACCTACGGGCCAACATATTATATCTGAACGTCAGCGCCCTGCGTTCCCTATCTATGTCTAGGTCATCACATCACTAAATGTCTCCGTGACCCAATACCCCAGGTACTTAAACTCCGATACTCTTTTGAGAGGGGTGCTACATAATATGACTGGCGGAACATTGTCATAACTTATACTGCCAGTCTTAAACACTAGCCACTCACTCTTATTCGTATTGTACCTGAGGCCATAGGCCCCACAAATACATATATCGCTCACAAATACTCAATAATTTCCTGAGGGTACTAACCGAAGAGCTCAGCAACACCATATCACCAGTATAGCTGATATTATTAATGGATCTGCCACCAGATATTTATTTATTTGGGGGCGAAACCGCATACAACCTCTAGTTAATAATAAACATGCTATCTATAGAAAATACATTACACCGGACCATAAAACTAAAAAAAGCGTAAATTGTTTACATTAGAACTCCGTTTATACAAAACACTGCTTGCACTACCAGATTTTATTTTACGTCGATGATTCAATAAACATTACATGCATCGCTGCTGTTGTTTGCACTGTATAACATTAATATCTATTGCAGCGATGGAATGTACCTAAACATATTGGTAATATCGTAAAAAGGTTATTGAACTTAGTTCGTGCGGACGGTGTTCAATGCATTTTTAAGAAACATATTTTTATTTGAGACACGTCAAAAGGTTTCAACCATTTTTCATAAAACACGCCTTACGTGAGTTATGTGACCTGACTGACAATCACGTGTTAAACTGATTACGGTTTTATCACAGCTTTATCTCCTCATGAAAATGTGCGTAAGAGATGTATGGTCTTAAAACGTCACGCTGGCAAAGCAGGTTAGCAAATATGCTCTTTCTAAATGCTCCCAATACGTTGAATACTATCTTATATTTCAACTTTTCCAAATATGCATTGTCTAGAGTGACATTGATTCTCCGACTCGAAATTTTATTAATTATGTATTCTAATACTGAAGTGCCTAAGTAGTCGTTATAAAACAAA
Organism: Sesia apiformis; assembly: GCA_914767545.1. Classification (NCBI taxonomy): domain Eukaryota; kingdom Metazoa; phylum Arthropoda; class Insecta; order Lepidoptera; family Sesiidae; genus Sesia; species Sesia apiformis. Next base: position 5,411,987 of record OU611962.1, read on the forward strand.
TATCGCTCTACCTGCTTGCTACCTGCGTATAATGAACTTTGAAAACAAACATTCGTTAACATAAACTTAGTCCTCTCCAAACAAGTGGTGTCTAGACTCTACTGTCAGGTCTACCAACATGTGTTTGACTTGGAGCGTTTTACCAATTTAAGTAATGAATCTTGGTATTACACAAGTAACCAAGTACTGTACACAAAACCTATAGGAAGTAGGAACTGAAGTCTGAAGTCTGACTACATACGAGTACAACACTTTTAATTAAACTTCATTCTCACCACACAAGGGCCGTTGAGGCCCTAATAAAGAAGTTTCACTTGCAAAATTTTCGTTTATATGTAGGTATTTTATTATATATTACTTACTGTAACTTACTGAACATATCTTCAGTTACAGGTATTGTGTTAATTAAATAATATATTTTACTGCAGACCTCTAAATACGTAACCGATTCTTTAAAAGCAACTAAAAGCTAAAAGCAAGCGACAAACAGCTAAACATTTTACGAGCAGTTATTATTTCATAAAATGAATAATTGAATTGAATTCTACAACTACAAACAAATACAAAACACTATAAACACTGTTTATTACGAGTGTACGTACTTTACAGATAGCATTTGATTTTCCTTCTGGAACCTATAGGTAATAGTTTGAAGTCTTGTTTTACGACTAAATAGTGTCTTTTTACGACACCTGCCTAAAGTTGAGGCATGTCTTTGAGGCATTCTTTCAAAAGACCATAAATAGTTGGGTTAGGGCCTGATAAAAATAAAATTAAGACACATAAAATATATAGTTCAAATATCATATTTCTTCTATTGCAGGCGAGTAGCGGCGCGGAGCCTCAGGTAGCGGTGCTCTGCGAAGCCGGCGCCACCTACCACCCGCAGTACATGTCCGCCGCCGGCCGGTGGACTCCGGACCTCACTACCAAGCCACACAACTGCCTCAAGGATAAAATGGAGATACTGGATTATTGCAAAAAGGTGAGCCTCGTATTTTATTCATATACGTTCAAGGGCATTATTTATATCGTGGTTAACATGAACAATGCTGTTTTTTTATCGAACGAAGGCACCAGATGAGCATATACCAGTTCACCTGATGGTAAGTGGGTACTGTCGCCCATGGTCACCCGCGGTACATGCTAACATCAGTCGAAAATGACAAACGTTGGCACGCCCCCGGATGCGTTGCCTACCTTTGGAATGGGGAGGGATAGGATAGGATGGGATGGGAATTGGCTCTGCCATATCTCACTCACTACCGATACACGTACCTGCATGGGGGAAATAGAACAAAGTGAGGAAATAGGAAATGCAGTACATTTCACGATAGTCTTCTTTTAGAGAGGGGTACCTAACGTTGCCAATTGAGTGCGCCCAGCGACTGTGGGATTGCAGCGAGCACCATCTCAGCGTGCAGCGTGCAGTCGTTGTTTTGACCTTTCAATTTCATAGTCAGAACCCAAATAATTCCGAACCTTACCAGCTGGAATGAAGTTACATGCTGTAAAAGATTTAAATTAGTCTGAAACAGTAGAAATAGGCCAACTTTAAACATGAATAAATAAAACACGCCGTTCCAGTAACTTTAGACGTCACTGAGCCCACTACTATTGATTCAGTTTCAAAGTTTCATTATGAACAGAATTTATTTAGCGTAAAATTAAAAAAGCGGTATGTATAGGATTCTGCTAAGTCTGTAGAAACACGCATCTCTCCTGGTGTTGCAGGTGTCCATGGGCAGCAATGACCATTTGCCATCAGGTGGGCAAAATTGCAAACGGGCGTTCATAAAGAAGATATTTCTTCTTTTTGAAAATATGTTGGTTTCTATTAAATAACGAGGATGATTAAAAGTAATAATGTTTTCTATCAGTGGCTAAACAATACTCATTTTTAAATTGATGACTTCATTTCCCTTATTATAATATAAACAAGTGTATTCCTTTGACACTATTTAAATTTCAACACAGGTATTTTTGAACCAAAGTCGATGGTTTCAACATCTTTCTTTCCATATTTTCTCAGTAATATTTAAACGGTTGTTTAAAACACTAAGCGCACTTAAAATATCTAAGAGGTAGATGAATGCTTCGCAACACTTACTTAAATTAAACTTCCTTTACAAACTCTGTAAAGCGCAATTTTGGAAACCAACGGTCTGTAAATAATGAGCCTTTTTAACATCAAATAAGTTTGTATAATGTAAAGAGTTCGTTTCAAGTTTGAGCTAGTTTTCGAAAGTCTCGCCTCGTGGCTCACGTTCGGGCGAGCGTCTCGACGAAACATTCGCACTTTCGGTGAGAAACTTGCTTACACGAGCGCCTGCCTGTTCATACGTTCCGCGAGATCACGGTCGGTGGATGACGTAGAAGTTATTGTTGCATCAGCGTTATGTTTAATGAATTTATACAACTATTACTATTATTTATATTACGTCAAAAAAAAGATGAGCCCCGAAACCCGATCCGAGCCGAGCGTTCGTGCTCGGGCGATCCCGTCTGGTTTCGGCGAGCGTGAACGTGATGCGAACTAGCCATCACGTTAAGCCGCGTACATATGTACGCGTGTACAGTAAACGGCCGAAAGTAATACACATCGACTATAATCGGCTAGCTTCGGTTTTGTAAGGCGTCATGTCTGTCGTAACGGCACACAGGTAACAAGGTTCAGTTCTCAGTCTCCAGTCTCTGTAACATGTTCAGTTCAGAAATTGCACCATTGCCATATATGAAGGGGAAACGTTCAGTTGTTCGTGAACATAACTTGCACACAGTGTATAGGCACGTTGGCCGTTTGGTGTCGGTCGGCTCTACCTTGCAACACGATTTACACGAAATTAAGAGCTTTCTAGTGGCTATACGAGTATGAAGCTAAGAGCAAGCAATAAATAGTGTCGAGTACCAGTGTTTTATTTATATCTTCACTAATATATATAAAAGATCGCCAATACATACAAAAATCAATACCATACCCTCCGTTCCTTACAGTCCACAGTAGTGAAGTTCGTCCCCATGGATTATTGTCAACTTTTAGAGCGAACACAGTGTGGTCGCACATTTCATGCGCACAAACCTACCTACTATTCGCTTCGCCATTTAAGATACTTTACATTTTCAACTGTATAATGTGTGTATACGGCTTTACAACTCATTTTCACCGAATACGGTTTCATATAACCTGTGTGAAAATAACCCCCATTAGGTGTAGGTAACTGGACTAAGCAATTACTCCACCTTAGTTAAAGAAGTGGCATACAATTTAGAGCAAAAAGGTGGTAATTGTTGGTCATTTTTGTCTCGCTATTTAGTTTTCCCTAGCGAACCAAGTCGCCAAGCACTATATGTGTTTTCCTATACTTTCAAATAGCCCGGAAACATTTTTGCCGACGTTATTGGATTTTATTTCAACTAGTTTTATCGCAACACATACTGCCAGTCACTTTCCACTGTAAAATGTATTGTAACGTCACCCTACCTTAAAATTCTAGACTATTGACCGCGGATTAGACAAACAAACCAAGGAAAAGTCATGCAGTTCAATATCATAATACGAAATAAAACGAAGCTGCTTAGAGATTCAAAGTAATGTTGAAATAAATTACCATAGGTAGTGAATATAAGTTTTTTTTATCATGGAACCTTGAGCGACTACTTCTCAACTTTAATAATTCACAGTACTTGTATCAGCCTATAACGTCCCACTGAAGGGCACGGGCCTCCCCTAGTAAATCACTGGAGAATTTCGGGACGTAATCCACCACGCGGGCCCACTGCGGATTGATGGATGACATACTCCAGATTTTTTTTATTTCTGGAGGACGCGGATTTCCTTACGATGTTTTCCTTCACCGCCTAGCAACACAGTGGTATGGACCGAGGATATCACTATACTGAGGATGCTGCTGTGCAGTTTGGCGGAACATTTATCCATGTAGAAATGTTTAATGTGTCTGAATGAATGAATAAATAAAAAATAATAATAATACGATCACACGAACATGAATCGAGTACAGAGGTGTCTCTAGGGTATCAATTTACACTAAAAAGTTTACACTTTTGCTTTCCTCTGAATTGATTAAAATAAAACGCTTATAAAAACAGAGATTATAAATTATTTTGCAATGCGCCGCATTAAAATTTGCAGTTGCAAACATACTGCAATCAAATTCATTAAATTAAATGCAAGAGAAATGGGCTATAGGTACTATAGATGAAATTCCTATAGACTCTATGGGAATTTCATAAATCGTAGACCTTTACATTGAAGAAGAGAATATTAACGCATTGTCCAGAATGCAATGCATTATAACAATTCTGCGATAGAATAGTGAAGTTGAGAACAGAATTCAAAAGTTTTTGAACACTATTTCACGTTTATTTATTTTTTTATATAATAGATAGCAGACGAGTGGGCGGGCCACATGATGGTAACTGGTCACCGTCGCCCATGGACACTGCCATGGTGTCCATGGTGCCCATGCACTGCCGACCTTGCAGAATTCTGTTCACAGCTTTCTTGAAGAGCACAATTTCGTAGCGTAACGGAAAAATCTCAGCTGGCAGTAATTCTAAAGAAACATTTTTTAAACACTTCTCTTATTAAACAAATTAATAAGAATGGAATTGAACATAGATATGCGTTCAAGACACATAATACCTTTACGTTGCACAAAGATTTCTTCAATTTTACACAAATATACTTACTGTGCGTGTATTGTCCTAATGTTCGTGACAGAGCGGTTACTAAAGCGCTAGAAGCCACTTCGTAATATACATGTTTGTCAGAATTTCGACCCTCTCTAGCTATACCTATAGTATAAAAGATGTGTAATTTGACATTTAGTTTCAATTCTTTTTTATTTATGGTTAACGAGTAATGGTTTAAAATTTTGCTCGTACGCTATCTTGTTCTCTTTGTGGTTAGCAAAAATACTCTAGGGCTGTTATTACTTTAGAGCCAAGTCTCGTCGAGTCAAGCGGAACACTATACCTCACTTTTATTACCTTTGCATCTAATCTACTTTAAATGTGTTACAAATAATTACCTAAGCAAATCTATATTGTTCACCTTGAAGCAAATGACATCTTTTTCCTACTAATCTCTATTCCTGAACTTGTCTTTCAGGTGTATCCAAGCCATGACATCACTAACATCGTTGAAGCTTCTCACTACGTGAAAGTCAGCAACTGGTGCAAGTTGGGCTCCGGCAGTGCTGCTAAATGCAAGGTCACACGTTGGGTGAAACCGTTCCGCTGTCTTGGTATGGATAACTTCACACGGAAGCGATTTCTAATTGCAATGTAATAACTGTTGTTGCTAAGAAAGTTTTCCCAAGATAAAAATTAATAAAATGGATCTAACACTCAAACAAACTTCTGTAAAGTCTGTTAAACTATTTAAAACTGAAATAACTGTACTGATGCAATGCGTTTAGCATTATATCAGTCGTAGAAATTTCAATTGGCGAAGGAACTAACTAATACTTTTCAGGAGTAAACAGCGTTATATAAAAAAAACTTATGTTACTTTTTTTAGTGTTTAGTTTTAATTGTTATCCATTGTTTCAATCTTAAAGCTCTAAAAATAAAGAAAGGTAAAAGATGGTAAAAGCTGCGACACTGATGAAAAGAGAATTTTATACAAAAAAATGCTTTATGTTCCCTCCTGAAAAGTTTTGATTTTAGGGTTATGCCAATTGAAATTTCTACGATCGATATTTACTTCGCAAAGATGTGCTTTATACTGCAAATAAAGACAGCTGGAAATTATTGTGTAGGTTAGCAACCCTGAAACAATATGAAATTCCACAACTTTAATTAAATATTCAGCTCGACACAGATGCGCAGTTTCATTTAAACATTCCTCGCGCCTCATCATAAGCTGAAATTTCGTATCAGCGTTACCTACAATGTCTATTTGGTGGCAGAAGGTCCATTCCAATCGGACGCGTTGCTGGTTCCGGAGAGCTGTCTGTTTGACCACATCCACAACCAGAGTCGATGCTGGCAGTTCGCGAGATGGAACGCGACGGCAGGACGCGCATGCGCTCAACGTGGACTGCGGCTTAGGACCTTCGCAATGCTTTTGCCTTGTGGAATCAGTCTCTTTTCTGGCGTGGAATTTGTCTGCTGTCCTAAACATTTTAAAGGTGAGTAACTTATTTATAATACTGATAATAAATCAACAAATACTTTTGTGTCTTCAGTTTTCACCAAACAAAAGTAGGCGGGTATAAAAGTCAGGCGTAATTCTTTCATTAGATACAATAATACTAAAAACTTGGTCCGGCTTACCAGACTTGAATTATTGAATCGATTGAATTATTGATTGGTTTCAATCGATTACCGCAAACTCAAACTGACTTCTGCTGACGCTTCTGCTGCGTTAATTCGAAGTAGTGGCGTTGCTATCCACCAACATATCATCAACACTAGAGCTTCATGTATCCGGTTTTAACAAAGTGACGTTCAATCAAGCATGAGTGCTCTACGCTGACTTTTACATTCTATTTAGTTTGAATGAAATGGCGACTTATTATGGATAGGCATAGGTACTTTTATTACCGTTTATATAATTTATTACTAGCGAGTCATTTTACGTTATTGTTAGATACTCTGTAGAGCATATCGTGTTACCCTAGTAGATCTAATTAAAAGAGGGTGATCAACTTCTACTAGAGTGGAAAGAGGTAAGGTTTGTTTCAATAGCTCTTTATAATTTAAAGAAAAATCTATTACAAAATTAAAGAAGAAAACTAGTATGATACTTAGAGTCTGTAAATGTCCGTTACCAAAATCACGAGCACTAAAAAATCACGGACGATGTAGGAGAGGCGGCGCTTAGCAGGGCGCACGCCCAGAGTGATGCAGAGCGGGCACTGCCGCCGACTGGAAATAGTGGTCGGACGGGGCGATGGCGGCCAGGCGCAAGAAGCGGCGCCCAGGTAGAGCACCAGCGCCCAAAGAGCGATGGACCAGAGCTGCGGCGGCCGGCGAGAGTAGTGGCCCAGATGTGATGTCCAGGATAGCTCAGTCCCCCGGAACAGGCGTGTGACTTTTTCTAAAACGTCTTCACTGGTCGCTCTCCAAACAAAAACACTCCGTGCGGCGCCTTAGATTTTCACTCTTGTTTTTCTTTGACAGAATTCTTAGATTTCTCCATTTTTTGAATTTCAGATTTTTATCATCTCGTAAAGTTTCCAGCCAGTGCTATTCTTCGTGTAGATGGGTAATAAGTTACAGACGTTATAAATATTGAACTAGAATACAGATATCAAAATACATAGTAAAATACAGAGTACGAAATTGAGCTATTGCAACAAATGTTACCAGCAGTATAAAAATGCGTTCAAATTATGATAAATCACGATTATTAAAACTTTTCAGAGAACGTCAAAATGCACAAACCAATGGATGTCGGCGTTCCCGTAAGCCCTGGTGCTGAGGAGATGCTCGCTGCGTCTGCCGCTATGGATGAGCGTGATGATGACCTCCTCGATGATGATGATGCGCTCGATGATGATGACGACGATGACACTCTCAACCTGAGTGACGATGATGACGACGATGATGCGGATGATGGTAAGTTGAAGAATGTATGAAAGGATGACTTGTATGTTAATTGAATAACGAACCGATCTACATATACACAACATAAAACAATAAGAAAATATACATAAGTGTCAATAGTTGTTATTAAGCCATGACTGTAACTCATCATAAAGGTATTTACCTTAAAATACAAAAAGAATTCACTTTACAAAATACAAAATTATAACTTAAGATTAAAAATAAGGTTAGGAAACGTTAAAATTCTTAAAAAAAGAATTGTACGAGAATGAAATCCTACAAATTTAGAAATAGCATTCCACGAATAGTGTTGGAATTATACAATGTGTTACTGAAATAAGGCAGAAGCTGAAAATAGGTTATTCAGTGTCAAGAGTAGAATCGATTGTACCACTTTATACAATAGGTTTGTTTTCATGATCTACAATTCTAGTATATCTTTCATTCTACGCGCGCCGCCGCGCCCGGTCTGAGCAATGGCCGCTATGAACGTTTTAGATAGGACAACAAAACCTTACATATTTGTAACTTTTAATTTATTATTAAAATAAATTAATTTGCCGCTTAAACAGTTTTATATCTTTTAAATTGGTTGACATGTGTTGTTAATTCGGTGACACTGTATATTACTGCGGCCAAACGATCCGGTGGACCGATTGATTTTGATGGATAGTACTGTCCAGGTGGGTCAGCTAAATGGATGGCCAAGTAAAAGCTTTAGGTACTACTTTGACTAACTCTTTACTCATACATCTATCAAACCTTTTATTTTTAGCGAACATTGAGTTTAATTAAAAGTAATGTAATTTAATAACAATGCAAAAATTATAATTAAATTAAAAAATAAAATCCTTGCTAATTATAAGGCTCTCAAAACGCGTTGCGTATGTTAGTGATAAATTTAAAAACTGCATTACAACTTAGAGAGTATTATCCGGTGGGTTTCAATATTTCAATATATTGGATACATAGTAGCATAATATTAGGGGTTAAAGTATGAAATTGCCGGTTTGTACTGAAAAATTAAAACTCGTTTTTTTCTAAAATGCAACATATTTATTTAATCAAAATATTTACCCTCATTATCTATACATTGTTGCCATCTAATCGGAAGTTCATTTATGCCTTTGCGATAGAACTCTGGGGATGTAGATTCGACAAACTGTGTGAAAGTATTTTGTACTGCCTCCTGGGAAGAAAATTTTTTACCACGTAGAAAATTGTCCAAATCACGAAAAAAATGGTAGTCCATTGGAGCAAGGTCTAGCGAGTACGGAGGATGACGTATGGTTTCTGAAAGCAGCTCCTATAGAGTTACAACGGTTTCTCGTGCAGTGTGAGGTCTTGCGTTATCATGGAGCAATAATGGTGAAGATCGATTCACGAGTCGGGGCTGTTCACTGCTAGTTTCGCCATCATTGTTCGAAGTTCGGCACAGTAACCATCTGCCGTTATTGCTTGACCAGACCTGAGAAAGCTATAGTGAATAACACCATGAATAGACCACCAAACAGTTATCATTACCTTTTTATTGGTAAGCTTTGCCTTAGGGCACTGTTGCGGCGTTTGACCTGGGGTCAGCCATTGCATTTTTCGCTTTCGGTTATCGTAAGGAATCCACATTTCGTCACATGTCACAATTCGATCCAATATTCCTTCATTTCTGTACCGATTCAACAAGGCAACGCAAGTTTCAACACGCGTTTCTTTCTGCAGATCAGTCAAATCATGAGGCACCCATTTTTCATATTTTTTTATCTTATTGATTTGATGCAAATGAGTCAATATTGTAGGTAAGGTAACGTTAAACCATGCCGCTAATTCCTGGGTAGTTTGACTCGGATCGGCTTCCACCATCTCCTTCAATTCAGCGATATTCACCTGTGTGGGCGGTCTTCCACGTGGTTCGTTCTTCAAGTCGAAGTTTCCATTAATTACGAAAGCGTTTAAACCAAAAACGCACGGTTCGTTCATTAGCAGTCTCCTCTCCAAACGCAGCATTGATATTGGAGCCGTTTCTGCCGCGTTAGTTCCGCGTCGGAACTCGTATTCAAAGATTACTCGGATTTTCGAAGTATCCATCTTTCCCGTCTAAGCTGAATAAAAAAAACAATTGAAAGTCGAAAATCGAATGTTGCACATTTTTTAAAACAAGAACCTCATAGGTATCATGTGAAAAAAGTTTCACTCGAAAATCTCACACCATGAAGGTTTTATGTCAATTCAAAGTATCTATTACTATAAAACGGCAATTTCATACTTTAACCCCTATTACTAATTTTAAAGCATGTAATCACTGTGATTAAATTTAATAATTTTAAAATTGTATCCAATCCATACAAGACATGATCGTTGTGGGTCATTAAATCCTTAATAAAATACCGTGAGCACAGATAAAAAACTAAACCTACTAAAGTCCTTCCAGACATCGATGAGGACGAAGACGCTGATCTTTCACGAGATGACGATGCTGAGGATGACGATTATACTGACGCTGATGACAGCAACTGGCCACGTGCTGAGTCTTCATCTGCACCTTCTACCACCACGCCTACCACCACAACCACCACAACTACCACCGTAAGGAGAAAAACTGCATTTAAATAGTTAATATTAAGATCAGGGTAATTGAGGACAGGTGTAATTGAGAACATGCTTTGTTTTGTGGTGGTTATCCTATTTAACTAACGCTTGACTGATAAGGTTTTTAAGATATTAAGTCCGCCTTTGTACAACATAGTTCAATAAACTAAATAAATAATAATTTTAAATCATTCTCAATTGCTCATGTTTCAATGACTGGACTGATGTCTGCGCCGAACACGACGCTGCAATATTATTAGACCATGAGCCTATGATCGCAGACTAAGAACTACTATGGTCAGACGGTGGAAACTTCTAGAATACACATTGGAACTGTATAAATAAGTCTTTATGAATTGTTCTCTGTGGTTATCATAAATACAAAAAGATTGAAAAGGAAAAACGTAAAAGTTACCTTCATAGGTAACATGAGTCACGTGATCACGTCTTTTTTATAGGATATATGGCAGACGAGCGGGCAGTCCACATGATGGTAAGTGGTCACCCATGGACACCTGCAACACCAGGGGGAATGCGGGTGCTCTACCGACTTGCAGAATCCTGTTTACACCTCTTTTGAAGAGCCCCATGTCGTAGCGTAACGGAAAAATCTTAGCTGGTAGTTCATTCCACAACTTTCGGGTTCACGGTATAAAGTGTCTTATTGACAGCACTATATGCAGCGTCTCTATATCAAGGAAGTGCGGATGAACCGCACGGCGATGACCAGTGGTGTGATGGTAAGAATTCGAAGTTGGCATCAAATTGAACACTCTTCAGAGCATTCCCCGTTCATTATAGAGACGGTAGAAAATGCAGAGAGACGCAACATCTCTACGGATGCTGAGCCATTCTTAAGCGACCTGTGAGAGTGGGATCGTGGACAATTCCGACAGCATGTCGCTGGACGAAGTCAAAAGGGTCCAGCTGGTACTTCGGTGCACCGGCCCAGAGGTGTGAGCAGTACTCCATTTGGGGTCAATCTAGAGCTTTTTATAAAGCGACAAGCATTGGCCCGGAGTGAAGTAATGCTTCGCTCTATTCAGTACACCGATCTTTTTACTAGCAAGTTTTGTCTTCCTCTACAGATGACTCTGAAACTTGACTTTGCTCGAAATATCGACGCCAGGGATCCCAAAACGGCCAGATAATTACTTTGCGAAATTGATATGTCAGGTTAATTTTACGTAGTTGTAAGTACGAATATGAATAAGTACGGTAACAAGACAGAAATAAAAACATAAGAACAATTTATGCTTGTAATCGTTGAAGGGAACCAAAACAAAAAGCAAATGAAACAAAAGTCAATATAAATGAAATATTTTTATTTAGTTTAACAGACCTATATTATTTGCAGGCGTCGACTGCTACCTCTGATCCTTACTTTTCTCATTTCGACCCTCGCACCGAGCATCAGAGCTACAAGGATGCTCAGCAGCGCCTCGAAGAGACTCATCGCGAAAAGGTGAACTAAATCTGTTAAAATGACTTCCGTATATCTACATTAATTGCTATCTGATTTTACCTAAATTATAAATACAATGGTTCCTAAAATTTATGTTTTATATCTAGTTCCACGACTAAAGATGGCAGTGACCCAAAATTTGATTTTACTTGAGATTATTTGAAGTGGAGACATTGTTGATAATTATTATTATTTCTGCATAATTCAAAAAGGGAAGTCATTCTTAAGCAGTAATACTATAACCACATAATAGTACTATAGAAGAATTATAATGAGACTCATAGAACGAGCATAGTCACAGAATAACACAGTCGTAGTCATAGAGCGAGACTCATATTGCGGTCCTTTTTCTAACATGTTCATAATGAACTTGATAACATTGAAACTTACGAAACTTTTAGGGCCTTTCTCACCACCTCCTGATAAAGTATCTGATAGATAAGTTATCCGCCAATTAAATCTAGCTGATACTGATAGGTTAGCAGACACTTTATATGACAGATACGGTTACCACACACTTGTGAATCAGAAATAAAACAGCTATGCCTCGGATAAATGTTAAATCTATCCGACATTTTATTAGTAGGTGGTGAGAAAGGCCCTTAATCTTTTTTTATCAGATTACGAAAGTGATGAAAGAGTGGTCGGAACTTGAAGACCGTTATCAGCAAATGATCGCGTCAGACCCAACCGCTGCACAGACCTTCCGCCAGCGCATGACCGCCAAATTTCAAGCCAACGTACAGGTAAAGTTACAAGTAGTCATACAATTTTTTAGTAATCCTTTTTTTTATTTAAGTTTTGGCAAATGAGCGAGCGGGCCACATTTAAGTGCATCTAACCACCATCTAAATGGTCACAGCCGCCCATGACACTTGTAACACCAGGAGGTGGTACAGGTGACCACATAAAAACCTGCTCACAGCTCTCTTGAAGTGACCCATGTTCATGGTATAGCGGAAAGACCTCGATTGGCAGCTCTTCCCTAAAATACAATTTTCGGGTTCGCGGTATAAAGTTTACTCTTTCTTAAAGAAGAACGGATGAACCATACTATGATGACGATTATAATCTCTGTAATGATTTGAAATTAACTTCAGCAAAAGAATGAAAAAGATATGAAAACTGACAGCTATACTGACTGCATTTTGATTACATTTATAAAAGAATAAAAAAGATAAATTATAAACAAGCTGGAAACTTGAAGTTTTTTCGATAAAACAAAGATTGTTCTTGTTATTCTCTTTGTTAATTTGTAATTTCCGAATATAATGTTAATTATGCTTTCATTAACAATGTTACTAATCCCTTTTCTTCGTTGGAGGACAGTATAATATTATTTAACCATTCAAGCAACGACCTTTGACCTTTAATTGTTTGTTTGTTTGCTGGATGCAGAAATTTCAACACCGGCGTGATGGTTAATTTATTTTATAGTTTTATTAATAGTTAATGTTATTTTATTTACAGGCTCTTGAGGAGGAGGGAGTGGCGGAACGCCGCCGTCTGGCCGCTCTACACCAGCAGCGCGTGCTCGCGCACCTCGCCCAGCGCCGCCGCACAGCTCTCGCGTGCTACACTCGTTCTCTGCGCGACACTCCGCCCAGTGTGAGTATTGGCAGGTCACATGAAAGGGAATTAATATGGTATTCCCTTTCATGTGTCCCCCAATAAAAAAATACTAGATTCACAATGCGTATTAAAAAGTGTTGTTTTTCGTTCATTTGTACAACAAATACGTACTTAAGTCTAAGATAAACGAATTCGGGCATTGTGCTTGAACCCGGTTTACATTCAACTACGTAACAATAATAACCAATTCAACAATCAATGTTATTATATTTTCTTAGGTTTTCGCGATTACTATACATAGCAATTAAACAACTTTGAACGGTTTAAATCGCGTATATTTGACATTATTTTTATCCCGACGTTTCGAACACTTTGCAGTGGACGTGGTCACGGGGTGACTAATTGATTTTATTTGTCACTTGAGTTATTAAGAAATTATTTGGACTACCCTCTGAAATTTTTTGAACTACCGTCTGGATTTTTTAATCATAACATTCCCTATGCACGCAGTATTCACTCACGGTGTCCAGAGGTCTTGCAGTATTGCGTTGGCCTTGGGATTTAATTAATTTAATGACTGGATCCCAAGCCAGTGGTACTTGCCAACCATCTTCTCTATTGAAATTTGGGTGTTTCTTGATTTCAATAGCCTCGCGTAACATTCTTGGCATGAATCGGGTCTCTCTAGCGAGGATTTGTGGATTATCAAATCGAATGTAATGGTTGGGTTTGTCCAGAGCATGTTCACAAACTGCAGACTTGGTCGAGCGTCTGTTCTTCATGTCAGCTATGTGTTCTTTTATCCGGATACCGATGCTCCTCTTTGTTTGCCCAATGTATGATAACCCGCATTCACAATCAAGCTTGTAAACACCTGCATCTTGTAGGGGGATATTACTCTTGACCGGTCTTAAAAATTGGCTAATCTTCTTGTGCGGCTTGAAGTAAGTTTTAATTGAAGCTCGTCTTAAGATATTGCCAATTTTGTCAGTGATGCCCTTGATGTATGGTAAGATGGCAGGTTGTCGCTCAACTGTAGGAGGCTTGGGGCGGCTTCTGTGACGCATTCGTGGGAGTTTGTGATTGTTGCTTCGCAGTACTTGTTTCACATGCAGAAGCTCTTCCTCGAGGTGGTCAGTGTCACAGATGCCGTGTGCTCTCTGTAACAAAGATTTGCCTACGGTAGCCAACTGACATGGATGGTGATGGGAGTTACCATTGAGATATTTATCTGTATGGGTGGGTTTCTTATACACAGTATGACCAAGAGAGTTGTCAGGATTTCTGATGACTAAAATGTCAAGGAAAGCTAAGGATTTATTGACCTCAGACTCCATAGTAAATTGGATTTTATCATGTAAAGAGTTTAAATGATTTAGGAATGCAGAAACATTATTTTTGGGGAGGACGGCAAAAGTATCGTCTACGTACCGTTTGTAGATCTTCGGCATAGCCACAGCTCTGGTGAAAGCCTTCTCCTCGAAGTCTTCCATGAAAATATCGGCGACAACAGGGGAGACTGGAGAGCCCATTGCTACACCATCGATCTGTATGTAGAATTTATTATCCCAGAATAGGTAGCCAGATGTTAGGCAGTCCACTGCAAAGTGTTCGAAACGTCGTGATAAAAAAATAATGTCAAATATACGCGATTTAAACCGTTCAAAGTTGTTTAATTGCTAATCAATGTTATTCTTTGTAATTAGTTTTAATACGAATGTACAGTGCCAGTACAAACCTAGGTTTAAATCCTATCGGCGCATAGTGTCGCGTTCGCAATATTTCACATTGCGAATCCTACTTGCATATTTGTCACACTCGCACAATGCCACTGAAATAGAAAAGAGTCCTACTTCGTGGCGGTGACATGGCAACGTATGGACTCCAGACTGGTATGATAAATGTACTAGAAATGTAGTAATTTGTACTATCAACCCAAATAAATGTACTAAAAAAGGAATACTACATTGCTACATTGCTGTAGCCAACATAGATTTCGCAAATGACTAAAAGAGTATTAATGACTTCATGAAACCTTATTACATACGCCGTGCCCTTTTCAGCGACAAAGTAACATTAAATAAATGATTCCACATAATCATTGCAGGCCCACCGCGTCCAGAAATGTCTGCAACGGCTGGTCCGTGCTCTCGCCGCTGAACGAAGTGGTGCTTTGGCCGCGTGGCGGCGCGCTGCCGCCGCCGGTCGCGAGGCAGCTGCTGCTGAAAGGGCCAGTGCTGCTGATAGACTGCAGGTAACTTTAACTTAGTATTTCGTAGAAGGTCACTTTAGGAGTCCCACAAGGCTGAACCTGCCAATATTTGCATGTGGCAATTTACTTGTGTATGGGCCTTTCTCACCACCTTCTGATACTTTATCAGAAGGTATCAGAAAGTCAGTTATATAGTCGAGTGCAATTAGACACAAAAATGTTAAACTTCGGAACCCACTGTCGTGTAGCCTAGGTACATACAAAAATTTGCTACACAGGAAAAGAAGTAGAATTGTTGCGTAGCGTAAGGAATTAATAAAAACTGACTAAACAGCACTTATGAAGTGACGACGTCCAGTAGGCGAGGCGAAGGTAGCACCGAAGTTACCGGCCTGAAGAGGCGGCTCAATAGAGACTAGAGCGGCAGCCTCCGGAGAAGGCGGTGGCACTGGTAAGAGCGGCGCCCCGATAGTGGCAGCGGCCCCAGGTAAATGCGGCACCAGTCAACAGCTGTGCGCTTGGAAAAGGGCGGCGGCACCGGTAAGAGCAGCGGCATCAGTAAAAGCGGCGCCCCCGATAAGTGTAGCGGCCCCAGGCAAGGGCGGCAACACTAGCTAAGAATGGCGACGTCAGCCAGCAGCTGCGACATCAGCCCAAAGCATCAGTGGAGCGTGGCGACGGCAGCCAGGAGCGGCGGCGTCAGTCGTGAGAGTGGCGACAACGCCAGCCAAGAACGGCAGCATCAGCCAAGAGTGGCAGCTTCAGCCAAGAGTGGCAGAGTAGAGGCGACGGCATCGATGTTAGACGTCTAGTTTTATGCGGTGGCCAAAACGGGGTTGCTCGACCCCGGGCCTTGTGAGATAACTGGAAGTCTTGAGACTCAACCAACGACAGCGGCTGTCAGAATGCGGCCGCTATTGGAACATATGTTACACCAGTTATACTGAATGAATTTGTATACTTTTTGTTGTTGTATTTCTAAGGTCAATTACCTACTAAAAAGTTTACCCTTTAAAAATTACTGCTAATGATTTTTTTTTACTCGGGTTGTTTGATAATTTTTGTCGTGTGCAGATACTTTATTTTTTAAAAGTACTGTCCTCATCAAATAATACATTTTCTCATAATCTCACATCACATCCAATCTTCCCATTTTTCATTGGAAATTAAATCGAGTTCTTCCTCCAACGTTCCTATGAACTGTTCCTCTGTTGAGAATTTGCGGTCTTTTATGCACACAAACCGAAGTCACAGGGCGCGAGATCGGGGCTGTAGAAAGGATGTTTTAAAACTTTGATTCTGGTCGCCGTCAAATAGTCCGTGGTAGCCAGGAACTGAGTCTCGAGTTTGTCCGTCGATATTGTAACTCTTTAAACGACTGCGGCAGACATGATCTAGTACACCACGAGCTTGTGACTGTCTTCTGCTCTCGACTATTACTTTATCAGAAAGTCAGTTTCAGCTATTTAATTGGCAGATCATTTATCTACCACATTGTTAACAGTTACTTTATTAGGAGGTGGTGAGAAAGGCCCTCAATGTTTACAAGTAATGGATCGTGTTTTAGCTATATAGAACCTATTTCCGTCATCAGCCCTTTTATTATCCACTGCTGAACACAGGTCTCCTCCTACCTACCATTTGAGCCGATTTCTACCTAAATCTAACAACAGATGGCGCTCACACCATTTGTACATCGCGCTATAGTTTAGTTACAATATTGAGATACATACATATTTTTATTATAAATTAAATGTTGTTAGTAAAACAATGAGTTCCTATTTCCTAAATATCGAACCGTTCACCTACACATTGTCTTGCACAAGAGGGACGTATAGCCATAAAACGTTACTGGTGAAGCGGGTTAGCGAGTTATTGAACTCGCCACCTCTCTAACAGATCTACCACCTCTAACAGCAATCAGTGTAGTCCCTCAGAGCGTGTGGTAACGATGTTATCCCTTAGTCTTTATTACGACACCCACGGGATTGGATAGGGTGGTGCTATTGAAAAGCCGGTCGACGTCACACGACCATGTATACTAGATATATAGTATTCCAATGATACGGATATTTATGTTCATTTCATACAAAACATGAAATGATTATTTATGTATTTATACACCAGGACGCTGACCGTGCTCTCCAACGCGCTCTGATAGCTCTTCGGCGCCGACCACACCTTTACGCGAACATCGGAACTGCTATCGAAGACTACGTTCAGGTATGTTTCGTCCATGTCTATAATAATATTAAACGAACAATAGATTTTATGAATGAAAGTATTCCTCTAGACTGTCTAGACATTCAATTTCCGTCTGAGCAATTAATGTAAAACGATTTAATCCCCTACAAAACTGACTGTATTATTTGAATGAAATAGAAAAATAGAAATTAACTACAGCACTCTTCAAACTGATACGATTGTGTGGCGGAACGCGGGATGCGTTCGTTCGGATTTGTTCGCATGAACTGCAAGCCAGTATGACGCTTTAATTCGTTCTCTCTGGATGCGACTGGTCCTCGGGCCCTCGGTCAGTGGTCCCTGACTTTTTATTACGGGACACTACAAAATTATCTAATAGAAAAAGTTATTAATTTTATACTTTATGATTAAAATAATCCTGCTTACAAAAACGTATTAACCTGATACTACAAACTTTTTAGTAAAATTGAATGAATTTCTATAATATTATTTTTTGCATCCAATAAAAAGTAAAATAAATAATGTGTAGTAAAATAGTAGGTGTATCTCTGCTTCGAGGGAAAATGATATGTTTAAAGTTGATTCAGTGTTTATGCTTAGCGGGAGTTCGCGTCAATTTGTGTCAGTTGAGTTCGAATTAGTATTCTGGGTCCTCATATTCTCATAACGATGACTTTTAAATGTTTTCTCAGAGAATAAATTAGCGCCATCTGTGGACTTTTACAAGTACAACAATGTAAATACGAGATCCGACGCGCTTTATGTAACAATGCAATTTTGTAACGGTAGGATATAATTTTTAAAATGTGTTCTTTAAGACTAATATCTTTTTTTTATTTAACAAAAAAATATTTTTAATCCTATTTTAAATTTTCTATGGTTTGTACATTTATTTGCAGCACAATTTGTAATTTTATGTCACTATTCGCTATTGTGGAGCCAATAGAATATACTAAATCCACAATGGAGTCAAATTAAATTATTCTCTCCATTTGATGGTTATCAATTTGAAGTATCAATAGCCAGTCTTTTACGTATATGTCTATGGTCCTTAGTCAATGCAATCCAAGGACGACATGGCGGTGTCGCTGATGTCAATGACGCCGGAGGCGGAGGAGCTGCTGCTGGACCGCATCGAGGCGGAGGTGCAGCGCGAGCAGGCGGCTCGCGACCAGCTCAGCACCAAGCGGGACCAGCGCGCCAAGCAGCGGCAGGACATGCAAAACGAGCGCGCGAGGGTGAGGAACACTTTATTGTACAATACTTTTTAACGATAATGAATAATCACGTATTTGTCACGAATTCGATTGCTGGTCTGTGCATACATAGTCCAAATTCTTTTTTATTTCTCGAGTATGCGGATTTCGTCACCATGTTTTTTTTGTCTCACCGCCGAGCTAGTGGTTTTTTTACAAATCCATACTTAAGTAGAAAAATCGGTGGTACGGGCCAAGGATTTGAACTCGCGATCATACGACTATGAGTCGTATGATCGCAATCATACAAATGTTTAGGATTCGATAGATATTCCTAGGCTATCACCGCTCTTATAATCGATCTATGGCACAGGCCTAATTAAACTTATCTGGAGCAACATTATAATAATTTCTACACATATTATGTATTATATTATTTCGCTACATAGCGTCATAATTAGATCTCACTTTACTTTATTTTTATTATTATTTTTAACCACTAGCTTATTTACAATTAAATGTTATGCTTCTTTGGCATAAAATTTAATTATCAATCATGCTGACATCTCAATAATCCTCACATTATTGAGATGTCAATCAGATTAAACACTTTTGTACACATACTAAGAGTATATTAAATTGTGCATTGATATCTTGCTTTGTGATTGAAATCAAATACCTAAAAAAATAAATTACAAATTATAAGTAAAAAAAAAATCGCCTATCAAACTGTCTTTCCAAAAACACCACAGTATTTTGCATTTCTATTCCTCTCTTCCAGACTTCCAACGGCGTGAAAGAGAGCGAGGAGACGGACGACGAGGCGAGCGAAGTGAACGACACTGACGAGACCACCCTCCCCGCCTCCACGCAGCCCCCGCCGCCCTCACCCTCCGCATCTCCCTCACCCTCTGCATCCACCATTTACATCCACGACACCACAACGCATGCTGCTTACACACAGGAAACCACCACCACTGTAAGTATACTCCGTGTCATTTAGCATGCCAATAGCGGACATTGCCTCGACTTTCACCCCGTACTAATGTACATTGTACACGTCTTTACGTTGACATCGAACGTGGCTGCTGTCACGACACCCTGACGATAGCTATATTATTACGATGCAAGTATTGCTATCGTAAACACGAGTACTTAGTAGGGAGATGTGAATGCTCGCTATTGCCACGCTAAATGACACGAACTATAGATAATTTATTTAGGACAAAACAATGATCGTTGTCCGAGACTGCTATATGAAGCATAATATCGGAGTGCTTATAATAAGTCAGTGGTAAAGGCCATGGGTAAAGAGAATGACCTATGAACTAATGCTAAAAAGATTTTTAGAGGACTATATTAATACTTATTAGTGTGCTAATAATATTTTTGGTTTATACTATACTTGATTCTTTTTTTAATTAGTTATCTTTTGGTTGTTTCATATTCCTGTTAATAGTAAATTGTTGACAACGTAGTTGCTTTTACATTTAGTAGAATAATTTAAATGTACGTATGTTATGATAAAATGTATTGTATGTATGTGTTTGTTTTCCCAAATATAAATAAAACAATAATTATCGACAACAACATTGTTACAATGCCTTTGTCTCCATGTGTTGTTGGAGAAAAAAATATTGTGAATATTTCAAAATGAAATAAGATCCAACGTCGCTATGGACTTCATTTAAATTGGTAAATTGGAAATGACAAAAAGTCAATGGGGAGCGATCAGCTGTCACCAATGTCACTTGATCAACCTTCAACTTAAAATTATAATATTAAGCGCGGCGAGCGCATACGAGTATAAGATGCGCTAAAGTACTCTCTTCATGATGTTTTACGAGATCGCCAATGCACGAGGGATGCAATGCGATGTCCATAAGTCTTCAAGGCGGACTGGTATCCTCCTTTATCGTCTCATTAATGAGAGACGAATTGTGCCTCTCACTACGATAAACACTGTCAGTTGCCAGTACCTTAAAATATTATTTTTAATTATATAGTTACGGTAACGTCAATAGGGGTAAATCAAATTTATATAATAATTCCAAGCGCACTTTATTGTGACTTTATTAAGTATAAGTTATTTTGTATCCCACGTTACGTCTGCGTCTAGGACTGTACTGTAGTTTTATATAAATCACTGTCAAGAAAAATATGGATATGCTGTAATTGTGTCCAGTTTTGCAGACGAGAATAAAAACTTGTAGCAATATTTTAACAAAATGTGTACTTCATATATTTCTAGGAGATCATTACCAGTACCGTGACCGACATCCCCGAGACTGAGACCGGCGAGACTGCGGAAGTGGGCGAGACTTCCAGCCGACGATCCACTAGCGAGGTATGTAGCAATATGTCACAGAACACTTGATAGCTTAGGGATGAGATATCTTTTTCGTGAATAGGATTCCCAACTCGTACACACGGCAAAATACAATAAGTAAGGATGCGGGCAACTGGCCTTGCTCACTACATACAACAACTCACACACATGTGGATAGACATGACATTAACTAATTCATTGAATTACTGACGGTTCTCATAGCTTCCGTAGCTCAGTTTGTTGAGCGTCCATACCTACATTCATGCAATACGTGGCGGATACGATTCGATGACCCTAAAAAACTCTACAAAGACCCCTATAAAGAAAATTTGCCTACAAGGAATCAGCCTAAAAAGAACGCCATATAATGTATCAATGTATTTTAAAAGTGATAGATTTGCCTGATTCCATCCATCATCTCATCCTCCATCCAATCCATTCTTCTTCTTCATCATCCCATTACCTCCCTATCGCATAAATACTATAAATGCTCCTTATCCCTATCCCAATTTACCCTATTCTTTGTTGTACGGACTATTAAAACTGAGTAACCACAGCATTCAAAACTGAAATTTATGCGAAAATTGGCGTGGGACGCCGGTAGTGGCTGGATGAGAAGAGCTGAGGAACGTGTGTGGTGACATGTTTAGGGATATTCCTATATGTGGCACTGGAGAGATTACCTTATGGGTTAGCTTAGCTGGAGAGAAAAAAGATGAAGAAATACTTCGAAAAGTAATTCAATGCTTGACTACTTCATCACTTATGTAAAAATTACTTGAAATATCATTTTCTATCTTGATTGCCGTAATTTTGAGGAAAAATATTCGTTGTGTTAAAAAAATGCCTAAGGAACTGGGCAACAGTCTTTGTTCTTTAGGCGTTTACTTCTGGAACTCCTCTAACTGCTGTAAACTTTGATTGATGTAATAAAATTAAGGCAAAGAACTACGGACAAGCCTTGTATCATCACTTTGTTGAAATGA
This sequence comes from Sesia apiformis, assembly GCA_914767545.1. NCBI lineage: Eukaryota > Metazoa > Arthropoda > Insecta > Lepidoptera > Sesiidae > Sesia > Sesia apiformis. The sequence continues at coordinate 5,434,110 of OU611962.1, forward strand.
TTCAAGAAGGTCATAGAAACTTTTTATATGTGTATTCAAAGTTTCTATAACATTGATTACACATTCTTATCGGTACTTTTCGCTTCTTTCACTAAAATAATACAGTCTAAGAGTAACTGAGTATGTTTTTTTTAAAGTGTGTGGAGGGTGTAGGCCAAATAAGGTTGGTAATGCTCTATATTGCTTGGTGTTGTTGTCATAGTTTATTGGTAGTGAAACCTTTGGCACACGTTGCAGACGGAGGGCGAGGGCCTGCGAGCGGTGCTGGAGCACGCGGAGGAGCGCCCCGCCGCGCAGCCCGCGCACGCGCTCAAGCACGAGCTGCTGCACTCGCAGCCGGTGAGTATGCACGGTTATTGGGAAAATATCGGCATCTTCTTCATATTGGCACGGTCTCTGCTGTGGACAGCCCGCGGTCACCAGTGCGGGTCCGGTTTGTCAACCGTCAACGTCGCAGTTTGTGCTGCGACATAATATGCTGAGTTGGTGCTCAGCAAATGCATGAAAATTAATATTCTTTTTGTTTTTTTTTCATTTCATATGTCAATAAATAATTTTCTTTGTTTCTTTCCATACTTAGTCGTCAACATTGAATTCTACACCTTTTGTCTATATTAAACGTATATTATTATTTGTCTATATTAACTCCTAAACATTATAAGGGCGATTTTCCACTTTATAAACTGTCGAACGTGTCATAGCTGTGTATGAGTTAATGAGTCCGTTTCCTTTATTTACCATTCCATTATATTTTATGCATCCAGTTCCATTTCGTTCCATTTCTTCTCACTCATCCTTAATCTTGAAACGATACATCCTATTTCTTGTCCTTCCCAATGTTTCTTATCCTTCCCCCCAAAATGACGGGTAAAATGTCGGGCTAAGAACAGTTTAATTCATAAATACGACTCTCATCCCCAACCCATCCGATGCTATCCCTATTTTTCCAACCCTTTCTCCAAATCCATTCCTGAATCTCCGTAGGTGCGCTATTTACCGAGGGTATGCCAATGTTTGTCATTCTGAACTGGTGTTGGCAAGTATCGCGGACGTCCATGATGGGCGCCAGTATACATTTACCACCAGATGGACTGTTTGTTAGTCTGTTAGCATCTTTCTATAATTATGTAGTATTAAGCTTATGAACGTTGCACGCCCAGTATTTGTACAACTGCTGAAACTAATTTTGACTGTCTATGTTATCTCATGTTGTTGTACCCAGTTGATTGCAATAAATAAATAAATATGTACAAAATATGTTAATATACCATGGAAGTCCATAGGCGATAGGCGACAGTATCCATTTACAACCAGGTGGAGCCCGTTCTTATGTTAATAATGTTTGTTATGGTGGCAGGGCTTCACCGTGCGCGGCGGCGCGTCAAATGGCAGCGGCGCGGGCGCTCTTTACCCCGCGCTGTGCGTGGGCGGCGCCGCGTTGGCGGCCGCCGCCGCCGTCGCACTGGCCGTCGCGCGCCGCCGCGACCGCGCTCCCGCCGCGCAGGGATTCGTGCAGGTGTGTACAGCGACTTCCAGCATTCGCCAATAGATGGCATTGTACGCATAGACTTTTCACGACCTCTAATTTTTAACATTTGTCCTGCTAGCAGCGCGTTGCGATGCGTTGCGTCGAACGTTTTAAAGTTTTGACATGGCAAAACATAAAATTCTCGGTTATTATTGAGTGAAAACCGAAAAAAGACTTTTCGAAGTTACATAAAATTATGCACGACGCGACGCATTGAAAATTGAGCGTACGCAGCGAATGTTTGATATTTTCGCGACGTAACGCTGTGATTTGCTAATCACAGCCCATAAGTTGATATTTTTACGCAAACACATGTAACAAGTTGAATTCCTTGTCGAATTAACAATAGGTTTTTATTTAGGATCGAGGTATGTATAGATACATTATTGTACGAAAACATTGGCCATCGGCTAATCCGGAAACATCCGAAAACCTCATCCACGTCTATGCAATAAAGTAATAAAGTATGTATGAAATTAGAGGTGCAGTAATTCATAGAGGCGGATGACGCGTTAGGGTGTTTCCGGATTAGCCGATGGCCAATGTTTTCGTAATATATTGTACAGGGTATTCCCTGTACAATATATTATGTTCCTGTATATACAATATACACTATATTTAGTGTGGACCGCTAAACTTGTTTTTATATTCTATTTATCTACGTCTGACAATAATTATTAGCGCACTTATTACAGTTATCTAATTGTGTTAAAATTTCGTAATTGTGGGTTTTAGGTCACTAGTTTTTGTCCGCGACTTCGCCTGCGTGGTACCTACTTGTGTTAAAAGTAATTGGTTCCTCCAGGAAAAGCTATAAATTTTCCGGGATACTAATATTTATATTCATTTGTTGCATGATTATCATTACAGGTTTTTTTTTTTCAATATTGAAATTATAATTAAATAGTAGGCTACCTCTCTGCCAAGTTTGATTGAAATCCGTTTAGTAATTTATCTGTGAAGACGTAACAAAAAACAGATAGACACACTTTCGAATTTATAATATTAGTAGTAGAATTTATGATATAATCTTAATATTATGCTGATAAGTGTTTGTATACCTGTATCCAATATGTGAACATTGGTGTAAAGTATACAACTTGTAAAATATTTACTCGATTAAAAGTTCTTATTAAGTGCCGTGTAGTGTGGACCGTCTATAGGATAGCACCACCTCACCCTTTCCGTGGGTGGGATAGCTAAGCCGCTACCACAAGCGTTGAGGACATACACCACCTCCAAAAGACTGGACTCGCCAACCGGCTTGGCCACCGTTTTAAGGCCTTACATCCCTCATGCATCAGACAATGTACATGAGGAGGCCCATGTCCAGCAGTGGACACTGAAAGGGCTGGTTGAAGTTATTTTCATGTATTTGTTGTATTAATTAAAATACTTGTCACAGGTTGAGCAGACAGGCGCGGTGGCCCCCACCCCGGAGGAGCGACACGTCGCCAACATGCAGATCAACGGCTACGAGAACCCCACCTACAAGTACTTCGAGGTCAAGGAGTAAATCCTGACAACAGCACACCACCCCTCCGTCCCACCACTCACCACCCCCCTTTACTAACCTTTGTGGACGCAAGGGTTACTCCGCAAAGATTAAATAAGAAACAGACGGGTCAAAACGTAATGCTCTCTTTATCGATGTGATGTGTGTTAGATGCCCCTTAGAAACAGGGTGTTTTTGTACCCTACACCTTTTAATATCTATTGTCCCCAGTCGATTCTTTATGGAATGAATGTGTGTGAATCTTATACTCGTATGTATCGAGCGCTGGTGGGCGGAGATTCAACTTGTATTTAATTTAACATTTCCTTTCTAATAAATAAAAGCTTGTGTGATTAGTGGATATTATTACGTTTGCGATAACTCGCAGTCAGTCATATGTTGTTACATTTTTTTGCACCAAAATATTTATTGTTTCTTAAGGTTATAGATCTAAGTTTTTGTCTAGTGTCCTACATATTCATAAGTGTCACCTTGTAGTAGTTTTTAAATTAAGTTTTCGAGGCCGCGGCCTCTGTGACAACGTCCAATGAATGTCATATCTTCGTTATTTAATCTTTGATCATTATAATACGTTTCGTTTAAGGTATTTTAATATTGATCTCAATATTAGTATATTCCATAAGAGTCGATTAGTTATAATTTCATATTCGTCTCGTGGGGCGTTGTCATTGAGGCAAGTGGAAGAAACGTCCATGGTACGCTGTGTATATAGGCTCCGCGTACAAATTTGAACCTTAATTACTTACTCTTAAAACCCGCTTTCATTTACTTTTCTAACGTAGGTAGAACATAACGTAAATTTTATGTAATAAAATGCGAAAATATATTTTAATAATTAATGTGTATTAGCAAAGGGACGGGCGGCAAAGCCGGCGCGGGTGAACGCTCTCCTCTAGTCTCCTTCTAGTCACCGAGTAATCTATCTGGTCTCTTTCACTCCTCCGGATCTGTGTATCTTCTATCTTCCACCGTTCGCCCGCGGGACAATACTCAAGTTCCCGAATGAATGAGCGCCGTGTACTCAACGTGTGTTGGCGAACATTCGCTTCTAATGTAGGAATTTTGATTTTGACTACCCAAAAACTACCCAAAAGTGGCATCTAGTCAGTGTCAGTCGGGGCATCTGTAACGGCTAACGGTTGTGTGCATACATTGGGTACTCGGCCACGGCGAAAGTAAGCTTAGTAAGTGTATGTACGGTTATTATATAAGTAGATGTACAAAAGTAATACATTATATAGATGTTTTAGCGTCAGATACATAGATATAAAGCAAAATATTATTATATATCGCATTCGTCCGTTTAAAGTAAGGGCTTGCGCTCGTGTCTATCCCACGTACACACTTAATGTTATGCCGTAGTTAAGATGTAATTCTGCCTCAGTATTATATACATTTAAGCTTATTTGGTACATAAGCTAATTTATATACACTTTCCATTTGTTCACGGGCGTAGTGACGATACTACATAAGGAAGTCATATCAGAATCGTCACGGCGCTCTTTGTAGCCCTGTTTTGTTGTGGTGCGGTCAATAGAAAAGTAAGGGAAGTTCAAAAATCGCTTAAGACATGGCGCTGTATGCGTATAGGTATGAACAATAACAAGCGAAACACATGTAGTTCCAAATTTGAATAGCCGATGGCATTGTTTACTTAGTTATAAAGCCCCAACACAAGAAAATAGGCATGGATGCACGCGCCCGTGGCTTGTGTACGGCATTTACGTAAGTTACTCACTGTTTATAAAGTAAGTTTAATCATACATCAAGTAACCGCTGTGTATTTTTAATAACTAATGAAACTAACAAGCCGACCACTTATTTTTTTAACAAAACTTTTTGCTCAATATCATCTGTCTTTAGTCGGTGTTGAGGACGTATTTTCAAGATTACCAATCGATCTAAATATATTCGTCGTTCGTCAATATTCGATGTTCGTAGTGATTACCTGGTTTCTGTGTCTTTCCCTTTCACTGTTACACGTATTTTAATAAGTACATAATAATAAATGGTTTGAAGAGTTTTGTGTTTACTGTGCTGCATTTTATTGTGAGTTCGAAGTTCAAATTGAATCAATAAAATAGAAATTTAAATATTGGTGTTATTATTGGCGTTAACGCTGTCCACCCAATTCCAAAATCGATTCAACGCGGTCGCTAGAGCGCCATTATACAATAATCATCATACATTTAAGGAATTTGATTGATGAACAACTTACCAGGTGTATGCATAAGTTTTTTCCAGTTTTCTGGTAAAAAAAAACACGTAATTTTCAAGGGAAATTATTTTTTTTTATTCAAAATTACGATTTTCTTTTTGACGTTCATTCAAATCGTGTAGGACCCATTTACTAGGTTTATTAATCTTCCCCATTGCTCGTAAACGTCTGCTGATTGTTTCTTGTGACACATGTAATGCTTCTGCTAATTGCCGTTGAGTTTGACTTGGGTCATCATCCAATAACTCCTGCAATTGCTCGTCTTCGCATTTTTGTGGTCTATCAGAGCGCTCACTGTCTTTCGCATTGAAATCACCACTTTTAAATTGTCGAAACCATGTCTCACATGTTCTAATCGATGGAGCGTGTTCACCATATGTTTCTACCAGCAAACGATGACTTTCAACAGCCTTTTTCTTTTGATTAAATAAGAAAAGCAATGCGTGCCGCAAATGTTCTTTTTCAGGCACAAAACTCGACATGATCACTGAACGATAAAACAAAGAAGCTAGTTTTTGGCGGACTCAACTTGTGTGTGTTTGTAGTTTAAATGTCTGCCGAACAAATGACGTATGTCTCAAATTAATACGCTGCGTACTTTTCGCTGGCGCCATCTCTTAGTTAAACCGGAAAAAACTTATGCATACACCTGGTATACATGTGAAATAATGTCAAATACTTCTGATAGTAAGTACAAGAACATAAAATAAAGATAGACCTGCCCACACCTCTCAGAGTTCTTACTATGTTATGTCTTACTATGGCGGCTGTCAATTGGAAAATCATCAAACCGGGACATAGAGCTCAAATACCCAGAACTTTTATGTTTTAAACCCGTACATTTTTCAAATTTAATTACGATTGGAACTTTTACGTTGTTGTATAAAAAAATTACACTTTGTCCTTGGCATACCAACACGATATCAATGTTCTTGTACAGTTTTCTTGTAAATGAATAAATTTTAAATATTCATTGTCAAAAAATAAAAAGTTTAAAATTTTTATTTAATTAATCTTCATAATTTAAATACCCGATACCCTCTTGAAAACTCCACCTGGACGTTTCCTGGACACCCTTCAAATTAGGACTAATCTGGGGAAACCTGAACGCATGCCTATGCCTAACCCACCACATGGGGTCATTAACGCAAGCCTGACCCACGACACTACCAAGCCGCAATATCGATACCGTGTCGTGGGGAATTCCTTTCTCCTTCTGCACCTACAGACTTAATTTGTTTTTAAGTTTGTTTTTTTGTTTATCTTAAGAAAAATATAAAGTAGTGTAGAAGGGAAAGGGGAAAACTTGGTAGTGTCGTGGGTCAGGGGGGAGCGAATGGCAGTCCCGCACAATGAAGACACTGAATAGTAAACAATGAAGCTGGTTAAACGCATGTCTTATGCACCTTATTGAATAATGACAAAGATGAAAGTTCAATCTATCCATTGTTCTTATTTGGTAGACTCAATTTCTATTATTCCTGAATTGTGTGGTTCTTATCGCGTGACTTATCTTATAGCTTAGCGTAACCTAGCCAGTGAGGTTTCAACCTAACCATTTTTTGCACACTTAATAAATCTTAGCCTACAAATTACTGTCATGTTATAATGCTACGGACATGAACAATTTAGATTAGTTAAACAATTTATTTGGTCCGTTGTCACAACACACAAATCATACCATATCATATCATTAGCCCACGTCTCCCCACTGCTGAATATTTTATTATATAGAAGAGATGGCAAACGTGTGGGCGGGTCACATGATGGTAAGTGGTTACCGCCGCCGATGGAAACCTGCAACACCAGGGGGCTTGCGGGTGCACTGCCGGCCCTCCAGAATCCTGTTCACAGTTCTCTTAACGAGCCCCATGTCGTAGCATAGCGGAGGAACCTCGGCTGGCACTTCATTCCACAACTTTCAGATTTGTAGTAATAAAGTATCTCGATGACCGCGCACTGTACTCAGCGACAATCGGAGCTCAAACCTTAGCACCACACACGATCTTCCGCTCGCCGGTGCACGTTGTTCATGCCTTCACTGCAAATATACCTAAAATTATTAATATTAATTAGCTCAATGTTTAGAAATAGACATCTAGAGTAGGTATACCTATTAATTTAATTTTCAGTTTTTTTTTCGTGTTATCAGTAATACACTGAAGCAGGGCCGTCTTTACCAGGGGGTGCAAGGGGTGCGGTGCACCCCGGGCGCTCACCTTTTAAAGGTAATGAAAAAATATAACGCTATAGTAAACAATTACACAATAGGATATTTGACTGTCATAGGATACACAATAGGATATTTGACTGTCATAGGATACACAATAGGATATTTGACTGTCATAGGATACACAATAGGATGTTTGACTGTCTTAGGATACATTCCCGCACCCCGGCGCAGAATAGACTTAAGACGGCCCTGCACTGAAGCACAATAAAATGAATATTATCATTATCGCTGCATGCCAGTAATAATTCAGACAATAAACAGGTAGATATGTATTGATAAGCAAATTTTTCGACAATGTAAAATATTTAAAAAGTGCATATTATGAGCATTTATTATTACCCAATTCAATCGTATAAAAGTAACCCATCTAGGAATATTGCAACTGTTACTACAGGCAATTACAAGCAAGTACGTATTGGCTGAGAAGCATCACAATTTTATTTACAGTCATATTGTTCTCTTATAAAGTCTCTCTTTGTACGAATATCAGTATCTCTCTAAAGGTAAGCAATGCATCTGGGGACGTGTCAACTTTTGTCATGCTCTTGTGTTGACATGTATCCCATGTTCACGAGCGACAGTGGTATCCATTTACCACGAGGTGGACTGTCTGGTCGTTTGCCACCTTCATTCTATAAAAGAGGACTGGCCAACCGAGCGTCCACTTGATTACATTTTATAAGCTATTTTGTTCTTTTAAGAGCTGTATATCTGTATCATTGCTAGCGGTTGATAATACTGTGCCCACTCATAGCGTTCCCAGTAGCGTTCCGGGACATCTAAGTGCGTAATAATATCATAGTCTAACGGCAATAATCACCCTGCGCGGGCGATCCGTGCGTCGCGAACAACCATGTGAGTAGGTGTAAGTCAAAGTACATATTTTCCGCGCTTTCGTTATAATTTTTGATGGATTTCCATCACAAGGTAAATTATAATGCATTTATTCAAATCTTTATTTTTTGGATGTTTGTCACTGTTAAAAATATTTAAGAATGGTGTGCAAATATTTTTCATTAAAATTTTAAGATTTTTTCTCGATTTTAAAACAAAGTAACGATAATATTTAATTTATCTATTTATTTACACGAATGTTTACCTTATTTTTTTTACTCGACGTTTCGGTTGGGTTACACCAACCGTAACCGATAAATTGCAATTGCACCAATAAAATAACGGAGTATGACAATTACGCGCTATATTAATAAATGTTCTGGAGAAAAAGCAGCTTTTTATGTGACAATGTTGTTCTATTAGCCAAAGCATTTTATGGAATCACCCAACATCAGCTATGAAAACTAGCGTATGACTTTGCGGTTGCAAAGGTTGCATCTCTGGACTTGTTATTTTTGTTCCTTTAATTATGATTTTTTTTTTTAAAATAATTTTCTAATTAAATAAGCAGCAATACCATTATTATCGATCTCAAGCACATAATGTCATGGTATTATCGTAAACGTCTGATAATTGCGCGCTTTGCCGATTTTCGATTTTTATTCTTTTACATTTTCATAATTTCTACAAATAATACTTGAAGCCACATAAATTCTCTTTTAAACAATACTTTTTTAGTTTTTTACATCAAACATGTATAAAAATTATAGCCATATGTATTTCTTTAATGGGTCGTCAATATTCAATTCTCCCCTATATGAACGTTAAGAGTCATCATAATAACTTTTTTCTGAATGCAAAGAGGACGTGAAATCGAATGAACGCTCGGTTGGTAAATGTCGTGCAAAAATGAAAAAAAAATAATTATAAACTGCTTTTCAACAGGCCGAAAATAAAGGAGCACTAAATGGCTTCTCCGCGTGTGGCGTGTGGAGCGCTGCTGTGCATGTTCAGTTTAAGTTCAGCCAGCTTACCGCTTCATCCACTCTCTGATGAATTTATCAACCTCATCAACACTAAGCAAAATTCCTGGAAAGCAGGACGGAATTTCCCACGAGACACGCCGTTTCGACACGTAAAAAATCTTATGGGAGCGCTCTACGATGAATTCATAAATTCGTTGGAAAAGAAATCCCATGATTCCGAGTTGATAGCGAGTCTACCCGAGAACTTTGACTCCAGAGACAAGTGGCCAATCTGTTCCTCTTTGAACGAAATTAGAGATCAGGGCTCCTGCGGTAGCTGCTGGGCCTTCGGGGCTGTCGAGGCAATCACAGACAGATACTGTATTCATTCAAATGGAGCGAAACAATTTCACTTCTCTGCTCAAGACCTCGTGAGTTGCTGCTCAAATTGCGGTTCTGGTTGTAACGGCGGCTTATTGGCACAGGCTTGGGATTATTGGAAACAAAATGGTCTTGTATCTGGAGGTAATTATAATTCAAGCGGTTGTAGGCCCTATGAGATTCCGCCATGCGAACATGGACACATTCACGGTAAATTGAAGCCCTGTGGCGAGCGCAGTAAGACACCAGATTGCGTCGAAACCTGTGAAAGCAGCTACGAGGTATCCTACAAAGACGACAAGCATTATGGTAAAGATGTGTACTCTGTGAATGGAAAGGAAGAAGACATTAAGGCTGAATTGTTTAAAAACGGGCCTGTTGAAGCTGCATTTGAAGTATATGCCGATTTCCTAAGCTACAAAAGTGGTGTTTACAAACACACGCAAGGCAAAATACTGGGTGGCCATGCTGTGAAGATCATAGGGTGGGGTGAGGAGAATGGTGACAAGTACTGGCTCATTGCCAATTCATGGAATACAGAGTGGGGTGACAAAGGTTTCTTTAAAATCCTGCGAGGAGAAAATCATTGTGGTATTGAAGAAAATATTGTTGCTGGTGTGCCACGATATGATTAAAAACATTACCCACTATGCTAGAAAGGTACGTTTTAATACAGGTAAATACGTTAATAAAAGTATGTAAAATTTGTAGCATTTTATTTTTAGTACACTTATTTTTATATTGTTTGGTTTGGTTATATTGTTTGTTTTAATTGTAATCAAAATGAGGTCGGTAACAGTTGACGAAAGCAAATACATACTCGTATATACATATAAAATTTATTATGTATTGAAAAAATGTTTTGGGGGTATTAGTAACTGTATATATTTATGAATACGACGATTGTCGAAGATACCCGAATATTCCCGATGGCAATGTTTACTGCTATGCTATAATTGGAACATCTTCAAGAATTACGTCTATCTAAAATCAGTAACAAATATGAACAACTATTAGAAGATACCCGATAGGGCTATAAGAGTATGTGTGATTATATTAAACGGAAATTAATATTTCTGAAAGCAGTGACGAGTAGGAACAGCATTTTACATATATCCCAGAAGGCTATAAATAAATACGAGAGAAAAGAGACCATAATAGCTAGGCTGACAGCAAGTGCATCCGTGAGATCCATCATCTCGGTGCTTTCCAGGTGTCAAAAAATCTGTAATTAGTCCACGCAAACAAAGTGGGCGGCTAGAAGCTAGTCAGCAAAAAAATACATTAGCAAAAACATTAACTGGAGGCATAATAAAATTTAAAAAAAATGATTATCACTACATACCGGGAATTAATCAGAAAGTGATCAGATAAGTAAGGAAACTAGAAGAAAAATTTCAATATACATTAAATATATAAAATGCACATTAAATAGTATTATTACCCAATTAACCCAAGTCGTATTAAAGTAACCCGTATAGAGATATCGTACTTATTACTACAGACAAGTAAGTATTGGCTGGCAAAGAACTTAAGTTTCAATTATTTTATGTTACCATTGTTGGACAACGAATGATACGAACGAAGCCGGGTCAGATGACGGCGTGGCATATCTACCTTCGTTTAGCTTGCTAAATTTTCAAAATAGGACCAGTAGTTATTGAGTTTATCTTTTACATTTCATTCCACCCACCAGTCCCTCTAGTGCTGGATACAGACCTCTTCCAAGGTTCGCTACCACAAACGATCTTCGGCATCTGGCCGGAGGGCATCGCAAGCTGCCGCTTTCTATAGGTGGCCTTCTTTCAAAGATTCGTTTATTCTATTGGTAGGCGGTCCTACAGCAGGTGTAGGCTCTAACAACACGAGCGAGTCTCTCGCGGCGATATCCTCCCTCATCTACACGGGCGAGGATATCATCCGTGAAGATGGGCCGGCGATAGGACTTATAAGTAGTTACTATTCAGATTAATGGCTCGGGCGGGGATATCAACGCCAGAGACTCGCTAGTGTAGGTAGTTTGAACCTTATCTTGACCGTTGCCACTTCAATGACTGTGCTGTACTGGAAAGGTCAAGGAATCAATACGAACGGTGTTGTTCAAATTCAATAAAACAAAGGCGAAACTCACGAAGCAGAATGCGTCGAAACCCGTGAAAGCCGCTACAAGAATGATGAGCATTATGGTAAAACCTTGTTACTCTGTGAATACGTGTTGCAAAAAGATATTAAGGCTGAATTGTTTAAGAACGGGCCTGTTGAAGCTTCGTTTGACGTGTATGCCGATTTCCTAAGCTACAATAGTGATGTTTACAAATACACGCAAGGCGATGATATACTGGGTGGCCATGCTGTGAAGATCATAGGTGTGGAGAATGGTGACAAGTACTGGCTCATTGCCAATTCATGGAACCCAGAGTGGAATGAGAAAGATTTTTGAGAATATATCAAATATTGTGGTATTGAAAACGACACTGGTACTGATATACCTCGTTATGACTAACATATTACCGACTATGCTAAAAATAAAGCACGTAATATTTCAATAAAAATAAGTACCTAAATTAAAGTATCAAAATATCACCCTTTTTTATGTTTTTGAGCGCCGCGATTTTGAAATATAATGGGATGAGACTAACCCATTATTATAAAAGAATCCCATATAAGTAAGTATAAATATTATATCCCATATTATCATTCCACGAACGTTGCAGCTTTTTTTCTTCTTAAGTGGCAATGGTGCAATTAGCACATGCTGCCAGTATCTAGTTTTCTTCGCCACAAACATTTCAGTCTAAAACAAAGACTTTTTAATACTAGCGTAAAGTATTAAGGAGTCTTTAGTCTAAAACGTCAAAAAATCAGTCTATCAATATCCAGTCCCGTCGAAGTTAGGAGTTGCTCAGTCAAACGATAGTAGGTTTACGGGGGACAGACGCGGACTCCTTGGAAGCACACGCTTTTATTTGATTATACCAAACACCACGCACGAAAAACACTTTGTAGTTTGATAAACTATAACTATTAAACTACAAAACTCCTAGTACACACTTTTTTACAATAATCAAACAAAAACTAAACTTCATTTCTCGAGTTCCCGCTAAAAAGTCCCCCGTTTCACTGTTCGTGGTTGTTGCGACATCTCTTAGAATACTGGAGAACTTTATAGATCAACGTGTTGCTAAATAACATGCGTATTCTTTCGTATCATATAAAACTTGGAAGTAATGTATCGTTATAACAGATGGCGCTACTTGCGTTATCAACTGCATACAATAATGATAATTAAGGTCAATAGGTAGATTATAGGTGTAGGCTGGGTTGACGATAAAATTGATTACATTCTTATTAATTACATTTAATTTAACAATTGCGAAGAGTATATAGTAATGATTAAAGATTAATAACAACTGCTATTGAAATTAGTGTTATTAACGTAAGATTACAAATGAAGATCACAAAGGAGGAATATTATTACCTACTTGTACTTCCATATTTATTGTAAAGAGACCAAGTCTATGAAGACTATAATTATATTTTTAAATGACATGACGGGTCCTTATTGTCGATTCTAATTTTACAAATATTGTGGTTTTTATAAAATCTTATAAAATAATGAGATATTTTTTTATCATTTTGTCAGTAAAATGAGATGTTAGAACAAGTTTTTATTTACATTAAATATTGATCGAACAAGAAAACCCAACAAATAAATAAATAAGTTAAACATTCGCGTTAAGACTCGTTTAAATAGGTTTAAATCGTCCCTTTGCTCGGATAATGTCACATCATACATAACCATTACTTTTTAAATATTAAACGTCTCTTATAAAAGGTGTGTAACACTTTCTTTACGCCTTACGGAGTCATGTTAAAATACGATATTTATAAAGAAAATTTGGAAATTAACATACTAAAATTTCATCATGACGATTCAAAGAAATCTAAGTATTGTTATTCAGACACCAAAATATTTCATTATGGTTTTCCAACAACAACTAGTAAAATAACATACCATAGGCCTATGATTATTGATTACACAAGATCATCTACTGGTGAACTTCTTCAAGTCAACAGTCAACGTGGCCATGGCCAGGGGATGTCCTTCACTGCGTTTCCCGACACGTGGTCGCCATACAAGTTCTCGACTACTCCATCGGTCTATCTGCGACAGACGCGACAGTCCACTGTTACTTTAGCTTGTTAATTCTGTAAGCTATAGCTTGTCTTTAAGGTCCTAACTACGAGTGCCGAGTGAGGTAGGAGGGGAGGGGCAATTGTGTATTACAAGATAGGTAATTCGGAGATGTATCTGAAGATATTTTCAAACTGTCTAGTGTGACAATTAAAACAGTCACAGAGCAAAAAGACAAGAACAATAAAACAAATAACACTGTGCAGTAGTCAGGTACTTGATAACAAACTATATGTTGTAAGCTAGCTATAAAATGTACCTAACAGTAAACACATATATATATATATATATATATATATATATATATATATATTGTATATATATATATATATATACAAGTGCATTATGTCCCTGTTTAATGACAATATATCTGTCTCGAAAAGCATACGTACTCGTATAGTAAGTACCTACGAGTACTCTTACTTCGCTTTAAGTTTTTTAAACCCGCAAAAGAGGGATGTTACGATGCTTTGAATTAGACATATCTGTTCGCCTGTCTGGCTGGCTGGGGTTTCTCCTCCTTGATTATTTTGTATTTTAAATATGCTCGTGTTTTATTCCAGATTTTACTTATTTAGGTACCGTCTATGTTTGTGACTTCCATTTTATTATTTCATTTTGGAATCGTGTTTCTTCTTTTTCCATTAGCAGAATTAGTTTGGCTTTGATTTTCTCTATTAAAGAACATTTGACATAAGTTATAACTCAGGGTGCAATAAATCAATGAGTAAAATAAAAATATCTTATAAAATGATGAAGATAAAAAGATATACCTAGAAGTAACAATTTAAAAAAATTACTAAGCACGAATTTCCAGTACGAATTATTTCTTTTAATTATGTACTGATGTTTCAATTGTCATTACGGTATTAGCTCTGCGGTGAAGGAAAACATTTCCCAGTTGGAAACCAACTGGGAATCCCAGGGTGGGCGCGTTGAATGTAGCGTTTAAAAACACGTAGGTATACGAATAGGTATATATATAATCCACAAAACGAGTTACTAAAATACTCGAAATATTTTTGTCTAAAAGGTTTGTTGCAAAAATAAAAACCCCATTTTATTTTACTAGCAAGATTACATACTACAACATGGCTATTACTGGATTTTCGCTATTAATACGACTAAATACAGCATTTCTTACTAAATAGTTATTCCAACTTCTAGGTTCCGGGAATTTCCGCCTACGTCTACGAAACCGTATATATAATGTACTTGTAACGCCACAGGTATACGAAAATCTTATTATAAGTTTATTTCCGTGAAGGTAAACTCGGGATATGCTAGATCGATGCCGGATCGATTTTGAAAATTATTTTATTATTTTATTTTATTATACCTTTTACCTTTATCTTTAATTTTATTCTTCCCAATCCAGGTTTCAGTAGTGAGTGAGATTTGCCAGTGCCCATTTCAATCTCACTCTATCCGTAGTGATAAAACTCTATCCCTAGGGGGGAAAGAGTTCTTCAAATTTCTCCTTTCTCCAAATTCATTCCTACATCTCCATAGGTAGGCAGCGCATTTAGAAGTGTGCCAACGTTTGTCATTTTGGATTGAAATTGCCATGTACTGCGGATTTCTAGAGGCGACAGTATCCACGTACCACCAGGTATAGACAAAAGGCAAAAATAACATCCAAAGATACGCAGCAGTATCAGCAGACATGTGATAATTGTTATGCAAACTGTAACGTGATAATAGCTTCGTTCGCGGTAAGGATTCAGAACTGATTCGGAACTATACGCATGCGCAGTTAAAATAATGCCGTTCGCGGAACACACAATTCAGAATTTCTAGTTACAGTTCTGTGTTCGCGGAACCGTCGAACTCGATTCAGGATCGGTTCATAATCAGTTCTATCAGTTCTATAACTTTGGCAAGAATCCGTAGTTCCAGACATGCGCAGTTTTTACCTAACGACATTTGACATACATGCTGCGGCTATATTCAGTTGGTTAGAAACTAATAAACTGGTTAAATAGTTAAATAAAATATAAATTTTATTAATTTATTAAGGGTTAAATAAAATATGGTTAGTTTTGTTTGTTGTTTATATAAATAAGTTTATATAATACTCTAATAAGAGTAATGTGTTTTGGTGGGTCCACTTAAATACTTGCCAACTTAGGGGTTTTCCCCCCAAATTTAGGGGGTAAATAAGTGGGATGGATTTTTTTTAGGGGTTTTATATTTTTAGGGGTATTATTACGGATTTTTTGACTCTTCATATATTTTTTTGAATATATATTTTTCATATATTATGTGAAAGTATAGGCCCTGGGACAATCCAAACTATAATAGTTAATCATATTTATTTGTTGACCTAGCGACTTAACGACATCTAGTACAAATATATTACAACTACTCTGTGGTGACTGGTGGTTATTGTGCCTATGTATAGGCCTATGTGCCTATACATATGTACGTTGATTATTGTTTACTTGTTTAATTCGATTTTGTTGTTGTACTGCTGTGCCGACAAGCAATTTGTTAATGATGCCTAAAGAAACTAAAAATAATAAAATGTACAGTCAGAAGTACACGTAGATTTGGGAAACAGATCCAGATTTAAAAGGTAAAGAAATTTCATTGCATTTTTGTAAAATATATTTTTTCTTTTATTATATATTTTTTTAGAGGGATTTCTAAGTAATTGGGGCGATTTTGGGGGTTTTTGACTTAAGCTTTAGGGATAAATATTTTTGAGAGTTGGTAACACTGCGGATGACAGTAGATCGTACGCAGTTTGGTTCCGAAATCGTTCGCGGAAATAAAAATCACGAATCGGTCTATAACCGAGCATGCGCTCTACTACGATTCCAAATTAGTTCAGTACTAGTTCCGAATTAGTTCTGAATCCTTACCGCGAACAAAGCTAATTGTTATTCACTCTTTTATTTATTTTATAGCCGATATTTCGCCAAGATTGTATTGTATTGTAGTCTAGGCGAGACTGCCACGATAGTGGTTCATGTAACTGGACCGAAATATTCCTTATACATAATAAATAAAAACCGTACGTTACATAATAATACCTAGTTATAATGTTCAACCGCGATAACATGATTTGAATGTTTATCAATAGGCTTACTATCAGACGAAACGTCTACTCAACTGCTGATAAAAACGATTACACCTTTATTGTAGACATGGGGTCTATGGTAATAAATAATAAGTACAGTCAGCAATGGTGTAATGTATACCCATCGGTACCTTAAAACGCTTATAATAAGGACTAGAATCTAACGATTTTGGGTACATTAGCGTGTTGCTGACTGTACACATTTCTTAGTAACGTTAGGACGAATTGCTAGGGTATCCATTGGGTTATTTATTATAATAAATCAATAGACGGTAAACGATATATTATAGAGCACATGAAATATGACAACTTGCGTTTAATCCTTTACATTCAGGATTTTTTTTAAGAAATCTACGTATTAAAGATATAACAACTTGTATTCCGTCTATGTAGTATGTTTATTATTCTTTAATGCACCCGATGGCACGGCTACCAATGACATCCTAAGGATGCCATGATCAGTGGACTGTATTTATATTGGTATATTTTTATTACTAAGGACATGCAGTGTGCGCCCTAACTAAGTAAAAAGTGGTACCTGTTCACCTCCGGCGTGCATCAGCAGGTGGCAAATTCCGCGGCCGTTGTGGGGCCTGGTCCTGGTACGTCTCTTCCTCTTCATACAGGGTGGAGCGACGGGAGTCAGCACTGCGCGACTTGGCGCCAGCAGCGACTATAGGGTATCAAAGCCGCTAGGTACCACAAGCGCTGAGGCACTACACCGCCTCTAGAAGAGTGGACTCGCCAATTCGCCTGGCCGGCGTGCCGTTTTAAAGCCGTGTTTGAATACATGAATGTAATGAATTATCGAGTATAAAGAAATTAGAATTCATAACTCACGACGATGGTGGCAGATTGTATTCATTACGCAGGACGATGGTGGCAGATTGTATTCATTACGCAGGACGATGGTGGCAGATTGTATTCATTATGCACGACGATGGTGGCAGATTGTATTCATTACGCACGACGATGGTGGCAGATTGTGTTCATTACGCACGGTTATGGTAGCAGATTGTATTCGATTATTGCAGATTGTGGCGTGGTTTGCTTCATTGTTTTACTCTTTCGTGGACTCTTTGTAATCACAGGTTTTTAATTCAGTCGAGGAATTTACAAAAAATTTAATAGATAAACAAAATTTTAATTTTTAAGAGACATACCTTATAGTTGTCTTAAGAAATTTACTTTCAACTCTATTTTTCGGTTTTCTACATCGCCTAGCATTTCTTTCAATCATCAATAATCATACATATTTCTCGTTATTTATTCATAGTAATATCATAGATTTGTCTGCAACCTTTAGATAATAGATTTGTATTAGCTTTTAGTTGTCTATCCTCTCAACTCTTTGTTTACATATTGTTTTATAAATGCTTAGTTATCCATGTAAACATAAAATAAAATAAAGAAATATATAAGAAAAATTAAAAAATAAAATTGGTCTGACATTACAGTTACCACATTGATGCCTACTTAATGCCTACTTACCACATTGATGTAAATTCAAATAACTCGACTTTAAGGAATAAGACGTCAGATTTTCAGCTACGTACTTTTTTCAAGGACGACGACACTCACGACCAGGCGGTCATGTGTTTTTGTTAAAGTACCTACGTAACGATTTTTTTTTGCGTTTGTAAGAAGATTACGTACCCTCTTATTATTGTACTGTGGTCCTGTTCACCGAATATTATCATATAATAATTATAAATATACATATTTATGAAGATACTGAGAAATATAAGACGGGAAAACAATTCCAAATACTTGCACAACTATACCATATATCATTATTACATTCATAAAATACAATTAAGTAGATAGCACTGCCTATATTTCAACATTACGACAGTGTATTCTTCTAAAAACATCCATAAAGACATACACCAAAATATGTAAGGTAAGTGTTGTAAAATTATAGGGGGAGAGTGCACGCTGCATTCCCACAGCCGCTGGGCGCACTGGACTGTCCACGTTATCCCTCTCTCACAGAATCACTCTTGAAATGTAGAAGCATTTCCTATTTTATCGTATTTTCCCAATGCCAATGCCAGAGCCCATTCCCATTCCATCCTATCCTATCCTTTCCCATTTAATCAATCCATTCCTTAATCCGCAAAGGTAGGCAGCACATCTGGGAACGTGCCAACGTTTGTTGTTCTGGACTAAAGGGGCTACAATATCCACTTACCATCAGATGGACTGTATGCTGGTCTTCCACCTTGTTTCTATAAAAAAAAACTAACCATCATATTGTTGCTTATAAAGGTCCACTTACAAACTTTTTTCCAAAACATAGGGAAAGTAGTGAAATTTCGAGTGGCGCCTGGCATCCGAGTTTTTTACTTGTCTAGTGATACTCGTATGTCATCAAAGCCGGTTAATAGTTTAATAGTTTCAGGTAAAAGTATACATTTACATTATTCGGGCCGAATAAATAATTATTACATTATTTTATTCGGGCCAAATGGGCTTGTTACAATTTTATTGTGTCATCTGCTGCGCTTTGACTCACTTTCATGATTCATGAGTCAGTGTTTAAAATAGTATGTGTTTGTACCTACATGTATTTGCAAGCGAAATTAACATTTGTAATATTTGGAATTACCCCGTGTGATAAAGATTTCTTTTTGGGATAACCCGACACCTTGTTGTCTCATGCATAATGATTAGTTTATAAAATTATCAGTAATCGAGTATAAATGATAATCAATAATAATATAATCATAAAATTATTATTACCATGGACAGTTCTAGAATGTTATTAAGTACATTATTATTAAAATGAGAACGGATCTAAACCTAAATAATAATACGTAGTAGTAAATAACTATACAGATTATTTATACTTGTACAAATACAAATCGTACTTATACAAATTGTTTTTTTACCTATTTTCTTGTAAAATATTAACAAAACGCGGACTTACATCATTTTCTTGTAGTCAATCTTTTGATTATGCATTGTATGAAGTGGTGATAAATAGGTAGGTATAGAAGATAGAAATGAGAATAGTGTGAATAAATATTAAATCAAACGTACTTACATACTGCAACAATACTCTTTAGAGTATTGTCACGTTCCGAACTTCTTGCTACTTATAACAAAACTGGCTTATAACAATTATAATGACAACCTAAATTAAAATTTGCTCCGAACTCTTTGAATCGATTTCTTTATTATTTTTTCTGCTGTCTAATTTTCCATGTGTACAGACGTGCGTATTGTACTTCGGTGAAGCCATCTGTATCATTGGTGTTTATATTTGTAAATTGTAGTCACTGGAGTCTTGCTATAAAACAATAAATTTATTTAAAAAAAACACCTAATTAGGGTATGCAGTTTGAATGGTCAACTTTTACATACACGGAGTTTAAGTTTATAAAATTAGTTTCTTAAGTTACACTGTTATTTTTTATTTTTTATTTGTTTATGTTATTTTTTATACTATAGTTATTTTATACTATAGTATAAATTTTATATATTATTTTATACTATAGTTTATTTTTTATTTGTTACAGTGTTATTTTTTTATTTACCAAATTTACTGAAATATAAATTGCTGAAGTGAGGACTGTCATTTATTTCCTTGGAACCCTTCTACCGGCTGAGCAAACGTCGCAGTGGCCCCATGTAGAAGAGTTCCTGAGAAATATAGAGCAAATCATCAGTGACATGCGGATCCTAGCGTTTCATGAGATATTCATTAACATGCGGCACTGAAGGCATTTCCGAAGTGTAATATGCACGTCGTTATGGATCGAAAATTAGACAGCAGAATGAACCAAAAAGCAATCGAATCGAAGAGTTTAGAGTAAATTTGAATTAAGGTTTTTAGTTAGCGGCCAGTTGTTAGGATTTCGTAGCAATAAGTTCGGTAATGGACAATACTCGGAAAGAGTACTGTTACAATACAAATATTTATAATTCTTATAATACACATACGATTGGCTCGAAATTATAGAAACAAAGGTGACATAGCTTGTGATAGATTAATATATGCAATGGAGTAAAAGAATAAACACTGTTTGATACGTGGTCTAAATATTCTTTACGTCCCTATTAGATAGTATGATTTAAACCGTCAATGTGAAGCGAAATGATTCCGCGAACGCGAACGCGAACGCTGACTACACTAGAAGCTAGGGATGTGAAAAAATAATCGATTTTAAAAAAACGATTTTTGAAATAAAAAATCGATTATAAATTAATCGATTATGTAAAATACACATTTTAATCGATTTTTTTTATACAGCGCCATCTATGCGCCGGATGAAAGAAATTGTTCCCGTTCACTTAACGGGAACAAATAAATTGAACGGCGCCATCTGTATGTATATGTTTGAAATAGGTAGGGCTAGGGGTAGGTACCATCGGTAAAGCGGTACAGACTAGCCAATTACTAAAGTAATTATTTGCGAACATTTTCATGTATAGATCATTACGAAATATCATGTTTCGAGTTCACAAATAATAATTTTTCAAAGGTTATCTCCTAATTTCTCTACCTGTCGACGCCATTGTGACGTCATCTTTAGGGCTCATACAGACAGGGTAACTAAAGGTACTCCGTTTTCGCTATACATGAAAATGTTCGCAAATAATTACTTTACTCACTTTTCTACATTCACCCAACCCAACCCAATTATTGATACCCATATTCCTTCGTCTTAAGACCTTAAGCTTGGTTTTATTATTATATAGTATTTAAAAAAAATAACGATTTTTCCGAAAAATCGATTATTTTGTCTAAAAAAATTTATAAGTAGCGAAGCAAAATCCGAATGGGGCAGAAGGGTTCTCGAATGGAGACCACGTACCGGCGGACGAAGCCGAGGACGTCCATCTGCTAGATGGACAGACGACCTCATAAAGTCTGCGGGCACCCGCTGGATGCAGGTCGCTGCCGATAGGTCTAAATGGCGGACAAGGGGGTGGACGTCCAAGGGCTGAAAAGAAGAAGAAGCAAAATCGATTATTAATTAATCGATTTTTTCATTCAATGTCACATCCCTACTAGAAGCAGCCTAAAAGGCTCCTAGACGATCAACTATGTTGTGTAGTTTTACGAATTAAGCAATGTTTTGGATCGTTTAGGCAGTATGTTGAAAATCGTTTGGGTGCAAGCCGCGATTCAATAATATTGTGCAATGAAATTATTGTACAGTTTTATTTTAGGTCTAGAGGCAGCCAAAGAATCTTGTAACAACGAAATTATAAGTTAAAAAATATTAGCGAAAGTCGAACGTATACCGACAAAGCGGTCCCTTTGCTCAGATAAACTAACCTAACAAATAATTATAAAATTTATACCACAAGTCAAAATTGAAGCTGCGCTATAGCGCGAAGCTATGAGCTGCAGCTTGAGAAATGAGGCCAAACGCTGCCGGCGAACGCTATTAATGTTTAATCCAAGCCGCCAAGTAGCCCTGACTTTACTGTCTGTTACGTAAATGTGGAAAAAGTGGTAAAGAATGGTCTTTTAATAGCGTGATAACCCAACTAAAAGTGAAGTAGAAAACTAATTGTCTTGCGTTATACTCATAGTAACTTCTAGTACCTAATTACGGTATTTTTACAATTCTAAGAAAATTCCATGTAGGTACTGAATGTACACATTGGTTTTCATAAACTGTTACATTAGTTATATTAGTATGTTTTGTTGAAATAACTAAATACAAGACTTATAATTATATGTAGTTTTGATTATACGGAAACTATTATATTTCAATGAGATTTACTTATATGTCGAAGGGAGATTGAAGATGTCGCTAGTTGTCACGATTCATTATTTTACTATCTTATAAAATCATAATTGAAAGGTCACTAGTAAATAATCTCTTAATTATTTGACTAATTTGAGACGGTGATAATTAAAGTTTAAAATTAGTAAACACGCTTTACGCTAGAGGGCGCTTGTGTCGAAGGAATTAGATGGCACTGGGGTGATACCCGAGTGGCGCGAAAACTTCTGTCAACCCCATTTTATTTCCGTTCGTTAGCAGCTCTAAAATATAAAAGCTGAGGGTAGGAAGCAGATCATCTCTTCATCGACCGCCTCGCCACAACCATATTGCCCCGCGCTGATGCGTTGCGCTTCCCTCACATCAGAAGGCTGGTACCCCTGCACGCGCGGCCACCCGATGGAAGGCCTTTCCGCGCGACCTGATCGCGCCTGAGTGAGTCAACCGTTGGGGCTTCTAAAGTCGCCGCCGCCTACGCTGGTCGCTCACTGGGTTTCTCCTTCCTGTGGGCTAGTACCGCGAGGGCGGCGTAAAGTATACTGAGGCGGAACCTCGACCCACTCCAAGGACCTGTCCGTATTGACGGACAAAGGCGCCAGTACAGAACGGGAATAATCCCGGCACTGTTTCCTCCGCCCCCCGTAATCATACCATAGTCATACCATAACATCATACCATAGTCAGTAGTGATAGAAGTGTACTGTGTGTACCTATAATTAATTACGGTGATACTATAATAATAATTAATCGTCATCGAAATTACTGATCTATGGTGTCCCATGTTACATTGATAAAGATTATACTTACAAGTGAGCTTCGTGATTGTACTTACTATTAACATCTTTTGAATTGAGAAGTAACGGCTCGATCAACAAGGGGTAATGTGGAAGTTGAGCCGGAGATCGCAAGGTCTCCCTCTAATTCTTTGATAGAAATGTTTACTAAATACCGATCGAACAAACTCACTAGTAACAACTAAAATTAACTAGTGAGATCTACCCCTTGTTTTCCATCTTCTATACATATAAAAGTATAATCAATACTAAAAACATTAAAAGATGATGACATGATCCACTTCATCGCCTGTTATTCTTCAGAAATGGATCGATTTCATTTCGTTTTAGCAACATCTCGCATATGGAAATTCTATTCACCAAGTTTCTGTCATTTAAATCATGCGGCACTCATACATCAAGCTTTTATACAAAATTTAGTTTATGCAAATGATCCAAAACTATTGAGTGGTGAATGCTAAGCTCTTCCGCAATTTGGTAACTATTTATGTGTCGATATTTTTTTTTAATAATAACAACATTTACCTTAATAGGACGACTACAGCGATGTAAGAAATATCATTTACTAGACAAAGTTACTAGACCTGAATCGACTAAACCATTTTTTGCAGTAGTTTTTAGATAAAGCATCTTCTCCGTAAACACCACAAATCTCTTTTCAAGCACTAGAAGCCATACCCTACCCTTGATAAACTTGACGAAACAAAAATGGAAAACATATGTAATTTTCTCCTTATTAACTTCCATTTCTTTTTTTAATATTAAAAGATAGAACTTTTAACTTGAAATTTCAATTTGCCGCCATTACAAAAAAGTCAGCTGTCAAACGATATTTCACTCTCCTGCCAGTGATCAGTATTGCTAGAAATATAGCACGGTAAAGTCATATGTTCAAAAAGGCCGTGAACTTTTCCGACTACCTATTTTGTATATGGAAGTCGATATGAAATGGTCGACTTGAACTTTTAAAAAAACTATTTTTCATGTACTGAATCTAGTCGTAGATTTGTTATCGGTTTGTCAGTTCGCATACTATCCATAAACTACATTCTCTACATTCGTCAAGGATGAACAGATTATGATATGTTTATTATTTATGCTAACAAATGCTTTTTATTTTTAATATTGATTAATATAAATATTTACATACACTGCTCCTTAGTTATTATTCGTAAAGGTATTAACTCTGTGGTAGTCACTGTTGTCAGGTAGTCAGTTCAATTGGCTACTCGTTATAACTGTGTCATTTTAATTAATACGTCATATTCTGCATTTAGTCATTTCATAACTCGTCTTCTACACTAAATCGTCACCATTCCCCACTCAATCGACGATATACAATTAAGCAGAAAATAAATAGCTTTACTGTATTTGCAACATAATTATAAAATAGGTTGAATATACCCATTTATTTAAAACCTTCGATTTCAATCAAGTGCCAAACAAGCAAGAAAAGCAATTATTATATGGGGGCATTATGAGGTTAAACAAACTAATTAAATGCGACAATTTTTTTATGACAGACATCACAGTATATATACATATACACGTCGTACGAGTGGGGAATCAGAGGAATAGGTGCAGAAAGCGATTTATAAAATTAACTAGTTACGGAATACGACGTATTGATTAAAATGACGTATAGGGAAAGAAACGACATAGTTATATGACGAGTAGGTTGCATAACCGTTCAATTACTGTTAGATTCGCCTGTCTTTTAAGATAATCCGACCCGTAAGCTATAACTATGTTTAATTTAATTAAAATTCGTCCTGTGATTATTGCGTGATGCGCGTTCAAGTGGACAGACAGACAAAAATCTAGAAATTGTTGTTTTGGACTGGATCATTCATAGTTTGTATTGCAAAGATTTTTTCTATCAAAAAATATTGGTTTCTTAGGATTTTTATATATAATATATGTATGTAGGTAATCTATAGACATGTAATATATATAATATTATATGTAATAGATAATAGACAATTTGTAGGCCGGTGCTACTTCCCACAATCACTAGTCATGCTCAATTGGCCGAATATCCCGCTCTCACAGAAGACTGCCTCGTCTTTATTCGGGCCATCAAGAATAAACTGGTGAAAGGAATCCAAGGAAAAGGTACTTAATACGTTTACATGTTTGTTCTCATTTGCTAATTTATCTGAAAACCTGTAAAACAAGAAACATACGCCTTAATTACTTATTACAATAAGCAAAGTAATCTCCACACATCCCAAAATCAATTTCACTTCGCAATCCATTAATTCACGTATCGCTTCAATACTTAATACGTCCACTCTCCATTGACCTCTTCCCCCTCCCACGTCATCCCAACTGTTAGGTAAAATCAGGGGATCTGAATGGAATGCCACAGACCAAGTTATAGCGGATGACAATAAAAGTTGCCCCCATGTTAAATACAATGGATGGTGCAAAGGGGCTGCTACCCTTACGATACGAAGATGGTGGGGAATGCATTCGCAGGAAATAGTGGCGGTTCAAATCACTTGTTTGCTGTATTATTATATTGAGAAATGTTTAGCCGCTATTGTTAGACTAAAATTGTCCAAGTCTGAGCGTTAAAATGCAAATTTTGAAAGTGGATTGAGTTTTTTGTTCGCTCTTCCACCGAGAAACCGCAGTGTAGGACGTCCTCTGGCCAGACAGACAGTCATCCTCTGTCTGGTCTGGACCGACAACTTAAAGAAGTTTGCTGGCGGTGGCGGTGGAACGTGTGTGGTGACGAACCTTGGGAGAGGTCTATATTCAGCAGTGAATAGACAAAATTTTACTACGCGGTTAAAGGAAAGAATTGAAATATGTATACCAAGATTTAGAAACAGTCCAATGCAGTTGGTACATTTTTTTTTAAATCGAGCGCATGGTTCCTTGTAACCGATTTTTATCATTCATATTAGAGTTTGATAGAATAATCATATTTCAAATACGACATGTTTTAAATATTAAATGCATTTATAAAGTAATCTTCAAATCCAATTTTCACCGTTACATGAAAAGTCATTATCGAAAAACGGGGACTAAAGTATGGAATTGTGTTTTGAAAAATACACAATCACAGGAAATAGTAGATACTCTATTTTTATTTTTTTTAAGATCAAACTTAAATCTTAAATCGATATTATAATATTTCTATACTTGAATGAGAACAATATTAATTTATTAATGAATTAACAGTAGTAATTACTTTAAGTAATTTCTGCAATTGAACTTTAGGAAATCTCATACCTAAGTTATTTATGCTTAGGTTTCAGTTATATTACATTAATTATACAATTAATTAAAAGTATTAGCGTCCTGGATCAATAACATAAAAATTTGCTTGCTTTTTATACAATATATTTTTTATAGAAAAACACAAGTTACTGATATAATATGAAGCCTAATATAATATCATAATTCATATAGTTAGTTTGAAAGGACATAAATACCACAGAATACTAAACCGCAAGGTCCGCGTAAGCATTATCCTGGTTAAGTAATGAAGGTAGCAGCCTCTTAGCTGAGATTAGTTTTCGAGGAGTGTTATAATTATTTTTCAGTCCGTCTGCGCCGATCATCTAGTGATTGTTTTTGATTTTACAAATAATTTACATATTTTTTTTATGTGCTTCCACCTTACATTTATTATGTTCTTTCATTATTGAGGTTTTAGGTAAATATTTTCTGGGGCAGAGGGAGATATTGACTTTTGTTAATATTAGGTAGTCTGATAAGTTAGCGGCCTTTTTATAGTGAAAATAATAAAGACTTGTTTGTATTACATAAATATTTATTGAACGGAATATTGTCCATTTAATAGGACTCGTCATTTTTCTGGCAGAGCCATTATTCTATCGCTATAAAATTGTTGAGGTTTCTGAACGTAAAACTGATTTAAATGATTTATTCAGGCTTCTCTTGAATGTAATTTAACTTCATTAGAGAATTTTGTAAAGACCGGAATAAATGATAATCTGAAGGTGCTGTGTCTGGACTTTATGGAGGATGCATTAAAACTTCCCAGCCAAAGTCCATCAATTTATGTTCAGTCATCATTCATCAAAGATATATGCGGTCGAGCATTGTCGTGATGAAAAACTACACCTTTTCTATTAATTAATTCTGGGCGGTTTTTCTTCAAGTGCTTGTTTCAATTTCACTAATTACAGATAGTAGACATCAGAATTAATCGTTTGGCCCCGTGGCAAAAGCTCGTAATACACAATGCCTTTCCAGTCCCACCATAAACACAACATGACTTTGTTCGGAGTGAGGCCTGGCTTTGGGACTATTTGTGATGGCTCACCTCGCTTAGACCCGGATCGTTTTCGAATATTGTTAACGATAACCTACGAAGATGATCCAGTTCTCATCGCCTGTTACCAATCTCTTCAGAAATGGATCGATTTCATTTTGTTTTAGCAACACCTCGCATGTGGAAATTCTATTCACCAAGTTTCACTGTCATTTACTTCATAAGGTACCCAAACATTATTTACATAATACATTCCATTTTAAAATTATTAAAAATTATGAAAAGATGAAACATTTAACTTGAAATTTCAATTTGCCGCCATTACAAAAAAGTCAGCTCTCAAACGGTATATCACTTTTCCGCCAATGCTCAGTGCTGCCAGAACATGCTAAAGTTATTATTTTTCGCTATTATATTCGCTATCCTATTATTTTTCGTTGTTTCAGGATTCTGTTTAAACAGAAACATGTTCTAACATTTGATTTTCAAGATGAAGTGAAAGAAATTTTTGATATTTTTTAAAGGTTTCGCTAATGTCTCAATATCTGGAACTTTGGAATTGACAATAACAACCGTAATATACTAAGCGATAAAATTGAAGATATATTATATGTATTTCATTGAACACATTAAACTTATTGAAAGTTTCACAAAATGTAGAAATGTCACGCTTTTACTAAAATAAATTTTTCATCAAATATGTTTTGTAATTTTATACAATAAAGTACTCTATTAGTATATTACTATATTAGTAGTATAATAAATGATGTACGAGTATAGGTATGATTATATTTAATAACAGTATTAGAAAAATAATTTTATTTTCGTAAACGCTATATGCATGAAACGTAAAAAAATCATGTATTAAATGTCAGTTGGCAAAATGAAACGATTATACGGTCTGTAACTACATATTTACTTTTTACTGGATTTTTTGCTGGACGATAACTATCTTCCAGCAAAAATTACGTGAAAACCCGTCCATTAGTTTTGTGTAAACTTTGAACGAAGTTAAAGTTTACTATATTCTCCAAGCGGTAACGAAAGTAAATATACTCGTACTAGTCGTACTTATAGGCGTATCCTTGAACTCACGGAATTCGCTTGGGATTTATAAATTGCGACGTTGGCCTATCCGTTCGTATACAACTCTAGAACTAGAAACATTAAGCAGATACCTATAAGAGTCAATTTATTTTACCAAACTATTAAGATTCTTTCTTAACATAGAAAAAAAGAAATAAAGAATTTTATTAATGCCAGCACTATTATAGTCCTGTCAATTGAGATCAAAAATATGCTTGATTTAGGGATAACTTCCTCCTAATGAATTAATGTGAAACCTTCTGGAATTTCTTTTGGCCCCAATATAAAAGTTTTCCTTTCGAATTACTCCGCTTATGTCTATTTTGTAATAAACTTGATTTATACAAAATTAAATAAACAATTAAATTTCTCGAAATGTATCTATTAAACATATAGGCATGAAAATTTGTTCAGCATCCAGAAAAACCTCAAATTAAAAATTACGAGAAGTGAGAAAAAATATATTTTTCTATTTGTAAACAATTATTGTGCGGCACCAACGCAAGTCAGACTGTTCACAATATCAATAGTGTCTATAGCACCGTGTGTCGATGGTTTGAACGCTTCCATTCTGGAAATTTCGATCTTAAAGATAAGCCCACGGACGACCTGCTATAGTGGAAGCAGATCCATTTCAAAGTACAGCTGAGTTAGCAGCAGGGTTTGATGTTAGTGATAAAACAATGTTGATTCATCTATGTCAAATCGTCAAAATAAAGAAGCTCGAAAAGTGTGTACCGTATCAACTGAACGAACGTCAGCGACAACAACGCGTCGAAGTGTGCACTGTGTTATTGAACTGTCATAAAAACGAAGGAATTTTGAATCACATCGTGATTTATGATGGGAAATGGATCCTGTACGATAACCGCAAACGTTCATATCACGGGCGGATCCAGGAGTTTCAGCCCAACAACGTCCGAAACGCAAGACAACTAAGAAAAAGCTACTGGAATCAGTTTGGTGGTCCTGTACCGGTATTGTCTACTACAGTTTCTTGCGAGCCGCTCAAACAATTGATGCAGATATTTACTGTAAGGATCTCCTCACACTTCTCATACGGCAGTTTTAAAACTTCAAGAGCTGGACCTGGAGACACTCCCCCACCCACCATATTCACCGGACCTTGCCCCGATAGATTACCATTTCTTTCGAAATTTGGACAACTTTTTGCAAGGAAAAAATTTGATGCTGAAGTAACTGTGATTAGGGCTTTTGAAGAATTCATTGATACCCGTCTACGAGACTCTTACATGAGTGGCATCAATCAACTGCCCGTGAGGTGGCCAAAGTGTGTAGATAATATGGGTCAATAATTCGACTAACATAATTGATATTTTTACAACAAAAGAAAAGTTTTCCATACAAATCGATCATTTAATAGGGTGACCACCTAATATTTTGTAAAAGAAAACTATTTAGCAAAAAAAAAACTATATCTCTTTAAAGTTTGCATTTTAAACTTTTAAAATCGTATATAAAATAAATATATCAATTAACTACAATATTTTTACAAGCTTTTATTAAACTTCACATATTTGTTACTTTGTTAGAATGTTTAGGTCAAATCTTGCAAGTAGATTTTAACCCACTTCCATTTGCACTAGTGCCTTAAAATTTTACACATTATTATAAAACCGATGACAATACAATAATCTGATGACCTTGATCTGATACTGCAGCAACAAGGCCAGCACACTGTGGAAACCCTCAACGGCGAACAGTAGACACGATGTGTCCGCAATTTTTATGACAAGAAACTTAGTGACATGAGCTAGACTGTCTGGTTCGGCAAGGTCGGCGTCGTTAACACTGGTCTGTAACCTGTGTAGGAGATGGAAAACTCAAAAATCAAACTCAAACGAATTATATGCGTTGCTGGAAATGCATAGGTTGAGAAGATTTTGCAACTTAGAACACTAAAGAGGAGTAAATTAAAAAAACGTAAAATTAAACTTTTTGAAAACAGGTTTTTATTAAAATGCACTAAAATAAAGAAAATAAACATAGAAGTCATTACTATGATTTGATGCAATTAAGCCCCATTATGTTAATGTTTTTATGTGATTTAAACTTATAGAGCTTATCGCGAGATTTGTAATTTGAAATGATTGTATTTCTAATTATGTAATTAAATTAGTATGAAAATCTTATATCGCGACAAGCTTTAAAATCACATAAAAATATTAACATAATGGGATTTAATTACATCAAATCATAGTAATGACTTTTATGTTTATTTTCTCCATTTTAATAAAAGCTTGTTTTTAAAGTTTAATTTTTGCTTTCAAATATCAACCTTCAAATATAAACCTTTGATATACAAAATCGGAGTTTTAGAAATCCAATCATTTTAGGCGTGACAATTTAAAAAATAATAAGTAAAAATTCACATTTCTACTTTAAGAGAATTTAGGAGAACACATTTTAAGAGCATTATTTTTATAGTTCAATCCCATATATAGGTATATATAAATATTATTGTCTATTTTTAAAAAACTATAGCTAGCAACATGACATTACATAAGAAATTGAAAGAAACTACTTTGTTTTAAAATAATAAGAAAGCTGCTTATTTTTGGAATCATTTGTACTTTATTGTGTTGTAGAAATTATTCACCTTTAATGAGCATTTTGATTTTATTAAATTTCTTTCTTAGATCAAAAGTTATGGTAAATTTACTGTTGTGCTCGGACGCTCGCAGTACTCGTAGCAGTGCACGTGAACGGAACACGCCGCTGAGTACAGATTAAGTGTTAGGTATATTAAAACAATTCACAAGTTCACAACCGGTACGTTCGCTTTAAAAATAAAATCTTATATGTAATCTTACGTAAAATTTTCCGTTCTTTTGTTCTTTGCCGTAGTCAGATTTAAAAAAAAAAACAACCCAAAAAGTTTATTCACAGCCGTATTTTGCAACCTAATTTGTTAAATAAATAATTAAGTTTAATGTGTGCAGCGGTAAACTTATTTTCCCTTAATATCTGATATAAAAACAAAAAGATTTTCACAGGGAAATATAAATAAATAACACCACACTCAATGGCCCACACTAGGATTCCCTGACTCGTGGGTCCAGAGATACATACAAAGACAAACACACAACCAGACCCGAACATACATTTTTTCTTTTTAACAAATCTGTGTCCGACCGGGAATCAAACCCTGGACCTTTTGCACAGCAAGCAGGGTCACTACCAACTGTGCCAATGGGTCGGTAATATGGTCTTCGACAAAAAATAATATAATAATTCATTCCAATGATTGACAAGGAGTTTTAAAGGTTTCACTTATACATGATTATTAGACATGATTTTATTTATCTTGTTGGTTGCAGTGTCCTTATACGAGTATGTTCACAGTTGGGTAACCTTATTGACATTTGATTATATAATTTTATTTTTTATTGTTCTTTACATTATTGTATGTGAGTCAATAATGACTATATTTAAGTTTGACATTGTATTTACTTTTTGTAAAATTCGAATGCCCGTGGGGCGGGGATGAAACGTCCACGAATGAATAAATAAGTATTATTATTATGAGTTTACCGACTGAGGAACTTTTGCCTAAGTATAAATTGACTAGCCTATAAATAATAATACTTAAACTATATGACCTCCTTAACACAAAGTTGTGCATTGCCACCCGTATAACGGGCTACAATGCAACTCAGAACAAAAACTGCAGCGCTGATTTTCAGTTGTATCCGCTTGTAGTATGACTCGCAGACTACCTGCTCTATAATAAGATAAGAATAGTAAATAATACAAGGTATTATCTATCCTTAAATAAACACACTTATGGCTTATTATATCATTACTGTTTTTCAATGTACATACTTTTAAACTATGTTCATTCAAATCAATCAAATAGCTTCAACTTTATTCTGACAAAACCAAGTATAGAAGATAATAATAACACACGAAGCGTAACATTTTTGTTCCATTTCCACCTTTATGGCGGCGCAACAAAATTTACTAATGTTACGCTTGAGTTGTTTTGTTCGAATGTCAGATTGATTAAAATTAATATCGAGCTACTTTTGTACCAAACTTCTTTCAAAATTGTTGTTCGCCCACTTTATACTGAAAGACCACAGTAGGATAATTTATGTCGTGAATTCAGAGAAATAGTAAAAGACGAATTTAATGTACACAAACAAATAGCTCCTCCGATTTCTCTCATTTCCACATCTACTTCTACATCTGGTCATTCAACACTTGGCAAGGACAACCCACATCTACCATTCGATCTAGATGATACGATGGACTGTTGACTTGAGTCTCAACAGTGTAGACCTCATCCACGGCTCGCCACGTATCAGATAGCGCAATGTGGGATACCCATGGACCAGGTAGGTATGCCGACGATTTGAAGAAGATTGCCAGTGGTGGCTGGATAAGCAGAGGATAATGGATAATAATATCGTGGTGTGGTGGCAAAGAACAGTCATTTGTGTGTAGTACGAGTAGACAGAGGCATTACGAGCACCGAGGCATTACTGAGCTAAACTTTTATTTCTATTAAAATGTTCAATATATATTAAAAAGGCGACAGTCTGTGTGAAATATCAAGAAATTTAGAAATATTTTCTAATTGTTATTTTGATTTCTAAATAGAACTAGTTCAAAATGTCTACAAGTGTCTGCTCCGTTGCAGAATGTAACTGGTCGGTTATGTAACCAATCACCGATCATTTGACAGTGAAACTCGTGCCTAGTTTCTTAGAAGGATTTTTTTAAACCTGGGTATCTTTAGGCTATTTAAACGCCAATAGTCGGTTAGGTAAGTTAGTTTAGGTTCAGATTAGTAAGGTCGGGTATTCTAACCCTATTTATTGAGTTTCTATGTATAAATTATGGCTAGCTCAACGGTGAAAGTGAAGGCTGTTTTTGTACACCCGAGAATTATATTCGGAAGATGGTTTCAAAACACTTAAGACACTAACAGTTTCTAGCCTGTATGTGATGGCTCTCTTATACATAAGTACATAAGTCATAAGTCTTATTTTATAAGTACATATAGGAACATGAAACGAACGAAGACAAACAGAAGAGGAAAGAATCGCGTAGAATAGATTTTACGAGTACATGCACAGTAAGTAGCTCCCAAACTAAATGTAGTGAAATATTGCTCATAAAATCAGTTTCAATTTTGAGCTGCCGCCTTATATAAGAGTCTTTCTATATACGGTATAATACCAATGATTTTAAACGCTCTCTTGAACACCTAAATTGATTATATTTAAATTTGAACTATTTTTTAACAATAATTTGGACATTTTTTTATACTTAATAATATAATGACAAATATTCGAATTGTTACAATGAATAAAAATAAAATAAATTATGTAATATCCACTAATCCGCTTTATAATAAATGCTAATTATAGAATATTTATGACAGTGGTAATTATAGAACAAAACATAATTACAAGTGAGGAAACATTTAGGAAGGGAAAATTCGCGAACAATTAAACTGAATTACATATTCACATCCATCAATCCGCTTTAGGCCTGAGTGGGGGATTATGTACCTATGTACATAAAAAAACGTACCTATATAATATAGATACATTATGAAAACGTTGGCCATCGGCTAATCCGGAAACACCCGAACGCGTCATTCACGTCTATGCAATAAATTAATAAAGTATCTCGTAATAAAGTATGCAATTAGAGGTACGGTAATTCATAGACGTGGATTGCACATAGTTTTTTTTTAAAATCCATTATTATTTTCAATTCTTTTTGTTTATTTTTTTTGGTAATTACAAAGGGAGGCTCTTTGAAATCACAATAGAATATCGGGCTAGAATAGACGGTGTTATACATGCCACATTTTTTTTTCCATTACGATGTTTTCCTGCACCGGATTAACTGAAAAATTCTTACGTAAGTAGAAACTGCATGATATCGGCGAGTGTTCGATTTCAACGTAAGTACTACAAAGTACCTACCGCACATTGAATTATAAATAGTTATTGTAACTAAACCTAACACCATTTAAACTTTCATTCTGAGTGTATACAGAGTGTCACATAATTCTTCATTTTTCATAACTCATTTCTAGTAGTTAAGTATCTTTTGCAATCTACACGCGTCGCTTTGTTTTTTCTTCGGAGTGTATGGCTGCCTTTCAAGATTCACCGGACAATTCAAGAATCACCGGATACTACGCGCGTCGATCGCGCCGCGCTTGCTCTAGGTCATGAATTATTACCCTGTAAATTTTAGATAGAACAACAAGACTTCAAATGTGTGTTTCAATTAATCCCTATCCCTAAAATCCCTACAAATTTCAATTGAATCCCTAAAATAATCTTATTTTTTTAAATTGTTATATACATATTAGAACGGTTTTATATACTTATATTAAGTTAGATTACGTGATTTAAGGTTTGCGATATTTCAGTAACATATTGTATAGTGTTATTAGTACCTTAGACTGTTAAAGGATTCCAGCTTTTAAGACTATTGAAAGCCTTGCCTCAATAATATATTTGGCTCGAGTCAAGCCAGTGTCGGATTATAGGGGCGGCCGCCCCCTTGAGGGGTTGCAGAAAGTTATTACAAGGGTGTCTGTTTCATTCCAGTGTTGCGCTATGAGTTATCTAAGGTTATTTAGATAAATTTGGTGAGAAACTACAGTACCAGTGGACTTTTCACTACGATATGGTAGTACATAGCAATAACCACTCCATTTCTATCGCCGTGTCTCTATAATGTTTGGATATTTACTTATTCTTCTTTATCCTAATATTATATTGGTATCTATACCTACCTACATGTATTTATAATATGTATATGGTGTATTTATGCACGTGGATGTGACTAGATGGGATAGGATAGGAAGCAAGGAGTATTTTACGGCGAGAGACTTTGTACTCACGGCTCAAGGGGATGTGACGGAAAGTAGTGTATAATATACAATAGTACTAGCAAAACCCGGCAGACATTGTCCTGGCTATGTATAATTATTTACCTCTCTAAATAAAATCACAAATTATTCTGTTTTGCCGTCGATATGATTTTTGCGATCGATTGAACGGTATAGAAGTTGATATGCTGCAGCGCTATCTAGTGGCTAGTTACAAAAAAGTCGATAGCTCGAAAATATTATCCGTGCTCAAATACCCATGTATACCAATTTTCATGGCGATCGGTTGAACGGTATAGAAGTTGTTGTGCTGCAGCGCCATCTAGTGGCGAGTTACAACAAAGTGGATAGCATAAAAACCTTCTCCATGAAGGTCAAACAGTGTCGAAGTCTATTAATCTCAGACAGATATACCAACATCCATTTTTATATACCTGTATAGATAATGAGAGTAATGTTGTGTGATGGCCGCGTGGTGTCAGACAGCTCTGGAGTAGCACCGTCTCATCTCACGACCTCTAAAAGAGTGTACTCACCGATCCGCTTGGCCAGAGCGAGCGTGGCGTTTTAAGACCACACATTCCTCCTACACAATGCAATGAGCATTAGGAGGCTCATGTCCGGCAGTGGATACTAAAAGGGCTGGTTGCAGTATGTGATTGTGACTAAGGGATAACAAAACCGCTACCACAAAAGCCGAGGAACTACACCAACACTAGAAGAGTGGTTTTCGACAACTCGTTCGTGGATGTATGATCTTAATACGTCACCCGCCAGTGTGAAGTTTTAAGGCCATGTTTTTACAAGTCTATCAAGCACACATCCACGATTATCATCCTCAGGTTACGATTAATATAAAATGTAAATTGTATCTTAGTGCAACAGTTTGTGCTTTAAGGGTGTAGATTGTTGGCCTGAGATCTCGATTTCGAGCGACCGCAGCGCCAAAGTTTAATGTAACATCCGACGGGGCGGATGAATGACCTAGAGAGCGCGATTTTCAAAATGTTTTGCAACAAACGTTCCACGTTGAGAAATTGTTATTGAACTTGAATATTTACAGCATAACAATAACGTTGAATTTTTGGAAACTAGCTGTTGATTCTTTTTAATAGATTAATAAGAGTAGTTGAGACACAATTTTTATGTTTTTCTATCATTTGACATCTGACATTTTTGTATTCTACTTACCTAAAATTCCAACTATTTATTTATTTGTAATTTCACTACCAACATTTATTCTAATTCGTAAAATATTCATTCAATAAAATAATTGCAAATTCAGTAGGAAGTGTGTTTATCTCTACGCAAGGAAATGTGCCTATTGCGTAAACTCAAATACTTACTTTTTGTTTACGATCACCTCGTCGATATCTAAAAAAAATCCTAGGGTTTTAAAAAAAATGTCAATAAATGAAACACAAGTATAAAAATGATTTATTTACTACACAATAACAAATATGAGTCGCCATTACTCGCTATCTCAAAAGCGTGCTAGGGTTGTACAAAAATTAGTAAATAATTCATTTATTTACTAATTTTAACAGAAGTTTGTAAATTATTAATATACTAATTAAAAGTATGTAATTAAACAATAACGAAATATGAGTTCAAAATTCTAATGGTTTTTCATTCGATTACGGATCAAGTTCTGATTTCTGCTAATTTGATGATAAAATCAATGGCTATCACAAAACCTATCAGAATGAAAACGTTACCAGCTGCCCGATTCACGTAAGTAATAAAAACCGTAGCGCAGTGACGTCACTTCGTTTTTTGCAAATTTAGCCCTTTTAACCGACTTAAAAAAAGGAGAATTCTCAATTCGCTGTATTTTTGAACCAATTTTTATGATTCTTTACACCAGGTAACTCAGAAATTGTATAGTAATTGAGCTATTGGAAGATTTATGACAATCCAAGACTAGATAAGTAAGTGCGTTTAAAACAGAAAACCAAAAGGCGATTTCTAAGTTCCTAAGTTAAAACGACTTTTGGACTGGCGTGTTTACGTGAATCGACTGGCTGGGTAGTTAAGTTACCTGTATCTTTCAAAATCATTAGGCGTTCTTCTCTTTCATAACACGTAAAGCTCTTTCTTTCCTCTCTTTCATAGCCTCTATGATACTGGGCGCGTCACGAATGGGCATGCTTCGTGACTGCCGAGGATCAACTAATTCTGGAAGTAGGCAATCGTAATAAAACCTAACTAATTTCATCTCCATTTTCTCCTCCCAAAATTTGTCGTCCTTTTCTATAATATAAACTTTCATAGGTACAGTAGCACCAAACCAGATGCCAAGCATGCAAACGTTTCTTTTAGTAATATGTACCTGTCCCTGAATTTGGAAATACCAGTTATGATTTTTATTTATGACATAACCCTTGGAAGCCTTGTCCTTAACCCAAAAGGTATGTTTGGCCATTGCTTCATCAAGAGTCATGCCAGCTAAAGAATGTGGGCACTTAATTTCAATTAAACCGTTTGCATAAATGCCATCTGGTGTAGTACCAAGAAATTCATATTGATCGTCGACGAACAAACCGCAACCTTGTATACTAATATTCTCTTGAATTTCTAACTGTTTAATTGCGGTTTCTTCGTTTTCGATACCGTACCGTACAGCAGGCAAACTGGAGATATTACTACCATAAACGATTTTACGAACAAGAACAGCACAACTTGTGCTCTCTCGTTTTTTACAAACTTCCCCGAACGATGATGAGGTTAGTAATTTTCTCCTTGTACTCATCCACTCAGAACTACTTCTTTGCAAATGGGTCGACCTTTCAAGCTCCTCTCTTTCAGCACAAGACAACTTTAAATCGGCTAAAAAAGATGACTTGGCTTTCTCATATAATTCTGGACTCAGATCAGGTTTTTCGCAGTTTGGTCCATAGTGAGCGTCTTTCGATACAGCGCTGTGGCTCTTTTTCAATCTTAATTTAGGTTTAGCAATTAAACGGATTCTACGATTACAATTTTCCACTTTCGCGATCAAAGGATTAGGACTAGATTTAAATATTACTTCATGAGTTTTACTATGAATCGATCCTGTATTAAAAGACACAACAGCAGCTGCGCATCGGCCCGCATAAGAACCACGGGAAGAATAATTTACACGCTTACCCCCTACTAATTTGGCAATCACTGCGTTAAAACTTTCAACTATATTACTTGTACAATTATGAATTAAACTTCTAGAATGATATGACAGTCTTTTACTTAAAATGTGTACCGCGTCCATTAATCCGCATCCAACAATTGCTGGAAGCAACCCAACAGGTTCTATTCGACGAGTATCAGGTCTACAGAAATACTCCTTGCAATATTGGTGATTACCAAATACGTGTTGTGGACCATTTAGGATATCTTCACTAAGATTTTTTATTTTTTCTTCGAGTGACTGATTTTGATCGCCCCAATATTTAATAGCGCATTTTACACCCGTTCTTAAACGCAAATACCTTTCTTTTAGGAATTTCCGCAATTCGCAAGGATACTTAGTGTCTTTCGACAGTTTCTCCAAGCTATTGCAGTAGTTTCGTAAAAGATGATTTTTGCATTCAATTTTCTCTACTGTTAAATTACCGTACGGTCGCGAATCTAATATTTTTTTATAAGTACTGGAATCGCCGTCTGCTACAAATTTATTATAAATTACACCGTGATCAACAATGGAACGTTTAAACCCCTCAACTATTATGGTCGATTCCATACCGGTAGATGATCCCGAATAATTCTTGAAACAACGGTGTTCCGAGGGCTGACTGTCGTTCTTTGCGGCTCGTGCACAAACTACGCAGTATTTATTTTTAACTCCAAAAAACAATACTTTATTAGTTTTAATGCCAATTATCGCAGCTGCGCCGGACAAGGCGGAAAAATTCTTACCATAAGATCTCTTGCTCCAACAACCGTCAACAGCAACAGATATTAATGGTGTACCATTTTTATCAACACTACCTATAGACACTGCGTACTCCGCTTCTTCCTTGACAGCTTCTGCCATGGAATGTGCTGCTGTCTTTTCCCACCAATCGCAAACCGTATTATTAATTTCATTGTATAATGAAGGTGACATGATTGGTAGGGCTACTGCGGCAGTTAATGTTTTTAACTGATAGTAGCTCCCACCAGATGATATGATACCAGATACAATTTGATGATTCACTTCCATTCTATCTTCTTTCTTTTCAATCAAACACACAGTAAATTTCATACTACACATACTACATTTCATGATGAGTTTTGAGTCCAGACCAACTTTTACTTCACCTATTATACTGAGGTAACTTAACTTACAATCCATTGGACCGTGGTCCCCTATGGCCTGAAGAGCTTTAAAAAAAAAAGAAACGTCTACAACTCTACGCCCAACTTCCATTTCATCCACCTTTCCCTCTTGGTCGTTTTCAATAACTAGTTCCTGTAAAGAAAGATAATGGCTTGATTTTTTTTATAAAAAATAATTAAAAATTTAAAAAAATGCAAAAGAATTAATACAATATTAGGTTCCTGATGAATAGAAATTATAATTTCTTTACGCATTAGGTATTGTTTTTTTATGACGTCACCTATTTGAACGTAAATTTTCTTTTGAGAAAGTAATTGAGAAGTATTTCGGTACTAAGGTGTTTGTCTCTCGATGAAAATAATAAATATTGCAAGAAAAATCTATAGGTAGGTATTGAGATTTTGTCTTCGCCCATCACTAACTAAGTAGTTTGTTTATTTATGTAACAAGTCTACAAGAATTACGTATAACAACTTACCTCTATACAGCGCGTAGCATTGTTGCTCAGAGTCTCGGCCCCAAGGTTTTCTTTATTTTCAATACTGGAAATATTATTCATCAATATTATCCACTTTTTATTTATTTTGTACAACCCTAAGCCAGACGCTAGGCGCCTCGCGTCTGTTTGGCGGTATAGGTATGTCGACAAAGTTGCGCTGTCGCCTACCTACTTCCACAATTTGATATTTAGACAATACTAGCCGACCCGGCGAACTCCGTATCGCCTTTTTTTTTTTTAAAAATCCTATTATTTTGATATTACATACAGATACTTCAATTTTATTTATCAGTATAGATATAGATAATACAAACCAATATTTACATGTTATTGTAGGTATATGTCTGAATCGGGCGATCTAAATCATATGACATATTGTATTAGCTTTGTAATGTACCCTGTTCAAATGCGATAATAAATAAGTAGGGAGGAACTTACATTTTATTCCGAGATCTTTTGGCTTTCATATTTTTATAATGCGTACAAAACTTTCTTTTCCCTGGCATGCCACTCAAATTCAATCAGTCCTGCGAAAAAAATAGCCTATGTTACTCAGTGATAATGTAGCTTTCGAATGATAAAAGAATTATTAAAATCAGTCCAGTACTTTTTGAGTTTATTCGTTACATACAAAAATCCAAATCTTTCCTCTTTATAATACCTATTAGTGTAGATATTGTATTTTTTACGATTTATATCTAGTTCCATCATGGTTTTCTTTCAGACATTCATTATATCGATACTTTCTACTAACTGAAAATAAATTAATTATAAAAATGTTATACTTACAGTTTTTTACAAAAAACACAAATTCACAATACGTAATTCTGCTGTCTGCAGCCGACAAGCGTGGTGTCGCGTTCACTTACAGAAAGGAACTGCCGCTGCAGACCACCGAGATTGCACGAATGAAACGAACGTTTTATCCCATACATTTGTGTATGAAAAATTTACCTTAAAATATATCTAGATTTTAGGGCTTTAAAAGAGGAAGTCTTTGTTTGTAAAGGTATAAAAAGAAGTATACAGCTATACTTATTGGTTTCTTCAGTGTTCAAAAAGTGTTTCTTTTTATCAATTTGTGTTGATTTATGGGGTTAAATCTGAAAAATACGAAGTCATGTTTTTGCATTTTTACTCAATTTTGTGCGTTTGTTGACGTTTATTATATAACAACTATTAGGTTTAAGAGTTTAATATAAGCATGAACATACTTATTGGTCTTTGATTGTAATATATACAAATTATCATTGATATCAATCATATGTAAATAGGTTAAATATGAAAAATCGTAACACTCTTTTCGGTGATTTTCACGATCTACACCCTTAATATGTGTTTATTTATTAGTTACTTAGTTACCAATTGCGCCCAGCTATGCGCCACCGATAAGTCCAAATTAGGATGTTGCTGTATAAAGTCTATGTAAGTATGCTTAGGGTATGGCATACTCGTAGCTATTCTGAATCTTAAATAAAGAAATACCTTAATAATAAATACCTTTGTAAACACAGTGAAATGTTATAATTTGATTCTGAAAGTAAGGACTGTGACGTCATTTCACTAAAATCGTTACGTTTAGGTATCTCTTTATCATACCTACCTGGGTCAAACAAGAAGACCTCCCTCGAGAGGTCCTTTGAAAGTGGCATCAAAATCTATCCAGCGGTCCTTGTAATGCTTAAGTGGCGCAATGATAGATCGCTTTATATCATGTCATGACCGTAAGGAATTTATGTATGAAAGGTAAGAATTGTGAAAATTCATTCAGTTATACAGTAAAAGCTCGACTATGCGAATTATAGTTATCTGAATAGGCACTCGACTTTATTTGACATCAGCATGTACTTATTATGGCTAGTCTGGCTATAAATACTGTCACAATAAAGAAAAAGAAATACATTTAAATTTGAAATCTGTTATTCTCACGTGAAAAATAACTGATTTTTCTCATTTTGGCGCCAGTAATTATTAAAATTGCACTAATATTAAAATAACGAAAATATTGTTCAATTGCTGTAATTAATGCATTACACAAAGTAGGCATGCAGCCAAATGCAATTTTTAAAACTCTATCCGCTTGGTATTAGCCGAATGTTTGTGTACCGGGCTATTGGTAGGTACACTGAAATGTCCTCTGTTTGTGACAGAAAGATGTCTAGCCGTTCACGCACTATTCGTACTAAACAGACGATTAAAGTTGTGAAGGAGAAATCCC
The DNA here is from genome assembly GCA_914767545.1 of Sesia apiformis. Classification (NCBI taxonomy): domain Eukaryota; kingdom Metazoa; phylum Arthropoda; class Insecta; order Lepidoptera; family Sesiidae; genus Sesia; species Sesia apiformis. The sequence goes on from OU611962.1 coordinate 5,476,844, forward strand.
GTCCGAAAGCAAAAGATTTTATCTAGAGAGATGAATTTTAAAAGATGATTTAGGACTTGGTGTTTACAAAAGACGTACTGGTCATTTCTTAACTGATAATAACTTAAAGAAAAATAGGGTTGTCAAATCAAAACAACTTCTTTCGCGGCATGCAAAGTGAGCTCACAGACAAATCTTATTTACGGACCAGAAAATGTTCACTAGTGAGGAATATGGTATTTTAACAGCAGAATGATCAAGTTTATGCTCGTAACAATAAAGAAGCTGCTCAGTTGGTCAATAGGATGCAACCTGGCTATTACCCGACTTCAGTGATGGTTTGGTGGAGTGTTAGCTATCAAGGAGTGACTGAATCATATTTTTGTGAAAAAGGTATTAAAACGTCGGCTAGACTTCTATCAAGATACGATTAACAACTTAAGTACTTAACAACACCCTGTTTCATAACTAAGAATGGTTTCAGCAAGACTCAGCACCAGGTCATGAGGCTCGCTTAACACAGGCGTGGCTAAAAATGAATATTCCCGACTTCATTAGAGCTGATGACTGGCAGACATATCTCAATCCGCTCGATTATGATTTATGGTCTGTTTTAGAGAACATGGCATGCTCTAAATATTGAATCACTAGTTGAATTCATGATAATATTGAATCACTAAAACATTCCATAAGAGTGGCAGTTGCCAATTTTCCCGTGGAGAGGGTGCGTGTTTCAATCGAAAACTGCCCACAACGTTTGAAAGATTGTATAAAAGCAAATGTTGACCATTTAGAATAAACGTTATATTTTTAAAATGTTTACCTATTTATTTCTAAAATAACACAAATTCTTCAAATAAAATGATAATATAAATATTAAAATATCAATGTTTTCTTTGTAACAATATTTATGGCTAGACTAGGTATATATACATGTAGGGATTACAATCCCGCAAAGCGGGATCCCGCGGGATTGCGGGATCCCGTATCATTTGAGGGTCTGCGGGATCCCGCAACAACTATGCGAATTCGCGCGGGTCCCGCTAATTCGTAAGAAATAGCGCGAATGTGTGCCTGCGCAAAGGATAGTTATTAAATATAAAAACAAAAATGTTGAAACTGTACTGTAGCTATTAAAACTGAAGCTAATAAATACATCCATCCAGGGCCGTCTTAAGTCTATTCTGCGCCGGGGTGCGGGAGTGTATCCTAAGACAGTCAAACATCCTATTGTGTATCCTATGACAGTCAAATATCCTATTATGTATCCTATGACAGTCAAATATCCTATTGTGTATCCTATGACAGTCAAATATCCTATTGTGTAATTGTTTACTATAGCGTTATATTTTTTCATTACCTTTAAAAGGTGAGCGCCCGGGGTGCACCGCACCCCTTGCACCCCCTGGTAAAGACGGCCCTGCATCCATCGTAGACGATAACTAAGATTTTTTGCAAATCATTGTAACATTAAGAAAAGGAAGATTATAAATAGACAGTTGAGAGTAGAGAGATCAGTTGATAAAATATTAAAGAAGGAAACAACTGCCTATGAATATGACGGAGTGAGCGAAAAAAAAATCTTTGATACTTGTGACAATGAAACCAACAAGCTTTGAGGCAGACATGGCCTTCTCAGCGGCTGGTTATATGCAGTTCTTTAAAAATTAGGTTGATAGACGAAATAAACGATACTATTTGTTTCTTAAGATTGTTCTTTCAAAGCAGAAGTGATGTTTGATTTAATAATCAAACCATCTTGTTAATTAAATTACAACTCAATGCCATCTACAATTACCATACCATACGATGTCTCCCCACTCCTGGCTATAGGCCTCTCCAAAGCTATTTGCCACCACCACCACCGAATTAGGTTGACAGACGAAACAAACGATACTACTTGTTTCTTAAGATTGTTCTTACAAAGCAGAAGTGATGATTGATTTAATAATCAAACCATCTTGTTAATTAAATTAATTACAACTCAATGTCATCTACAATTACCATAACATACTATGTCTCCCCACTCCTGGCTATAGGCCTCTCCAAAGCTATTTGCCACCACCACCACCGAATTAGGTTGACAGACGAAACAAACGATACTACTTGTTTCTTAAGATTGTTCTTTCAAAGCAGAAGTGATGATTGATTTAATAATCAAACCATCTTGTTAATTAAATTACAACTCAATGTCATCTACAATTACCATACCATACGATGTCTCCCCACTCCTGGTTATAGGCGTCTCCCAAGGCTATTTGCCACCACCACCACCACATTTGCCGCAGGAGCGATAACCGATGGAATAGCCGAGTCCTAGAGTGGATATGTTGAATAGGTAAACATCAGTCCAGAATTACAAATGTCGGCACACTTCGGGATGCGCTGTCTACCGTTTGAGATTTAGAAATGAATTTGGAGGGTTGCGAAATTAGGGAAGGATAGGATAGGATGGAGTGGAAATGGGCTTTGGTATGTCACACTTTCTACAGAAACATATATGTTGAGGGAATATGATAAAGAGGGAGATGAAGTACCTACATTTTACGGTGGTCTTTTGTGAAAGAGAACAAATAATTACCTTTTCATATTCTATATCGGGTCTGAACGTTTCGGCACGGGTTACGCCAGCCGTGGTCACGAGTTGAGTTGAGTAAACAAATACCTTTATTATATTCAGACGGTCAGTAAAAATGTAAAATATTTAATAGTAAAAATAAAATGTGTACAAAACGCGAAAGTTTAAAAAAATAATTACTTTTACGGAAATTATGGTCCACAACTGTATGGAATGGAGATTTTACTGTATACCCCCTAGACGATCAATTATATTGTGCAATTTTACGGATTGCGTAATGGTTTTAGTCGTATTTTATCGGATTGCGTAATGTGCCCAATCGAGGATATTGAAAGTCGATTGGGTGCAAGGCGCGATTCAAAAATATTGTGCAATGACGTTATTGTACAACTTTATTATAGATCTAACGGCCGCCTAATACTTCACTTCCCTAAATAACACAGTTTATACTTACTCGATACTTACAGATTATTATTGATACTTCTATAGTAGATAGAGTAATTCTGTGGTCACTTCGTCCATTCTGTTACTCCTGTCTCGAGGACAATTGGGAAATTCCAAATGTCAATTATGTTTGTCGCAGATCTAGTAGCATTCCTCTTACCTATGACCACATTGTTGACTACACGTCGATATATACATAAAACCATTTCATATTAGCCATTCAAAAAAGTGATAAATATCGTACAACACAAATGACTGTAACCTTCCACTCAGCTATGACGTCATGGAACTCTTCAAGAAAGCCGTAAATAGAATTCTGTAAGACTGATTGTGCAACAGCAGTCCCTGGTGTTTCTGGTGTCATGGACGGCTGTGACCATTTGCCATCTGGTGGGCTTGAAACTCGTCTACCAACAAATAAGAAATTAAGAAAAAAAATGTTTAAAAGAATTAAGAAAAGTTGTTGAGATTGGTGACTGATGAGTCTTATCCGAGAATATATTTTTATATAAAAACAACGTATCCACTCCTGGACATGGGCCTCCTTATGCACATTGTCTTGTGCACGAGGGATGTATGGCCTTAAAACGCCACGCTGCAGCTGCTGGCCGAGCGGTTTGGCGAGGCCACTCTTTTAGAGGCGGTATAGTTCCTCAGGGCAGCCACGCTGCAGCTGCTGGCCGAGCGGTTTGGCGAGGCCACTCTTTTAGAGGCGGTATAGTTCCTCAGGGCTTGTGGTAGCCGCTACCTTTTGTAATAATAACAATAGGATATATTTTTTTTTAATTTTCAACAGAGTACACCGTGGTAATTTTGAAACTTCGGTGCCGATTTAGCCCATCTATAGACTTAACCGAGGTATAGACCCAAACTATTTGTAGCTAGTTTCATTTCGATCAGTTAGAAAATGCGCTCTTTGAGAAATGTGATCTCTATAATAGGTAGATATGCCAATAGATAGAATAATTAATCATATTAAAAATTAATTAATTAATAGGAATGTTCCCAGTAATTGTATTCGTTTTGGTGAATAGTCGCCAATTTCGAAACGAATATTCGAATAGTAAGAGCCTAACGTAAGTAGCAGGAAAAGAGGTTTTCAATAAAAAGAAATAATTTAGGATGAAATGTTCATTTAGAAATCAGTTACGTAGCCATTTTTTTAGTTTATTTATTAAGTCATTGTTTTAGGTTAATCTAAAGTTGGGAATGCACTTAACTTTAGATTAAACCAAAAAGATACTGATTGACGTAAAATAATACTTGCAGCTAGAGTTTTATATTTGAATTGAACTAAAAATTAACTTATTTACCTACTAATTTTACAAGTACGTCCGTAGTGGGTTAAGTACAAATCGTAATCGTATTCGCGAATAGTGAGGCAAATCATTCGTATTTGTATTAGCGAATAGTACTTTTTTGTTACTCGAAATATTCCTGATACATAAATATTTATATCGTAGGACGTCATAACGTGTAGGACGCACTGATTGAAAACTTTCGTCTTCAAGCATAGGCGTGTGCCATGGGCGACGATTCATACACATTTAATTATACGTGTTTTATTACTCGATAATTAGTATTCTAGTTCTTTAATCTGAGGGGTTTTTAGATATTAAATTGTATTGATTTCATATATTATTCATCATAGTTTACATTGATATCACCACGATCGCAAAATTCGTGAACCTCACGAAATCAAACAACAGTGAAGATTTTTAATAAATAATATATTCTGGAAATATACTTCTACTTATCAGAGGATGTAAATAAAAGATAACGAAGTTTTTAATCAATATTTATTTTATTTAATGATGATCTCTTACCGTACGACAGGAAACATTTATAGAATAGCAGCTATTCACAATAATAAAATTATGATAACATTTACAAAAACTTTCTCTTACATTAATGAAAAAACTAACAAATATACCTCGTCTCCGTTTCGATTGTCACCTTCACTTTTTAAATAAAACTTCAGATTCTTCTAACACATGATTGCATTTTAGTTATGACAAAAACTGATTGTTGAGTCAAATCTGTGATTCCGTACGTTAACCTTTCATTCCGTCTGCAGTTTATGTTTTTTCGTCTGCTGCTTAAGTTATTAGTTCAATTTCATATTTGGCAATTCTGTTTTACACCTGTTCATATGATAAGCATTCAATGAGTATCGCAAATTTTCGTCTAGAGCCGCTATTATTTTTCCAGAAGTCCCGTCACAATGGCAAACAGATATTCGTATGATGTTATATATTATTTTACTTTCCCTATTAAAACTTCCCGATAACTAGTTATTTAACATAAGTGTCCATCAAGAACGGTAATTTTAAATTATTGTATTGACAATGTATATCACATATATAGACATTATGGAGATTTCTCAACATTACAATATTATTAAATAATATTTATTTATTAACGATTCTTGACTAGGAGCAATGCCCCGGGGCATGTGTTAATTATAAGACATAGGGTATAGAATATGACAACAGATAACTGATACTCACTACATTACTGTGTTTTCGAAATTAATATTGTATATTTAAACATATTCGGGTGTTAGTGTTAGTATATGGTGTGACAGGACTTCTGGGACGAAACATCCCAATAGTACCGTCAAGGGGACAATTTCAACTAAACTAGACCGGACTAGACCCGAATTTTGTCACTTATATATTACTCATTAAATTTTTATTTCTGTCCATGTAATTTTACAACATTGATTATTATATTTTTTAATTAAATTAAGGAGTATTTTTTTTAAATCAATGATGTTATCCCGTTCTCCGTTTAAATTTAAAAATTTAAAGTGTAAATACAATCATATGGCAGTTTCAAAAATATATATTAGTATGCTCGGTTAATTAATGCATATTGTCTTAAGTAATATTTTACTGTAACAATCCAAAGGTTAATTAAATAAATGGAATTTAATTTAATGTTAGCGAGTGGTTTGTTTTTGTGTAAACTTTAATGCCATGTCTATATTTTAAAAAGACGTTTTCATTAATTTAGTTCTAATTGCAAACACGGGTTTTTAATTTGACACTTTATACAAACAAGGGATTATGAAACATCTTGCATCTTGGATAAGACACATGACAACATCGCCAGTAGACTTTCTGATTTTAGTATAGGTACGGGTCATATTATTAAAAAATATTCTACTATCTTTTAACAAGCTTCTTTACATAGGTATATCTTTATATATGTACCAGTATGTTTAAAGCATAATTGATTTTTTAATAATTGTACAAATATTTTCTTTCTCTGGAAATGATGTTTTGTGCTTTTGAAGTTTGGATCTATAAATCACTTCAAAATAATTAGGTATTCCTATCTTTTCTAACTTATATATTTTTTATTCTACTTTATTTGTGCTCATTAAGCAATATGTACTAGATTCTATAGAATCTAGAATAACTAGATTCGACTATGTGTTTTGTAAACTGGTCTATATATTCGATGAGTTTTGAGATGAAGGTCAGACAGGCTCAGTAGTACCGCAACGTCCGCAATATGCCACGAGGAATACCCGAGTAACGGTAGGTACGAGTATAGTTTGTTTCGCAAGGAAAGTACTGTTCCTACGTTAAGTTTCGTTTGCAGTCTAGATCGTATCGTCATCATTGTGTATAATCTTCGATTAATGTTCGGCATTTTTTCGAATACGTCTTTATGTTTGGTACTGTTTACGTTTTCAGAGTATTATTAGCACTGAATATGTCGTGTCGGCCAGCTTTAATATAAACACGACCCCATCTCATTCCGTGGGTGTGGTAAACGGCGACTAAAGGATAACAAAGCCTCAGAGACAAGCCCCGAGGAACTATCTTTAAAAGAGTGAACAAGCCAATCCGCTTGGGCAACGTGGCTTTTTAAGGTCATACATCCGTCATGCACAGGCCAGTGTGCGTGACTTCTCACGCATGGCCCATGTCCAGCAGTGAAAGATAATAGGATTATAACAAATATTGTATGAGATTACCCAGTGAATTTCAATATTTTTACTGTAATATAATTCAGATTTAGGTAAAATATAGTGTGGTGTATATAGATTTATATAGAGTATGTTCACAGTTTTGATATATTTTTGATATTTCAGTCTTGTTCTAGATGTAATAGATTGGGTACTTCAGTTAAAAAACGGTTATTGCAATTATATGAGTATTACTTTCATTAATTTGTGTTGTTATAGTATGTATTGTTTTTAACAGTTCAGAAGTACGTTTTTTCGGTGTTAGTTCCGTATTCGGACTCATTTACACAAAGAGAGTTTCTCAAAAGCGTGCAAAAGAGAAAATCAGTCAAGAATATGCTCGCCTAGTATAAATAATTGTTATCATCATGTGATCACTGTTATCATCGAGCTTTTGTCATCATGTGTACGGTTACAAGAGAGAATCGTATGAAGTTTGGTTGCATTCCAGAATCGTATACGATATTCTACAATACAATACAATATAAAATGGTTCGAGAATCTCTACTTGTGTAAATGGACCTTTAGTCAATTACATATTTTATAAGGAATTTTAGAATACAAAAAACTTCATGCCGACAATAAAACAATGATGATACTTTTTGACCAATAATTTTCACAGTTAAAAGAATTTGACCATTTATTTTAATATCTAATTTACTGCTTAGTGACTGTGGAGAACTTCATATATGTTAGTCAGAGCTGTACTTACGAGTATACTTGTATCGATCGGGCTATAACGTCCCACTGCAGGTCACAGGCCTCCTCTAGTGTATTACTATGGGGTTTCGGACCAAAATGTACCACGCGGGTCCAGTGCGGATTGGTGCGGATCCAGTGCGGATACACCTTCTCGAGATTTCTTTTTATTTCCCGAGCATGGGTTTCCTCGTGATGTTTTCCCTCACCGGCGAACTAATGTCAATTTTTAAAAATTCGTACTATAGTTGAAACTCAGTGGCACGGGTCGAAGATTTGAACTCACGAATGTATTGTATATACGAGTATATACCAGTAGGCTATCACTGCTCTACTGGAAAACGAAAATGTTTGCTTCATTACTCCGTATTATATAAAGATGGCGGCAGTAGACAATGAAAATTCGGCGCTTTAATTACGAAGCAACCTGTATTGCTTCGAGTCAATTTCTCGTTTTTTGAAAAATTGGAGATAACTGTTTTCTTTTCAAACCAGGTACTGACTGGAAGCATCTGCATGTAATGCAATAGCTCAGAAGTGGATTTCGAGCATTACATTACAATGGTGCGCTAGCTCTAGGTACTGCCCGAAGGAGCATACAGGTGGGTACTGACCGGGAGCATCTAGGCTTTTGTAATAGATCGAGGTGTCAGTACTCATTTATTGCCGCTTCGGTTAAGACGACTGACGTTCGTTATCGAGCAAACTAGCATTGTATTGTGTTACAGGTATGTGTATTGTAATGTTCGGCTCAACGTACTCAGTATTGCAATATTCGAAGTTGTATCATTACAAATGTGCGCACTGTAATGCTCGACTTGACGTACCTACTCATTAATGTAATGCTCGAATCCGAAATGTATCCACCTTTTAATTCAAATGTTATGATATGTCTACCGTAATTGTAAATTAACTATTTCATGTAATATGAATGTGCATGTTATAAGTGCGATAATGGTGCAGCATCACGGATATATTATTTATTGTATAATTTTGTAAGTTTAATCATTTAGACTCATCTCAAGTTCTTTTCTGATTGTTCAATATTATTTGCAATTCTCATCGTTGTTATTTGTATTTACAAGATTTTTTTAACTTTTAACAACCTAACAATCTTAAAGTTGCGTTATTACTGAATTCATTGCATGGACCAATTAAAACTAGAGACTCAGTATAAAAGTGTTTTATTTCACTAAAATCTCATAATAATCATAATATATTTCAGAGTTGATTGTGTCACGTTGTTTAGGGGATGAAAATATAAAATGTTGGTCTTTCATATACGATACGCAAATACATCAATCGCTACACATTTAACTGTGTGACGATTAAATGGCATCTGTAACAATAGCATCTTGGTACAAAAGTGACAACATATTAACTACTACTTAGAAATATGTGCGTTTTAATTTGTAAAATACGTTTGATAGCAATTCCAATTTTTAACAATGAATAAAAAATTACATTCCGCGGAACACTAATATTGTAATTTTGACTTAGCTAGTCCAGTTGTTTATCCCTAATAAGGGCAACAGCTCTGTGATAGACGGCAAGACTTGAAGTTATCACAACCAGTCCCAGAGCAGCAACTTTTGGCAAGTTGCAATAATTTTAACTTATCGCAGTCATTTTGGAACGCAACGAAAACGATTTCTGTGCGAAACATTTTTTCGGCGGCTATTCGTCACAATTATATGAATACTATGAAGGAAAACGAAATTATTTTTGACATATAAACTTTATTTTTTATGTATTTTGACTGATAAGTTCATAATTAAAATGTATAACATCAAGTATTGCCGATACAAGCACTTAATTTTAGATTATAATCATCAACATTTACATACAAACGCTTTAAACAATCAAAATCAAATTTCAAGTGACAATGACAAAACATCTAAATGTATTGGGTAAACGACATTAAAAATCGTATAAAATCGCCAATAATAATGGAATCAACATTTTTTATTATCATGTATTATTGAAGCGGTATTTTTTATAGATAGCATATTCAAACAAGTCGGGGAAACTAGCACAAATACGACACACAGCTAGGCTAATATCACAGGAGTGCTGGGAACGGTGCGGCGCCCCTCGGCCCGCGCGCCCCCCGCACGGTACACGCCCCGCTGTCCCCCTGCGCGGCCCCGGCCCCGCCGGGCTCCTACACTCACCCCCCTCTCGTCCAGGTACCTACATATTTACCATTCAAAGGGGCGCGAAACGGGCCACTACAATATATTTTGCGACAATTAAGATTTCAAAAGGAACACGGACACCTCCGATACAATTGCACGATTTGGCTGATTACTCAATTATTGCACCAACGTTTGATAAAGTTTCTGTGCTTCACAATTTCAAAACGCTAAAATAATAAACAACTTCACTTATTTGGCTTAGGAACCAACCAACCAATTATTATACTCGTAGTTATTATAATGGTAACAATAAGTTAACATAACGATAGTCGTAGGGTAACATTTTTAAAATGAAAAAAAAAAACTTAAAGCGAAATTAACAAAACTCAAAGTAATAGATTTTATAACGCAGTGCATGACTGTTTGACCAAATGTTTGTGTATCTGTGGCTGTTTGCCCCACGCGAGTATTGTTCTTGAGGAAACAAAATCTTATCTGCTGTCAACCGCGAGTAAGTAAACGTCATAAATTCACAACACATTTTATTATGTCGAGTAACGAATCGCGTCGGTCGAACGTGAACGGTACAAACGATACAGATGTCGTTATCGAGCGTGCAGTAATCCATTCAACGCAATATATAATTATTCGCTTTTACTTTCCTCAAACATTAATTGACTCGATATGAGACGATACTCTGACGTCGACATCCCTTTCCCGCCATATCCATAACCTTAACACTTATTCTGATCTCACATGCAGGCAGCGCATAAATAATACTATTGAGATAAAAACATGTACCTAGCGTATATAGAGCGTCTTCGCAACCGTTCCCAGTCGTTTTGCACTATCTCTTAATCATTATCATTTAATTACTTACATTACAATAATATAACATAATAATTATCGCTTACGATCTATTAATCAATTTAACTCATAGGTATAACTCCGTCAATGTCTTCCGTACACCACAACGCGACGTCATAGCCGACACATTTCAAGTCCTCTGTTCAATAATAAAAAATAATCGTTGAACACTAATTGGACCGCGCCCGTTGGCAGCGTCTGAGCAACTTTCACTAAATAATAAAAAAAAAACACGCTAACAAAGTAAGTACTCTTATTAAACAACAAAGAATTGGCTAAACGTCCGTCTGTTTGGGGTAACGTAAACTATAAACATGATGTCCTGCGCTAGCCGAGTCGAGCCGCTACTCGAGCGCGTTCCGGGACGCGTCGCACTCGGGCACATTCCGCGACAGATTCGAGCACATTTGTTTCCGAGCGTTGTGAAACGCAGTGTCCGGTAACGCGGTCAGCGACTCGAGCACATTCGGGGTCACACGAGCATAATTCACTCGAAGCGCTCGCATTACATTGGAGAGTGGAGGTGCGCGGCGCGGCGCGGTCACGAGTCCAACACGGTGAGCAGGCCGGGAGGTAGCAGGGGCACCTCCTGCCGGGCTGACTGACGTGCCAGCTGTGCGCAGCCAAGGTTCGCGTCGCCTAACTCAGGTATGGCGTCTAATAAAGCGAGGCACTCGTCCTCTACCGCGCGTCTAGCCTTCTTTCCTACCCAGGAGTCATCGCATTCCTCTCTCGCGCGACGCCTTCTGGCTTCTTTCTCCCTACGCGCCTCCTCGCTAAGTCGGCAGTAAGTGTTGTTTATGCATACTGAACGGCGCAGGTCGCGGGCTGGATCCTCGATGTTTTCTAGTTTCTGTGAGCAGATCTCAATGACCCGCTTACGCTCTTCATTGGCACGGAGGCGCGCCGAGATCATGGAGAGCTTGGGCCTGGCAGCGGGCTCGGTGCGCGGCGGGCCGAACATGTCGTCCTCGAAAGCGTCAGCGATCTCCGCCCCGCGCGCGCTCTCCCGCTCCTCTTGCGGCGTCATTCTGCAACAACAACAGTCAAGTCATTAGCGTCTGTAAGTGATACGATAATTACCTAAAAATAATGGTGCTAAAAATTAAAGCGACCGGAAAGTAACCGCTCGTTAACCGCCACGGAATTGATTGAACGTCGAGTGAGTGTGAAAAGTGATTATTCTGACTACACCAAAAATGCAAGTTTTTGAAATGGTTAACTTGTAAGACACGTAACTTCAGTTCAAAGAACCGCGTTGTTAGAAATTGGAAATTTATAATCCTAACAAAGCTCTACATAGGTATTAATTACTCTGATTCGCAAAATACTTCGAACAATGCTTTAGTTAGCAACCATGCAGGTTAACCAGGTTCAAACTTGTACTAATTTAAAAACTGTTATCTAATCCGCGGTCAGTAATCATCAATTTGCACAAAAGACTATACTAAGTTACGATGCAACAAAAAGTGAAACAAAACACCTTGAAAACAAACTCGTTCTAAACACCCACCTAAATGACAAATCGGGGGTCAACACTAAAAATCCAGATACAAACATGATAGATACACTGAATTCCACAGAGACCTAATTAAATATCACAACGCCTGTTTCAATGTCATACAAACAAAGTTCAAAACACTAACACAATACAAGCGCGCAATTCGTCACTTTGTCCTCGGAGATGAAAAAGGTAAAAAAACAGTTGTAGAACGCAAATAAACCGCACTGAGAGCGGCGTGTGCGCACAGTGCGGCGATCACTCGACGAATGACAACATACTTGTAGATAAGACATTGAAAAAGCCAATTGCGTCATTTCAGTACAGCTACGTAGGTACGTGTGGAGAGGAAACGGATGACGTATACCAAGCCGTCATTTTAGACGCTGTTGACTACTAGTCATGACTCGTACTGTTTGCTCACGGCACGAGGACAAGCTGTGAGCAACTTGCTACAACATGATAATGCTCCCAAATAAGGGGTCAAGCTTCATCAAAAATAGCCTAATAAGCTTATGGAATGAAATTGCAAAAAAAAATAAAAGTAATTCAGTACTGTATAGGACCTATCTTCAAATAACTCGCCCCAGTAAGAAGAGCTTAAAGGTAACGAGAATAAAGTATTTGAAAAGAGCTATCGAAAATAACTACGAGATCTACGTACAAACGAAGAGCAAAATTTGGTAAAAAATTACTAACAGTTCATGAAAGAGGAAAAAGATAATATTTCCCCGTTGATAACAAAAAACAAAACAAATAATTGAATAGGGAACTATATATATGGCTTAAAAAGGTTAAGTAAATTGTAATAAAATCATTCGCTCATCGTGTGAACAGATTTTTCATACGATCATCATTCTGTTGTAAGTTTTGCTTACAAAGCGCTACTAGTAAAGTTTTGTTTTGATTTCGATCAAATGACTTGCATGATTTCACATTAGACTAAATTACAAAAATTATAACATCTGAGTTAATAAAAATTTACCCGCTTTAAAAGAAATTTGGACAATTTTGGCATTTAATATTAAATAGTAGAAGAAAGAAACATCCATAGGTTTTGCAAATTGATCACCATAAAAGGTAGTAAATATGAACTATTTGGTTATAGAAACAGAATTTGACAAAACATGAAATAGTGAATTGTACAAATACCGTGTAGAAGGAAACAAAAACATCAAGGACGCTCGAGACCTAACAACGCTTCAGTGTGGACTTACAATTGGTTACCACCCAGTAACTAAACCAGATTTAACCTACATAACGTTTTTATGCGTTTAAAATATTAAAGAGGTTAAAATTTCTATCCAAATATGATTATGTAACATAAAAAAGATTATTAAAAGACTCGTAACCTTTAGCGATTATAATGTGGAACTGATAATACTTATCGAAACGAATAATGGGTGTATTTGTGCATTTTAATTTGTAATTGTGAATTTAAGATTCAAAAACAATCTGGAGTATAGTGTTGTAACTATTGCATTCAATGATATATTCGATCTAAATCTAATTGTTAATTTACAACAAATGCTCTTTGCCTTGTTAGTAAGACCTTCGTAACTTTCGAGAAAGTATATTTGTTTTTCCTCTTTGTATGACGTATCATGGAAAAAAGATTGACAATACATAAAGTTGCATCCAGATACACACAAGAACCTAGTCAGAATATATAAATATAAGGGCTAAGAACAAAAAAGTGAGCGATGCGCGACGCCTTGAGGTAAAAGTCCTGTTGGACGTAAAAATGAATTGGGTCTTTAAATATAAAAACTAGAATACAGTTCGTATTTTGAAAAGTAACTATAAAAATGGAATTTGTGCTAACTTGAACACGTCCCCGTACTTCAAGATCTTATTATCGAAACGATGTTTCAAGTCTACGTGTTTTTGTTTTAAACGACTATATCCCTGGTTGTGAAACAGTAAACAATTGTTGTACAACTTGCGTTAAAATATAATAAAAGGCGGGAGTGTGGCATTAGGCGACAAACTGGATGAGGAGAAAACAAAATTATATCTTAAAGTATAAAGTACTGAACCTATTTGATTCAAAGTAAATTAAGTCGATATTAGCAAAATAGTATTAGTTCTAATGTCAAATTTTTATAGAAATTCGAAATTTAAAAAAGAAATTACAATTTTCATGAGTCATAACATTTGTATATAAAATATAAAAAAATACAAACTGCATGGAGTTTGATACGCAAAGATACAGTTTTAATGTTCTAATGATGACAACGGCATATTCATTTAGAGCCTTTAAACCGATATCGATAGACGACGTGTATTTTATTTTCGAGGCAAATGTTCAACGACATTGCACCGGGCGTTGTCGACCCCACCAGTTACGATCTAATAAATCTTGCTCCGTGCGACTACGACGCTGCTACCTGCACTTTCTTTTCTCTGTCGCACTCGAGCTGTAAGCAATGGACCCACTGACAATTCAGATAAGGCGGGAGGAGTTTTTCTTGATGCTCCTTTGACATATTTTCGGTGGCACAGATTAAGTACAGATAAAGTATTTGGTGCGCTGGATAATCTTCTAGCGGTTGTCATTTAGACATACTACAAAACACACAGTGTAAAATTTGACGTGGCGCAAAAAATGTCTTGCTTGAATGTGCGTAATTTATTACAATGTGCGTACGAGGATCCTAATACATATATCGTGCAATTTACGGATTGCGCAATGTTTTTAATCGTGAATTGAAACACAATTGGGTACAAGGCGTGATTCAATAATATTGTACGATGACATTAATATACAATTTTTAATGTAGGTCTAAGTGGCGCCTAACAACGCCTACAATATCACCCTTTCGTAAGCCATTTCGTAATTAACAATATTTGTGGGGACTTCGAGTCTATCTGATTAGTTGAAAACCTGTGCCATTTGGTTCTACCACTTTTTCGTATATGGTGATCGTGGTATGGTTTGGATTATTACTAGCGCTCTATGTAAATTTTTGCGGTAAGCAAAATATCTATAGTTAGACAGTACAGTTTAGGCACGTAGTCTTATGTGAATCCCGGGGTAATTTAACCATTTTGCGATGACGCAAAAGCATATTTTCCTTGTATGGTCAAATACTGCGCAATGACGTGCTTATCTTTTTTCACTTTAAATTACATGTTTAAATATTAGTCGAAAATACTTGAAATAGTGATATAATAGGAACAAATCTATAAAGAGTATCTGTTAATAAAGTACATTTAATAAAATCAAAGCGTCTGTTTGTATTTTGAAAAGGACACAGGACAGGCTTAGCAGCGACCGACTTTTGTCTTTTTGGGTTTATTTTTCATTGGTCGTCTCTAATCCTTGTAATTAAATTTTAAGTGTAACATTTTGTTTATAGTCACTATAATCTAATTCGTTTATTATTATGCTAATTGCATTTATTATTTCTCAACATAAAATAGGCCGTATCATAACGAGAAATATCTCTATCGATTCCAAACCAAACAAACGTTTAATCAACTTATCCGCAGAAACATTATTTAATCTGTAGCTTACAGTCTATCGTAGGTGCAGTGGTACGAGTATACACTTGAAGTGAAACTATCTCGAGAAATCTGCATTGGTTATTGTAGAGGCATTTCGGTATGACTTATAACACGGTGTAAAATCTTTATTGTCTTAAATAAATTGTAAGGGCCAATGCGCGGCGAGACAAGCCATTCTGTCAATACTGACTGCAACTACGGGTAATGTCAGCGAGTAGGCGAATATTTGCCATTGAGGAAGAAATAATGCTGTACCATCGAAGGTAAGTAAAGCAGAAATAATATGAATTTACTGCCATATGGTGAAGTTTATTATCTTGAGTTGTCTACTATCACCGTTTCTTTCACACTTATGATCTAGAATTGCTTTTCACTCTTTCAAAAAATAATGAAACCGGCCGTTTTTAGTAGATAATCCTTAATCAAAATCTATACCGTTCGTAGCGCTCCGAGGTACAAAATCTCAGAGGGCTGTGAATGTTTTGCAGACCTTTGACATTTCGTCCATTCATAATTTTATGTGGGATGTAGCCATGTTTCTCTCAACTCTCGCGGGATCTAGGCTACTCAACTTTAAAGGGCTGCAAATATTCAGTTCTCTTTTTTGTATAAGCTATGTGGGTAGTATCCTACTGTAAACATTTTGGTCGTAGCGAGTTGACATCGTATGGATCGAAAGTAAGCCTACGATTTAAATGAAAACACCTACGTCACCGCCTATTTATCATGCGCTAAATTGCCTACATATAATAGATACTATTACTATTACTTATATGTGAACATACTCATACTACTGCGGCAGTGTGGTGCCGGATGGCTATACTATCACCCCATTTCTTCCCGTGGGTAAAAGTAAAACGTTACGAAGGAATAACAAACCCACTACCACACGCCCCGCATAAAGATTGGACCCGCCAATCCGCTTAGGCAGTGTTAAGGCCATACATGCACAAGACATGTGCATGTGCTCGAGTAGGCCCATGTCCAGCAGTAGACGAAACTAGGACTGGTTACGGTATACTCATACTAACAGATAAGCGTATCAAACCCGATTTTAGATTTTAAACAGCATTGCGCTATAAAATGATGGACATCGTGCATATAGAATAATGGACGTGTATATAAAATGAAACTTAATCTTTAAAAAAATATTTATTATAGTAGCTATATTTATTAAATATCTTTAAAAAAATATAAATAATATTATATTTATTATAGTTATATATTTATACCAGTACCGTATGAACAATGTGAACAAAAGTAACAAAAGTTATTTATTATTCATTACTGCTTGTGTTAAAAACATTATACTTTTGTAATTTCAAACAGTTGGATAATGGGGCGTCGGCTATTTTAAAATTGTCCTCCACAACTCCAGCAATTCCTGCCCCAACGAGCCGCTACTATAATAATTACTATAAAAAGTTCGTATATTTTGACGGGTTAGATTGATTTGTCATCGCATATTTCTATCAAAATTTGTTTAAACAGTAAGTTACTCATATCATATTATTCGGTAGTTATGCTATACCATTTGCTATGTCTAAAATTGCGATACCTTAAATTAGTTTATTAGCTACCTTTGACCTTAGATACTTCAGATCGATTATTGGAGAAAACCTTTCTCAACACCTGTTAAAGTAACTGTTAACAATCTGATAGATACATTATCTGCCTTAGACTTTCTGATACCTCCCGATACCTTATCAGAAGGTAGTGAGAAAGGCCCTTAAATAATTAAGGTCCTTTTCATACAAAAGTAACACTGAGAATTTCTTATAAGGGTTTGATTGAAAAGGCCGATAGCGAATTCACCCATATGTTCCGATTTCAATACTTTGGCGCAAATTGAATATATAGAACATAATTTATCAAAGGAAAACCAAGTAAAATAAATTAGAAGAATATTCTAATATTCGTAAGTATAGCTCTGTAAAGCCCTATATATTTTTTTAAATATAGAGAAAAGGCGGCAGACGAGCATATAGTCCACCTGATGGTAAGTGGATAATGTCGTCCACTGACATCCGCCATACATGTCAACATCAGCCCACAATGACAAACGTTGTCACACCCCCGGATGTGCTACCTACCTTTGCAGATTAAGGAATGGACTGAGAAAATGGGGAGGGATAGGATGGGATGGGAATGGGCTCTGACATATCTAACTCACTACCGAAACAAGTACGATTGGGGAAATACGATAAAGTAGGAAATGCAGTATATTTCAAGGTAGTCTTCTGTGAGAGAGGGGTAACGTGGCCAGTCAAGTGCGCCCAGCGGCTGTGGGTATGCAGCATGCATTCTCCCCTTTACGAATATGTGTATTGTACTATTGTTTAATACATTAATACAATTCATAAATTAAAAAAAAAATATTTTGCTGTTGACATAGTCATTAACCACGTTTCTTTTGATATACGAGTACATATGTATTTTGTTTATCTCTGTCATTCAGAGATTCATTCAGTCTCTGTCATTCATTCAGAAGAATATGAAACAATAATCAATGGCCTTAGTATAAGATTTAATAAAAAAATAAAAAAAACACGTAAAAAAGTATAAATAAGATGTCAAATTTGAAGACAATTTCAAAACAGTAGTCCAACAGCACTGAGATTAAAATGAAACTTATTACAATACAGTTATCTTTACTATTATTACGTCTCCTGCTAAATGACTTTTTATTTTCTTCGCATTTAAAATTTACAACTAATTTTGTCAAATTTGAAGACAATTTCAAAACAGTAGTCCAACAGCACTGAGATTAAAATGTAACTTATTACAATACCGTTATCTTTACTATTATTTCGTGTCCTGCTAAACTTTTTATGACTTTTTATTTTCTTCGCATTTAAAATTTACAACTAATTTTGTCAAATTTCAAGACAATTTTAAAACAGCACTGAGATTAAAATAAAATTTATGACAGCACCGTTACCTTTGCTGTTATTTCGTATCCAGCTAAATGACTTTTAACTCTTTCGAACAATAAATGGTTTAGACGATTTTACTATAATATTATATGTAACCGTGCAAAAAATGACAACACAGATAAACAAATAACAAAAGAAGCATGGTAATAATAACCATTGTAAGTTGTGAGCAATAAGGCACGTGGTTGTTTAAAGTATTTAAAATATCTACCTGAGTACTAGACAATAGGATCTTTTTATACAATAGAAAGGTGGTTGTGTGGTAATTATTTAATTTCAAACAAAACTGTATTTTACGATTTTTACGAGTATGTATTCACAAAATATTTCACAAAATACTCGTGTACTTATCCAGTACACGAGTATTTTGTGAAGAACAGGGTTTACAAAGGAGATTCGCTAAAAATATTCTTTGGTCGAATTAAGTAGAAGTAATAATGTTAATATGTATTCCCTTGGTATTCGTATAGGTAACTAATTTTGTCAAATTCGTCAACTGTCAAATTTGAATTTTAACAGCATACTTATTTGAAATAAAAACTTATTATCGTATCGTTATCTTTGCTATTGCTTCTTATCAGGATACGAAACAATAGCAACAGTCATTAGCAGTAGCATTCTGGACTGATGTTGGCATGTACCGCAGGTGTCCATGAGCGACAGTATCCACTTACCACCAGGTGGACTGTATGCTCGTCTGCCGTCTTCTTACTATAAAAAAGGCACATAACCATGTTTGTATTGTAACTTTTACGTAATAACGACTTCTTAATTTAGTAGCTTAGTTATATAGCTGTAATTTAGTTATTTTTAGTTTTAGCCGCGGAAGAGGACCAGGTAATTGGCTTTTGTTACGAAAGAACTAACAAATTGTTTCTATTTATACTGTATACACAAATGAGTATCCGATTCTGTACAAAGTTTACGTAAAAATTGCCGCGAAGGAAGTAAATTTCCGAAATGGCGCCTCCAAAGAACAAGTCAACTTTCACTTGGCCCTATTGCCCTTAATTACTCTGAAGCGATAATGGCGCAAAAAGCATGAAGAAACTATTTTGTTGCAATGGACGAATCAAAAAAATTAAATAAACAATAAGCTTAGCAGTTTAGATAGATAGCTAAACAACATCTTAACTTTGGTTAAAATTTTCTAAATTATCAAAAATCAAAAAAGTTATGTTATTATTCTTAAATTTCAGTGGTTCAAAAAAGCTGGGAATCTAGAAGCGACTATAAGGTTGTCACAAATAATGTCACATATAAGTGTGACCGTGACGTACTACATGCCACGCGTTATATTGTGCACATAAACATGGAAAAATTCGAAAGCGTCTATTTACTAGTCGACTGCACTGGCGACCGTAGGGTTGACAATTATTTCGCACAACGCATCAGCCTTGTGATGCAGCGAGGTAATACCGCCAGTATTTTCGGTACCACATAAACCAAATTTGTACAACATGCTCAATATATTACAATAGTTCGTTACTTTGCGCATTTTTTACGTTTATTATATTTTTAATGAAGAAAAAAATTTAAAAATTAATGAAATGTAACTATGTAGTATTTCTGCTAATCTGTATTACAACCGGAAATAGTATGTACGACACTAAGTATTTTGTACACTAAACTTGTACACTTTTGTACGTTTATTATATTTTTAAATTAATTTCGTTTTCGTGTAATAAACTATTAAAATTATGGATTTAAAATAAGGAAATTAAAAGAAATTTATGTATGTAGTATTTCTGTTAATCTGCAGTACAACCATAAATTACCACGAAGTAAACAGGATATCGTGTAGGTATTATTTAAAAAAAAAGGTAGGATAGGTTGTTTATGTAATAATAAAGCAGACTTTTTAAAATGATTTTATAAAATGTTTAAGAAAACATTTTAAAAAATCAGAGCTAACAACAGTTATTCCAAAAAAAAAACAGTATAGTCACGTTATTAGTACTCGCATATAAATGAATCAGAATCTTGTTATCGTTATCATGGCAATGGCAAAAAGCCGTGAGATGTTACGTAAGAGGCGACCCATACTCACAGATTACAAAACCTTACTAGGTCATAACCGCAATTAATGAAGCCGGTCTAGACTTTAGGATATATAGCTAATGAAGGTTAATTCATTAGTCGGTGTCGTGTAAAGGAGGCAAGATTATTAAATGAATAATTTAATCATAATATTATCAACTCGCTACTTTGTTTGGGAAGACACTTGGGCTTTTTGAGCATTCATTCGCCGCTTACAAGACTTTTCTTGAATAAGACTAATGAGTAATGAAGGTTACCCGCAAGACAAAGAAGTTTAAGTATCTCGGAAGAATTCGCAAACACATGAAGAAGAGTGGTAGTATCAAGAGCGCCGACAAAGAGTGGCAAAAATCTCTTATCATTTTTTAGAAATCAATTTATACCGGATTGATTACTATTGTCATCAGCCGAATATCGTAATTTGACTGAGGATCACTTATAGAAGTACACAATGCGATAAAAATACTTTTTTCAAATTAATTAAAATTTGTATCTTTCTACAATAGGAATAATAATAACGAGAGGTGCCGGTCGGAAACTGCGGCGGTTTACCAGCATTCAATCAATTGTTTAGATTTTTAATTTAAAAACGAGTAAAATAATTAAATTTAACCGATTTAAAAATTAAAAATGACGAGAAAGTAACCAGGTATATGTAGCGTGAGTATACCTGGGAAAAACTACAGCACCTCTGCCGTTATACTGATCTAGGATGATTGTTTAAAATCATCAAATTCAATAACTTCAATTTCATAAAAAAAAAGTATTTCTTCTCTATATTTTTATTATTAACTGGTCTCCAATAGTTAATACAAATAAAAATGTGGCAATATAAAATATTTTATAGCTTGATAAAAGGATAATGCTATTTGCTAGAACGAGAAAAGTGACATGAAAATAAACGGTTATAACAGTGTATTAAGAAGTGAATATAACATAAATCTAGTATTAAACGGTTTCGAGAGTGTACATATAAGTAATAAAAATCTCTGTCTCCTTGTTTGGATTAATTTCATGAACTCATTTTGTTAAGGAACAGTATTCTCTTCTACGTAGGAATTATAAAGAAATATTGATATTGTAAGATTATATGGCCAGTGTGTCATCGGCCAGCACCACCCCATCTCCCCCTGTAGGTGTAGTAAAAGGCGTCAAAGGGATAACAAAGCTGCTACCACAAACTATACCACCACTAACATAGTGGATTCGCCAACCCATTTGGCCAGCGTGTCGTTTTAAGGCCCTACGTCCGTCATGCACAAGACTGTATGCATGGGGAGGCTCATGGGCGAAAAAAGGCGGTTTACGGTATTGATATTAATTCTTTATACTTTTAACCCTGAAGATATTAAAATCATTTAGGTACCAAAAGTAAAATAATTACGTTATACTTTTAAATTTATTAACAATGTTTAGTTGAACCGAAACCCATTGGAAAGGCAGACACTAGGGGTTACACAACAAGGTCAAAAAGCCCCACAAGTAATCTCAACTACAACATTAACATAGTTTTTGGAGAAATCAAATTATATAACGGCGCATTCACTCCAGATGAGGATGGCATTCTAAGTTTCACCCAAATGATTAAAGATAAAAATAAGAAATTAAACAAACAACAAAAAAACATTTAAGATAAAATTAAGTATCAAGGCCACCTTTTTAGAGTCAAGAAATAGTGGCGAAAATCGCTTGTCATTTTTTGGTAATCAATTACTAAAAAATGTAACGTGAATCTATATTTTGACCATCAATTAACCCTACCGAGCTTTTGAGCATGGGCACTACCAACGGGTTCGATTCCCAGTCGGACATTCATAGACATACTATTGACATAGACATGTTCGGGTCTGAGTGATACGTCGTCTTTGTATCGGTTTCTGGACCCACGACACAGGACATCTAAAACTAGGCCATTGAGGGTAACTGCTGCTACAGATTTTGTTAAAATTGATCTGTGATGATTGTTTAAAAGGCTCAAATTCGATATAGTGACTTCAATTCCGTAACCGGATTAGACGTTCGACTAAGGAATCTAAGGACAATTCCTAACTATGAAAAAAGGTTACCGACAAACTGGAGCAAAGAAAATGGGGGTTGTATTGTTAAATTCGAAATACACCAATTTCCGCGGCACAGCAAACCGAGCCAGACAGACCTTCTCAGGTCTTAGATGAATGAATGTTATTATAATTATTTCTTTAGTTTATTTTTTTAATGGATTACACTAAGTACGATTAACAAGTTTAATGGAAATGTAGTCCCGGTCTAGAAAGAGACCTATACCTGTATCCAGCACTAACGAGACAAGCTGATATGTTGTAGTATTTTCCTAGATTACATAGACAGTATACTGCGAGTTATCCCACTGAATCTGATCACTAAACCAATTGTCAATCAAACAACTCGCCTATTATTATCACTGTGCAATTAATTACCTGGAGTAATCAAAAACACATATACACTGAGCCGCGATATTATTGACAAACCGCTGCGAACAATGGACTGGCCGTTGTATAAATCAACGGTAACGCAGAACGGCCAGTTGACGTAATTTTTAAAGGTTATTTGCTTGGTAACGGTATATCACAGCAGAATGTCAACAGCATGTGATTTTAATAGTGGTCTGGCAGACTTATAGACTTATGTAACAATACAATTATCATTGAATATCTACCTGTGATTAAAATATTTACTTCCAGTGTACCCAAAGGTCGTCTGGCAGAGATCGCTAACGATAACACCGCCTCTTGTGCATTTCATGTGTCTTATTTTGTTTTGATATGAAATAAAAATGTTTATATATCTAACCGTGTAACTCTGTAACATAACCATGTCCTCAACCTAGGTCTTTCCACTGCTGAATGGTCTTTTAAATAACTAGTCGCCTCGAAAGAAGTACGGGCTATTTGTTTCAGTCGTTTTTAACAACTATTCGGTTTCCAATATTGATTTTTTGTGAATCAGACATTTTGTTTAAGTGTGTAGCGTTTAATTATTATTAGATATATAAACTGCTAGATGAAGGCGTAGTGTAATAATATGACTATCATATTATTTCTCAAATGTATCTTTTAAATATAACAAATGTATACAAGTATAAAAACGAATAAGAAATCAATAATATTAGTCCACATTTAGGAATCCTATCAACTCGTCGAAATGGACATTGTGAAATACGTTGAATAGTTGAAATATTTATCAGTTAAAAATATATATATGTAAATCAACCTGTCACATAAAGCACAATTCATGTTTAACTTTATAGCTTTCAATTTGGTTCATTCAATGTACAATACAAATTGTACATAGATGGTAATGATCGATTACTAAATCGAGTAATATTCTATTCTAGATTGATACAGATCATTGTTATGATTGCAACGAACGTGAGAACCGCGTTATGGAATGTATCCGACATTATCTATTTAAATTTAATTTGAGGATGCTATAATATTACATGTTATATATTACTCATCTGAATCATGAATGACACGCATTTATTGCTTCATCTGAGATCATTACATTTTAAATTATTTAATGTTAACATATTTTAATTACTTTGTAACTAAATACGCCTTAGATTATTAATGTTACATAGGCAACAAGCCTACATGTTAACATTTTAGCCCATATGTGAGCAACTATTGTGGCTAATGAATGATACAAAATGCTACGATAACAATTGGTAAATCGTCGAACGCTCCCTCATGTAATTGGTCAATAGGTGAAATCACGTGACTGATAGTGATGACATCACTTTTTTCTTAACTTGGACAGGGATTAGCGATAATATACGAGTACGTGGTGTACGACATTCCTTTGAAAGTACCTACTCTTGTACAGACATTGATGTCAATCACAAGCCGATGTTCACACCTATAAATAAAGAGATTATGTGGAATCTACATCTGTTTTACTGGATCTGTTTTTATTAGCTTCCATTCCAGCTACTTACGCTTTGTTTAATACGTCTTAGTAGACTTTTTACAGTTGTTGGTTATTTTATTTTAGCAGAAGGACTTTAGTATTTACAACTTTTTGTTTAGTAATTTTATTATAGTAGTTATATAGTTTTATTATAGTTTTATTATAGTAGTAGTAGTTTAGTAGTTTAGTATAGTAGTTTTATTTAGTAATTTCAAATTTATGTTTAAATAAAAACAAGGCCTAATATCTGACTTTTAAGATAAAGCAGTTTTCATTAATTTCTCTAAAGTGCCAATGTTTGGGAAACATAACGTCACACGTTAGTGACAAAACTTTAAATCAAAATGACGCGTTTAAGTATAAATTAGTATCTAGTTAAAGAGTGTATAAAGAAAATAGCATAATATGAGAAGAAAACTTTCTGGAAATTCCGGAGAAGGTGTGTGTGTGTGTATGTGTCTCTTTAACGATGTGTTGATCATTTTTTTTATAATCAATGTTTACCTAATTAACATTTGTGATCTAAACTATCAAACACAAGCTATATAACAAGCGAATATTAGAAAATGACCACCACGTAGCAAAAATAATTTAAACAAAACTAGATTTCGTACAGTTAGTGTTAAACTAGGATAGTTCTTGGCGCATTTCCCACGTGGTTTTCAAGCTATACCTATTTATATAACGCGTTGCGGAACGGAGATACACTACACCGTTCTCTCTCTAACACCACGACACCTGCAGATGATTCTGATATCATAAAACTTTGTAGAATTTCAAAAGGAAAATAACATCGATAGGGAAAAGCAATTTCCTGCTTAGCAAAGAGTCTCGGCTATACTGTGGCGATTACTGTATTTGTCGAAGTAATTATGGTTTTAATAATTGTATATACGTATTTTTATACACTGATTTATAATAATTATACTTAGAATGTAATTAGGTGTATGGCTAAACATGTACATGAAGAAAGTAAGATGATTTTGACATGTCTAATGCACAAGGTGATTTAATTATGAGAAGTAATTAAATGAGTAGCAGAAGAATAGTGAAATGAGCAGTAGAAAAATAGTGAAATGAGCAGCAGAAGAATAGTGAAATGAGCAGTAGAAAAATAGTGAAATGAGCAGCAGAAGAATAGTGAAATGAGCAGCAGACCAATAGTAAAATGAGCAGCAGAAGAATAGTGAAATGAGCAGCAGAAGAATAGTGAAATGAGCAGCAGAAGAATAGTGAAATGAGCAACAAATAAACGGTAGCAAACTTAAATTAGGTTATGTTTAGGTTCTGTGGTGACAATGAACATATAGTAGTTCCGTCGACTTTGTAGTGAAATGCTTAGTAATTTAAAATTGTATAATTTAGTTGTTATGGGGAGTTATTATTAGTTATCATGTACCAACATACTGGAGATATACCTCAAATGAACGTTTTTATTTTATACTAGCTGTGCCCAGCCACGCGTTGCTGTGGCTGCCCAACAGATGGCGCTTACCCTGTTTTTACCTGTTTTTGGGTAAAAAACATGTTTTTACCCTGTCATAGTTATATAGAAACACGCGCGTATTCGAATGCAACGTTGTGTCAAAATTTCAAACCAATTGGTGAAGAAATTTCGGAGATTTAAGATTTTGAACAAACGAACATTTTTATTTATATAGAAGATAGATATCTTTTTATGTTATGGCAATAATGTCAACACCGTAGGGGAACCATGTTATAAACCGATTTCTTATTCTTCTTTTATTTGTTAAAATGATTTCGATATTTTTTTAGTAAAAGACCCTTTCGCTGTAATAAATATGGTTACCGCCTACATCATAACAAATACATTGTCACTAATTTTATGTTTGCTGGTAGGTTGGAACGACATCTATACATTCTTTCCCAACGTCCTTTCGATAAATTTCTCCATGATAAACTTAAATTTATCAAGAGTTGTAAAATAAATCTAACTTTGGAAGATAACTGAATGTTATTTATTGTCCTTATAATTAACTTACAATTTAATAATTCGTAGTTATTAGTACAATGTTTTGATGTAATGGCTGTGTTCCTTTTTTCCAAATATTCAGATATATTTAATGAGTAGGTACTTTCTCAAAATAATCGAACCAAATATCGTTACAATCATTGCTTAAAATCTTTTATCTTTATCTAGCAATTAGAATTTCAAACTGGCTATAAAGTAACAATGATTAATTTAAACATTAAGCAAAGACTGAGTGATACAGCATATATAGCTGTAAGAGATGACATAGGTACATTATTATTTAGAACTAGCTGTGCCCACGATTTTCTGTGCTTAGACGTTAGAGTATGTGTGATTAGCTCGATTCCCACGAGAATCCTATAATTTATCTGCATAAAAAGTACACAAAATGTTAATCCGACACAAAAGTTATATCTATGATAAGTTACATTAAAATTCGATCAGCGGTTTTTGCTTCATGCGTGTTCAGACAGACTAACAGAAAGACAAAAATTTCAAAAAGAAATGTTTTGGTCTCTGTACTACGAGTAATATCATTCATACTCTATTTAAACTGCTACGTCGTTTTTGCAAAAATATTAATTATATTATAAATATATATTATGTAATATAGATTATGTATGTTATGTAATAATTATGTAATATAGATGGAGATTCCAAGGGATCGGCTAGCTAAAATTATAACTAAAATTAGCGTAGACCTTTTAATATTTGCCATTAATTAAATCCGTTCAAAGTGAACAGTAATTAGTAATTAAATTAAAACAGTTTTCCGCGTAAAATGAAACATGTGTAACTTCGATTCTATATGAATACATTATTTATTGCTCTGCGTAAACATTTTAGTTCAATATAAAGTGACCTTTACTTAGAAAGAATCGACGTTACAATAGATTATAATAAAAGTTAGTACGAACTAAAATTAGAGTTCAAAATCTAAAGAAGTTATAGAGGATTTTGTGATAGATGTTTTCAACAATAATTACTTCCCATTAACTGGCAAATGTCGGCTACACCCCTATTATAATCCGTCAACAAAATTTAAAGTACTCCTCTCGGTTTGCGTATGTTTACTTATATATGCAATGGGCATCTACATCCCCTAAATAAATATGTAAAGTCAGTAGAACGCAATGCAACTCGGCGACGCACCTGAGAAGATAGTAATACATAGTTATTTCATAAATTAGATGAAACATAATAATATATCGAAGAATTAAAAAAATAATAACTGTAGGTACGGTATTTTATAGGCTAGTGTGCGTTTAATAAAAAAAAGACATATTGAACGTTCATTAAGCACAATATTTTTCGTTATAAAAACTAGATTTTTACTTAACAACATGAAAACTTCAGTCGAAGATATATTTGAAAAAAACGTTCGAGTCTCAAAGTCCAGAAGTTTGGGTTATATAGCCAATGATGTTGATGGAGATAGCCATAACCAATCCGTGGCTAATCCTTATTAGTAACGTATTGGCAAAGTAACTAGCAAAGTGATATTATAATGTCTATGTCTACAGTAGTCTCTCTACACTACAAAAGGCTAGAATCGAATGGTTTTATTATATCGTAAAATAATTATTGAACAGTTTTCTTGCCATTTTTGTATGTTAACAAATTTTTAATTAGAATTTTATGCTGGCCGTACCGACATGTCATGATTTCATTACCCGTAATTTTTACTTTTGTGCTATTTCTGCAAGGATCTAGATTACCATACCATATCATCAACCTATGTCTCTCAAAAGTTTGATAAGTTATTGATAGTTTAACAATCCTTTATAGGCCATTAATCGGAAAATTTACTTTAATATTCACTTGACCATAAAAACTATTATGTGAGGTAATCTCAGCAAAGGGACCGTAATTGTCGATGTGGACTTATTAAAGATTTTATAACTCATACTATAAATAACATCAGATTTTTTTTAAATAAAGCAAATAAAATATGCTATTTTTTAAATATTCCACTAGTCTCAATATCTGGAAAACTATAGAAATGACAATAAGGTTCCTTTCTCAAATAATGTCACATAATATAATTAAATAATTTGAGATACTTTTCTGTCGCCTTTAATGAACGTGATCGGTTACATTCATCACTAGAATGACAATGAACTCATCGCCTACCGTTATTTTTATTGTGTCGTACGGTCTTAGTACCTGCAATCACAAATTACAAAGTATTAGAAGTTGGCCGTGTGGTGTGACCGGATAACGCCACGCCATCCCGTGGGTGCGGTAAAAGGCGACTAAGGCACAACATAGCCGCTACCACAAAGCTTGAGGAACTTGAGGTGATCTCTAAAAGAGTGGACTCACCAACTCGCTTGACCAGCTTGGCGTTTTAAGGCTGTACATTACTTAAGAAGAGGCCCATGTCTAGCTGAGGACGTCAAAAAGAGCTATTTGCGATTTTAGCGTAAGGTTTTTTTTATTTATTTGAATTCTTTTGCACAAACAAAACGTACAAAAGGCGTACGGCGTAGGTACTTAATGCTATATTAATTGAATCTTCCGGGCTACTTGGCCGAGATCTTCTGGAATCTCTTCTCTTTCTTCCATGGAATCCATTCCATTTCTTTCATTCTGGAAGAAAGAGAAGAGATTCCAGAAGACCTCGGCCAAGTAGCCCGGAAGATTCAATTAATATGGACACCGGCCGAGAAAGCCTACACTCCACTACTTAATGCTATAATATGGCAATCTCTACTCGTCCACCTTTGAGCAAACAGGAAATCAAGAGTGCTACATTATAAAGTTGGTATTATGAAAATTAGAAAATTCCACCCTCTCCGACTTCGCTCGGGTGACACAGCGATTTTCTATGAAACCCAAACAACCTATGCCTGGTTTCAATAGGATAAGAACTCATCTAGTAGCTGCATTGTTATCTGCATTAGTTTAAGAATTTACAAAATCGGTCGAGTAGTTTTTACCTCCTTCATAAAAACAAAAGGAAAATCGCGGTATAATTTTATAATAAGTATTTATACGTAGATTAGTATAGATTAAGCAGCGTTCCTAACGGGGTCGTATTGAGAAATTTAAAATCATACAGAAAAAAACGTCAACGCGATAGTAAAGTTTCCAAAATGCTTACACTAAAGATACTACTATAACCAGAATTAACTGTTAACTAGAATAGTCTTTATAGTTGCAATGTTAATCTTAGCTAAGCATCATCATACTTCTAAATCTACCTACATAGTTTTACCCTAGTCCTCTCAATGCGTGGGGCTTTACCTCTAACCTTAACATGCCCTTTATAAAATATATTTTTTAAAGGTAACGGTAAAACTGTATTATCTTATTTAAAAAGCTATAAAAAAATATGTTCAAAAAGAATTTTAAAATACCAATTAAACTTAGGCAGTAAAATATTTCTATACTTATTAGTTATTAATTAGTTTATTACAGTGGCCAAAAACATTTATATATATATTTGTTTATTCAGAAATTTATTGTTTACATTTGTTTGTTTAACCGAAATTAAAACGATAAAGCAAGAGCCCTATTCTGAGAGCATTCGAATAGAATTCGCTTTATCTCGACTGCACACTGCATGAATGAGCGGGACAGTTATAGTCAAGGGTACAGTCAGGTAAAAATTATTGTTATTGTATCAGTGTTAGTTCGAAATGTGATGACTAATTTGAAGTTTTTTGAAACGTACGTGTTTGAAACATGATTGATAATTTTTAAGCAACATTAGTATGATGTACTATTCCTTTGTTATAAAGATTGTTATAAGATGTCTTAAAATTTCTATATCAATTATTGTTACCTATTTTAAATTAAATCAACACTTTCTTTATACATTTTATTCCTATTTTTTTATTGATAATTTATTTTAAAATGTCTTTTTATATTACTTGTTTTAAAATACAGTGTTTAAATAACCTTCTGAAGTTTAGAGTGACCTGATTGAAGCGCTTACGACATATTTATTCCAAATAATTACACTTGACCAGTTGCAAAATGTATTGTTAGAGAACGATCAAAAACGATTACGTCACGTCGATTTTATTGAGTACTCTCGACACTTAATTATAGCGAACTTTTTACTAATATACCCATTGGATAAATATCTAAATAGGTAATCAAAAAAATATTGCAAAGGTGAGACTGGCGTGAGCGATATATCGATTTCTTTGTTTAAAAAATATTATAAAACTTACTTTATATATAAATGATACTCTTTAAAAATACTGGTATTAAGTTTAATACGGCTAGAAAAAGAAATATATAAATATAACTAAAATAATAAAGTAACCTTTTAAATGCAATCCAGTGTGATGTAGATACAATACTTCAAATCCAAGTGATGGAAAAATAAATAAAACACAAAACCATTAAAAAAAATTGAACAGTTAATTACACACAATGCGAACCTCAAACGAGCTGTATCACATGAAACGATCAACTTAACACTTGTCCAAACAGGCGAGCGGTGCTACTACATAACTCGGGCGAAAGCGAGACGCGATAGAAACCGTACTCTTATGTTGGCGTCGCGCGCCAAACTGTATTCCGTCCCATACATAAGTAAGTTCTGGTGATTTATAGAGGGCGCGGGTGAGGGGGACGGGGACCTGCTGTGGCGATGCGCCCCTTGCGAAGGATACCTCATTATCCTTACTGTAATCCGTAATCCGTGTGCCTTTTGGATAATTTTATTTAGGGTTACACTTTGAACTGGTCATCATTTAATGTCAGCACCTTTGATCGTAACTCTTGTGAAAAGTTTCGTCACTGCCATTCTCAAAATTAGTATGAAATGAAACTGTTAGCATAAAAAGTTTGTTATCAATAAACGTACTCGACAAGGCTATTTTGTTGATATTACGCGGTTTTTAGAAAACAAGTAAGTCAATTTAATGGAAGGTAAGTTATTGGGTGAATTTCCCATGTTTGCCATTTCACAGTGCTTTACACTGTGTAAACACTGTGTTAAATTTCACAGTGTTTTCCATTTTATCTCCCTTTTGTAGTAATAAAAGCACCCAGAAAGATTAAATGTAACTCTTTGAAACAAAAACAAGTTGAGTGGTAAGTTTAAACTCGTGAAGCAAAGTGGATGTCCATTGCAATTAAATTATTAAGTTAACATAAGTAAGAGTAAGAGAACAAATGGTTTCTATAACGCATGATCAAACAAAATATTTATTAATCAATTATTTCTTCAAGGCTACATGACACATAAGAACAAAACTTATACGCATTTTATCTCATAGAGGTCAGAAAATATAGTGTTACATAAAAAGAAACTCATAATAATTAATTGATTGAATTACATCTCATCATGCTGAGAAATCTGTGCCCCAAGTTTGTTGTTTAAACTATTAAGAGTGGTCACTCTTAATAGTTAAGGATCCTTTGTTTTTTATAACGCTACTTTTCTTAAACTTGCCTTTATTGAGCTAAAATTTATTTGTTCGGTTAATTAAAGGATACCAGTGAGGTCCAAAAGTTCTGGCTTTGAATCTAGACTTTCTGAAGAAATCTAGACGTCTCAAAAAAACAAATTATACGTCATTGTAACTGTCATTTATCCTGCTAATTCGTGTATAATTTTTACAGTTCAACCCTCGTTAGTTTTGATTCCTCGACTCTTAGAAGAACAGGAAGTGGTAAAATCTTTAAAATGTTGAAACTGGAAAATCGTTCCGTGATTAGGTTCCTTACAAGGAAGGTGTTAGCCCGACCGATATCAAACAAAGGTTGTGTACGGGGATTCTTCTCCATCATTTTCCGCCATCAAAGATTGGTGTAAGCAATTTCGTTTAGGACGAGAGTCGGTCGACTTCGACGACGAACCTCGCTCCGGTCGACCCGTTGAGGCACTCACTCCAAACAACATCAAATTAGTGGAAGAAGAAGTTCTGAGCGGCCGACGGCTAAAGATGAAAGAAATAGCAGCAAGGACAGGGTTTTGAAAATACACAGTCCTTAGGATTCTTCATGAACATCTTCATATGAATAAAATTAGTGCGAGGTGGGTGCCAAAACTTCTTTCAAGTGTGCAGCCAAGTGACTGAGTAGCGTGCGTTAAAGAACGTTTGGAGGCCTGACAGAGAAACGAAAACGATTTTTGGAGTCAATTGTTACTGGGTATGAAACTATAGTTCTTTACTATGATCCCCTTTCCAAAAAGGAGTCGATGGAGTGGCGTCGTTGTGGTGAAACACTGCCAAAAAAGGCACAAGTGACTCAGTCCACGATAAAGATTATGGCTTCGATATTCTGGGATTGTCAAAGAATATTGCTTATACACATAAAAAAACGCAATACTACAGTGACTGGCAGCTATTATACTAACCATATAGAGCAATTACGAGAACCAATCAAACAGAAATGTCGTGGAAAACTAAGCAAAGGTAGGTGTGCGGCTTCCCCGTGACAATGCACCCGTCAACGCCACCGCAGTGTTTCAAAGTGTGGATTCACAGAAATTGGCCACCTACCTTATAGCCCTGACTTAGTTCCCAGTGATTACTACTTGTTCTTAAAACTTAAGGCGGACTTAAGGGGTAGAAGATTTTCCGCTGATGATGAAGTGACCGCTGCAGTTTTCGCCCATTTTGAAGACAAAACTTCTAACTATTTTTATACTGGGATATAAATGCTAAATAAACGATCCGCAAAGTGTGTTCAAATAGACCGAGACTATATTGAAAAATAAAAATAGTTTCATGAACTTGAGTCCTTTTTTGACTTTTGGACCTCATATAAAGTGGATGAATGATAAAAATGCACATTTGAAATAGAAGTTTAAAATACAAAATTCCTAGATTCTGAATATTTAGGGGAGCAACTAAAGAAAACACAATAGGATCGACCAAAAACTAAAGAATAAAGTTTGTAATAAACACGTCAACTACATTTCAATTTGAATACAAGCCAAACGGAGACACAGCTGCTATAGAGATCGACCCTCAAATAGCCATATTCATTCATGCGTGAAGGTGCAATCGGTTTCTTTGAGCTCTATAATAAAAATAAATTTCCTGACACAGATACCACTAATAAATCCATTGCATAAATATTATCCCAAACTGTTACATACTCGTTTAAAATTGTTTGTTTTGAAAAAGAGAAGTGTTTTCGGGTCAGATATGATCCGACTTTAGAATGCGGAACTCGGGAGCCCTATTCCGGTGCGCACATCGCCGTAACTGCTCAGCGGACTTTAGTAACCCGAATATAGGAGGATGTCAGGTCGAGGTTCAATAATTGCGGGCTGTCAAGACTTTCACCTTCGGCGCGCGGCCGCCGAAGCGCCAAGGCCACAGCCGAGGCACCGTTCACCGTAACTTCCGCCCGCAGCTCGTGCCGCGACACACCACCGACTCGCCACTCTGAGACGTCTTTGTTTTTTGCACTCCAAATTTCGGAAAGCGGGACTGAGTGCAGCGGCCTTACTACTTAAGCCAAATAACGGAGTCGCTCGACATAACGTAATCTTTTTCAAGGAAATGATAGTCGCCAACAAATTTTGTCCCAATAAGTAGAACGATCGGTTATCTAAAATTATTTACAAGAAAAAATAAAGTTTTAGTCGAGACCTTAGAAATCTATGTACTTTTTACATAATCGACAAAAGGTAAATTATTCAGTCTCACTATCTCGTGTTACTACCTAAACGTTATGATGATAGTTGCATAAAAGAGCTGTATTTGATGAAACGGTCAACCGTAGCGCATGTAGGAATCTACAGCTTTATTTCTTTATTAAATTTTTTTGCAGACACGGCCGTCTTTGATATGATATGTTGCAACAAAAACGAGGTATTTGAATTTAAAGGACGGCTTGTTACAATGTCTGTTTGATATAGATTATGGCCGTTGTTTTCATCGTAGTAATCGTAGCACCTATTGTTATGTCATTACCGGGTTTAGAACTGTCGGCAACTCGGTACTAGTTTACACGAGCGCCGACCGACGGCCCGCTGCCGACCCATATTTACTGTGTACGCGGAGTGTACCATCTCATTCCGCTCGTTAAATCGATGCTTTTAATAGAGATGATGGCTCAAGACTCCATTATATTTAAATACGCGGGAACGCAGGCACGTGCGAAATGTTAACCTGGCATTTTGAACATTGCATGCCCGTATTCATGTTCTTCTGTCGACAAAACCCCGGGATATTTTTATACGCGCGATGGAATGCCATAGGCCAGGCTAATTCAAGCAGAAAGACTTCTTTTCCTTTCCCTGCAAAATGGAGACGACAAATTTGAAGAGGGATATTGTTTCAAGGTTATTCGTTCGGAAGCCTTATCTATGTAGTTAGGAGAAAGCTTTGTAAATAATTTTCATTTAAATTTTCCATAAATTCACTGCATGACTTGCCACAATATTCGCGACCTTATTTACTACACAGGTTGTTGATATAAAAACATCTGTAA
Organism: Sesia apiformis; assembly: GCA_914767545.1. Classification (NCBI taxonomy): domain Eukaryota; kingdom Metazoa; phylum Arthropoda; class Insecta; order Lepidoptera; family Sesiidae; genus Sesia; species Sesia apiformis. The sequence continues at coordinate 5,511,853 of OU611962.1, forward strand.
ATACAGAGGCAACGACCGATAGTATTTCGAGGTCATGAAAACATGTGTGTTGGACATAGTATTCATAAGATCTTATCATAACAATTCCAATAGATTATAAGTTATTCTTATAAATATAAAAGTAAGTAGCACGTACCTATTTAAAATAAAACAAAAAGTAATAAAGTATAGATTTAACCAGAAAGATGGAAAAGACACCCTTTTCACGTAAGGCGTCACGTACTGCAATGATTTTTAATGAGTGCTTTTATTAATCAGCAGTTGTATTGTATGTACTTATGTTTTAAGAGAGATAAGAAAATAAATCATTATAAAATCAATGTTCGCACATTGAGACATTGAAAAACTATCATAAGGTACCTCATAACCAGAACTATGTTTTGTTTAGAAATTTCCACAAGAAAAACAATACTTACGTAGTTTGATCTTGCGACATTGTTCAACATTGTCGGATATAGATGGCGAAGTATTTATTATACACGTAATATTTGATCTTAAGTTAATGAGTCTTCCTTACTTCTCATTATTTTATCATTCGATTTCATTTTGTCAAGCAGATTCTATTAATAGACGTAACATTCAGTAATGTAATCGGCTTTACGATTGATAAATAAATAATAACACCTAAAATGTATTTTATTTTGCATTTACTCTCCAAAGATCACAAATATTTGCTAACATGGTTGGATACAATAAATCGTAGCTATCCAGGGCAAGTACGAGTTAAATCATAATTATTAGTGTTAATTATTATGACTCCCAACAGAATAACCATTACCCAAAAACAATAACATTAAAAGATTACATTTAAAGATAAAACTAAAAATTTGTTAATAGTCATTGGTTTAATTATAGTAATTATTTAATTAGGTTATAAGGTTTACAAGGAATACTTATTGTGATAAACGTCGATACAATATCATATAATTATTGTATAGTATATAATTTTAAAACATCAATTTCGAACGCTTTCCCGAAGTAATAATCGAGTGAGCGATTACGCCCGATCCTCGAAAGTCGAACAAAAAGACGCTGCGTTACGTGGTAGCGTAGCCGGTAACACCCGATGTGGATACGAAAATAACCGACAATTCGTGGCACCAATACGCGACCCGACTGAGACGTCGACAAGTCCTTGATTATTTAAAAAATGAGAGATATAACGTTTTCGCGGCTATTTACTATGCCTATAATTTTCTTATCAGTTTTCGATTACTGTACGTGTTGGTGTCCAGTTATACAAAGGTTTTATACGCCTACACAACTTTGCTTAAATGTATCGCTTTGCGCTAGGCACCATTATTTGAATGTTTACGAGTTCGTCGTATTCGCGAATTAACACCAACTACGTTGTTCTTTTTCCTCGTCTTTAATACATACCCTACACCTATAGAACGGAAATTAGTACAAATATGTAAAATTATCTAAGAAAAGAGACCTTATTGTCGGAACACTCCGAACTATAATATTTCCCCAGATAATCGGACTAAAAAATTAAATATTTTTAATTGTTTTAAATTAAAAACAAAAATGTTAGAGCATGTTTTTATTTAAACAGAAATCTTGAATCAACGAAATTTTAAGTCGACAATTTTAACCTAATTCAATAAGTCCATACCAATCAATAAGGTGTTTTTCTCAGATAATGTTATTTAAAAGAGCATTAAATGATAAAGGTGTTTATACTAAAATCCAATTATTGATTATATTATAAATAGATAGAAATCTAAACAATAAGATAATTATTTAGACTTCTATGATTATAATAAATATAACCAACAGCAAATTTGTACAAAATAGAAAAATGAAAGACGAGTAAATATAGTGGATATCAGATTAGATTTCATCAGTAAACTACACGTATAAAGGAAATTATTTTAAAATACAACTTTTTCCGTCGCTATTGTTACTCTTTGCCGCGATAAAGGAATCTTTTGCCGAGTTGTTGACATAACAACTTATCTTGTTATGTTGCTGTGATAACTTGGATAAATTTAAACATACACCGACTCACTCGTAAATGTTATTTAAATTTAAGGATTGCTTAAAATCTCTTACCATACCATCAGCCTGTCTGTGTCTCTCCACTTCTAAATATAGGTCTCTCCCAAGAACTTCTTTTCCAGCTTCTACCGGCGACTTTCCTCAAGACGTTCGTCAACCTGGCGTCCCACGCTACGTTTCCCGATAAGTGATCTTTATTCGAATATTTGTCTACTCCATTGGTTATCGGTTCTGCGACAGATACGGCCTGTTTACTGCCACTTCAGCTTGCTAATTCTTTGAGCAATGTCGGCAACTTTAGTTCTTCGCCGAATTTCTTCTTTACGAATTTCCAGCTAAGAGCGCCGAATTTATACGACCGGTGACTCTTGAAAGGCCACCAGGGCCACAAGAACTTAGACCTACACGATGTTAAGGCAATCAAGGTTTTTTAGCCGGTAGGAGTCCGGCACTACCTGGTACCACCTAGACTACCTAGACTAGCTGGTACCAGGTGACCATGCAGGGTTTTCCTTGATTGTCTTTCCTAACATAAAAAAAAAGCGCCGAATTTGTGAATTAGACCCTACCGTTAGAGACCACTACTCTTAGCATTGTAATAAGTTATTACTAATAACAGTAACTTAAAACAAGTTAAACAGTGATAAAATAAACAAAGCAATGATTAAAATTAAATAGCGGTTATTCGTAACGGACTGTATATACTTGAAACTGATGTTTTATGGCTTATTTGACAACTAAAGAAGAATAATTAAATTATATGAAATAATAATTTAAAATTATTTACGCCAGTTATTAAAAAATAGGTTGTTTTGTTGATCATCATTTGCTGCACATTTAGTATCTTTTGCTGCTCGTTTTAAGTACAAACCGAAAATAAACCGATATTAAAAATAAATTTTCAAATTCATTAGAAAATTATGTAGATAGATATGCGCTTGAAAACGTGTGTTATTGTTTTTTTATGACGTTCTCGTTCTTATTACGTGCGCTTCTTATTTTCTCATTGACTCATTCGTTTAATGTTTTATATTCAATGTGAGCTTCGAAAACAAAACACTATTTTATAGTCTATAAATTGAAACCTCAAAAGGCAGTGTATCAATTACTTTTTAGGTACTAGATACTATTTAGCATATAATGGCACCAAAATTATTGAACTCAATTTACGAAAGTTCATTTACCTTTACCTTTGTTCCAACAGTGATTTTATGCAAAGATAAAAATAATTGGTGACCGTGATGACGTAAGGACTTTGCGGTCATAAAGTAAATTAACGCATATTTTTAGCAGTCAATGTCAAATCATAGAGAGACTGTTGCCAAAAGTGTCAGTGACTCTCTCCTACACTAATACATTAATACACATATGGAAATTAGGGAGTTATCTATAGTTGTAATTACTAAAATGTCTTATACAATTGCACTAGTGTTGGTTATCTATTGGTTATCTAAATAAAAAAAAACATACCTAATTAATATAACTATTTATTAATTTATAAAATATATAACTACACATAAATGGGAAAATATTAGTTTATCTACGTATTTTACTATACAATTAGGGGTTTAGGGTAGAATTATAAATGTGACATTTATTTTGAGATATTATTAACATTACTAGACGTAGACAGTTATTGATATCTGAGAAACCGCTTTCTTATCGTTTGTTTTAGTTTCCTAGATATTGAGACTTTAATGAAGTCTTAAAAAAATAAAATATAATTATTTGCTTTATCTTAAAAATCAGATGTTAGAGCATGTTTCTATTCAAAAAGGATCTTAAAATCTTAACACAACTTAAAAAGGATCTTAAAATCTTAAAGTAAGTTCATGCCGACAGTATCTTTTGCTCAAATAATGAACTAATATATAAAAATGAACTATGAATAGAGGCCACTGCTGGATCTATCTCCATGCCTATTGCCTATGCCTTTTCCAAGGACCGCCACCACCGCGGTCTTCCGCTTTTCTCATCCAGCCACTACCGGCGAACTCCTCCAAGTCGCTTCAATTCAAGTTTCAAGTTTCAATTCAAGGACTCGTCTACCCATACTGCTCCAATTGTTTGTTTGTTTGTTTAAAATATTTTCACGCATCAACGGATGGTGCAATCGAGCTGAAAATCTGCATGTTCTTTCTTGGGAACCATGAAAAGTACCATGGTACAAAACTAAGATTCCCATTAGCATGCGGGCGAAGCCGTGGAGAAGAGTGTATTAGTTACTCTTCTCCACTTAAGATTCTCTTAAGTTAATCTTATCTATGAAATTGTTGTTTGTACATAGTGGCCACTTTGAACTTAGTTATCTTGCGTTTGGCTTGCAATTCCAAATTCAAATTAATTTCAATTTAAAGCTATGACATTCATTTTCAAAATCAGTTATTCATTTGTATTTCCTTCATACGACCTTTTGCTTAGATATCGTTGTGTTTGCGTCTATGAAAAAGTTAAAAATTCGCGTTATTTTTAAATATTACGTCGTGTTACGTCGTGGTAGCAACGTATCACAGACGGCACGCAATATCAACAATGTGTACGGAGCAAACACCGCAAACGAACGCACGGTGCGTTTTTGGTTTGATTCTGTTCTGTAAATTTCGACCTCAGGAACAAGCCCAGTGGACGACCAGATGAACAGACCAGTGGACCAGTGGAAGCGGATTCATCTCATACCACGTCTGAGTTAGCAGCAGCCTTCAAATCGGGAAAGAGAATAAACTCGAAAAGTGGGTACCGTATGAGCTTAATGAAAATCAGCTACAAACACGCTGAACAAGGGATTCTGAACCGTAATGTCACTTATGATAACTGATAAGTGGATCGTGGAACGTTCGTCATAATGGTTGAGTCCAGGAGAATGTCCCAAAAGTAAACTGAGTCAAAAAAAGCTCATGATGACTGTATAGTGGTCCTGTGTTGGTATAATCCACTACATCTTTTTGAGATTTGGTACAACAATTAATGCAGATATGTACTGTGAAGAACTTCAAACGATAATGGACAAGCTCGCTATAAAACAACAAAGTCTGGTCAATCGCTTTAGTTCACTGGTTCTTCATGATAACGCTCACCCACACACTACACGACAGTCTCAAAGTTACAGAGGTTCTCCTGGAAAACTCCTTTCCGTCACCAACCGTACTTGCCAGACCTTGCCCCTACTGACTTCCATTTTCTCGGAATTTGTATAACTTTTTACACGGGAAAAATTCAACTCCGATGAGGCAGTGAAAAACGACTTCAGAGATTTTTTTTTCTATAGAAAAAAGGCGGTAGACGGCATACAGTCCACCTGATTGTAAGTAGATACTGTCGTCCATAGATATCCGTGATACATGCCAACATCAGTCCAGAATGACAAACGTTGGCACGCCCCCGGATGCGCTGCCTACCTTTGCAGGTTAAGGAATGGATTGAGAAAATTGGGAGGGATAGGATGGGACTGACATATCTCACTCACTACCGAAACACGTACATATATTGGGGAAATACAATAAAGTAGGACATGCAGTACATTTCAAGGTAGTCTTCTGTGAGAGAAGGGTAATGTGGCCAGTCGAGTGCGCCCAGCGTCTGTGGGAATGCAGCTTGCACTCTCCCACTCCCGTAATTCATCGATTCCCGTCCCCGGGAGTTATATAGCAGAGGCATCAATTAACTTTCATTAAAATGGCAAAGTGCATTAATAATGATGGACAATACTTAGATAGACAATACAATAGATTAGTTATATATAATTTTCAGACAAAAAAAATATTTGAAGTATTCCATATAAAACGACAGATTCATATTGTGCCTATTAGCTATTTCCCGTGGCTGTGCAGCTCGGCCAAGTGAAATTAGGATTAAAAGATATTCAATCTATGTATTAATTCGTCCCACGAACTACACGTATGCCAAGTAAGCACGCACTACAACACATTACTCGAATATTAGTTGGTTTGTTGTTATTATTAGATAAAAACAAGCAAATAAACCGAGCAATTCGTACTTCATAATGTTAGTTAGGTTACGATTATGTTTATGGCACAAAATAATACATTGTTAAACACTTTTTTTATTGGTGGAGATTCGATGGTATTCTATTTACAAATTCGAAACAGAATGGAGTATCCATCGCTTACTAAAAGCTTTCCACCAGAATAGTCATTCGTATGGACAGCTAAATATCTATCATAACATACTATAGGTACTAACTATACTTATATACATGTGCTATTTATTGTTGTTTGATCTTGTACCTATATCTTTCTCTGTTTTTTCTCCTTTAATAAAAAATAAAAAATCAACCTCTAGTCAATGTAGTGCCGTAGAAGTTACAATTTTACTTCACTTTTATACGTAGATGTAATGAATTTGCCTAGTGTCTAGAGCAAAGTGATCTAGACCCAGACGGTTCTGACTGTCTGGCGCGTCTGGGGTTCACTGCACTACTGCGTGGACTGTGTCCGGACGCTGTAGACCCGAAAATTCTGGCTTTTTACGCATTAGCCTAATTAAACACCGCTTACACTCGTTACGTATTACACAAAGCGCTAAATATAAATGAATCGTGTGAACAGTCTGTGAATTAGTTTCGCTCTTTGGAATTTAGTTCACACTATGTAAAATTGATTACCTTTGACATTTCTGAACGTTAAAAACCACACTCATTACTTTACACGCGGCAGGTCATTCGTTAAAAGACAGGTTGTTTCGAAAGTACAGACACGAGTACAGGTAACAAATGACACTGCATCATACTTGAATTAATTAAACATTAATAATAATTTCGTTTTTAATTGGCATAAACTTCAGAAAGAATCTAACCAGTCAGATACGATTGATGAAAAAAGCGCCAAAAGGGCGGCATTTTAGCAATTTTAACAGCACCTATTATCTTCTCTTTAACACCGTAAATTAAACAGCTAGGTACAAAAGAAGAGTTGGACTAATCCGCCAACTTGTGACGCAACTGCTTCGAGCTCGTTTCCAAACTGTCCGTCGACTGGTCTGCGAACGCGTGCAGTGATTTCAATCTGTTTTCTTTGTCCGGAACGCGACATGTGGACTGGTTGGACGACGAGTCTAATGTTTCCGTAGTGACATCTGCGGATCGGTTCGGTTGAGAGTCTTTAGGAACTATGTAGCTTTAAAGATGCTCGGGGCAGCTCTGAGGGGCTTGCGGGGTGAAGAGAAGGCACGCTTATTTCACGGCAAAAGGGACTCAATTGAAGATCGGATGTATTAATTCGCCATCTAGTGACAGCTTGTTAATCAAAGTACGTGAACGATGTAAACACATAGAGTTATGTATATAGTCGTTGAGTGTGTAACTGAAACGTTTAACAGTAAAGTATATACAGTTCCGTTTTGAGATCGACATTAATAAACTTGTTCTTGAAAAGGTTACCGAGAGAGATAGGTATTAATTTGCGGGTGTTTAAACAAATATGGTCATGTTCAAGTCTTTTGAACGCTGGACTGCCACTTGTTTCACTTCGAGCTGTCGACGTGCAGTCGAAAAAATAAAAATTGTTGTAAAAAAATTCTGTGAACGTTATGTTTAACAATTGGTAGAACTGCGTTTTCACTAGTCAACAAAAATTGTCGTTGACAATATCTTGATTCTTGTTCCACTTACGAATAATTTTACTGACGCAGCATCCAGAATACAAACATCCGTGGTCGTGTAGCACTACCCCATCTCTTTCCGTCTAAAGGCGATTAAGGGATAACAAAGCTACCATAAGCCTTGAGGAACTACACCACATCTGGACCACCTCTGAAAAAGAGTGGACTCGCCAACTCGCTTGGCCAGTGTGGTGTTTTAAGGCCATACATCAAGCTTACTCCATACAACCATACTATGCACAATGTGTTGCACACGAGGAGGACAATATCCAGCTGTGAATTGTAGAAGGGCTGGTTACGGTTGTAATTTGTGGGACGGTTCACCACGTGGGATGGTTTTATGACGGAAAATCCGGTCGAAGCTGCGGCACCAAATAATCTAACTAGTTTAATCTAATAATAAATAAAAATAAAAGTTTGTCAAAATTTGTCAACTAGTGAAAAAACGCTGTTAGCCTATTTTTTATAGCACAAGCCTGCTCTTTAATGGCGAGACGGTTTTTGAGTCATGACTAGCGATGGGGGTAATTCTTGGAAATTTATCCAAGCGTTGGAAATTTTAAGAAAATTTTACTTACAATTACTCATCACAATTTATTTTCTGTCACGCGGAATCAATGTGAATTAATGAACAAAATACATTAAAAATCTATTTCTGATGACAGTGTAATTTCTAATGACAATCTGCAATTAACTTAATAATTAGTATTCCATATGCAAATGGCCTTTATTGACTTTGGTTACATTCCAGATATTAAAGACTCAAAAGTGATCAAAGTTACAAAGCACTTAAATTTTATTAGTTAAAAGTGAACATTTTAAAATACTTTAAATATATCAACATAAGCTACGTCGACTGTGGAAATGTAACTAAAAGGACTTGTATATTATAGGGTAATTCTCCCTTTGATAGTTTATTTTCATGCATAAATACCTTTTTATTTAATCTCCATGGAAATCGCTGGGGAATGTTTTGTGACTGGAAATGTATGTAGGTATGTTATTTATATTTAAAATCCATCTGCATGTATTTAAATTTACGATTTGTACCTTTGAACGGGATTTTTACGATGTACTCGTACTTGATCGAAAATATAGGCATAAATAAAAAACGCAGGGTTTTAGAAATAAACCCTACTCCCTTCGTTAATTTGTTTACAATTGTCCAACTTTTATCATTTTTCGCGTTTTTATTTTGAAGTAACTTGAAGTATATTTCGAGTTTATTTCGTTACACATTAGACACTAAACATTTAGAGGAGTATTTATTTTCATTAGTCTAATTTATGGCTTTAATATAATTCATAAACGAAAATCGAAGCTCACTAACTAGGGCGCAGTATTCTATTCAGTCAGACAGATTACGCGAAAGTAGTTCGAATTCCGAACGCTAGCGGTGTCGTAAGTTTTCTGATCCATGTAAAGTTGAACCTCGAAAATTGTCCCACGCCCTCCACTTTGTGCGTTTTCCTCAACAACGCGAGGGACGCAGGGGGTCAAGTTAGATCGGTGATTGTCTAAGTACCTTTCACGATCTCGAGGCAGCGCGTCACTTTCCCCGCTCTAGTGAGTTTTTTCGAACGTAACATCACGACGATTACATCAATATCGCATGCGGATCGTTCCGCGTGTAAACCGCACCTGTGAATCGGAACGTATCGTGCATCGGTTGTACGTGGCCTGGCGTATTCGTTTAGCATTAGCCTGTCATGAAAAAGCGAATACGCCAGATCACGTACAAAAATTAAGAAATAAATTGACAATCTGAAAGTCTCTGAAAGTCACGGCGATACTTTAAGTATCGCCTGAAAGTCACAGCGATGTCACAGCGTCACAGAGACTGTCGTCTTCGATATTTCTTAATTTTTGTTATTTCCCTTTGTTGTAAGTATTGCAGATAAAACAAAACTTGTTACATAAAGTTATTTCAAAACAAATAAGTACGGTTCTAAAAATAACATTACGCTTTGGTACTTTCATAAAGGAAAGAAAGAAATTTTAAAACACATTTATTTTCGCGGATACTCTGAATAAAACGTCTAGTCAGTGGACTTATTAAAGTTATCCGAACTTTGAAATTATTTAAAGAACATATGTATTCATTTAACTTAGTAAAAACTAGGCGTGTACCTATGTAAAACATACGACAGAATTACGTGGTGGGCCGTAGTTTATGTCACAAATGATGGATGGTACACGCGCTTACCTGCAAAGCGAAACGTAGCCTCAACACACTTCATAACCGCTTTCGAAACTTCAATTACTTGAAAATCCTATCTCCTTAGATAGTTTAAGGTGATCAATCAACAATACGTTGTAAATAAGAATGCTAAATGTCTGTGACCTGTTAAGGATCACGGAGAGACTTTAATACTTGTTAATAGTGACAATGCGATTCAACCAGATAAAAAGCAGAGGTGAAAATTAAATAAATAATTTTTAGTCTGAATATAAATATAAACTGAATATAAACGAATAAATTCCTGCTAAATTTCATGTCTTAATTATTCTAGTCCACAGACTATTTTAATTATTAAAAAAGAAGGGTCCTGATACACCTTGTGGTACACCGCTGCGAACGTCTGCATCTGACGACATGATTTTTTTAGTATAATGACTTAATGACGTAAAAAATAATCAGGTGTTATCTACAATATTATCTATCTATGGTTTTACGAATCCCAGAAATAAATAAATTCCATTTAAGACACAATGATAATGATTGTCGTAATAGAATGTTTTATATAAGTCAAATACAGATACAAAGAAAAAGTACACAAGTTCATGAAACTACTTTTATTTTTCAATATAGTCTCCATCTACTTGAACCCAATTTTCGGATCGTTTAATTAGCATTTCTATTCCAGTATAAAAAAGTTTTGTCTTCAAAATGGGCGAAAACTGCAGCGGCCACTTCATCATCAATGGAAAATCTTCTACCCCTTAAATCCGCCTTGAGTTTTCAGAACAAATATTAATCACTGGAAGCCAAATCAGGACTATAGGGTTGGTGGCGAATTTCCGTAAAGCCACATTTTAAAAAAGCAGCTTTCGCTAATGCGGTGGCGTGGACGGGTGAATTGTCATGGAGAAGCCGCACACCTTTGCTTAGTTTTTCACGACGTTTCTGCTTGATTGGGTCTCGTAATTGCTCTATAAGGTTAGTTAGCATAATAACTTTCAGTCACCGTAGTATTGCGTTTTTATATATGTATAAACAATATTCCTTGACAATCCCAGAATATCGAAGCTATAACCTTTTTGGTGGACTGAGTCACCATTGCCTTTCTAGGCGGTGCTTCACCACAACGACACCACTCCATTGACTCCCTTTTGGAAAGAGGATCATACTAAAGAACCATAGCTTCATACCCAGTAACAATTGACTCCAAAAAATCCTTTCCGTTTCTCTGAAAGGCCCCAGACTTCCCTTAGAGCACGCTACTCGCTGCACACTTGAAAGAAGTTTTCTCACCCACCTCGCACTAACTTTATACATATGAAGATGTTCATGCAGAATCCTAAGGTCTGTAGTTTTTGACAGCTCAGTCGTTGCTGCTATTTCTTTCGTCTTTAGCCGATGGTTGCTCAGTACTTCTTCTTTCGCTAATTTGATGTTGTTTGGAGTGACTGTCTCAACGGGTCGACCGGAGCGAGGTTCGTCGTCGATGGACTCTCGTCTTAAATTAAATTGCTTACACCAATCTTTAACGGTGGAAAATGATGGAGAAGATTCCCGTACACATTATCCAACCTTTGTTTGATATCGGTCGGGCTAACACCTTCCTTGTAAAGAACTTAATCGCTATTCCGTTCAAACATTTTAAAGATTTTGCGACTTTCTGTTGTTCTAAGAGCTTCTAAGTTCTAAAAGTTGTTCTAAGCTGTTGTTCTGTTCTAAAAATTATACACGAATTAGCAGAATAAATGACAATTACAATGACGTTTGATGTTATTTTATTGCTTTCATATTACTCAACAAACCTGTTTTGTTTTTATTATATAAATTTTGTTTACACCGATACTATTAGCGATAATTATTGGCACTTATTATAATATATTATATATATGTAAACATGAAACATAATTGTCATCGTCATTAACAGTCTTATTTCCATCAGATAAAATAGCGATTAGTATGTACACTTATTACTTGCTTTATTCAATATTTATGTAAGTGTGTCCCGGGTTCGACTCCCGGTCGAACGTACATTTGTTAAAAAAAAGACAAATGTATGTTCGGGTCTGGGTGTCTGTTTGTGTTCGTCTTTGTATGTGTCTCTGGATCCACGACACAGGGAATCCTAGCGTGGGCCACTGAGTGTAGCGTTATTTATTATTATTATCAATTGATATTTATCGTCAAAACTAGAATTTTGGCAGATCCCACGCTTTTAAATTGTTATACTGACATGAATAAAAATTATGATCACTGCCACTGCCAATGATCCAACACTAAAGATTATAATGATAATTTAGTTGAATGTTGATTAAGTATACTAATTATTAATCTCAAAGACTCTAATTTATTATTACTCTAATTTTACTCCTATTTTTTGTTATTGTTTTATAATAAAAACGTCTATTAATCAAAATCAAAGTTCCATGTAACAATTTTGACACATTAAAACCACTTAGAGAATTATTCTTTGTATGAATGACCTCAGTTATTTCAGCGTTACAGCGTTTAGGTCTTGTTAAAAGTTTCGTGTGATATAAATTTGACGGATAAATGAACAATGACTTCAGATTTAAATATATTTACTTGTATCAGCCTATAACGTCCAACTGCAGGGCACAGGCCTCCCCCAGTAAATCACTGGGGGTTTCGGCCCGTAATCCACCACGCAGGCCCAGTGCGGATCGGTGAATCACATTGTGGAAGTTCCACAGTGGAACACAAGATTTTTCATTATTATTTCTGGACCTTGTGAGTTTCCTCACGATGTTGTCTCCGCCGCGCCGAGCAAGTGTCAATTTTTTAAAATCCTTACCTAGAAACTCAGTAGTACGAGCCGAGGATTTGAACTTAAGATCACGCGAATGTGAGTCGAGTAAATATAATTCATAATATTATGCGGAATTCAGTGGAATGTGTGCTTTTAGTATATATATTAGATCAGTGGCCCATTTGTCAATAATCATAATATAATCCAGTATCAAATATGTTTTTTTCCACAAGTAAAACAAGCGATAAGTAGGTATGTAAACTCTCCAATCAAAAATTACCAATTGAGGTAATACGGACCCTTAAAAGTTCTGCTTAAACTAGTGTACCTAAAGATCTGCCTAACAATGTATTTATTTTGTGTTGTGACAAGATTTTTATAAATTTATACAACGAACACTTCACGTTTGTGATGTGAACAAAATTGTCGTTCACATCACAAAGTAAACAAAAGCTGTACCAAATGTAAAATTAAACATTCAAAACGCAAAATCAATTTACGTTTGTCAAAGATCTGATTCACAATGCGATAGCGCGCGTAAATCGAGCATTCTATGGGTTTGAATTCGAGTTTCAATGTAGGAGAGCATATCGTACGAATTCCATTCAACCGAGTCGCTGTACACACTCACAAAGTGTTATTGGACGTATGAATGTCGGCTTTCAATCAATAATGTATCTTACTCCTAGGCAATAAAGAAGGAACCACTGAAAATGACGATGATATTATATGAATAGTTTATCGCAACGGCGTACATCGAAAACGCACCAACCCCAGAGCTATTTTTAAAATCGATGCGGTGACCGAAGTGGGGCATGTATAGCTTTATCAATTAGGGAGAACAGTATGTGCCGTCTTGATAGTTAGAGACAATTTGCGCTCAGTAGGTAGTAGTTGCTATTATTTTTGTAACGGTGTATTTAATTGAAACGATGTCGCTTTTCATGGAAAAAAAATGGCCGTTAGCCAAAGTAATCAGTCGAGTACAATGTGAGGTAAAAGCGCCCTTGATGCGTATACGGAGTTAAAGTTACCTGTATATAGAAGCAGTTCGCTTTCTCCACGTCGCGGTGGGTCGAGGCGTGGGTAATCTCCTGGCTTGCCCACAATTTCTGCGATAACACTATTGTTTTCTTTTCCCTTTTTTACGACGTTTGAGTATTGATATTGTAAATTCATTGATTATTGAGGAATAATATATGTTTTAAATGCATTAGCTTCTTCTATTTATAACGCAATATAATGATTACTACCTTATTGAGTGTTGTTCTTTTTTAAAAGTTACTAATTCTCAAACTTCTCATTATCTTGATTTTCTTACGAAATTTAACTTACATATTAATTATTTATCATTATCAGTCACAAAACTTTAATCCAAAGATAATATCTATGAAGTAATTAAAATTGTAATGCATCAGACATGTCATTGTTTTCCAACTGATGATTATTTCAACTGTTTTTAGACTTTATAGAACGTTGCTCTCGTAATCACAATAACATAGTTAAATTAAAACTACTATGCTATGTACTCATTTCGTAGCAAATCCTAAACAGATGTGCTGGTTTCTTGCCTGTTACAACGAAGTTAATCAAAACGTAACAGTACGGTGTGATCGAAACATTTTCAACCATCAAACTGACAGATGGGTAGCGGCGCGCTCCGGTATTTTTAAGCTGAGAATATACTGGCTTACCATGTTACAACACGATTGTACACGGAAAAGAAACACAAGTAAATGCATTGATATTATAAGCCGTTCCGTGTGTACCCCACCTCGATGCGTTGGTCGCGGGTATCGAAAAGCAAAGCCACTTCACGGGTGAGTCGCGGCCAGTGATGGGACATTTCAACGGGGCCGTGAGGAACTCAGTAGCTACATAGTTAGGTTAGTTCTTCACTAATGGCCTTTAGAGCAAAATATTACCATAAAATGAATTCATATATCTGAAATGAGACGACTAAAAAGCAAACAATATTTACTGAAATGAGCCCATAAATAGCAAAGTGTTCGGCATTAATTTTTTCATTTCATTTTCAGGTGCTTTCATTACGTCTTTTAAAGTTATATTTCGATCGGCAGAAAGTCCAAAAAGAGCCTGTAATTACTGTTTATTTTTTATTTAACTGTTGAAAATCAGTTTTACGAATGTTTCAATTCTGAACGGTTTCACTTTGAATATTTTCCAACGATTACTCTTTCAAGATTATTTTCGAATATATGCTAGAACTCAACCGATTTCTTGGTGTCAATTAACGTTTCTTCTTAATCTTCAGTAAAATATTCAATGTGCAGTTCGCGAGTTGTTTTTAGTGAGTAGTGAGTAATTTCATTTTGCCTTGTTCCTCAACCCAGCACTACGGCACGCTAGTGCGGCCGCGTGCTCTGGACCGTTATGTGGCCATATCTACCAAGTTTAATGACTCGATGCACAATGCGCGAGAGAATTTCGCTCGCCGTTTGTCAGGTTGGAGTCCTTCGAATAAAAAGTCCACTGATTGAGGTTTGTTAGAAGTTTCAAAATTGACCATCCACACCTTATTATGTAATTGAAGTTATGTTATCTATTCTTCAAAGTTTTTGTAAGTTTCAGTTTAATTTTGTACATGTATGTATTCAGTTTTATTTTGTACTAAAATTTCTTCTTCTACTTGTATTTTTCAATTTCCTTCTTTATCAACAGCTGCTAAATATAGTAGTAACTCGAGATCATTAATTTGGGTTTCCCATTTGGGTACTTTTCCCGTTCATTCATTTTTACTTTGCTGTTTTGCGAATGAACATTCGATAAATAAAATTAAAGAAAATATATGATTTGTTTTAAAAGTGGAAAAAACAAATTTAATAATGGACTATAATTTAAATAATGGAATGAATTTAATTTTGAATAATACACGTTAATCTCCTATACTTTCTGTCGTAAGTCATAATAATATAAATGTCATAATAATACATATTTTGTTGCTACAGACGCAAAAATCCGGATCACAATAAAAATTCCTTCACACAAACAAATTTATGGAATGGATACGTGACTATAACAATATTGGTACATGTCATCGTGTATATTTACATTGTATCGATTAATCGAATATATTGGACAATCGAATGACGTCTTATCTGTAGTTTATTTAATAAGAGCGTTGACTCGGGTTTATCTTATCTAGGCAGCAGATAACAGAAGCAGAAACAATTATACCAGCCCTTACGTTGTAATACGAATAATTATTGTAAATTATAATATAATTGAATGTTAAGTGTTACAATATGAGGATGCCTTTCGGCCAGAAGGACCAACTATTTAAAAAAGCTGTCGGTAGTAACTGGATGAGATCATTAGCGGAAAATCCTGTGTAGCACTAAGCATTAAAAGATTTATATCTAGCGAAGAGACATAGGCTGACAAGTGTAATTTATCTGAGTAATTTTCGGTATAGAAACATGCTCTGACATTTTAATTTTAACGCAAAAAATATGTTATTTCTTTTAAAATATGTTACTTGGGACACTAAAACCGACAATAAGGTTTCTCAAATAATATAATAATAATAATAACATTTGTATAAATAAGAATAATTTTAAAATAATATCATAGTCCCATAGTGAGACAATGAGTTAGCGTACATGTAGCCCAAACTCAATGCCTCAATATAGGGCAGTCCAACTTATCCGCTAAGGTACTCAGAGTGCCGTTGGTGCTGCCCCGCACCCGGCGCATTGGAGAGGCGATTGTTTTGCGCACAACTGCATGGAAGCAGTCTGTGCGAGCCTCAGCAAACATACCTGATGCGCTGCAGAAACGCGGCAACCTCAACAGCACCCTGAAATCATATAACATTTAGTCATTCGATAATGAGTTAAATAGATATAGAGATAAAAAGACAATTCGCATGACACAAGAACAAATTCGGGGGATCCGATAGAAACGTACATTTATCGGATCTTATCCTAAACAGATTAATGATCAGGAAAACAGTTAAAAAAGAATGTGTAACACAAACGATTGACAAGCCCCTAAAGTAATAGAATAAACTAATATAATCAATATAAAGTTAATGTACAAAGCGCTATAATTCGATTGCCGTCGACTCATAACCGCAATCCCTTACATTTGTTTGTTTAAAAACTACCCTTTTGCATTATCTCAATATTCCACACTACAGGCAAATACGAACTTTAGTAACTAAGAGTTATTGTGCTTTTTCGCTTGTAGGGTGTTTTGGTGGTAAAGTTAGGGGTAAATTTCTCAGCGTCCATTGGAAGTAGCTCGGTGGGGAGCTTGGCTTCTCGCGACAGAAGCTGTTCCACTAATTACTTCTTTCGCCCCTCTTCGGGTACACAATACAAGGCTCAAATTACGACGAGGGCCCTAAACGATTTTGTTTAGATATTGTTGATATCACGAGATTATTTTCTCGCTTTGCCTGCTTTGAATTCAGGGCTTTCAAGGCTTACTGAAAACAATTAAATGTTAGGTCTTAGGTCAAATAAATATTTTAATGTCGTCAAGGGACACTAATCGTAAGAAAAAACCGTAACTAGCACTTTTAGTATCCACTGCCGGATATGGGCCTCCTCATCCACATTTTTTTGCAAAAGAGGGATGTATGGCCTCAGAACACCATGCTGACCAAGCAGGTTTGCGAGTCTACTCTTTTAGTGTATTCTCAGGGCTTGTGGTAGCGGCTTTGTTATCCCGTAATCGCCTTTTACAACACCCAAGGCATAGACGGTGGCATAGGGTTTGCATAGACAAACAGGATAGACGTATAGACAGGAGACCGCTCCTTTAAAGACTATGAGAAAATATTTTATTTATAAAAATAACGTAGTACCAAATATCACTCAGTTTCTCGCTATTGAGTCCTGCGAGGCGATTCTGACATGAATGGTTCCACTAATTATATTTTCACCCCCTTCCGAATATCCAATGCGAGGTTAAAATTAAGAGAATAGGCCCGTTCGTTTGAATGGTTTTGTTCGTACTACAAGTAAATTATGTATTAAGAACCAGAATAGCTGAGCGTGTAATTACCTCGAGGTAATTTAGGTACGATTACGAGTACCTACATGTCTGTAGTGTATATTAAATAATATCTTTGGACGAATAATTATGTTCACTTGCCCGAGAAAAGGCAAAATGTATTTTAATCACTAGTGGCATTGACAACGATAATTAATTATTAGTGCTAAATTGTTAATTACATAAATTTAATTATATCCCACTTTCTTCCGGTATATTCAGCGAATTATTTGGCTAGAGTTCTCGGTACTCAAGAAATGTACACACACAGTGGTGATTCTTGGAGGGATCCTAGGAGGATTAGACATCAACAATGACGATAGACTGTTTTTTTGTTAACACATTTTTTTATGATAACAATGACTTTTAAATGACTTTAAATCAGGGTTCATAAAAATCCGATATTTATAATAAATAGGAAAATATCCGATATTTGATATATATCGGCTATATATCGTGTATAAAGAGACGCGAATTTCATTTTCTTAATTTTTAACAATAATTGTGTCAAAATTATTAAATGAAACTTGAGTTCTCACCGTCTTGCAATCCCGCGGTACCCTCCCAAAGCAACGGCCTAAGCCGGCGGGGCAGCCCTTAGGCTCGTTGCAGCACACACTCGTTGCTCCTGGCTGAGCGCTTTCTGCGCTCGCCCGAAGCTATACATGTCCGGTGACTTGAAATGTGGCCATCAGGACCACAAAAATTTAGAAATTCCGAAAAAAAAGAAAGAAACTTCGAGTTTGATTAAGACTTATTTATTATTAAAAAAAACAAACAAAAGATTAATAAATTGGAGATTAATAATTAGTCTTAATCAACATTCAACTAAATTATAATTATAATCTTTAGTGTTGGATCATTGGCAGTGGCCACATGGGCCATTTCGGTAGAAGTAATTAAAACTGTAGGTTTTTTTGTCAAGTGTTGCCAGCGTAACCGTGGGATTTGCCAGAATTCTATAAATATCAATTGATATATATATATATATATATATATATATATATATATATATATCATGATATACTGTATAACCTTGCTTTAAATTACTCAAGGATGTAGGCAAATATATCTAATGTAAATTGTGGTTACTTAAAATTTAGGTAAGAATCACCACTGTGTACATACTGAGTACATTGCTTGAGTACCGAGAACTCTAGCCAAATAATTGGCGGAGTATACTCGTACCTACAATTTGCATTAACGTTGTTAGTTATTTTCTAAATGATTAATTCAACTTATTCGAAATCTAAAAAAGTTTTATTAATAATTAATAGTAAGATAACATATTTTTGTGTACGCCTTTAAATCGCCCCCAAATTAGAGTCCATTTTATTTTTATCGTAACAGTGTCATAATACTCATAATAAACTTCCTTAATAAACTCCTCGTGTAAATATGAATATTACAATACAGATTATAATGAGGACACGAATTTGTAATGTAAACATATCACATATTAATTTCAAAGACTCACCTGTTACAAGAAAATTCAGACTATGCTCATTAAAATGTAAATTGAAGAAGGTACAACCTAAACCCGTCTTCATTTATTCTAGGATATTACAATAAACCTCCAGAGAATTTCTTTAAAAAAAATCTAAAACACTATGAATTATTAAAAAAAGGTCCTTGGTTTTTGAGAATAATGGCCTCTAAAATGCTTTGCATAAACTCAATTTTACGCGGAAAGTTTTTTATTTGAGCACTAAATTCCTAAATCTGTTAATTTGTAATAATCTCAATGATGTTATGTGATTAGTATGTGATGTGTGATGTTACTGATTACATCTTGTCATGGTAAAATACCGGGTTATGAAGCGGTTAACACTGGTTGAAGGGATTAAATGAAACACTAAGATTATCAAAGAATTTAAGCTGTTATTTATACCCGTTCAAGTATCTAATTAACACTCATTTTTTCATTTTAAAATTTTAACCTGGTAACAAGTAGTCAATTGTAGAGGCTTTCGTGAAATTGAGTATGAAAGGACAAAGAACAAGTATGCTTTAGATGTTGTTATTCATCATGGTCCAAGGTTGAAGTACGAAGTGTGAGTGAAGGACCCGCCTACGCTTTAGGTTTACCCAATACGTAAATTGTCTGAAAATGCTTTGACGATGTCCGCACTTAGGTACCTATAGTAGACAACATTATAATGTACCCAAAAACATTTGATTCTAACCTTTATACCTACCGCATTAAGATTCACATGGATATAGGTTGTTCTGTAAGTCCTGCCACTGTACATACCTGAAATTACGATATAGGTTGTTCTGTAAGTCCTGCCACTGTACATACCTGAAAATAATAAACTATGTGTTAATTTCTTGACAGTAGCGATGGCAATAGACTGCGTCATTTACATGATGGCAAATGTTGTAGCCTTGTGAGGTAACGCATCTTGAAGAGTTAGCGGATGTTCTATAGACTTTTAGTATTGATCTATTCAGAATAACCAATAAGACATTTATTTATTTATCGATTGTTCATTCGCAAAACAGCAAAGTAAAAATAAATGAACGGGAAATGTAAGTACCCAAATGGGAAACCTAAATTAATGATCTCGAGTTACTACTATATTTAGCAGCTGTTGATAAAGAAGAAAATGGAACATACAGGTAGAAGAGGAAGTTTTCGCACAAGTACCTAAGGCGTAAGACCGTTATTACACTGTCAAAGATTTTTGATAATATTTTATTAACATTATTTCTGCGATAATAAAATCACTTAATTTCATTATACAGTACCCACATAAAGTTTGATTAAAGATCTTTGATAATGTAATAGATGCCTAAGTAGTGAATAAATTAGACCATTACCTATTTTAGTGGCATTAAAATAGGTGATGATCCAGTTCTTAGGACAATCTGCCACTTAATCTTATTTCCCTAATGTACGTACGTGTTTCGGTAGTGAGTGAGATGTGTCAGAGCCCATTCCCATCCTATCCCTCCCCATTTCCCAAACCCTTTCTCCAAATCCAGTCCCATATCCAAAGGTAGGCAGCGCATCCGGGGGCGTGCCAACGTTTGTCATTTTGGACTAATGTTGGCATGTGTCACGGATGTCTATGGGCTACTGTATCCACTTACCATCAGGTGGACTGTATGCTAGTCTGCCACCTTATTCCATAAAAAAAAATAACTTTAGGAAGCTACATTAATATAACATATAAGTTATATTTATTACGTTATAATTTAGCCACTTACTTTTTTATGAAAAAAGATGTTATAATTTTTATGAAACAACGTGATGAACTGTGGACGCATTTTGGACCCAATGAAATACATCCGACGTCTATTTCATATACGAATTCCCATAATTGAACTTGTTTTACATCTTTAAACGGACCAAATTGGTTTCTTTCTTGATATGTAGATGTTAAAGCAATGCTTTGTAGTTACGCAGATTATTAATATATGGTATTAAAATAAAGTGTGAACATCAAAATCATCGTTCGTGATTATCTGGTTGCTTAGTTACAGCGTCCCTCTGCCAGCAATGTTGAGAAGTGCGACACAACCCCGGGCCTACAATACAGTGATGAAAACAGCACTATATCTTTTTACAAGGACTAAATTAAGCGTCAAAGATACACATACCGTTCCTTCATCTTCCCGTGAGTGTCGTACAAGGCAACTAAAGGCTAGTTTACACAAGAAACGGTTCGGGGGAGAATATTATATATTCTCGTATGCAATCAAACTACATACAATTCTTGCCTATAACTGTTCGCATGATGATAAAAACTAGATGATAACAGGGATAACAGTGATCAGGTGATCATAACAATTGTTTATATTAGCTTTTGACCGATGTTCAAGAAACTCTCGAACAAAGAAATAACAAAGTTGTTATCACAAGCCCCGAGGAGTTCCTCAGAGTTTGTGACGAGTCCACTCTTTTACAGGTGGTAGTTACACCACCTGTAAAAGAGTGGACTCGCCAACGCCCTTGGCCAGTGTGGCGCTTTAAGGCCATACATTCCTCATGCAGAAGACAATGTATTTTGAGGAGGTCTATGTCCAGCAGTGGACGTTATAAGGTCTGGTAACGTATATACTTACACATGCGCTGTTCATGCCGCGGTACCTTAGCTAACGTTTGAGCTACAAAAAGCCAAGAGCTTGTAGTAACATCTCGATGTAAATCTTATTATTAAGCACGCAATAAATTATACATATTGAAATCTTATGAAAATTGAATCTTATGAAACGTTATGGTCAGAAATTTGGGTCGAACCAATTTTTCTCGAAATATGTTGAAGATCGATTTTCGTCTGGTTGTTTAAAACGCGTTCCAACTAACTGGCCAAATACGTACAGGTGTACTGGGTGCTTTGAATTATTTGCAGTTTGAAATACGAGCGTTTGAAATAAATAGATAGATATAATTCTTAATTGTATAAATGTTAAAATGGAGATAGGTAAAGAATACAACCAGGCCAATGGTGCCATTAAGCAGCGGTCTGACAACCAGGCGGTCCTATTGTTTCGTAGCAATTTCTTCCAAACAATCTTGAGAAAGGGAGTTGTGACTGAATAACGAAGAATAATAATAATTACGATTAATAACGAATAACGAAGACAGTTTCACTATAAATTTTAATAACACTTTAAACAGTTTTAAGGCGCTGCTCAAAATGAATAGGTTCAAGAGCTTTCTGGATCTCTACTGGTTCGTAATCGCTAGTGTAGCGGGCGGTGGCCGTCTCCCGTCTGCGCGCTTTATCCGTCGTCTGCCACCCGCGTTGCCCGTAACCCGCGATCGCCTGCGTTTCTCATTCTATTCGCTATCACTACTAAAGGCAATCGCTCTAGACAGACTTGAAAAAATCGTCGTTTCTTAAAGGTTAGCAAATCTTTTTATGTAACCATACCTGTTACAGTCTATACGGAACTTTTGAGTCTATTATGAAATTATGAAATATAATAATTCTCTAAAAATAATCAAATTAGATTTTTTGGTCAATCACACAGTTAAATTCCTGTAACTATTGTACCTACCGTTATTATTATGTAACAGCCTCCTGTTGACATGTTCTATGCAAATGAAATATCTATCGATATATTTAGCGAGGAATGTCAGTGATATCTTTACGATCGTAAAACAATGTCAATTACTTGTTAACCACGTTATCGTTTATTACATAATTGTTTATCGTAATCGGTTGAGCTTTTAACTATATTAATGTATTTAATTAATTAATTAGTTTGATTACTACACATGCTTTGAAAACATACATGTAGGTATCCGCCAGTAGCTCATAGAACTTCATAGAACTAGGCAGCGATCACACACTCCACTTAATACGATTTTAGGTTCTTTTTCCCTTTGCTTTTAGTTCAATCCAATTTGACTTTTTTATAGAAAGAAGGCGACAGACGAACATGACGGTAAGTGGATTTATTTTTTATATAGATTAGTGGGCGGACGAGCAAGCGGTCCCACGTGATGGTAAGTATTACCGCCGCCCATGGACACCTGCAACACCAGGAGGTATGCGGGCGCGCCGTCGACCTTACAAAATCCTATTCACAGCTCTCTTGAAGAACCCCATACTGTAGCTTAATGGAAAGACCTCTACAGGCAGTTCGTTCCACAGCCTACGGGTTCGCGATATAAAATATTTTTTGGACCGAACAGTGCGCGACACCTCTGTATCGAGGAAATTCGGATGGACCGCACTTCTGTGACGGGAGGTGCGGTTGTAGAAACCCGAGGTGGGAATTATATTAAACAGTTCTTCAGAGCATTCCTCATTGTACAGGCGGTAGAACACACCGAGAGACGCAACGTCTCTCCGAATGCTGAGGGTTTCTAAACCGCCCGTGAGAGTGGGATCGTCGACAATACGAACAGCACGTCGTTGGATGGAGTCAAGCGGGTCCAATTGGTATTTCGGTGCGCCGGCCCAGAGATGAGAGCAATACTCCATATGGCCCTTTAGAGCTTTGTAAAGCATTAGGAGTTGCTCAGGGGTGAAGTACCGTTTCGCTCTGTTCAGCACACCGAGCTTTTTGGAGGCCATTTTGGCCTTACTTTCCAGATGACCCCTAAATTCCACTTTGCTGGAAATGTCGACACCGAGGATCCCAATACTCTCCGAGATCTTAAGAGGTATGCTCTGAAAGCGAGGTGCTACAACAAAAGGGTTTTTTTAGCGGTGAATGCACTTGTGATACCGTCGCTCATGGACAATCGCGATACATGGCAACATCAGTCCAATGTCAAATGTCGACACGCCCACGGATACTCTACCTACCCTTTGGAGATTTAGGACTTGATTTGGGTTGGGAATATTAGGTGGGATAGGATAGGGATAAATATTGGATTTTTAAAATTTTTGCGTTTTTCTCATTGACGACAATCAGCTCGAGACCATGGTTGGTGTAACCTAAACGAAACGAAACTAAAACGAACTAAGGAAACGTACTAATTTAAGACCTGTTATTAATACTATTTCAATTTCAACGTATTTTCGTCAAAGGTAATTCCTACTGACTCTTAGTTCTCCCCACTAAACCTTTATCACTCCTTTATTATCAATTTATCACTCAACCTTTCTACATAACACACCCAGCAGTATTGTTACATTACGACAAAATAAAAATGTATTCGTCGGAGTAGTGATAAGGTTTGATGCTGATTGTCGCTAGAGGTCGACCCACTTTAGGTAACCATTTTGTAGGTCGTTTATCGTGGTCATTGTTCCTCTGTACCGTGGAAGCAAACGACCCACGCATCGCTCTTACTACACAACGAAAGTTAACCATATTCACCTCCCGTTTTCTATACCCCTACCTCGGACAGAATGTAATTGGGGCAGCAATGAATTTGTAACAATTACGCTTTATAGTAACCCAGACCGATATTTGCGACATAAAATAAGGTAAATAAAACGTTTTTGTAAGTGAATTGTTGCCGTCACGAAACAAGGCCAAAATGTTAAGAAATATGTCATTAACACGTACATTTAATTACTCTGAAACTCGTATGCAAAGGTTGCAAATGAATAGAATGTTAAAAAATGGTGTGATTTTATTTGGTACATCATTAGATAATGCAATCAAATTTAAAACTTTACAGTTTGGAAATACTGATCAACTTAACACCAAAAATATATTATATGTTCCATATATCTATATCTATAAATATATGTACATATGTATATACATCTTCTATATCTTTATATACATATAATAAAATCGCAACAAAGCCGTGTAAATGAAATATTTTTTTTTAGAAAAAGACGGTATGATACAGAGCCCAAACCAACATTTTTTTGGAATTTTTGTCTGTCTGTCTGTCCGTCCGTCTGTCTATCTGCGTGCGCATCAAATAAAAATCACTGAACGAATTTTAGTGAAGATTAGCATAGTTATAGTAATTTGTCTGACGGGATAACATCATTGTTTAGCGTGTATGTAAAAATTACGATTCTGTCTTAAAATAGAACTTTTATTAAGTTAGATATATGTACTAATATTGATCACTCAGGATATATAACAGGCGATTACCCGGGGGCCGAGAGGCGTAGGTACTACCTTCACGTATTTATAAACAAATCACTTAAACTCCAATAAGTTTATTTACCAACTTTTCCCATTTATTTTTATCCCATTTCAAATAATGTCAATAATGTTTTTCCGTATCCTAAAAGGGCAATGATATAAATACTGTAGTGACAATATAACACCTACGAGTATAAAACTTATACATATAGTTACAAAGAAAACATTGATATTTTAATTTTTAACAGTATCATTTTATTAGAAGAATTTGTGTTATTTTAGAAATAAAAAGGTAAGCATTTTAAAAATATAACGTTTATTCGAAATGGTCTGTCTCCATTTGCTTTTATACAATCTTTCAAACGTTGTGGCCAATTTTCGATTGAAACACATACTCTTTCCATAGGATAATTATTGGCAACTAGCACCCTTATGGAATGTTTAGGGATTCAATATTTATCATGACGTTTAGAGCATGCTATGCTCTTTAAAACAGACCATGAATCATAATCGAGCGGATTAAGATCGGGACTAGACGACGGCCTTGATAGCTAACACCCCACCAAACCATCACTGAAACCACGTTGCATCCTATTGACCAATTGAGCAGCTTCTCTAGAGCTATGAGCAAAAACCCGATCATTCTGCTTGTTATAATATTCCTCAATGGTGAACATTTTCGCATCCGTAAATAAGATTCCTCTGTGAGCTCCCTTTGCGTACCACCGAAGAAATTGTTTTGATTTGACAACCAAACTTTTCTTTAAATTATCAGTTAAGAAATGACCACCAGTACGTCTTTTGTAAGCAGCAAGTCCCAAATCATCTTTTAAAATACGTGACATGGTTTTGGGTGCTATATTCATTTCTATGGATAAAATCGTTTGCTTCCGGGCGGGATTTCTTCGGATTCCCTCCTTCACAGCTTTAATCGTCGCTTTGGTACGAATAGTGCGTGGGAGGTCAGACCTTTTTCTGTCACGAACAGAGGACGTTTTAGTGTACCTACCAATAGCCCGGTACACAAACATTCGGCTAATACCAAGCGGATGGAGAGTTTTAAATATTGCATTTGGCTCCATGCCTACTTTGTGTAATGCAATTACAGCAATACGGTTTTCGTTATCCCCACTCCATTTTAATATTAGTACAAGCGCCAAAATGAGAAAATACATTTATATTTCACGTGGGAATGACAGATCAAATACAAATGTAACTTTTTTTTCTTTATTATAACAGTATTTTCTATAGCCAGACTAAGCATTTAAACTGAAACATTTATTTAACTATATTATTATTATAACTAAGCTTTTATAAACCGATGCAAACAATATTTTAACAATTTAACTCCAAGTTACGTAATTTTACATTTAATCTTCACCTGCATTTCGCATTTTATTTTCTGTTCAATATGACGCTTTAAACCTGCTATGAAATTATAATGAATAGGTTCGTTATGAAATTGTATATTTTGGCGATAATAAGTATTTACAATTGCAAATGTTACAGTTGTCAAAACCCTTTATTGCATTCGCATTTTAAAACGACACGGTAGCAAACACGTTGCTCCGTTGCGATACTACGAATTATACGCGTAAAATTTTTAAAGATCTTATGTTAGCATAAGATGCTAACATAAGCTGAGTCTGAGCAAAGGAACCTTATTGCAGGTATTGATAACGTTTCGTATAGAATAAAAGAAATACAAATACGAATACTATTCGTATTCGTATGCACGCACTTTTAAAATTACTAAGTAATTTTTGGTTCAATTTAGTTCATAAATAATTTTTTGGCCGTGTGGTGTCGATCAGCTTTAGAATAGCACCAACCTATCTTTTCGCGTGGGTGTTGTAAAAGGCGACTGAGGAACTACGCCACCTCTAAAAGTGGATGCGCCAACCCGCTTGTCACTGTCAGTGTTGCGTTTTAAGTGCATACATTCATACATCGTGCACAAGACAATGTCCATATCCCAGCAATGGATGATAAAACTTGTCAAAAAGGCTGGTTATTCTATACTGCTGTCGACCCTTACACTACTACATGGTGTCAGGTGTCGTAAAATGTGAAAAAGTAACCAGTTCAAGTGGGATTCGTACAAATTAATGTGTTAATTAGGAAGTGACTATTTTGTAGTCCTATTTTTGCTAAACTTAGCTACAAACTTACCTTAGCTACTACGTACAACTTCTTAGCTAAAAAACCTAGCAAATATGTCACCCTATACCGACTTTTATTTTTTTCAGTTTTAAAGTCTACTTTTTATTTTTTCTAGCGAAGAGGCATTGTGATGCCGCGTTATGGCAATGACAAGTGGTTTTCTTCGATTCCTTCCGAACGTAATTGAATTCTTAGTTCAAAGTGGCGCGTTCTATTTTATTTAACGGCGTTAAATCAAACAAATTACCGTAGACTAGTGTTGTAAAAATATATAAGATCTAAGCGTTTGACGCGCGAGCGCTGAATGAACCTTTGGTGCGGACGTTAAACGCTCGTAAGCGTTAACATCTCTAACGTTGTCTCTAATGTGTGGTTATCTTGATATCCGTGATAACTTTATAATTGATCTGAATAAAAAGTACCCCAAATGTTAACCCGACACATAATTTATAACTGTGCCACTGTGTCAAATTTGCTAAATCGGTCCAGTTCTATAAGTGATATGCGTTCAGACAGACAGACAAATATTGGTGTTTTAGGCTCTATATAAGTTGTACCTTACACTGCAATGACTGTTTTCAAAAACCTTTAAATGTACAGGCACGGCTTTGTTACGATTTTGTTATATGTATATTTGTTATACGATTTGATTAAAATTCTACAATTCAATTGCTCTGGAACTCTTACAGGCAACAGTAATCCAACACTACAGTAATTGAGTTACTGATAAACGTAAGCAAGGCCGCGTGTCGTGGGCGATAACAATATGTCTACCGCTTCAATCAGATGGAATTTTTATTCTTCATACAAAATATGCAACTTATGCATGACTTATTTATTATACAAGAACTTTTACGAGGACTTTAGTAAGTTCCGACACTTTACCTATGAAGTGTCGGAACTGCAGAAATGATATTTGAACGCTGTTAAAGCATTAAATGATTATGAAGAGACTCCAAATATTTCTACAGACATTTCTTGTTTTACCAAGTTGTCAAATTAATGGTAGGTATCATCGTAAATGTAAAATATGCAAGCATATGAAAGTAAGCCATCGATCAACCAATATACGTAGATGGATAATTCTTTGTGGACTATTTGGGGGGAACTCGAGAAGTGAAGTTGAGTTTTTGTTTGATTACCATAAAAAATGTGTATTGTGCATTTTGTAATTCATATTTAATAGTGATAGTTTATTAAACTCCAAGGTGTTTTTTTGTGCATAGTATTTATGATAGGTACTCAAATAAAAGCACAAGACTGCGTTTTTCGTTTTCAATTAGCGCATTCTGCCAATGTCAAGTTTTCTTCGTAATAAACAATTTCCAGAGTCTAAAACGTATCTTGTCAATGTCCAGTCTAGTCGAAGTCAGGACGACTGCTGAGCGACCTCAGTAAAGCGATAGTAGGTTTACTGAGGACAGAAGAAGACTGACTGCTTGGAAACAGGAAAAACGCAGTCCTACACTTTTATTCGATTATCATAAACACCACGAGCGTAATACACTTTTCTCTATTGATTAACTCACAATTAATTACGCAAATACATTTACCGCATAATATTACATCATTAATATTATTTCGGTATACATATATTCAGAAAAAGAATAGTTTTTTAATTATTTCTAAATACCATACCTATATCTTTCTTAGATTTTCACATTTGTAACTGTGACGTAAAAATATTGCAGTTAAAAAGGTTATTTAACAATAATAAGTTTTTGGTAGTTTTTTGCCGCCAAAATGACAGACTGAATTGATAATAGGTAAGTTAGACCGCTTTGCAAATGCCTCGCTTTTAGGGCCATAATGCTACACACATCCCTCCCTGTATTTGGTTGAATTATAAATAGTAAGTAATACCCCTATAAATTTTGCGCTTTACAGAACGTAGTAATAAGATACAAAATGATTTAACATTGTCCATCAAGCTGTCATTGTTATCAAGGTTCACGTTCACCAATGTGAGCATTCGACAATTTCCCACGGTTTTTTTTTATTTTCTTATATGACAATAGCGCATGTTAGCACATTATGCCATTGTCGAGTTTTCTTCATAATTATCAATTTTAAAATCAATACAACTGAAAACACATCTCGTAAATATAGAACAATCCAGTTCCGTCGAAGTAAGTCCAGAGTCGTTCAGTAAAGTAATCTAGGTCACTAAGGACAGAAGGGGTTTCCTTGAAACGAAAAACGCAATCTTATGCTTTTATTTGATTATCACAAACATTACGCACAAAAAACAATTTAAAGTTTAATGAACTTGAAAAAAAAATAGTTTATTAAACCACAAAATCGACAATACGGAATGTTTATAATAATCCAAGAACTCCACTTCGATTCTCGAGTTCCCGCCAAAAAGTGCCTGTTACCACTCTTGTTATATTTTCTGATTTTTCCAAAGTTGACAAACGAAACGACTATGGTGAATACAATAAACAGTTTAAATAAATGTCATGACGTCTGTCATGCCGCTATCACGGGTTTGGTAACAGTTTAGCAACGTTTGACGCGTATCCAATCACAAAACTTGTGTCGTCATTCATTTTTGCCACAGTTGAATTGTGTACTGACACAGTTGAGTTTCTCTCAATATTTTATATCATCAGTAGGTACTTATAATATTTTACTTAAACAGGATTTAAATACTAAAAGAATTACTTGTTAATAATACAAACATAATAATATAATAAAACTAAGCCGTGTACGTGAAATATTTTTTTGAAAAAGTGATTGCAGTTTAAAGCACGAATGATATA
Organism: Sesia apiformis; assembly: GCA_914767545.1. Classification (NCBI taxonomy): domain Eukaryota; kingdom Metazoa; phylum Arthropoda; class Insecta; order Lepidoptera; family Sesiidae; genus Sesia; species Sesia apiformis. The sequence continues at coordinate 5,541,890 of OU611962.1, forward strand.
CGCACGAACGCTTACACTGCACGAATGCAGTGTAAGCGTAACTTGGGGAAGACACTAGCTCCTGTGATACAGGTTTTCCTACTTCAGGAGTTACGGGATTCATAACAATATTATATGAACAATAATATGCTACCAATAAAGATTTTATTTATATTTATTAATTTGCTTAGGATAGTCTAATAACAGGTTGCGAACAGGTGATTTATTAGACCACAAACGTTCCGAGTTTAGGGCCACAAAGTACGAGTATATTTTTTAAGGTCCTGTGTCTTTAAAAATTATATATTTGTTTGGTATATAAATACAAAAAATTGTAAGAATATTTATAGATAGCTCGAACACAGATCTCAGGCTTCAATTAAGAAAATATTCTTATAGATTGTCAGAGGTACCTCAGCTGACATTCATGATATTGTGAGTTCTAAACTCGACTCGTAAAAATATCTACTTAAATACTAATTTATCATGTACTAGCTCTGTGATGGAGGAAGGAAATCCGCTCTCCCGAGAATAAAAAAAATGTTTGGCGCATATGTAATATCCACCAATTCGTTTAGATCCGCGTGTACTGTGGCCCGATATCCACTCATGATTACAAGAGGACACCTACGATGCCTTATACTGGGAACTTGTGCACTGAAATCTATGAAGTATATGTGGAAGAAGAATATGCCTTTGAAAAACAAACAAATATTTGAACTTACCATATTTCCATTGTATAAACAGGGTAATTATTGGTATGTATCGATATTAGTAAGTATATGATTTTATCTCTTGTTTAAATCGGGCAAATACCTACTAACTACAACTAAATATCATGTCATTTATTCAAGGCCCATACATACATATAAAAATACATACAAATTCATTATGGGGTGTCTTTTATTAAGATCAATGGGATAAAATGTATGGATGTAGTCCTAAGTCACCAACAAACATAAAATTACGTAGTGACAATGTATTTATTATGATATTTTTTTTGGACAAAGGCGGCAGTCTAGCAAACAGTCCACCTGATGGTAAGTGGATACTGTAGCCCATAGACATCCGTGACACATGCCAACATTAGTCCAAAATGATAAACGTTGGCACGTTATATATACGTTTTATTTGAGGTATATCTTGCAATACATTTTATGCCTGGCAAAAAATTCCTAGAATATGTATATACATATGTGTGCAATAATGTATACATTATTGTTATGTTATTTGTATAATATGTAGGTATATATATCATAGTATATTGCATTTATAATAATATATATCTGAACGTGTGTATGTATTTTAATTCTTAATATTGCAATTTAATTTTTATTTTGGCATATGAGACTTTTTATTCTTCTTTTTAAGTAACTTTTATGCCTTGGCACATGTCAGTTAGATTGTACCCTAAACTTAGATACATTCTACAACATTAATATAGGTACCAATTTATCAGCCCTAGCAAGGGCTCACGAATCTGTAACTTGAATAGTTACTTGAAATACAGATTATATTATTATATCTCAAATGTACATATTGATTTTTTTAGGTCATACACCAATATTCCAAACACAAAAGGCGAAACCATTTCCTTTAACGGTACATTCTTGTACATTCAAGAAGCCGTATGATAAGCGCAGTTAAGTGAAACTATCATAGATCGTATGTCCGCAGTTGACAATGCACGGTAGGACAATTATTATGGTAGGAATAAAGCGATTTGATAGTGTTATCTACTGTATTTAATTACGTGTAAATACAAAATGGCAACGAATACAGCGCATGTACATACATGGTCAACACTTAAAAAGTGCCGGTGTGGTGTCGGGCGGCTTTAGAATAGCATCACTCCATCTCTTCTCATGGATGTGGTAAAAGGCGACTAAGGGATACAAAACTACTACCACGAGTCCTGAGGAACTACACCACTAATAAAAGAGTGGACTGGCCAACCCGGCTCAGCCAGAGCAGCGTGACGTTCTAAGGCCGTACATCCCAGCAGTGGACGAAATAAATAAAGGTTATAAGACTGATCAAAAAGTATCTTCATAGTCACTTTTGTTGCATCATGCGGTTATTATGGTCTTACATACATTGTGTTCACACACACGAGATCAGCTAGGTCAATACAAATTTCATACAAAATTATAATAAATTTAATTGCAAATAGAAATTTTAGACTTAATAATAATCATACATATCAAAGAAATTTGAAAACATTATTTATTTTATTCGAAACACATTTTAATATAAAAAAAATCTTTTAATTTTTTTTGTTATTTATTTTACTTATAAAGAATTGTTACATTTATTCAATTACAATGGAATTATTCCTAGAAGAAATCTCTGAAGGAATCTCTTATTCCTAGAAGGCATTTGTGTTATCGTTGCGTCGATATGGAGTTCTACTTCTTGGTATTTCCAAATCTGTATACATTTTCCTACTGGAATATGTAATACCCCAGTCGATACCTTGCCACTGAATAATCAGAATCACTTCTGTGACATACAAAATATACAATACAATCCTGGTGTTACTAAAGAAGTTACCTTGCTGCATTATACAGGTTTACGCCTACTTTAAGGGTCAGAGGTTAAACAGCTTTATTTGTTGTTGATACAATTGTAACTTATATTATTGGTCTTTAAATGATATTGTTTTATTATTAAAATTAGGTATATTTACCAAATATATTTAAAATTGTTCTGACTTTATACCTTCCTTGACATTGTTGTCCAAGTATACGTATTAAAACAACACAAATGCGATACCAATGCAAAACAAACTCAATGCTACCAATCCAAGTAGACTATGACAGATTTGTATTCTACACATCAGGAACATTACCTCGAAACGTTTTTATATCCTTTATCGTTTGTATTGCTACAAGAACCAACGTTATCTAACAATACTATGTTTTGGATCCTTTTACGCATATATTTAGCTAATAATAACTCCCTCATAATAGAGGCGAATCACCTTGAGCATAGACTAGGCGCTCCACAGATAAATCGTGTCAAGGACTGTCTAAAACTTCGCGCTATTTTTTCATAAAATACAAGCGTCAGTAAACGCAGAATTTGTAATTCAAAGCGCTGATTAATTATGGCGTCTATCAAACAAATATAGGCTGAAACAACGCCCACGGCTCGTAGAAACGTCAGCCATATTGCAAGGTAAAATAATCGTCAAAACTTTTTGCGTTTGTACGCTCAACATCAAAACTCTGGATAAATAAAATTCACGTTATAGCTAGATTGTATATCTTGAAACTGTGTTAACGTTAAAAAGAATCCGTATAGTTACTTTCACTTGCGTAAAACCTAGAAAGTGACTTAACTGGTCATCATTATAAGTCCACTATAACGAGCAATAACCGAAAACCAGAGCGTGAAGGGCAAAGGCAATACATAATTAACCAGCTATGTAGTTCGGTATCGTTACGTAGTAGGGCTGCCGCCTGGCATGACGCTCAGAGAGAGCGGCGCGGCCTCCATCGTGACGTCACTAAGGTCGCGCAGCGCTTCCTACTCTAGGCTGTCAAAAATAGCTCAATTTAAAAACAAATCGCACTAACACAATTCCAATTTTGCAATGAATTGCGAACACGGCTAAAGGATAGTCATTGGTTGATTTGTTTCGCCACGCATTCACACATCTGTAGCTCCAATGTAACTTTCTTATAGTCTCAATTTGTTGTGACTATTGCATAACCTTACTACGTATAGATCGCATTCTTAACTCAGACGTTATAGATCTATAACTGCTTATGGAGTCATAAATAGGAAGATGTCATTCAATGTCATTCAATGAACAAGAAAATTCTGAAAGTTTAGATCAAAAATTCTAAAAAAAAATTAAGAATTATTTGACCTTCATTAATATCCTTACTGTTGCTTTATGTAGTCATATTAAGTAACGTCTTAACTATTACTGATTATCACTATTAACTAAATGATGGCTCATTCCCTCTGCCTTTGATCCTAAGTAACTTTGACAAAGGAAAGGGACCCTTAAAGCGAATAATATACACTTTCAGCCTGTGTTACTAAATGATGAAATTAGATTAACCTACCAAGAGCCTGAATAATCGGATAAAACCGGTAATAAACTGGTTATTAATTTTCTAGATAGAATAAGCGATATTAAAATATTTTTCTGTGCTTGCAGTATAGAAACTGCTATTAACAGGTCAATTCCCTTCATACTTTTAGCCGTGAACAAAAGAATAACAGAAAAACCCCCATCACTTTATGAATACCTCATCCTCCCCAACCCTTTTCCCAAATCCACTTCTAAATTCCAAAGTTAGGTGTTGCATCCGGGGATTTGGCAACGTTTCTTATTTATTATAGACTGATGTTGGCATGTATCCTACCTATCACATGCACGAAGTATGTCTATGAACGACAGAATCACTTTCACCAGCTGGACTGTTTTCTAGTCTGGTACATTCTTTCCAAATAATAATAATAAGGATTGGTATTGTTTTCGAAAATAAGAAAAATCTAATTGTATTGAATAGTACAATAATTGGACGTTCTGAGAGACACCTTTACAGTATATCGACCGCCAATCAAGCGTTCCCACAATTACACACCTTTGCCGTTCATTATCCATCGACTTATTCAGTAAACGATTACGTAGCGCCAACCACAAATACAATGTTTTAGAACAAGCCTATTCATTCAGTTAGAACAACAAAATTTAACTTAAGATCGCCGTAACTCAACTACTTTACGAATGTAAAAAAAATTGTAATTGTGCGAACGCTTGGTTGGTCAATGCTCCACGAAAACCTATTTTCCCTATTTTAAGCGGTTCATTTGAAACGTTTTTGCCTTAAATCAATGTACTTATTAGAATTAGATAGTTTGAACTATACGGATCTAGAGTAGGGGTTATTGTCACATTAAGCACATCATTTTTTTTTTCTGAAATTAAAAAAAAGTATTATCTTACCAGTATACAGTAAGTAACTTGATTCATTCAATGCATTTTAAAGATAAACTGCAATACATTGCTGATTCATTAATTGATACGAGGCGGATGAATAGTAATGAGAATGAGATATTTCGTGTTCGAAATGGAGAGATCAATTCGACTCTCTCCATCTTTCTTAGGGCTGCTACAAATATTCTGATGAAAAATATGTTATCGACAATTAAATACATAATATATTATTACCTAAAAATAAAAGTACATAATATACTCGTATATACTATATCATACCACCAGCCTCTCTACATTGTCGTATTAAAATTAATTAATAATTCAACATTAATATATTTTTAACAACTAATAAATAGAACGCCCTCTGGACAAATGGACTGACGACTTCAATAAAGTCGTCCGTAGTGGACTGGATGAGAATAGCAGTAGCGTGTGGTGGCGGTCTTTGAGAGAAGCCTATATTTCAGCAGTGTAGAAACACAGACTCATGGTATGTGGTATGATATGCTATACTGTATTATAAATTACATACATCATGATCCTAGTCACCCCGATTTACGGAACTGGGACGAACATTTGACTAGAACACAGGAACAGGGCCCTATAAAAAGGGTCAAGTTTCGGTCCACCTGGGACGTATGGTGCAGCCCTACTTATTCTCGCTCATTATTTTCATTCGAGGTTCCGTTGTTTGTAGCTCTACTCTGTTGAATTATTTGAAATGTGAGTCAAGGCCTAAATTTTAAGTCGATAAACATTTTATGGATAAATATACAAAAGTAATTCTCATTAGCCTTCGTGGTATTAAAATGACATGTGTTAAGACGGTAAGAGTATAGACTAAATGTACTAATCATGATTTCAGGCTTCGGGAATTTTCAGTTACAGCTTGTATAGTTCATTATTTTAACCGTAACAGCCCTTCTATCGTTCACTACTGGACATGGACTATCCCCATGTATATTGTCTTGTGCATGAGGAATGTATGACCTTAAAACGCCACGCTGGCCAAGCGCGTTATGGTAGCGGCTTTGTTACTCCTTAGTCGCCTTTTACGATGCCAACGGGAAGATATGGGAGCTATTCCGAAGCCGGCCGACACCTTGTACTTGTATCAGCCTATAACGTACCACTGCAGGGCACAGGCCTCCCCTAGTAAATCGCTGGGGTCTTTCGGACTGTAATCCTCTACGCGGGCCCACTGCGGATTGATGGATCACATAATCCAGATTTTTTTTATTTCTGGAGATTACGGGTTTCCTCACGATGTTTTCCCTCACCGCCGAGCAAGTGGAAATTTTTAAAAATCCGTACTTAAGTAGAAACTCAGTGGTTCGGGCCGAGGATTTGAATTCACGATAGCATGAATGTGAGTCGAGTATAGATGCCCCTAGGCTGTCACCGCTCTGGCCACGACCATTATTCATGGTTATTGCGCATCGATTGGAATGGGTAAAAGCAGGAATGGATTATATTAAGGTAAACCCCACTTGTGGGTAAAAACAGTGTTACTGATTCCTGTATTGTACAACCAAATTATTTTTACCACAATCGATATCACAGATCACAAAACGACTTAAATGTAGTATTTGTTAAAATGCTATTAAAGACGTAAAAAGTAGCCAGCCACTTTAGTAACAGTTGAATGTTAAAAAAACAATCCGCGAAGCAAAACAAAGTTTTTGTTATTGTTCGCGGTTGTGCCGGGCAAGGTCGCGGAAGTGCGCGACTCTACATCTATGACACTATTCATCGCTGACTATAGAGGTGGACCGTAAATGTTTTGCAAAGACTATACAGCAATGTAATTGATTTATATTAAAATGAGTAGTGGAAGGAAGTGTAATTATAATTATGCAGAGGATTTTGGAGAGAAATCGTTTTGATTAAAATAATTGTCCCATAAAGGGGATATTAATGTATTATTATATTATGAAAACAAGCAAAAAAATACACCTAGAAGCGATACTATAATTAATACATAAACAGGCACGTTCAGGTTATAGAATATGGTTTCTAAAAGCCTCGTAAAACCTCTTGTCCTGAGACTTGGAGGGTCACAATACGTACTTACTAATCTACTTGGATTTATGTTTTCGTTGTTATTGTATATTATCAGAGTGATTTGATTACCCAAGAAACTGCGAGTCAAGGAATTCATGATTAGTCAGTCTACTGATAGGAGGATACACAGTTTTATAATAATGGAACTCTGTATCATCAATTCATCATTTCAAGTCAACCGTATCCGTACTCACTACGTTATATAAGGTAATCATTTTATCGAGAGCGTGGTATAACGTGGTAATGCGATACAGGTTAAAATAAATGATAGACACATTTTCAAGTAAGTAAGTATATACTTATTTTATATATAAGTAAGTACGATGGAAATGTAATAATAAATTTAGATAATTACGTGGGTGACACTGAACATTTTTAGAATCTCAATAATAAAATCAGATTTTAAGATGGTAGTAGTTGTTTTAATGCTTTTCGAAGTACTCTCGGCGACATGGCCCACCTCCACCCATGGTCCTACCAACCTTTTGGTTATACGGACCAAATCGTCGGGAGGTACGCGCCGTTCACCTGCTAGGGCTATGTTGCGGCGCGTATCTGCTCTGCCTCCCTACAAGTATTCTCTTTTTCCTGTGTCCCATAAGCACTCTCCCCTTTCTGGGGCTGTTCTACTCCACTAGACGATGTACTTCAGTGCCGAACAGCTCTTTCGGGCTCCTTTTCCTGTGCCATCGGTGTGCAAACTCTCTGAGCCCGCGGAAGTTCGCTTCGGAGGAGACGAGGTCGCAGTAGTATGCCGGTCCCTCCTCCCGCCGACGACGACAATCTCGGCGACAATCGATAAACTTTTTCATGCGATGAAACTATTGTGTGAAAATGCCCACCCTTCTTTAGGCACCTCTTCAACAGCCGTTTGGAAGGCCGTTACTGCCTCTTCTGAATTCATAAAACGTATTCCTCTGAATTTATCCTTAATTTTAGGAAATAAATAAAAATTACAGGGCACCAGATTGGGACTGTATGGCGGATGACCCATTAACTCTACATTTACAGTATTCAAAAATTGCTTCATTTATCTCACGGAGGGAGCTGGAGCATTGTCGTAATGGAGGATCATTCCGCTTCGTGGGCGTCGTTCTTTGACTTTTCCACAACAGAAGTCAAGGAGCTGTTCACACACCAGTCCGCAGTTACTGTTCGTTTATTTTCTAAAGTAAGAGTAGCAAAGTGGTCCCATCTGCCAAAGAAGGAGGCAATCATTTTCTTTTCAGTACTCCGTGCTTTCTTTACTTTCGTCAGCAACTCTTTGAAAGGAAAGACCCACAAGCAGACTGCCTCTTAGTTACAGGCTCATAGCAGTAGATCCAGCTTTCATGACCTGTTACTGTATCAAAAACAGCACTTGATTGACCATTGTCGAATTTTTCAAGCATTTGGAGACACCATTCCACACGGCAGTGTTTTCGAGCTTCGCTCAAAATGTGAGAAATCCATCTAGCACAAAGCATCTTTACCCGTAGGTGATCGTGTAAAATAATTTGAACTTGACTCATACCAATACCTAACGGTGCCCGTATCTGCTGATATGTCGTTTGTTTGTCTGCTTCAATCATGAACCGCACAGTTTTCATGTTTTCCTCTGTCACCGCCGCCGCAGGATGCCTTTCTCTAACGTCGTCATGGAGGTGGGTACGACCACGTTTAAATTCATTGAGCAAGTTATAAAGAGTGGCGCTGGATGGGGCTTCACCACTAAATGCTAATTTAAGTCTTTTGTTTCTGGTTTGGACCGCAACGAAAGTCGTAAAAATCATTGAACGAAAATGTTCTCTTGTTAAATTGATTTCTCCGCAACACTTGATTATTAAATTGCCGCTAGAAATAAAAAACAAATGACAGCTTTGAAAATTTAATGGCCTTTGACAAGCAAAGAGATCCATTTTTAAAATTCGAATTGTTTTTTTTTCTCCTGTATTGTACTGTAGCCAGTTCTAAGAATTTTTTGTTTGACCTATCTACCGTATAGTAAGGTATTTTATCATTTTATTTGAGAATCAAGACAGCGTTTATACAGTATAATAGGTATTAAAAAGACTAACTCACGGTTTCTGATTTGAGCATTTAAAATTAAACATAAGCTCTACTTAAGTTACAAATGTTGATTTTTGTTTTTCAATGGCTACTTCAGTATTTGCTCGCACACTTATCTCTAACCTTACTTAAGCGATACTAGCTCCTACACTTATCGCCGTTTTGCGTTTCTGAATTTATTTGACAGCAGTTAATACAACTTAAGAAGGCTTTTTGTAGCTTTTCCTACGTAGTTCAGTTACTTCGCAAGGTTTTTGGTATATGTGATTTAAAATCGTTGTAGTGTAATTTGTGCATTTTGTAAATTCTAGTGCATTTCCTTTGAAAAATAAACAAAACATAAACGTTACGTATACTTTTACCAAAATGTGTTGTTAGTGAATAAATTAACGCCATCTGTGGAATTGTGGAATTGTTGCAAGTACTACGATGTAAAGACGTAGAGCTGACGTACATTACATAACAAAATTGTCAAAATTGATAAACTCCCAAACGAAATTTTTACCACTTACGGTTCGTTCCACGTTGGTAAATCAACTTTTATGTGATTTTAGTATTTATTTGTCGTCAGGTTCTAAAAAGGTTTCACAAAAATCAAACGGAAAATCAAAAAGATAATAAATCACAAAGAAAATCAAACGGAGTTTTTATTGTTTTCGCTGAATTACGGAGGCAATATTTAGTTATTTTACACCCAAAATGCCAAAAAATGGGACACTGGTTATTAACGACTCGTCAGCAGTTTTTTATGTTGCAATGAAATGTATAAAGTTTTTAAAGGTAGAATAGCAGTATGCTTAAGTAGTCTGCATAGGTAGGAAATGCTTAGGAAGTGATGATTTTTTGTTGTGAAACACAGTTTTTTAATGTTACTCTTAAGTATTGAAAGTCTTCTCAGATAAGTTGAGTTTATTTTCCTAATTCAGAAACTGGGTGGTAATGGTGAAAAATGTGAGACAAATAAAAAAGTGACGCGGCGGCGTTCTGCAACATGGCGTAACACTAATAAAAATACATATGGGTTACACGCGCCTAATCTCATTTGCGGCTGATTGGTCCAACTCGTTCCGAAATCACTAAAATAATGCAGCGCGAGACCGAGCGAACGTTGCGTTGCCCGTCACGAAAAATATGGCGAGACGACCGACGAGAAGCCCGACGGGCACCAAACGGGCAAAGCGCGAAACGGGTAACGCGCGCGAGACGGGCATCGACATCGGCGGGCAACGAGCCCGCCGCGCGTTTGTTGATCAATCTTTATACTTTAATGTCGTAGGGTGCTTTATATTTATAACATGTTGATGACTTGATGAGTATTGTTATGATTGTCGCGATTTTATAATATTATACGTAGCGCTGAAGAGTAGTTTTGCAAAAAATGTTGAGAATATTGAACGTGTGTAGAGACCCTCCTGTATTTAAGTAAAAAAATATTTAATTATGTATAGTAATAGCCTTTGTTAACTATAAATAATATCTGTGTCAAGAACGAACTCATAAGAACCACTTTAATTAACACTTTTAATATAAATGTCTTGAACATAGGTGTATGGCAAAGTTTCCCAGGCTGAACCTCAATCTGAGGCGGCCAGGATTAAGAGTATGTAGTTTTAAATTAAAGTAAGTATGAATGTGTTGTTTTAAATTTGTATTGAATTGTAATACAGAAGCATGTACATATATGCTCACAATTCAATTAGTTTCATTAGTTTTCTCTTTATAGAAAAAAGGCGGCAGACGAGCATACAGTCAACCTGGTAAGTGGACACTGTCGTCCATAGACATCCGCGATACATGCCAACATCAGTCCAGAATGACAAACGTTGGCACGGCCCCGGATACGCTGCCCGCCTTTGCAAATTAAGGAATGGATTGGGAAAATGGGGAGGGATAGGATGGGAATGGGCTCTGGCATATCTCACTCACTACCGAAACACGTACGTAGGTACATTGGGGAAATACGATAAAGTAGGAAATGCAGTACATTTCAAGGTAGTCTTCTGTGGGAGAAGGGTAACGTGGCCAGTCGAGTACGGCAGTGGGAATGCAGCATGCACTCTCCCCCTACAATTATTACAAGTTAATACTATAATAGTGTAATAAATAATAATAATATAATGTCGTATAGTGTAGTTTGGATGTGAGGCTTAATATCATGGGGTTGACATGAATCGTAATTCAAAAGCATGGATGAGTGATTTAAATCAATTTGATTAAATCGTGATAAAAATCAAGTGTTTTTTTTTTATTTTACTCAATAATTTTAATCAAAGTGAAGGAGGAGGCAAAATTCACTGGATTGCAATAGAAAATGATACAAATATGAATTAAAAATAAAATATTTTTAATTTTATGTATACGACATATGTATGGTATGTCATGTACCTTAGGGTGTCCCATGACATAAGGGAGGATTTTTTTTTGAAAAATCTGATACGCATACCTTAATTTGTTTTCCATTTGGTCCTAATTACTAGATTATGTAATATTCGGATTGTAATATTGCCTTAGGATAATGAGAGCCCGTGCCGACTTGCTGTCAAACTTATAACTGGAGAATTTGTACTGAGGTACTATGGATTGACTTAAGAATTCATAAAACACGAAACACCAAATAAAACACCAATTGGTCCAAATTACTATTACTATTTTACATTTAAAAAATCAATTATTAAGCATATTTTCTTTTCAGTTTCTTTTTTACAGATCTTTTTGTGCTCTTGCACACAACGTAATAAAAATTGTTTCTATTCCTCTATTTTTATTAATTGAAATTGTTCAAATTGCTTGCACATTCTTGTTTACACTGCTTGAGTATGTCTTGTGTTTTCTTTGCAAGTCTCGTCAAACTTGATATATGTTCAGAAGTTGCGGTTTTCTCACACAATTAGGTAACGATTTGGTAGGTATTCGTGCCATTTCCCAAAATATAACACACTCGCGAATAGCTCATTAATAGTTAATTTCACTTCATGGATGTTACAAAACAAAACTGCGAGTAGGTACTTGTCCATTGGAGGGAAGTTTTGACCCCGTTATTTGATGTTTTACGTTCCCTACTAAAAATATACCCATTTTAGAACTGCGCAATTCCACTGACATGTTTATTGAGTAAAAGCAATAAGTTTACTGACAATAAATACGACTAGAAATCACATGCACGTCGACGTGTAAGCACGCGCTCGTCTAAGTATGCAAGTACATGTTTCGATGCAAGTCGGCACGGCACGGTTTGTCGTAGTCCAAAGATCATGAAATTTGATTTACGTGTGTAAGACAAAAAAATAAATGGGTATGCGTTAAAAAAATACTTTAAATTTTTAAAGGGACCTCTAATGTGCGTACATACCTATATCCAAATATGATCCAAATCTTGTCTTTCTTTTTGCGTGCAGACATTGTTGTATTACATCTAAAACTATTTTTTATTTGTATTTTGTTTGTAAACAACCATAAAAACAAAATGACAATAAAATACATAGATTTTACTCGATGACAGTAACCGTTGACGGACGACTCAATGTTACCAGCCGCCCAGTTTTACCCCTTTTATAGCAGAAATGTTGCCTATGTAAAAAAATTCAGATAAATCATGCTTCTTGTGATTAATATTTAAAAAAAACGCGATTTTATCAACTGTGTTCAAAAGCTTTACCTATAAAGAAAAAAAAATGAAGTCAAAATAGGATATGAATGCAATATAAATATGCAATATAATAATAATAAACAATAACAACTCGTGTTTTGTAAACCAAATAATGACAGCTAATTATGGATTATTATTATTATTTAGATTATTTTTAATACTTTATTAGATTAGTAAAGAAATAAATTTATCTGGGATAAGATAAGTATATTGCTTAATTTTACTTTATTATCTCCGTATTTAAATGAGATCAGTATTGATTTTTGATTACAGATTTTTTAAATTATTAATGGACTAAAAAGGAGGTTCCGTATTCGACATACATATTTCATTAATAACTTAGTCTTAGACTTTCTTTAGTGGCTGCGATAACTCATTCGCTTTGTTGGTAAGTAAAAACAATTATGTACTTACCTACAGGCAGGCCTACGTTGAGGTGACTAAAATTCAAAGAAAGTGCAGAATCAACAGATGGTTACTCGAGATGTAGACAATTTTTTACTCTGTAGACCCGCTCTCTCACCCAGCCATACGCGTTTACACTCGTAACGCACACATCAAAGGTAGGAACACTTACACCGCAGCTTACACTGGCACTGGCACTGGTCGCATTATACTGTTATACTTATGAGTGCGTGTTATGAATTATGTTGGAAATAAACAATATACAAGAGGGTTTGTATGAAATAACAAATATGTATCAATTATTTATCCTAAAGTTATAAATATGATTACAAAGAATACGATAAAAGGAACTTATAGATATCAAAACGTATTTGTCATGTATCTATCTTGTACAATTATGATATTGATGTGGATATCTCATGGTCAAAATGGTCACTTTTAGTTTTAAAAATAATTACTTTAAGAATACATCAAAAATGATAATTATTATGATTTAATAATTAATCATTATGATCATTATTAATCATTAATCTGCATAAATTAATTTAAACAATACTTCATTACTTTTTTCTTGAGTAATATCTTAAGAAATATACTCTTCATATTAGTTGTCAAGTGTATTCTGTTACAAAGTAACTATGAACGAATAGTGTCACTGCCGAATCAATACATCTATCTCCGTTTGCAGATTTTACTCTCTTTCAGTCAATAAACACATTTTTTCTACTTGCTAGTTATATAATTCTGATTGCATATATTTACAGAAATTAAGTTTTCGTAATTACAAAAATCCTACTATCAAATAATTTCTGATAAATTTGATTTCCAAATTTTGATTTAAAAAAAATTAATAGTCTTTCGAAGGCGTATTCGGGATTTTATCCAAGGAAGGCCAATGCAAACATTTTTCTTATAATTTTTAATAGAGATTGTGTTATGTAGAAAGTAAGTTACATGTCCTTCCTTATGCCATGGGTGGAGGGGCAAGCGCCCCGCACAGCTCCACCTTGGCGACGCATATGATGTCTTTTTAGAGATGTCACAGTTATACTTATATTATTAATTATTATTATAGTTTGATCTATAATGAATAATTATAAACCAAACTCAATAAAATCAAAGGAAAACTCTAAAACTGGTTTCTAAACTATAATTAATTACCATTTGTAAATGTAACTAGAATAAATTATGAATAAAATGTGTTTCATAAAATGTCCATATCAACGCGATTAAGATGATGTCGCGTGTGCTCGATACATGAATATCTTGATAAGAACGCGTATAATAACTTTATTGGATTTTTATACTTGATAGATAACTGATAACAGTGATAACGAAAACCGTGAGCGAATTTGTGGAAAACATTACAAGAATTGTTTTTCTATTCAGCAAACTTTCATTTGTTTTCTGTATCATAGGTGATAGACGGTCAATCTAAAGTTATGAAACCACATTACATTAGATTTAAAAATACTAATCTTCAAAATTAAATATAACCACTAATCACTTCACAATAGTATCTTCTTTGCCAGCGTGTCCAGAAAGCTACTTGTATACTTATTTATAGCATCAGCTATACTTTCACTTAGAATCAAAGATGACATTCCCAATCCAAAAAGTAAGTAAGTAATTAAAAATCAAAAAGAAAAAAAGTAATTAAATTACGCGCATAAAATTGAAAACGCTTAAGTTTTTATATATGTTCTTTGAATTCTAAAAACAAATTTAATGAATTTCAGACATGACTTTACCTCTGTCTGTTGTCACAAAATTATGCTTGATAATTTTTTCCCCTCTGTTGGACGGTATTTTTGATCTCTGAACACAATTTTGAATACAGCTTATTGACATAAAAAGTAACAGTTTAAATAAACACTTGAGCCACATATTGTGATCCAATACTGGCTGAGAAAACTTGATTCACACAATCAGGAAGCAGCATTACTTAACTAGATCGTTAATTTAAACTAATATAGTTTTTGCTTTCATTTCTTCTTTTCCTTGTGAAGTATAAGTATAATGTAGTAGGTTAGTAAATACTAGTCCGGTAAATAAAAGTTGAGACTTGAACAGCGCCGCAAAGAATAAAAAAAGATTATCATTAAAATATGTAGTTGTAAAAACAATTTTGATATTTGAATTCAATAACAAAATTTGCCTAGCATTGACTCTGGTTAAATTATTAAAAAAGGAAATTATTAGAAAGTGTTACAGAACGTTGGTACACGTTCTAACAAAAGTATTAAGTATCACACATTGAACAAACAGTGCGACAGGAAATGATAAATACTATCTTTTTTATTACATTATATGTATATATGTATTTCTTAAACAATAGTAGTTAATTTCAACCATCATTAACCATATAAGGCTCTGAAGTAGGGGTAAAGGTAATCAACAGGCGAAATGCTTCTTAAACATCTCCTGGGACAAAATCATAGGGTTGAATCGTGAATACCTTATTCAAGGGCGACAAAGTAAATGTTCGCGTATAATCTCTGTTTGACGCCTAAGTAGTATGTATCACATTTTTATACATGCAATCAATGTGAAAATCTAGAAATAAAGCAATGATTTCTATAGAACAACTTCTAATATCTCTATGAAAATTAACTATTTATGTAAATATGATCCTAAATAAAACCTAGGCTATCTTATAATGGTTTGGTATAACACGTGAAATTCAACGACAGAGTGACCTCACCTTTTAGTAATGCGCACATACAGGTATAAGCAATGTATAAAAATGTGCACACAATGGGGATGGTGCAATTTTTGTAACACCCTGATTTTTGTGTATTTTTATATAGACTAAACCAATATAAATTGAACCACAAAGTGGCAGTGTTAGAAAGGTGATAATCGCAAAGTTATACCATTTTAGCCTTTATTTATTAAAAGTAACGTGTCGTCACAGCAACGGCTGCATGGATAGACTTATCACATCACTGGTCTTCATGTACAATCCATCTATCAATTTTAGGCAAATTTTGTGGAATTTGCCCGTACAAATGGAGCAGCAACATTCAATGTCCAGTTTTGAATGCAATATTGTCATAAATAACAAGAAATTCAAGCTCAGAAAGAACGAAAACAAACTACAGTCAGATCACAACAAAGAGATTATTGCCACAAATTGAGGTTATGTTTTTTAATGTTTAGCTCGATGACAGATGACAGTGAAATTTATTTTGATCTGTGGTGACATTACTTTTTAATACATTATGACAAAACTGTGACGTCATCGCTCATATTTTACATTTTTCGCTATAATTTGCTAGTTATTTGTCAAAAAAAGTAAAACCCCGTATGAGATGTTGTACAAGTCTAATTCTTTCGAAAAAATATTACATAACGAATCATTAAAAAATTTACCCCATCCCTATTGTTTAAAAAACATGAAAAACAAAACCATATTGAAAATACTACTGGTCTGCACATTGATTTGGAGATATTTTTTAAAATAATAAATATTTAAAGTATGAAATTGCCGATTTGTACGGAAAAATTAAAACTCGTTTTTTTTCTAAAATGTAACATATTTATTTAATCAAAATATTTACCCTCATTATCTATACATTGTTGCCATCTAATCGGAAGTTCATTTATGCCTTTGCGATAGAACTCTGGGGATGTAGATTCGACAAACTGTGTGAAAGCATTTTGTACTGCCTCTTGGGAAGAAAATTTTTTACCACGTAGAAAATTGTCCAAATCACGAAAAAAATGGTAGTCCGTTGGAGCAAGGTCTGGCGAGTACGGAGGATGACGTATGGTTTCTAACTGCAGCTCCTGTAGAATTACAACGGTTTCTCGTGCAGTGTGAGGTCTTGCGTTATCATGGAGCAATAATGGTGAAGATCGATTCACGAGTCGGGGCTGTTTCACTGCTAGTTTCGCCATCATTGTTCAAAGTTCGGCACAGTAAACATCTGCTGTTATTGCTTGACCAGACCTGAGAAAGCTATAGTGAATAACACCATGAATTACCACGTTTACCACCAAACAGTTACCATTACCTTTTTATTGGTAAGCTTTGCCTTATGGCACTTGCGGCGTTTGACCTGGGGTCAGCCATTGCATTTTTCGCTTTCGGTTATCGTAAAGAATCCACTTTTCGTCACATGTCACAATTCGATCCAATATTCCTTCATTTCTGTACCGATTCAACAAGGCAACGCAAGTTTCAACACGCGTTTCTTTCTGCAGATCAGTCAAATCATGAGGCAGATCTTATTGATTTGATGCAAATAAGTCAATATTGTAGGTAAGATAACGTTAAAGCAAGCTAATTCCTGGGTAGTTTGACTCGGATAGGCTTCCACCATCTCCTTCAATTCAGCGTTATTCACCTGTGTGGGCGGTCTTCCACGTGGTTCGTTCTTCAAGTCGAAGTTTCCATTACGAAAGCGTTTAAACCAAAAACGCACGGTTCGTTCATTAGCAGTGTCCTCTCCAAACGCAGCATTGATATTGCGAGCCGTTTCTGTCGCGTTAGTTCCGCGTCGGAACTCGTATTCAAAGATTACTCGGATTTTCAAAGTATCCATCTTTCCCGTCTAAGCTGAATAAAAAAACAATTGAAAGTCGAAAATCGAATGTTGCACATTTTTTAAAACAAGAACCTCATAGGTATCATGTGAAAAAAGTTTCACTCGAAAATCTCACACCATGAAGGTTTTATGTCAATTCAAAGTATTTATTACTATAAAACGGCAATTTCATACTTTAACCCCTATTATTAACAACATTTATTGCCACCGTAAGCAGAAATTTACATATATGTATTATACTGACACTTTCACTGCGGCAAAAGGAATTGTACGTCAGCACAACGCTGTATGGGCACCGTGTTATTATCAATTCAGCGTTGTTTTTCAACATAACCCTTTTCTCCCGTGATATCGGTAGAATATAATAAAAACTATATTAAAAAGAAATAAAAATCAAAATTTTGCCATTTTTTTTTCGAATTCTTGGTATGATGTTCAAACAAACATATTATATATATGTTAAAGTCCATTCCACTCAACATTTCCGTTTTTTTCTAGCCTTTATCTTTTTCAAATAAATTCCCAATTATGTATTTACTTTAAATCTCTGTGAATTACTTATATAAAGTTTTATTAAATCTTATTTCAAAGTACATATGTACTTTGGTACTGAAATAACGTAATATTTTTTCTGCCTTCTGGTATTTATTTTTCTCATGAGATCTGATTCGATAATTCCTTACTCCATTTGCAAAAACATTCATCAAAAATCCTTCCCGAAAATCTTTATTTTTATGCCACTAATGTTAACACTACTATTTATTGAATTATTGTTTGCTCGTTATTGCTTTATTATTATTTTTATTTCAGTCTTATAAATTTATTATTATTTTTATACAAATTTTATAAATTCGTTTCGTTCTCTTTCACACGTTTAACACATTTAGTAGGTACTTCTTATTTAATTCATGCTGTAAGATTCTTCAGTGAATGATTACATCAAATTGCATAGTACAATTAAGTATATATCTTAAAAAAATATTTTTATTCTCTCATTTATTATTATGAATCATGAATCACTTATAAATAAATTATTTATTCTCCCAAGATCGCCGTTACGCTGCGTTTCCCGATACTTCATCTCTATTCAAGGACTAGTCTACCACATTGGTTGACAGTCCTGCGGTAGATATGGTCCTGCCTATTGTCATTAGCTTGCTAATTCTATGAGCTAATTCGGCGACTCGTTCTATGTCGCATTTCTTTGTTTCGATATTTTATGTTTCGTTAAACATCAAAATATAATATTTCACAAGAATTTGTTGCTTTTGCCTTTTTTATTGGATGAATAGCTTATGACATTTATCTTTTTCAAATAAATTCTTGAGTATTGCATTAACTTGCATAATATGCATACAACACATAGCTTGATAAACTGTTACCACATCAGTATGTGTGCCTCTATAAGGCTATATTATAATGATTATAACTTACACATTTGATTTCAACAGTCTACAGACATTGTCGTGTAAATCTTATTAACACAAAAGTTTACAAGAAAGAAGTGTCAAAAGTATGGCGTGACTAAATCTGACCAGATGTTAAATCTGTTTCTATAGCTACGCAAAAAGAATGTGTCCGTACGTCTGGTTACCTGCATTAATGCGTTGATCTCAATCCAATGAACACGTTTGAATGAAAAGAGAGGTTGGACAGTTCAGCTATAGACGTGCAAAACGGGAGAGTTTTACGAATTTTCAAGTTTCTGCCGCAACGCCGTAAGAGGTTTCTGATTTTTGTTAACTGAAGCTGTGTCCTAATGAGTTTATTGATTTGTGATTATAACTTTATAAATATTGCTATATTAATTCAAATGATTAATATTAACAATAATATTGAGTAATTATCAATTTAATTATCAGATTCGTCAACTTTATTATCAAAATAATTTAATATATTGACAAAATTAGGCCTTTAAAGGGAAAAAAGTGGGATATTTTGACGTAACATTACGTAGGTATTTAATTGAAATGAAATAATGATATTATGAAGTTACTTTTAATTCTGTTAATATATGTTACTGGATTGTAATTTATGAATTGTATTGGATTAAATTATTGTACCTGCAATATCAACATCCATGCAACCAAGTTTTACGCAAATAAATTCATTCTATAATTCATTTAAAAAAAAAAATAGCTGTCTTAATTTTACCGCGTTAATATGGGGAATCTGATAATAAAACCGAGCGGTAGGAAGCCACAAGTGAGATTCTAGTTACCGTTTATAGGTGCGCAATCAATGAGCTCATTACATAAAACATGTACATTCTACACAATATAAAGTACATAAAGGTAAAGGATTTGTGTGACATTAATTTCTTTGTCTGTACTTCGCATACCAATTCGTAACGTCATGGGCGTCACTAAGAACGTTCCCCCCCCCCCGCGTCGTACCTCTTTCCGTCCCGCTGCCCTCTTTATCAATCACTTTGAGCGATTATTAACAAGCCACTTTCAATTGTTTCGGATGAAACCAAATTGTTACTGCAATTTTATTTATCAATATGAGGGTTTTAATCCAAAGTTGTGTTTTTAGGTTAACAAATTTTGCAATTAATAAAGACAATAAATTTTGAAAAAGGATATTATAGGTAGGTACTAAAAATGATTTAAAAATTATTCTAACAGCCCGGTTGGTTAAATACTTATAACGACGACCTTGTCATGTAAAGATGAGGAAGGTATGTAGGACATTGATAATATTGATATACAACCTACAAGGTCAAACAGACAAATCATCAATAAATCATCAGTATTCAAGAATGAAATTTTATTTATCAATATGAGGGTTTTAATCCAAAGTTGTGTTTTTAGGTTAACAAATTTTGCAATTAATAAAGACAATAAATTTTGAAAAAGGATATTATAGGTAGGTACTAAAAATGATTTAAAAATTATTCTAACAGCCCGGTTGGTTAAATACTTATAACGACGACCTTGTCATGTAAAGATGAGGAAGGTATGTAGGACATTGATAATATTGATATACAACCTACAAGGTCAAACAGACAAATCATCAATAAATCATCAGTATTCAAGAATGAAATTAAATATTTTGTCCCTCGTGATTGATCCGTGATCAGTAAATATAGATTATTGATGACGTCACTGTAATAGTTAATAAGACGGCAAAACGCATGCCATAGATATGCCTTAATATCGCTAGGATAATTTATGCGTTTCAATTACTTCATCCCATTATTAGAAACGTCAGTTCATGCCATTAAATCAATTAAGTGCGTACCAGATGCCTTTCCACGGTAAAACCTGTTTCGGCGCTTTAATTGTACAGTTTAGAGCGTAACCTTTGTTTCTATTTTATGTTTACTGTCTGCATTCTTAAAATATTTAATTAAACTCATTTATTAAACAAATAATTAACTTTAACAGAACACTTAAAACCGCGCGCAATAATTAACGCTAAACAAAACTCAAGTTACATAAAATTCAATTACGAAAGAAAAAACGAAATAAAAGTAAGCCCGATTGTGTCCGGTGGACAATAAAAAAAGTTTAGTGAAGCATTTGCCTACCTGCTAATTAGACAAAGAGCTCGCGATCGCCGCGTCAGTGACAACACGATACACAAACATGCACACACAGACACATCCGAGGATACGGCGGGCAAATGCGAGAAACGAGAACGGCGGGCAAATGACCGGGCGGGATGACGCGTCCGTACGCGGGCGGCTATCGACGAGCACTGGGTTCAGTGCCTGCATTGCACGCGGCATTCAAACGGGCACGAGCGAACGAACAGCTGATGGGCCGGCTGGTTGCGCACACACCTGTGTGCAGCGCACTGTCACTCTCTCTTTCTCGCCCGGTACGTCGCGGGTCGCAAGCGCAGCGTCTTGCCCTAAAATCGGTGTGACGTGATTGTAGAATGAGCTCCGTGTGAACGTCAGTGATGTGGCAGATATCTGTAACTGTAGCATAATGTACTCGCTACTGTAAGTAGCTCACACTTATTGCAGCGCTCCAGCACGTCCCGTCACGACTATGAAAGTAACTCAATTTGTACTTCAATATTTAATGAGGTGCATACTTAACTAAAGTAGAGTTTATGGTGAAGTGAAGATCAGTCTTATCAATATAATTATTTAATTTTAAAATCAAAATAGTAGTGGACACGCAAACATAGTAGGTACTTTATAATTAAAAAAAAAATCAAAAGTTTAGTCATTATAATTATCGTTAGATATGCAACGCAAGGATCCTCTGCTGAACACTGACCTTCTCATGCACACTGTCTTATCATTATCATAATCTAATCGTATTAAATTACCTGAAATTAATAAATACGAAAAAAAAAATAATCTGCCTGCTTTTGCAACGAATTGTGGCCTGCCTTCGTACGTGACGGCGCGCATGTCACTTTCACAAGTGTTTGTCTCGGTTTGTTATTAGTTAATTTGTTAAAAATTCATATAATGTACGGAGCCAAATAATTAATAACTGTAAACACTTTTTGATCGTAATCATTGGGGGACCCAAGTCGAGATTGACACTAGCTCTTATATGTGGGAACATATTTTATAAGAGCTAAAGTGTCAATCTCGACTTTTCTAGAAGTGTCTGTCTATTTGAACTTTTAATTACAGTACCGCGTATAATGGTGTGGGGTTTTAATGCTATTTGACTATTCAATATAAGTTTTTATAACGTTTCACAACTTCAAATAGCTGTATTGTAAAGGTACGAATTTGAAGTTAGGCTCATCGATATGTATTAAAATTGACTTTTAGATTATTTATAAGGGCGCATTTTCTTTTTTAATTTGTAAAATTAAATATTAAGCCGTTAAAAGTAAATTATTCACGAATCTGACTTTTATCAATTAATTTGTAATAAGATTATGTGAGTTGCAATAATTATCATCTGAATTGCATAATAAATATATATTAATTATTAATAACACCTTAAAAAATCCGAAACTAAAAAAAATATAACTAAGAAATTTTATTCAATAATCAGTTCTTATATCTACTTTTTACTTAGCCGTGTAATAAATACCCACAGTTGTAATAAATGCAAATAAACGTCATAAACATATTAAATAATTATAATTTACACCGTGCAACAAGTCATAATTTTACAGACGGAATTGAACAAGTAATTAATTCGAAACAGTAAACATTAATACACTAATTATGTAATGCAAGATAATTAATATTTGAGTTATTTATTGGATACTAACATTCATCGATACCATTGGGCTTGAATTGTGTGTCTGTGCTTTGCCGTTTCTTTTTTTGGGAAATAATTAAATTATTTTTCGCTGCCTGTCTAAATACAAGCCTTTTTATAGACAGAAGGCGGCAGAAGAGCATACAGTCTACCTCGTAGTAAGTGGATACTATCGCCCATGAACAATCTGCGATACATGCCAATATCAGTCCAGAATGACAAACGTTGGCACGGGTCCGGTTGCCCTGTCTACCTTTATAGATTTATGAATGAATTTGGAGAAAGGGTTGAGAAAGAGGGGAAAATGAAGTAGGACGGAACGAGTCATATGTTACATGAGGGCGGAAGTAACTGTTGGGGACAGTGTCCCCTTCATTAGTATCACCTCTGTCCGCCGACACGGAGCGGTGGGTGGAGTCAGCCCTAACGGCAGCCTTAGACCAAGTTGTGTGGGCTAGCACGCCGCCCTCGCGGTGCTAGCCCACGACCAGCGTAGACGACAACTTAGGAAACCCCTCGTAGTGACGTACCCTCTGGCGTGAACAGGTCTCGCGGTACGGCGGCGTTGCCATTGGGTGGCCAACTAATCTAGTCGGCTAACTAACTAATCTAGATGGCCTATCACGATAGGGGTAGTTGGCTCTAGTCGAAATTGATAGGTTTTATGACTTATTCCACAAGTAAAGAAGAAAACAACTCCATATTAAATAATTTTTTTCAAATTCATTATAAATATAATTAGAGCTAATCGTTGAGGTAGAGTGCCATCGCCGTTATTCACGCATAATTTAATGGCACTGTATTGGTGTCTTCATCAGCACATTAGTGCGATCCTATTGTAACTTCCGACTTATAAGTCTATTACTCAGTAATTTTTCAAAATGTTTTGGACTATGTCGACCAATGCTGCATAATCTACCTGTTGCCTGGGTCTTCACTCGTGAGGATTGAATTGTATTAATAGCAATTAAACAACTCTAAACGGTTTAAATCGCGTATATTTAACTTTATTTATATCCCGACGTTTCGAACACTTTGCAGTGGACGTGGTCACGGGGTGATTAATTGATTTTATTTGTCACTTGATTTATTAAGAAATTATTTGAACTACCGTCTGAAATTTTTTTTAATCATAACTTTCCTTATGCACGCAGTATTCGCTCATGGTGTCCAGAGGTCTTGCAGCATTGCGTTGGCCTTGGGATTTAATTAATTTAATGACTAGAACCGGCTGGTGGTACTTGCCAACCATCTTCTCTATTGAAATTTGGGTGTTTCTTGATTTCAATAGCCTCGCGTAACATTCTTGACATGAACCGGGTCTCTCTAGCGAGTATTTGTGGATTCTCGAATCGTATGTAATGGTTGGGTTTGTCCAGAACATGTTCACAAACTGCAGACTTGGTCGAGCGTCTGTTCTTCATGTCAGCTATGTGTTCTTTTATCCGGATACCGATGCTCCTCTTTGTTTGCCCAATGTATGATAACCCGCATTCACAATCAAGCTTGTAAACACCTGCATCTTGTAGGGGGATATTGCTCTTGACTGTTCTTAAAAATTGGTTAATCTTCTTGTGCGGCTTGAAGTAAGTTTTAATTGAAGCTCGTCTTAAGATATTGCCAATTTTGTCAGTGATGCCCTTGATGTATGGTAAGATGGCAGGTTGTCGCTCAACTGTAGGAGGCTTGGGGCGGCTTTTGTGACGCATTCGTGGGAGATTGTGATTGTTCGGGGTGGTAACCACCAAAACTGTATGGATTACCGAAAATACACAAAAATGACGTCCCTTTGCGACCAATTGTAAGCCAAATTGACTCACCGACATACAAACTAGCTCAACATCTTGCTAAAATACTGTCTCCACTTCGCGGTCAAACTAGTGCGCATGTCAATTAAATTATCCAGTCATTAAATTAATTAAATCCCAAGGCCAACGCAATACTGCAAGACCTCTGGACACCGTGAGCGAATACTGCGTGCATAGGGAATGTTACGATTAAAAAAAAATTCAGACGGTAGTTCGAATAATTTCTTAATAACTCAAGTGACAAATAAAATCAATTAGTCACCCCGTGACCACGTCCACTGCAAAGTGTTCGAAATGTCGGGATATAAATAATGTTAAATATACGCGATTTAAACCGTTCAAAGTTGTTTAATTGCTATGTATAGTAATCGCGAAAACCTAAGAAAATATTATGAATTGTATTAATCTTAAATCCATACCGAATTTGACAACCTGTATTTTTTGCCCAGTGATGCATTTGTGAAATACGGTAAAACAAGTGGAGTAGTACAAGCATGGTACACGGTAAAACACGTACATATTTGTAGAATATTTACACCAAGTTGTAAGTTAATATGACCATCAAATATTTAAGGGTTGAATTTTGAGAAATTCCTTTCTTATAACGTCATAAAAGTTACTGTCTAATTTTCAGGTTCCTGACGTCAGCGGTTTGGGTACGGCATTGATGAGTCATTCAGGATATTTCGCATATCAGACAAACAGGCGGACGTATTCATTAAAAAAATGTCCCTAGGAATTAAAATGAGAAATTATTAAATGAGCAGCAGAAAATATTAAATAGGCACCAAAAAGATGTCAGCAAAATTTAAAGGTGAGTTTGGTTCAGGTTCTCTATTTAATGGCAATATAGAATTAGGACTCCAGCGATGTTTCTTAATAATTTAAAATTATTTACTGTAGTTATTCAAAACTAGTTTGTTTTCTTGATTATGATTTGCACAGTTAGTATTTTTAGCTGTTCGTTAAAAATATAAAGTCATATGTAAAATAAATTATATAAAACTCATTTATTAAAGAAATCACTTTTAATTAACGTAATTACCAAAGATCGACCAATGCGTTTCTAAGTTCGTGTCGTTCGAAGTTTGAACGTTCGCCCGCGCCACGCCATATGACGACACGGTCCCGCGCAAGGTTGGCGCGAACTCCGCCCGAGGTCATTGTACACTGAGTTTCGTTGTCCTAAATAGTGAAAGAATTAGGAGTCTAAAATCGCGTTCGCTCTAGGGTTCGGCTGTATTCGATATTTTATTGTGTGGTCATAATCATGAAGAGCTTTTAAGAACTGATTTTTAATACAGATTTAACCTATTGGTACTGATGTGAGTTTCAAATAATAGCAATTTTGTCAAGAATTTTGTGTAGTGGCTTCTCTAAATACATGTATGATTATTGCTTGACTATCTCAACTCCCGTAGAGCGACACAAGAGACACTGGCTGAAAACGACGTTTTGCGCCTACATTAATGGCTTGTTAAACAAGTAACAAAAAAAAAACTAAACGAACACCAAATCATGTTTAACAAAACAAACTATTTTTGAATAACTGACATAAGTAATTTTAAATTAAGTACTAAGAATATATTCACAAAATCGATGTAATTGTTATAAAACCTTAACCAAACCCAGTAAGTCCGTGCCCATTATAATCCCTTTGTTCAGATAACTTGACATTTAATGAAATCGTCTTGGGTATAATTAAATTACATGGCACTTTATTGTATCCCAAATATGTACTTAAAAATTACTAGTCTAAATTCTCAATAAAAATATGCTGTTTAATGGGTGGAATCTTGAGTTAGTACTTGAGAAGTGAAAAGTCGAATTTTTGTTTAATTATTCAAAAAATTGTACATTTGTGGATTTTGTGATTTAATAGTATTAGTTTATTAAAATTCAAATTGTCATGTTTGTGATTATGAAAATAGAAGTATAAGACTGCGTTTTTCGTGTGCTTCCAAGTAATCCAACTATCTTTCCTCAATAAACCTACTATTACTTTACTGAGCGACTTCTAATTTATATCGACGAGACTAGACATTACTGGGATATGTTTTGAATGGTTTTTATTGTCATTGGACATATGACCTTTGACCTTTTATTGTTTTCTTTTGTTTCACCGGTTCATCGATGGCGCTCCGCCACCGTAAAAGTTAAAATTGTTAACACTTGCACAATATGCCATTCGCGCTATTGCCATATAAGAAAAAAAGCCGCGTTTAATATTACATTTAGTTTCTTGTCATGTCTTAAGTTATTTATACATTCATTTTAGACGTTGCATTGAAAATTTCGTGTCCTAAATAATGAAGAAATTAAAACTACCCACAGTTTATACCTAATAGCGTTTGATGCAACGTACCGTTGTGTGGGATTTTACAGCAGTTTATAAACAGTGATGTCACTATGAATCACTTACTTTACCGATATTTCATTAACATCGCATAGATGCAAAAACTAGTGCCGAATTCGATAAGAGGAGATTTACAGTTAATATCTACCTCATTTTTGTTCTAAGATTCTTTTGAATTTGCAAATAAACAATTGGTTTTCCACATCACAAGCTAAGAGTATTATTTCTTACCTTATTAATATTATAGAGGCGGTTAAAATAGGATAGAGACAAACATCACATATAAACTTTCTATGGGCGAACCCCCCTTGCCGCACAATACAAATACATATGTAGGTACATCTTTTAATCACCGTCCTGCGGCAAATATGATCTGTCCATTGCCACTTCCAGTTATTGTTTATTTATTAGACGTTGTTTCTTTTATTAATTTCTTCGTTTCGACTCCTATTTATCAAATTATCTGCTATTAATATTGTTCTTTTATCACTTGCTTGAAGTTATGAAACTTATGGACTTGGAACTTAAGGAAGCCCACTGTCAGAGTCCACGTTTCAACACCATGCACAATAACATAAAACTAATAGATAGGATGTCAAGCGAATTTTGTCTTCGTACATAGAGATAAAATTTACATGTGGCTATATACCACTATGTACCTTTTGTGTTAATTAGCCTATCAGCTGCTACTTATTGCTCTGTTGACTTATAAAGGACCTAATAATTCACTTCTATGTTATTTAATCTGACAATATTCTAGCTAATTGAATAAAAATGTTACAGTAGACAACAATAGTTTTCTTGAGAACATGCTTCATAGTATTACTCGTATTTGCAATATAAGAAAAAAATTACCTTCGTAGTAAGTGGATGGATAGGATAATACCCTATCTACCTTTCAGGGACCACGGAATTGACAAAAAAGTATTCAAATAGAGTGAAAGGGTCTGGTATTTAATATGAGCACCATATAATATTTTGGTGAATACAAAGTTTAAATGCTGAACTCGTTGCAGGGTATTATTACAACGGACATGTATAGACTTGTTGTTGCACTTAAAATGATAAAAAATATATTGCATGGTTAAACTGATTTTTATTAATTATAATAAATATTATTTTAGTATTATCTATTCTACTAATAACGTTGGTACGTTTAAACTACGTTGGTACAAACTGAAAAATGTTTGGTTCTTTGCCTCGAGAGCGCTCAGAGCTTTAAAAGAACGTGGCTATATCTGGAATCGATAAACGAAAGATGATTAATCGATAACGAAGATGTCATGATTTATTTATTTATACTGATTTTTAGCTATTTTTTAATATTTTAAAACTTTGTACATTTATTTATTTGTTGATTCAAATCTTACTCAAATGATAATATGTATATAAAATAGTAATATAATAATGATAATAAACATATAATACATAATATAAACTAGGTATAAATTGTTGACTTGGTGGAATATTTATGTAAAGATTTGGATATAGGATAGTTTGTTTACTTTTATAAAAATAATTGTCGTCCCTTAGGGCGGGACATGGCTGCAATGTACAAATTTTAAACGTAAAAACTTTGTACCTAACCTATGGTCCAGAATAAAATTATTTGAATTTTAATTGGTAGAGAGTATTTGAAAAATTACAAAAGACTATAGCTAATCTAAAGGCTAAACTTATTGCTGTTCGTCATTTTCTCCTAAAGACTTCAACCTCACAACTTCGTTTGCTTTGTAACGTAGAAATGAGTTGGTAAATATTTTGTTTTCTTTTCTCATTTGCTTGCGAAATTTACCTCTATTCTAGACGAGTCCTCATAAAACGTCGGTGGATTGTAGTCCGCAACGTATAGCATCCATCACTTTTCCAGAGAAAACTTGTAATTTCAACTACACCCACATACATTTCTGTCTAGCGTTCTTTTGTCAGAATAACAATCCATTCATGTATGTAGGTATAGTTACCATAGTAAGTCTTCAATCAGTTAATGAAAAGAAGACAAACTAATGTAATAATGTCGAAAAATAGTGTAGGTCTATATCGGTTCGACAATTTGAAGATGGTGCCTGCCTGTTCAGAATAGTTCCAAAATAATGACCGTGCAAATTTTTCAAATAATCCCAATAAAAATATTTCCACGTCTATAGAGATTTTGTTTGTATTGTACTTTGTAGAGATATTTATATGTATAGACATACAAATTATACTTATGTCAAGTACTCAAATACGAGGTTTTTACTAGACACAAAGAATAAAATATGTGTCAATAAACCATGAATAGAAGCAACATATTAAGAAGGTGTGAGTGTTTAAAAACTTTACTGTTGCTTGTAATGGGCGCAATCAGCATAGTATGACTACACAATATGCGTGTGTGTCGCGTGTACTGACAATCAACCACTCAATCGGCATAGTTTCAGTATGTCACTTCATCGAAAGGGGACCTTGCGTCCTTACTATTCTACTGTATAGACTAGTATATTAGGACATAGGGCTACGTCAAATTTCATATCTCTTAGACCGTATGTGGTGGCGACCCTTGGAAGAGGAGTACATCCAGCAGTGCAGAGACACAGGCTGATAGTATGGTATATAATTGTGGTATGGAAGATAGTATGTCGATAATCTAACCATTCATGTCGGTTAAACGATGTGAATAAAATACATATTCAGTATATAATAGTATATACAAGTTACGAAAAAATTGACTAGGCGAGGCTCTGGAGGGAGAGCGAGTCGACGACGCCTCGCTGTATACCTACCTGTATACTGTATACTTACATTGTACGTACATATATAAGTTTCCATTGAGGATACGACCCGTCGCGTAGCCTAGTTTTTTCTTACTACGAGTAGCTCTTAGTTGTAAATTTCAATGTAGGTCATAGAAAATACAAAGTACAAAATTCATATATATCCTACGTTTTAATTTCGCTTCAGAGTCAGGGCAAACTTGTAATAAAAAAAAAATAAAAATCAGAAAATACAAAAAAATATTTTATAGAAGGAAGCTCCAGTCCATCTGATGCTAACTGGATATCATCCTCGGGGATGAGTGAGGTGGCTAGGGTAATCAAGACTATAATGAAATCAATACTTTTTCGATAGGGGAGGATAGATAGGATGGGATGAGATGGGAAATAAGCTCTCATATATCTCACGCATTAACAAACCACTATCGAAAGATTGAAAAAAAAAAATATCAGCTATTAATTAACCTAATTCTTTTTTAATCCTATTTTAATACCCATGACATATCGCTCAGTGAGTCTGATATCTTTAACAAAATTTTCAAGATTGTTTACATAACACTAACATAAACGTAACACTTTATAGGGCCATTTTCAAAAAATAGATTTGTCGGTGCACGGGGGGCAATTTATCTGATTAATGATTATAGTTTGTTCCATTTTCACTTTACTTTACGTTTCTTTCGTAATCGAACACAAAATCGTAAAAATAGGTATAAATTGCGAATGGACATCTTAACAGCGTTAAGATGTTAAGATTTATATTATTATTTTAGTTTAGAAAAAGATCTTTTTCTCTAACATCTCTAAGAAAATCGTTCACACGATTTTTAAAAAAATCATCGAAAATTGAAATATCATTTATCATTCAATACTACATTCAATCATTTACAAAATAAGAGCTACGAGATGAATAAAAGAATATGTTGGTCTAATATAAACGCAGTGTAGACGCGACGCAACTTTGACGAGTGCTACGCTTTGCTATGACATATGCCCGACATTATGCTGAAAAACACCTAAGAAAAAGGAGTGACTATAATTCGTTTCTTCTTCTTTCTTCTTCTTCTTTTCAGCCCTTGGACGTCCACTGCTGGACATAGGCCTCCCCCATTGTCCGCCATTTAGACCTATCGGCAGCGACCTGCATCCAGCGGGTGCCCGCAACCTTTATGAGGTCGTCTGTCCATCTAGCAGATGGACGTCCTCGGCTTCGTCCGCCGGTACGTGGTCTCCATTCGAGAACCCTTTTGCCCCATCGGCCATCGGTTCTTCGAGCTATGTGCCCTGCCCACTGCCACTTCAGCTTGCTAACCCGAGAGGCTATGTCGGTGACTTTAGTTCGTCTACGGATCTCCTCATTCCTGATTCGATCACGTAGGGAAACCCCGAGCATAGCCCTCTCCATAGCTCGCTGTGCGACAGTGAGCTTATTTATGAGGCCCATAGTCAGAGACCACGTCTCGGTGCCGTAGGTCATCACTGGCAACACACACTGGTCGAAGACCTTCGTCTTCAAGCACTGAGGTATTTTGGACGAGAAGACGCTGCGTAGCTTCCCGAACGCTGCCCAGCCGAGTTGGATTCGTCGATTGACCTCTTTCTCGAAGTTGGACCTACCTAGTTGGACCGTTTGGCCTAGGTAGACGTACTCGTCAACAACTTCGAGAATCGAGCTCCCAACTGAAACTGGGGTGGGCACGACATGGACATTCGACATGATTTTCGTCTTGTCCATGTTCATTTTAAGGCCCACCTGTTGGGAAACTCGATTGAGGTCTTCGAGCATTGTGCTAAGATCCTCCAGCGATTCTGCCATGACCACGATATCGTCGGCAAATCGAAGGTGAGTGATGCATTCGCCATCAACGTTGATGCCGAGTCCTTTCCATTCCAGGAGCTTGAAAACGTCTTCCATCGCATTGGTGAAGAGCTTCGGAGAGATGACATCTCCTTGTCTCACACCCCTCTGCAATGGAATCGGCTCCGTGCTCCCTTCCTGTACTCGGACTGACATGGTGGCGTTGTTATACAAACACTTCAACACTTCGATATACCGATAGTCAATATGGCACCGCTGGAGGGACTGTAGCACTGCCCAAGTCTCGATCGAATCAAAGGCTTTCTCATAGTCCACAAACGCTAAGCATAATGGCAAGTTATACTCCTCGGTTTTCTGTATAACTTGCAGCAGCGTATGGATGTGGTCTATGGTACTATAGCCTTTTCGGAAACCGGCTTGTTCGGGAGGCTGCAAGTCATCAAACCTGCGCTCGAGACGATTCGTGATAACCCTCGAAAACAGCTTATAAACATGGCTCAGAAGCGAGATGGGCCTATAGTTCTTCAACAAGGTCTTGTCGCCTTTCTTGAAGAAGAGCACCACCACGCTTCCGTTCCATGTCTCCGGCGTGATACCTTCGAGCAAGACGGAATTAAAGAGCTTCTGAAGGACTTTCAGTACCGGTGTTCCACCCGCTTTCAGAAGCTCTGAAGTGATTCCGTCCTCACCCGGCGCCTTGTTGTTTCTAAGCTGTTTGAGGGCCATCCTAATCTCGTACAGGCTGATGTCCGGGATGTCTTCGGTATAGTGTCGGGTCAACTTGGCTCTTGGGTCTTTGGCCAAGTTGCCAACAGGTGTAGCGACCGAGGTATACAACTGTCCATAGAACTTCTCGATCTCCCTCAGTACCTCTTGTTTGTCGGAAGTGACACTGCCGTCCTCCCTCTTCAGCTTCGTCAACTGGCTCTGCCCAATAGATAAGTCTCTTGCGAACACTTTGGAGCCTTTATTCCGCTCTATCGTCTCCTTAATACGATTAGTATTAAAGAGACGGATGTCGTGTCGCAAGGACTGGTGAATCCGTCTATTGAGCTGCCGATATGCTTTCGCGTCATCAGGAGTCTGCAGTGTCATCGAACGTCGTTCCGCCAAGAGGTCGAGGGTGTGGTCGGTGAGCTTTTGGGGTCCATCTCTTCGACGATGTCTGAAGAATTTAGACCTCACCGTATGGACAGTTTCTACCAACCTGTTGTTGATATCGTCCACTGCAACGCAATCCTCTAGGCAATCGAAGCGATTTGACAATTCAAGCTGAAAGCTTTCGGGGTTTTGTATGTGGGCAGCAGTAGGTCGGAGCGTAGACTTCATCAGGCGGGACCTTTCCAACTTGACGTTTATATTCAATATGCCTCTAACCATTCGGTGATCACTACCGGTTTTCACCCTGTGGATCACGGAGACATCATTGAATATTTGTCTCTTTGTGGCCATAATGAAGTCTATCTCATTTTTAACGGAACCGTCGGGGCTCATCCAGGTCCACTTCCTATGAGGCGGCTTCTTGAAGAAAGAGTTCATCATAAAGAGTCCCTCTTTCTCAAGAAAGTTGGCCAGCCTCTGGCCCCTCTGGTTCCGGTGCCCACATCCAAATTGCCCCACTCTCAACTCATCGTCACCTCTTTTGCCGTCTCTTTTGCCTTTTAATCCGTTTACGAAATAATAAAATATTAATAAATCGTGCAATCGAAGACAATACGGGGTTTATCAATAAATAGAAATTTAAGGCCACAGTAAGTTATTTAACACTCATTGATTTCTACATGCAACAAAACTGATTACGTCTAGAAGATTCTAGCGTTTATATAAACGCAATATCAAGACGCGTACAAGAACGCGCTATGTAGCTCTACGTACCTTTTTTGTACATAAGTATGTCTTATGCAGTATCCATTTAGTCGTGTTACACCAGTGTGAAAGCGATTTTATCAATAAAATTATTTCAACAACTACTAAGAATTGGTTGCATTTCTATTCATTTTAAAATGGCTACTTTTATGTAAAACTTATCTATCTTATAATTTTAATTTTAGCTCATATTGAGCACAAATAAACAACTAACATGCGTATGAAGTTCATTTAGCCTTACAATTTTACAAACGCTCACAAGCCTTTCAAGTTTTCATTTAATTTTGTTTACCTTTGTCATCTAAACAACGTATTTCATAGTTACAAGGGAAAAATGCTGGAACTTATGAAAACGCTACCTAATTTTACAAACACAATTTTATATTTCACTAGATTTTGCCCGCGGCTCAGCCCGTTTGGAAATAAACACGGACAAACAAGTGTTCAAACAATTACAACGTTTTTTGTAATCCGAAAAGAGTACTAACTAATATTTATCTCTATTTGTACTTCATTAGTCTAAACTGAATTAATATTATAACAATACTCTTTTGGGTATCGTCCTTAACGGAACTTAAAAACCGCTAATATAAACTTAAAAAAATAACGAGACTACCAAAGTATAAACAGATATAAATATCAATTACCTTAAGTACTTTTTCTATCGATTGATGTATAAGGACATGTCTACTGCACTACGCTAAAGTCTTCAGTGTCAATAATACCTATATTTTCCCACAGTGTGGACACAGCTTAAAAAACTAAGTTTTTATTTTCACTTTGGTGTGGAGGGGGCGTCCCACAATGCGCTCATCTACCCCATCAGTTGTAGGTACTGCGCGGTGACCGGTTATTGCCATTTGAGCATGCTGATTCTATTTGCTTAAACACATATTATTATGTTCAATTATTTTATTTTACTCGACGTATCGGTCGACTACGGTCACAAACTGATTACATCAGTCACAGTTTTATAGGCGATGCCGCTGGATCTGATGCTGAGGTGTTTCGGGCCAAGTCTCTATGACAGACAAAAGTTACGTTTTATAAATGTGAACATTACCTTATTTGTATGTATACAGTACGGTAAGGATTGGGGTAATGACA
Organism: Sesia apiformis; assembly: GCA_914767545.1. Taxonomy (NCBI): domain Eukaryota; kingdom Metazoa; phylum Arthropoda; class Insecta; order Lepidoptera; family Sesiidae; genus Sesia; species Sesia apiformis. Next base: position 5,576,444 of record OU611962.1, read on the forward strand.
TAATATATTCAGAATAAGATGAGACAAAACATAACGAATGTTCATTTGCTCTCCCCTTTTCCGGGCTTCTATTTGAGATATTTGTTTTCTAACGATGTCTAAGAAAATACAAAACCGGCGTTGTTTTGAAAAAAAAAACTGCAATGGCAGGCGCCAATCGAAAAGGTACAGTCAACATCAATTGCAATTGATCCAACACTTGTCTCAAAACAATATATACAAGAAAGTATATCAAAAGCAACTGATCATGGAAAACTGTCTTTATAACTGAATTCTTAAACAAGTTAGAAATAAATGATCAATTTGAAATATTAATATGAAAAGAAAATTATCAATTAACATTTAATTAAAATGATACTATGTTGTGTGTCAGAATAAAGTGATTATGGAAAAATATCACTTACTACGAGAACGAAATAAATGATTGAATGGGAATCTCTAAAGTAGTCTAAAGTAAATTCACGTAAAGATATCTGAATTCGCTGATCAATCAGGTGCCAAAATAAACAATGAGATATTGTTTCAAACATACGATTAGATAACTTACGGTAGCAAAAATGTTAGGTCTGTGGTTTTAATCGTAACTGCGGTACCTAACCAATATTATGTCACAATTTGTTGGATTAATTCTTTTTATTTTATTAAAGTAATAGCTGTTGACCGCGACTTCGTTCGCGTGGTTTTCAAGTACTAATTCAGAAACCTTCGGGGGCGTGCGCACAACAACTCACTAAAGTTTCATCGCAATCGGATTATCTACCGTTGAAACGAGTTGCAGTTTTTGCTATTTCTAAATTAAATTATTAGACAACGACATGTAAATCGCATGCATTCAAGAAAATTTTAAATATTGACATGTAGTTCACCTCCCGTTTCATGATTACCGCTAGATACTCGTACATATTCAATACAGACATCAAATAATAACACACTACTCGCTTGTATGTGACTTCACCAATTACGGTAACGATTTTCATAAAATTTTCATACAAATTGTGACATAATAGTAGTTCGGTACCTCAGATACGATTAAAACCACAGACCTAACATTTTTGCTACCGTAAGTTAGCTAATCGTATGTTTGAAACAATATCTCATTGTTTATTTTGGCACCTGATTGATTAGCGAATTCAGATATCTTTACAAAAACATACCGAAAAACCGAAAAAATTCCAGAGAATATCACTCGAAAATTTCATCAAAATTCGACGAGTGGTACTTCGTTACAAGCATGTAATCACACACACACTAATAAACCAGTATTGTATGATATTTACTTGTATTTTCCCTTTTTCTCTAAAAAAATAAATAAATCTACAACATAGCATTTTGGATTTACTATAAAAAAAACTAAATCTTACAACACTGTATAACTTTAAAGAAACTGATTTCACCATTAAAGTGATATCTCAATATTTGAAGCGAAGACACAAACATTAAACTTCTAAATTGTAATTAAAAAATAGTTAACTTTACCCTTTCAAATTATATAATTTTGGAAGGGGAAGGGTGCACGCTAAATCCCACAGCCGCTGGACGCACTCGATTGGTCACGTTATCTCGCACTCACAGAAGAGTAGGTACTCATTTCCCACTTTATCCTATTTCCCCAATGTACAAACGTTTTCCTAACCCCTCCTCCAAATCCATTCCCGTAAATCTCCAGAGGTAAGCAGCGCATTCCGGAGTGTGCCAACGTTTGTCATTCTGAAGAGACGTTGGCATGTATCGCGGATATCACAAGGCGACAGTATCCACTCACCACCAGGTGGACTGTTTGTTCGTATGCCACCTTATTTACATAAAAAAATTACCTTTGATCTTCAATTGTTCTCGTTTGAGACACCTTATTGGAGCAAGCTGCGCTTAACTAGTTAATCTTTATTGTCCTTATATAATGAACAAAAGGAGGACTTAATGTTTTAAAATATTCTGTGCCAGTCGACGATGCAGCAAACAAAGAAACTCATTGAAATATGTTTAGTAATTATGAAAACATTATTAATGATGTCGTCGAAGCTCGCTTATAGATCAAACGATAACTCAAGAACTATTTAACAGAACAGTAAGAAATATTATAAATTAATCGAAAGTAAGAAAATACTATAGTGAGTAATCGAAATCCAAAGTAAGAAAATACTATAGTAAGAATCGAAAATACATCACTAGGCCCTGGCTAAGTTTATATTTTAATACGTTAAAATCAATAGAATAAATTTAAACATTTCGCTATGTTATTATTTACCATTTCAAATAATTTAACTTTAAAAACTAATTTAACTAAGTTTTCTAATTGACTAATAAATATAACTAACTTACTATTTAGAAAGTACGGTGGCGGACGACGAAATAGTTCACGTAGTGGTAAGTGGATACTGTTGTCTATTGAATCTGCGATATATGCCAACATCAGACAAGAATGACAAACGTGAAAGGGAGTGACAACTCCCTCGAATCCTGCCTTTAGATGCTTAATAGTAAGTATATTAGGAAAAGGAATTGGAAAAAAACAGGATGGGAATATAAATTTGTAATTAGAATTATGTTGTAGATATATTATATAAGTATATACAGTGTTGCTACTTTAAACTTTTGAAACTGTTCAATTTTCAACATGTTACAGACAGAATATCTTTAAACATTCCGATTTAAAAAAACTAAGTTACCGCAATCCGCTAATCCACCGACAGCGATGCGGGCATAAGTATATCGGTAGTGAATAGTAGTGATGCACGCCACAATCCTCGTTTCGTCGACGGCTCGGCCCCGTTTCCTCGGTCCTACGTAAAATAAAAATACAGTATAGAACCTTCATAGAAAAATCTAAATGCTTCCCACGCACACATCGACGTTAGTTATATGGTTTGTACCGTGCTGCATCTCTGAGATTCTAGATTATTACAATTATAAAAACAGAGGCAGTGGCTGGGGTACTCTGTATCCATAAGTAATAGACGGCAATCGAATAAAAATGACTAAGAGAATTTGCAACTATTGCCAACCTATGGTAACATCAGAGTAGTCAAATTATGTCACAAGGAAATGTACTAACTGAACTATTTAATAGGAACGATTGTTCATATAGAAATGTGAAGCAATGCGATATGAATCCCGGGTATTTAATAGGTCGGGGAGAAAGTCTTTTCGTATTTTGTATGTATGAAGTTGTGATCCAATATTCATCCAATATCCAATATCAATATCCAATATCCGTTTATGGACCTAATGCAGTGTGAATAAGAGTAGCACAAAGTTGGTTTAAACGTTTTCAGTCAGGAAATCTTAATGTCAAAGATGCAGTTCGCTCAGGTCGCCCTGTTACCGATAAAGCTGATGCCATTTGTGAAAAAGTGCAGCAAGATCGGCATATAAGTAGTTACGACATTGCTGATAAACTGGGCATTGACCACAAAACAGTTTTGACTCATTTCAAAAAGTCTGGATTCACAAAAGAGCTCGATATTTGGGTACCACACGAGCTCACTGAAACAAACCTAATGAACCGTGTACTCGTTTGCGATGCTCTATTAAAACGCAATGAAACCGAACCATTTTTGAATAGATTGATCACTGGTGATGAGAAGTGGATCACTTACGACAAGAACGTGTGGAAAAAATGATGGTCTATGTGCGGCCAAGCTTCACAGACTGTGGCGAAACCCGGATTAATGCGCAATAAGGTGATGTTGTGTGTATGGTGGGATTGGAAGAGCATCGTTCATTATGAGCTTTTACTGCTGGGCAAAACCATCGATTCGGATCTCTACTGCCAACAGCTGATGAGACTAAAGCAAGAAATTGAGAAAAAACGCCCGGAATTGATCAATAGAAAGAGTGTAGTCTTTCATCATGATAACGCCAGACCACACACATATTTGGCCACTCAGCAAAAATTGAGAGAGCTTAGTTGGGAAGTGTTGATGCACCTACCAGATAGCCCTGACCTTGCACCTTCAGATTTCCATTTATACGGCACATATATATTATAATTAAAAATGTAATTAAACTTTTAAAAAAATGTCTTGACCTTATATTATTTTGACATCACGATCACAATGCAACGTCACAATATCCGAACCGCAGATGTGCAATTTATCTCATTCATCTATTCCGTGGTTCGAAGGCAGGATTAGGCAAAAGCAATCTAATATCATTGTGATTAGCTACTGGTTGTTTTATCTTCTGCGGTCGTCAGCAGAGGGGCAGGGGGAGGTGAAACGCCGACGGGGGTGAGGTGCGGGAGGGGCATCCCAGCTAAACGGGATGCGCGCCTCCAATTTACATTTATGAAGTCCCGTAACAGATTCCGGGATGTTTACTTTCGATAATTAAAAACGTCTCAGGTGTGCCCTCACCTTTATTGATGGAAAATTATTGACAATTTGTCCTTTCATTGTGTCAGTTTGACATTTCTTCAAGATCTTCATAAAATATTTAGGATTACAATCGTCTTTGTTTTTTTTTCTATTAATAGCACAGTTCTGTTCTTATTAATTTGAACTATTTGATAGTTGGAGGAGACGACTCCTTGAATGGAGACCACGCACGTAGCGTGGGACGTCCTCGGGCCAAGTGGACAGGCTACTTGAGGAAAGTCGTCGGTAATGGGTGGATGAGAAGAGCAGACCGTGACCGAAGACCGAGAATGAGAAGACCGTGTGTGGTGGCGGTCCCTGGGAGAGGCATATATTCCTATATGTAAGATATTTGACAATGGTTGATTAAATGAAACATATTAGAAATAAACCTTATTCATTGGCGATAAGGCAGTAATTCCCATTATAACATTGTAGGAACATATAATATCTTATCAATGTTACTGTGAATGTCCGGAGTTGGTGATATTCGAGTCGATATTCACAGATGAAAGTTAACAAAATTAATATCGTTGGTGAAAGACCTGAATTTCATCGACACGTGTCATAATGAAAGGACGCACATTGATAAACGTGAATAAGAAAGATTGAGAGGTGTAATGGAGATGAGGAAAACTCTACGTTTCGTCATACGTTCCCCATCTTCCCAACCCTTTTTTACAAATCTATTTCTGAATTTGGAAAGGTAGGCAGCGCATCCAGAAGCATACCAACGTTTGCCACTCTGGACTGATATTGGCATGTATAGTGGATGTCCATGAGCGACCGAGCGGACTGCGTGCTCTTCTGCCACCGTCTTTCTATATGAAAAAACTTAGCTTTAAATCAAGGTTGTATAATTTACTTGCAATTTATGTTAACTAAGATTTTTTTAAATAAAACAGTTTTATTTTGTATTTGTCAAAAGGAGTCAAAAGATATTTGGCGGTGAGGATCGCATTCGCATCATTTTGTACATTCAAGGCTCGCGCACATCACAGCCGCGTCGCGCCGCAGCGCGTCGCACTACAAAACCGCGACAACGCACATTACAAACGCGGCGGGCCGCCAACGCAATAATTTAAGTCAGTTAGCTGTTGACATTCAATTCTTCACGTCATCGCACTGTGAATAACACTCAAGTTACGTCTGTAAACTGCGCCCGTTCAACGCACATTGAGGCGGGCCGCGTCGCATCACATAACATCGGCGGATCCGCGCAAAAATACCGCTGGCTAGCGATCCGGCAGGCAGTGCGCTGCACTGCGGCGCGTTGCGGCCTGTCTAAAGTGTGCCATGGTTTATACAAAATGTATGAAAATTATTCAGGAGGATTTTTACAATGTTGTGCACTGCGATGCGGCCCGCGTTTAAAATACGCGAGCTTTCACGATAACATGTATTAATGCATAAATATTAGTTAAAGTAGCTATTTAAAGAAATGGAAGTTGAATGACACGACAATAGGGGGGGAAATAAAACCTCAAGTTTGGTGAACTTCAAATTGTCAGCTCAAGAATATTTTAAGAAATGAAAGCATCGGTAACACAGACGGCTTAGTAACATAATAATAGATGTATGTTCGAGATATTAGAATTTCACTTTTCCTTTCTTGTCTAATACTTCTTTTTTTATATTTGCATCATTAATTCTATCTACCCGTCGTCGGTAATGTTTCAATTAAGCAATTATATTTTGTGCCTTATTTGTGCCTATTCAAAATTATTTAAAATTAAGTATTAAAAGTATTTAAAACTAACAAATAAGTACAAAACGGATTGAAAACTTCGAAATTAGGTTTAAATTCAGCATAGAATTTAGTAGAATTTTGTAGAGATCTTTGTGACACCCGAAGTAGAAATTTTAAAAGCATTTCATAACTTAATTAAAGTATAAACATGAGTACAATATTTTGGGATTCGGCTTAACCAATGAATACTTAATACAACAACTGTTACATAAATCTAAGTGTTGCTGCACAAAGTTAGGAATTTTCGCTGGATAGGAACCTTTCTTTGCAGGCACAACTTAAGTTGTATGGATAAAAGAAATATTATTTAATTAATGACTAATTTCTCTAACCAGTAATTACGAGAACTTTAGAACATAAAATATGGGGCATAAGAATAATTGTGATACTTTACTCGTACAAAAGACGAACAACTGAATTACAAAACCAGTTACTAAAATTACTAAACTAAAAATTACTAGCATGACAGTAGTTTTAATCAGGGTTCTCTGATATATATATATCAGCCGATATATGTATATCACGATATATATCAATTGATATTTGTAATGATATTTATCGTCAAAACTAGAATGTTGGCAGATTTCACGCTTTTAAATTGTTATACTGTCATGAATAAAAATTATGATCATTGCCGCTGATCCAACACTAAAGATTATAATTTAGTTGAATGTTGATTAAGTACTAATAAAAGTTGATTAAGTATTAATTAATTATTAATCTCAAAGACAATTTTATTGTTACTATAATTTTACTCGTATTTTATGTTTTGTTTTATAATAAATAACTCTATTAATCGAACTCAAAGTTTCATTTAGCAATTTTGACACATTAAAACCACTTACAGAATGAAATCTGCGTCTTTTTGTATACGAGTACGTATATGATATATATCCGATATATATAATATATAAAATATCCGATATTTTGATATTTATTATAAATATCGGATTTTTATGATCCCTAGTTTTAATATATTAAGTGTTTTTATATTTATTGTAAACTAACAGTGTCCGCGACTTTGAACACATAGACGTTAGTGTGTTAGCTTGATTCCCGTGGGAACTTCATAATTGATCTGAATAAAAACTACCTCAATTGTTAAACCGGCTAAATTACGAGTATAAAAATGCTAAGTTTCATTGAAACCCGTCGTCTAGTGGTTCGTATTGCGCGTTAAAACTGGCAGTGTCACGGCAGATATACAGAAGATGTACAGACAAAAATTGTTTGTTGTTGCATGCGCACGAGGGATGTATGGCCCTAAACGCCACGCTGGACAAGAGGGTTCGCGAGTCCACTCTTTTAGATGTGGTGTAGTTTCTCGGGGCTTGTGGTAGCGACTTTATAAACCCTTAGATAGAACATAAGCTGGCATAAATTACACACTTATGTTTGTAAACACTAGACAAACGTAATATTGTAAATGTCTTTGCAGACACTAAGAGCGAACAAAGCGGCTTGCCATGTTTAGAGAATACCTACTTATTACGTGAGAACGTGCGATGTTTCATTTCGCTATCACATTATTTTTTAGTACCTAGTATTTAATGATAAGTAATTTAAAGATCAGCAGAAAATACTGAATGAGCAGCAAAGCTATGACAGCAAATTTAAGTATGGATTAGATTCAGGTTATATGGTGATAATAAAGAAATAAGGGTCTCCGCTGACTTGGTAATTGGAATGACTTGGAATGACATTCTTCGTAATTTACAATTATTTACTTTAGATATTTAACAAAAGTAGATTATTTTGTAGTTCATCATTTAGTTATTTTTTAATTTGTCGTTTAAATACAAGCCATATTTAATACACATCGAGAGCTTTATAATGCTTCTTTATATAGAAAAGAAGATGGTAGACGGGTGGGTGACTCACCTGATGGTAAGTGGTCACCCCGCCGTCCAAGGCCACGTGAAATACTAGGGGGATGAGAATTTCCTGAAGAACCTTGCAGAATCCTGTTCACAACTCTCTTGAAGGGCCCCCATGTCGTAGATTAGTGGACAGACCTCAGTATATAGTTCACTTCTGTTCGGGTTCACGGTATAAAATGTCTTGAAGACCTCACAGTATTCATCGTTGTTTATAATAAATGATAGCAAGTGCAAACCATTGGCTATACTCTATACATATTAATAAAATCCAAAGTCGTGTCTGAAGTATGAATGACACAGAGCCCAAAACAGCAACTTTTGGAATTGATATGGGACGGGATCACATATACACACAGTCCACGCGAACATAGTCGCGGGCACAATTAATCTATAGTATAATCTGTATATTAATCTGTATAATGATCTATGTAAGTTTCAAAATGATGTACAAGGGACTTGCAACACATATTACTATCACATGCATCACTTTATAAGCAAATAAACAGAGTTTACTACTTAATTTATACCTATTTAACTATGTATATGTTAAACCTACGTTAACACGACCGAAGTCACCGGCAATTGCTAGTGTTGTTAGTTCGCCTCAAATTCTCTATGTATACGTTTATCAAGTTTTAAAACTAATGCACATAACTGATTATATGGAACTATTTAAATAATCACTAAAATTTACGCATATTTTCCTAAGTTATCAGTGTACACCATAGATAAAAGATGTATTATAAACACTTTATGGTAGTAATATCCATGTAATATTGCCTGTTCGCCCCTCTCCTCTCACCCCTCTAATGGCATTCCATCAATCCCCAAGGGTAAGTGTCGAGGCCTCGGTACTTTTTCTTGAAACTAACACGATGTAATATATTTACTCGTATTTGCGGCAAGCCAGCCAATTTATCCATCTATAAAGTATGTATTTATCCAACTATGAAGTATGATTAACTTACCTACTATAAAAGATAGATAAAATTAAAACAGACCCTGGCAGCGCCAGTCGGAAGAGACATTTGACTACTTTGTTTTGAAAAAAAAAAAATTGACGAAAGTAGGAAAGTTTTACGAGCCCTATTCAACGACATAAAATAGTTAGTACCTACGTCTAAATTTTTTTGAAAGTTGATGTTTTGGAGCAACAGCGACACGTTCTTCATATTATATTGGTGGATGCCGAGCGGACAGAAACACTTTTTTATTATATAAAACAATCATTTGCACTATTTTGCATGCGTACCAAAGGATTTAACGCGTACGCGTACATACATACAGTAAGTACCATCCAGGCCGGCAGGTTGTGTTAGGCCCGAGTGGGTCTATGCTGGCAGGGGAATCGACGTGGAGGGCCGTGGCCTTCTTCTGCGAAACCGTCCTGGTTCAGAAGGAGGCCGCCGAGCGGGATCGGGAGAGAACCGATCACGCTCGGAGACAGAGGCGCCGGGGCGTCGGCGGCGATCGCCCCGGCCCCTCAGCCCAGTAGTCTAGGGCTTAGAATATAGACACGATATACCCTGCCTGTGGTAAGAGGCGACTAAAAGGGGACAACGGGGCCGCGGCCGCTCGGAGTGGGGGCACCGTGCGTCCATTCATGCGGCGCCAGGGACAAGAACGGCAGTGCTTCGTGGACCAGCGCTGCCGTGAACACTGCGAGGGTGTTGAGGGAGACACGTATAGTCTCCCCAGAGGACAGAGGCAAAGTCGTAGTACTGGAGGGGCACCGGTTCGTTCAGCTGGAGATCCCGGGGCCCCTCTATGCGTGTGTGAGAAGGACCACCGAGGGGGTTTTAGTGGATGGAATCCCACATAACCCGGCCTTCCCCCCAGAGGGTCGGGTATCTTATCACATCTTACAGAACGGGAGGGGGGATAGTCCCTCAAGAAGAATAAGATAAAAAGAAAGAAAATGTGTCTAGACATGGATTTTTCGAGTGACGAGGAAGTCCCCATGTCTAGTGATGTCAGTAACTTTTCGTCAAAATCCGAGTACTTTACCCATTCGATAAATTTACAGTGGTAGCTACACACTATACCCACATTATCCGCCGGCCCTGGTACCTCCATTCGGCAACAGACTTATCTTTACCACCCAAAGGTTGTCTGTGAAGAAATCGCTTTAGCGATAAGACCGAGGATTGTATTTTTTTTGAATAGGCTAAACTCGTGTGGCCCTAGTGGCCTTTCAAGAGTCTAGAATCAAGAGTCAAGTTCAAGAGTCAAGAGTCTAGTGGCCTTTATGTATAGTTTAGGGCGAGCGTAGAAGGCTCTCAGTCAGGAGCAAAAGTGTGTGCAGCAACGCGTCAAAGGGCTGATAAACCGACGGATGAAACGGAATTCGACTTACCGCGTTACTTTGGAAGGGCATTGGTAGCGGTAATTGAGTCGTTGGGGATCGTCTAGGACGTGCTGAGGACGACGGTGACGGGGAGAGGCATTTTTGTCGGGGTCATAAGTTAGGCTGACAACTACTTGGGGGTAGGGATGGTGAGGGACTCTGTCACAGGAACGTCGGGAGGAGTCTTTCGCGTATTTGACGATGGAGGGAAGGCATTGCGAGAGTACTATGGGGCAGCCACGGACTTACGCACGAATCTATTTTGGAGGGTTTGAAGTATTAATGTTGGAGGGGGCTGCGTGTGCAAAGACAACGCTAGCGAAGGTCATTATGGGACGTACGAAGGTACAATGTCAGGTTATTTCTAGGCGACATTATTATTCATTATACTTTTCCCGCCTATGAGAGGGTTGAGACGACCGAGTACAAAGGGGGCTCGGTTTCGCCCAGTTTTTATGTATTTTCGAAAGGTCAGACGTTCGTCTAGACTCTAGAGTGACTCCGAGATATTTGGCCTTCCTAATCCAAGGGATGAGGGGGAAAATGCACGCTGCAATCCAACAGCCGCTGTGCGCACTCGACTTGCCACGTTACCCCTCTCTCACAGAAGACTACCTTGAAATGTACTGCATTTCCCACTTTATCTTATTTCCCCAATGTACGTACGTGTATCGGTAGTGAGTGAGATGTGCCAGAGCCCATTCCCATCCTATCCCTCCCAACCCTTTCTCCAAATCCATTCCTAGATCTCCAAAGGTAAGCAGTGCATCCGGGGGCGTGCCAATGTTTGTCATTTTGGACTAATGTTGGCATGTATCACGGATGTCTATGGGCTACACTGCAGGGGTGCTCAAACTTGAACTGCTGGCGATCCACCTCAATATTGTTAGACTACGATCGATCGACTCTGAGAGGCTGCAAGTATGTGTGATGCAGGATTGTCGTCTAGGTAGGGTGTATCGTGGCATAGATATTAGTTTTCCGCACAATATGCATTTTTTTAGTCAAGGTAAGTCGGTCGATCGCGATCGACCATTTGAACACCCCCGGGCTACAATATCCACTTACCATCAGGTGGACTGTATGCTCGTCTGTCGCCTTCGTCCATAACAAAAAGGGATAGTTTGACCGAAAAGTGATATCAAGAGACGCTTCGAATGCCACTCATGAGAAAATGGAAGCAAATGGCTGCACTTTTATCCGCGTTGACCTCTATCCTCCACCTCACACACTCACCTAGGGCAGTGACTAACTACGCGTTAGAGGCGTAGAGACACTTCGTAGGTTCCTATAAGCGTAGAGGGCGGTGTCATCCACAAAGAGGGCAAGCTCTATTGAAAGGGTGAGGGGGACGTCACTGGTGTAGAGGGAATAGACCGTGGGTGCTTGAACGGAGCCCTGGGGGACAAGAGTCCCCCAGGGCTTGGACTCTGATTGGGCTGGGTTTGGACTGAGTGCCTTCAACTCTGTAGCGAAGGGTGCGATTGGTAACGTACTCTCGAGTGATGAGAATGAGACTTTCAGGCACCTCCAGTAGGGGAAGGTGCACGCTGCATTCCCACAGCCGCTGGGCACACTCGATTGGCCTCGACAGAAAAATTAGAAACTTAAAAATTTTAAAAATATTAGAAAATCCGTACTGTAGAAATTCAGTGTATGTAGCTTAGGATTAGATTGTTACTTGAAACTTATTGACAATAAGTCTAGGGTAATCCTTTCTTTAGGGTTGCCCTAAAACGTCACGCTGACCAAATAAGTCCTAGGACTCATATGGTCAGCGTGGAGTTTTAGGGCCATATATTCCTCATGCGCAAGACAATATGCAGTAGTGGACATCCATGCAGTAGTCAGTGCACACTGTATGGTACATGAGGGTGCCCGTGCCCAGCAGTGGATACTGAGAGGGCTGGTTGCATTGTATTGCATCGGTCAATATCGACTCTACCAAATTCTGTAATGGCTCGCGAAGTTACAATAACTTTAATGGCAAATTTACGGCATATAGTAACAATGGTTTTGAGATGTTATCATGTTGAAGTTTACACTAAAATGTGTTATGCCTTTTAATGTGCATTGCAGCACCCATTTTATTGTTATGTGTCAAGCACAGAAAGAGCTTTAATTGAACTTATGTTTTTTTACATTCGCCGTTAGATACGCTAATCGTAGGTTTTTAAGAGAGTTTAGAAACGACTATTATTGTTACCTTACTTACAAGAGAGTTTAGAGACTTTTCATATTCGAAACTTGCATGTAAATAGTACAAAAGATGGGCACATTTTTAAAACAATTTTATAAGAAGTGTCTAACGCGGGAAGGAATTTCAACGAGATTTTCATTGTCGTGTAGTGTTTCATGGGATAGAAAATGACATTAACTTTTAATGTTAATTCAATTAGTGCGAAGCCGCGGGTTGCAGCTATTGCAATAAGGGGAAACCAAACCTTTCTAAAACCACAAAAGGATGGAAGTTAATATATCGCCGTCCCTAAACGTGTATTTGTTTAATTAATGAATACGTCAGCATCAAATATTCTAAATGTCAGCGCGTTCGTCGACCGTATCAGTTTTAACTCAAATTCCGCCGTTTCTACAACGTATCACAGATATTTACTTAATTACCTGCTGGGCAGTCCTTTGTCGGCCGACTCGAACAGAGTTCATTGATTCTGTTTTTGCACCACCCGGCCTTGTGAACTACATCCAGTTTAATAGACCTCCGGCCGTTCTTACTGATACAACTTTTTAGTTGAAACCTTGTTTGGAGAGGGAGACGGGGGAGGTTAAGTGAAGTGGACGTACGATAGCGCTGCGAGAGCTGTGTAATGAACGTTTAAACATGTGTTTGTGGCAATGGCCTTTGATATCCTCATTCGAATTTAGACTTAAATCTATTAGGCTTAAAATACGTTTTCAAATATAGTTCTGTCTAGTATTTCGTTACAATATCCTGTTCTTACCAAAACGGACCTTACGCTTTCTGTTAAAAAGGTACAAAGTTATTTTTTAACAACTGTAACTTTAATCATCCCGAAATTTTGGTGGAGTATTAATGATTAATGACATATTAATTTGTACGGGTTCGTCATTTGGGTGTGTTTCGCTTTGGTTTAACTTTATACTAGACAGACCACACTAAGCATAACTACGAGTACTTATATGGGCATAGACAGAATACTGTCTGAGTATGCGGATAACATGAGGTACCAGGAAGCTTTTCCTGCTCCGTGGATGTTATAGATCAGATTACGATACCAACCAATAATGTCTATTAGGCCTCCCTTAGTAAATCACTCGGGTGCAGGCGCGGGTTTCCTCTGGATGTTTTCTTCACCACCGAAATAGTAAGAATTTCTAAAAAAATCTTTACGTTTTCTTACATTTACTGAGGTATTTATCTCACTTACTGAGGGTATTAACATTAGCTGCACATTTTTGTACTTAATTTTTATACTTATCACTTTTTCTATGACTACGATAAATGGTCACTGGTGGCAGAAACACAATACACAGTAGATATGTAGATATCTAGATATGTATAATGTATTTTATTGTTCAAATAGCCCTTAACTTAGAGTACACACTGCAATCCCACAGCCTGTTCTGTGGACGAATGCAACCCCACTGCTGTGTTCCCACAGACTGTTTTACGGGTAGTGTTCCGTGAGAGAGGGGTAGCGTGTCCACAGTACCGTAAAATGTACTGCATTGGCACTTTCCCCTATTGTCCTAATGTACGTAGGGTGTTTAGGTAGTGAGTGAGCTATGCCCGAGCCCATTCTCATCAAATTCTATCCTATCTCTCCCTACTTACCCAAACCTTTCTCCAAACTTATTCCTAATGTTACAAAGGTAGGCATTCTGGACTGATGTTAATGAGCGACAGTAATCCACTCACCACCAGATGGAATGTCTGCTCGTCTGCCACCTTCTTACTATAAAAGAAAATCCAAAACATTTTGAAATAATGAAGTTATTTTTCACCTATATCCATCAAATGATTAAATAAAATGTTTCAAGACCTTAATGGCTGTATTGACAGTTTTGTAAAATATGAATTAACAGCAGATTTATTAAAGAAAATACGTTTAACGCGACCTCGCGCGAGGGCTGGGGAGGTGTCGGGAAGTCTCATTTCTTAACATTTTTTTGCTGACACTTAATACCTTCTCATTACATAAACATGTAAACATTACCTTATATCTATTCTGATTATTATGACATCCAATATCTACTTAGCATGCAAACTCTAGCTAAACTTAATAATTTCCGTTTTGTACAATACGTACTGTAAGTTTTTCTTTTGCATACAACCATGTGAAATATGCCTGTATGTATTGTACACTGTTTATTTATTTTTATTTTATTTATGAATAAAATCCACAGCAAAACAGGAAAGTGAACTATTAATAAATAAATTATTTATTTATTTTGTTAATTAGTTCATTACTAAACCTCTCATCCATCCGGGTTTTCCCGGATTTATCCTAGTTTCGAGAGCGTCCGGGCGGCCTTTTCCATAGTGTTAGTTTTTAAATTATGGAAATTAATTAAATAATTATTTTAAATCAATAAACGTTAAAATCATCTATCTTTTCAACATTAAATAAGTATTTAAAACTGCAACAATTTACAACTTAACTTTCCGTTTTGTACAATACGTACCTACTGTAAGTTTTTCTTTTGCATACAACCATGTGAAATATGCCTGTATGTATTGTACACTGTTTATTTATTTTTATTTTATTTATGAATAAAATCCACAGCAAAACAGGAAAGTGAACTATTAATAAATAAATTATTTATATATTTTGTTAATTAGTTCATTACTAAACCAATACCAACCAACCAACCATGCTGTAAATTAGGTATACGAGGGGGGTGTCATCGTGTATGTGCCACGAACAATATGATTTTTTTATCTGACGACGTCAAAATTTCAATTATAAATATATTTGAAAAAATATCCCGGTTACAAACTCAAAAGGCCGAGGTATTCGAGCTCTTTGTCCAGGTTTGATGATTTTACAAAAGACTGCCACAGTTATTACCTGCATGTAATACTTACGGTACTTAATAGAGCATTGAAGTAAGCCCCTCCCTCTACACTGTAACTTAAAACAGATTTATTTAAAAATTACAATTTGCGTATGTTTCACAAACCTCTAACATAGTTCACAAAAATAGACACTTGTTACGACGCCTTATGGTGTGTATACCTGTAAACAAACATTATAGTTCTTCCTTGACAGAAGTGGTTAAATATCGGTTTAAAAACTTAACAAAACTTTCTTGTGTAAATATGTTGAAACCGGTTTGAAATTTACTGGTATCCAAACCTTACTTATGTCTATATTCCTACCGTCACAGCCACCAGCCCTTTAATTACCCACTGCTGCTGTCTTGTGCATGAGAGACGTATAGCCTCAAAACGCCCGCCGGCCGAGCCGGATGACCAGTCCGCTCTTAAAGGTGGTGTAATTTCTCAGGGCTTGTTGTAACCGCTCTGTACTTACGATTAAAGGATAGTCTATTGCCACACTATGCCTCAATTTTACACACAGTTTCCATAGCATTTTATTCAAAATAAATTGAAAAGAATTAATCAAATTATTTTACAACAAAATATATATGTTTTATTAAATATCTTTTAAATAGAGATCTACTTCATTTTTTCATCTTTCTGAAGATTATTATCAAACACTATATATATCAAACAAACTATAGAATGTATTTGTCAGTCATCTTAGTGAATAAAGCATTTCTAACGATCCGCAAGTCGCCGCCGTCACTCAAACCGGAAATTCTACCTGAGAGTCCACAAAGGACACTGGTGGCTTGTAACTGTTATTAATGTTATCTAATATAGGTTATGCCATGTATAATATAGAGATAATCATATTTTTTTTGTTTATTATTTACTCTTTATTGAACAGATTGACAAGAGCCGGACATAATGCCTTGAAGCATTATCTATACTATAACTATGTAAATTAGAATGTTAGGGCCTTACCAATGAAATTGCAGTTTGTTCATAGTGGCCACTTTGAACTTTTTTTTATACATAAAAGGCGGCAGATGAGCATACAGTCTACCTGATGGTAAGTGGACACTGTCGTCCATAGACATCCGCGATACATGCCAACATCAGTCCAGAATGACAAACGTTGGCACGCCCCCAGATGCACTGTCTACCTTTGCAGATTAAAGATTGGATTGGGAAAATAGGGAGGGATAGATAGGATGGGGTGGGAATGGGCTCTGGTATATCTCACTCACTACCGAAAAACGTACGTACATTGAGGAAATACGTTAAAGTAGGAAATGCAGTACATTTCAAGGTAGTCTTCTGTGAGAGAGGGGTAACGTGGCCAGTCGAGTGCGCCCAGCGGCTGTGGGAATGCAGGATGCACTCTCCCCCTTACAAATTATTACTTGTGTTTGGCTTGAAATTCAAAATTCAAATTAATTTCAATTTAAAACTATGGCATTCTTTTTCAACATCAGTTATTCATTTATTTTTCCGTCAAACGACTTTTTACTTAGATATCGTTGTGTTTTCGATCTTAAAAAAGTTAAAAAATCGCATTATTTTCGAATATAAGTTCCGTAGTGGCAGCAACGCAGCACAGACAGCACGCAATGTCAACGGACCACACACCGGATACGAACGCATGGTGCGTTTTGGTTTGATCATTTGATGGAAATTTGGATCTCAATAACAGGCTCCGCGGACGACCGGAGACTGAAGTCGATAATGACGAATTGAAAGCAATAGTGGAAGCTGTTTTATTTCAAACCACATCTGAGTTAGCAGCAGCCTTCGGCGTAAGTATCAGAACGATATTGAAACGATATTCATTCAGGTCAAATCGGGAAAGTGAAGCTCGGAAAGTGGGTACCGTATGAGTTTAATGAAAGTCAGCTGCAAACACGCGTCGATGTTTGCTTTACTTAGTTGAACCGGCACAACGATGAAGGGATTCTGAACTGTACTGTCCCATGTAATGAGAAGTGAATGCTGTATGACAATCGTAAAGCTTCGTTATAATAGTTGAACGCAGCAGACACAGCCAAACAATGTCCCAAACGTAAACCGAGTCAAAAGAAGCTCATGGTGACTATATGGTAGTCCTGTGCCGGTATTAACCACTACAGCTTCTTGACATCTGGCACAACAGTTAATACGGATGTAAACCGTGAAGAACTGCAAACGATAATGGACGAGCTCACTGTCAAACAACCGAGTATGGTCAATAGCTCTATTCCACTGCTTCTCCGTGATAATCCTCGCCCACACACGACGACTGTCTGTCGTTCGACGTTCGTCGTTCTGTCGTCTGTCTGTCGGCTCAAAGTTACAGGAGCTTCGACTGGAAACTTTCAGTCAGCCACCGCACTCGCCAGACCTTGCTCCTACTGATATCCATTTTTTTCCGAATTTGGATAACTTTTTACAGAGGAAAAAAATCAACTACGATGAAGCAGTGAAAAACGCCTTCAGAGAATTCATCGATTCCCGTCCCAGGAGTTCTATAGCAGAGGCATCAATCAACTTCCATTAAACTGGCAAAAGTGCATTGTTAATTATAAAACTTTGATTAATTAAATATATAATTTTCATAGAAAAAAAGTTTTGGATTTTTCCATATAAAACGGCAATTTCATAGGTAAATACCTATTAAATAACGCTAACATATTAAATTTAATACCATAGTATAAAATATATACATACATACGTAGTACTATACATTTTGTGAAATCTATTAAAAAAAACGTTATTTTATAGCTTGATTGTATAAATCAGAACAGAATCGAAATTTTAAATTAGTAAATCTTAATCAAATATAAGTCCATACCGACAGTAAGGTCCTTTTGCTCAGATAACGTCACATATGTAGTAACAAAAAGGTTAAATAAGTATAAGTTATCTATCCATAATAGACATATTACGTTAGTCCCATAACAGACAAATAATACAGCCCGATCTTTGATTCAACCTGTATAAAATAGACACAGATATATTATATCTATGACCTGACCATATAACATTTCGTCTTATATATACTGTTTAGATGTAATCCGAGGCAGCTAAACATTTAGCTAGAGACGTGTTTATATTCATGTGACCTTGATATTGACATTTGCCTTTGAGAACTGTCGTTACGAACGCATAAAATCGTCATCAAATAACAACTACTATAATATTTGCAAGTGTACATGTTTGCAGGGATGTATGAGTGTGTGTGTGCAAGTGTGTGTCAATACAGAAGGTAGACGACATTTTTGCTGTAATATTGAGTATGTTAGCCATATTATTTATTTATTCAATTCAATATTCGATACGTTTATTTGTATTTATTTATACACTTCATCGCACAAAAGGCGAGCTTAATGCCTTAGGGCATTCTCCACCAGCCAACCTTTGGGTTCATTAGAAAGGTTCAATTTAGGGGTGCATGATTTAAATACTCAATTTAAATTGTTGCTAACATAAATATAATTAATATACAGTGTGTATATTACATATACATACATACAAAGTCTGCATAAATTAATGAATACATTATGTAAATAAAATATCCGAATAAATTGTATCAAGAGAAACCAATAACAAGAAAACTGCTATAAACAACGCAAAATGAAATTGTACAAAAAGCAAGCGTGCCACTTATTTCGTACCTACGACTAAGTCACGAATAAATTTTAATGAACTATCGGAGAAATAAAACGTCTCTCTTGACTTGGTTCTCCACGTTTGACAAATTGTTAGAATTGATTACTGCGCAATTAGGCGTTTTTGTGTTTTGTAACGATGAGCAGAGCGAGAAGTAGGAGCTTAGAGCCAACTTCGGGACACGCAGGACGGACAGCTTGCGTTATCACCCCTCTATATATGTGATGTCAGTAGTTTAAAAGTTACACTGCAGGGCACAGGTCTCCCCTAGTAAATTAATAGGGGATTTCGGGCCATACATAATCCACTACGTGGACCCAAAATTTTATTGGTGCGACATGCTCCAGATTTTCTTTAGTTCTCGAGCATGTGAGTTTTCTCACGTTTTGCTACACCGTTGAACTAGTGATATTTTTAAAAAAAATCCGTACTTACGTTGCGACTGTAGATTTGAGCTCACTTATTTTTAATATTCGCATTTCGTAATAATGATACAAAATTTTGTGGGAAGAGCTGTGGAATTAGCCAACAAAACTGTTTGCAGATAAGTACTGTGGATAACAGTTGACAGCAGAATGAGGAGAATGACAAAGCAGTGAAAACAGTGAAGCAGTGAAAAGGCGGAAAAAAATCAGCTCTGTGATTGGTCAGATTCATATGGCTCCATTGTGCAGTTGACGTTAGTTCAGCTGTATTCCTGTTGAGACTATTAACATATTTCATACTTGAGAGGTAATCAAAACCAGCTATATCCACGAAGAATGTTTTTCCGCAATACGTAATAAATGGTTCTATTTCTTAATTCTGACAAAATTTGGCTGGAAAAATGCCTGTATATAGTTTTAATCGAAATGAACCATAAAGTACAGTAAAACATGTGTCCTGAGTAGATTACAAATTGCATGTTGATTAGTATGACATCCATAGTTCATTTTGTGATAGGTATGGCTTTTAGCTGTTTTTGATTCTCCATTATCTTAGATTATCTCACATTTTCACACCGGTTACATTAATGAAATGTTGATGCTTTTTTAAAGATTTTTGTTAATGAGTGAGAGGGTGTACGCTTCAATCCCACGGCCACTGGGCGCAGTCGACTGGCCACGTTACCCCTCTCTCACATGACTAAGGAAGCCTGTGTCCACTGTTGGACACGTGCTTTCTCATGCACATTGTCTTGTGCACGAGGGATGTGTGGCATTAGAACGTGACGCTGGCCAAGCGGGTTCGTGAGTCCTAGTTCCTCGGGGCTTATGGATGCGGCTTTGTTATCCCTTAGTCCACTTTTACGATATCCACGGGAAGACGCAGGCTCGTTCTGTTCTAAAGCCGGCCCACGCCACACGCTAATGGTGTGAACGCCAACGCTAATCTATTATACCTAATAATTATCTATTTATCACTTAATCTATGACAAAATATCCTTTTGTGAATAATCACCCTGATAGATTAACTTCAAGACAATGCAAACATTGTCATGAAGTCAATCTATCAACATCAAGACGCTTCTTTACATTTAGTTTGCAAATAACAACTTTACTTCTAGTTCGGGTCACAAAAGCTTTTGAAAATTAATTAATTAACATTCTACTTAACTATTATTTTTTAATTTTGAACATTCACAATATATAATATGTGCCTATGTAAGTAGAGTTTCCATATGTCATTGCTAAAACCATCAGTCTACGTTATAAAGTCCGTATATTAAATGAAATCCAAGACAACATTTCCTCTGTGTCATTGACTATATTAAATTAGGGCACGTCTACAACAATATTTCAAAGCTGCCAAGCCTTTGCGATAACATCATAAGCCACAGACTAAAATGAAACGCTGTTATTCACTACACTGGACTTTTCCATGTATTTGCTGCTACATTTTCTTACTCTGCAATTCGATATAACGAAGAAAATACTTAGAGGAAATAGGACACAGTCTAAACATTTTCAATCTTCGATGTACATTTATTTATGGAACTTTGTTCATAAAATTCTTGTCTGTGACTTTATACGCATTAGATAGAGACAGTGGCACCGAAAAAAAACCGGCTTGCTTGGCTTAGTAGTTTTAAGTGTAGAAAAGTCTAATGAAGTTTTCATACATTGTTGAACCAAAAACTGAAAGTGCCGACTAAAGGTAATGCTATATTCTTTCAGAACTTGTTACTATGACACCAAAACTGTAGGTTCTCTGTGTTGTTATTGTGACGTGTTCTCCGCGAATCCCCCAACGCAACACCCTAAGCTGCTGCACACACCCTTTGCTCCTGGCTGAGCGCCTTCTGCGCTCACCCTAAACTATACATGTCCGGTGACTCTTGAAAGGCCATTAGGGCCACAAGAATTTAGCCACTATAAAAGAAAAAAATTGACGTGTTCTTCCAGGACTTACCATTTTGATCATTCTTTGGTGATTTATACTTGTTAGTTCACACTTGTATTTTCATCGAAAATATATGAAAATGTAGATTTTACCAACTCAAATAACAACACAGACCAACTTTGGTCTGTGTCTTACAACTTACACAGCCTACACACTATAGCCTTACACAGCCTACACACTATAGCCTTACACAGCCTACACACTATAGCCTTACACAGCCTACACACTATAGCCTTACACAGCCTTACAACTTTGGTGTCGTAGGAATAAATGCTTAGACTAATAAATTTTAACGGATTATTTTTGTTTGGCTTGCGCTCTCAGTTTTGGTTCAAACTGAATGATTTGATTTAGCTTTATTTCGCTTTTACTATAGGCCCCCCCGGCTACACATTGTTGTTTATTTCGACCCAAAACGCTCACACGACGTGAAGTGTTCTTTATGCCTGGAAAAATATAAAATTTTCTTTCTTTTTCCCCCTTAAACAACATTGCTCTTTGAGGATACTTGTTGATATATTGTGTCAGAAATGAATAAATAATAATAAAAAACAGCTCGTCCCAATATCATTTGTATCTATTTTTCACTCTTATTCGTAAGCTTTCAATTATCTCTAACTCGGCGGTGAAGGAAAACATTGTGAATTCCAAAGTCTAAAAAAGTCTAGAGAATATGTATCCACCAATCTACACAGGGTTCGAGTGCTGGATTATAGCCCGAAGACCGTCTAGTAATTGCTAGTGGAGGTCTGTACCATGTGGGAAGTTACAAGCTGTTATCGAATTGATTCTTCATACGTAGTTTGTTATAATATCTTACACGTGATTTCTACATGTATATGTGTTTGAGCGAGCTGTAAGTGCAATAAGTACCACCGTACCTCCTACAATTTCCATGCACGCTTGCAATTAGGGTTGTCACTTAATATAAATATTTTAAATCTAAAGTCCTAACCAACCAGGAATTAGAACGATTAAAAATTTCCCCACTCCCGATATCCCCTTTGAACTATCTCTTGGGTTAGGAAGACCAAATATCTTGGAGTCATCCTAGACCATCGGCTGACCTTCCGAGAACACATAAAAACTGTTCAAAACCGAGCCGCTTTTGTACTCGGTCGTCTCAACCTTCTCATGGTCGGGAGAAGTAAAATGTCGCTTAGAAATAACCTGACATTTTACAAAACCTGTGTACGTCCCATAATGACCTTCGCTAGCGTTGTCTTTGCACACGCAGCCCTTTCCAATATTAAAATATGTGAAAGACTCCGCCCGACGCTACTACGTCAGAGTTCCTCACCATCCCAACCCCCTAGTAGTTGAGAACCTAACCTATGTCCCTGATAGGAATGAGCATTGCCTGGGCGCTTGTCACCGACTCGGGATCCCACGGACCCCTCCCAAAGCAACGCCCTAAGCCAAGGTCCGTTCCTTCCGTCGGTCTACCAGCGCTTAGCTTTAAGCCACAGCCTTGTTTGTGAACCGCAAAAAAAAGTTATAATTATTTGAACGCTTATATTATTATTACATTTATAGTTTTTACTCTATACACTATTATCTTTTTACATTACATATTAAACACAAGCATAACATTATTTCTATATACAGGATTCAGATGTATTATTAAATTATTATTATTAATTATTATTATATTAGCAAATAACAAGCTTCATATTTAGCAAACATGTAAGAAAAACTTAACAGTAATATATATATATATTTCAAAAAAAAAATCCAATTACATGTCAATTAACTCAAAATCATGAACGGTTTAGGCTACAAGATTACAATGGTTACAGTCTGTGTACAAGAGGGAGCAGAAGAGCAGGCACCTCACCTGATAGTTAAAGATGTTCACCGCCTTTGCATAGCTGCAACTTATGCGAACTAAGAGGGTATGTGAGTTAACTACATATATTGAAGGACCCAATGTCTTAGCTCAAAGAAAAATCGTCTAATAAATTTATTGTCTAATCTGTATAGTATACAGGTCTCTTGCAAGGTTCAACTCAATGTTCAATCCATAGCCACAGATAGACAACGCAAGTTCTTGAAATTGTACGGAAACCAAGCATCTCACGTCACGAGTATTCGAGTAGTGATGGGAACTGATGAAACGAAACATTTCCCTTGACTCGGTTCACCACTTTTGATGAATTTTTACTATTGATTATAGCGCAATTAGGCGTTTTTTGTATTGAGTAACAACGTGAGAAGTAGGAGCTTAGCGCCAATGTCAGGCACGCAGCGACGGACAGCTTGCGTTATCTATCTAGCGCTTTATCCGTGGTTCAATGATTGCATTATATTGCAACTTATTTCAATAAAATATTCGGATCTGAAGTAGACAGCCCTACGGACAGTTGCAGTGCTTTACGTTGCTTTCCCGTTATAGCCACGTTTGAAGAATGTCGTATGTAACATTTGCATTATTCTACCGTTTTAAACCACCATCATTGTCTGAAACAAAAATGTATCACTTGGTTGGGTATATCAGTTGGGTATCACTGGACTTACGAACTACTTTGATATTTATCTACTCAAATAAACCGTCAACTATTGTCGATTTCATGAATATCTTATCTTCCTAAATGGGAAGCCAAAATTTTATTGGGACCCGCTTTTTTTAACTCTGTCCCGTATTTGAATTCGAATTTCCTGTAAATCAATGTTTCAAAATTGGCAACCCTAACCGCTAATTAGGACATTATTAAAATCACAAACAAATAACCTATCTGACCTCGTCCCCTAACGCTTAGCTGTTTCTGTGGGAATAAAACACCATGTTGTGTCCCAAAAGTCATAGATCCTAACTGAACTATGTCAAAGTCTGGCACAGTTGTAACCTTGTTTTACGAAGCTCGATATCAGTGGATAACGTTCTACTGCAAGACACGAGGTAATGTCGTAAAAATGAGCGCTGAGCGCTCGAGCGCTATGTGAGCGCTAATGAACCATTCAGACTAGAGCGTTAAACGCTCGTGAGCGTTATAGTTCAAGTTTTTAATCCTTGAGGTTAAAAGCTCGAGTCTAAACGGTGAAAGTAAACATTCTTATTGTTCAGCGCTCATTTTTCCAACAAGGTTCTTATCGCAATGACGAGGATTTGTTTATAATCTAGAACATGTCTAGTGCCGTTGGTGGATAATGAATAAATATTACAGATATTTTGTTTAAGTATCTATTCTCGACTCTCATTGGAAAGGTCGTGAGTTCAAATCCTCGGTCCTTACCAGTGATTTTCTACTCAAGTATGATTTTTTTTAAATTATCACTATCTCGGAGGTGAAGGAAAACATCGTAACGAAACCCGCATACTCGAATCTCTAGTATGTGTATCCACCAATCCGCAGTCGGCTCACGTGGTGGATTATGGCACGAAACTCCCCTAGTGATGTACTAGGAGGAATGTGCCTTGCAGTGAAAGGTTATATGTATATAGGCTGATATCGAATTACTTCGGTAATAGTTAATTACGAAACTTGGGGGTCATAAATGACATACCTAGACGATATGAAGAACATTGGCCAACCAAGTGTTCGATTACAAACTGTTTTGCGTTAGCTATGTACTTAGCTATTACGGTGACTAATGATCATAAATACGTTTCTTTCTTTGTATTTGCGGTTGGTTTCACCTACCCACCTATTTAATAAGTTGATATTGAGCTGCAAAAGAAATATATATTTGTTATGACCACCTACCTGATTGGACAATACTATGCCATCAGATCAATTACTTCTACCATAGAAGTCGTTGCATCAGATAGGCTATTTCCCAAACTATTCCGAATGGATCTAAATACCAATTTCAATTATCCCGTCCCATTTGAAGTGAATTTACTTAGGAAACTAAATAAATAGATTTCATATGAAGCACAGAAAGTGTGATTTTTGTCTTTTCTCAAATGTCACACTAGAATTCCCCGAAAAGCTCTATTTTCTATCAAATTCAATAATCGCTCAAGAACAGCGATTGCTATGTCGCAGTCAAATTCATATCGCCCTTTGACGATTTTCTTGGTAAATTGATTATACACCTTATGGTTATACAAATACGATATGATTTACATTTTCCGACTACCAAACTTATCCTGGTCGGAGCAGCGTCTTTCATTCTTTGTACTTTGACGTGGCGAGGGCGTGGTGCGCCAGTGTGCGTTGTCTCGACGCGAACGTGTGCGTTGTACTGCTTCTACCACTTGTTTATTCTTTACCTATGATATTATATACTTAGCATACATTACGTTTTATAAAAGAAGCTTGGGACTACCTTGTAGAGAGGAAAGAGACTTGTATTCTGTGTAATGAAGTTTTAAGCTTGACGTAATGAAAAGGGGACGATTTGGCGGCCAGCTGTGCGCGTTGATAATATTGTTCTGTTTCATTTTCCCGCCATTGCGTCGTGTGCCCGTTTTTACACGTCACCGCCAACGTTTGAACCAACGTTTGTATAACCCGATAAATTCTGAGCGCACTCGCTTATACTAATTGGGCTGATTATACCAGTCTTTCTAATTTGTGAGTGTTAGATGTATGTTGAACGATAATGGGTCAACGTCATTGAGGCATGTGCCCGCTCTTCCGCCCGCAGGTAGTGTCCCTAAGCATTTTAAGTTATGTTCTATTGTATTTCTTTTCCACTTTTTTGTATTTAAAATCGATTTCTTTTATGCATGTTTCCTCGTGTTTTAGAGATTTTTAGACTGATAAATATAAATGCTACCGTATATAAAATGCATCGGAATTAATTTGTATCGTTATGAATAATCGATTATTTAAAGACAGTAGCACAGAAGATAAGCAGAATAAGTACAAGTAGAATAAGCAGGACAAATGAAATGTGGGTTTATTTTGAAGGAAAGTGTCTAAAATTACAATAAATACTTTTGATAAGAAATATATACATATAATAAAACAGTGAAAGGGTACATTGAGTTAATTAAAGAAAATCTGAGGAATACTCTTAGAAGCTACAGAACCCAAACAGTAGTTATTACAATGATATGTTAGAATTTTTGTCTGTATGTTTGTCTGTGTGTCTATTTGTTACAGCATCACGTATAAACAAACTACTGAACGGATTTTGATCGGGTTTTCACTAATGTATATCTAATTGTCCAGAAAGAAAGCCGGTGTATGTGTCTTCTTCGGATAACACAAGGAAGTTGAGTCATATAGGAAAATTACTCGAAAACTGCTGGATAGATTTTAATGTGGTTTTCACTGTTGCTTAGCAGCTTAGCATCCAGTCTAATATCTCGTCCTTAAGGCACTTGTCTCACCGGCAACGATTAACGAGTAACGAGTAGAGCTAGAACTAGAAACGCGGGGAGCGAGTGCGTAGTTCCGATATTTGTGTAGCTCGGCTATAAGCGAGTGTGCGAGTGAGGCGGGCGATTACTCGCATCACTCGCTCGCGGCAGTCAAGCGTACAGTCAGTCTTGCGGCCTCATACGCGATACACGTGTTCCCAATTTTCCAATAAAAATGGATGAGTTTTTTATTGAATGTGTCCGACAATATCCGTGTCTTTGGGACACAAAACTGATTTCATATAAACAATTAGACGTGAAGGACGCAGCTTGGAAAGACATTTTAAAGAAAACAAACATAGAAAGTGGTAAGTTTTTTATTTAACATCTATCTAACACAACATATACCTATAGTTAAATCAATATTCATTTTGCAGAGTCTAATGTAAGTTATGTGTTATCCTATCAGAATCTAATACATTTTGCACACGGTTATTTTGCCACGAAACTGTTCCAATGGAATTAAAATATTCCATGAAATATTCTCTCACAAAAAAGCCGTCTTCAAAATCTGCTGAGTTTTGTTCAGATACCTCGGAGTAATTTCTTGACATATTATCAGAAAAAACTGACTATGAAGGCGCCTTTTCGATTTCATTGCGTAATACATAGTTATGTAGAACGCACGCAGCCTTTACAATTTTTTTGGCGGTACTTATTTTAACATCTAATGGCCTAAAAAAGATACGCCATTTGTGCACCAACATACCAAACGCACTTTCTACCATTCGGCGTGCTCTGCTCAGTCTATAATTAAATATTAACTGGTCTTTATCCAACCTTTCATGATCACGATATGGTTTTAATAAATGTGTCATCAACGGAAATGCACAGTCACCAATAAAAACATAAGGCTGAGGCAATCCTCCTTCATATAGGGGTTCATCTGCGGGTAATCTCAATCCATTGTTTTGCAACACATTGTAGAAATTACTATCTGTGAATATTCCGCTGTCACTGTATCTGCCTATTGATCCAACATCGATCATTATAAATCTTCCATGAGCATCAGCAATTGCTAACAGTACAATCGAAAATGTTTTTTTGTAGTTAAAGTACTGTGATCCCGTTTTACGGGGCGAAAAAATTACCACGTGCTTGCCATCAATTGCACCAAGGCAATTATTGAAATTCCACAAATCATAAAAGTCTTTTGCTATAACTTTCCATTCGGGTTCAGTAGGGAGCTTCATTACTTTTGGCTGCAACTTGATCCATAAAGATTCACATACTACTGGTATTATTTCGGAGAGCGTAGAACGGCCTATTCTATAGCTTTTTGACAATGCTGTATATGTAGTTCCGGTTATAAGATATCTGAAAATAAATAAAAATATCAAATAATATTAGTTAATAACATAAAATTAATTTTGATGTGGTGTGTTATAATTATTTGTTTTATTTACAGTTACACAGGCAAAGTTAAAATGGAAAAATTTGCGAGACACGCACCGTGAAAAATTAAAAAAA
Organism: Sesia apiformis; assembly: GCA_914767545.1. Classification (NCBI taxonomy): domain Eukaryota; kingdom Metazoa; phylum Arthropoda; class Insecta; order Lepidoptera; family Sesiidae; genus Sesia; species Sesia apiformis. The sequence continues at coordinate 5,604,619 of OU611962.1, forward strand.
ATCAAGAAGACAACAAGTGGACAGTCACAAAAACAAATAAAACCCTGGAAGTACATGAGTCACATGGAATTTTTGCTTCCATATATGACAAATGCGGAACGAGATACAAATGTTACACCACATCCTGATATTTCGACAAGTTTCGAGGAAACAGCTAATACAGATGTTAGTAGAGATTCAGCAGATACGATAACAGCTCCAAAAAAAAGGAAGACGGATGAAATAATTCATAATGACGAGGATTTGTTAAATTTTTTAAAAGATATGGATGATAATCGAGCAAAACGAACTGCGCAGAGAGATGAGTTACGTAAGGAAGTACTAACATCAAGTGATCCTTTAAAAGCTTTTTTTGATTCAATGTATCATAGTACAAAGCAGATGCCGGAGTATTATCAAAGAACAATAAAAAGAAAGTTGTTTCAACCAATTGAATCCATTACCAATAATGGATGCTGAAGACAATATTGCTAATACAAACTATTCATATACCGGTTATTACTCAAACGATTATTCTTACAACTCTCGCCCTTCTACGAGTCAGACAAATTTTTCTTCTGGACACGGTTCTGCCTCACCTGAACCCAGCGGTTCTGGTGTGCAGCAAATTGGAATTGGAGAACATACTACTCGTAGCCAAAACGAAGAGATCCAAGATTCAATGTCTGCCACTGAAATCACTCCAAGCGATGGAGCCTTACCTTAATGTAATGACGAGACGCTCTCTTGTACCAATAGCTTCTCTATAATTTGTATTTTCTTTTTTAATGTCATCTTCTATTAAACTATGCAAATATTCAAACTCGTCTCTTGTCATTCTAAAATATGTGCGAAAGCCATGATTTGTTAATTCATAGAATAGTTTGAATTCACTGCATTCTTTTCTAAAATTATTAATATTTTCCATCCATATTCTTCTTTTTTTCTTCATTTTTTCCTTACGTTTATTCAGAATTGCCGCAGCCACTACACAAATCCTATCATAGAATTTATCATCATCGTCGTCTGAACTAGATAACAATGATAATTCAAATGATTTTTCGATATTCATATTAAATAAAAAAAAAAAACGTGTACTTTCAGATACGCACTGTAGAGAAATGACCACTGGTTGCTCTCTCGGCGTAAGTTCTAATCGCTTGGCGAGTATCGCCGAGCGAGTGTTATCTTTCATAGCTCTTGTCGCTCAGCGACAAACTAGTGAAGCTAGTGCTCGCCGGCAGTGTGAACAGTCAGCGATCAACTGTTTGTATATGCATCTCTTTTGTTCACACGGAAAGTATATCTATTGTACGTTTCTTGAGCGAGAAAATAGCCGATAGTTAGTCGTTTTCTCGTCGTTGGTGGGACAACTGCCTAAACGCGATAAGTTCGCATTCGGATTTCGCTATTGTACAGTTTATCATCTGACATCTCTGGAGTATCTGGCATCTCGCTGCGCCATTAGGAAACCGAGAAATACAGAGAAAAAACGAAATTATAAATAATAGTTAAAATAATAATAATCATTAAATATTTTTTTTTAATAATGATTTTGTACGAATTACGACTACATTATAAGGTTCTAATAAAAATAGGAAATCAGCGATAAATAAAGCCATAACTGTAAGTAACCCTTTTATTCCACCACTGCATGGACCTCATCGTGCATATTGTCTTGTGCGTGGGGGGTGCATGGCCTTAACACCGCCGCCCATGGACACCTACAATACCAGCGTTCTTGCTCATTTGTTTATTCTTGTATTATTCTTGACCTTGTATTATTATTATTTGTATCGTTTTAACTGGAATTTGTTGTCGGTTTCCTCCGATAAGAATGCATTTTCGCCCGAGAAAATTTAATCAAACTGTTTTACAAAACCACAGTATTTTCAAAACCATCGAACTGATTTTGATAAAAAATAAGCTTCCTGAATAGACACGCTAAACAGCAGTGTAAAGTTTAACATAATAGGCCCAATGTATTCCGAGATTCGGGCGAACAAATAGATAGACGTCCTTTGGTATTTTAAAGGATAATACTTTTTTACAAAGGGAGATATTATTAATAATCTCTTTATTATACCTTAAATATTCCTTATATTATACAGGCTGTAACCAAACCACAACCTAAAGCCATGGAAGCTTACATGATGCTGATTTTTGTTCTAAAAATGTCATTTTTTTATCTTTGTATTCAAGATGTAGCGTGGGTCGCTCTCCAGCCAGATGGCCTGACGACTTTAAGAAGATCGTTAGTAATGGCTGGATGTGAAGAGCAGAAGAACGTGTGTAGAGGCGGTCTTTAGGAGAGACTTATACCCAGCAGTGGAGAGACACAGGTAGCAGTGAAGGTATTTTATTAAATATATATTATATACTAGCTGTGCCCGGCCACACGTTGCTGTGGCTGCCCAGCAGATGGCGCTTACCCTGTTTTTGGGAAAAAAGCATATTTTTACCCCGTGATAGGCGGGTATTCGAATGCAACGTTGTGTCAAAATTTCAAAGGTGAAGAACTTTCAGAGATTTAAGATTTTGAACCAACAAACGTTTACATTTTTATTTATATAGATAGATAGATAGATTTTACAAAAAAAATATTCATACAATTTCCATATCAATAAATTAAGTTTCATGAAGAGAATTCATTGTTTCGTACCAAAACTCATCATTTTTTTTTCTTTTCGAATAAATGTGATTACAATTTCACAACAATTGCAATTTCCTAAAAAATCCAATCATAGTGATCTGCATTAATTTAACGTCCTTGCCGATAATTAGCATGAACTTGTTATCCAAGTTTGCCCCGGTTTTCAAGGTGCGATGTGTCCAAATCTCGTGCCCCCATCACACGGCCCCTTGATTTATATTTTTAACAATAAGCAGTTAACTACAGTGTCTGAGCAAAGGGCGAAGGGTCTCCTAATATAAATATTCACGAGAGGTTAAGGCGGGTGAACCACCCCTGATAAAGTTTGAATAGGCTCCATGACGCGTTTAGAACGCTGTAGAAAAACGTCTGTAGAAATCTATTTTAAATACAAAAGGTTCTACGTAATTTTTAGACTAATGGGGTACGTTAGCTTCGTCAGGATAGAGCTATTTGTTCGGATGATGATTTTACACTAGAATTGAGAATGAGAACTGTAGAATTGTTCTATTTTTATACATCTTGCATGTTACTAATAAAATTCGTTTTTAATTTAAAACCTATGCCTTTTATTTAATTAGATGATGGCAAATAAAGCAGTTGGTAAATATTTATATTCTCACGTGAGTTTTTTGCGGAGTTGGCTGTTGCACTCCGTGCCTATACCTAGATACCTATATCTATACCCAAGGGTTGTCTGGCTGAGATCGCTTTTAGCGATAAGACCGACTTTTGTGCATTTTTTTGTCTACAATATCTCTTATTGTTTTGTTTTTGGTGTGCTATAAAAAGTTTTATCTATCTATCTGGTTAGATAGATCATATTGCAAGAAGTTAAGAAAATTTTAAGAAAATCCCTACATATAGAACAATACAAATATTATATTTAATACATACCTATATATTAAATAATAGGTACAATTATATTATTATTATAATGACTTCCGAATAATGATCTTTCTCCTATTTAGATTCGGCAAATAATAATAATAATCATTTATTTCGCGCAAGCACACAGATAACAAAAAATAGTGTTAAAGTACATACATACTCATATCATCCTATTATGTTCTCTTTAATAGGCTTGCAAACAATAATGTTACATTTATATATTAATTTTTTTATATAAATGTATTTTTATTTTGAGGTAAATTATGTAACCATTACATTATGTATTATGTACTATTATGTATTATTATGTACGGTTTCACTGAATATCTCTAATATCTATTTCACATAGATAAATAGAGCGATAAAGAAAAACATTTTTAGAACTTTAAACAAAGTACTACAACTTTTATTTATTTAATGTAATTTTGAATATATATACAATACTATATACACCTCCGGCCAATCCATGGTCGCCATTCCAAAAGCTTACGGCTCCAACGCCCGTCCTCTCTACAACAAACATGGCCGGCCCATTTCCACTTAAGCATAGCGATCTTCCGAGCAATGTCAGTTAATCCTATTCGCCTGCGTTCGTAAAAGCATACTGCAATCTTTCCCCTGAACACGTCTGAATGCGGGCTGGCTGTATTCGCCGGCCAATCTCCCTTTCCTGTCCATCTTTATTTAGCGTCGGGGTTTACCCGAGGTTCACGTACTTTTTTACATTTTTCATGGCGTAGCTGTGATCTAGCTGTTCTTGACACATGACTTGTGTTTTGTCCATGTTCACTCTTAATCCAACGGCAATCGAAGTGGAGGACGGCAATCGAAGAACAATTCTTCTAGCATTCCCCGTAGCTGTATATATATTAATTATATATATAGATTAAACTAAGTTACTAACATTTTGTGGGTCGACTGGTCTATATGTAAAGGAAAATGAATGAATAGTAAAGTTAGTAAAGAAACACGAATGTTCAGTATTAATGTAAATTAGTAGAATATTAATGGAATTAATGAAGTGAATGGCATAACTAATGTTTTTAATGAAGATTCGTTATATTTTAATGATACTTTCATTTATTAAAAATATGTCAACGGTCTTTACTTTCTCAATATTTATTACAAACTTTTATCGGAAAAATTACGATTCCGACAACTCCTCCACTGAAGAGCTTCTTCAAGATTCATGGAAACGTTTATTTTTGCCAAAATTACGAGTACGTTAAGTTTATGAGGAAACTCAAATTGAATCACGGAAATTGCTACTATTTTTTATTCTAAACATTTAGGATGATTTTCAATTTAATGTCGTTGTTATATAATTATTAATTTATTTATGGCACACAAAAATAGAAGTTGTTCGTGAAATACCAGATGCTGAAACATTACATTCTCGAAATACCAGATTCTCCAAACACCAGATTCTTTTCATAGTGTGCACGTGAGCTCATACTTCCTGCACTAATTTCTATACATATTCTATATAAAATCGTATATATAACTTTGTATCTACTTACTTAGTTAGGTAGCTAGGTAGGTAGATATTTTTCTTTACATAAAAGCCTACACGTCTCCACAAAGATTAAAGTAATTTCTCAAAAAGCCGTCTAAATAGTCGATATGAAAAGCCATGCCTTTATACCGACGTGTATAACACCATGTAATATATTCGGCAATTTGATTCTCCGCTGTTCAGTATAAGTTGACCCCTACCTTCTTTCATGTCGCTCCTCCTCCGAGTCCAAGTATAAGTGTTACCTTTTACTGAGAACCTTGGTTGGACTGATTCACCTCGGCTGTGGGAGTTCGAGGTCATTATTTGTAAGCAATTTGATGAATAACTTATGTACTAAGTACATAATGTAAAACTACGCTTTATCGTTAGTGGAGTAAAATGTTACTAGCAGTTACAAGTTGGCTAGTTACTTTATAAGTCACAATGTCTGTCGTCTTTTGTATTTTACTGAAGTTGTTCTACATGCGCGATGCGGCAGTATTTTATTTCTTTAATTTTGAAGGCGGCGCACAGTGGGACAGAACCGTGCGTACCGTCTCAAAAATAGCTTTTCGTAATGTTCTATATTGAATATTTTGTTAATGCATATGTCTAACTGAATGTTCAATGCATATTATATAGCAGTTGAAATACACTATTTCTCATTTTTTGTATTAGAATAAGGCTTGCAAGTTGACGCTCAAAATTATGTCAATTATGTAGAACACAATTCCACCAGTTTACATGGTCATATTTGCATTACTTTACCAGCAAATTTGTAAGTGTGATATATGGTTAGAATGGTGATGAAGTACTCTATTTAAAAATAATTTAAGTGAACCATTATGTGAAACCTGGGGAGGTAAAGAATTTTTATTTCAGGACCTAATATTCTATCCTTATTAGAAACTTTGCATAGACTTTTGACAGTTAGCGGTGTCTGCCCATGTCGTAATTTTGATAGCATCGTATAGAGCAGCTAATGTTAAAGGTAGGGCAAAAAAAATTGAGTGCCCGAATCTGCCCCCCTTGAAATGAAACTAAAAATGGCTAATGGGGAGAAAATACAAAATATTCCAAAAATTATTTTAGTTCTGATTAATGAGATTTTTGGATATTTAGATCACTTTTGACCTTTTTTTCTTAAACAATATTATCTATTTACTCAATCTTTAGGTAAAGTAGGAGTTTTGGGTAATGTATTAGTATGTAGTATATTTTTTTTATCGTGCGGTCAGATGTGGTTAATGTTTTGTTATCACTGTGTGAATTACATGTTTCTCATATAGTTTATGTATTTCTCTATCGCGGTGAAGGAAAAGGGAGCAAGTGGTATCTAGTTATAGTTGTTAGTGTACATTATCAGTACCTACCTACTACTAACCACCTTCATAGATAGTGGTTAGGAACTTGATAATGACACTAGATAGTAATATTTTTTCACACGAAATTTCAGTATAAAAGTTATTGATTTACGTTGTCATTTACCAGTACTTTAGTGTGCTTTAACATAATATAGTCTTCACCAACCTCGGTAAAAAAAAAGTAGTTAAAAATAAAAACAAAATGAGTGAATTTGTTGTGCCTCGACGAGTATTATGCGAATTTTTTATTGGCCATGGAACAAAATCAGAAGATATTCAAAAATACTTAGAACAACACCACCATTTGTCGTCTGAAAAAAGTGAATTAATTGTGAAACGTATTCAAAAAAACGCTTATAACAGCGTTTAACGATTGGTGGACCAAATCTAACCGAACTAAAGAACGTTTCTTTAGTAATAATATATCGTGGTTAGACGGTGAATTTAAGGTACAATTCGAAGAAGCACCGATGGATATTACACCTACAACATCTGAAAAACGTGGACGTCCACCAAAGTCTTATGAAGATCTATCAGAGAAATCGAAAAAAAGAAAGAATATGGAATTGGTACAAGAATATGGACTCGAGTATATACATAATGCATACGTTCAAGGATTGCGGGCTGAAGGAGAAATCGAAGAAGCTACTGTTGTTTCAATGATGCGGAATTGTGAAAGAAATGAAAAAAGGATCATGAAGGAAAAATTATTGCATGAAAGTCGCAATGGAACAGATTTTACGGTGGATGAAGCTTTAAGTATGTTTGCAGATTTAGATCTTTCGAAATCACAATACGGATTTCTTCGAGCAAGTTTGATTAACAAAAACTTCGACATATTGCCATCATATAATATACTGACGAACGCCAAAAAACTGTGTTATCCTCCACTATCCAGCATTCAAATAACCGATATAAGTGCTAAAGTAAATCTACAAGATTTGCTGGATCACACTTGTGCTCGCATCTTAAAGATTGAAAATGTTTACAACCCAAGAAGAAAATCTCTTAAATTGTTTACCAAGTGGGGATGTGATGGTTCATCGGGGCAAAGCGAATATAAACAAGTTTTAACAGATGAGAGTGACTTAGTCTCAGATACAAACTTATTTATAGCGTCTTTGGTACCAATAAAGCTGACTGACACAGAAACACATGAGATAATTTGGCAAAATCCGGCTTGTTCTTCTATTCGTTATTGCCGACCAATCCTGATGGAACTTGCAAAAGAAACGCCCGAGAAAACCCGATCAGTGGTTGGTGATATTCGGGGTCAAATTAATAATTTGCAAACATCAAAGATACACAAGGAGACGCAGGTAATTGAAATAAGTCACGATCTATTTCTAACTATGGTGGATGGAAAAGTTACACAAGTTCTTACTGACACAAGTTCTGGAGCTGTATGTACAGTGTGTGGGGCTAAGCCAAGTGAAATGAATAATTTGGAGAAGATTGCATCAAAGCCAGATAATATAAATGCTTACGAATACGGTTTGTCTACGTTACACGCGTGGATCAGGTGCATGGAGCTAATTTTACATATTTCATATAACCTTTCATTTCAAAAATGGGCTGCGAGAACTTCGGAAGATAAAAAAAGTAAAGAAGACAAGAAAAAGCTTGTACAAAGTTTGTTTCGAAGCCGGATGGGATTGCACGTTGATAAGCCCCGACAAGGAAGTGGAAACAGTAATGACGGCAATACAGCTCGGCGTTTTTTTGAGAACTACTACTGCGCTTCAGAAATTACAGGGGTTGACGAGGAACTTATTAAAAGGTTCTATGTTATTCTGCAAACCATGGCATCCGGTATTGCTGTAAATCCAGAAAAATTTGGTGAATATACTCGTGCAACCGCACAACTGTACGTAACAAAATATATGTGGTATAATATGCCTTCTTCAGTACATAAAATCTTAATACATGGGGAAAGTATAATAAGACATTTTGCTGTTCTGCCCATTGGTCATTTATCCGAGGATGCCCAAGAATCGCGTAATAAAGATTACAAAAAATTCAGATTGCATCATGCTAGAAAATGCTCTAGGTCCGCAACAAACGAAGACGTATTTCATGGTCTTCTATTTACGTCAGATCCTTATATATCAAGTATCAGAAAACCATCAGTCACTATATCCAAGAAATTGTTAGAGGAAGCTAAGAACCTCTTAGCTATTTAAATCGAAATAATTTCGTACATTATTTGTAAAACATATTTTTGGAGTGGGTTATTATATATTTGTCATTTATTTAAATGTAAGATTCATATGTAATATAAAATAACATAAAATAGGTTTATTAATATCATAAAACTGTAAAATTATAATTCAATAAGTTAACCAAACCATGGTTTAATATTAAAATAATACATTTTTATTTTGTTTTATTTTATTTTATATTATTTATTAAACATTTGACAATGATACATTCATTATTGGATTGTATGTACTCTGGAGACACTACATACCAAATTTCAGCGATTTACTTCAATCAACAAAAAAGTTACAGATTTTTGAGACGGTACGCACGGTTCTGTCCCACTGTGCGGCGCCCGATCACAACCCACCTGGTGAAGTGGATACGATTAGGTAATTTTTTTCTCTGATAGTTACGATAGTTCTGATAGAGTAGTTTTCTTGATATTTTTAAAAACAAACACAGTGACGATAACAATGATTTTAATGTTACTTTTATTTACCTAAGAATTGGTAGGTTCCCGTTTTATAGAGAAACAATATTTGGTCATATGATATATATAACCCATGTATTCGCACGCCTTGTAAACTCACCAGGCCTAAACATAGACACACAAACAAGGTGATATCACTAGTCGGGTTATACAAAAATACTAACACAAATTACAAAATAGATTACAAAAACTATTAATTTCATATGTATTGTTGAATTGTTTATTGAGTCCTATTTCACCGGGTATGGAAGACCAATCATTGCCACATTTTCGATGAATTAAAAACAAAATAATCTTTTTTTTTTATTTGTTACAATTAAAGTAAAAACTAAGGCCAATGCAAGATTACACTAAATTTAAACATATCTATTACTAAACATATTCAACACATAACTCAACACAAAACCATAATACATAATACCTACGATACTATAATATCTTATATCTTATACTATATTACATATACATATCTCAATTCTATGTGTGTATGTATGTATATTCGCGTGTACAGTCGTGTTTAACATGTGTGCGATTAAACCTTCTTAAAATCCTAAAACCTTCCTAGATAAATAACATACAAATTTGTGAAAATTCAATGCAATATTCAAAATTCGAGAGTCGTTATGTACGGAGTGGTCTTCGAGACACTTTTGTGAACTAAGTTGTGGAATGAAGTGCTAACTCAAGTTTTCCCACTAAGCTACGACATGGGGCGCAATAATCGCTGTGAATAAAGTTCTTTCTACAAGGTTGGAAGCGCACCCGTATTCGACCTGATTTAATAGATGGCCACGAACGACGACTGTGACCACTTACCATCAAGTCTACTTTAAAAAAATATAAATTACTGTCTAGAATATACATAGTTCCTGAGTTACAATACTTCACAGAAAGACAGGTAGAGGGATTATTTATGTGTTAATAGCACTGCATGTACGATTCTTGCAAATAACACTTCGCCTAGTGTTGTTATCTATAATTCCACGATCTATTATAATATCCATTTTTCATAATCAATAAGTATCTATTTTATTACTTACTTTTAAGGCTTCGGCGCCCTATTGTTTGTATCTTTAACCTGATTATCCTTTAAATATAAGCCTTATTGTAAACTGTAGGTACTATTAGTTAAAAGCACAAAGTTCCTACTCAATTTGTCTTTATAGACGAGAGGTTTATACAATCAAGATGTGGCTACATAACAGCCAAGGCTACGAGAACAAAATAACGTAGTGGCAGCGCCTTTCACGCGAAATGAAATCATCTTCGTAACTCGTTTAAACAGATATTCAAATAGGCAAACACTTGGTCCAATGTTGGGCGAAATGTGACGATTGATTACACTTTTAACATTATTTACTACCATTTGCCGCTGGTTCTCGCGCTTGAAACCAGATTTTGCTAGGGAAATTAGATATTTGATCACCTTTCCTTACAATACCTACTATATTTTCAAACTACTATACCGATTTTGATAAAATGGTTACTATAAGTAGGCTATTGTAGGAGGAGAGTGTATTGTAAGGGGAGAGTGCAAGCTGCATTCCCACAGCCGCTGGGCGCACTTGACTGGTCACTTTACCCCTCTCTCACAGAAAACTACCTTGAAATATACTTTATCGTATTTCCTACTTTATCGTATTTCCCCAATGTACGTAGCTACGTGTTTCGGTAGTGAGTGAGCTATGCCAGAGCCTATTCCTAAACCCTATCCCATCTCTCCCTATTTTCCCCCAACCCTTACTCCCAAACCATTCCCGGGGGCGTGCCAATGTTTGTCATTCTGGACTGATGTTGGCATTTATCGCGGATGTCTATCGACAACAGTATCCACTTACCATCAGGTGGACTGTATGGTCGTCTGTCTCCTTTTTTCTATAAAAAAAAAACTGCAAACCTTCCGAAATCATTCTAGCAATGAAAAATGTATTCTTGTGTGCCAATAGTAGTCCAAGTAGGTAATACCCTGCCTGCTGTTGGCACAAGCGATCGGTCAATTACCATTATCAGTCAAACGTTGGTTTAATAATAACAAATATTTGCCAAATATTTGATTGGGATCTAGGTAGATTGTGTCTGTTTTATTATTATGTTTTATTAACTAGGTAATTAGATATTTGAAAATAAAGTCCCAAGCTAATAATAATATAAGACAAACCATTGACGCAAATCTATCAAACGAAAAGTTGCGTTTGATTGTAACTATTATGACTAAATATGATTTCTATATACCTATGGCCGGGAGTGAGTTGACAAGTCAAAATCAACTGTGTTCTAATTACACAGTGTAAGTTAGTAATTTAGTAGTAAGTTTAGTAGTTGTGTTTATATTGAATGCAAAGATATTTATTTAGTACCTAAACCATTTTCTGAAAAGTGTATTATAAAATGCTATTTTTTCTGTAAATCCAAAGTAATTATAAGTACATATTTCTTGGGCCACAATTCCGTATTTAAAATTCCGTGTATGTCGAGTTGTCAACTTACTCCTGTAGGATTTATTCTATGGTTGGAGTAATTAATTAATTAAAGTAAAGTTAAATAACAATTAAATTATAATAATTGGCCGTTGAACAATGACTTCGACAAAGTGCACTCTTTGTTTATCCACTTTTAATAACACAATTTTTCTTGCTATGACACAGCTTCCTTAATTTTTTTTAAGAATTTCTTTGAATTTATTTTGAATTTAAAGAAGAAAACAATGTAGAAAATACAAGTTTATATTATCCTATTTTGTTACTATATTCATTTCATTGTAATTTCATCTTTGCGTTCGTTGAACTAATACTTAGTGATGAAAATAAATAAAAATATGAAACGCTCGAGATTTGATCAATTCAAAATACAAAACTATTTAGGGTTGATTGGCTTATAAACCAAATCATTTGCTGTCGATTGAAATCAGGAGATCGAATTTTTGGGGGTAGAGTATAGAATATCTAAACCTCCACGGTAAAAATAAAATTACAGCACCTAAAGTACACACAAAACTGTCTTTATTGTTTTATAACATATTAGAGAAGTAATCTTACTATTTTATTATCTACGCAAGTTTAATTTCATTATCATATTTTACCGGTAAATAGATAAAAATATGTATGTATCTTTTATGTATTCCCAAGTAATGGCGTTGTAAACTTCATAATAATGTACTAAAATATGTAGTATAAAAATAAGTATAGATTCTTATCAAAATTGTAGAGGGGCGTGTATCTATTATACCTTCTGTGTATTTGGGTGTGTACCTTTTGTGTATTTGGGTGTGTATCTTCTGTGTATATATTGCGTTAGGCACCTGCGTTATAAAATCATCCGAAAAAATGTCATCTCAAAACATGACAGACTAGCTATTATTCAATTATTGTTTTTCATACAAAATAAAAAAAAAAACTGAAGAACTACCGACATAGACATACAATCAACATGCTAAAGTGGCAATGGACAGGTCCAACCGACAACCGATGATCCTAGAATGACGGTCGGGAAGGGCATTGTGAGACTCTCTCCCATCAGATGGACCGATGAGTTAAAGAAATTGGCCGGTTGTAGGTGGATGAGAAGAGCCGAAGAGTCGTGTGTGGTGGCGAGCCTTGGGAGAGACTTGTATCCAACAGTGAAGAGACATTCACTGCTGAAGAAGTGAAGAATGAGTGATATGGTGAGAGCAGTAAAGAGACTGATAGTATTCGTAAGGTATATAGAAAATCACTCTCTCTTAAATTAGTGTTATAACTTATAACATTTATGTATGTACTATTTATTCTGTGGTAACTTGTTAAGATAATCTGAGAAACCCGAGCTAATAAAAATTTAATATTACGATAAGGGCTGTAAAAAAGTAATAACAATATTTAATAAACACTAAAACTTCGGCTGACGTTGACTACCTGAACGCTAATGAACCTTTACACTCGAAACGATACGTTCGTATTTACACTCATAAGTTCAAACGCGTTATGTTAATGCACTTAATTTAGCTGCTTATAATGACTAAAATGAACAGACTGTAAATTTAAATGCAAGGGCACTTAAATTTAATTAGGCATTAAAGCATTCGTGTCGTGCGAATACTGTTTTTTTTTATAGAAGAGGTGGCAAACGAGCGGACGATCAATCAGGTGGTAAGTGGTCACCGCAGTCCAAGTACACCTTCAATACCAGGGAGGATGCTGCCTCTTAACTGCTATTAACAACTGTCTTGAAAATAGCCCATGAAGCAAATGGAAAAACTTCAATAGACAGTTCATTACACTACTTTCGGGTTAGTGTGACTTTCGGTTAGTGTCTTGAAGACTGCAAAGTACGAAGTAGCTCTATGTCAAGAAAGTACAGATTAACCGCCCTTCGATTACGAGAAGTGCGATGATAGAAACAAGCGTAGTAATAGAACAACAGGTGATAAACAAGAGGTAATAGAACCAGCAGACGATGATAGATAAAGCAAGTTGGCATCAGATTAAGCAGCTCACTACAGGACGGTAGAAAACGCATAAAGTTACTTCATCTCTTCGAATGCTAAGTAATTGTAAAACATCTCCTGTAAAAATGGGATGGTCGACAATTGGAATAACATACCGTTGGAGTCAAATGTGGCGAGTTTAAGGTTTTATGGTACTGTAATATTCCATTGATATAAGAATATATTAGGTAGTCGGATAAGTTCGCGGCCTTTTTATAGTGAAAATACTAAAGACTTTTTTTGTATTACACAAATATTTATTGAACGGAATATTGTCCATTTAATTCGACTATCTTTCGCCATTTTTCTGGTAGAGCCATTTTTCCCATAGCTATAAATTTTTTGGGGTTTCTAAGCTAAAAACTGATTTAAATGGTTTATACAGGTTTCTCTTGAATGTAATTTTATTCCATTTAGAGAATTTTGTAAAGAGCGAAATAAATGATAATCCGAAGGTGTTATGTCTGCACTGTATGGAGGATGCATTAAAACTTCCCAGCCAAGGTCCATAAATTTTTGTTTAGTCATCAAAAATGTATGCGGTCGAGCATTGTAGTGATGAAAAATTACACCTTTTCTATTCATTAATTCTGGGCGTTTTTCTTTAAATGCTTGTTTCAGTTTTACTAATTGCTGACAGTAAACATCAGAAATAATCGGTTGGCCATGTGGCAAAAGCTCGCTGCCTTTAATACACAATGCCTTTCCAATACCAACATACACATAACAGGACTTTGTTCAGCGTGAGGCCAGATTTGGGACTATTTGTGATGGCTCACCTCTTTTAGACCAAAATCGTTTTCGAACATTGTTATATTTGTTATCGTAGATGATCAACTTCTCATCGCCTGTTACCAATCTCTTCAGAAATGGATCGATTTCATTTCGTTTTAGCTACATCTCACATAAGGAAATTTTATTCACCAAGTTTCTGTCATTTAAATCATGCGGCACCCAAACATCTAGCTTTTTTACAAAATTCAGTTTATGCAGATGATCCAAAACTGTCGAGTGGTGAATGTTAAGCTCTTCCGCAATTTCATGACTGCTTATGTGTCGGTCTGCAACACATAACATATATTTTCAATGATAACATTAACATTTAAATTAATAGGACGACCACGGCGAGGAACATCATTCACATCAAAATTACCAGACCTGAATCGACTATACCATTTTTTTTTGATAAAGCATCTTCTCTGTAAACATCACAAATCTCTTTTCGAGCATTAAAAGCTTTCATACCGTTGTCGAAAAGAAATTGTAAAACATATGTAATTTTCTCCTTATTAACTTCAATTTTAAAATTGTTAAAAAATATGAGAAGATACAACTTTTAACTTGTAATTTCAATTTGCCGCCATTACAAAAAGTCAGCTGTCAAACGGTATATCACTTTCCCGCCAGTGATCAGTGTTGTCAGAAATATATCATGCTAAAGTCATACGCTCAAAAAGGCCGCGAACTTTTCCGACTACCTATTATTTTTAGACTTCTAGTGTATTCAATTCGCATATTGTTATTCTGTACACAACACAAGGCCAATAATAAGGTAAAATTACCATAACAGTTTTTACATGAATCCAAGGTAAGAGTGACAAAATTTTCCTCAACCTTGCTTACGTTATCATCAACATCATTGACGACTTTATTTGCTTTTTGTAATTTGTGACGCTATGGGATTACGGATGGCATTAGGTGTCGGCCGGTTTTATAATAGCACCATCCCATCTCTTCCCGTCGGTATCGATCACGTGACTAAGGGATAACAAAGCCGCTACAACAAGCGCCGAAGAACTACGCCAATGTGCATGTGTGCCAATGTGCTTCATGCACAAAACAATGTGCATGAGGAGACCTTTACATGGGAAGTATTAATTATTATTATACGTAAAACTCTATCTATTCTTGACTCTCGTTCATGAGGTCGTGAGTTCAAATCCTCGGCCAGTACCATAAGATACTTACTTCAGTGCTCAACGATTTTTTTTAAATTAACATTTATTTACATTACTATTTTAAAAAGAATACCCGCAATGAATCGAAACATCGTGAGGAAACCCGCATGCTCGAGAATTTAAAACAAAATCTAGAGTGTGTATCCGCACCAATCACCAGTGTAATTAAGCCAGTAATTTATTAGAGAACGTATGTGTCCTGTAGTAGGACGCAGTCGGCAGTAGGCTGATGTCGACAAAGAATTATCGTTAGTCATATCCATATCTTTAATCATACTTATATATTTAAAATGAGAAGTAATTAAATGAGTATCAGAAAATACTGAATGAGAGCCAATCGATGGCAGCCAATTTAAAATTGGATTAGGTTTGAGATCTCTGGTGATAATAAAGACATTATATCCGACATCCGTCGACTTTGTTATTCTTAATAATAATAATTCACAATTATTTATCTCAATTATTAAAAATAGTTTGTTTTGTTGATCATAATTTGCTGCACAATTAGTATTTTTTGCTGCTCGTATAAATACATTTAGATTTATATCAAATATCTCGTTAACTTCAAATTTTATTGAATCGGCAACCGAATTTGTTGAATCGTTATTGACATGGTATTGGCATGCGCCTGCGGGAAAGGTAGATTTCGCCATTTTCAGCAATAATCACTACATATTATAAAACAAAGTACCCCGCCGCGTCTGTCTGTCAGTATGTATGTTCGCGATGATCTCAAAACTACTGAACGGATTTTCATGCGGTTTTCATCTATCAACAGAGTGATTCCTGAGGAAGGTATAGGTGTATAATTCGTTAAGGTTTTATGTAAATTGGTTGAGATATGACGATGATTGTTGAAGATGTCGGAAAAAATCAAGCCGTCTGGGAGATTTCATCGAAAACGCTGCCTAATCCGTTTGAGATATAACAAAACAATGTATGGTGGGATTGTTTCTCTTTTATAGGTCTACAAAAAAGTCTGCGATGGCATATGTCTATCTTTTAAGGATAGCTTACTATACCCATTCTAACTTCTAAAAAAATGATCACATATAATGTGGTATTTGGAAAAGCTATTTATGAATACAGTATTAATCATTATCAAATTAAATACGTTAGTTACCTTAAGCATTTCATACACATTATAATAGCCCTTTACACCATACGATTTAAATGAATATCTTAGGAGTTATCGTAAATTAAAAATTAAGCGCGAGAAAATAAATTCAAGCGGTCTCGCACCAACGCGACGCGACGACGGGACTCGCTTGATGCAGGCATATATGCTCTACTACCCGTGCGAAGCCGGGGCGGGTCGCTAGTATTCTATAAATGTCATTGATTTTCCGTACGTTTTAAGAAAATGTGCTTGGACAAAGATTTTATAGGTACATTTTTCCCAAGAACATATTTGTTTGAATATATTGACACTGAACAATTAAAATACATAGTATTTTTTGACAATTTTAAGTCGTAATAATTTTAGTACTCTACTGACCCAGATAATAGAAACTTAACTTAGAAAACTTAGAAATATATCCGTGAACGCGTAAGAATAAGTTAATTACTCGAGATATATCGTTTATAAAATTCGTATTGAGAAGTTGTAGCACGTTGTAACACTTTCAATTTTTAATAAAAAGAAAATTTCAATACTAAGGATTCTGCAAGGTCGGCAACGCACCCGCAAGCCCCCCGGTGTTGCAGGTGTTCATGGGCGGCGGTGATCACTTACCATCATGTGGCCCGCACGCTCGTCTGCCAGCCATTCTATATAAAAAAAAATAGCTTCAAAAAATTGATTTCAGCATTAAATGATATCTCGTTATTATAAACGAAAACACAAACATTACACTGTGTCTTTAAAACACACTTAAGTTTGACTTAGCAACTTACTGCCGCCGTGCACGGATATAAATAAAAATGTTAATTTCTGCAATAGGTTCTTCAAAATCTCGGAACGGTTAACTAAACTGTAGTAATTTATTTTATTTCGTAACAGAAATGTTATAATTAACTTTTCAGTCCTTGAAAAGTCTGAAATAGCGCTCACTTCCATCGTCCCAGATTAACATTCTGTGTTTTCCGTAAAAAGTAACCTGATACAAGTGACGTTATATCTAAACCTGAGTGTATTCGCAGCTATGTCATAATAATGTAACTAAAGTAAACCTAGCCGTGACGTAAAATCGAATGTGACGTCACAACTCTACGTCACTAAATAAATGTGACGTCAGATAAACGAAAGTATATAAATACCCGTTGAAACAGTATTAAAATACTCGTTAACAATACAATGGTGTGTACGTAATTACAAACTTATTTTGTATTTTTTAAGCTTCAGACGGATATAGAAACCTGACGTTTCACAAGTTTAATAATTGTATAATAATAAGGTTTAATAATTATCATTGTTATTATTAAACGTAAACCTGAAGTTATTATTATTACTGTCTTACACATGGTATCTTTAGCATTAAGTGGGTTGTCCACCGGAAACTAAACTAAGCTAGCGTAGTTTAGTTCACGTTGAAGAAAGTCTTTTGTTGTGTTAACCGCGAACGAACAAAGCTAAGCTATGCCAACTAACTGAGCTATGTCAAAGTGAGCTCGTTCTGTACCCCGGTCCGAAGCTAGGTGAGCTAAGCTAACCGCCTCCGTCGCGTCGCTTGACTAGTGTTGTTTCGTATCTCGTCGGCAACGATCGTCGATTTGCAGTGGACAACGGATGACATTGGAGCACATTATCAACACTAAGCTCCCGCTTCATTTTTGGTGGACATTCAACATATTCTGGTTTAGTTAGCTTAGTTAGGGCGTCGTTTAGTTCCCGGTATACAACCCACATTAGAACGAGTTGCCAACTGTCCCGCGAGAATCAAAACATCCCGTTTCTGGAGCTGAAGTGTCCCGCGAGTGTGCGGGACGCTAATTGTCCCGTTATACGTTATTCTCACGCTATGAATTTAAAAAAATTAAGCATATGTATAAACCGGCTACCACAAGCCCTGAGGAACTACACCACCTCTGAAAGCGGTGGCCAGCGTGGCATTTTAAGCGCTAATCCGTTTGGCCAGCGTGGCATTTTAAGCGCTAATCCGTTTGGCCAGCGTGGCATTTTAAGCGCTAATCCGCTTTGCCAGCGTGGCATTTTAAGCGCTAATTCGCTTTGCCAGCGTGGCATTTTAAGCGCTAATCCGTTTGGCCAGCGTGGCATTTAAGCGCTAATCCGTTTGGCCAGCGTGGCATTTTAAGCGCTAATCCGTTTGGCCAGCGTGGCATTTTAAGCGCTAATCCGCTTTGCCAGCGTGGCATTTTAAGCGCTAATCCGCTTTGCCAGCGTGGCATTTTAAGCGCTAATCCGTTTGGCCAGCGTGGCATTTTAAGCGCTAATCCGCTTTGCCAGCGTGGCATTTTAAGCGCTAATCCGCTTTGCCAGCGTGGCATTTTAAGCGCTAATCCGTTTGGCCAGCGTGGCATTTTAAGCGTTAATCCGCTTTGCCAGCGTGGCATTTTAAGCGCTAATCCGCTTTGCCAGCGTGGCATTTTAAGCGCTAATCCGCTTGGCCAGCGTGGCATTTTAAGGCCATACATCTCTCAATGTACATCCGAGATAATGCGGATCAGAAGGCCCATGTCCAGCAGTGGATATTGAAAAGGCTGGTTGCACTGCATTGCATATGTTTATTTGTTTGATTCTCATCTCCCCTTGTGACTATTAATATTTTTTTTGTTTTGTAACTACTATCACGGATCGAATTAAAAAATCTCAGAGTATATTATGTACATATATGGGCAATTTAATATTTATCTATTCTAATAAACCTTTCATTGTTGCCGATTCTACAAGTTTCATAGTTGTAGGAAGGCAAAATTTCCTTGCATCTCGCTTTTACTGCCCTGTCCCGCATTTAAATTGTCAATTCCCCCAAATCACAGTTTCAAAGCCAACTCTTCTCTTTATTTCAATACCCTGCTCATCTCTCTAATTAGAACCAATTCTCCCTTTAATGTCCTGTATCCTCTGTTCCAAAGTTCTGTATCTTTGGATACAGCAGCAATGGGTCGTGGCATTCGCGGATATGTCAATGTCGTTCATTCTTAACTTGAGCAGGCATAGTAATATTATAGTTTATAAACGATATATATAAGGTCGGGGAAAAAGTTTCTTCGTATTTTATATACAAATTCAAGACATTTTTTTAAAAGTTTAATTACATTTAATTATAATATATATATGCCGTTTTGTTCTATAACTTGTAGGTAGTGACATGATACCGTTAATGTAGAAATTTTGAGATTTTTGGTCAAAAAATTGCGACAAGTAGTTTTGACAGTCCTCTTTTGATGTTAACCTACCGACACTACCTAAAGAATTCTGAAGAGACCAAAACAAGTGGAAATCTGAGGGCGCAAAACTACTAGAGGGCGTTCCCAACCAAGTTCTCAATTTTTGCTGAGTGGCCAAAGATGTGTGTGGTCTGGCGTTATCACGATGAAAGACTACACCCTTTCTGTTAATCAATTTCGGGCGTTTTTATCAATTTCTTGCTTTAGTCTCATCAGCTGTTGGCAGTAGAGATCCGAATCGATGGTTTTGCCCGGCGGTAAAAGCTCATAATGAACGATGCTCTTCCAATCCCACCATACACACAACATCACCTTATTGCGCGTTAATCCGGGTTTCGCCACAGTCTGAAGCTTTTTCGTGAATCCAGACTTTTTCAAATGAGTCAAAACTGTTTTGTGGTCAATGCCCAGTTCATCAGCAATGTCGTAACTACTTATATACCGATCTTGCTGCACTTTTTCACAAATGGCATCAACTTTATCGGTAACAGGGCGACCGGAGCGAACTGCATCTTTAACACTAAGATTTCCTGACTGAAAACGCTTAAACCAACTTCGTGCTACTCTTACTGACACTGCATTAGGTCCATAAACGGTACAAATGTTTTCGGCGGCTTGTGTCGCATTTTCCCCTTTTATCCATTAAGTAGACTATTTACTCGTCTGTCATACACAACCATCTTATTATACAACTAATGCCATCCTAAGCAAATACAATTATATTCTTTAGTATTAACGTTTATTTAATCCAATTTACCAAATCTCAACGAAATCGGTTCAGCAGTTTCGAAGTGATTGAGTAACAAACTTATAAACTTTCGAATTTATAAGATTAATGGGATATAGGCTTTTCCCCTCGGCTCTGCTAACGTAGTACAAGCACTGATACTCAAACCTTTCAGAAGAAATAACCTGTGAAAACCCTATCAAAATCTATTCAGTAAAACCCAAGTTATACTTATAAGTGAACAAGCAGACAGAAGGACAGACAGACGTTGCGTGTTATACACAGAATTGGGATTTCCTACATTCATATTATATTCCATAGTTTTTATAAGTATAGAGAAGAGAAGATTAAATGTGTAAATAAACAACCTATCAATTGAATCTTAATAAATGAAGACCTGTCATTTCAAATCTTTCAAGGATTACAGAGGAATGAGGTACCTAAATTTATATAGTGTGTTTTATTTGTCTAAGTTATTCCAACTTTCCGAACCCATAATAAATTCGTGAGTACACCACACTTGACTGGCATCGCTAAAATATGGCGGTATGTGTACGTGCGCGACGGCGGCAGCCGAATGGCACCGATTACTGGCGAACACTTCCACGTTCCATATTTAAACGACTTATGTTTCCCACTTTCAACATTAAAATTGCACCTTAAGCGTTTAAAAATAAATATGCGTTTTCTTTGAAAATTTGTTTGGAATAGGATTGTTTGAAAGAGGAACATCGCATGCCCTCGAGACGACCGTAGCGCATGCGAATTCAAACTGCATACTGCAACAATAAACACGTTCCATTGCTTCTATTTCCATCGACGTTAAAGCTTTTAAACTAAGAAAGGCAATCAATGGTTATTTAACAAAGAGATAGCATAGTTCCACTTAGAAATGGTCGCGGTAGTTGTATGTAGGTCGTTACAACTCGCTTTGCGCTATATCGTGTTGATTTTCAAACCACTTTGTTCGCGATATGTTTTTTGTATGAGAGATAGTCGGAATTTCATTAATGAAGGCCGTTTTATGGTTGCGGTATTGTTATCAATGATTTCAGAGAAGTCCATTTAACAGCTGCGTGCCTTATGTGTATGTACCTCCATTAACTCATTAGAGCCATTAAATTGTGCACTTCTAATGATGCTTCCCGTTCTGTATCTCGAATCACTCGTAATTACATATATTCGTTAGAGTCGCTTTTTGGATTCTATATTTTGTAAATAAGCATTAACATGTTTAATGTTAAGTTAACAAAACTAATGTTAACGCGTGGGAAATTAACTCGAATATTGAGAATATTATTATAATTATTAACCCGCTCTGGCTTGCTATAGCCATTTCCTAGGGAACCCAATTATAGCCTGTCTTAATTATTCACTATACGTCATATATATAGCATTTATAGCTATAGATGTGGTATTTATAGCTATGTTTATAGCATTTTTTTGACTTCTTATAACTGAAATAATTTAAAAATCGGTCCACTAGGTTTTGAGTATATCTATTACACACTTAGACAAAAAAAAAGTTGCAGTCTTATTATTATGCAAAAACTATAACTATAAACTATAACTTACCTACTATAAATGCAAAATAATATCACATAAAACATTTCCGAAAACTAAAAGAATACTAAACCATCGTTTGTGAACAAAATATCTAAAAACTAAAAAATAAAGTTATTTCCGCTCGTGCTTGTATCTAAAACACATTTCAGGAATAATTAATTGAAAAAAGTAATATGCTGATATGTAAGTGTGATAACCTGATAATAATAAAAGTATAGGTGTACCGAAAAACATATTCAGTTTCCAGGAACCTTTCTACACCTTATAATGGAAAACTGAAATTTCAAAGGTAAAGGAACTTATACTGTAAGGTTAAAGTTGAAGTAGCCTTTTCTGTCATCCATATTTTAAGAATTATTTTAGATTTGTCTTGTAATTCCATACTTTCAGCCTTTGTCATTTCATTGGTGGATATAGACCTGTCCCAAGGATCGACACCACACTTCTCCCGCTATATTCTCATCGAGCCACTACCGGCGGCTTTCTATAAGTCATCGATCCATCTAACTTAAGGTCGATTCACGTTACGCTTCCCTGTACGTAGAATTGAAACTTTGAATTCCGATAATGTTATTCGCTTTTCAAATTCAGTCTATCACTTTTTATATTTCTTTTATTTATCTTTCTACTTCGATAATATCACATTCGTCATTATGAATAAGTTCAAAATTCGCATTATTTTCGAATATGATTCATTGTGGCAGTAGGTACTTTGAGATACGGATTTTCTTCGGAATTTGTACAAGTATTAAGTACTTACTAACATTTCTCTTTCGAGTTACGAGAATCAATCCTAAAAATAGATTTTTGTTCATTCTATTTTTATCTTATTATTCAAACTACAATACATAGTTTTAATATCTCGTATTCAACCTCGACAAATACATACTTAAATCATTAATAGAGCATTGACACGGTTACAAACCTTTTGTTTTCATAGAAGAGTTTAATATTATGACCTTAACGTTAATGTTACCTTGATCTAACTGAATGATAAATCTTACAGAAGAAAAACTACCGTCAAATGCACTCACTATATTTCCTATCCCTATCCTATTCCCTCCAATATATGTATGCACATTGTAGGGGGATAGTGCACGCTGCATTCCCACAGCCGCTGGGCGCAATCGACTGGCCACGTTACCCCTCTCTCACAGAAGACTACCTTTAAATGTACTGCATTTCCTACTTTATCGTGTTTCCCTAATGTACGTACGTGTTTCGGTAATGAGTGAGATATGCCAGAGCCCATTCCCAACCTATCCCATCCCTACCCATCTTCCTAACCTTTCCTCCCAATCCATTCCTTAATCCGCAAAGGTAGGCAGCGCATCCGGGGGCGTGTCAACGTTTGTCATTCTGGGCTGAAGTTGGCATGTATCGCGAATGTCCATGGGCTACAGTATCCACTTACCACCAGGTGACCGTATGCTGGTCTGCCGCCTTTTTCTATAAATATAAAAAATATATATGTTTCGGTAGTAAGTGAGATATGCCAGAGTCCATGTCCTATGCTATCCAATCACTTTCTATTCCATCAAATTGAGTGTAATGAAATAAAAGACTCTTCTATTCCATTACTAGTTTCTACCCGTGTCGTCGCTCGCGTGGACTAAGCAGTTGTAAAACATTTGTAACACCTGTAAAAGCACCGACACGATGACGACATCTCGACATCACGGATGCGCTGGTTTTCAATCTAGATAATATCTTTACTCGTATTTATTCATTTACCTCCAGGGGTATATTTATGTACTGTTCCTCCTCGTTAATGTTTTCAGAAAACTAATTTCCGTGTAATTCACGCATACTTTCATAGCACCATGGGTTAACTTACAAAAGTTGTTCATGCTCGTTACTGATTTCAGAGAAACATAATTCTTGAAGATGTCCAAGTCGTAGCGCAACCGCAGGAAAACCGCAGGGGGTAGTTATTTTCACAACCTTTAGTTATGTGATATAAATCGATGTGTATACCTCATCGTACGTGACGGCTCATGCCAAAGAAGTGCAAGTACATTGCACTTCAACACCTGCGGTTATTATAACCCGAGATGGGCGTTGTAACGAATAGTTCTGTACAGCAATCGCGTTGTACCTATATCTAGTAGAACACGCGGAGAAACGCAATGTATCCGGATGCTAATGGGTTCAAAACTGCTTGAGAGTGGAGTGGTCGAATATTCGAACTGCGAGTCCATAGTTCAAATGCTTTCACAAATATTATCGTAGATCCAGAAATGAGAGCAGCATTCCATGTTTTTACCAGCCTCTTCCTATCAGATATTGGTCTGTCTCGCTCGTAAGCAGACGAGTACATTTATTAGTCCTACTCTTTGATTATATCGATGTAATTCTGTTAGTTTTTTTCTGGTAAACAATATGTCCCCGAGAAAGTGAACAGAAAACAATGAATTCTGGCTAGTGTCCACAGTATGCATGGACTTACCACTCGTTTGTATTAGTATCTAGCTAGAGACATGTATGGACAAATAGCAAAACTTATATAGGCCCGTGTTAACGTGCACGAAGCGTTTATTATTGGACTGTACCTACGTGTTTTTTTCTGACCCACAGGAGCCAGCGATGAATTATATAAAAACTATATTATTTGAATGATTAAATACTAAACTGTCTTCGAACATAATATATAAGCATCTGCGCAGCATGATTCAGTCATACAACAACCAAAACAACATTCCGATGTAGGCGGAGTATTGTATTGTGACATTGTCTTCGAACCTACATATCAAATGTGCTATGTTAAGAAAGTAATAAAAAGCAGAGGTTTGAAAATTTTCCAGAAAAAATACGTACGTAGGAAAGGCGAGCAAAATCGCTGGTAAAAATCACTTGTTTGTATTACTATCCAAGGAATTTATTGACAATAGTAAAACTTATGTTATAAGCCTGTGTTGAGCCAAATTCATTCCTAAGTCGCCAAAGTAAATGATATAATATACATTCTTGATACAAGTAGTTTGTCGTAAGTCGATTTGAACCTTTGGACTACAGACAGAACCCTTAAAATAGTGATGAGAGGGACAACAAACTCAATCATCCTAATGTATAGCAAATGTAACTAGTGCTGAGTAGTGGAGTTATTAAAAACTTATCAATCGTCACAGCGCAAGAGCACCTCAACTTCGGTACGGAACCAGACCGGAAATCGAACATGGGACCGCAGGGTCGCGTGGCGAACATCCGACGGAGGTCAGTGACCTCGCCGAGAGGAACGCGCCATATGCGATGGTGTGGGCAAAAGGCAAAAGAGGGTAAGTATTTTTATGCATTTTTTCTGAAGAGCAAATAATGCATGCTGTTACATAACACTATCGGTCACACAACAAGGGTTAATGGAAGGCTCGATAAGTCTAGTTTGTATGGAGCAAAGACAACCAATAGATATCCTGGCAACACAAATTATTATAAATATGTTGAAATGTATTATTTTAATATCGAGTAGGTAATCGGGGTTCCACGTCAAACCAACAATGGATTAATAGTCTTACATATATGAATAAATTGTGAAAATGTACTTGTATTTGTGATATAAAATAAAACCTGCTATAGTTTATACTAAGGTTGTAACGGTGCCTTGTCGAGCAGATCTGTGCTGTCGACAAATTTATAGATTTGCCCACAACGTTTGAAAGATTATCTATAACAGTGGTTCTCAAACTTTTTAAATGACGGAACCCTTTTGGGAAGCAAAATACTTGATGGAACCCTACAATAAAACAATTATTTTTATAAGTGTATTCTATATTAATCAGCATAATAAAAGTACAATGTATCAGTTACTAATTATTATTTACTTCACCACTTGGTAAGGACAATAATAGAAAACATTAAAAAAGAAAAAATCTAACTAGTGGGAGGTATGAAACTGTTTTTTATTTTTCATCAATTGCTTGATATCAGGTTTGATGGAAGAAAGTTGGAGTCTCATATCAGCTTCGGCGTCCAGTCTATTGCGATATTTTGTTTTCGTGGCTGCGTAGGTAGAGAATCCTGTTTCGCACAAATATGTAGTTGGGAACGGGAGAAGAATATCCAGAGCCATTTGGCCAAGCATTGCATATTCATCTTGGATTCTGCACCAAAAATCATTAAGAGGCGTCGTTTTGAACAATGACTCCATACTTGTGTCTGATGACATTTCTAAAAGAGATTCATATATCTCATTTGACATGTTTTCAGGCTTTTCCAAGTTGGGTAAAAAAGGATTATGAATCCAGGAGTTCACTTTAATTTTTGTATTGTGTTCTTCGGGAAAATACTTTTCAAAAGATGCGCGCATCGAACTGAGATATTGGACCAATTCTTCAAACACATTATCTTCAAACATTTCTGAGTCGTTTTCGCTAACAAACTCACTGAGTAACGTAAAACTTTCTATTTCTTTCTTACCAATGCAAATGATCCAAAAATCTAATTTTCTTTTAAAAGCAGTTATTTTATTATAGGCCTGAAACACTGTTGTCTGTTTACCTTGCAACGATAAATTTAATTCGTTAAGTTTTTGAAAGATATCCGCCATAAAAGACAATCGGAACAACCAAGTTTTATCATACAAACGGTCCTTCAAATTAAAAGAAGTATCTGCTGAAAGAAACATTTGTAACTCGGCTCTAAGTTCAAATAGCCTTGTTAAAGTTTTTCCCCGAGACAGCCATCGCACTTCTGTATGGAGCAGCAGTGTTTTATGTTTGCTGCCATAATCTTCACACAATAATGAGAACAATCGGGATTGTAGTGGTCGTGATTTGATAAAATTAATTATTTTTACCGCTTCATCCATAACTAATTTTAGATTAGACGGCATTTGCTTCATCGCAAGTGCTTGTCTACGCAGAATACAATGACTGGAACTACAATTAGGCGCTTTATTTTTCATTCGTGACACTGCTCCTGCTGTTTTACCTGTCATCGCCTTGGCCCCATCTGTACAAATGTCAATGCAATTGTTCCAACTGAGATTATGTTCTTCAAAAAATATATTTATTTTATTAAAAATTTCTTCCCCGGTAGTGTTTGTAAGCAGCGATGAACACATAAGCATGTCTTCTTCAAAAGAACTTTTATATGGATATCTCACAATAACCAGCAGGATAGCCAAACCAGCGACATCAGTCGACTCGTCCATTTGCAAAGCGAATCGTGTATTTTGTAGACGTGTAACTAGTTCTTGTTTGACGTAGCTTGCCAGATCATGGATTCGTCGTGAAACAGTATCGTTTGATAGCGGAACAGTAGAAAGATGCTTTGCAGATTTTTCATCAAGCATACATTTTGTTATGTCTAATACACATGGTTTTATTAATTTCTCAGCGATAGTGTGCGCTTCACCTGCTTGTGCAATGCGATAGCTAACTAAGTATGATGCCTCCGTGGCCTTTTCGTTGGTAGTTTGTGTTACATGCATCATATTTTTTTGACTTTCTAATAACTGATCTTTTTTGCGAACAAAAAATTCTTTATTCTTGTCTTTAGTCTCGGGGTGTACGGTTTCTAAATGTCGACGCAATTTGGCAGGTGCCATGGAACTATTAGGAAGCAGTTTACTACAGAGCATGCAGAGAGGTGAGCCGTTGGAATCAACAAATCCGAAACTGATATAAGATTCATCATACTTCCTTTTTTTCGTCTTTGAAACCGTCGAGCTTGACGTCGTGGCACTCGTGGCATCATCTTCTGGATCGGTGATTGCTAAATTCTCCGCGCGCATTGCTTTTGAACATTCAGCGTCATTAGAAGATGTTGTTGGAACACGTTTAACACCTTTAAGCCAACGTTCCATTCTTCTTTATTTATAATGTTACAAGTCAGGATAGTGGGGTTTAAATAATGCACAATCGTTACTGCGTATAAGAGACTAAATTTAGAACCTACAGGGAAGAAATGTATAAAACTGAGACAACAGAATACAGCAGGCAGTAAAACAATGAACACTAGTTTCTCGCTAGCGAGCTTGTAAGTAGGTAGTAACTTATCGCTCCGAACGCTAATCATCAACTGACGACGCCAACGCGCGATCGCCGCTTTTATACTTAGTCCTAGACTCGATCTCAAATATTCTCGAAAATACTCGAGTCGGCACCTTTGATAAACAAAAAGCAAAAATAAAAACAGAAATTTAAAAATAGCGTTGTAAACAATATCGACTTTATCCTTTGAAGTTAGAGACGAAAGTCGCTAGTTGACAACTATAGCGTCTAATTCAGAGGCGGCTTTTATCAAAGAGACTGAGCGCTTACAAGTATACTACCCGCTCGTTTTAAGTTTGCCGCTGGCGATAGGTATGAGTGTATGACGTTCGAAATTTTTTATTTAATTGTAACAATAAAAATTGTGTACGTTAGATATTTGGGTAAAACTATGACACATTATAAGTTTTGTTGTCACGTGGGGGAGGGTACGCGCATTCCACAGACCGGCAAACTTAGAGCGAACGCGTTGTACAAGTATAAAATTGTTGAGACCAAACTTATGAGATATTGTACCAGCTAATGTAACACAAGCTTATACAAATACAAATAAATAAATAAATAACATTCATAGCGTTTTGTCTCCGCGCGGCCGCGGAGTCCGCACAGCCGCGGAGCGACCAGAGAGAGGTGTTTTGATTTTTTTATTTCTAAATTCTTGCGGAACCCCGACAGAGGTATCACGGAACCCTAGGGTTCCGCGGAACACACTTAGAGTATAGCTGGTCTAGTGCATTTGCTGCGAGTTAAATAAATAAGAAGTTTTCCTAATGTGCAGTGATTTGTTGGCTACTCCGCTGTATTTGACGCTACTGTCCTTTAAACAACGTAGCTGGTTAATAGTTGCTAAATAATCTTAGGCCAATTCGAAACTATACATATAAATAATTATTTGATGATTCTTTATACGACTAGAGATGTTCATGAAATAAAATGTACCTATAATATAATTAATAATGCTCAACAAGAGCGATAATGACTTGTTAAGTTAAATCGACTGGCATATGTTGATAATAGACGTTAAACAAGACATTGACATACATACATACATTCATGACATACGTATGAAGTCGTAAATTCCAACCGGTTTGGAACTAATAACTCGGAACTAATTTTTTTAATTATTTGTCAGGAGGAACATGTAGCGATCCCATAACCACAGTTTACCTAACATTTAGTGCATTCCATACAAAGGGCTCGATTCTAACGCACACAAGCGCGTATGTGTACGCACGCGGCGCGCATTGAAAATAGCTAAACAGTAGCATCTCGCGCCGGTATGTGGCCTAGTTTACCTTACGGTATGCATAATAGGCATTTATCGCCACCCCAATTCACTGGCTGTTAGATATTATAAGCTGTGCCACAGCCGCTAGGCGTATATAACTAACTGAATTACCACGCTCTCACCGTACCACCGGTCATTACCTCTCCTAACCCATCCTTCGAATGGGAATCATACTTACTTACTCCGTTGGATCAGCGACCCGAAGTGGATCTTGGCCTCCGGCACCAAGAGACGCCATCTCTCCAGCGGTACTTAGGACGTCCGACCGGTCGACGACCACTTGCTTGTCCTGCATAAACTTGCTTTACGCGATCCTCCCCCGTCCTCTCCACGTGACCAAGCCAACGGAGTCTGGCTGCTTTAATTTGGCCGATGATATTCGATTTGGACACCAACTCTTCCAACTCTTGGTTGCTTTTCTCTCCATTTTTCTCCTTATTCTCTCCTTAACGATACCAAAATTCTTCCCCAGATTTTTCTTTCCAAGTTTCCTTATGAAGTTGGGAATCATGATATGAGATAAATTTGCTTACTTCTATTATGTTCCCTAGTCCCCATCCCAACCCCTGTAAGGAAAAAGGAAGAGTGTAATGGAATGAAGAGAATTCCCGATTCGGTTATATTCCCTATACCCCATCCTTTTGTTTTTCCTAATCCACTCCTAAATCTCCAAACGCAAACGAATTATCCAAGAGCGTGTCAACATTTGTCATTCTTGACTGATATTGGCATGTATCGCGGTGAACTGTGAATTGTCTTTTCGTCTGCTACCGTAATCTTTCCATAAAACATCATATGAAGTCATAACTTTAAGCCTGTGGTCGAAGCTATATCCAAGCTATTGGAATGACATTATTTATTTACTAGTTCGTGCCCGTAACTTCAAACGCGTGGACTTTGAAGTATGTATGGTTAGTGCATTGTACGCTTACCCTATTCCATATATTCCTGTAGGAAATTTGTAATGGATCTGGTTAAAAAATACTATAAATGTTAACCCGGCACCATAAGCTAGAATTATGCCAAGTTTAAATAAAATCCATCCAGTGGTTTTTGCTTGATGTGCCTACAGACAAACATACAAACAAAAATTCAACAAATTGCTGTTTTGGGCTCTGTATCGTTTATATAATGTACACGTTTAAGATAATATTATTTTTCAAAAAATATTTAATGTACAGACAACTTATGATTTTACTATATATGTATATATTTTTTGGAAATATTAGAACATACCAACCAAACAAATTGTCGGTAGAGAAAAACATCATGACAAAAACCGAATGGCCGGGAATTGAAAAATTAGGAAGCACTTGGTTCGTGAATTACTAAATTAAATTGTCTTATATTACATCGCTCTTTTCCTTATTTTCTCCAGAAATCCAATTTCAATGAATGTTTAATTAGAATAGATTTAGAAAGTGAGCGCTCAGAGATAAATGGTACGATGAATAATTTCTCCTATACAATCTAGGTCGAGGTTCCAGTTCTCTGTTAAATCCCGTGTATTCCCGATTTGAATACACTTTATAAACAGGGTTGTCAACAGCCCAATTTTTGTTCAGACACCTTTTAGTCGGGTCCAATAAGCGAACATAGAATGACCGGTCATTTGTATTAATTTTTTTTTAAGTTTCCACTAAAGTTAAAATATCTAGGAAACTAGAACCGACAATAAGGTCCTTTTTATCTGATGATGTCACATTTTACTCCATCTAATCATATTTAATACTAGCTTATGCCCACGACTTCGTTCATGTGAACTTTTTTTTATAGAATAAATGGGCTCTGGGTGGGCCACATGATGGTAAGTGGCCGGGTGGCACATGGATACCTGCAACACCAGGGGGCTTGCGGGTGCGCTGCCGACCTTGCAGAGTCCTGTTCACAGCTCCCTTGAAGAGTAAGTAAGTGTAGTTAGTTCATTGTACTCCTACTCGACCTTGTCCCACGGTAGCCTAAATGTTAACCCGTGGTATAAGCTATAACAACGCCAAGTTTCATTAAAATCTGTCCAGTAGTTTTTAAGTAATGTGCGCTCATACAAACAGATAGACAGATGAAAAATCAGAAAATTGTTGTTTTGAGGACTTGCATCATTCGTAGTTGTACACTGCGATGCATTATATTTTCGAAATTTTTTCATTATATTATTTTAAGATGTAGAAGATAATAAATAGAAAACACAGATCAGGTCATTTGATAATTTTGTTGTAAGGTCGCTCCCCACCCGGTTCGAGTGCAGGAATCCCCGTCCCTTTGGCGCCAACATGAACATTGACAACCTTGTATAGGTTGTTAGAGTCGGTAAGGTTATAAGGATATAGTACCTAGAGTATAGATAGAGTATTGGCTTACAGATCCCTGACTAGTAACATAACGATACCTGAATCATTACTATGTAATATATGTCTCCTTCCATTCCCAACGGTCAGCGTAATTCGGGACCGAATGATTTGTTTTCAGGAAAATCAATTTTACAGTAAACCGAAACCGAAATCAATTAATTTGGACCAAATTACATCCAACACTTAACTTTTTCCTTAACACTTAATCCAACAATTACATTTAACACTTTTTCCCTTTGTAGGTTGAAGTGGTAAGCAGTATTCGCTGGCTAGCTGCTACTTAACACGCTTTGCATACTTACCATTCAACCTGTAGTCTTCCTTTTGTATTATATTTTTATATTAATAACGTATTCCTAAGAATGTCAACTTTCCACTTTTACTTTGCGGTGACAGCCATCATTTAGTGATTAGTGATTTTTAGTACGGTGACAAGTAAGGCAACATTTAGTTAATATTAGGGGTTAAAGTATGAAATTGCCGATTTGTACCGAAAAATTAAAACTCGTTTTTTTCTAAAATGTAACATATTTATTTAATCAAAATATTTACCCTCATTATCTATACATTGTTGCCGTCTAATCGGAAGTT
Organism: Sesia apiformis; assembly: GCA_914767545.1. NCBI lineage: Eukaryota > Metazoa > Arthropoda > Insecta > Lepidoptera > Sesiidae > Sesia > Sesia apiformis. The sequence goes on from OU611962.1 coordinate 5,636,976, forward strand.
CATTTATGCCTTTGCGATAGAACTCTGGGGATGTAGATTCGACAAACTGTGTGAAAGCATTTTGTACTGCCTCTTGGGAAGAAAATTTTTTAACACGTAGAAAATTGTCCAAATCACGAAAAAAATGGGAGTCCGTTGGAGCAAGGTCTGGCGAGTACGGAGGATGACGTATGGTTTCTAACTGCAGCTCCTGTAGAGTTACAACGGTTTCTCGTGCAGTGTGAGGTCTTGCGTTATCATGGAGCAATAATGGTGAAGATCGATTCACGAGTCGAGGCTGTTTCACTGCTAGTTTCGCCACCATTGTTCGAAGTTCGGCACAGTAAACATCTGCTGTTATTGCTTGACAAGACCTGAGAAAGTTATAGTGAATAACACCATGAATAGACCACCAAACAGTTACCATTACCTTTTTATTGATAAGCTTTTGACACTGTTGCGGCGTTTGACCTGGGGTCAGCCATTGCATTTTTCGCTTTCGGTTATTGTAAAGAATTCACTTTTCGTCACATGTCACAATTCGATCCAATATTCCTTCATTTCTCTACCGATTCAACAAGGCAACGCAAGTTTCAACACGCGTTTCTTTCTGCAGATCAGTCAAATCATGAGGCACCCTTTTTTCATATATTTTTATCTTATTGATTTGATGCAAATGAGTCAATATTGTAGGTAAGGTAACGTTAAACCATGCCGCTAATTCCTGGGTAGTTTGACTCGGATCGGCTTCCACCATCTCCTTCAATTCAGCGTTATTCATCTGTGTGGGCGGTCTTCCACGTGGTTCGTTCTTTAAATCGAAGTTTCCATTACGAAAGCGTTTAAACCAAAAACGCACGGTTCGTTCATTAGCAGTCTTCTCTCCAAATGCAGCATTGATATTGCGAGCCGTTTCTGCCGCGTTAGTTCCGCGTCGGAACTCGTATTCAAAGATTACTCGGATTTTCGAAGTATCCATCTTTCCCGTCTAAGCTGAATAAAAAAAACAATTGAAAGTCGAAAATCGAATGTTGCACATTTTTTAAAACAAGAACCTCATAGGTATTATGTGAAAAAAGTTTCACTCGAAAATCTCACACCATGAAGGTTTTATGTCAATTCAAAGTATCTATTACTATAAAACGGCAATTTCATACTTTAACCCCTATTACAATAGCATTGTACTTATCTTAGTATTTAGTTTTGTTTCAATTCAACTATGTAGCTGTTCTATAAAAAATATAAAGATATAAAGATGTGCAAGTGTGACAGTCGTGTGTATTATAGTATAGTTGTGTATATAGCGTGTCAGTGTAAAAAAATCCCTTATAGTGGAAGAGCGTTACACTTTTAACTCAGAACCGGTCAAAACTATTACGATTTTAATGATTCTTTTTTTAAAATTTCACAAATAAAAAATATTATAGATTTAAATATAGATTTAAATTATAGAATCGTTGATATTTTATTTAATTAATTAATTTTATCAAATTGGTAACATAGGGCACACTCAAAGTTTTGCATTCCTGGTCACTCATTAATGTTTGTATTTCGAGTATTACTTTTTTAAATTTAGGATTTAAATTATGGAATACAATCGTTTTTGGTGGGAAATTACTTGTCAATTATTTTTTTAAATCAATCGAAGCTCGCCTGTTGCACTGAAAACGGAACTAACGCGAAGAGACTTTAGTGTACGATTTTAGAGATTTCATAAGTTTGTTTCCTCCCCAAGAGTGCAGTTCTCGATTTTAAAATATTGTTGGACGTGAAGCACCACATTTTAGCACTGTGAGGTATTAGTACGCGGAATTTAATCATGGTCGCGTTTCTCTCAATAACGAGATTCGTGAAGGTCGTCCTTCAACTGCGGTCACTGAGAAAAAGGTGGCTCCTGTCAGGCGACTCATTGAAGAAAATCACGAACATCAATCATAAATTCAAAAGAGTTTGCACAAACATTTAAAAGTTAGGAAGCTTTGTTAGCGCTGGATTTCTTATGAACTCATATTGGACCAGAAACGAAATCGTGAAATGTAGCGGAAGTTTAACTATGAGCGTTCTGATGCTGTTTATGATATTATAACAGGAGAAGAAACATATATTTATTGTTACGACACGGAAAAAAAACCAGCAGTCGTGTGAATAGGTGTCCGTAGGTTACAGCAGATCAACAAAATTGCTTCTCTCTATTATTTATCACCAGTGGAATGGGGATGGAAACTTCAAAATATCTTAATACGCAATCCCATGAACGAGCAAATATTAAAAATAATATATCATATATATATTATAGAATAAAAGGCGGCAGACGAACATACAGTCTACCTGATGGTAAGTGGATACTGTCGTCCATAGATATCCGCGATTCATGCCAACATCATTCCTGAATGACACACGTTGGCACGCCTCCGGATGCGCGCCTACCTTATCCATCGGTCCAATATTCTACAGATGCAAATCTAACTCCTGATAAAACTGTGGATATCGAAAAACTTGGGCTCTTCTGCACGCAAGTTTGCATGGAATGCAATATGGATACTTGCACTAATTACTCACTAGCAATAACTTTAGATAATAATGAAATATATGAGGAAGAGACAGCAAAAGACACTTCAATATATTTTTAATGCATATTTTTTAAATAAACTTGAATTAAAAAGAGAGTCGATATAATTACCTTTCTTGTTAATTTAATTAACTTTGTTGATTTTTTTAATTACAAACATCACGGTCTCTGTTTAGGCGATTGTTTGAAACAATACATTATAATAAAATATAATACGTGTGTAAAATGTATTAATTAAAAGTCTTTAAAATATATATTATTTTATTTTTAAAAAATTTGGTTTATCCAATTCCACTAATTATGTTTTTAGTTCCGAGATAATACTCTTTTTTGGCTACCGCTCCTCCACTATTGTTCCTTTGTAAGAAATTAAATCGATATAAAAGTTTGCAATACAATAATTCCTCCATTTAAGTATTTATTTATTTATTGCACTAAGTGACAAAAGGCGGACTTAATACTTAAAAGCATTATCTCCAAGTCACCCTTTGTTTATATATTACCGATGGACACCTTTTTCATTATCCTTGTCATTATCAGTGGCAGATCCAGGATTTTGTTGGGGGGGGGGGGGGGGGGGAGCTTGACCCAGCTGAGAGCAGGTAGGCTTTATCAAGCTTAAACACTACTAATTAGTCAATTTTATTCGTTTTTATGGACAACTCACGCTTGACCAAAAAAATTACTACGCCAAAATTGTTTTCACAAAAAAAGACTTAATGGTTCCTAAGACAGTTTCCCTGTATCTCTTATGGTTTCAGATTTCCCCATACTGTCCCAGTTAAAAAAAAACACACTGATATGTGCCGTTTCGTTCTATAACTTGTTGCCATCTTGTTGGTAGTGACATAATACCGTTGCTGTAGAAAATTTGGGTTCTTCGGTCAAAAAATTGCGATTAGTAGTTTTAACAGCCCTCTCTTGATCTTGACCTTACACTACCTAAAGAATTCTGAAGAGACCGAAACAAGTGTAAATCTGAGGGCGCAAAACTACTAGAGGGCGCTCCCAACCAAGCTCTCTCAATTTTTGCTGAGTGGCCAAAGATATGTGTCGTCTGGCGTTATCACGATGAAAGACTACACCCTTTCTGTTGATCAATTCCGGGTGTTTTTTCTCAATTTCTTGCTTTAGTCTCATCAGCTGTTGGCAGTAGAGATCCGAATCGATGGTTTTGCCCGGCGGTAACAGCTCATAATGAACGATGCTCTTCCAATCCCACCATACACACAACATCACCTTATTGCGCGTTAATCCGGGTTTCGCCACAGTCTGTGGAGCTTGGCCGCACTTAGACCATGATCTTTCGCACGTTCTTGTCGTAAGTGATCCACTTCTCATCACTAGTGATCAATCTTTTAAAAAATGGTTCGGTTTCATTGCGTTTACACGGTTCATTAGATTTCTTTCAGTGAGCTCGTATGGTACCCAAATATCGAACTCTTTTGTGAATCCAGACTTTTTCAAATGAGTCAAAACTGTTTTGTTGTTAATGCCCAGTTCATCAGCAATGTCGTAACTACTTATATGCCGATCTTGCTGCAATTTTTCACAAATGGCATCAACTTTATCGGTAACAGGGCGACAGGAGCGTACTGTATTTTTAACATTAAGATTTGTGCTACTCTTACTGACACTGCGTTAGGTCCATAAACAGCACAAATTTTTTTCGCGGCTTGTGTCCCATGTTTCCCTTTTTTGTATTAAAACTTTAAAATGTATCGAATTTCTTCGTTAGATTCACTCATTTTCTTGGACAGAAACACAATTGAAAAATGGTGGGAAACATTTTTTTACTTTTTTAATTCTTTTTTTTAAATGTTACCTTTTTAATGGTATCATAACCAGCCAGGTACAAACGGTTCAATCAAAGATATTGGATTACAACTTCATGCATACAAAATACGAAAAGAGACCCTGACCTCCCTGACCTATTATCTCGGTGAATATACTCGTAGGTACAGCCAAACTGCCTACAGCCAAACCGTTCAACCTGTCTCCCGTCATTGTCCTACGAAGGTACAATTTTATTAGTTTAATCAAAGAGAAGCCACGCTCCACACTAGGATAATATCGGATCACACTAGGATAAGAAAGTAGGATAATATCGTGTTTAATTTGAGATTTATCAGGGGTGGACCCAGATGCTTGGGGGGGGGGGGTTGAGCCCCTTCCCCCCCCCCCCCCCCCCCCTGGATTGTCATCGAGGTGTAATCGAAAATTCTGCAAATATTTAGATTAAATATTACGTACATACAATATACATTAAATTAAGTAATGACATTAAAAAAACAAGCTATTCGATATCATATACTCGTACTTATAGGATTGGTTCATCTACAGAACACCATGACATTATTTTTTTTCCTTTCCACCCTGAGAGGGCACCCTCGCACCAGATGGAGCAATAACGTCCCCACAAGCATACAAAGGCACGGACAGGTGTGTCGATATTAGGGAATAGGACGGACATAGAGATAGAATTGGTAGAATGGGCGTGACCTTTCTTTATATTACGATAAATACTTTGTCACTAATATTTCGTGTATCAATATCGATTGATAACAAGATTTAAATTAATTGAAATATACCCTCTTAGTTATTTTTTGTAACTACTCAATAATGAAACCTAAACTAAACACAAGAGAGCACTTTCATTTTAATATATGTACCTAGTTTTCAAATGTCACGTTACCACCATTTTCGGCATATTAAAATTTAAAATACACTTAGTTTTGATTTGTTCTGTATTGTAGAAAAAGTATGTATAATTTAGTGCCGTGTATAGGATAGCCTTTGCAATTAGTCAGATCATTATGGGCAAAAAAATATGATAGTTGAAAATCAAGTTTCTATAAACGATTAGGTATTATATCAATGTCATTAAACTAATAAAATCGTTCTGTATTTTATCACCCAATATTAAATATTATTTGAAAGTATTATTCATATGTCGTTATGAAGAATGTAGGTATCTATAAATATAACTATTCTGTTACATTTTATATGTTTACATTTTATACATAAGTACATACAAATTATTTGAATTAGGTCACCACAATACTGCCAAAGAAGAAACATAGAAGGGACTGAAATTAAAATATAATTGTATACAAAAATAGCTACATATTCGTATATAAAGGATATCTATCCGTGTGGATTGCCTATCTGTCTGTCTAATTTATACTGGGCTGTGTAGATCTATCTATCTGCTTATTACTAGCGCTCTGAAATTATCTAGATATATATATATATAGACACTAGACATACTGACAAATTGATATGGAATCTGCATAGCTCGCTGAGCGACTTTATAATTATCATTTATTTTATGAGACAGGTGAACCGTTAGAGTTCACTTTTCGGCACCATACGACTGAACTAACAAGACGTCACAGCATTGCAACAATAAAAAGTTTAGTTAGAATTCTGTGTGCTCCTTTGTTCTCTTTCCTGAGACCAGTGAAATATCAATAGAAACGCTATTTGTTTGTAATCTTTTATGCATTTTCATTTTATGTATCATAATTTGTATAGTCTGCAACAAGCTAATGTATTCTAAAGTATTCCAAACTAACATTTATTAGTAATAAATGTTAGTTTGGAATTATTACTAACACTTTTAGGTGTCCATTGGTATACATTTACCTGGTGCTGAATGTACATTATTGTACATATCTATTATACTGATCCCACGGATAAAACGTTTGAAAATTAAGACAAAGGGAACGCATACAAGTGACCAAAACCGCCCAATGTGTACATTATACACTTACGTGGAAACCCTAATCTGCTAAGGTTTATACTGAAGGACCCCTTAAAGTTAATTTTCCTAAAATCTTACGGTCTGTTGTTTATCCACCAGAAATTAAAGACCCTTTGAATACCTTGCACTTCACCATTTATATCCGGTTTTGTAAATAAGGCAGGGAGCAGGGTAGGCCATGTTATTTTAGGCGATGTTTATAGGGCCCCACGTATTCGCAGCAAACTAGTTTGTCGACTAACCAGTCGATTGGTTGACCGATAAGTTGAACATTTGCGGCGAAAGTAATCCCCAAGTCTTTGGCACGAAATAAAATATGTATGTTACTGCCACTAGTTTTATAATGGGAATAAATTAAGTTGTGACCAATTTGTTTTTTTGTTACCAGATTTAATCCCAAAATAACTAACTTAATACCATATATTGTTTTTAACTCAGATTTGCTAAAATGTGTTCAAACTCTCCTAACTGTTGTTCACAGGGAAAAAATATATAAAATAAATAATGGAATTATTATTATTCTATTTTTTATTTATCTCAGTCAATTGATGTAAAATACATATATGTAATGTAAAAACTTATCATTATCTAGCATTTAATACTACACCGGCTAAAAGTCTGGACTCGGGAACTGGCACAGTAAACCTATTAATTTCACGGATTGATTCCTGATATCAATCAATCAATCAGTCCTGTTATTTTGTCTTTGTCATTTGTCTTGTTAAGAATAGTCAAATGTCTAATTAAGTAATATATGTTACAAACACTGCACACAGCAGTGGTTAATCTGTAGTGGTAAAATAAACATTTAACCCACTTTTTTTAAATAACTTTTACTTCGCTCATTTCAAAGTTCATTTTGGTAACACGATAAGCAAGCAAACGAAAACCAATGCACTGAAAAAAAACAACCATTGAAAGTATTTAAAAAGATTGTTTGGGTGGATGTGTAAACAAAGCGGCTGTCATTTGTATCGCACGCTTCGGCAGAAACGTCGCCCCTTGTCATCGGCACCTACGATTTTATTTATAACATCCGTTTTAAATAATCATTTGTTTTTTTTTATTTTTTGTTGTCTTGGTCGCAGACACGCAGACTGCTCGTTTGATGGTATATGGCAAAAAAATATGGAAGAAGACGGCAGATAAGCATCTATGCTCGTCTGTTGTCATGTAAACTGCAGTCCATCTGGTGGTAAGTGCATACTGTCGCTCTGTAACATCCCCGATACATGCCAACACCAGCTCAAAGGCGACCGGAGGGCGCGTCCCACACTGGGCTTCCCGGCACGTGGACACCATTTAAGGACTCGTGTACCTCATCGGTTGTCGGTCCTGCGGCAAATTTGACCTGCTCATTGCCACTACGGCTAACTAATTCTATAAGCTATGTCATTCATATAAGTCATATAAGCTATGTGTTATTCATTACTATAGAATTTACAATAGAACAAATACATGGAAAATATGCACTTTATTTAAAAAAAGTAAGTTATAGCAATACATCGATAAAGCATACGCCCGGTGTATAGAGATCCGGACGACGCTAAGTCAGAGATACTCTGACTTTGCTTCGACCAAACAACCGAACAACTCTGACTCAACCGAAGATAAAACGAAGGAACCATACTCTAACCATACGGTTAGAGTATGGTTCCTTCGTTTTATCTTCGGTTGAGCTCGAAGCTTTGACGTTGTAAAATCAGAGTAGACCTCCAGAGCCCTAAACATTTTTTTCAGAATTTTTGGCCGTCTGTCTGAACGCACATTACGCAAAAACTGCTAGACGAATTATAATGAAACTTGGCACAGTTTTAGGTTATGTGCCGGGTTAACATTTAGGGTACTTTTTATCCAGGTCGATTATAGAGTTCCCACGAGAATCAAATCGCAGAAAATAAGAAACAAGACGTAAGGAATGGTAACATAGTGACATAAGGTGGATAAACATCCTTTACTTTTTTAATTCTCAGAATGTTTCCTTGTTTTCCTTCACCGCCGAGTTATAATTACCGAGGTAGTTATAATTTACAAATCCGTAATTAAGTAGAAACGTAAGTAAGGGCTGATGTTTGAACTCATGTCCTCATGAATAAGCCTTTTGTATAACTACCGTTGTGCCGTGAGACGATGCTAGGTGTGCCGCAGTGTAACCTGGATCACCCAACAGGAAAGTGTAACCTCAGAATACAGATATAACGTGGTAACCAAGGGCACGAGCGTGACAAACGATCAGCGGTTTTACGCACTTTTTCACTTATTCAGTGATTTTTGACTTTATGTATTCTTTGATTTTTTTTATTATTTATAAGCCTACTTTTAATTACACTTATTTTCGGGTGTGCCGCCAAATTTGAATAGAATATAAAAGTGTGTCGTAAATGAAAAAACAAACTGTATTAAAGCACTGGGAAAAACAAAAAAACGATTTTTGAGATCTACTGCAGCAGTGAGACAAATGATTCAAATGTATCTATAGCCTCTATTATAGTACTGACTGAACTAAAATATTGTGTAGATAAAGATAAAGATTAGGTAACGGAAATGCCGATCGCCGATAGCTGAGCGGTTATGATAGGGCACGCGATCCGTAGTACGTTGTATACGTATCGAATATCGACCATTTACTCGATTGTTAAAAGGTTTTAATGTATAAATAAGAAACGTTTATTTATTAGACGTATGTAATTTTAAAAACCAAGCGCGAGCCGATGAGAAAATCGATGTTTGGAGTGACTTTACTGGCGAAATGAAGAAATAAAGTTGTTGACGAAATAAGTGTAACGAAGAAATAAGTGGCAGTGGGTAGGCTATACATGTTGCAGGACCGATAGCCGATAGGGAAACGAGTCCTCGAATGGAAGCCATGTACCGGAAACGTACGTGGAAAACATAGTGTCGGACGCACTCCGGCCGTTGGAGCCGTCATGAGCCGTTATGATTCTTTCATGATGTTTCCTTTAAGCGCCGAACTAGTGATAAATTACAAATCTGTACTTAAATAAAAGCAGTAGGCCAGAATTCGAACTCATCGACGTCTACGAACGATACTCGAGGGGGCGAGTGTACGCTGCATCTCCCCAGCCGCTAGCGTGCTCGACTGCCCCCGGTACCCTTCTCTCGCAGAAGGCTACCTTGAAATGTACTTACTGCATTTCCTAATTTATCCTTTTTCCCCAATGTACGTACGCGTTGCTATAGTGAGTGAGTTATACCAGACCCCATTCTCATCCCATACTATCCTATCTCCCTCCATTTTTGCAACCCTTTCTTCAAATCCATTCATATCTCCAAAGATAAGTAGCGCATCCGGGAGTGTGACATCGTTTGTCATTCTATACTGTTGTAAATTCTGTACTGTACATGTATAGCAGATATCTATGAACTACAGTACATATCCAATTACCATCAGGTGGACTGTATGCTCGCCTGCCGCCTTTTTTCGATAAACGAAAACCACACGTAAAATCAATCCATTGGTTTTGTGAGATCATTTGATGAAAATTGTTGTTTTCTCGAAAAAAATATCATTACAGCTTGGCAATCTAAAATGTTATGTAGCTAAAGAAGTTAAAACTTTCGTACAGTCAAAAGATTCTACATTTGTGCCTCACCTACTATTATACGTGAAACATTCTGTTTCCAACAGTACAGAATTAATTTCGGGGAGAAATTGTGTAATCCGTTCCTGTGTACTTCTCTTTGTTGTTAACAGAAAAAAAAAAAACAAATCCTTAATTTTTCTGCAGTTAAATAAAACATTAAATACAGGTAGTATTAAAACTAAGTTTGATATACATTTTACATACAAAAATATCACCAATAAAAGTGCGACAAATAAACTGTGTATCAATGTATATGATTGTATATGTTTGTATTGTATTGTATGTATTGTATCTCCATATTTATAGTATATGAGTATCAATACTATAAATGTTTCTGTGATTATATATAAAATAAGTTATAATCCCACTGGGTGAAAAGTTAGCTAACCTAGTTTTTAAATTCATTATCCTTCAGTAAAAACAAATTACTTTTGATACTTATAAGAAAGTTGGAAAATAAGTATAAATGCTTAAAGCTCGTAGGTGAGATCCGCGGAGGGGGCGGTGCGGTGCGGAAAGGCGGAGCAAGCGGCGCACCGCGGGGGGAATAATCGATACCCCCATAGAACCATAAGTAGGGTGGACATACGCCGCGGATTATAGCTTTTTGCGCTAAATGAGATTTGAAATGTCGCCAGTGATTTTGGAAAGCCTCTGAACTTATTTTTTTCATTTAATTATTCAACTAGTATTCACTTTCACTCTATATTATTCACTAGTATTATTCATTCTGAACATTTAATTAGTTATTCGAAATAAATAGTTTAAAGTAATATTATAATTACCATAGATATAACCGAATCAAAAAGTTAAAGTAAATTACAGTAATTAATAAAAATAAAAAACAAATGACACTCAATGGCCCACTGAAATTCAGTGTCCTTTCCGTGTCGTGGGGTCCAGAGACTTATAAAGACAAATACGAACAATTTAGACACAAACATCCCAAACAAACATTAGTACGATCGGAAATCGAACCCGGACCCTTTCGTACGTCACTACTAATGCATCTAATAGTGAAAATATTAAGGGAAACAACATTTCAAGATATTTACCTAATTTCTAAGCACGTTTTTTTGTATTCAATACTTCTATAATTGTATTCAATGTTTAAGGGGTACAATTGAACATTTATGATTTTTCTTTCAGTTCTACAACTCGTAGTTCAATTTTAATTTCCATGAAATATTTACACAAATAAATTAATATTCACTCTTATTCAAACACTATTTAGATTAATCACTGCTTATTTCTTTGTCACTGTCTAACCCATTTACAGTTTCTGTTTCTAAAAAAAGGACAGGTAATTTTAGACTATTGTTAAATTTAATAGCGTTTATGAGTAAAACATTAAATTGAGAAGATATTGATTAGTTTACTTATACTTAGTTCCAAAATCCTTGTCACCTTACAATCAAAAGTGAAGCGTCCTAAACAGCGGTGCGGCCATGGTGCCCCTGCACTATGTAGATGCATAGGGAAGTTTACTGACCTTTGTTTTGGAGATTTTCTCACGCATCACATCAAATTATAATAAAATGAAAAATATAACATGATTAACTTTCGCATTGTGTCAACTGGTGACCACGGCTAGTGTAACCCGCGCTGGCGCCGAAACGTCGAGTAGAAATAAAAGGTAAGCAAAAACCTTTTATTTTAGGCGTTTAGAGCCGATTTACAATATAAAATGAAAAATCCTTGTCACTGCACGGCCATAAGTGAAATGTTCTAAACAGCGCGCATCGGTGCGACTTGGTGAATGGTGTCCCCGCATCCACGATATGCAGCTTGCAGCGCGTGGTGGGTTCACTGACCTTTATTTTAAGGATCTTCACACGAAACACTGCCAATAATTCGGTATATCACTACTCAATGGTTTGACACCAATTGATATTTGATTGTAATGAAATATGTACAATAATAATGAATTGTATGTAATTAATCAGTAATTGTAAAAATGTTAAGTAACTTTCGGCATAAGTACATTTCAGAGATTCTTCTAATTGAACGATAACACGAGTGAGTACTATTATTCTTCGAAATTCCTATTATGGTCTGAGTAGTGAGTGATCGTTGCATTTTTAATTATATTTTTGAAAATCATATTTCTTTTTAATTAATTAATTATCTAATTAATTAGAAATAATTTATTTTTAATTAAATGTAGGTATATATTACCTTCCCAATGTTTGTATTCAATTACAATCCAAGGAGTATTAACACCCTTTTCAGAAGAAAAAAGTAGGAAGAAACTCACATGAAGAAAGTGAATATGTTTTTGGAAGAATTTTGTAAAAAAAGTTGGTGTGAAACTTTACACACAGTTAAGATGTAATACATGTTGTTTTCAACACAAGAATACTTATGTTGAAACGTTTTCATAACCGTATTTTATAACAAGTAAGAAGGTTATTATAACTATTGAAGAGGAAATTTCCCGTTTAAAATTATGGCGCGAAATATTCATAAATATATAAATTATCAAATTCTCATATGTGTAAATAAACATGTTTTGTTAATTACACAATTTATGAAGTTTCTTTGATTTGAACATGAACTTTTGAACTAAGTACCTAATACTTAAGTAAAGTTAAAACTAAACCGAATGTACTAAAGAAATGTTATCTGATGACAACTTACCAGATGTGAAAATATATACAATGTATGTTAAGTAAAATAAATATTTATATATATATATATATATATATTATTTATAATATTATAATTTAAGGTAGCATTAAGCAAGGGTAATTGTACAAAAATGTATTTACAGTAAAAAAGCATAATGCCAACATAAGTGTGACAAACGTGTACCCTTTTAAGCGAAATAAATTTAAAAAAAAATGATGGTCTTACAGGAGGCCTATATCACCTTCAACTGAAATAAAAAAGTAGGTTACTCCTATATTCGCATAGACTATCTTTTAGTGAAAGTTGTTGAAAATTGAATTTGAGTTCAAATTCAGCTATTCTCGAGCACGCTGTAAATGAATCCGTTCAAATACGATATTTCCTTTGGCTTATGTACGACTTGTGTATTTTTGTAATTTACGAGTATTGTACAGTTAGCAACAGATTAGTTCACCATTCGCTTTAATTCTCAAGTAATAAGGTCTAAAATAAAATGGTTTTGTAATCTAAATAAAAAATAAAATAAAATAATCAGCGTTTAGCTTATTAATCTTATTATACAAGGCAGCTAAATAACAAAAAGGTATGAAAGCTAACTAAAATACATTTGCGGATCACATCCTCTTTTATAAAAGTATTGATTTAGATATATTCATTCAAAACCCACAATTTGAACAATACGGCACCGCTTGTTATTACGGACAGAATGTAGTCAACTTCTATGTCATCAAAACATTTACAATTATAAAATTTCACCACCAATTTCTTACAACCTTCCTCCTTTTCGTTAAAGTCCATTTTCTAACAAAGTTCCTCATAAATTGAGTTACGCAGCCGTATGTATATTTCTGTTCCTATCTGCTACTCGTCCAGCGTATCTTGGCATGTAAGACTGTGTTTGCCTGTAAAGAATACAGATTTGTTTGCGTTAGAAGGCAGGTCATACTTCGGTGGTGGTACCACAGCTTCGTGGTGGCCAGCGATGGGATGACTCACGTCAGTATCAGCGCGCATTCTTCACTCGCCTTGTATCCGTTTCGATGCGTTTTTTACTTATTTTCGGTTTACATTTGAACTTCTGTCGACGCGTGCAATGGGTCATTGTAGCCGGTCTTACACGAGTAGTGTTAAACATACATTCATAACCACATACTATATATATAGTATCTGGAGCTGAGAGGTAAAGAATAACAAGCAATAAAAATGAAATTCGACATTGTGAGTAAAAATAAGTCTGAACGCAATTGAATTGTATATCTACCATTTAAATAGAAGCTACTTTTGGAATATATTATACAATTTATACACATAACCGTCAGCATCTGATGCTGAAGCCGGAGGTGGGTAAGGGAATTCCATGAAATTTGCAGGTACAATGGTGGTGTTTGGACTCATTTTTTGGAGTTGTTTGGTTCAATGAACAGTTCTAATTAATAGATGAGAATGATGTTGTATCCCACAGCCGTCTGTGTGCGTGGTGCGTGCGGTGTAGTTAATAGTTAAAGAGGAATACTTTACATGTGTAGACGTCAGTGTATAATACTGGAGCAGAAGGTGGTTAACGGAACTCCTTGAATTTTGACGGTAAAACTATAGTCTTTGGACTAATCTTTTGACGATGTTTAGTTCGAAAAACAGTTCTAATACATAGGGGAAGACGATGCTGTTTCCTACAGCTGACTGGGTGTGGCTGACTGGGCAAGATTTCTCATTCACATAGAAGACCGTGTTTCGGAGCCGAGTAAAAGTTGTCAAAGCTCGTGTCTTTTCCTTTCGCAAAACACTCGACAGTTAAAAACCCTCTAGACACTCGTAATTATCAACTTTTAAAAGGTTAATATAAAAGAGACAAAACTAAATATTTTGAAAAACCCACGACGGTTAAAATCCATTAATTAAAAAAAAACAGTCTGCAATAGTCGAATGCAACCTGCCACGTGTCGTCGTGTGTAAGGTAATGAATGAATATAATGAATGATCGAATGTAAAAGACTGAACATTCATTACTAATCATTTCACACGACGACACGTGGCCGTCGTGACAGGTTGCATTCAGCTTACGAATTTATTTTACCCTTTTTAAGGTTTTTTTAATTCGTGGTTTTTAACCGACGCGACGTAGGTTTTTCAAAAAATTTAATTTTGTCTTTTTCCTCCATGTACTATTCTTTACCACAATAACTACCTATACATACGTCCGTTCTGGATCGGACAGGGTTTTAATACCATTCTATATGTATATACGAGTAGAAACAATAATGCTACTAGTTTAAAACACAAATCAAATAAAAATCATAAGATTTCCGATTGTAAAGGCTTCAAAATTACTTCTTTAATCTATACTTTTTTATTTTTTTTTACTAGCCCGGGAGTGAGGTAAAACATATTGAGGAAACCCGCATGTAAAGAAATCTGGAGCACGGGCGCCCATCAATCCGCACTGGGCCCACGTGCTGGATTATGGCCGAAACCTCCTAGTACCTTTAATTGTAGTCTTGAAGCATGTACAATTGTAACATTGTAGCCTGAAATCGTATCGAATATAAAATATTCAGTGCTATCGATCGACATGAACTCATTATCATTCATTCGATATCATTCCATCAGCCTATGGCTTCAACTTCTTCAAGGCATTCGGTCCATCTGCCTAGAGGACGTTTCGCGCTGCGTTTGGCGGTACGTGGCCTCCATTCGAGGACTCATCTGTCTACCCCATCAGTTATCGGTCCTGCGGAAAGTATGCGGAAGTCCTGCGGAGCTATGTCGATCACTTTAGTTATCAGCGTGAGTGAGATTAAAATAGATGGAAAAGTTTACCACACCATACCTCTACAGTTCTCCGATGAAGTCGAGGCCGTCCCCCCTTCGCAACATCAATAATATTAACCGGCCTTCAGATATTACATAGTATTCCGATACAAACCAGGTATACACCAGTGGTATAAACAAAGTATCGACACGTACCTGGGCACTTCTCACCGACCGCCATTCGGTGCTGCCCTCCAAAAGCCTTAAGTCGAGTTTTGTTCCTTTCGCCGGTCATTCACCAGGGGAGTTCTTAGATTCGTTACTCTATACTCAACATCATATTTTACTCATGTACTTACTCTCCTTTGCTCTATTCTGTTCAACCCTTTGATCCCACCATACTTAAAGGAGCATTTCGAGTTCCATCCTCCTGTGTATCTGCAACCACGTTCTCATGTTTTTTTTTGCTGGAAACCCCACTACACATTTCTAGCTTCTATACCCAATCCTTTACTGTACAGGCTGTCAGATTATATATCATTATTTTTCTTAACTGATTTCCTTCTGCGCTTACTCTGCACTATACACATTCGGTGACTCTTGAAAGAATACATGAACTTTGGTTATACCGAAAAAAAAGGCACCGGATAGCGGCCTCTCTCAAGTTTCATCATAATCACACTCATTGCCTACAGCCTTGTCCACACCTGGGCATATTTGTTTCAGCACTTTGTATCGCAACCGAGTCCCAGCATATTTCTCAGGCAGAAGTCTCCGTGTAACCATGTGCCGATACAAATGCCTATACATGTGCCGACATCTGTATAGCGCGACTTGTTCCACGCTAACTAGTGGAACGGACCAGTGTGGCTGCGACCTGCGTCGAGACTGGTGAGGTGAATGTTGCGAGTACAGGTCGCGGAGCATGTATTGTAACTATGTGTGTGCTGTTTGCTTTCATATTGCTGTTATTCAACTGTGCCCGGGTACAAGTTCGCGACATGTATTGTAATATGTATCTCGCCGTGATGGGGACGAGGTATAAGTACTGAAAGTACTTATACCGGTAGTAGTAGCCAGATGAAGAAGAACTGAAAACGTTAAACATGAACTTGCTTCGTTGTCCTGTGTATATAAAAATGGATGTCATTTCAGTTATCTAATCTAGTAATCTTAGCTATTAAGTAGTTACATATCTAACCAAAAGTACCTCAACTTAGCTTACCTAATATAACTTACTTTATAATGACCATTAATCAGTCAGCTGTTCTGAAATGATATAGCGTCATATTCATAGTCAATAATTATTGTTAAACGAGTCGTATACCATAGCATAGATACTATTAGGAGGACGGGGAGAGCGCACGCTGCAACACAGCCGCTGCACGCATTCGACGTTACCCGCACTCACAGAACACTACCATAAAATGTACTGCATTTCCCACTTTATTTTATTCCTCCTATGTACCTAAGTATTTTGGTAGTGAGTGAGATATGCTAGAGACCATTCTCATCCCATCCTACCCTATCCCTTCTTACTTTCCCAAACCTTTCTTCAAATCCTACAAACGTTTTGGACTGACGTTGGCATGTATCGCGGATGTTCACAAGCGACAATATCCACTTACCATCAGGTAGACTGTCTTCTCGTCTGCGACCTTTACTATCAAAAATACTATTAATCTCTCTCCTCACAGCTGGATATACGCCTCTCCCAAAGCTCAACACCATATTCGGTATTTTGTTCTTCTAATCGAGACACCATAGGCAATTTTCTTTGTTAAGTTATCATTCCACCTGGTCGGAGAACGTCCCACGCTACGCTTCCCAGTAAGCGGTATGTATATAATGTAAACAACAATGTATATAATAAATATCATATAATTTTCCGCCGAAAATAACAGTACTAGCGGAATATTAGGTGCAATATAATAACATTCAGAATATTTTAAAACCTTATTCAAAAATAAAGATTATAGGTACGTTTAATTTTGATTTTGTTAATGTCATTCTCTCATATCGATGATACATTACTACAGAAAACCCTAATATAACCCTTTACGAGGTCACAAGAGTTTCTTCGACCGTTTTAGTTACTTAATCTTTTCTCAAATCATTATATTTAATAGAAAGTAATGAATTTAATTGACATGTTGGTTTCAAATAAATTGACAATTAATTCTTTAGGTAATAATTAATTTCAATACGATTCAACTTATTTATTTCTAGTGGACAGATGCTGAATTCCTCAATAAATTATATTTTTATAACTAGCGTCTTTCTTATACTGAAGTATTTGTTTAGGACATATTTTTTGTTTGTATGTTGTATGTTATGTATGTATCAATTATTGTCCATTGATATTATGTACCTGTTTTCTGCAAATTGATAGATATGATTTGATTTAACACAAATATTTAGTTTATTTATAACAATTGCCAATAACTATAATTTGCTATAATTATTCCTATCTTATGATAAAATACAAATAAAATACGCACATTTCTGTCTATCACTTTATAGAACTGCTGGCCCGATTTTGATAGAATTTCTATTGTTATCTAGAGGATTTTTCAAGAACCATTTTTGTATGAAAAATTAAGCTATAAAAATTGATAATACCTATTCTCTTGTTGAGAATACCTATACCTATTCTCTCTATGTTAGAGTATAGACCAACTACTTCCAAGAGAATAGCGTTGCAATAGAAACTAGTCAAGTAAAATTAATCAAGTCTAGTTAATTTAAAATCTATGCCAAGGTGCTTTATATCCTTATTTTATTTTATTTCAATGCAAATGTAAATTGGTCGAAAACAATATTAACGTACATAAACCTATTTGTTCTTTGTGAGAAACAAAGTTAAACAATAGCATATTAAACAGATGTCAAACTGCGTTAAATGTTTTAAAAACAGGTCATTACCTATCTCAATTCAACTTATTAACTAAAACAAGAACGGCCAAAGCATTACACGCTCTACTATCCTTATAATTGGATTGAAATTTATTTGACAATTTCACCCTAACCAGGAGCCCTATTGTAGCTTCGGGAAGATGTAATCTCTTATTTTATTATTACCTGAGATGAGAGGGACACAGAAAATGCTTTTCGTTATCCAATAAGAGTCTTTATAGCATTGCAATAAAGCGTATTTTTATTTATTGTATTGTTTACGTGTGGCGACTCTTCTTGAAATACTTTGCTTCAAGAGTGTTTGCTATGGTCCATAGAATATGACGAATACGTTAATTTGAAGTAAGTTTGAGTTTAAACATGGCGTGGTTTCGCAGAGAATGTTAAAACTTGAATTTTATGTCATTGAATTAATGTTTGATTGAATTGAACATTGTCTACACGTGTCATTGAATCACGGTGACGAAGAAAGGATTAATAAATGTGTTAAAAATAAATTCATACCTATACATTGATTTCCTCGCGAGTGGTAAAAAGTGTTGCTATATTTATTATTACTATTTTTTTTAAAAGCGGGTGCTATAAAAACATAACACTATTATTTATCATGTATCTATTTTATAATTTAACCAGTAATAATAATTAGATGAACATGTGAAATTGTTAGCGTAATAAATAATATGGTACCTACATAATCATATTGTATAATACCAAAATGTGTGTAAAACAAACTCTAATTCTCTGTTTTATACGATATAATAAAGAAACATTGTTGTTTAAAGAAAATCTTCTTTTTGTAGAAACATTTTTAATATGGAATATTTGAGAAAATCGTAAATAATCAGTACAATTACTTTACATATGAAAAATAAATGGAATGAAATATTATGTACATAGAAGTCTATTATGTACTTACTTTCTGCGGTAAGGGAAGTGATTTATAATCTTAAGTTTTTTTAAATTAAAATACTAATGTAATTATTAAGTAATTAGGGAATTAATATATGATTCCACTTCGACTTCACTACATAATAGCGCGCAGCGGTACAAACTACCATATCTTCGTATTGTACAATCATAGTATACCAGCAATTCCGACAGCTAGTGTCATCTATCGCAAAACACCGTAAACTAGCGTCAAGCGTACTGTTGTTAGAACTGCGCTGGTATTTACATAACATAAACATATGTAATGTAATCGTTCATCCGTGAACGTACAAGATATTTCATTACTTCCTTTATTGATTTATATGCAATTGGTAAATATTTGGAAAATTACTTCTTATATTTGTTTTCTTCTATCTCAAAAGTAGTCAAATGCCTTTATCTACTAAAGTTTCTTTGTACATTACGGTTTCAGTCTAAGAACATAGGAACGTTTCATTTCGGTTCCGTTTAAAACCAAAATTTAATCGATTCAGTCCACAAATAGTTTTCAAATTCTTATAAATCTGGTGTACACCAGTGTGTTTAGAATAATATTAACCTTTATTAACCGGTATTTTTAAACCTTAAAGATATATCTATAGATAAAATATCACGTATAGTTAGTACGTATAGTTAGTAACGTATGCGCAAATATGGTTGGTACTTACTAATTAATTAATTTGGCCCTAAGCTGCTGATATAATCGAACAGCAGATTACTTACTTAATTATTTACATCAAAGAGAGTATGGACAAAAGTAGGTCATTCATTAGTTATTATTGGACTACATGCGAAAAGCATTCGCCAACAGAGCGTCCGTATACAATCTTTTTGCGTTCATAAACGAATTATTATAGTGACTTTAATGTTTATAATCGTTCTTCTTAACCGACTGAATAGCTTTGTTCTACAACGTTGTATTTGCGGTTGACGCTACTTCGCAGCCTGTGCTACTTCTTTGTACTTCGTACGAATTTGACGCTACTTCGTATTCGCAGGAATACGTTGATAATAAACTGGAAAAGAGTATGTATTTGTTCGTACGCTTGATTGACCGATTGTATCGACACTGCAAATCGGCATAAGGGACAAAACAATGTTTCTGAAGGACGAATACAAATGATTTTTATAAACAATCCTTTGTAACTTAATGTTATAACCAACAATAGCGGCAAACTGTTAAAGTTTTTTTATCGAATAAAAGATGACAGGGGACGGGGAGCAGACAGTTCACCTGATAGTAAGTGGATACTGTCGCCCCGCGACATCCGCGACTTGCCAACATCAGTACAGAATAACAAACTTTAGCACGCCTCCCGATACGCTGCCTGTCTTTGAAGATTTAGGAATTAATTTGGAGAAAGGTTTGAGAAAATGGGGATGGGATGAGAATGAGCTCTGGCATTCTCACTTACTACCGAAACGTTACACGTACGGACATTGGGGGAATAAGATAAAGAGGGAAACTCATACCCCGAACAGTGGTTCATGGACAACTGCACTAATTCGTCAGTGAAATAATCTGGGGCATATTGTTTGCAGTGAGCCTGCGTGGTGGAATTATGGCTTGGAACCTACTCGTGATTATTAGTTAAGGCCCTGCAATGGGATGTTATTCTTGACAATAATTTATAGATGTCGCACTAACCACTAATTATATCTATGTAGGTACTTAGTTTATCGGGTTTATCAGTTCTGAGTACTTACTAGTCAATCAATAGAAGAGATTGAGATAAATTGATTGTTCGGTAAACAAGTACACTATCCTACTTATTTTTTTATTAAACTATTATTTTTTATTTCATATTATTTATTATTATTATTATTTTATTTCAGGCAATTTTATAGTTGTTCTTTATCACTGCACTAACAAACTACCGTGGCAGTGTGCCAGTTTTCTAATTATGTAATATCTACAGACTTTTACAAAATTTTTAGAATATTGTAAATTAAGACTGTAATCGTTATGCTGCTGTCCTGAGAGCAAACATTTCAAAAACATAAGTAACATTATATTCGGAAATTAAAAATAAACAATAGTTTTGTTTTATCCAAAAGTCCAAGTCTCTATCTTGATTTTAAATTAGCAATTTTTGTTGGCATATTTCATCAAATTGCACTTGTGCCCTTTTTTAAGGCAGTAAACACATTAAATATTTTACAAGGTTGAATGATTTTTTTATAGTTGGGGAACCTCTTGACCATAGGTACCTATTTCATTTGACGACTATTTTGTCGTATCATTAGTATTAGTAACAATGTTAGGAAACTTCTCTATATAACACACTAGCGACTCGCCCTCGCTTCGCTTCGGTTTATAAGATTATTATGTAAAGTATGTTTCAAAATTTCAAAATAAAGTATTATATTAGACACGAATAATATAGCTTCCTATTTGTGAAAGAATTTTTGAAATCGGTTCAGTAGTTCCAGACATTATCAGGGTAATCTGGGCTAAACACACAATTTTACCTCTTTATACATTAGTATAGGTGAAAAATGAGATGAGAAATCTTCATAAACAGCTATAATTAGTGAATCTAGGTAAGATAAGAATGTAAAATCAAGTTCCGGTAATTCTCCTAAAGATGGACACGAATCACAACACACAGCAAAAGAGAAAGATTGGCACGAAAGTTAGTTATGGCGTACAAAACTTTAAAATGGCGTTGTTCAGTTAAAAATTGTATAAAAAATAACATTTTAATTTATACTAAAATTATACTATTATACTATTATTTATGAGGGGGAGAGTGCACGTTGCAATCCAACAGCCGCTGGGCGCACTCGACTGGCCACGTTACCCCTCTCTCACAGAAGACTACCTTGCAATGTACTGCATTTCCCACTTAATCTTATTTCCCTAATGTACGTACGTGTTTCGGTAGTGAGTGAGATGTGTCAGAGCCCATTCCCATCCTATCCCTCCCCATTTCCCCAACCCTTTCTCCAAATCCAGTCCTATATCTAAAGGTAGGCAGCGCATCCGGGGGCGTGCCAACGTTTGTCATTTTGGACTAATGTTGGCATGTATCACGAATGTCTATGGGCTACAGTATCCACTTACCATCAGGTGGACTATATGCTCGTCTGCCACCTTCGTCCATAAAAAAAAAATATATACTATTTTCCATCAGCAGAGCTTAACTTGGTATACTAATTTAGTACTGAAAACAAAACAGCACGCTGTACTCTAGTTTCACTCAGGTGGTATTATAATAGCATTGAACGTCTATGGGATACATGTTATAATTTTATCGTTCAATAGGCTTCTTAAAGCTCTACAACTTTCATAAACTTGGGATTACTGATTTATAAATATCCATGTATTTAGTCTATATCCATCCGCATCAATAAAATTATAATACAACTGAATTTTTTCTCAATTCTCGGACACGCACGTGTAGGTACTCGAAGATGTTTTCAGTGATTCAGAGTTCAAACCTCATCACGACCTCAAGAATTTGAGTCGAAAATAGATAATCCTAATTCATTGCCGCTTTCAATATACTTATTATGTATATTCATTATGTATGTGTACTTAGATGACGGTTATTATTTACTTAACATATTAATGGTTATTAATTATTACATGTCTGTTAATTAGTGCTCTGACCTTGTACAAATATCTATTTCTGTGTTTCCGACTCCAAGAGATATGATAGGTGCTTTGAAATAGGTACCTAGTTGTCAAAATCAGTTAATGTGGGTACCTTTTAACTTTTTATATTTTATCTAAAAAGGAAATAATTTACATACATATTTAAATTTTCAAGGAAGATCTATAACATGCGGTAATTCTATTCCAAACAAACTTAAAGAGAAATTTAAACATACTACACACACTACTCATAAGGAATACTCACATATATGTGAATACTCACATATAGGTCTATAGGTATAGGTATAGGTCTATCTATAGGTCTATGTTACAATTAGACACTAGTTAATAATCACTTAAGTGTTGTTTAAGAAGAAACGTACCGTCAGGGCTCGGCTTATTGATACCATCACACTGGTGGCGAATAAGTCATTATCAATAGGCAACTTATTAAAAGAATTTATAGCTCGAGTCAAATAGAAGTATTTTCTATGCCCTAGTTAGAGGTACAATATAGATTTACGCACATTAACTGCTGTATGTATAAATTAACACTAGCCAAGAACTCTGGACAATCAACTGATTGTTAAGTTAACTGTCCCATACCATACCACCAGCCCGTGTCTCTCCACTGCTAGATATAGTTCTCTCTCTAAGACTGCCACGACATACGCTCTTCTGCTCTTCTCGTTCATCCACTATCGACGACTTTCTTCAAGTCGTCAAGTCGTCAGTCCACTTCATCGGAGGCATCCCATTCCCAAGGCAGGCAAAAAAAAAAGGGCAGGGCATTTTTTTTTTTATAGAGAAGAGGGCGGACGTGCAAGCGGTCTCACGTGATGGTAAGTGTTACCGCCGCCCATGGACACCTGCAACACCAGGGGGTATGTGGTTCCAGTGTGTGGTCTCCATTCGAGGACTCAACGCTTATCGGTTCTGCGACATATATGTCCAGCCCACTGTCACTTCAGCTTGCTAATCCTTTAAGCCATGTCAGAGTTCTTCGTTAGGGATTTTGTCAAGCACAGAGAGTACGAGCATAGCTATTTCCACCGTTCGCTAATTCACCTTTTTTATTTTATTCGGCGAGTATTTATATCTTGCACAGATCGTAGCACACTGCAATTCGAACTTAAGCAAGGTGACTAAAGTTTATATTTCAAGCTCTAAACTGGAAAAATAAGATTGCACTACAACGTTGTTTTTGCGGTTGGCGCTATATAGCCACCTATTGAATAGGTTAATTGATTAAGCTATCTAATGTATCGTCGGCCAAAATCTTGAAGCTGGTTTTGTAAAACATGGTAACCAAATTATTGATAGCTGGCGAAGCCGCGGATAAAACAGAACTGGCATTAAAGTTCTTAATACAAATTAATTAAAATTATTTAATACGCAGACAAGTATGAAATATATAGTTTCGTAATTAACATAACGGATAGTAATAAAGTTGTCCATTCACCGAGCAAAATTACTAATTCTCTGTGAAAATAACATCAGCGTGAGTTACAGATTAATCAACTAAATTGAGAACCTAACGCCAGCCGGCACGGCACTTCTTTGCCGGAAATCTAACTATCGGTAGATAGGTCGTCGGATCAGTTGGCCGACTAGTCGATGAAAATCCATTTCCATGTTGCTAACACGAAATGACACCGTGTTCTACGCCATGTCGCACACAGCTTTTCTTCTACTACACTGGTAAACGCTGTGTACTCTTATATAACGAGAAGTAGCAACTTTTTATTGGA
This sequence comes from Sesia apiformis, assembly GCA_914767545.1. NCBI lineage: Eukaryota > Metazoa > Arthropoda > Insecta > Lepidoptera > Sesiidae > Sesia > Sesia apiformis. Next base: position 5,661,469 of record OU611962.1, read on the forward strand.
AAAGCTGTTAGTTGTCAGTGTGCGATAAATTTATATTACTCGTAATTTCAATTTTTGTGATACAATCGGTTTGTACAACGTAATACAATTGTTTTGACACAATTTTCACCTTTATAGGACATTGCCCTTTAGGGCAGGGGCGGGATGACTAAAGCCCAATATGGTTCGGTCAGTCTAGCCGAGTCTAGCGCCTTCGGTATGACTATATCTCAGAAAGACCTAAAATTTCTTAAGCAAATCACTTCAAGTTGTAAGTAAAGTCTTTCCTGATTTTTTACTATGGCAAAAAGTGATTTCTAACACTAAGTCCGTTGTCTTCACAGATCTAATATTTTTGCCTTTAAAGTGCCTAGTGTTTGTGTATAATGTTTGTGATAATCAAATAAAAGTATGAGACTACATTTTTCATATGCTTCCAAGAAGTCCATCGTTGTCCTCAATAAACCTACTATCACTTTACTGAGTGACTTCTGACTTATTTCGACGTGACTGGATTTTAAATTAATTTTATTGGATTTGGATGGAGTGGAGTGACAAACTGTATTTTAGATTGTTATGACTTTAACAACACATTGAGAATATATAGGTACTAGATATGTTATACAAGCACTCTAGAGCAGGCACGTTAGAGGCTAATAGTGTTCTATGTTCAGTATAATTGTACTTATGTTTCAAATTTGACCCTTTTTAGATTGCCAACCAGGCTTCTTTGATAAGAACGTATGATCTGTCATCTAATCTATTCCCATATCGATGGACTTTAATTACGAAGAAAACTTGACCGACTTTTTGACGGAGTTATTGTAGAAATTGTGTAGCGTTTTGTGGTTTAATATTGATTGTTTATTAAACTTCAAAGTGTTTTTGTGCGTGGTGTTTGTGATAATCAAATAAAAGCGTATGACTGCGTATTTCGTGTACTTCCAACAGGACTGATTTACTCCAACGGGACTGGACATTGACAGGATACATTTTAGACTTTGAAATTGTTTATTACAAAGAAAACTTAACACTGGCAGAATATGTTAATTGCACCATTGTTATATTATATGAAAAAAAAAAAAGAAAACTTCACACTGGCAAAATGTGTTAATTGCACCGTTGTCACATATGAAAAGAAAAGTCAGTTGTCAAAGTCATGTCAAAACTTAATTTATGGATTTTATGAAATATCATTTTTTGCGATAGCAAAAATATTAATCTGTGGTTAATATGGTTCTTTACAGTTTCTATGATTTATTTTATAATAGTTATTTCAAGGGAAATATGGTGAAAAAAGGTAGTTTTGCATATATAGGTACTTCCTTTATAGGACTTTACTTAACACATCAATAAACATAGGCCAGGATTTAATTTCAGTACGCCGATGACTTGATCCAAGGTCCTCTTTTTGTGAAACTATACCTTACTACTAGTTCAAAGCCTTACTAGTTTCAAAGTAGCATGTCCGCATTAGAAGTGCCTACCCACTTACTAGCGGGTAACGCTCACCGGGGTGACTGGAACCCTCGTCTGACCTCCCCGAATTAATTTTTGATCAAGAATCAGGGATTAAGGCGTAAACTTTCCAAATTACGACACCTATTCTTTTTTAAGGCGTCATTGTTTGCCGTTGCACGCTGAGACTGATATTGGATTCTGAAGCTAAATATCTGCATGTACTCGTACCTATAATATAAACATTCTTATTGACATTCTTCATATTTGTACAGGTTGTACTTGTACGTAGTTGTAGGCTTCTGTCTTATAGAGAGCTTCCTTACTTTAGTTAAAACATTTGTAACCGACTGAAAATATTTTAAAATAAATTATATATTTTGTGTACCTACTTAAATGATTTCCCAGTAGGTTTCTTGAGAACTTTATAATTTAAGATAATTTAATTGTTAAAACGACTGAAATATTTTTACAGGAGATTTTTTGAAATCTATAAATTTAAGATTTAAGTCATTGTATCCGGAACCTGCCCTTTTATCGTCCACTGGTGGCCGTGGGCCTCCTTATGCACATTGTACTGTGTGACTCGAGGGAACGCCACGCTGACCAAGCGAGTTGGCGACTCCACTCTTTTTAAGGTATTTTAGTTCCTCCTTAGTTACCCCTTAATCGCCTTTTAAGACACTAATGGGGAAAGTTAAGGCGTAAGTTAAGGCGTAAGTGAAGGCTACCAACACCACATGACACTCATTGTACCTATATTATAACAGCCACAAAAAAATTTTTGTGTGATATATCTTAAAACATAACTTTAGACCTAACTCATTCGATAAGGAACTAAAAATTATTGCAGGAGATTTATTTAAAGCTTTATTATTTAAAATTTAACTCTTTTGTAAAAATATTTTTGTAGATTTCGGGCGAGCTTTACGAGTATGCTGTGAGGAATGAAATGCGTATAAGTATATATAATATATATAAGTCATTATAATTCGTATTTTGATAAAAAAATAACCAGTTATAGGTGTCTGTGTAAGTTCTTTAAGAAAGAAAAGTAAGTAAGAAACTTTAAGTAAGTTGGTATTATAAATTTGTTAAACACTATAAAAATATATTTGCCAAAAGAAAATTGTTCAATTATCACTTCAGTGAAATCAGTATCATGAACGGAACACAGTAACCATAGTGTCAGGCTTCGGGAAAGGTTCGATTATAATCTATATATACCTAGGTCGCTTTATTATATTATTATAATACACTAATAATTAATTCACGGTGGCACGGAATATATGAAAATGGTAGCGTGGAAATTATTGTATTTTTAATTAAATTCCAAAAAACGGTAATAATACGAGTACATTTCTGTATTTCTCACTTTATTCTATTCCCCTAATGCACGTACGTCTTTCTGTAACGAGTGAGACATGCTCGACAGAGCCCATTCCCATTCCACCCTATCCCTCCTTATTGTCCGATTGCTATCAAATGTTAATATAGGTACAATGATTGTAAGAATAGAGCTAAGAAATAAATCAGTCTGCATTGCAAATCCAAATGCCCTTTCTCCAAATCCATTTCTAAATCTCCAAAGGTAGCGCATCTAAAAAATTCAGCCCCAATATGCTTAGTCGTGTGTGGTAGCGACCTTATGAGAGGCTTATATGCAGCAGTGGATATAGGCTGATTGTGTGGTATACTTAATATACAGGCTGTCCCAAAAGTCAATGTCATCTCTTGGAGGGCTGATAGACCAGCTCATAACTGACCTAAATAACAAAATATGACTTAGTAAAAAAATCATTAATTTTCAAGATAATGGGTACATTTATGAATTTTGAGAAAATCAACAGCTTGCATTAGTTTCTTGTGTGAAACAGCTACAAAATTGGATATTCTAAGATTATAATTTATGTTACGCAGTCCTGAATAACCCCGCTATTGATCACAGACCAAAATAAAACTAATAGTGCTAATACCTTTGTAAAAAAAAAATATTTTTCCCCGATTCACGAGTTATTGATTTTTTATTAGCTAACTTCGACTCTTACTGTAAAAAAATGTACCATGTTAACCTGGCAAGTTATTAGTATTTATTATTGTAAGGTATTAGTATGTTGACTAGAATTGATCAAGCTCTATAACCTTTGTCAAAACATTTTTTTTGTAAAATAGAAATCTATTTCCAATAGACACGTGCCATCTAAGGTTGCCAGTTATAAAATCACCTTTTCCCGGACATTTTTATTATTTCGAATTAGCAGCAGAGCCTCATTAACGTAACATTAATTTATTGATTATTCAAAATAATCTACTACACACTATAAAGGCCAATTTATTAACAAAATTAGATGAATATCACAATTTTTCAGCTTCTTTTAATGTTGAGGGTCTAAATTCATTGTGATGAATGAAAGGCACCAAACAAGTGGCGGTGCGACGACCAAGTAGCAAAAAGAGGCCGATCTGTTGCGTTGATCCGGCGATAATTATTGAGATACAAAAAAAATTGAAGCGTCTAAAGAAATTGCCGCTAAATACGAGTAGCCACCCGCAGAGAAAATGTTGCTACCATTTTTTTGCCCACATTTGACTTTCCTAGGAGGCTCTTCGTCTGGAAACACCACAACCGTTAATTGACGCTTAGTTAGTGGGTCATACTGATAGATCCAACTCTCATCTCCAGTAATGATATTAAATATATTCCGGGAGGGCTCCATTTTCCAATTATACAATCATTTCCACCATGCCACGCGAGCTTGTCTGTTCAGTAGTCCAACCCAACCCAACGCGAACGCGAGGAACCCAACGCAAGCAAAGCGTTTGGTGTAAAATTTCTTGAATGACCGGCGTTGAAATTATAAGAGTTCTCCTCTATCCGTTTGTAGGTAGTTTTTGGGTCTTCGTATAACATTTTCTTTACCACCTCGATATTTTCATTCGTTACAGAAGTTGCGGGTCGGCCACTTCTCTCATCATCTTTCAAGAAAAATTTTCTTTGTTTAAATTGAGAAAACCATCTAAAAATTGTTGTACGGGACAGTGCGAGGTCCCCAAAAGCTGATACTAATCTATCTTTTCACTCACTTTCATTTAAACCAACTTTAAAATCGTATAATATCATTGCACGAAAATGTTCTCGTTCGAATTCCATTGTTGAAAAGAAAAGGGCGCGAAATGCATTAAAAAAGAGAATACTATATTTTTATTTTTTCGTTTTGACTAAATGGCTTTCGGAATTCGAATTTCAAATAGATGATGTTTTAAAAACGGTACAGCTCAAATGAGTTCTCTTTCTGAAATTTGACAAAATAATCTCAAAATTTACCTAGTCACCCTATGTACAATTGATAATTACTATATTTTTTTATCATAGTGAGCATTTTATCATAATGACAAACTGCTAGACATGAGACATACCAATAAATTGCGGAACAATCCCGGAAGTCCCGGAGACCTGGCAGCCATACATCTTAAACGAATCTTAAAATGGATGTTTACCTCTTTAAGTTTACTCGACATGTTAGCTGGGTTGCACCAACCATGGTATCGTCACTGAACCTGACAGGAGCTAAATTAAAAGTTACATTCAATGACTTCTATGTATTCTAGAAGTAATTGGTTACATTTCTCATAGTCTAAATGTGGTAGGATAAATGTGATATACTTATTTTTTTCCATAGCAGTAGGTACCATGTATTGAAGTAGACATCACTTCTTAAATGAAGGTTATACTTCTAGATAGAGGTAGATAGGTGAATGTAATAAGATTATTCATTGCTTGTCCTACGTGATCGGAACACAAAATACGTACAAGTCTGTGAAGAAACAGCGGACGCACTTGGATTTTTATTAATATACTAGTGATTTGATGGTGGATTCGCTTATACCCCGTCAGCACATCAAGTTGATTATTGGATATTGGATACTAAACTATCACTTTTTTGTATATTACTCAACCCTTTGACATGCTATCAAACGTACGCTAGTAAATGAATCAATATTTTTTATAAAAAGCAAGATTTAACAGTTATCCCCTCCAATACAAAGGCAAAACTTAAAAATTGATAGTGTTGGTGTGTTTTGCGAGTAAACGAACATAAATTTAAAAAGCCATTTTTATGAATAGGTGGTGTGAAAAGGTACCTACCTGATGGTAAGCGGACACTATCATACATGTATACCTGCGACATGCCAACATCAATCAGAAATGGCGTATTGGCGTCATGAGTTGACTTCCTTTATAGATTTAGTAATCAGGATTTAGAAAAAGGATTGGGGAAATGGTATATATTGGATTGAAAGGTTCTTTGGTCCCGTCCCTATTCGATGGGATGGGATTGGATGTAATATACTCCCGAATGTAATGCCGAAAGGCATCCCATTGTCGACCACCTTGTTTTCCGCTGTGCCCTCCGCTCATACAGAGGGAGAAGCAGAGACCGTCCTAGTTTCTCCATGCGCCCCCCAACAGCGAGGGCACACAGAGAAACACCACCTTCTTGGAGGCGAGAGACCAGACTGGCAGCTAGGATATTAGCCAACAGCCACCAAGAACTCCCAAGAAAGGAAAAGTTGCTGACTGTTGCCCAGGGTGCACCTTGCCGGATCTGTTGTTGAGCCATCGTTCCCTGCGGACGTATCCAGAGGGACAAATGGACCAGCGACAGACCGAACACACGAGAAGGTTTCCCGGCCTAGTCACCCCCTGACCCTGACTTAACGCAAAGCGACCTAATATCGACCTACTATCTAAATACGACCACTGAGTTTTTTTTAACTGATATATCGAAATCATCACTGAATAATCACTATTTCGAATTGGAAGAGTTGCATATAGCTTCATAAGTATATTAACCATATTTAGCAACATTCTTTAATTGATAAAAATCCATTTAAAGAGATATTAGATAAAAATAAAAAAACTCTGTGGTCGCACTTAGGTAGGTGGTCGTTATCACCTTTGCGTTATACCACTGAGTTTCTCATAAGTATAAAATATATTTATCACTAGTTTGACAGTGAAGAAAAACATTGAAACCCTCGTGACCGAGAATTAAATATGGATCTGGGGCATATATAATATTCGCCTATTTACACTGAAATCAAATTTCCACACTGATCCACACAGATTTCAGAATATGCATTATCGTCCGCTCGTGATTATAAAGGGAGGCCTTTGTCCTGCAGTGAGCAGTGAGCATTAATATGAGTATCTGCTCGGTGAAATAAAACACCGTAAAAACTAAATATTTAAGTATTCATATTCAGATGCATGTACAATACCCACCAAAACGAATTGAATTCGCGTGGTGAATTTATATGGCTCGAGACCACCCCGGGTTGCAAGGAAATTCTGCAGTCGGAACTTGATGGATGTTGTAATAAGAATGGCACATTGCAATGCAACCAGCTCTTTCAGTGTCCATTGCTGGACATGGACCTCCTTATTGTCTTGTGCGTGAGGGGTGTCAGGCCTTAAAACGCCACGCTGCCTGGTTAAGTGGGTTGGCGAATCCACTCTTTTAGAGGTGGTGTAACTCCTTAGGGCTTGTGATTTTACTACACCTCCGGGAAGACACTACACGGCTCTACGACTCTACAAACATCAGTCTCATATATCAGCAACAATGTCTAAATTCAACCAAAGTTTGCCAATCTAATATTTCCCCCTAATTCATAATTTTCCAAGCGAGCCGCATCGATTTACCTAACTTCCAATAATTCTCACTTTTTATACCTGCGCGCCTCAAATCTATCTACAGTTTCATTTCCAACCGTGATCACTTCCGACGTTTACAGCGAACAACACTCCAAACACCCTCCCAGTTTCTCCCTGCCTCCACTTGTCACCCTACAATCACGGTAAAACGGTAGGTTAACTTCTTATACACCGGTAAGGTGTGATTCACGCACACACATCTACCTACTTTATAAACGCGTTGAAAACTCGTAAGAGTCGAATAAATGACGTTACTTCAAAGTTCCTTTTTTAGAATTAATACGAATGATTAGTACGTATCCAACTGTGTGTAACTGTGAACATTTGTGAATAACATTAAGGTCTATGTAGTTACCTAGGCCTTAATGTTATTCACAAATATTCGCAGTGAAGACGTATTAGTGCTATATAGTGCCTAAATTTTTTTTAGATACAACGTTAAGAAAGAAGATCGGTTTATTGTAAGGTATGAATTGTAAGACTTATAAGGTAAGAGAAATGTAGATCAAACTGAAAAAATGGCTGCTTACGCTCAACTACCACCCCACGGAAGGTCCTTTACACACTCTTAAATAGTGGTGCGAGCGTACTCACAGAGACACACACCCACACTACATGAACACACGCACGTGAACACAAGAGCGCTCACTCATATATACACACAAATACACACTTATTATTACGCATATACATTACACATACATTGATTTCAATGGACCCCACGACAGGGGATTCTAGTGATAGGTCTAGACCTATCACTAGGATTCCCTGTGTCGTGACACGTGTCGTGTTATGTCATATATGTATTAATGTTAATATTAGGTCCTTTACCTATGAAATTGCCGTTTTTTATGGAAAAATTCAAATAAATTGTTTTATGTGAAAATTATATATTTAATGAGTCGAAGTATTGTTTATTATTATTATTACCAATGCAGTTTTGCCATTTTAATGAAAGTTGATTGATGCCTCTGCTGGGCCTGGGCCCAGCCTGGGCCATTGATGCCTGGGCGCGGGAATCGATGAATTCTCTGAAGGATAATACCGACACAGGACAATCGTACAATCACCATGAGCTTCTTTTGACTCAGTTTACGTTTGGGACATTGTTTGGATGTGTCTCCTGGGTTCAAATCATTGTGATGAACGTTTACGATTATCATACAGGGTCTACTTCTCATCACCAGTTTCAGAATTCAGAATACGATTCGGAATCCCTTCATTTTTGTGCCGGTTCAACAAAGTAAGGCAAGCTTCGATGCGTGTATGCAGCTGAACATCATTAAGCTGATACGGTACTCACGTTCCGAGCATCTTCACTTTTCCGAATTAACGCAAATGAATCAATATCGTTTTGTCACTTACGCCGATGGCAGCTGTTAACTCAGCCGTGGTTTGAGATGAATCCGCTTCCACCATTGCTTTCAATTCGTCATTATCGACTTCAGTCTCCGCTCGTCCACAGGGCTTGTTCTCGACGTCGAAATTTCCAGAACGGACAACAATCAAACCAAAAACTTACCATGCGTTCGTTTGCGGTGTTTAGTCCGTACACATCGTTAATATTGCGTGCCGTCTGTGCTGTATTACTGACACGACGGAAGTCATATTCGAAATCAACGCGATTTTGTAACTGCTTTTGAAAAAGAATGACAGACAGGGCTTTAAATTGAAATTAACTTGAATTTGGAATTCCATGCTAAACGCAAAATACCTAAGTTCAAAGTGGCCACTATGAACAAACAGCAATTTCATAGGTAAGGCCCTAATATTAATGTTAAAGACAGTATGTGGTAATATAGAAGTTTGGTCATATGTATACCTACTTTATATGAGACTTAGCACAATATTTCATCGTACTTATTTTTGTTACAGAGGTATATTACGAAAAATTGCACGGCTAATTAAGTTAATAAGTTAATAATTAAGCTAATTTACGGCTTATAAAGCTCAAGTTAGACCCCACGTGGACCACACCCCTCACACCTCTGGGCTGATGCACCGAACTACTAGCTGGACCCGTTTGACTCCGTCCAACGACGTGCTCTCCGAATTGTCGACGATCCCACTCTCACAGGTAGTCTAGACGCGCTTAGCATCCGAATAGATGTTGCGTTTTCTACCGTCTATATAATGGGGAATGTTCTGAAGCAGTGTTGTATTTGATGCCAATGTCGGGTTTTTAACATTGCACTGCTCGACATCATCGTGCGGCTCAACCGCACTTCCACATAGTGTCGCGAATATGAAAGTTGTGAAATGAACTGTTAGCAGAGGTTTTTCCATTACGCCACGATGTAGGGCTTTTTTATACAGCTGTGAACAGGATTCTGCAAGGTTGGCAACGCACCCGCAAGCTTCCTGGTGTTGCAGGTGTCCATGGGCGGCGGTGACTGACCACTTACCATCATGTGGCCCGCCTGCTTGTCCGCCATCTATTCTATAAAAAAACACTAATAACTCAATAAATACTTAATCATTTATTTACAAATAACACGTTACTAAAAGAGGTTTAAAAAAAGGTAACAAATGGATACTTCTGAAGCTCAATTTAAGCTCTCTTTTCATGGAAGACACATAGATAGCTCAATCATACCTACTGAAATTTGTAACAATACTAAACAGCTGTTTCGCTCTGCTATAAAGTCAGTGCTTTCCAGTTACGGCTTTGTTATTTTAGGTGTGATAAACCTATTTCAATATTTTTTCTTTAAAATATGAGTGACACACAAATAAGTAGATAGTTTATTGTAATTGAGTTTTTTGAGTATAAACTTCCAAATAGGTTTAGTTAGCGTACCGTTTATATTCTTAATGCGCTACCACCTCCTTACAACCTCCACGAAAATTCCTGTACCAAGAAATAAATCCATTATTGTGAAATTGTCGCCCTGAGCTTTGATATTACTTGTGTAAGTGCGTAGACAGTATTTTGAGCTACCTTATTTCTCTTATGCGTAGTAAATAATTGTACGTACTATGTTATTTATATCTTTTATGTTAAAGCCTTTTAGCTGAAATACTTTATACAGATTCACACACGCATACACATCATAATATCATCAGCCTCTCAGATTTTGATTCTTACTCTAAATCTTGTACTACCGCTTCGCAAAATCTACCACTCGTTTCGCCTTCTTTTTTTGTCTTCGGTGACTTTTTAAATTCCAGTTTAATGCTTGCAATACTTTATAAAGTTGTATATATTCTTGGCCAAACTTAGTAAAATTAGTCTGTTATACAAGTCTCCGCCGTATTTTCTAAACTTTGTTATCAACGAAGTAATAGGGGTTGATGCGAGCAACTAACTGCATACTAACGCTCGTACAGAAATCGCAACGAACTCTAGACGAGCTATATTTACCAGCTTTCGCCGAGTTCGAAATGAAATGAATGACATCGCGTACAGGTAATGTTTCCATTTAATAATAATATTTCATATATCCAAGATCCAATAATGTTAGTAATAGCAGAACTTAAAATGTATGTTAGTGAAAAAAAGAAACTTATTTAATATTCAGACTCAAACAACGCAACCAGAGTGTGGAGTCCCACCGGAGGGATAATGTGCTCAGAATGTAGTTGGAGCTGGCCCGCCCGTGTACCATCAGCCAGGCACATCGCTTCCTCATGATCACGTAGAAGTCGTCTGGTCGTGCTTCCGTGAACATGCCCGACGCGCTGCGTCGGGCATCGGCAGCCTCATGGTAATGTGCAAATAATGGATAATGTGTTTCATATAACACTAGATTTCATATAATGTTATAGAAATTCGTTACGTGCCTTACATCATTGTTTGTTATCTTTTCAAAACATTGTCTATTTATGTTGTTTCTCTTGTTTTTTCCGTACAATCATTTGTGTATACATCTTTTGATGAGTAAATTCACTACTGTATATTCACTACTGTAATCACTACTGTAATTCAATATTATGTTACATTTTACTTTCTCACTTGTTAATAACAAATGTGTTATAATATGTATCTGTACTTACGTATCTATTTTTACTATATACAAATTATTTCCCACTTCAGAATCTATTAAGAACAACTATAGAACGAAGTCCCTTTGTTTGAAGCGATGTTTTATATTTCATCCATCGCTATTCCCATCAGATTTTGATTGCAGGTGTATTACGGCTCTAGCTAGGCCCCAGAGGAGAAATGGACCATGATACAAACACGAACTTTAATAAAATGCCCACACAACTCTCAGTTCTATTTCCTTTTATTTGTATGAGTAGGTAGATGAAAAGGTAAGCATACATGTTTCATTTCAGTGCTGTGAAATTTTACTGTGTGATTTTTAATCGTTTCTTAAGTCAATGCAAAAGGTGGACAGAGAGTAAGTCATTGTTCTCCATTATCTTATCTACCTACTGCATTTTTATAATTTAATATTATGAACATTTAGCTACACCTGATAACAAAATCGGATTTACTGAATACTTTTCGGATACTCGGATACTTTTCAGGATCCTTTTCAGGATCGGATTTCAAACTTTCGTTTGAAATCCGTTTTCAATTCTTTATTGCACTCATGCTGTTAACATACAGATATTAAAACATAGTATATTATACACTTTAAATGTAAATGTAGTAAATGTTAAATGTAAACTGGATGAAACAGATTTTATTTCCGCTTGAAGCATTTATAGTATAAGAAGTTGTCGTCAGAATTTAGACAAACCTCTGGTATCTAGAATGAAATGCATATACACCTGTAATGCATTTAAATTTTGGGCATTGGTGAGTCATGATAATTTTCCTTTTTTTTCTTCTCGTTTTGACATACTCGTGATATTATTATCCCCGCCATGTTAACTTCCCATAACCTAACAGATAGTTTCTCATATTAGCGTCGTTCGCGGTAAGGATTCAGAACTGATTCGGAACTATACGCATGCGCAGTTCAAATAATGCCGTTCGCGGAACACACAGTTCAGAATTTTTAGTTACAGTTCTGGGTTCGCGGAACCGTCGAACTCGATTCAGGATCGGTTCAGAATCAGTTCTATCAGTTCTATAACTTTGGCAAGAATCCGTAGTTCCAGACATGCGCAGTTTTTACCTAACGACATTTGACATACATGCTGCGGCTATATTCAGTTGGTTAGAAACTAATAAACTGGTTAAATAGTTAAATAAAATATAAATTTTATTAATTTATTAACGGTTAAATAAAATATGGTTAGTTTTGTTTGTTGTTTATATAAATAAGTTTATATAATACTCTAATAAGAGTAATCTGTTTTGGTGGGTCCACTTAAATACTTGCCAACTTAGGGGTTTTCCCCCCAAATATAGGGAGTAAATAAGTGGGATGGGGGTTTTTTTAGGGGTTTTATATTTTTACGGGTATTTTAGGGATTTTTTGACTCTTCATATATTTTTTTGAATATATATTTTTCATATATTATGTGAAAGTATAGGCCCTGGGACAATCCAAACTATAATAGCTAATCATATTTATTTGTTGACCTAGCGACTTACGACATCTAGTACAAATATATTACAACTACTCTGTGGTGACTGGTGGTTATTGTGCCTATGCTTACTGGAAATACATATGTACGTTGATTAATGTTTACTTGTTTAATTCGATTTTGTTGTTGTACTGCTGTGCCGACAAGTAATTTGTTAATGATGCCTAAAGAAACTAAAAATAAAAAAATGTACAGTCAGAAGTACACGTAGATTTGGGAAACAGATCCAGATTTAAAAGGTAAAGAAATTTCATTGCATGTTTGTAATTTATATTTTTTCTTTTATTATATATTTTTTTAGGGGGATTTATAAGTAATTGGGGCGATTTTGGGGGTTTTTGACTTAAGCTTTAGGGATAAATATTTTTAAGAGTTGGTAACACTGCCGATGACAGTAGATCGTACGCAGTTTGGTTCCGAAATCGTTCGCGGAAATAAAAATTACGAATCGGTTTATAACCGAGCATGCGCTCTACTACGATTCCAAATTAGTTCAGTACTAGTCCAGAATCAGTTCCGAATCCTTACCGCGAACAAAGCTATTATTTATTTATGTCCAATATTTATATTTAATTTAATGGTACTTGATATTTGAGAACTCGTCTATCCCATCGGTTATCGGTACTGCGGCAGATATGACCTACTCACCCATTGCCACTTCAGCATGCCGATTCTACGATCTACGTCGCGGTCGGTGACATTAAAATAATTTAATTAAAATCCTAATCGCTGTGAATCTGGTATATAGGATGTACCTAACCGATTATAGAATTCACTAACACAATCCATGGGTTCAGACTAATTTTAACTTATAAAGACATAAATTGTTAGGTTGTTTAGGGGAAATACGTACAAAATGACATAGGCGGCATAATTCGAATTTGGCGGATTCTAGCGCGCAAGTGACAACGGCATCATGTGACCCGAATGGCTTTTACTAAACTGTCAAAACGTGAACGCGCCCCTTTCATTCGTCCCGGTGTCCTGGCCGACGAGAGGTATTTGTACGTTACTCGAGTTTTTTCTTTACGACAAGTTTTTTTGTTTAAATGGTAAGTTTTTGGCTATTGTGCCTACTTGTGTAGCATTTATTTTATCCCTCAAGGATTTGTTGTTGCCTTCAAATAACTTCTTCCAAAAAAAATCCTCTATGTATTTATTTTTGAATTTTGTTTTTTTAAAATGTTGTATGGACAAAACGACATACATAGACAACGGACTCAACGACATAGGTATGTCATTTTGTCCATAAGAGCTCAGTCAAGTAATTCAACTTAATTTAGCTGTTAATTTCTTTACAGATATGCCAAAATGCCACGTGATTATAAGCGCCAATCCTGGCAGGGCCGTCTTTACCAGGGGGTGCAAGGGGTGCGGTGCACCCCGGGCGCCCACCTTTTAAAGGTAATGAAAAAATATAACGCTATAGTAAACAATTACACAATAGGATATTTGACTGTCATAGGATACACAATAGGATATTTGACTGTCATAGGATACACAATAGGATATTTGACTGTCATAGGATACACAATAGGATGTTTGACTGTCTTAGGATACACTCCCGCACCCCGGCGCAGAATAGACTTAAGACGGCCCTGAATCCTGGAGTGCAGACTCAATGCAGAAAGCTATAGAGGAAGTTCGAAGTAATAAAATGGGCTGGTTATTGGCATCAAAAACATTTGGTATCACTCAAGCAACGCTCCGAAGGCCTGCTTTGGATAGTAACAAAATTTTGGAGTCCAATTCGAAAGGTCTCGGATGTTGGAAATCCACCTTTCCATCTGATGTGGAAAGGCAATTAGTTCAGCATTTGAAATTCCTTGAATCTCGTTTGTTTGGATTAACGCGGGCATCGGTGCAAGAACTAGCTTTTCAGTTGGCTGAAAAAAACGATTTCGTTCATAGATTTAACCGACAAAAACAAAAAACTGGACAAGAATGGATGGAAGGATTTCTGAGACGAAATAAAGATATCTCTCTGCGCAAACTCGAAGCTACTTCAGCAGCCCGTGCCCAGGCTTTTAATTGGTCTCTAGTCCAAAAGTTTTTTCAGCTGTATGGAGAGCAGCTGGAGTATGTAGACTTTAGGCTACATCGAATTTATAATGCTGATGAATCAGGCCTATCTACTGTACAAAAACCTCAAAAGATTTTGGCTACTACTGGAAGGAAACAGGTTGGCGTTATAACCAGTGCAGAGCGTGGAACAAACACCACTGTTGTTTGTTGTGTTAATGCTGTTGGTACGTTTATCCCGCCGATATTGATATTTCCGAGGAAAAATATGAAAAATGAACTTGTCAACGAAGCTCCTCCTGGCACTTTAGGCGTAGCTCAACAATCAGGGTGGATGACAACTGAAATATTTCTGAAATGGAGGAAGCATTTACAAAGTTTTGTATAAGCAAGTATTGACGATAAGGTAATTTTGATTGTCGACGGTCATGCAAATCATAAAGGGATTGAAACTTTAGAATATGCGAAACAAAACGGTATTCATGTTATTTATCTACCTCCACACTACACTCATCGCATGCAGCCTCTTGATGTTGCTTTTTTCGCGCCCTTAAAAACTTACTTTAACCAAGAAATATCCATGTGGCTGAAAGCACATCCTGGGCGTGTTGTTACACAATTTCAGATTGCCGGCCCGTTCAACGAAGCATACGGCAAGGCAGCCACAGTGCAAAATGGTTGTCATGGATTTAAATGCACTGGTATTTGGCCTCTAAATCCTGAAATATTTCCCGATTATATGTACGAACCTGCGGACACTACAAACATACCGCTGGAAGACACCTCCAACGAGCGAACCAGCAAACGACTCCTGGTCATGTTTCCATTCCTGGGCCATCTACACAGCAAGAAGACGATCCATCGTCCTCTATTCTTGCTGTCCCCATTGAGGAGATTTCTCCATCCCCAAAAGGACATTTTATTAGTGGACAAGGGAAACGTAAACGACTCGGCAGAGCTCTTTAGTTTTAACTTCTACTCCTAATATGAGGGAAATTAAATCGAAAAATGATCCCAAAGCTCCCCCAGCAAAGAGGAGACGAAACGTCTCTAAAAAGTTATTTGAAGACGACGTTGAAGAAGAAAATTTTCCTAATAACCCTCAAGATGATGAAGAGGACTGTCCATGCATATATTGCAATGATCTTTTTTCACGATCTAAGCCCGGGGAAGACTGGTTGCGGTGCTTAAATTGTTCACATTGGGCGCACGCTTCTTGCGCTGACGTTCCTAGAAGAACCAAGCGTTTCATTTGTGAACTTTGTCAATAATTATATAGTGTTTACGTGTAAGTCATTTTGTCCATAGCATATGGACAAAATGGATTTTGGCTGATCTCAGTTAAACTAAGAATATATATTTTTCTGTTATTTTTATCCTATAAATGTTTGTTAGTTTCAATAAATAAAGAACCAAAGATGATTGGTGTAGAATATGACTATGCTGTGTATTACCAATTAAGAGTTGTCCCAAAAATAAAACCATATGTCATTTTGTACGTATTTCCCCTATTTGTAAAAAAAAATATTCACTTTTGGGCTTTGTATTTAACAAATAAGTATGAAATAATTAGCAATAAACTTATAACAATGATTTTTTCGCAAAAAGGATACATATAATTTTCACGACAATGAACTCAAAATAATTATGAACAAAATTGTAATCTAAAACCTTAAGTAGAAACTCATTGGTGGGTAGAATAAGTTGGCGGTTGAACTCGCGATCTCGCGAATGTTAATATATATGGTACCTCTGCACCATTACCGCTTTAAAATAAAAAGTTATTTTTTAATGCATGCAACAAGCCCTTTCAGTAACCATTGCAGGACATAGGCCTCTTCGTGTAGGTACATTATCTTGTGCATGAGGGATGTAGGGCCTTAAAACGTCACGTTGCCTGGCCAAGCGGGTTGGCGGGTCCATTCTTTCAAAGGTGATGTTCAGAGGTGAGGTGAGATGGTGTTCCTCGGGGCCTGTGGTAACCACTTTGTTATCCCTCAATCGCCTTTTACGACACTCACGGGACGAAATGAGGTTGTGCTATTTTATAGACGACCGACGTCACACAGCACAATATTTTTTAAAACGGGTAATTTATTTCACCATTTTTGAGCCAAAGGTACAACTGGTAGACTGATTACTCTTTTTTGTAAATAATACAAAATACGTATAGCATTATCTCCCAGTCAACCTTTGGGGTGTGAAGGACATGAAGTGGTAGGGGAGTAAATAGATGTAAATCTTTATATATTTATATATGTTGGAGTATATATGCAATATATAGGCTTCTTTTTACGAACACGAAGGGATGTTTATAAGTCAAACTCACGAATAGGTTTCCTATATGTTTCCTAGGTGCCTATTTCACGGAAACTTCCACACACGGTACGTTCCACTTCCACTTCGGGTACCTCTACGTGTTTCTATATAAATACACTTCTTCATTAGTCAAATATAAAAATATATAATGTTTACGATGCGCACACTAGGCGCGCACCTGCCTCGCGTTACGCGAAAGCAGCCCGAGGAATGTGCACTCGGGCCCAAATGTATTAAACTTACTCAATATATCTCCACCAAGATGGTGGGTAAGCACAATAAAGGTATACAGGCCTCACTTACCCCAGGTGGTTTTGCCCACACACAAATCTGGAAAGTGTACCTACGCTAGTCCCTACTAGACGTGACCTATCTTAGTGTGATTGAATAAATACATACATTCACAATAAATACTTGTGTAGTAATCCAAGTCTC
The DNA here is from genome assembly GCA_914767545.1 of Sesia apiformis. Lineage (NCBI taxonomy): Eukaryota > Metazoa > Arthropoda > Insecta > Lepidoptera > Sesiidae > Sesia > Sesia apiformis. Next base: position 5,678,888 of record OU611962.1, read on the forward strand.
GTCCTGTGGTGAGCCGGTGGCCGCTATCGTTCGGCAACTCACACCCGGCAGCAAATCACCTCGAGAATCACTTCCAAACCACAAGCACAATCACAACAAATCCAACCAATTCACTCGCGTGGCACAGGATATCAGCGAACAAGACCTATTACTAGGCGCGAATACCAAATAACAACTGTCCGTGGCCGCGGTGTGAATTTATCTCCAATTTAACTCTGCTCGCCGCCGAGCGCGTGTTACTACTCTCAAAAATATCAAATTCTCAAACCGCCTTCAATATGGCGGGGACAAAAAAATGTTGCTTCAAATAATCAATGTATGCGGGTATGCAAAGATGCTCGCGCCAATTCCAAACATATAACATTCACTAACATTACCTATTTAACAATGATGATAATGATATCAACCTATAATGTTCCACAGCAGGGCACAGGCCTCCTCTAGTGATCCATTGGGGGATTTCGGGCCATAATGCACAACGCGGGCCTAGTGCGAATTGGTTGATACTCCAGATTTTTTTATTTCTCCCTCGCCGTCAAGTTTACGCCATTTTTAAAAAAAATCGTATTTAACTAGAAACTCAGTGGTACGTACCGAGGATTTGAGGCGACGATCACACGACTGTGAGTCTAGTATAAAAAATACCAGGCAATCACCGCTCTATTAACAATATTTTAATAAATTTTAATAAATAAATTTGTATTAATAAATGAATATAAAATAAAAAATATATTTCGCTATAATTATTCAGGACAACAAAGCCGCAACAAACAAAGGAACTGTTCAAGTGAGCTGTGAACTGTGTGTGGGTCTCCAAGGTCGACAGCGCACCCGCAAGTCCCCATGTTGTTGCAGGTATCCATGTTCGGCGGTGACCACTTACCATCATGTGGCGCGCCCGCTTGACTGCCATCTATTCTATATAAAAAAAGAACTACACCACCTCTAAAAGAGTGGAATCTCCAACCCGTTTCACCAGTATACCTTTTTACACCACCATACATCCCTATGAGCAAGACACTCCATGAGGAGGCGGTGCATGTGCATGTGCATGGTTACGATACGGTAATATAATTCGCAGAAGACCAAAACGAGAATGCAATAATATCAAAGCCTATGCCCGTCGTCTCCTAACCTACCCCTTACCATTTTCCCAACCCTTTCTCCAAGTTCATTCCTATTTACTTTACTTACCACAAGGTGGACTGCATGCCGGTCTGCGAATGCCGCCTTCTTTAAAACAGACGTACGCATCTATCATATCTACCTGGGACTCGCCGCCAAACACGATCTTTAGCTCTTTTCATCCACCCGCTAACAAAACAAGTATTACAAAAAGCAAGAAGAAATAGAACAAAACACCAACATAAAAATAAAAAAAGTTCCTACAATGGCCTATTCTACATTCATAGCGCAAAATACGCCCCACGTCATAGAAAATGAAGTTGCAATAATTCACCCTTGGTTACCAGATATGTGCCTTTACTAGCTACACTGCCGACTAGTTGCTAGACCAATCTACGGGCAAGTTGGATGCTATACTACGCAAGTAAGTAAAGACGAATGATCGTGGAATAGATACAGTTGTTATGTAAATTCAAAGCTTTTATTACGCCTGCTTATAATGTTTTCAATGCTAAGATTACACCCGAGTCCAATGCATTATTTAACTGGTTAATTGGTACTAAAGTTAATGCTAAAATGGAAATCGGTGGGTCATATTATTTGCAGCAGGACCAATGACCGATGGGGTTAGACGAGTCCTCGAATGTAAGCGACGTACCGGGAAGTGCATGGCGGGACACCCTCCGCCCAGGACCGACAACCTGAAGGAGTTCGCCGGTGGCGGTTGAAGAGAGGAAGGTCGTGTATGATGGCGAGCCTTGGTAGAAGCCTATATCGAGCAGTGAAGAGACATAGGCTGATGGTATGGTAATAAGTATTAACCAACTCAGATCCCCCAACTGGACAAGAGTGATGGATTATGGCCCAAATGGATATTTTGCTGCTTCGCCGAGCCAGTGGTAATTTTAAAATCCGTACTTAAGTACTTGAACTCAAGATGGGGTTTTAACTTAGGGATATCTTCAATGATAGCCTATTGGGCTATCATCGAAGCCTGCTAAGAACGTCTGAACGAAAAGATTGACAACGCCAACAATCGGAATATAACCACGAATAGTGCATTCGACAACTGTTTCTTTCTAAATGAACTAGTCATTGGTTATGAAGCCTCCTTGATATTTAGGTCACTTGATTGTATGTAGAATCGTCAACGATACAACAAAAATGCAATTATAGATTATGTAAGTACGTTTGAGTATTAGGTAACCTGATAAGCTAAGTTATGTTATATTACGGAAATATCGTAATATATCAGCATGCATGAATGATCCATTCCACAAAGAACCCTGAACTGAAGGTATAATCAATAACCTTTTTGAGGCAACGTCTGAAAGAGCGGTCGCTTGGCCTTGGAGCGGCTGCTCGCTCAGAAGGTTTTAATAGTGTGGTCCTAGTTTACACCTAAATACCTTCTAGAAATACTAGAAAATACCAGTGCATTTATAACTGTAGTAGGTAAGCAAGTTTGCTGTCTTCTACTCCACTGTTCTGCTCAACTTTTAGTGAAACTGCTTGAAAGGGTACGTTTATACAAAAATATTAAAATGTACCTCCTGTATAAAGATAATCACACTTTTCTTATGATAAAATATCTTCTCTGCCACCGTTCTCTCAGATTATGCTCCTCTCGTTATTATATTTGGCTCCATCTTCTGCACGAAATGGTATCATGAATCTTAACCAAAACGATGGTAAGCGTCTCGAAGTTTTGGAAATGTAGTTAATGCAATGGAGTAATGCGGAGATTGGATAAGGGACTGTATTATAAATACAATAATAAGACAGAAACCGATATTTCCGACATAATACCCCTTTCTCCGACTGATCGTACAAGGAAAAATTCAAGAGAGCTGAAGACATGATATAAGACGCAATGTCTGGTACCCACTCCACTGAATCATGAACGAATCCACGGTTTTAGGCTTCGGGAAAGAGTCGGTTACAGCACAGATCTACTCGTAATATATTTGGAAGTCTATGGATTATATTCTGTATATAGGACGGACCACTTGCGGCATGCAAGTTGGATATGGCGCCCTAAGCTATAAGTTTATATTATATCCAACGCACTTTCTTGAATCATCTTTATTACTTTTTACTTCTGCTCTTAAGTACCATAAACTTAGAATAAAATGACTGCGTCACAAAATTCCCTTTAAGTACGTAATTAGATTCATCATAAAGTGCGTGACAGTGCTTACTAAAACATAAGTCATCCGTAATTCACAAGACCAAAGTTTGACAAGACCTTCGGACCCTCGGACTTGTTCGAAACAGCACAGCACCACTTGACTGTTTGTTATGACTCTTTCGTCTTAAGATGGACATACAATACTTTGATTTCTCACTTTATTGATCTTTGCGATTAGCAAAAACTCTAAATTTATTATTTTAGCCTCTTCCAAACAGAAGCGATATATCGGTCGGTATATCACAGCACGATATTGGTAATTGATCTTCCGGTTTTACCGCAGTGCGATAATCGTCGCTGTGTAATATTTCATGCGGTACCATATATGAATATATGTATCTACCGGTACTAAGACGAATTATCGCATTAACGCGTTGCGAATTACTGGACGAAAGGGGCAGAGTGCACGCTGCAATCTCGCAGCCTTTGGGCGTGCTCCACTGGCCACGTTACCCTTCTCTCACAGAAGACTACCTTGAAATTGTATTTTGGTTGATCGAAGCTTGAAATGTACTGCATTTCCCATTTTATATTATTTTCACAATGTACGTACGTATTTCGGTAATGAATAATGAGATATGCCAGAGCTCATTACCATCCCATCCTATCTCTCCCCATTTTCTCAATCCTAACTCCAAATCTACCCTATAATCAATGTGGTCAACATTACCGTTAACCATATTATTATTCACATATAAAGCAAGGAGTAAAGAGGTTCAACCCAGCAGCCTTCTATGGGTGTTTCACAACATTCCCACAAACCGTGAATTAGGATTGACATCTAGAAAAATAATAAACTGCATACTCGTAAATAGTACATTACTGTCCAGGCCCGAAATAAAGCAATTGACGGCCGAGTAATATTGGAAGGACCAGGCGAAGCCGAGTCTTTATGAAGTGATTTTAAAAGGACGAGGTGAAGCCGAGTCCTTTTTAATTAAACGAGGCCGTTAATTGATATTTCGGCCCAGACTTGTATAGACTTGTATAGTATTTTTCTCCTACTTGCTCGGAAATGGCTTCATTATTTTAAAAAAGGAATACGTCAATCGGCTCTTTTCTCTACGCACGCCAGCAACCAACACGACAATAATAGAGATTGCTGGACAGTAGCAAGTTACACTGTTACACTGTTGCAAATAACCAAAGAAAAACTGGAAAGTCAATACGATCTATTTTGTGGTGTTATATGGAATTTGGTTTGCTAGCGCGAGAACAAATATTATTTGACGAAGAGTTGAAGATTATAATAAATTGTAATAATTTATAGTTGTACATTGTTAAAATAAATATTTTAGTTACTACGAGTATAATCCTTTGTCGAGTGGACAAAAACACCTTTAATACAAGTAGGTACCCATCCAATACATACGTTGATATATTTCAGATATATAAAATTTTAAATAAGACATTTCAGCACGTATCACTTCGGATTTACAATAAACGAGATATACGAGTTAGGAGATATATTATGTAGAGAAGAGCTATTGCGGTCTTTACCATATATTAGTGGTTCATCGATCAACCAAAATACAGAGATGTAGGTAGCATTACGGCCCTAAAAAGGTAGCATTTGCATGTCGGTCGAATTATCCATCTACATATTAGGGGTTAAAGTATGAAATTGCCGATTTGTACTGAAAAATTAAAACTCGTTTTTTTTTTCTAAAATGTAACATATTTATTTAATCAAAATATTTACCCTCATTATCTATACATTGTTGCCATCTAATCGGAAGTTCATTTATGCCTTTGCGATAGAACTCTGGGGATGTAGATTCGACAAACTGTGTGAAAGCATTTTGTACTGCCTCTTGGGAAGAAAATTTTTTACCACGTAGAAAATTGTCCAAATCTCGAAAAAAATGGTAGTCCGTTGGAGCAAGGTCTGGCGAGTACGGAGGATGACGTATAGTTTCTAACTGCAGCTCCTGTAGAGTTACAACGGTTTCTCGTGCTGTGTGAGGTCTTGCGTTATCATGATCATGCGTTATCAATAATGGTGAAGATCGATTCACGAGTCGGGGCTGTTTTACTGCTAGTTTCGCCATCATTGTTCGAAGTTCGGCACAGTAAACATCTGCTGTTATTGCTTGACCAGACCTGAGAAAGCTATAGTGAATAACACCATGAATAGACCACCAAACAGTTACCATTACCTTTTTATTGGTAAGCTTTGCCTCAGGGTACTGTTGCGGCGTTTGACCTGGGGTCAGCCATTGCATTTTTCGCTTTCGGTTATCGTAAAGAATCCACTTTTCGTCACATGTCACAATTCGATCCAATATTCCTTCATTTCTGTACCGATTCAACAAGGCAACGCAAGTTTCAACACGCGTTTCTTTCTGCATATCAGTCAAATCATGAGGCACCCATTTTTCATATTTTGTTATCTTATTTATTTGATGCAAATGAGTCAATATTGTAGGTAAGGTAACGTTAAACCATGCCGCTAATTCCTGGGTAGTTTGACTCAGATCGGCTTCAACCATCTCCTTCAATTCAGCGTTATTCACCTGTGTGGGCGGTCTTCCATGTGGTTCGTTCTTCAAGTCGAAGTTTCCATTACGAAAGCGTTTAAACCAAAAACGCACAGTTCGTTCATTAGCAGTCTCCTCTCCAAACGCAGCATTGATATTGCGAGCCATTTCTGCCGCGTTAGTTCCGCGTCGGAACTCGTATTCAAAGATTACTCGGATTTTCGAAGTATCCATCTTTCCCGTCTAAGCTGAATAAAAAAAAACAATTGAAAGTCGAAAATCGAATGTTGCACATACCTCAAAACAAGAACCTCATAGGTATCATGTGAAAAAAGTTTCACTCGAAAATCTCACGCCATGAAGGTTTTATGTCAATTCAAAGTATCTATTACTATAAAACTGCAATTTCATACTTTAACCCATATTATTTTGGTTGATCGGTGTAGTGATTATAATGGTTTTCTCATATATTCGTTGTTTTTTTTTTTTTTTTTTTATGTTAGGAGAGACAATCAGAAAAATCCTGCATGGGACACCTGGCACCATCTAGTCTAGCTGAAGGCCAGCCTAGGTGGTGCCAGGTAGTGTCGGACTCCTACCGACTAAAAACCTGATTGCCTCAACATCGTGTATGTCTAAGTTCTTGTGGCCCTAGTGGCCTTTCAAGAGTCACCGGTCGCGATATTCGTTAAGTATGACGGTTATATATAATGGTTTAAGTATGACGTTATTCTCATATATTCGGTCCCTTTTTAACTTGAGACATAAGTTATATAAACGAGGGTTTATAGACTCAATTTATGAATGTGGGACATAACGCCAGACACTCCAAGCTCCAATCGGTGTTCGAAAGGGGTTATGATTATTATTCAGATACGTAGGTAATATTAAAAATCAGAAGAGTACGTAGGTCAGCACGAATTAACGGTTCCAATGATTTTGAAAAAAATCTTCGCAACGATACAATACACACTTTTCATAATATAAATATCTCAAAATGTTAATACAAACCCGAAAGGGGGTTATTGGCATTTAAATGTATAACCTTATAACATTTATTTTGTGGTAATCTTTAATAATATGCTTAGGTTAGAGACATTTTTAAATCAGACGGGAGATTATTGTATAATTATGCATCCCCATAATAAGTGAAAATTTTCTTTTCATAATTAGACCTAGTCTTTGGTAAATTTAAATAGGTAGCTCGGCGAGTTATACAATTATGTCTGACCTTGTTTGAGGTAGATAAGCGTCCGATTTAACTAGTATTGCTCAGCACTACGAAACCGATGTTGCTTTTTTGATTTGAGTGGGTAATTTCAGAAGAATTACGGGAATTTTATATGAAAAGTAGAACCTTCATGTAACCACTACAGTGGCACACCACTAAAATCTATCCGCACTGCAGGCCATGCTAATTGTATATTAAAGTTGTTAATTTTCAAAGGCTAACTTTACCATCCAATGCAGATTGGATAGCCAAAAATTAATAAAATGGTACAAAGGAGTTCTCTTATTCTGTAATTATTCTATTCCTAGTTACGGTTGGTCATTAGTATGATCAACCGTAACTACGAATAAAATAATTATCTCTATTGCTGAATATAGGCCTCTTCAAGGCTCAAGTCACATTTGAACTTCCTTTCTTTCCATCCAACAGTTATCGACGACTTTCCTTGACCAATCGAGCTCGGCTTGACCTAATTGGACCACTAATACAAAATAGTCCAATTGGAGGTCAATGTTTGATGTCATCGGTTCAAGGTTTCTAAATTTTCTTTCAACCTTTTCTGAAAATATAATATAGGATTTATTAAAAAAAAATATGACGAAATTTACATAAAGGCGCAATTACACTTAGTCGATAGAGCGAATTTGGGTGTCTTTCGTATTCGGGAAAATGACCAATATAAATAAATAACCTAAACGAATTCGAGTACCTACACACGTTTTCGGGCAAATGAGGATACCTTAGGTGTACTGTTGTGCCCTTGAACGTTAGACGGTTGAAGGTTAGTAAACAATATTTCGGGTACTCGAATTTGGATAACGTAATTGAGCCATCAAGTTTATAAAAAAAAAGTCATTTCAATAGGTAATAATAATATTTAATATTTCACTTCACAACTTGTATTTACATGATCGCTTAAAATACATCGTTATATAATCAAACAACAATTAAAAAAAAAATACTTTAACATGTGTACTTATATTGAATTTATGCTTAGTACAGCATTTAATAAAAGCTTTATAAATCTAAAATCTTTGCCTATTGAAAATATAACGCAATGGTGGAATGCTTGCACATACAACGAATTCTAAGCAAGTTTTGTTTATGAATAAGTTTTTTTTTTTAAATTTTAGTACTCTCACAATATTTTATTTCCACTATACACAATACTTAAGTCCTTATACCATCGCTTTAAACACGATAAATCCTAGATAAAGGCGTCAGTAAAAGGCCTAACATAACAGTGACAACAATACATTATTTACATTGTAACTGAACACCGTAAACTGTATCCTTACGTGTGCAGTCAAAGGAATAAATACCATAGACAAGATTTTTTTAATTTGGTGCAAAATGATGTCTGTTTATTTAGTTTTTTACTAGAAAATAGTAGCAATGGTCCTATAGATTTTTTTTTATTTTTAGTTTAGTATGTATTTTTCGTTTATTATCAACGACACCACTGAACTACAACGCTGTACACTGGTGGTCTCGTTGGGAATTGTTTTATACCAATGCAACTACACTGTGGTGTAATTAGTGGTCATTGGTTTTTTTATGGTATTATGGTGGTCGGCACTTTACGGTAATCTTCTATGAGAAAGGGATAATGTACCCAGTCGAATGCTGTGGGATGCACTCTTGCGCTTTATCGGAACGACTCTACTTGTAGTTCAGTGGTGTGGTTGGTAACAAAGGGTATTTTTTAATAATGTTAAACATAATTCTAGTATTTGTTCTCATTTTAATTTCCAATACTGTGTTCTGTTTGACTGCACAATTACATACAAGGAGCTAGGCATGAGTGTATTCTCTACGTAATGTAAGTGCGAAGGTTCTAGAATAGTAAGTCCTCGTCGCCCTCGTCAAGGAGGTTGGCGATATTGCCCGCGTGTTGGTCAGCGGCTAACATTGCCGCTTTTTTCTGAAACATAAAAAAAATATTACCCTTTTTAATATCGAGGATTATTGGAAATTTGCCGTTTATTGAGATATCCTAATAATTAAAATGTCCGTTTTATTTTTATCATCTACATTGCTAAAAAATCGATGCGCAAAAACGCATCAAACGATAACGATACGCAGTTTAAAAAAATGGAATGTTATAAATTTAAATTACATATGGTAGATACCATATAAACTGTTATAAAAACATGACCGATTTCAAAGATACGCTAAAAAGTCTAAAATAACAGTTATGAGAACTAGTTATTACTACAATTATCCAATTTCTTTCTGCATTCATTGATGTTTCAGTTTAATACTAGCATAAGGCCATGTGGGGTCGGCCGGTATTAGAATATCTCCATCCCATCTCCCCCGTGAGTGTCGTAAAAAGCGACTAAGGGATAACAAAGTCGCTACCACAAGGCCTGAAGAACTGTACCACCTCATCTGCATCTCTCATGTCCAGCTGTGGACAACAAAGGGCTGGTTACTAGTTTCGAGAACTGAAATTATTCATCAAGTTAATTTTGTCCCAACTATAATAGTAGAAGGAGGGCTGGGGAAAAAAGGTATGTTATCTTGGCACCTGTCAAAACTACTCCGATTACAATGATTTATTTTAAATACCGCTAATTGAAAATATTAAAACCTTTGAACTTTAAAGGAGAATCATTCAATTTGGAATAGTATTGATCGGTTCCGAGATAAAAATGTAACGCTCCTACTCTATAAGCAAGTAACGGTTTAAGATTTAATAGTTATTTGTTATACAAGAGTGCAAAGTTGCTTTTTAACCGCGTGCTCAATTTTGATGACCGAGCAAGCGAAGGATTCAAAAATTAGAATCCTGAGCGTTAGCGAGGGAATCAAAAGCGCACGAGGTGAAAAATCTTTGCACTCGAGTGCAACACGTAACTTTTCATCCCCCTATATCGGAAAGAAAATGGCGCGCGCAAAGCAAATTAAAAAAAAAGTACACCAAAAAGGTTCCGAATCTGAGTTTTTAACAAATTAAAAAAGGTTGTATGATAAATTCGGCACCATGGAGGTAGAAGTAAATAGGTTTAATAATGTTTTGAATTCACAAACTTAGATCACACGATGTTCTAAATTCAATTTACTTTATCCTCTAGCGGATAAAAACGGCTTTTGCACTCAGATATCGAAGAGCAAAAATACTCTTTCCGAGATAGGGGGATGAAAAAATCTTTACTCTCATAAAAACATATTCACTATGTAACAATGAGAAATACAGCAAACACTCGGGCAATATGATTTTTCCATGAGCGGTAATAACCCATGGGTATCTATACTCGATTCACATTCGTGTGATCGTGAGTTCAAACCTTCGACTTGTACCACTGAGTTTCTACTTAAGTACGGATTTTTAAATATTGTCAATAGCTCGGCGATGTGGGAAAATATTGGGAGGAAATCCACATGCTCCAGAAATAAAAAAAATCTGGAGTAGGTGATCCAGTAATCCGTATTGAGCCCGCGTGATGTATTACGCCCCGAAATCCCCCAGTGATTTACTAGGAGAGGCCTGTGCCCTGCAGTGGGACGTTATAGGCTAATACAAGAAAACAAAGTACAAGAGCAATATGCATCAAATACCCTAAAAGAACAAGCATGAAGGTTTAAGTCTAGAAGGCGGAACGGAACAGTCACCAAGGATGTGGCTCTTAAGTCGTTTTCTTAAATATAATCAAACCACAGCAGTTAAATGTAGATGTTTGTCTTTTGGCCTTAGACTTTTCAAAACCTCTCTTAATACTGACTGAATATAAATGCATGTTTTGACTTATCACTTATCAGCTTTTTAAAGAACCTTTCTGTTAACACTGATTGAATATGCAAGTTTAACTTACCTCCTCAGCCTTCTTCTTAATGATCTTCTTTTTGTCCTGGATCTTCTTCAGTCGGTAGAATTCCTCACGCTCAAGCTCGTCAAGTTCAGAAATAATGTACGCAAGAGTACGCTCCAACCGCGGGATGATCACTACAATTCAAAATATTGAAAAATTTAAAATGCATGCGAGTATGCATTCAGCATTAAATGTTCCATTTCCGGCAGCAGAGACAAAATATTATTTCACTAAAGAAATGTACAAATTACGTATAATGCTGAGTAAATGAAAGAGATATATAATATATTCTATCAGTACTAAAAGAAATTTCTTGTTCTTTGCTGAGCAACAGAAAAAACTTTCGTACTACGCTTCCTATACTCGTTTTTACACTTTGCCCTCATGAATGACTCATCGCCCAAGACAATAGGCGTCATTTTTTTCACCTATAGTGTTTCTTAGCATTCTTAGGTCTGTTTCACAGTAACGTGCACATGTCAGTTTCACTCGATACTTCGAGCGGGTCTGTGTCTATTGTTTGTCTATATTTCGTAAAGTATCACGTGTTTGATATCGATTTTAAAGAGAACACTTTCACCTTGATTATTCTTAAACACAAAGTGGATCTAATACACATTAGAGAAAGGAAATATATTTGTTATACACGGTGTAACAAGGGGGGTGGATCATCGGAAGCAGGGCGATGGGGGACCTCAATACCTATCGATTTAACCCCCATGTATGTTCCGCAATATTCATTGGTTCAAAAGTTATTTAGATACTCGTATTTGTAAAATTTTGGTAAAAATCAGATTTTAGACTAAACTTTGTAACTGCAGCTGAACTGTTAGGTCTACAATCGTTGTTTTTTTTCTGAGAGTAGTTCAATAGTGGATCTTAGGTACCACAATGTCCGTTTGAGTCGTGACCCCGTAAATTTCCAAATAAAAAAAATCTTCTTAAAATGTCTATTTTTTGCAACTTGCTAATCTGTGTAACTTTAAAATATTTATAATTTATATTTAATTATTTTATTACATTTAATTAACTTCACACAAAAAAATAAAATTTTAGTGTTTATATTAAAGACCGACCTAAGTTTCGGTTTCGGCCAGTTTCGGTCAAAAATTGGCCGAAACTTCGGCTCAGCCGAAACTAGCGTCGGTGACAGTTCACGGATGAAGTCGGGTCATGCTCGGAACGGGTTCACTCATTAATTCGCCTATACCGCTTAACCTTAGTCAGTTCGCCGGCCGGTGTTTAACTGTTAGGTGTGTCTGTTCTCGCGCATAAATAATGATTTACTAATAAATTGAAGTCTTTTATTTAACTTAATCAAAAAATCTGTAACAAAGCTAGAAAAAACACTAGGTTTCAGGGTATAATGTAAATTTAACTATGGTTTCGGTTACGGTTTCGGCCGAAACTAGAAGAGGAGCGCCGAATATTCGGTTACGGTTTCGGCAGAAAATTGTGTTTCGGTCGGACACTAGTTTATATAAAGGCATTTTAGTTATATTAATTATATTTGTATTTTTGTTTAGCTTTAAGATTTCCCTCTATGCCAATAAATATAGATAGATCATATTATTTTCCTTAGCCTTAGTAGGCAGAGTCACTGTATTCTAAGTTCAAACAGGGTATAATGCAAATGTTACAGAATATATTTTTTCCACTAAACTGTGATATCAGTTTTTCCAAGAAAGCAATGAACAGGATTCCGATGTTGCAGATGTCGATGGGCGACGATGACCACTTACCATCCTGTAGGCCACCCCACAATCTGCTACTGATTGTATAAAAAATATAATAATAAAATACAAGTTAAAGAAATCACTCACCATGTTCAATAGCATTCACACGCCTATTGGTAATCTTGATGACTTCATCAAGTGTTACAAATGAAGTCTGCAAAGAAGCCAACTCTACAAGCAGCTTGACAGCGTTTTGGAAGTTCTTCTTTAGCTTAGTCAGCTGCTGACCACCTCGGGCCAGACCAGCAAGTTCATATGTATCTGAACCATCTTGGTATGACTCGAAAATTGGTAGTGTCACACCTGGATATTGGAAAAAGCTTGTGATTAATGTAATGTGTAATCTTAAATAATCCAAGCAATAATATAAAATTAGACAAGACAAAGGTAGGTCATAACTTTAACGGTGATAAGTGATAACAAAGTAACAAACTAGCTGTCCCTCTCGGTAGGAATGGCTCTATTTTCTTAACCTCTTCCCTACCAGACAGTTAGGACAAGTATAATTGTATAAACTATTTATTTTCTTTTTACTCTTCCCTACTATTATAAATATATTGGTACAATCATATAAATATACTGATATACTTCTTTACAATATAGGTATTTGTTATGAATTTATTAGTAGAAAATCTATTACACTCATGATTGATACCAGCAGTAATCCTGCTCGCCTATTTTTTTTCTTTTCTTTATGGAAAAAAGGTGGCAGGCGAACATTCGGTCCACCTAATGGTAAGTGGATACTGTTGTTCATGGACATCCCCACAAGACATGTCAACATCAATCCAGAATGACAAATGTTGCCATGCCCCTGGATGCGCGCGCTGCCTACCTTTGGAGATATAGGAATGGATTTGGAGAATCGGGAGGGATATGATGAGATAGGAATAGGCTCTGGCATATCTCACTATCGAAAAACATACATATATTGGGAAAATAGGATAAAGTAGGAAATGCAGTACATTTCAAGGTAGTCTCCTATTAGAGAGGGGTATGGTGGCCAGGCCAATGGGGGAGGCCTATGTCCAGTCAATGGAGGAGGCCTATGTCCAGCAGTGGACGTCCAAGGGCTGAGATGATGATGGTGGCCAGTCGAGTGCGCCCAGCGGCTGAGGGAATGCAGCATGCACTCTCCCCCACCAAAACTATTATACAATAATAATAATAGTGATAAAATATTCCATACCAGCAACATTGTCTTTTTTGGAACGGATTTTGATCTGCGCCTTAGTGACATTCTGCAGTACCACCTGATTGAAGTCTCCCGTTGTGAACTTTGCCTCTGCTAGGGAGAACGCAGCCTCTTTCATTACTTCACCCATCAGGGTTTTTGTCTGGAAACCATTTGGTAATAAGTTAATACTTTGTTAAACTAAACCTGTGAATAGGATTTTGTGTAGTCAACTGCACAACTGCATTCCTTCTAGTATTGCAGATGTAGTGCGATGCAGATGCAGATTGAGGCAGCAGTGACAACTTAGCATCAGGTGTGCAGCCTCTCTACCATTTTCTGTAAAAAATAACCTTCTGTATACCACTCTCTTCTACCACCTCATCTCCTATTTGCTACAACCTTTAGGGTCCCTATGTAATAATAGTTATGTTGTTTTGTAATTACAACTCTGTACATGGTTATTAGTTGTGCAGTAAATAAATCATAAACAAAAAAAACAAAAAGTATGGATGTGTTTTTGTATGAATGTAATAGTAAATAGTAAGTATGTGAGTGTAATAGTAAATTGCAATAGTAAAAGTGTAAATAAACTTGCATTTATTTTTTTGTAAAGTTATTAATTTAGCCAAACTCCTTATTACTTAACTAAATCATCATTTTGTATTAAATGATGATTTAGAGCTGTTGATTGTACTGATAATATTATGGTAGTTAATTGTACTTAAATTGTGGCTTATTCAATAACTAGAGATAATAAAAACCCATGCTAAAAAGAAATATTCAAATTAATTAAAAAATTGGGTAGATATGCATTTGAAAATATTGGAGATGGGGAGTTATCGCTATCTCTGTTAGTCACACAAGATTGTTACAGCACTACTGTTAGTGACATTGTTAACACAGTAGATCCTTTTTTAATTTTAATCCCTATGACACAGTCATTTTTCGTAATATTTTGAATTTGATTACATGGATTGATTTCTAATCTTCAGTTACAAAATTATTTGAAGAGTCAAATATTGCATTACTTTGAATTGTCATCACATACAATATAAAAAGGTAAGTGGAAACCAACAGCATCGGACTGGCCATATAGTCGAGGTGAAACATAGAAAATCCTAAACACTGAGTGTGGGATATTTTTTATATTGTAAATCTGATCAAAACGCGTATAATTAGAGGTATCGACGTTTCGACCGATTACAATACAATTTATGTTATGTCACATTATTTATTTAGGTACTTAGAAATGACGTAGAAAGAATTATTATACAATTCTCCTATTTATTATTTCGGCAATTTAGTTCTTTCAGCAAATCCGTAAATGATTTATAAGAATACTAAACGTCATTGACTTACCTCGATAATTTTGCTGAGGATCATACGAAACCTCACTTGCAGGGCATCTGCTTTCTTTTTCAGGAGACCATGGCCTTTCTGTGCACCAGCCAATCGGGCCTTCATCAACATTTGAGCACTAAAATACGAAATTTAAGGGATAATCCATAATTGGTTCATTTTAACCAAAATCAAATAAAATCACATTTCTGAATTAATAAAGATGTTATCACAAAGATGAACTTACCCCCGAGAAGGGAAAATTGCTAGTTTATCCTTTCCAGACATTTTGATTTAGACAAAATATTAGTTAAATATCCCAATTCTCGATTTTTAAGCCACGATCACCTGATGACAGAAGACAAAAGAGTACTAAATATATTGTCTATGGTTGGTCTTGTGATCTTGTAATCTAAAAGCGAGTCTTCTGCTAAGGTTTCTATAAACATTATTCAAAAAAACACAAAACCTATTTATTTTCGCACGCTGTAAATGGCGACTATTAATTTAATTGCACGGTAGTTTGTCAAATAAAATGCTATACTAGAAAAGAGTGATAAAATTTAAAATTTTAGTCTGATACTGACAAAATGATAGATATGTCAGGCCGATGTGCGAAATGTATAAAAGTTTTCACGTTTGGGCAATAGAGAGCCCAATTGAGCGATTTTGTTGTCAAATGTTGACATCCAAATATTGTTGTTTCAAATATTACTGTCAAATTACAATTCATTGCTTGTTTGTTCTTTTCTTACTTGTTCCAAATAAACAATGAATCTCTTTTAAAACTTATAAAAACATATTATCTACCAAATACTTTTGTGAGACATGGATACAGTATGGACTGTCAGAGCTGTTACAAGAAGTAAATGATAAATATCACTGCTATGAATTCAGTGTCTTTGTGTCGAATTTGTCTTGATGATGGAGCTGTACTTCCAATATTTGATAAAAACGAAAACCAAGATATTTGTTCTAAGCTTTCATTGTGTTTAAATGAAAAGGTAAGCGTAGGATAATTAGGATATTTTTTTGTTTAATAAAACAAGCTATTGAAGGTTCCATTCAGTACAATGCTGTCCACCACTATTTTTTTTCTCTTTTTCATAGGTTAGTAAGGCCCCACTCATTTTTTTTTTTATATACCTATATCAACACCTTAAATTGTTTTAGAAGAATGTAAAGACAAATGTCAAGAGTAAAATTATTTTTCTCCTAAGATTTTCTCATTTTCCTAATTTAATAGTTAAATTATCTAGCTAATGCATATTGTAGAAGAAACCAGTGCTCTTTTGATTCCATCTATTATCTATCTATCCAAAGAATCACTGTTAGCATTTTATCACAGCTACTGTAACAATAGATCTATAACAATCAATAAATCTGGTTGGTCAAATTGGACCTTTTAATCAAGGAAATTAATTAAGCCTTTTTATTTGAAACCTCTGTGGTTTCTCTATCATATCAATAGTTTCTGTATTTTAATAAGTAATTACATTAAATATTATTTATAACAAAAATAAATAAATAGTACAAATGGATGATAGCCTAGAGATATCTATTCTCGATTGTCATTCATGACATCATTAGTTGAAATCCTCGCTTTGTTCCACAGAGTTTCTGCTTAGTATGAATGTAGAAAAATGATCACTAACTTGGCAGTGATGGAAAACATTATGCAGAAATTGATATGCTCGAAAATAATGAAGTAAAAAAATATGACACCTGTGTATACAGGCACAATCTGTACTGGACTAATGTGGTTGGTTATGGCCTCAAACTGATTTGCTAGGGGAGGCTTCTGCTCTGCAGTGAGATGTTATAGGCTGATATCATTATATCCATGTATTAAAAATCTTTAATGCCATGGCATTCATATTTTATTTGTATTTGTTTCTCAGCTTGAAGACATTGAGGGACACCCTCGGAATATATGTGATACCTGCTATAACACTTTAGATACTATATGCAATTTTATTAATAAATACAAAGAATCTTGCAAAGTTTTACAAAGTGGGCTGTGTTTAGTGAAACAAGAAAATGAAGATAAATTTAGTGAATGCAGTTACAATGAACATTCAGAAATAGAAATAGAGATAAATGATATAAAAAAAGAAAATATAATACACTTTGAAGATAATACAGACTTAGCGGCACATCTAACTGAGTTAACAAAACCCTTGAAAGTGAAAACAAAGACCAAAGGTAAAAAGGAATTAGTTAAAAAACAAAAAAGTAAATATAAGGATAAACAGAGGATTAATAAGATTACATCCTCTTTATTAGAAGGTGATTTTGTATGGACAGGAGAAAAATGGTGGTAACATAATTTTAATTATCTCTAATTTACTAATAACATATTTTTTTTAAATTATTTTAATAACTATAGTATTTTTCACATAGCATGATGACACTTGTGATTTGAGAGTTCTAGGGATGCGGTAAAAACGAAATGGAATTGATTATGATTTAGTTACTTGTGGAGATGATTTGCGGTAAAGTTAATCGATTTATTACAAATATGATTTTGATTATAGTACAACTTCTTTATTTTTTAATTATACAATAATTTAGGTGCAATAATATGGATTAATTTATTCAACATATATGCAGTATAATATGATGGGACTATGATGAATGTTTGAAATTGGCGCGAGCGTCTTTGCATACCCGCATACATTGAATATTTTGAAGCAACATTTTTTTGTCCCCACCATATTGAAGGCGGTTTGATATTTTTTAGTAGTAACACGCGCTCGGCGGCGAGCAGAGTTAAATTGAGATAAATTCACACCCCGGCTTCGGACAGTTGTTATTTGTTATTCGCGCCTAGTAATAGGTCTTGTTCGCTGATATCCTGTGCCACGCGAGTGTTTTGGGTGGATTTGCTGTGATTGTGCTTGTATTGGAAGTGATATCTCGAGGTGATTTTGCTGCCGTGTGTGAGTTGCCGAACTGTAGCGGCCACCGGCTCACCACAGGGCGAGACTTGGATTACTACACAAGTATTTATTGGGAATTTATGTATTTATTCAATCACACTAAGATAGGTCACGTCTAGTAGGGACTAGCGTAGGTACACTTTCCAGATTTGTGTGTGGGCAAAACCACCTGGGGTAAGTGAGACCTTTAAATTGTGTAAATTGTTCTTTATTGTGCTTACCCACCTCTGGTGGATATATTGAGTAAGCTTTCAATTGGGCCCGAGTGCACATTCCTCGGGCTGCTTTCGCGTAACGCGAGGCAGGTGCGCCTAGTGTGCGCATCGTAAACAATGAATCATCTTGATCATAAATTCTTGGTCTACTGTCGAATCTATGTGAACAGGGCCGGCAGATTGTGCTAGGCCCGTAGGTAGTTGGCCTGGGGGGGGGGGGGGGGGGGGCAGTCCCTCAAGAAATTGTATATAGAGGAATGACTCATAAACCAGAGAATTTTATAGGTATAAAAACTACAAAATAAATCTGGAAAACTGTTGAAAATGTAATTATTCATACGTTATTGAGTTTGAACTCAAAAATATAAATGCCCATATTTTTCAAAAATATGTGTTCATACGCAAAGTGATCCTAATATTTTAGAGCTCGGAGAGCTAATTTTATTTTTTAGCTCAAACTTATTTTTTTTGTTTTGTTTTATAATTTTTGTATATAACAATAAAGAATCTTGATTTGTTTCGACAACGGTTTTTTGCGAATAAATAAACCGATTACGTCTAGACATGGATTTTTCGAGCGACGGGGAAATCCACATGTCTAGTGACGTCAGTGAGCCTAAGGACTCTCGCCACGCTACTCAGCAAGATTATCAGCTTATATGAAGGCATTCTGGGTTTGTGTTTTTTACTAAGTTTAATAATTCAACTTTTAGTATGGAGTTCAGCCTCCACATTATTTGACTGTAGCCATTCTATCAGCACTCCTTTTTTTATTGGCTGCAGTCGACGGTTTGTTGAGTTGTATGGAGTGGTATAAAGCTTTGTCCTTTACAATTGTGCTGCCTTCTGGTATACTTTCTAGCATTTTTTAGAAACCACTGTAAGCGTCACAATGTTCATATCCTCATGGTACTCGCCAGTCTTTTTGTATGTAACTCTTTCATGCTCGTT
Organism: Sesia apiformis; assembly: GCA_914767545.1. Classification (NCBI taxonomy): domain Eukaryota; kingdom Metazoa; phylum Arthropoda; class Insecta; order Lepidoptera; family Sesiidae; genus Sesia; species Sesia apiformis. The sequence continues at coordinate 5,698,089 of OU611962.1, forward strand.
TCTCCGAATTTTTCTTTTGTGGTACGGGAAACTTTCTTCCAATGTCCAACGCCTCTGCAACTCGATCCACAATGTTGGAAACATGTAATAGCGGTCCTTCATTTTGTCGTTCACGCTCGAAATAGTCCCGCCGCAAACGAACTACCAATTCACGGGATTGCCTGTTCAAAACTGTCTTCTTCGGCATGTTGCCAAAAAAAAACAATAACAATAAGGAAAAGTGAACAGAAACAGGAAACGTAAAGCTCAGATAAAAAAAACACGAATCGCATACAAGGCATACGCACTCGACATGTTTGACAACATGGCGGCTTCACTTAACGCTCAAAAAATAAACGACCAATAGAAATGTAGTATCGCAGTGTTACCATTTAATAATAATAATGTAGTTTTGTGATAAAATAGATTGTAATTTATAAAGTCAGTCATGTGGTTTATATTTATAAGGTCGGGGGAAAAGTTTCTTCGTATTTTATATACAAAAGCTTTATATACTCGTAGTATAATTCAAGACATTTTTTTTAAAAGTTTAATTAATTTAATTATTATAATATATATGTGCCGTTTTGTTCTATAACTTGTTGCCATCTTGTAGGTAGTGACATGATCCCGTTGCTGTAGAGATTTTGGGACTTTTGGTCAAAAAATTGCGACAAGTAGTTTTGACAGTCCTCTCTTGATGTTAACATTACACTATCTAAAGAATTCTGAAGAGACCAAAATAAGTGGAAATCTGAGGGCGCAAGGTCAGGGCTATATGGTGGGTGCATCGACACTACCCAACCAAGCTCTCTCAATTTTTGCTGAGTGGCCAAAGATGTGTGTGGTCTGGCGTTATCATGATGAAAGACTACACCCTTTCTTTTGATCAATTCCGGGTGTTTTTTCTCAATTTCTTGCTTTAGTCTCATCAGCTGTTGGCAGTAGAGATCCGAATCGATGGTTTTTCCCGGCGGTAAAAGCTCATAATGAACGATGCTCTTCCAATCCCACCATACACACAATATCATCTTATTGCGCGTTAATCCGGGTTTCGCCACAGTCTGTGGAGCTTGGCCGCACTTAGACTATGATCTTTTCCGCACGTTCTTGTCGTAAGTGATCCACTTCTCATCACCAGTGATCAATCTTTTCAAAAATGGTTCGGTTTCATTGCATTTTAATAGAGAATTGCAAACAAGTACACGGTTCATTAGGTTTCTTTCAGTGAGCTCGTGTGGTACCCAAATATCGAGCTTTTTTGTGAATCCAGACTTTTTCAAATGAGTCATAACTGTTTTGTGGTCAATGCCCAGTTCATCAGCAATGTCGTAACTACTTATATGCCGATCTTGCTGCACTTTTTCACAATGACATCAACTTTATCGGTAACAGGGCGACCGGAGCGAACTGCATCTTTAACATTAAGATTTCCTGACTGAAACCGCTTAAACCAACTTTGTGCTACTCTTACTGCAACTGCATTAGGTCCATAAACGGCACAATTTTTTTTCGCGGCTTGTGTCGCATTTTTCCCTTTTTTGTAATAAAACTTTAAAATGTATCGAATTTCTTCGTTAGATTTACTCATTTTCTTGGACAGAAAAACAATTGAAAAATGGAGGGAAACAGTTTTTTTATTTCTTTTTTTTAAATGTTACCTTTGTAATGGTATCATAACCAGCCAGGTACAAACAGTTTGATCAAAGATATTGGATCACAACTTCATACATACAAAATACGAAAAGACTTTCTCCCCGGCCTATTATTTTTGTTTAAATTTTAATAATGTTGTGTAGGTAACAAAAACATCTATGATGACAATGCTATATTCCAGTCACCATTAAATCTTTTTGGACTTAACTTTCGATTAAATTTTAAATATTGTAATATTTAAATAAATATATTATAACATGTTTTATTGACAATTAAACATTCGATTTACAAGGGCTTTACCGATTTTACGTACGATTTTAAATTTTAATACAAGTCTGTCAACGTCACTACAAGATGTAGGACGTAGAACGTAACTGTGTACGCATCCTCACAAATACATATTATTAACTCTTCCTTGAATAAAATCATATATTAACAAAAGAAATGGCATTGTTAAATATCTTAAAATATTATAAATAGATCCTAATTGATGAAAAAAAATATAATGCTCAAACTAACATTTTGTAATAAAATTCTGATCGTAAGTGCGTCATTATTACATTCATGGTTACGTTCTATCGATACGTCACCCGCACCATCCTATATGAAAAATACTATAGTCCCATTTTTGTAATGCCAATAATGTTTGCAATTTTTTTATTTTCAGTTTAAAGTCATCAAACATAATACCAAAAGATACAGGAGCAAGGAGCCAAAGGCAAAAAGAAATTGTTATTAAAAAGCCTAAGTTGCCAACAGAACCATTATCAAAGCTATGTGACATTTGTGGTGAGGTTTTGAAAACTCAAGAAAAATTATCGCAACATAAAAGGAAGATACATTACAAAAATCCAGTGAAATGCTCAGAATGCCCTCGTATTTGTTCTTCTGAATTAAATTTAAGACGGCACATATCAAGAAGGCATGCCAAGGTGAAAAATTTTGTATGTTCTGCTTGTGGTAAAGAATATGCATACCAAGGAGAGCTAAGGAGACATTACAAAGTAGTTCACGAAAAGAAAATAAAGCCTATAAAAGTATTTAGTTGTAAATTGTGCAATAAAACTTATAAATGTGCAAAATCAGTTTTAATTCATGAACGATCAGTACATACAGGTGAGTTATATTTTCATAGATTATAATGTTGGTGCATGTCCTTTTAATTCTCTAAAACAAATTCAGTGAATTGCTGTTTACTATTGCTACAAAAGTCATTGTAGGTTTCCTCAAAAATTATTAATCTAGCACAAAAAATACAAGGGTCTTGTTTCTTTTTTTCTCTCTTTATTTTTTGACATACTCTACTGTATATACATACAATCTGTTATTGGATGGATAGAACTTGTAAAGCTTTACAGCTTATATCTAAACATTTCCTTCTAAAGCATAAAAGGACAATAGCAAAATCTCCAGTCAACTGGTGTTTGCCATCAGCGTTTCTTACCACTACACCAACCTACACCCAAGTATGCTAGCAAATTGCCTCATCAACTCGCACATCACACTCATTTGAGAAGCCTATTTATTTAATCTACTTCCCAGAAGGGATGTTTCATTGATTAAAATGAAATAAAATAGTTACATTCGGCATGATGTACAATAGATCCTTGTTTTAAATTTTAGATTTACGTTTTTCTTTTAATGTAATTTAATGAAATATGTACTCTGTTTTCTATCAATAAAATTTCTTAAACTGGTAAGGTGCCAAAGGGACCAAAGTGTGAATTACCAAAAAAGGGAAATGGCACGTATTGGTGTTTTTGATAATAAAAAAATAATAATGAAAAACAAATGTGTCAACAGGTCAACGCCCAGCCATTTGCACAGTTTGCGCTGCAAGTTTCTTCCATGAAGATTATTTAAAGGAACATATGAGGCTACATACTGGCGAGGCACCTTTTAAATGCCCCGTGTGTGGTAGAGGGTATGCACAACTAGGGAACATGAAGAGCCACCTCCGAATACACAGGATATCAGAACTAGACACAGTTACGTTGAGTAAGATTAGACCTAATTATTTAAAACTATTGAAATTATAATTGTTTCTTATGTTCAATACACTTGAAATTGTATTCATGTTCATTACACATAATGAGTTTTCGCACTTTAACATTTTCGCATACATTTATCTATTGTATGGGTTTTAAACATACGATTGATTACTTTTTTTATTTTCTAAATTTCGACTGAACATTTTGGTGGGAAGTCGAGATGTGAAAAATCTGTCCTCGGTAAACCTACTATCACTTTACTGTAGTCGTGGGTATTCACGACTCCTCGGAGTGTTTCGGCTCACTTAAACCGGCCTCGCTCGCAGATCCGACTCCTCTTAACGATTCCTCGACTCCTTTGATTCACCTACTTATATTTTATAAGAGCCTGAGAGCGACTCATTCGCCTTGCATCAAGTTCGTTCATGTAACTCAGCAATCCAAAAATGAAAGGAATAAATAACTCCTCAGAGTCGATATCAATTAGTCGGAATCATTAAGATTTTCGGCTCCGCTCGCGGTTTCGGATCTTTTGATTCATTGATTCCGGAGTTACCCATCGCTACTTTACTGAGTGACCGCTGGTTCACACTATTACGCCTCATTCGATTCGGTTTTCTTATATGGTATAGGCGTAAAGGTAAAAAAATCTAAAGCGTTCACATTTATACGTTTTGTGAGTCGGTTTTCTGATACGATAGAACCGTTTCGGGGCAGTGGTTCAGTTTGCTAACAAAGTTTCGTAAAAGATGGACGTTACGACCGCGGTTATTTACTGGTATATAGGCGTAAAAAAAATAAAAGAAAACAAGATTTTGGGAGCATCCAATTGTATCACGGTGTTTAAATCTGGGTCACTTTTCAAGTTAGAATTGCCAAGTGATGTCATGTGAATGTCAGCGTTTAACGAACTTTTAGGAAGATTGGAAGATTAGAAAAAACGAGATACGTTTATGAGAAACACTATTAGTCCAGAACAGAAATTGGCAATATGCAATAAGTAAGTAAATTGGTCAAAATAGCTGGAAACTGCTTGATTGTGCCTTCGAATTGGACTGTGTGTATGTGTGAATACAGACTCGGGTTGTGTCAATTGGGTTTTACTCCAAATCTCGAACTCTACCACGTAAAAATATAGGTATATACATATATATGTATTTATTTAATTTATACTTATATTTAAATTGAAGTAGGTAGGTAATATTGTTCTTTTAACTATTTTTTTTCTTTCTTTTGAGTATACACTATTATTACCCACTTGTTTAGATCCAGTCTCTCTATCACCAAAGGTTTTCTGGAAGAAAACCCAATCAATTGGGTTAAGTAAGTCTACCTTATGTACATGTCATCTCTGTAATTAATGTTTTTATGGGTACAAATAAATAAATTAACTGTACCACTAAGAAAGAACCAATAGTCATTACTTTTTACTATTTTATATTTATTGGCATTAGTGACAATCGCATAATATAATCATACAATATTATGATCGAAATTAAATATGTAGGTAACTCAAAAATTAGAAAAATCAAATATTTCTTCTGTATTCTCCAAATTGGAAGCTAGCGATTTTAGATCTGATGCCGGCGGTGGTGAATGGTATGAAGAACTATCCAGTGAGCTTGTCGAGTACCCTGTATTTTGATGTGCTGTAGTATATCCTGGATTTTGGTAATAATTAGTTTGTCTCTGTCTCTTAATACTTTCTAATAGGCTAATGACACCCGCTTGAAATTAAAGGGTGTCATCTGTGTTGAGCGTTGAAATAATGGGTAAAAGACTTTTAAAAAAATGTAATTGTGTATCTTCTTCTTCCTGTTTCCTTGTATGTTAACATTGTCAAGAAATTTGATCATTTTACCGTCCACCTCGTTTTGTTTCGTCTTCAACTTTGTATTTTTCCTTCCTTTGTCCGATATCTCTGTACTTCCTTTCTTTGTATTTTTTTCCTTTCTATTGTTTTCTATTTCTGCACTTGTTGCATTTTCAGTCCCCTTTTCAGTGGCTTGCTCTTCCTTCTCCACTTTCATTAGTTTCTCCGCTTTCTTGACCCACTGTTGTATCAATAACTTTCTTTCATTCCTAAAGAATATATATGATCATATTCATTCATATATGATCAGAATATTTATAAGGTTTGTATGTACTAGCAGAGGAACCAGATTTCTTTTGATCTTTCCTCTTTTTAACATCTTTACTCCAGCTGTCTCGAATCTGTGTCCTTTTTTTCAGAATTACTTTACCTGGAAAATAATTAGATATTAATATTTTTTTTTCAGATATAAGGCTTTTGGATGTTCATATAAAGATTTACATTATGGTTTTAGAGTCGATCTCAACCATCAACGCTATCGTTAAAGAAGTGACGCTCAAAATATGGAGCAATTTATGTGACGAATTTATGCACCTTCCTACAGCTCAGGAATGGGAACAAATAGCAAATGGTTTTAAAACAAATGCTGATTTCCCCCACTGTATTGGTGCGATAGATGGGAAACATATTAGAGTTAGAAAACCATCAAACAGTGGCTCAGTTTTTCAATTATAAGGAGTACTTTTCAATTGTCTTGTTGGCTGTTGTGAGCTCTAATTACAGATTCATATTTGTAAGTACTGGATATTATGGTAAAGACTGATTCTTCAATTTTCAAAAGTACAAAATTCTGGGAAAAATTGATATGTGGTACTTTGCAAGTACTGAAATCGAAGCCTTTGCAACCAAATTCTCAAGAAAACGTTCACTACGTTCTTATCGGCGATGAAGGTTTCGCATTGAGTGGACATTTATTGAGACCTTTTGGTGGAACACACTTAGACCACAAAAAAGAGTTTATAATTATCGTTGGAAAGAGCTAGAAGGTATGTGGAATGCACTTTTGGTATCCTTGCAAACAAATGGAGAATTTTTCATAGGCCCTTGGACGTAAATTATGACACGGCGGTTCAGATAATTACAGCATGCACTGTTTTACATAACTTCATTATAGAAAAAGATGGACTGAATTTAGAAAATCTTAATGATCAAAATGAAAGTGTGTGCATTGAAAACATGCCAGGGGAACAACTAAGACGTGGCGGAACTACAGCTAATACAATTAGAAATATGTTTGATTATTTCGTGTCTGAATATGGATCAGTTCTGTGGCAAAATGAAGCTATTGGTTTGACTAATAAATAAATTTTGCTACATAATAAATAAATTATAAAACTTACCAAATTCTTGTCTTTGGTTTTTATCCATTTCTTCGAAATCATCTTTTAATATTACACAAATCTCCCGCCATGCCGTTTCACGTAAGTCGTTGTTTTTATATATTTCTAATGTTTTATCCCATATTACGGGTCTCTCTTCAATCAGTGTTATAAGTAATTCCACATTAATTTTATCCATCGCGAAAATATGTCTAAACAAATACAAGCGAGTGTAGCGACTGCCCGACCTACCCCTCCCTCCGCATACGGCGCGCGGGCGGCGTACGGTACAAAAAAACCGGACTGTGTAAATTCTTTCGTTTAGATACTATTGCCACTGCGACCGTTTCGTTTTTTTTTACCGTATGCCGCTCACGGTTTTCAGTGACAAGACACGGCAGCGAAAATAAATGAAACGGTTTTTTTACCGCATTCGGTTTTACCGTATAATGAGAATACACCCATGTTTGCATACGCCACTGGAAACCGCATAAGAAAAACGTTTCGGTAAACCGCAAGGTGTGAACCGGCTGTGACACTTAACTCTTTTCTGACGGGACTAGACATTGATAAAATATGTTTGATTTTAAATTTGTTTATTGCGAAGAAATTCTGGCATAATGGCATAATGTTGTGCTATTGCCATATAAGAAAAGTCAATAAAGTTTTGGCTAGGTTGTACACCAAACATGGTCACAGAACATATCGCAGTTGTGAAGTACCGCCTGATGAATAAATCAGCGAGATACCAGACCATATAATTAACGCTTAAAGCAATACGTGTTATAGCTCTCGACGAGCGCGTGTCTACCGTGTTTGTGGATGAATGTCCGTATACGCGAAACATTAACGTCAATGTATTTAAAGATCTATTGTGCCTTCACAATAAACATCCTAATATAAAGTCTCTTTTTACACGTATGGACACTCGCTACAAGGCAGACCGCGCGCTCGTGAGTTGCGGTATTGGAACATTTTGGATATTAATGTGACGATATTAATTAAAACTACTCACTGGATATGTGTAATGAATTTAGTAATGCATAGATATTTCTTCATTTCTTCTTACATCAGCAAAATGTTTGAAATTTCGTATTTTAGGCAATAAATAACGTTAAATAGGAGAATAGTTTCAATGCAATACAAGAGTTACAATTCAGGGTAAGGCCATGAAACTGTGCTGTTGGGACACAATAGCACAGTTTCATGGGTTTTCTCACCTCGCCAGTGCTGTGTGTAGCATTGACTCGCTTACCATATATGCAACATGCCATGAAACGTGCTGCACAGCATTATGCGAGCTATACTATACTCTGTCATAAACACACGGCATAGTCGAATGATATATTATATCGACATGCCAGTTGCCACGCAGCGCCCCGTAACACAACACAAAAGCGCTAAATTGCCCCGTAACACAACTTCGGTACATCTACATATTTCATAGCATATAAAACACAGCAAAGTATGAGTTGCGCAAATTGCCAGAGTTCGACACAGTAGCAGTACAGCTGTTTCATGGCCTCAATCTAAGAACATATTTGAATTTAAAGGCAGTACAAGTGTTAAGATAACACATTTGGCAATGAAAGGGACATCTGTGATTTAAATCACTGTTATAATAGATTTTGTTTTGGCTTATAGTTACTAATGGGAAAAAATACTAAATGGGCAGCAAATTATAATCAACAAAACAAATATCTTTCGCGGGGCTCCTATATCTTTATTGTCTTCAGAGATCCTAAACCTAACAGAATGATGTGTAATTTTGGCCGGTATATCCAATAAAAACCACTTAAATACAAATTAACGCTTGTAATATAAGTTTCAATTTTTATTATGGCAATTAGTCTCTAAAGTACCAGGGAAATGAGATGCCTTACAAGGGAACCTAGATGCCTTACAAGCATCTCAAAAATGTATAAGGGAGAGACAATATAACCACCAGCGAAAGCACAGTCGACCGAGGCCCTAGGTGGTGCACCCTGCGAACAGATATGGTTGAGAGGACTTTTCTATCTAGATTATTCTAGATTGTCTGAGGTCATCTGAGTATGCCAGAGGTGTACATGAGAGCGGGCATGATCCAGCCCTTATAGGCTCGGATCTTACTAAGGACTGATTTTTACCATTAAGTTTTTATTAACCAAGCACCATTTTTATCGATACCCATTAATCTGGGAAAAAATATTTATTTATGGTAACTAGATTATAGTCAATAAGTTGATATACATTATTGGTTGTATTGGTGGTCATTATTGGACATACAATTGTATTGGTGGTCAGGCCAGGTTTCATACAAAAGTGGCCATCAACCTTTGCTGTCAATTCAGTATTTACTGCTATTCAGTTAATTATTTTTCTTTTTTGTTAATAATAACGTTAAATTTGTAAATAAATAATAGCACATAAGTATACTAATGTTGACTGAACATACAGACCTCGTACAGACTGATCGATACAGAAAAACATGGTTGATAGTCCTTACGTTTTACAAAGACTCATAAAAAGGAGTCTTAAAAATTAAAACCTCAATGACTATTAGGTATATTCTAATTAGTTCGCCCGCCTTGGTGGAATATGAGAAAACTTGTTTTATAATAAAAGATCTATATATAGCACCCACTAATCTCTAGTGCAGTGGTTCTCAAACTTTTTAAATGACGGAACCCTTTTGGGAAGCAAAATACTTGATGGAACCCTACAATAAAACAATTATTTTTATAAGTGTATTCTATATTAATCAGCATAATAAAAGTACAATGTATCAGTTACTAATTATTATTTACTTCACCACTTGGTAAGGACAATAATAGAAAACATTAAAAAAGAAAAAATCTAACTAGTGGGAGGTATGAAACTGTTTTTTATTTTTCATCAATTGCTTGATATCAGGTTTGATGGAAGAAAGTTGGAGTCTCATATCAGCTTCGGCGTCCAGTCTATTGCGATATTTTGTTTTCGTGGCTGCGTAGGTAGAGAATCCTGTTTCGCACAAATATGTAGTTGGGAACGGGAGAAGAATATCCAGAGCCATTTGGCCAAGCATTGCATATTCATCTTGGATTCTGCACCAAAAATCATTAAGAGGCGTCGTTTTGAACAATGACTCCATACTTGTGTCTGATGACATTTCTAAAAGAGATTCATATATCTCATTTGACATGTTTTCAGGCTTTTCCAAGTTGGGTAAAAAAGGATTATGAATCCAGGAGTTCACTTTAATTTTTGTATTGTGTTCTTCGGGAAAATACTTTTCAAAAGATGCGCGCATCGAACTGAGATATTGGACCAATTCTTCAAACACATTATCTTCAAACATTTCTGAGTCGTTTTCGCTAACAAACTCACTGAGTAACGTAAAACTTTCTATTTCTTTCTTACCAATGCAAATGATCCAAAAATCTAATTTTCTTTTAAAAGCAGTTATTTTATTATAGGCCTGAAACACTGTTGTCTGTTTACCTTGCAACGATAAATTTAATTCGTTAAGTTTTTGAAAGATATCCGCCATAAAAGACAATCGGAACAACCAAGTTTTATCATACAAACGGTCCTTCAAATTAAAAGAAGTATCTGCTGAAAGAAACATTTGTAACTCGGCTCTAAGTTCAAATAGCCTTGTTAAAGTTTTTCCCCGAGACAGCCATCGCACTTCTGTATGGAGCAGCAGTGTTTTATGTTTGCTGCCATAATCTTCACACAATAATGAGAACAATCGGGATTGTAGTGGTCGTGATTTGATAAAATTAATTATTTTTACCGCTTCATCCATAACTAATTTTAGATTAGACGGCATTTGCTTCATCGCAAGTGCTTGTCTATGCAGAATACAATGACTGGAACTACAATTAGGCGCTTTATTTTTCATTCGTGACACTGCTCCTGCTGTTTTACCTGTCATCGCCTTGGCCCCATCTGTACAAATGTCAATGCAATTGTTCCAACTGAGATTATGTTCTTCAAAAAATATATTTATTTTATTAAAAATTTCTTCCCCGGTAGTGTTTGTAAGCAGCGATGAACACATAAGCATGTCTTCTTCAAAAGAACTTTTATATGGATATCTCACAATAACCAGCAGGATAGCCAAACCAGCGACATCAGTCGACTCGTCCATTTGCAAAGCGAATCGTGTATTTTGTAGACGTGTAACTAGTTCTTGTTTGACGTAGCTTGCCAGATCATGGATTCGTCGTGAAACAGTATCGTTTGATAGCGGAACAGTAGAAAGATGCTTTGCAGATTTTTCATCAAGCATACATTTTGTTATGTCTAATACACATGGTTTTATTAATTTCTCAGCGATAGTGTGCGCTTCACCTGCTTGTGCAATGCGATAGCTAACTAAGTATGATGCCTCCGTGGCCTTTTCGTTGGTAGTTTGTGTTACATGCATCATATTTTTTTGACTTTCTAATAACTGATCTTTTTTGCGAACAAAAAATTCTTTATTCTTGTCTTTAGTCTCGGGGTGTACGGTTTCTAAATGTCGACGCAATTTGGCAGGTGCCATGGAACTATTAGGAAGCAGTTTACTACAGAGCATGCAGAGAGGTGAGCCGTTGGAATCAACAAATCCGAAACTGATATAAGATTCATCATACTTCCTTTTTTTCGTCTTTGAAACCGTCGAGCTTGACGTCGTGGCACTCGTGGCATCATCTTCTGGATCGGTGATTGCTAAATTCTCCGCGCGCATTGCTTTTGAACATTCAGCGTCATTAGAAGATGTTGTTGGAACACGTTTAACACCTTTAAGCCAACGTTCCATTCTTCTTTATTTATAATGTTACAAGTCAGGATAGTGGGGTTTAAATAATGCACAATCGTTACTGCGTATAAGAGACTAAATTTAGAACCTACAGGGAAGAAATGTATAAAACTGAGACAACAGAATACAGCAGGCAGTAAAACAATGAACACTAGTTTCTCGCTAGCGAGCTTGTAAGTAGGTAGTAACTTATCGCTCCGAACGCTAATCATCAACTGACGACGCCAACGCGCGATCGCCGCTTTTATACTTAGTCCTAGACTCGATCTCAAATATTCTCGAAAATACTCGAGTCGGCACCTTTGATAAACAAAAAGCAAAAATAAAAACAGAAATTTAAAAATAGCGTTGTAAACAATATCGACTTTATCCTTTGAAGTTAGAGACGAAAGTCGCTAGTTGACAACTATAGCGTCTAATTCAGAGGCGGCTTTTATCAAAGAGACTGAGCGCTTACAAGTATACTACCCGCTCGTTTTAAGTTTGCCGCTGGCGATAGGTATGAGTGTATGACGTTCGAAATTTTTTATTTAATTGTAACAATAAAAATTGTGTACGTTAGATATTTGGGTAAAACTATGACACATTATAAGTTTTGTTGTCACGTGGGGGAGGGTACGCGCATTCCACAGACCGGCAAACTTAGAGCGAACGCGTTGTACAAGTATAAAATTGTTGAGACCAAACTTATGAGATATTGTACCAGCTAATGTAACACAAGCTTATACAAATACAAATAAATAAATAAATAACATTCATAGCGTTTTGTCTCCGCGCGGCCGCGGAGTCCGCACAGCCGCGGAGCGACCAGAGAGAGGTGTTTTGATTTTTTTATTTCTAAATTCTTGCGGAACCCCGACAGAGGTATCACGGAACCCTAGGGTTCCGCGGAACACACTTAGAGTATAGCTGCTCTAGTGGATCAGTTTGGTGGATTATAGCCCTAAAATTTTTAATGATTACAAAAATCTGTGCCCTACAGTGGGGTGAGCTATTATCAATCGATTATAAATATCACATTGTTCTGATACAATCAAAAACCATTTCTAAATTGGCCAGTACGATTGTTATTATTACTATATTATGTATAACTTCTTGATTCTTTTCATAGTTTATAAAGCACAGCGAAGGTTACTGATTCTGTTATTCATAATAGTTTACAAAGTTTTTATCTTCTACAAATGTAGTTTTAAGTGAAACAACGTTATTTTTGTTAAATTTTAAAAATAATTTATTAAATAAAGCTTCATATTATAAATATTATCGTATTTTATTTGTAAAATTGGAACATGTTTTCCAAATTTTTCTTTTCATGCCTAATATTTAAATAGAATTTAGTTCTATACCATCGATATGAAAGAATAGATTCTGAGATTGTATAAGAAAAATACCTACAGCATTTCAGTCGATCAATTTTTCTTCTCTTTCTGTAATTTCAAATACTTCAATCGATGAATCATTTTTTGGATCGATCAATTCAATAACATATCAAACGCTCACCTTTTGTATTTAGTCACATCATATAATTCAGGGAAATAGTAATCGCTAGGATGGCTATCACAAGCTGTGGGACCTAACTAACGCCAAAAAGGTTTTAAGACCCCTGAAACGCTCTCGCGATTACAACTGGAGGTCTGTGTGCTGCAGTGGTGCTTAATAATGAACAAATATTGATGTGATCGATAGTATTTCAATCCCCAAAACTATTTCTCTGAAATTCACCTACTGTCTTTGAAATATATTATGACACTTTCTTGATATCATTTTGCTTTCTTTCATGTACTTTAATTGTAGCTAGTAACAACGCGCGCGCAAAAGAGTTTTATTATCTACTTATGTCATATCACAAGATGTTCTGAAACCGTCCATTTGTATTCTTACTGCGCTCTAACAATCTGAAAATTCAAGAATAAATCATTCATCATTTACGTATTTGCGTAATTGTGGGTACATTTTTTATATAGAAAGAAGGCGGCGAACGGCCTACTCGCCATCCCATCCTGTCCAATACCATAGTGGATAACTATTGGATAAACTAGTGGCATAATTATAGCTCAGGTGAGGCCCCATATGGAGTATTGCTCTCATCTCTGGGCCGGCGCACCGAAATACCAATTGGACCCACTTGACTCCATCCAACGACGTGCTGTTCGTATTGTCGATGATCCCACTCTCATGGGCGGTTTAGAATCCCTCAGCATTCGGAGAGACGTTGCGTCGCTCTGTGTGTTCTACCGTCTGTACAATGGGGAATGCTCTGAAGAACTGTTTAATATAATTCCCACCTCGGGTTTCTACAACCGCACCTCCCGTCACAGAAGTGCGGTCCATCCGCATTTCCTCGATACGGAGGTGTCGCGCACTGTTCGGTCCAAAAATATTTTATACCGCGAACCCGTAGGCTGTGGAAGGAACTGCCTGAAGAGGTCTTTCCATTAAGCTACGATATGGGGTTCTTCAAGAGAGCTGTGAATAGGATTTTGCAAGGTCGGCGGCGCGCCCGCATACCCCCTGGGGTTGCAGGTGTCCATGGGCGGCGGTAACACTTACCATCACGTGGGACCGCTTGCTCGTCCGCCCACTAATCTATAAAAGAAAACCGTAGCTTTATGATATACATACATAAAGCATTATACATAAATTTTGTGTAAATTACTTGATTGGGATCAGGAGAATTTGTATTGTCTTTTTTAATCCTCGATACAGAGAATCTAAGTGTTGAATAAATAGATGTTTCTAAGACCATTCTAGACTTGGACCGTGCTGTTGGAAACTGACCTTTACACAGACTGCATAAGATGGTATAAAACATAATTGACTAATTTTAAGACCATGAATCGTATATTTATACAGGCCTCAGTGTAAACCATTGATTAGTGTTGTCATAATTGAGGAGGTTAGGATCAAAAGGTGGTTTTAATTTTTTTAACAAAAACTAGCACTCACCGACACATGTAAAGTTAAATCATTTTTTCCATGACAGTCGTCAAGTGTCTGAAAGCCGTTTCATATTTTATCGACAAAAACAAACAACGGTCAAGTGTAACCTCTTAAATATTCTTTCTAAAATTCCAATAACAAGTTTAACTTTTATAGTAGTTTTAATCAAAGCATAAGTGGCACTTTATTAATGCGTCCATTCCGGTATTCCAGTCACATAAAAAAATATATTTCTGTCCCTACGTATACGCATAATTACACGTATACATATATTGTATCTATAGTAACTTATCGATTGCACATACGTGTTCTTTCCTTTAGTATGTGTGGTGTGAATATACGACTTATCTGTATAAACAATGTTTTAACCAGCAGCTCTTAATGTCCTAATTTCTCTGAGGTATTTTATTCTTTTTAACCGAATGTCATGTTTTTCCATCAAAATTTTTCTATTATTTTCTGTTTTTCTAAATGCGAACCCATATCTCGAATGATATTTCGAAGAGATCCTTTCGATTGATATTTCGAAGACAAGAGTAATCAATCGATCCTTTGAAATCGATGCCATCTATTAACTTTTTGCGTAGTGAGTACTTTGATTCGCCGTATTACATTGTAATCGAAATGATCTAGCTTCTAACGATATTTCTTGTTTAGTGTTCCTTAGGTTTCGTCATTTTAAAATTATCATTACACTTTTTCTTGAAATCCTCGTTGCTTCAGCAACTCTTTGTGTTACCTTCTGATAATAATTATTTTCAGATTTTTTTTTAATAAAGTAGCTTCTTTACAAAAGTATTTATACACGTCAATTACAATTTCACGAGACTGCAACAAGCAGTTTACCTCTTTTTATATTGGTTTTAGTTGAAGCCATGATTAATGTAGGTATAGTTATTATTTTTACTTATTATACAAAGGAACAATATTAGTCTCCTATTATTCGTCTGATAGATGGACAGACGACCTCATAAAGGTTGCGGGCACCCGCTGGATGCAGGTCGCTGCCGATAGGTCTAAATGGCGGACAATGTGGGAGGCCTATGTCCAGCAGTGGACGTCCAAGGGCTGAGATGATGATGATGATGATGATTGAAAAATAAAGTCCACGACAATTTTATTATATTATAACAGGAAAACAAAGTGAAATAGAACTGCAAACTGCAAAACTGATCAAGGAAATAGCTAGGATGAGGTCGATAAGAAAATCTATTAAATATCTATTATTAAATACATTTTATTAACACAAAACTGATAACCGATAACTACAAACGGTCAACAAGACAAGATATGTCAACAAACATTGTTATATTTTTAAGTAATTATCTTTTTATTACTGCCCATGCTTTGCAAAGACATTTAATATAATTTTTTGCCACATTCAACACGCGAAATTTGACCACTTACGTCACACAATATGTAAAATGACATCTTTATATCAGTGAAATCTAGTAGTTTTTTATGTGTAAAAACGAGTTTTGTCGACTAAAACCGAGATATGCCGATGAGATTTCGTTAGATAATTGGAGTGTACACATTATGGACATTTCATTTAAGGAAGAGAGAGTACGGACGTATGACGTCACGAAAAACGGTCAGTTAAAGATTTATTAAAAATCATCAGTCAGTCGAGCCGACTCGAGCCTATACCTGCGCGCGCGACACCGCACAACCGTGATCCGCCGACATTGTTTAAAAATTACCTGTAATTCTTTGTGCGTGTCGCAAATAAAATCCTTTTTCCATATGGAAAAAAGATGTATATCTACCGTTTTAGTTTGTGCAATAAGTTTTTTACCATCCACAGTGGGTGGCGAATTACTGTGAAGCCACAGCTTTCGCAACTGCGGCGGCGTGCATGGTCATGGTGAAGCCGTACACCTTTACTTAGTTTTCCACGACGTTTTTGCTTGATTGCTTTTCGTAATTGCTCTATAAGGTTAGCTATTATAGCTTACAGTCACCGTAGCATTACGTTCTTTTATGTCTATAAGCAATATTCCTTGTCAATCCCAGAATATCGAAGCCTACTCTTTTTGGTGGACTGAGTTAGCTTTGCCTTTCTAGGAGGTGCTTTACCAGAACAACGCCACTCCATCGACACTTGGATAGGGGATCATAGTAAAGAACCATCGCAACAATCTCCAGTAACAATTGACACAAAAAAAATCGTTTCAGTTTCTCTGAAAGGCCTACAAAAGTTCCTTAAAGCACGCTACTCGTTTACTTCGCTGCACACTTGAAAGAAGTTTTGGCACCCAGCTCACACTAAATTTATTCATATAAAGATATTCATCCTAAGGACTGTAGTTTTTGAAAGCCGTGTTCTTGCTGCCATTTCTTTCGTCTTTAGCCCGTCGATCGCTCAGAACTTCTTCCACTAATTGGATATTGTATGGATTGAGTACCTCAACGGGTCGGCCGGAGCGAGGATCGTCGTCGTAGACTTTCGTACTAAACGAAATTGCTTACACCAATCTTTGGCGGTGGAAAATGATGAAGAAGAATCCCCGTACACATTATCCAACTTTTGTTTGATATCAGTCGTTCTAACACCTTCTTTTGTAAGGAACTTAATCACGGAACTATATTTCAGTTTAAACATTTTATGACTTCCTGTTGTTCTACGAGTCGAGGAATAAAACTAACGAGGGTTGAACTCTAAAAAATATACACGAATTAGCAGGATAAATGACAATTACAATAACGTATAATTTGTTTTTTTTAAACATCTAGAAATATGTCAGGCCAGAAACTTAAACCTCACTAATGTTACGATTTAATATGTTTAAGAGAACGTGAGAGCATGTTTAGCGTAACAAACTCGTGATATTGATCATTCTTTTTGTGCAAATTGTATAATTTGCACCTTTTGATGTGAATAACTTCAGATATGACTTATACTCGAGGACTGAGGGTATGAACATATATAGAAAATACGTTTGAGTTTAAAATTGCGAATGTCATCTTTTGATCCTAAAATTGCCTCAATTTAGTTCCTTATATTCATTGCCTAAAGTTAGTACTTACTCTTTCAAAGATGTAGATATATCTTTCAAACACTTCACTTTCTCTTCCTCAATGTTTGTTAAATAATTTATTTTGTTCATTTCCAACTCTTTCACTTTCAGTTCTTGTCCTTTTAATTTCAATTCTATTGCCTTTAATCTCAGCTCCTCATTCTTCTGTTGCATTTTCTCTCTTTCTAACTTTATTGAGGCTCTGATTTTAAACTTTTCTAATGTCATCTTTCTCTTTCCGAATTTCTTTCCTAAAATAAGTAAGTAATAATTTTAGTAATATCCGTCCTGCCGTTCGCAAGTGAGGGAGGAAAACTAGCTTTTCCACTAGTTTTGTTTATGTAATTAAATACTTTTTAGGTTTTTCTAAACCGCGGTTTAAAATTAGTGACTCCCTCTGGTTTTAAATTTGACATTTTACATTTTCTAACTTGTCTCGCTGACTTTGCTTTACATTATATTATTGCAGTATTATATAAGTAATTCAATTTACACTACTAACCATACACCTATAAATTATACACTATAAATCATAATCGATTTATATAATCCTATAATCCCATAACTCATATAATCAGCGTGCTTAAGTGGCAGTGGGCAGGTGATATTTACCGCAGGACCAATAACCGGTGGGGTAGACGAGTCCTCGAATAGAGGCCACATATGGGGAAGCGCAGTGTGAGACGCCCTTCGGCCAAATGGATCGACGACTTGAAGAAGTTCGCCGATGGTGGTTGAATGAGAAGAGGCGAAGATTGAGTGTGGTGGCGAGCTTTGAGAGAGACCTATATCCAGCAGAGACAGGCACGTGGTATGGTATAAATACCATAAACCATTTACCTTTACATATACAACATCACAATAAATGAGTATATTTAAATTAAAATATGCAAATATGTTTTAAAAAAATACCTCTTATATTTACTTTCTTTTCTGTATCCGATGACTCCCCTTCTGATTTATGCTCTGTAATAAAAAAATATTATTTATTGCTGAGAATTAATAATAAGAAAATAAATAAGCCAAAATAATTTCATAAATATCCATTTTTTTATAGAAGACGAACAGACAGTGCACCTAGTGGACACATTTCAATATCAGTCCAGAATGATAAACGTTGGCACGATTGTCATTCTGGACTGATGCGGTGCCTACTTTGATTTTCTTTCCCTTTTTTGAAATTCTTGTGGCTCTAGTAGCCTTTCAAGATTCATTAGACATGTATTGTTTAGAGCGAGCGCAGAAGGCGCTCAGCTAGGAGCAAAAAGTGTGGGCAGCAACGAGCCTAAGAGCTCCCACGCCGGTAAACTGGCGGAAAGAATGGACCTCGGCTTAGGGCGTTGCTTTGGGAGGGTATCGCGGGATTGCGAGTCGGTGAGAAGCGCCCAGGCATGTGCCGATACCTGATAAAAGTGATGGCTGAAGGCCAGTGTGTTGACGGTGTAGGGAAGGGATGGTGTACATGTGTAATGTATGAGTGTGGTGTAAAAACCGCATTAGCAGCAGTTATTGGGTCGTCGGGGTCAATCTAGGACGTGCCGAGGACGACGGTGACGGGTAGAGCATGCCTGTCAGGGACATACATTAAGCTGGCAATCTACTAGAGCAGGGCCAAACTTGTTTAGTGCAGTATTCTACTTTTAAAAAATCTGAGTTCTTGCGATCGACTTAATTGTGCTTGAGTGGGATGAATAAAACAATAATTAGATAGCTTTTTATATTATTTATAAATAGGTAAAATTAATATCAATAGGAAACAAAAATAATGAGAAGTTTGTGCTTTCATTTCTTCTGTCCAATTAACAAAATCTGGAGTAGGTATAATTTGATAATGTCAACCTTAGTTATTCCAAATATTATTTATGTCAAACCAATTAATTTCCTTTTACGATCGACCGCTCTGTCTTTGGCGATAGACCGGTCGATCATGATCGACTTGTTGGCCACCCCTGTACTAGAGGGTTGGGATGGTGAGGGACTCTGTCGTAGTACCGTCGGGCGTAGCTCTTAACTTTCTATAAAGAAGCAAATTATTGGAAAGAAAAGTATTTAGAAAAGACATTACCTTTCATAATATTTACTTTCTTTTCTGTATTGGATGATTCCTTTCACAATTATTATCTTTGAAAATAAATCTATTATTTATTTCTAGGAATTTTGTCTTCACCTGTCTGTATTAATTTAAGATTAATGTTTTGACATTTAGAATTAATGTGAGTACATTAATCTTGAAACAAAAAAAAACCTATGTGACACCTAGACATGTCTTGTCATGTCATGTAGTCATGTGACATGTGTCAAGTCATATGTGTGGGACAACATTTACATAGAACTGTATATACCTTTAACAACATTCAAGTTTAAGGTTAATCAAGTGACATTTAATCTATATTTAAGCCCCCATTCATTTAAAGATTTGTACATATATATTTACATATACATATTTTTACACATGTTTAGAAGCTTCAGAATTAGAAACAAGTGCTTAATAAAAAACTGTGTCCCATTATTTGAATATTTATGTTTTTATTTGTTTATATAATTAATATTATTTTATACTTGCCCCCTAGCAAATCCTCAATATTGCAATGTTTACTTTTATTTCTAGTAAATTCACCTAAATTAGTGTTGTCCTCCTCATCTGAAGTGTTTTTGTGTTTATTTACTTCTTCTGGGTAACTTTCTCCAAGAAAATCCACTGGTGCCTCTACTGTAGGGTGATTTTGAGTTTTAATTTCCTTTCTCTGTAAAAATGTAAACTGTAGTGCACATAAGATATGTGTATAGATATACAGTACTATTTTTCTTTAATTGGCAAAATTTTAATATGATATTCAGAGATTCTATTCTGAATCTCTTTTTCTTTTTTCTTTTAATTCAAAATAACATCTTTGTACTCTGATCGCGTTAAGAATGCAATGACTCGTGACTAGTCATGACTCATGAGTAGTAAAGGTATGTCCACATTGATTTCCCCCTCACAAAAAATGTATTTTACAAGATATTTACAAAAACAATGATATTTTTTACTTGCTCGCACAATAAATGCAGTATTTTATATGCTTCCATTGTCATTAGTACTCATGCTATGGTTGTGTTCAAACAACAATAATTCCCAAAGTAATGGACTTAGAACTTTATAAAAATACAAGAAACTATGTCATTTTTTAGAATAGATCATAATAAGCTGTTGATCAATTACAATATAGCCATAGGTTAACATGTTAGTTTTTGCAGTAGAGTAGAAAAACAGTAAAAATACCTTATTTTTTACAATTAATTTCACATATAATCTTTTTTTATCTGTTATATCAAGATTTTTGTATGATTGTGTTTGTTATCTAATAAAATTTTTCTTTGGCTGTCAAATGAGTTCTTGCCTGTAGTCTGCATGGTGGGAGTGCACCCCCTATTTTATTTTTTGTGGAGAAAATGAAGCATAGACTATGAAAATGAAGCATAGAATAATATATTCCATAGAATAATATATGTATTCTATGCTTCATTTTCTCCTTCATTTTTCTTCGTTTTCATAGTCTCTGAGGTCAGTATCCTGACATACTGTTTATACCTTCAGTTTAGACATCCCATTCAGTATAATCTAGCGATTCGCCCTAGTTTCATTCAGGCGGAATACGCATCAACCTGCATTAGTATAGCTCCCTAAAAGTGTAAAAAAAATTAAAATCCGTTCAGTAGTTTCTGAATTTATCTTTCACACATAAACACATATATTTGGTCAGTTGTATTAAGGATGGAAGGGGAAACAACTTGCATCCAAAAATATTTTAAACAGATGCACTGACCATCTTACCATATCCAATTTTAGTACATTAGTTGCGTTTTCATCCATGGGGTAGTTGATCACTTTCAACAGTCTTATCTCTGCATTTGAGAGAGTTGTTTTAGAAGGTATACAGGAGTAGCTTTTCCTTCTAAGCTGTATATTGGCTTTCTTTAGTGTGTTAGATTTCCAATCTGACCAGACCTGAAAAATAAGTGAATCTCTTATCTTTTACCTTAAAAATAAATTGTGGAAAATGGTTTGAGTAATCTACCATCCGTCGTTTTGTAGCCACTGATGAAATTTTAAACTAAAAAAAAAAATAAGAGTCATAGGTCAATAATTGTCAGAGTGTTTAAATAACACCAAGACTAAGAAAATTCACCTCATATAATAAATACTGTTTTACACTTACAATGGTTTCAGTAAGTACATAAATAGTACTAAGTCTACTAGATAGTATTTACAATCATCACCTTTGTGTTGATGAGAATTTCTACAATTCTCTTCTAGCCATACAGGGGGCATATGACCTTCTATTGCTAGTTACCTTACTCTGTGAAATGCCTTGCAATTTATTATTATGAGCATATTATAGAGGGCCTCCATAGAACACCATCCTACTTCTACACTGAATTTAAAACTCTTGACTATTAGAAACAGATAATCAAGAAAATGTAGCTCATTTATTTGAATTTCATAATATAAAAATGAAACAAGCCAGTTCAGAGCCGTAATTCGACTTGCTTGGAACTTGAATGGTTTCTGCCTATATGTCCAATTCATTTGATGTTCAAGTTATTTATTATACTCTAGAACTACTAAACAGACTTGTATCGTCAATTAAAAATATAACAATAACTGCTTTTTAAAAATATTATTGTTTACGTTTATTTAGATGTACTGAGGAATCCGAATATTATGGACCTTTGTGAATCCGAAATAAAAGATTCAGATGTTTTTACAAATCATTTTAATCATTACTGTCACTGGCGGAATTTAAAGGGGGATTTACAAATTTATTATGTTTGGTTTTATTTTTATTTATTTAAAAAAAAGAACATTTATAAGTGAAACGGTATCCGAAATAATTTCATATCTGTAACTGTCTCTGAAACTGGTAAAAGAATATACAATATATTTGTATTCATATCCAGATCTGAAATATCATATCTCTAACAACCCTACTGAGGTATTCCTCAGTTGCTGTATATTTACAGCACCTCATGTAAACCAGTAACGGTTTCCATTTAGAAACTATGTATATAACATTTTACAATAATGTTGAATAAATAAAATAATGTATAAAATAAATGAAATGTCCGTTTTTCGTCTACTTAAAATAACCCCAACTATCAAAAAAAAAAATGTATTCAAACTTACTTTAGACCATTTCCAATGGTTTTTATAAACACCACCCTCAACAGCATTCAATTCCCTGGCAATACGCTTCCAGAAAGTTTGTTTATTGGTGTCATCGTATGTGACCTTACCATCTACCAACATCCCGTCTTCGCAGAGCAGGTCTAAAAGTTTTCTCATCTGAGCTTGGGTCGCTCTACTCATTGTTATATGCAAAGGTTACCTAGGAGTCGAACCGCTTGAAAGAAGTATGTTAATTTTCGACGTCAGCTGCAAAGAACTTTATTCATAATATATGAATAAAAACAGTAAACAAAAATTAAAACAAATTCAAATAAGAAGAAATAGTCACTAGTACTGTATTTTTCTGTCACTGTGTGTCAATTTTTAGTAATTTATTTGGACACTTACGTAGCTATTGATCCACACAGCAAATAATAAATTCATTTTATAATAAATTACTTTTAAAATGAGTGTGAACTTCACTTGACGGACGTAACAAAGAGCGATTGTAGTACTTTTTAATCGCTACTTCGCAGGAGAAGCAAATTGTGATATTCGTCACAAGCATTGACTATCGCTTGCCAGCGCCTTTTTCTTTTAAGTACATAGTTCAAGTAGTTGTCGCACAGAATAATATTTGTTGTTGACATGACATCACTGACAATCCTCACTGGATTTGTATTTTATTTTGGTAATCAATCACTATTATTCACCAATCCAACTTTTGTTTTCAATAAACATTGTTGAAAACATCCGAAGCGTCATATTTAACACGCTGGTTCCAATTCATTCAGTAAAAATGATGCGTACCAAAATTCACATAGCAATATGTGCGATTGGCGTTTTTTTAGGAATATCAGCTTTCATATGCTTCTGCCTTGTTTACGCAAACATTGAGGCTGGAATGTGGGCGTTATTGTCTGGTAAGTATTTTTAAACTTTGTAACTTTCTCTACAGCGTCTTTGTTACTAAGCAATCTCTTTGTAGTAATTTATTTGTTATTCTCCTACCTTGTAACTATAGTTAACAATTTACTTAGAAACTTCAAATAGTCTTTCATTATGGGAACTTTATTGTCAGGGTAGTTTCCCAGATATTGAGACAATAGTGAAATCTTTTAAAAAGATAACAATGTTTTCATCAATATTTTAATGTAAAAATGACATCTTACACTTTGTTTATATTTAGACAGATTCTTGAAAGTAAGAAATTTTAAATTAGAAAATCTTAAGGCAAAGTCCATGAAACGTTTCTTTGCTCAGATTGTCGCCGCCAGGTGTACTTTTCTAAGATTATGTACATGTACAATAAATTGTTACAATATCTATGGTGACAAAGTGTATCTTAAACTTCAGTAAGTTTTGTTAAAAAGTATATGCTATTCATTAGGAGATAAGGCATTCTTAATTTCTCACTAACCACGTATGATTCTAAGAGCCATGATGCATTGTGGGATCATGGCCTTGGGAGACCTCCAATGTCACTCATAGTCTGGCCTTCACAGTCATGCACACTCAATAGCTCTTTTTATTATCAACTAAACATTAAAAATATGTTCATCATTATCTCTTATAAATCTGTATCATTGTGCTTTATCTTTGTCTCATTATAATAATAGTTCAAATGATTTATCTCTTCAAGTAACTGTTCTTTAACATAAAGTAATCACTCACCAGTTTATCTTCAATATAGGTACTGCTTATCAGGCACAAGCATGTTCACTTGATGCACCTGTTCTCTACTAACTCCACTCTTTCCCCCATTTCGTTCCTACCTTTTCACTTACCCATTTTGTTGGCACCTTTTATCCACCATCTCGCCATGTCTACCCCTCTTTAATTCCATACCAAAAAGTAAAGGTCATAGAGAGTATGGAATAGTCTTGCCAATACAACAAAACCAGTAAATAATGATTAATATAGTATTGTGCCAATATAGCTTGATTTTGATGACATTCAAGTAGAATGCAAATATAATTGTTATAATTTTTATTAATTAATCAACTAGAAACTTGATCAACAATTAGAATCTACTAGAATAAAACAGAATAACCATTGTTTATTCTCATTGTTTGTTTTTAATTTTATGAATGTAACATTACTTACACTCTCATTTTCTTCCTAGAAGAGCTTTTACTTTTATCATACTTTTACTTGTTTTTAGGTATATATGCGGGCCTCGCGCTAATGCTCCATTGCCACTACCTGAAGGAATCCCTACATGTAAACTTCTCAAGGAAGGCTTTGCAATACATTGGTGATGTTGGGATGATAGCATTTGTTTCAGGTGCTGCTTTGACACTGTTCTATTTGTTCTTGGAAATTTATTACAAGGCTGGTAAGTATAAATTAATGTCATTTTTAACATTATTCTATTTAAATAATGAATCAGTTACTGGGTAGTTAAAATTTAGGCTTAGCGAAATAAGTACCTATGGAAAAAACGATTCTGTTAAAATTTATATACTTATAGTAAGTATTGTTATTGTTCCATATAAATTATAATTTTAACTATAATATACTTCAGTATTAATAAAATTAATAAATAAAATAATAGAATAATCATCATAATAATAGTTATTTATTTTATTATACCATGTTTTGTTGTGTTTCATTTATAAAATATCACTATCAACTTGCCCTTTTAATAATAGTTTGTTATTTCATCAATGACCGTAATGTGATCTTTGGTGCAAAATCTGAGTCATATAGTCAAATGTGAGTCACAAAAATAGATAAACTTTTATTGTACTTATTGCTTAGATAAAAATTGTTTACAATATTGTTTATCTATCCCATATCTATAAAACATTCAAGTGTATCAACCCTTACAATAAGACACTTTGTGGTCATCCTTTGTATAACTGGCCATATGCCAGTTCTAGAATAGCGCCATCCCATCTTTCTACTGTCGTAAAATGCGACTAAAGGATAACAAACCTGCTACTACAAACCCTGAGGATTGACACCCCCTCCAAAAGAGTGGATTTGCCAATCTGCTTGACCAGTGTGCCGTTTTATACACAAGGCAATGGGTCATGAGGAGACCCATGCCCAGTAGTGGAAATTTAAGGGTAGGTTACGGTATTATTAAGGCATTATGCAGGCATTGATACTAAATACCTAGTCCTTTACAGTATATCCAATAAATAACCGCATTAAATGAAACATTAATGAAATGATAACTATATATTGAATTTTTATCAGCCAATTTGTCTTGCAAAAACTATTGGTCCCAAGAAAACAGAAATAACATTGTATTATTTTTTCCAGATGTTCTACCGATTGAAACCAGCATAATTATTAAGTTAGTGTGGGCATTCATGATGATGAAGTGGGGATTGATGGTATACTTGGCGACCAAGAACTATGTACGAACATACAACGATCACCAACTGTTCTCTGAAAACCCGCATATTGAAGAAACATAAATACTGTTGAGGTACTTTTATTTTTTAATAAGAGAACATCTTTAAGTAATTATTAGTTGACTAATTCTGACACTGTTGTCTATTTTAGTAAAGTATGTAGAGATGATTTTCTAAAACTGTGTATATGATGTCCATGACTTGAGTTACTTGAAAATATCATTTAATGACGAGAAGTTTAATTACTTTTCCAGACAAATTTGTTGGTTGTAATAGTACTTGTTAATTCTAAAAACATTTTGTATTTAGTTTTAAAGAAATAAAAACAAAAGTCCTGAAATTATTAACAAGAATTATTTAATTAATTAGTATCAAAAAACTTCATTACTGTAAGCTTACGAAGTTCTCGACTAAATCTTATTGATTTCTCCTTCAAACGTCTTCCTATTCTTCTGTATGTACAAATATGTACATTTTCTTAATATTTATTTTTCTCTTTCTGGGAAGGTTTGTTCAAATGACTCTCCCATTACTATACACATGTAGACAGTTTTATTGCTTTTATTATATAAGACCAGGCAGGAATTTTGCAATTTTATAATTACTAAGTATAAAATATTTAAGACAGAAATGAAATCAGTTCAAGAAAAAAATGACGCTGTGCTTTAAAGAAGTGAGGCACTGAAAATCAGGTGATATAGTCAGTAGGTCAGTTTTAATCACATGATAAAATGAAGGTAATTTAAAATTTTTTTCCACTCCATGGAATTAGTCACATAATCATAACACATAAGCGCATAGAATTAGTCAGTATTGCCAGTAATTAGCCTAGGGGTGTGTACCCAACCCCGACTTGCGATTTGCGACTTGCGACTTAGGATACTTTGCGACTTGCGATACGTGAAGTTCAATCTCCAACCGAAATTTCTTTTCTTAGGTACAGGTAGTTCGGTGTAGAAATTTCTGTCATCAAGAGTTTTCTCGTAATCCTGTAGATACCTACATGCCCAAGAAGTTATTCACGAATCCCCGCGAAGTCGCGTGGTAGATTGCAAAATCCCTTTGTACCTACAAGGGGCGAAACTGTGTACGTTTTATTTATATACTTTACTAACTAATAATACCTATAAACGGTGAAGGTTGGTTTGTTTGGCATACCTTTGGAATACATATATTTCATGGCACAGATTGACACATAGGATAGTTTTAATTGAAATTTCACGCGAACAAAACTGCCGGCCATAAATTTTAATTAAGAAATGAAAAAAAAGTTACTTATTTATTATCAATCATTGAAAGACAAGAAATATCCAACTGATAGAGAGCTATATAAGTATCCTTCTGTATTTGGTTTTTGAACATCAGCTATATTTTTATTGTAGGTATATTTTTTGGGGTTGCTGTTCACCTGATAATTTTTGCGACACTCAAACATTCTCATGTAGACTGCTTCAGTTTGTTGTCCATTGACTTTTTTTTTATTAGTAATCTAATATCTGTAATTCTACAGCAAACTTTCAAAGCAGTATTATTATAGTATGATACAAATGATCGTAATTAATCTCACAATTATAAATATCTAAATTATTGTATTATTTATTATCTTTAAAATTTGTAATAATAAAAATAATATTCTTGTGATATTTTCATATATCGTGATTAAAACGAATTATGTAGGTAATAATTATTTTTCACATAGATATAATCATGTTGCAGCTAGATGACAAATTGTGCTGCTTTATAAAACTAATGTCTGTTTAATTCAGTGATACCATTAAAAAGGGTTATTTATGAAATAGCAAAAGATTCAGTTCTTCTGAAACACATAATATATATATTTAATTTTTGTATGTACTTCGAATATAATATGTGATAATATATATAAGTAGGTATTTTAATTATTAGAAAATACTTATATGTATATGTTAATGTAAGTACTGTAGTTAAATTTGTACCTACATTTAATATCTATCTAGTGCATTTAAAACTAAAAATTATCCCAAAAAAATATTGTGGAAAAAATATGAAAAGGATTCAAGAGAATATGAAACCTTAGAATGTATGAACTTTTTATGTACATAGTAGCAACTTTTAGTACAATTAGACCTAATTTAAGTAGAATAATAAAAAGTTAATTTGGTTGGTGTTATATTAGGATTATGATGTATACTGTGGATAGGTAGGTTAATATATTATGAATTTACGATATACTCGGTAGACAAAAGTAGATAATAAACATTTATACTAAATTGAGATTGTTTGATTTTTGTTTCAAATTGTTGTTTTACGATTCCTATCAAAGTACATTTATTTAATAGGATATGTAGTTAGTATATTGCATAACTAATTAAATCCCTGCAACTCTCGCCCACGAGCATCCCGTTAACATCGTTACAGTAACGCGGACAGGTGGTACTGGTGGTGGCGAGTAGCGTCTTAGGTATATGCGGTCAAAATGGGGGCTCCGAAGAAAATATTCAGTTAATAGATGAGCGCGCGGAACACCGCACGCGAAGCCGTTGCCGCATTCACGATTTAAAAACATTACGCGCGTAAAACAATGTCTATGACTTTAAAACAAAAAGTTGTGCACTGATGAAGTCGTATAAAGTTATATACAGCCATAAAATAGTTGTGTTGTGTTAACAAATAGGTCGATGTGGAGGCAAGGGATTCTTTATTAATAACTCTAGTAGTGGTGAGTAAAACAGGATTGCTAGAATGTTAAGTTATGCAAAGAAAAAATAAACAAACGCTTCAGGGATTTAAATTCTTCATTTGAATTATAATTAGCGGCTGTGTTGATTTCTAATAAAAAATCGTAATCATTTTATTTTTAGTGCTTGTGTGTATTCGACCTACTACTGTGTAGAGGGGCCCTAAATATATTCGTTAAAACATTTTAATAATACATTTATAATACTATGTGACGTTGGCTGAGCAAAGGGACATTATTATCGGTATGGATTTATTAACTTTAGTTAAGATACTAAACACAAAATTTTGCTGTTTCAAAATTCTAGTTTTTTTGTTTAAACAGAAGTAACTCTTAACGTCTGATTTTAAAATATAGCGACAAATATATATAGGTATATATATTTAAATTTCATGATCTGAGAAACTAGATTCTTATTTAGTGCTCAGATTTTCTTAGATAATGTTATATACGAGTACACACATGTATAGGTACCTGTATTTTCAGTTATTTGTCTGAATTTAATACAGTAAAATTAATTAGACAGATATATAAAGAAACATTGCTGCATTCATCGTACTTTTACCGAATATGAGTTATTTCCGGTAATTTCTTTGACTTGAAAATGTTTTTAATGTTGTCGGAATCTAATTATACGCGGAACATGCCTTCATTAATTTCGATTAATTAATCATCGATTTCTTCGATGCGGACGCATTTAATTCCTTCCAGATTACGATAATCTGTTATTAAAAAAAAGCGTAACATGTTTTGATAAACGTACTTGGCGAAAGTTACGTGTTTTGTATTGTCAAGTTTTTGCACACCAACAATGGTAACAATAAGCTTTTTCCGACTACCATTCTCTGTTACGCTACACTGCTCACTCGTGAGTGAGAAATGAAAAAAATATAATTATTAGCTTATGGTAGAATGGTGCGAGTTTTTATGCCGCCATAATCAATGTCTTCTGCTTTCTTTCCTTTTTCTTTGGTTGGCATGGCCATAGAAAATATTTTTTATTTAGAGTAAATATTTATCTAAAGTAACTTTTATTTTTATATATTATTTACATTTAAACTATTCTTTGTAAACTGTCAATACCAAACTAGTAAGAAACTGGATTCAGAAAGGCTAACTGCACTCCTATGCAAGTAGTCCTATGCTCCTATGCAAACATTCAGCATTTTTAGAAAACGTCTTCATCGTCACTACTCCCTTTTTCTGTCATTCTACCAAGCAATTTAAAGAAATACAGTGAAATAGCGTAACTTTGAACATTTTCTCGGGACTTGTAAGTCCCGCTTAGATATTTTGTGAAGTAGCAGCTTTTCCTATTCTACTGCAACATTCCTAATAGTTATTACATATCCAATTTTGTTTATTTGTACTGTATTAATCTGTTTGCTTACTTATTCTATTTGTTTTTGTGTTTGTTTTATGTAATATAACATTATTTTTATCATGTCTATTCATAAAACGGTGTATAGCCAGGGTGCGAGACACAAGACAATGGCCAGACAGACATGTGGCGTATTCTGCGATGAACGCAATTAATTCTATTTATTCTTTTTATATGTAGATATAGCTTTCCAGGCATATTAACAACTGTTATTTACTCCACGCCATCCTATTAAATTTTAAACTAGCGGTGCCTCCAACATTGTTCGCGTCAACTTGTGATTCCCGCGGGAACTGTATAATGGATCTGGATAGAAAATACCCTAAATATTAATTCGGCACATAAGCTATAACTATGGTATGGCTATAAAATTTCATTAAAATCCGTTCAGTAGTTTCGCGTAAAGCGCTTTCAAGTAGACAGACAAACAAAAATTACAAAAAAATGTTGTTTTACAGCTCTATATCATTCGTACTTCATAATGCAATCTTTTTCAAAAATATTTCATATATAGATAGATTACTATGCTAGTATTTCTAAAACTGCATTTCTTTAGTCAAGATGCACCACAAGCTAGCGCAGTTGGCCAAGCGGGCTGCGGCCAACGCGATTCAGATCTATTCCCTTTTTTATTTTTTTATTGCGCAAAGATTCTTAGGAATTCCGAACTTGATACGCGTTCTTCTTACGTAAGTGTGTAAGTTTTAGTGTAACAAGCACGTAAGTGTGACAATGCTGTTACACTCTTCTATTTAGAGTATTTCACGGCAGGAATAAGTTAATAACTGGAAATGATATATAACATTTCAAATAAGTTCTAACACGTATTAGGTACTTTGGATTGACACCCAAAAAAGGATATAATAATCGATAGCTTCAGAAGAGTCATTGATTTCAGTATTAAAGTTATATCTTGATAACGAAACATTAAACTTTTAAACTGGCTTTCGAAATGCCCTTCTAAAACAGTTGATTTTGACTTATCAGTTTATTTTCGCCATACACGGATTTGTTCTAACACCATTTACGAAGTAAATGCTATAGACAAATGATCGTGATGGCGATTATAGAAGTCCATATACATAAGAACAAAGATTGTGATTTACCAGTGGCGTATATTGGTATTTGAGATTCTGAGATTCTCTACAATTGTGCATAATACCATGACCTGAACTGCTTGAAAATAACTCTTAATAACGAGAATTCTAAACAAAATGTTTCATAATATTTTCTCGTCAATATCTTGTCATTACATCAAGATAGCTTCACGTACTGTAGGGACACAGTGTTGACACAGTGCACGCAGAACGCGCACGGTGTTTTATGTTGTCAGCAACTTGTATATCGTCCGCACTGTTCTCGCCAGTCTCCTGCACGCCAACATGTGTCCCTATATTTAAATCTTGTGACCATCTAATATAACAGTATGAAGACGATTACAGTTTATTTTACCAACCTTGTGACACACCATAACGTACAAACAAGAACCAAGAACAATATCAAGAACCTCCACACGTACTTAGTTCAGTTACAAAGTCCACCGGTGCTAATTTAGTTTTAACTCATAAAAAAATCAATATATTCTTTACTGAGCTTCTGGTGATCAAAAGTCAGGGATTTATGGACCACTATGACCACTATACCCGACTATCTAAGCAGCGGTGGTAATAGGTAGGTTTTTATACGAAAATTGTTTTTGAACAACTGGAAATTGTCAGAAGCAATAATAACACAATACGCCGTCGACAGATTACCGATTCACATATTGTAATGTAACTAGTGATCGGACTATAGACAATCGCAGCAGTAGCATTAATTACTTTTATTAAAAGAAATAGGGAATACGAAAATAAAAAAATGACACTGTGGTTAAAATCTGTTTATTGAGTATTTTACACTATTCTGAATCAGAATCACGTGAACTACTGCTGTCGTCGTCGCTATCAGTTACTTGAATAATTATTTCATTGTCAATTATGGAATACTGGCCTGGGTAGACACTTTATCCACCTGCATGGAACGGTATGAAGCATTATCCATTAAAATAACTGAAGGCTCCGGCAGCCTCAGATGTTGAAACTACTGTCTGAAAGTGTCAGCATTCGTCTCCTCATGGTAGTCAGAAGTGCTCTTTCACTGGAAAGTCAGCAATGCGTTCTCCACGAAGCCGGATCCAGCTGAATCGGCGCGGCAGATAAAATCAGTCGAGCTCCTTTGCCCATTGCCACTTTAAATGTGGAAGCTTTCGTGCCGTTCGTCCACCAGCGTAAAGCCGTGTGGTTCGTATTTAACCACGTCTCGTAGATAAACACCGTTTTCCCAATTTGTAACTTTCTTCGCTTCCCTTTAAAATTGGATCATTTTCTTATTTCCACCAAATTTTCCATACAAATTTGCCAAATTCTAAACCCAAAAAATTTATATTTTTACGAAGAAATATATAACATTATATGTTACTAAGTTATTAGTATCATGAGCAGAAACTTTGGTTTCAAGCTTCGGGAAAGATATTACACACCCTAATCTATGATAGGCTACAGCCTGTATATCCTATATTTACGGCTTACACACCGTGTTAAAATTTTTCATATAAAGATAATCTATCCATAGACACTACACAACAGTATTACTTTTACTTCATGTAATAAATAAAGTTTACTCGCTCCATTCCTCCAGTGGCTAATGGTCCATCGTTTTAATATTCAGAGAAGCTTCTACACAGGAACAGGAAACAGTATGAACATTCTAATGAACGTTTATATTAACGTTTTATCGTTTACATCGAATAGATGACGACAGTTTAGTTGGTTTCTGTTAATAAGCCTTGTTAAAACTTTTGAGAAGTGGCACTTTACCTAGGAATATGTATTCGGTTTAAAGAATCTTTATTCTCTTATGAAATATACATTTCACTTATATGAGAATGTAACTTGTAATTAATAGTAATAGTAACAGCGAGAGTGCATAATTACATAATAAATTAATAATATAAAAGAAAAAATAATAACAAACTCAACGTTTACGTTACTTTACAAATTTATCTAATACATAGGCATATAGTTTTCTTTTGAACATGTTCATTGACTATTTCTTTAATATTATTTGCCAATGCGTTGTACAATTTCACTCCTTCAAACAAGATCGTTTCTCGACCATAATTGGTTCTTACAAATGAAAAGAGGAGATTATTGACGTTCCTTAGCTGTATCTTCTGAATTTGACTATTTTTTGTATGGTTAATTTTCACGTGTATATCTTTGTTTAATATTTTTCTTATTAAAAAGGCATGGGACTGCGTTTTTCGTGTGCTTCCAAGGATTTCTCTTCTGTCGTCAGTAAACTTACTATCGCTTTATTGAGCGACTCCCGGCTTACTTCGACGGTACCTACTGGACATTGACAGAATACGTTTTAGCCATTATTGTTTATTACGAAGAAAACTTGACACTGGCAGAATGTGCTAAAATGCGAAATTGCCACATGAAAAAAAAAAGGAAATACTATCCAATCCGTACCAACGTTAAGTCGCAACGTGAACTGCATCACTATATAAACATTAAGCTAAAATGATAGGCAACACTGTAACTTTATTAATAAATAATTGTTATCTATAGTGAACTTAATCTAATCCATAGTTGATAATGATCCATAATGAAGAAATACCACTAGTGTATATCATTTAATGTTAATGCAAATATCGATTGAAATTCTTAAACGTTTACATTCCATTAATATGTTTTAACAGCATTTTCAAGGATAATTACGAAGATTTCACTTATAGTAACGACGCGGTGTTTCTTAATGTTGAAATGTATAAAAGAGGCATTATTTGAATGGCACATCGCGGTTTTAACAAGGTTTCATTAAGTAGGTAATTTTTGTGAATGTATCGTGAAAGTATTTTCATTTCTAAATCCATTTTGATCATTAAACCGTTTTGTCATCCACTTTTATAGTTTTATGGTGCCCAATGCAGTTATAAAAACGCTGTTGCACCTATAACTGTTCAATTTTCATCATTATTACAAGAATAAATAAAGGTGAATAAATAAATAAGACCTACCATCCTGCCAAGAGTGCAATTACAGTGCCAATTTTTTATGAGAACGGATGGCAGGCGACCAGGCAGTCCACCTGGTATGAACTACTGCCTCCTATTGACACCAGCGGTATATGACAACATACGTCAAAAATTACGAACCCCGAATGCGCCACATTTTTATACCTACAACACGCTCATATTTTCTACACCAAGAGTTCTCGTTTGAAATCTTGCCGGCGCTCACCAGCTCCGACGCGTTACCCCCCACATTCTATAATGAATTATCCTGTATTTTTTGCTTCAATATTATCAATCCATGAATTCAAAATTGCGCATCCTTCGGCCAGTCTAAGGACTAAAAATAATCCTATAGTGCAAACGTGACACGAACTAATTGCTAAATAAACTAACAAGCGTTGAATTTAGGCTAATGTGTAGTAACTCAGACAATACCGATAAAGACTTGCAAAAGATCCGGCGTCCACCCTCGGCTATTGTAAAACACACATCGGTCGGTATTGTGGACCATCTCACACGCTCATTGTGTGCCGTTACGAAATGCTTACATGCCAGGGTTATCAGTGATATATGGGTATCGTTTAATTTTAAAAAGGAGGCCAAGGAAGTAAGATCATATGATCCTTGAGATGGTTAGTAAACATCTGGCTTGAGTTTCGACTACAAACTGATTCAGAAGCAATTTTATTTATCATTTCAATAGATTTGTCACGGCGTACAGGATTAAAGAACATCGGTTGTTGGTTCTGAAGCAGCTATGACCTGCCTATTGCCACTTCAGCATTCTGGTTCTAATAGTTATGTCGGTGACTCTCGTTCTTTGGTGAATAAAAGACACATACATATTTAACAATAGTAATAGCATTGTTATCAAGCAGCTTTATTACAAATATTTTATTTCAATCTATATGAGCTGCTCTAAATCAGTTCTAAATTGTGTTGTAAAGTTATAATAAATAGTCACTCTAGCCTCTGCAATTTTTTTACTGAGCTACTAACAAAACAAAGCGAACAGTGCGATTAGTCTCGAGCTTAGTTATTGTCGTTTATGGTTTGGTAACGACACAGCTTAAATATAACGGCTTTGCTTTACAAAGGTGATTTTCACAAAATGTAAGAACCCTATTTATGACAATATTATTTAGTAATAGAATTCTGGGCTGAACGTTGTTGGGAGGAACTTATATATATATATATATATATATATATATATATATATATATATAATGGATGTTGGTATATCTGATGTTAATAGACTTCGACACCGTTTGACTGATCATTATGAAAGTTGGCACATATATGTACTTTTTCATGGAGAAGGGTTTTATGCTATCTACTTTGTTGTAAATGGCGCTGCAGCACCTCTACTTCTATACCATTCAATCGATCGCAAAAATCATATCGACGGCAAAACATAACAATTTGTGATTTTATATACAGAGGTAAATATACACAAGCAGGACAACGTCTGCCGGGTTTTGCTAGTATTATATATTCTCAAGTCACGCCTGGGTTGTCGACTCCGCGATCTAGGTTTTGTAATACTGATTATCACTATGCGTACCATGATTTTAATTAATTAATTATATTCTTCATCCATTTCCAATATTCAGTGTCTCCAAGGAGTTCGAGATATCGTACATAATCCTAATCCTTGCCATATTATTGACGTTTGTTAGTAACTTTTACGACATTATTTCCCGCCATTTACGATCTTTTCTGTAATATTGGATATTCACAGGATGGCAAGATTTTCATTTGTTCGATTGGATCACCTCTTCGGGGTTCTGTCTCTCTTGATCTCTTAAAGGTTTTCGATTATGTACTTGTTTGGCCCACACCCGTAAGCTTCTACAAGGGTCAACCGAGCCGAACGATTACAAATCCCTTTGCAGCTCGTTATTAACATAATCAATAATCGGATAACTAACGACAGCCGCAAAAACAACATTGTAATACAATGTTATTTTCTTAGTTTAGTTAGACTATTGAATATTTAGGTACATGCGTGTCACCTTAAATAAGTGATTTACCAACGGCAAAGAAACATTGTACATATTCCAACGCTTGTATGGTCCAGTGTTTACATCGCTTACTCTGTACCTTGAAACAGTATAGCAAAGACCTAATGTTGTAGTTGACAAACTAAAATATGCAAAGCTAATTCTTTGCACATGCAATTATTATGTAAACTCTCCGTGCGTTCTTTCCATCTTTAGGACGTACTTACAGTGAATTTAAAAAAAGATTCTTATTAAAATTCATGTTCTTTCTACATCTTTGCCTCCATTTTGTAATGAATATATTACAAGAATATCTGTTTAAGTATTCAGGTCGACAATTTTAAAATTGCAAAATTACAACATCAATGGTGCACATTTGTGAAAAAAAAATGTGAAAAAT
The DNA here is from genome assembly GCA_914767545.1 of Sesia apiformis. NCBI lineage: Eukaryota > Metazoa > Arthropoda > Insecta > Lepidoptera > Sesiidae > Sesia > Sesia apiformis. The sequence goes on from OU611962.1 coordinate 5,734,718, forward strand.
AAATTAATAAAATTTTATTTTTCGTCGATAATTAATTTTATCAATTTCTTACAAGTGAGTTAATGTACATATATTCTATACTCACATTAAAAAGATGTGATTTTCTTTAAATTTTTGTTAATTTATGGGTATCGTAATATAATATTTTGAACTCAGATCGCTTTAAACAAACCGATTGAATGCGATATATATGAAGAGTCAAAAGGAAAAGATAAAACGTTATTTTTATTGCGCATTGTGCCAATTTTAGTGCGAATTTTATCACATTTGATATATTTTGATAAACAAAAGTTTAATAAAACAAAAAGTTTGTCCCAAATACATTTAAATTCCGTATAAGTAAAGCCTAGAACTGGTACCAAATCGTGCGAAAATCGCTCTTTGTCAATTCAATTACGGTGTTTTTTTATTTTTATAAATACAAAATCAGTATGAATTAGGCTCAGAACGATTTTCTTACATTTTGAAACTCAGCTTTACCATACCATACCATCGACCTATGTTTCTCCACCGCTGTATATAGACCTCACCTAAGGATCGCCACCACATACAGTCTTCCGCTCTTCACATCCAGCCACTATCTACTCAAACTTCTTCAAGGCGTTGGTCCACCTGGCCAAAGGCTGCGCTGCGCTTCCCAGTTCGTGGTCTCCATTCAAGAACTCGTCTACCCCTTCGGTTGTCGTCCCTGCCTGCAGCAGATATGGCCATTCCACCCAATTTTACTATGTATAAGTTTATTAATTCCATTAGTATCATAATTAATTGAACTGAATTAGTATCATAATTAATTCTGTACTGTTTTAATTTACTAATAAAAATCGTGCATTTATTTCATCAATTAAAAACAAAATATTGTATCCGTCCGACATCTAAAACTGCATTAAATCACGTAATAGCAAATAGCTCCAATAAAAAAGCAGTTAAGTGAAGATTCATCACTAAACAATTGTTACATAACTGGCGTTACAACATTTCGCGAATCGATTTATTTTAATTCCACTTTCTAGATTACCTCCGTCTGGAATTTTAAATCTTACCTACGTGAGATTTTCGATTCGTGATTTTTGAGCTACGTGACCGAAATGTTTACCTCTTCAATAACGAATGGATACTAGACAGGCTTTTGCTAGGAAGTGGTACCTACACAGCTTACAATCAGAATTCTTCTTCTTCAACATATATATCTAGTCTATCCACTGATCGACATAGGCCTTTCCCAAGGTAAACCACAATAATCGGTCATTCACCTTTCCATCCAGCCGTTATCTCTCTTTTCAAGTCATTGGTCCATCCAGATGGGCAAAGTTCCACGCAGGGCTTATCAGTCCGTGGACTCTACTTGTGCTCTGGTTGGCATCAGCGATTGTCGGTTTTCAGACAGATGGAACAGGCCCACTGCCACTTCAGCATTTGTCGGTTTTTAATTCCTCAAAGAGACTCCGAACTTCTCTACAGCGACTTTTGTTTGTGAACCAACCCCACCGTTAGTTTTCATGACATCGCTAAAGGTCTTGGGTCCGTTTGGATAACATCTTTACTGAAGCTGTTTCTACCAAGTAGTGTCAATCTAGGATAGAGATCTACCAAGTTATACACATGAACTGGATATGTAGACAATTCTTTAATAGTAGTGGTACGAGGGGCGTTCAATGTATTCTCGGTATAGGCATTGAAGAATAAGCAGAAAATCCTGAATAAAATTTATTTTTCATTGTAGTCCCCCATCACCTCAATACACTTATTTGAACGGGAAAGTAACTTTTCAATACCCTCTGAAAAATATTTTTCTTCCTTGTCTGAAAAATGTTCATTAATTGCCGCCTTCAACTCTTCATCGTCGGAAAAATGCTTACCTCGAAGATCTTTCTTAAGGTTGGGGAACAGAAAGGAATCACTAGGGGCTAGGTCCGGGCTGTAGGGTGGATGATTGATTTCTTCAAACCCGCAATCCCGTACAGCAGCCTTGGCAGCGCGCCCTTTGTGAACCGGCGCGTTGTGAAGAAGCAATACACCTGCGGTCAATTTTCCGCGTCTTTTTCTTTTATTGCCTCCTTTAAATTACGTGGGGTGTTTGCGTAAGATGCGGCAGTAATACTTTGACCTTTTTTTGTGTACTTAATCAGTAACATTTCCTTAGAATCCCAAAACACTGTGGCCATGAGCTTTCCGGCGGATGGGGTGACTTTAATCTTCTTCGGTGGGTCTGTTCCTTTTTTATGCCACTGCATGGACTCTTGCTTGCTCTCAGGATCATAGTGATGAACCCACGTTCATCACCGGTAACGATTCGGTCGAAAATACTATGCGGATTTTCACCACAGAGCTCCAAAAACTCCTTGCAACACTCAACTCGCACTTGTTTCTGAAGCGCCGTGAGCATTCGCGGCACCCATCTTGCACTGACCTTTGACAGATTCAGATGCTCATGAAGGATGGTGTGAATGGTACCCACGGATAGCTTAGTCCTTTCTGCTAATGTTTTCACTCTCACACGGGCAACTTGTACTAGAGTACAAGTTTCTCAACGATTTTGACATTTTCTTCAGTAGCGGCAATAACCGGCCCACCGGCACGGGGGTCGTCTTCAATACTTTCTCTACCCCGTTTGAATTCACTAGACCACTTCTGAATAGTAGATAATGCAGGAACAGAATCTTGGTAACCAGCCACCATTTCTTCGTGAATAACTTTTTGAGCCTTTCCTTGTTTTGTAAGGAATTTTATCACAGCGCGATGCTCGATTTTTTTCAACATTGTCGTACCAGTCATCCTAGTTGCCTTTTCGTAATGATATCACGAATACTAATGGTGACAATTAAATTAAATTTTATATTTATACCCTCAAAGAGTGTCTTTAACTAATGAGATAATTTAATTACCCTCATCATTAGTATATCACCCCGATACCGAGAATACATTGAACGCCCCTCGTATTTCTTGGGATCAATTAGTATGCACGGAGGTTATTTTCCAGCTACTAGGACTAAATCTTTAAGTAGAAGAAGTCTAAGGCAATGTTTGTTTATTCAATCTTTAAACTAGTAAAAATTTTGTACTTAGACTAAACAAATTTTAAGAACGACGACGCATGGAACAGGTTGGAACGCATGGTTCGAGCACGCTGGAACCTTATGCTAGTCCCAGGGAGACCTCCAACGTAACTTCTTCTAGTCCTCCCCTGACCGCCACGCGCGCACTCATTGACTCTCTATTCTCATTTAAACATTTCGCACAATGATACATCTTTCATAAATTGTATCATTGTGCATTATCTTTGTCCCAGTATAATATATGAAAATGCTTTATCCTCTCTCCATGTAACAGACCTTTAAGAAAAGGGAATCACTCATCCATCACTTTATCTTCATTATTCTGCTTATCTTGCACGAGCATCGCCCCTGGATCCACCTGTTCTCCACTTCACTAATGCACATTTCGTTTCTACCCATTCACTTGCACACGTCGTTGGCGCATCTTTTCCCGCCATTTTGCCGTCTATCTCCCCTTTTTCGTACCAAGCAAACGTCATAGAGAGTAAGGAATAGTGTTGCCAATACAAAGAAACCAGTAAACAATGATTAATATAGTATTGTGTCAATATTATCGTCATTGTGTCCAAATATATAATTGATTTAATTATTTAATGACTTATATCACTGTTAAGTATTTGCGATACATCGCGACAGTATGATTGACCGATGTATGACCTAAACTTACGGTCAATGACGTCGTCATTATCAATTTTACAACATAATAAACAAAATGCTACTGCATCAAATTATAAACATTTTAATCTAAATATGCATGAGATGTAAGACATTGATTTATATGTAATTTATTTTTAATATCTATACATTGAAGAAAGAAAGAAGAAAGTCGCCGTTAGTTGGTGGATGAGAAGAGGTGAAGACCGTGTGTGGAGTCGGTCCTTGGGAGAGTTCCGTATCCAGCAGTGGAGAGACAGGCTGATGGTATGGCATACATTGAAGTGGCGACGCGGCCCAACTGGCGGGCGGTACATAATGTAAATAATATCAGATTTTAAATTGAAATATTGCTTCAATTCATTTGATTGATGTTTAGTTATAATTTCTATGAAAGCTAATCTTGTTTATAAATAAATAAGCAGCTTGATTATGGAGCTTGTTTTATATTTTTATTATTTTATGATGGCTTATTCGACAATTAAAGAAGAAAACAGATCCATACAGTTCAAGCAGCATAAGAAATCCGAAGTCACGAGATTAAATTTTTTTTTAAATAGTAAAAATCGACTGCCAATTAACTAGATTTAAATAATTTTCCAAAATTAGAATATTGGGGTTTATGTGAATTTGAGAATATTTGTAGTGGCGACTTGGTGGGGAGATATCGCTGTCTGTTACTCGTACACGGTTGTAATGGCGCCACAAAACATGACCTCTGTATTTCAATCCTGTTTTACCAATGACTTCTGAACCCGTTTTGATTTTCTGACCTCGAATCATTTTTCAAGATTCAATATTTCATAAATTGATTTCTAATATAAAATTATTTAATGAAATAGTTGTATAAAGCCGTCAAGTAGGTACCCACTTAATTACCTATTAGGTAATTGGCTATACTAACCGTACGTGAAACACTTCTGCTTCTTATGTCATAGATAACTTTATTGCCTCTCATTAATTTTCACACTATAATAACTCAACAGTACTAATTGAAATTAAGATACAGCTTTGGCTGCGCTCGAATGCACGCTTTCGCGCGTTGCGCAACGTGTCCGTCACTCGCATTTTTATTACCTGGTATTTGAGTTCATTTTGTCTTGCCTTTTGACTCAGAAATAGAGTTCATTACGCCGCTGAGTGCGGATTCACATTGCGTGCTCGTTGTTCCTCGTAAGACAAGGTCGGAATCGGAAATGGAAGGCGGCTCATTGCCGTTGAGTTTTCGTTTCTTGTAATGCAATACGATTTTTAATTTAATTTAGATATCACATTGCCAGTGTCTGTCGTCTTTAGAATAGCATCACTCCATCTCTTCCCTCAAACAATGAAAAGCGTCGTAAAAGACGACTAAGGAAGAACAAAGCCGCTACCACAAGTTGTGAGAAACTTCACCATCTCTAAAAGAATGAACTCGCCAACCCGCTTGAACAGTGCGGGGTGGCGATGGCGAGAGATGTCACATACCTACTTGTAGTCAGTAGTAAGTAGATTTGTTATTTGTATTCAACATATAATAATTCATGTATTCAAAGTTCCTGCAAAGTCACTGAAGATCACTCGCATTTCAACTACTGGTGTCACAGATGTATTCGAGACATCGTTTCGGTCTGTCTACATTTACCATAGCAATATCGGACAAACATAGCGAGAAAGTCGAGAACTGAACGTTCCAAGACGCGAAATACTATAATTCGCACTGAATAAATTTCGTCATCCTTTTATTAAAGCCCGAACCAACACGTCCAACAATATTGTACCAACTCAAACCAACAATATTGTACGACCCACACGTACAATGTAATCAACTGAAGGAGGAGAGAAAACTAATATCTATCGATAATATTATACCCAACATATTTCCACAAAATCGAGCTTTTAACAATTTACTGCAGAAGCAAGAAAGACAAAGTGTTAAAACGGTTTAGCTAGGTACCTCGTAGATATTAGGTGTCCACAAGCATGCAACACGCCACAGTGTCATGTCATGGCATGTAGCATGGCATAGCATGTGGCACGTTTCTCGCCGATAAGCCCAGCACGTCCGAAACATAAGACACGCAGTTACAGCAATTTGTTTGTTCTATGTTTCTGTGTCAACCGATGGCTGTTAAATTAACTGCACAATGGTAAGATTAGTACTTTGTAGATTTAGGTTTCAAGGAAAATGTATACAGACCGTTGTAATATTAGTGACGGTTGGATATGCTCAGTAGTGACGTTGACATTTATATTGTTATGAAGTGAAAGAGCGGTACGTTTCTAATCTTGAAGTGGTCACAAATTGACACCACCCGTGCAACGTTTGGAATTTGGAACATGAAAGAAATGACGACCGATTGGCGCAGTTGGTAATGACCCTAACTGCTATGCAAAACGTCCCAGGTTCGATTCCCGGTCGGACATTAATTTGGATAAAAGTCAAATATTCTGTGTATATCTCCATCTCGTTTTCTCTTTATTTTTGATGTTACAAATTATTGTGTGTTGTGTTGTCCGGAATAAAGTGTTGTAAATATTTGTTCGGGTCTGGGTGAATGTCTGTTTTAGTGTATGTCTCTAGGCCCGTGGGTCCTGTGTCGTGACACGGAATTCTAGTATGGTGTCAGGGATTGTCTTTTATGGATATCTCTGTAGATTTAAGTGTATTCTGTGGTTGGTGAAGCGTGTGGCATGGCAAATCGTTGTAAAACTAAAAAGCAACTAACCAGCGCTTTAGTTTTTTATTATAAATAAAAAACTAGTGCTATAAATTCATGTATTTAATCATTCTACCACTATATATAAACACCAACATAGTGTTAGTGTCGTGTTATAAAAAAAATATATGCAACAGATTCGCAAATTCGAATTCGAAGATCAATATCGATTCGGTGCTTAACTAGTGACGGAGGCACTTCAGTAACTGTAACCAGCCCTTTTAGCATCCACTGCTGGACACGGGCTTCCTCATGCACCATTTGTCTTATGCATGAGGGATGTATGATCTTGAAACGCTACGCTGGCCAAGCGGGTTGACGAGTCAACCCTTTTAGAGGTGTGGTTCTTCGAGACTTGTGGTAGCGACTTTGCAGCTGTTACGACACTCACGGGAAGAGATGGGATGACGTTTTTCTAAAGCCGATCCACACCACACGGCCAAGCGCTTCAGTAGGGACGTTGAAAGATGCGCCGAAAACAAAATTTCCCATTAAAGCAGTCGGCTCGCTGGCTGCTTGTCCCTGTTTTATGATTACCGGTTATCGTGACTAACGTAAGATATATAAACAAAAAACTTTATTAGTTAGTGAACTAAAAGTTTCAATTAACGGTCTCACCCAGGTCCTACAAACTAATCAACGGGATGTGCGATCAAGTTTGATAAAAAACTGGAGATTCCCGTAGATGGATTGCCTTTATGAAGACACACATCCATTGAAAATTAGCGAAACGTTTCATATCCCGCATTCTTGGAACATTTTGTATATTTTTCCGAACCTTCATATTTTGGAGATTTGTGAAAAAAAGTTTGTTATCCGTTATGTGTTCACGTTTCAGTACTTTCTTTAAACCTATCTAAGAGTCTCTGTAATTCCAATGTCTAAACCATTTCTCATTTGCTCTACACATTTCCATTAAAACATATGAGAGTGTACCAGAGATTTACAGACCGATGTGAAGTCATAAACAAACTGGTATCTCGGGATCAATTCAATAACCTGTTGTAGTAACTCGGACATAAACTGCGGCCCGATTTATTTGCAACTATCTCCTTCGTGCATCCAACAGACTACAGCTAGGGCCCTGAGAATGCAATGGTCGGTACTATCTCGAGCGCTTAGGACCTAACCTAACTTAGGTGAAGTAAAGTCCCGAGCATACTAGAGCGTAAAGTTTTAAATTTAGACTAAGGACAATAAGAAAAGCTGACTGTGGTACGCTAAGTGCACTGAATATAGATTACCTCATATATATCTATTGAAATTAAATTTGGCGTATACTTGTACCCGTTTATAAAACAAAACAGTTTCATTTAACAATATATTGAACACTTAGTAGGTAGTCCCATGAAGTTTCCAGGTTCGCATTATCATGCTAAAACCTTAATGCGCTTGTTGTATATTTAGTACACGAGCGACAACCATTGAAAAACAAGTCATATCCACACTACTGTATGTCCTGCATGGCCGAAAGGTTGACTAGGAGATGATGCTCTAAGGCGTAAAGATAATGGTTTCATTTTGGCCTCCTTTTTTGGTTTGTATTTTTACTATTATAATTAATAAATACATTTTACACTTAATATGTAAATTGACTTTAGTTGTGTAATTATGCTTAATTAGTTATGTAAGTCCAGTGTAAGATGCCCTCCGGTTACGTGGACTGATGACTTGAGGACTGACGTACTCCTGTAGTGACTGGTTGAGAAGAGCCGAAGATCGTATATCCTACAGTGGAGAGACAACGATGCTCGAGGGATGTATGACCTTAAAACGCCACACTAGCCAAGCGGGTTGGCTACTCCACTGTTTTAGTGATGGTGCAGTTCCTCTAGGCCTCTGGTAGCGCTTTTATTATATCTTAACCGTTTTTTACGACACCAACCGTTGTGCGTTGTGTTTTTACGAAGAGGTGTGCCTCTAGATATTAGAAATAGTGTAATAAGAACTACGGGTTCTTTGAAGCTAACTAGTTTGTAGTGGTTTAATGGATTCACTGCCTAAACATTGGCCGTTACCACGCGGGGGTGTAGTCGCGCAAGTAATGTTGGCGGTAACTAAGCTAGAACAATGTGGGTTCTGCTTGATTGCACTCTCAATAGAATAGTTCGCTGCTCCGCGGGACTATACACACTTCCGTACCGCTATCAGATCTTGTGGCAGTTTAATGGCCTATTATGTTACCGCGAAGTGTTCGTAATTAGTTTTTATAACAAAATAATGGACACGCGATGGACCGAGTGTAATGAAATGAATGGATGGATCACGGAATTTACTGATATGCCAAGATTTTATTTAATGTAGGTACCTACCTATAGTTATGATTATTTGCTGAGTGACAAAAATAGACGTGACAACAGTTAGTGGTCGATTTGAGCAGTCCTGGGTCTATAACAGGCTTTGTCGCCTGTTGATGAACAAGTGCAATAATAAGGGCGTCTTTCTTTGAAGTGTTTTAAGCGTGAAAACCGATGAGCCGATCATCTTTAATATACTGTCTGCTGTGGCTCATGCGAGAGCCATAGCTCAAGCCTCCTCTGGTGTCAAGGAACGATTTCGCTTAAGCGGTTTTTCTTACAATATTTTCCCCCACTACCGGGGCTAGTGTTCATTGAAATATCCATACTTATAACTTATAGGTAGTTATAGTAACTCATTATAGTAACTCACTGATATGGACCGAGGTTCGAACTCAACATGAATGTAAATCCAGAATAGATACCACCGCTTATCGACCGTCATCCTTATAATAACGGTAAATTAGAAATTCAAACCTTTTCATTTAAAGGCAAGCGATAATAATAATATAATAGTTATATGAAGGGTAAAAAAGTAGGCTGCTACAGGGGTATTATATGGAATTTGAGTATGTAGGTATAGTAAAATAGAAGCAAAATCGATAAAATCAAACCAAAGCTAATGTGAAAAAGAACTTTTAATTTAAAAAACAACGTAATAAAAATAGTAGATCAAAAACATAAATAATAATCTGCAACTCATCCATGAAAAATATTAAATCATATGCTAAAAATAAAAATTGTGACAAAACATTATTGTCTAACGTCAAACTCTTTAGTCAAGATTTCGATGACCAAGCAACCTACTATGTAGATTCTGTAAAATTACTTAATTGATTTTGATATTTTTTATGAGTCAATAAATCTATCTAACTCTACCAAAGGTCCCGCTAGCTTACTTCCCGTATTCAGATCTACAATCCTATCACGTACAGAAACGGCGCCCGCGCACAACCGTAACTTTGCACTTTCATCTTCAACTTTTTCATAATAATGACTCTTATTTCATAGTATTAAAAGCTACGTATTTCAGAGTCTCGGGTTTGAGTAACGTATGGTGAAGATTGTAGAATGATAATAGGATCGATTTATATGAGTTGCGTGGAGCGACCCCTTGCGCCTGTGACCTACAGAACCTTGACTTTTGGGCGAGAAAGTCGGGACGAAAGCTGATATTAAACTGGAGCAGAAAGGCTTGTAATTTATTTATAGGCATAAACCAGTTCTTTAGTCACGATAGGATAATGTTTTGATCTTTGACATTTTACCTCCCTCACAGATTAAAATATATAAACATTCCTCAGTTGTGTTAATCCTGTATCTCGGATACCTAAACGGTACTTCTTGATAAAAGTTCTTGCCTGTCAATGTACCTAATTGTGAAGAAGGTTAAATCTAGAAATTTCCATATCACCCATAACCTATCCTATATTCGTAAGTCTTATTTACAATATCTTAGTAGATGTCCAGAAGACTTCAAAATACCTACAAGGAAACTCACTCGTCAATTTCGTCAGTTCGTTTATATACCAACGCGCTAGGAGGCCGATGCATTCTTATCTAAATTGATTTTTGATTCAATAAATTCATTATTACGATTTAGTGCATCATAAAATGACGAGGCATATTTAGTTGGAACCAACAAAAAACTTTAATAGAGACATGGACTCATCTATAATGATCAATTTCTTTCATAAAGGTTTATTTATAACTTTTTCTATGTTGCAATGACCATCAAAATTGAGATTTAACGACAAACAATAATGACCGTAATTTAGGAGATACCTTCATCAGAATTCTAACAGGAAGCTTGTAATAAAAAAGTAAATAAATCAGAGACATAAAACACGCCGACACGAGTGTTGGAACCAGAAATGGCTTGTAAATTCCTGAGAGGCGTTTTAAAGTAAAGATCGCCCTTTATCTAGGGCGTGTTGGTACCGTTACTCGACCGTGACCACGTCAATGACCGATGGCTAGTGATTTACTTATAATTTAGCCTTTTCAAGCAAATAAAACCCTTAACGACATTAAAGAAGGCGTTAACGGCATCTCTAAGATAACTCTCGTCTCGTCACACGTCATCTTGTAATTGTGATGTAATAGTTCTCAGGCCCTCTTACTGGGTCGTCTTGGTCGTGACATAATATAACAGTTTAACGTCGTCCTTACTTTTGAGTCAATTAACGGGACTTACTCAGCTTTTGTCAACGAATATTTATTGAAGGATTTCTTTTTAGTTGTGAATCGTCTAACGTAAATATGAACAGTGATGTAAATAGTCTTTGTTCTTCAATTGGCATATCTACCATGAAATTTGCTTTCTATAGAAACATAACTAGGCAGTGTCTAAACAAGGGCCCTGGTGAGAGTTATCAACATTTCGTTAATTTTAGTAATCCCAAATGACTCAGAATCAGATAAAATCTATATATAATTAACAAATTTTAATTTCTTGTTAGAGGAATTTTATATAGATTTTGGAAATACTAGTAATACTAAATTAATTGTATGAATAATAGAATATCAGTAATAATTCAAAATAACAACCGACAGCAAGTTGGCTTTTGGCTTATCTTAAATAGTTGTAGGTATCCATTTGAGAAGTATTAGATAGTAACCGAATCAAAATTTGTTTCTCAGCAATTTCCCAGACCCAGCATAATTATCATGTAAATTCATAAACTAGCTCAAGATCCGTTAGTGGTTGTAAACTCGTGAACAAACGGAATAGGGCCGGTACCGTTAGAGCCGAGGTCGTGGACGACTTGAGCGAAATTACCGCCTTGGAAACCACTGGTTTCAAACCAGGATGCTCTATAATTTCGTTCTGAACGTTTGGAGAGTGGTAGAACATTTATCTTGAGGAGTTAGTCGTTAGCAGATTTTTTTCTTTATATGGCAATACCGCAATTAGCACATTGTGCACGTTGTCGAGTTTTATCTATAATTAACAATTTTAAAATCGAAACGCATCTCGTCAATCTCCGGTCTCGTCAGAGTCAGCCAGTAAAGTTATCATATCACTTTACTGAGTCCAACTCTACTGGCCCGACAGAAGAGTTGGACTCCTTGGAAACATACCATAAACGCAATGTTATGTTTTTATTTGATAACTAGCTGTCCCCACAGACGTTGTCCTGTCCAAATTTCAATAATACAATAATTTCAATAAGTTCATACAAAAATCCCATAGAAAAAAGCACTTTCAGTTTTTCTCGAATTTTCCGGGCCACATTTCCAATTTTTCTTTCCCTAAAAACCTTATTCGGACTATTACGAACATTTAAAAAAATAATTGGCAAATCGGTCCAGCCGTTCTCAAGTGATGCGCTTACCAACGAACAGCATTTTTTTTTTTTTATTTATATAGATCACAAACATTACCTACGCACAAAAAGATTTTTTATCGGTGCTTTGCCAGATTTTTAAAACCGGAATAATCTATAATCTGGCTATGGGAAATGATTGCAGTATTAGAACTGTATTTTGAGTTGTTAGATGGTAGCAATAGTCTATGGAAAACTATTTGCTGGTGAACCGACAATTTCGCATTTGTTTTTCTTAAAAACATATCTACTATCACTATATTGCTGTAACTAACCTAATTGTGGTTTCTCGCTTATGGGTCTAATCCGTCACGCACGAGCGTTAAAGAATTATTTCAAAACAGCATTTCGTATTTCAGCAAGAAAGCCGAAGCAAATAAGTATATTATATCTACTCGATCAGATAAAGAATTTAGAATAAGATCTTTGTAATTATAAAGTATATCGCTACAGTCATAATACTTTGTTATGTCATCATGACAGAGAAGGACCAGGCGACGCGGTCTGAAGATTGCTGTTGATTTAGAGTTTAGACCAAAACGATATGAGCTATACATTGAAAACAAGCTGCTTGGCTTTATCGTGTACCTGAAGCTGATTTTTCGTAACAAGATGACAGTCTCTTAAATTTTGATAAGGATTATCATCGCTTTAATCGAATCGCTATCATTCTTCTCGGCCGATCTAGGTGCTGTAGCTCTCATCGCTATTTAGTTCGGTAAGTTACCATTCTGTTGTAGTTTTTATAGTCTTTATCCTAACAACCCACACTATACTTGTCTGTCTCTGCCTGCCCCCCCCTTCCTTCTTGACCATAACGTGTAAAGCTGTTTTACTTGTTGTTAATATTTTGATTGTAAAGTGTCCACAAATACAACTCGTTTGGAATCAAATCACAGTTTAAACTAATTTAGTTAGTTTAAATTAAACCACAAACCATCTTCGCACAAAACCACCTTCTCTGCTTCATCACAACTATCACATTTTCCATACACTATTTTGTCGATGGAGTACAGGCAAATTACAAAATTCAGGACAACCGCATGCACCGATGACGCCGCAAGTTCACAAAGAAACACGCAGAAAAACTATTTTACAGCAAAAACTAACAATAATAGTTGTCAACGGAAGGGTCCGTGGTTCCGTTACTTACAAGATGAAACGTTCATTTGATACCGTGCCGACCGGTCCCTGGTATACCGGTGGACAATAAATTGTAATTTAAACTGTGACTACACAACTGTGATTTAGGATCTGACGCGCGACAATCGCTTAGGGACTTCAAAGAAGTGTCTATCTTTTGTAGTTTTAATATACACGGAGCTAAGAGCTGTCGCCAGTCCTTTTATTGTCTACTGCTGGACGTGGGCCACCTCACGCACATTACATGAGGAATGTATGTCCTAAACACCACGCTGGCCAAGCGGGTTGACGAGTCCACTCTTTTACGAGATGGTGAAATTCATCAGTGCTTATGGTGGCGGCTTTCTTATCCCAAAGCCGAGCAATACTATACGGCCAGCCGGCCGATACCACAGGCCCAGTGGGGAGTTGTCGCCTTCCGAGTTGCTATGTCACAGATTAGTTAATAGAGATCAATAGTGACTCTCTTAGATTAATATTATCTGTAGGATACATTGCCATATCTATCATGATTATCTACTGGTCTGTTTAAATACCGTGATAGATCACGGTATCGATCTATTTAGATAGGTACCGTGATAGATCACGAGGCTGTCCCAATCTGAGATATGATCCCTACTTCTTCATCATTATCTCGCCACCTTTTGAAAATGTCTGATGATTGTGTATAAATAAACGCGATCCCATACAGAAATGTTCCGTTTGAATAACTAACAATATGTCATACAATAAATCAATTGGTAGATTCCATCTGTATAGCACCGGCTTTACTTTTTACTTATTAGTATCTAGTAATATTCAATTAAGCAGCTTTTCCATATTCTACCCGTAATGTTTCTACATTTAACTATAGTTTTAACCTTTACGATCTCCCATGTTGCCATACAGCTTTGTTAATTTCTTGCAGTTGTTTAGACAAGTATTCACAGTGGTCAAGTCGTCTGTTATTTCCATTTCCTTTCCCAGGCTTAAACTAGCCCAGTCATCTTGTCTATATGTATATAACCAGCCAGTTATGATGTCGTGTTTCGATGTTCCTTCATAGCTTAGTTGAGAGTCATATCTGCAATTTTGATTATTAATCCACCAAATACATAGCTAACATTGCAATAATGCATCTCCCGCCTGTAGTGACGCGGATTGCCTTTATCAATATCTCATCAGGTGAACTGGTACTATCCTTCTTTTTTAAACTATCAACTGTTGAGATTTTTTTATAGAAAGAGAGTGGCAGACTATCCACCTGGTGATAAATGGATACTGTCGCCCATGGATGTACGCGATACGATAAAAAGGGGATGGATAGGATAGGATAGAATGGAAATGGACTCACTTACAACCGAAACACGTGCATACATTGGGGGAAATAGGTTAAATTGAGACAAGCAGTACATTTTATGGTAGTCTTCTGTGAGAGAGGAGTCGAGTGCACATAGCGCCTGTGAGATTGCAGCATGCACTCTCCTCCTGAGCATATTATACACATTATGCACCCGCATGCTTCCGGATGTTTCATTGATGGATGCTACTCTTATCGGTGAGGCACTAATGTCACTGAGATTGCTTATCAAACATCAAGTATTATACTATATTAACAAATATATGTTAGATGCATAAAAACTGAATTTTTTTTACAGAATTCTTGCTCATAACCAGTTTTACACTCAAAATATTAAGTAACTAATGGATAACAAACGTCGGAGACAGTTACACATACATATTATGTTAGCCCCATTCTCCCACCATAACGGCTCGCTCATTTAGTTAGATAATCATCAAGCGCGAGAGTGAAAGCGGCGGCGGATTCTCATATACTTTAAAATGGTTTAGAAGGCTGTGAAAAATTGTGATTCGTCTTTCAGAAGGTGACGTGATAAGTGGCCAATCGTGACGCATGATTTTCGTGGCGTGAATAGTAGGTACCTATAGAACAGAGTTTTATTGACACTGCTCGTCAAGGGACTGCACTAGATATAATTTTGCACACGGTTTGGAAAATTATAGTTGTTATGAGATAGGCATAGGCGAAAACATACAGACGCTCCATCCTAAAGGCTGCTGTCTATGGACACCTCCAATGAGACGGTGTTGATATGGATAAACAACCGATCTTGATTTTTCGGAAGGGTCTCATCTGATAGACTTTATCAAACATTGTATATTTCAAAGAACCCTTTGGAGGTACGTGGCATTTTATAGTAGAACAGAATTTATTTCTTCAATTGATTGCAGCATATTGAATGTACTGCATCGAATTAATTATCATTTATTTTAATGGTGATTATGTTAGGCAATTTCTTTACCAAATTGTTTCGTTTATATACTCGTAGAAGAAGGTGATCAAAGAGCAGGCAGTTCGGCAGATTTAATGCGAATGCTTTTTTTCATGTAGTTACATCTGCGTCCTGCGATATACCTTCATACCAGTCAATAACAATAAACATTGACATCTCCGTAAATGCGCTATTTAGTTTACGATTTAAAAGTATGAAGAAAGATTGGTACGAATTGGTTTGAATTGGAGTATGAGGATTGGAAGGAATGATGAGAGTCATCTACTCCCAGACGACCCTCATCACCCCTTTCATTGTCCATTCACATACCACCTAATCTCATTGGTATAATAAGACTCGTAAAATTTCAAACCAATGAAAAGGAAAATTATAATTTCTTGTTCCTTGCGAGATCAGTTAGAATTATCTCCATTTTAAATAATATTTAACGTGCACTGCTTTGAGACCGGCACCATGGGAGCCTGTCGCAGTGATGAGATGTATCGCCCCTTTCATGGCTATAAACGAACTGGACGTAGTAAATCTGTAATACATGTTTCCGCACTTTGTTCTGGAACAAAATCAAAAAGCAATAACTTTCGACAAGGACCTGTCACTAACCTATTCGAAGAAACTAACCACTAACCTACCTGTTTCAAGAAAAAGGACCTATTCGACAACGATTGATTTGATGCGCAGTCGATTTTGTGGTGTGTGAATGTGGTGTGCAGTTAGACGTAGATTATTTATTGATGTACAAGTGATGTAAATGATCTAAGAAAAGGCGGCTCTAGAAGATATTTCAAAGCAACGGTTGTTTTACATTATATTTTTATCGTAGTAAAATGTACTACCTAAAACCTTTAAGTCTCGGTATTCACCACAGAACTAGGATTTCCTATATTCCATGGTGTTCACAACAATGTTGACTATAATGTGAATTTAGTCCAAACAAACACGTTGCTCACAGTCTATGAGATCTAAATATTCATAGGATAATGAGGAAATTACAATCTTATTATTCACTTTGTCTGTACCTACTAAAGTTATTTTTACAAATCCTTTGTTTAGTCATTCAGTCTTTTATTTTACGAAATGGATGATAAACATCTTTATCACATCGTAAATACAAGATATATTTCATGCGTTTATTAATCTGCAAAATTATAGTACCCTTGAGAACGTTCCGTTTCCCGTTCGCATTCCCACCTCACATCGCTACATGGTACGTTATGTCTCGTTGCAGGTAACGGAACGTAACTGTTGTAGAAACGCTCAACGATCTTCGCGTACCACTTGTTCTGTTAATAGACTTACAGTAAACTACTGTTTATCTTCGGTTTACGGGGTCTGATAACAGGCAGGCTGATTGGTGGTCTAATTAAAGAGGCTCACTTGAACGCCTTTACTACCTTAACTACCTTAGGTTTCTACTCAATATTGGATGAATCTAGTGGTTTGGTGAGAGAAGCACTTCTAAGCTCTTAATATCACAGAACAGAATGACAAGCAGTAATATAGATTAAAAATAGTTACATAAACCTTGTTAAATGCCGTATAAAAGATTACGAGATTTAAAGCCGTATATGGGACAAGATGAAACAAACGAACATATATGACAGAACAATAAACCCTAAACAGCTAGAGGAAGAGACTGGATGACGACTGGATGGGAAGTTTTTGCGGTCCTTCAGAATTAGTACAAGTCTTCATCAAATGTACACTACTTGAATCTATAGGTATAAAGTGTCTCCTTCCTATCCCTATATTCCCTATCCTTCCCAATCCTTGGTTTAAATCTCTAAAGATAGGCCGTCCATTCGTGTCACCTTGATTCTAAAAAAAATATCGCTTGCTACAATAATTTCCTCTTTGTTATTTACCTACGTATATATACGTAAATATATTATATAATATATAAATATATTTATATATAAATATATTTATATATTTTATAATTCTCGCAATACTAACTTTTTGATACATTCTTCTTCTGATTATATGTTAGTCCAAAGGTTGACTGGTAGAGCGTATCAAAAATCCCCCCCTTGTACCTTAAATTTGTAGATGTTAAATTTCAATTAATCATTATCATCGGCCTGTTTCCACCCACTGCTAAGTATAAGCCTCCCTTCGGTAGTATAATAAAGTTTAAATATAATAAATAAATAAACGTTCTGTGAAACAATGCTTTGACAAATGCATAAAATCAATTCTATCATGCCTCACATATGACCACACTAGTGTTATTTTCATTACTGTAGACTGTAGATCATTCCCATCCGTTATGTTCGTACAGTACATATGCACCTCTATGCATTGTATTACAGAATATACATAAGTGTGTATAAAGTATAAGGCAAAGGTTCTCACACTCATTATTGTCATCTAGTTTCCTCTACATGGTTTGTTGAATGAGTTTCACCTTTCTTATAATAACATTTACCATGAGTTGCTCATAAACTTCGATTCAATGATTGTTTAACAGTTATTTTATCTGAAGGATCTTAGATCGCCTGTAGTTATGTACAATTGACGTGATTGTTTTTGTTTTGTATAAAAAGGAGATGGGAAACAAGCAGGTTGTCTGCCTATAAGTGGCTACTTTTGGCCGTGGCCATTTATTACACTACAACACATTTTTATTATGTGAGGAAAGTGGCAAAGATGTTAAAAATGTTAAAGATGCAGTTCGCTCCGGTCGCCCTGTTACCGATAAAGTTGATGCCATTTGTGAAAAAGTGCAGCAAGATCGGCATATAAGTAGTTACGACATTGCTGATGAACTGGGCATTGACCACAAACCAGTTTTGACTCATTTGAAAAAGTCTGGATTCACAAAAAAGCTCGATATTTGAGTACCACATGAGCTCACTGAAAGAAACCTAATGAACCGTGTACTCGTTTGCGATTCTCTATTAAAACGCAATGAAACCGTACCATTTTTGAAAAGATTGATCACTGGCGATGAGAAGTGGATCACTTACGACAAGAACGTGCGGAAAAGATCATGGTCTAAGTGCGGCCAAGCTCCATAGACTGTGGTGAAACCCGGATTAACGCACAATAAGGTGATGTTGTGTGTATGGTGGGATTGGAAGAGCATCGTTCATTACGAGTTTTTACCGCCGGGCAAAACCATCGATTCGGATCGCCACTGCCAACAGCTGATGAGACTACAGCAAGAAATTGAGAAAAAACACTGAGAATTGATCAACAGAAAGAGTGTAGTCTCATCATGATAACGCCAGACCACACACATCTTTGGCCACACAGCAAAAATTGAGAGAGCTTGGTTGGGAAGTGTTGATGCACCCACTATATAGCCCTGACGTTGCGCCCTCAGATTTCCACTTGTTTCGGTTTCTTCAGAATTCTTTAGGTAGTGTAAGGTTAACATCAAGAAGGGACTGTCAAAACTACTTGTCGCAATTTTTTGACCAAAAATCCCAAAATTTCTATAGCAACGGGATCACGTCACTACCTACAAGATGGCAACAAGTTATAGAACAAAACGGCACATATATATTATAATTAAATATAATTAAACTTTAAAAAAAAATGTCTTGAATTTGTATATAAAATACGAAGAAACTTTTTCCCCGACCTTATATTTTGTAGAACTTTCCGAGCGAGATAGTCGGACTACTTTTTTGCCAAATTTCATCTCGATCTGTTAAGAAATGCGCTCTGCATTATTACCATGTACCTACTTGAAATTTTTTGAATTCAGCTGATCAGTTCGAAATGTATCTAATGATTGTTTTTTGAAATTCGAAAGTCAGAATCTTCGCAATTTGT
This sequence comes from Sesia apiformis, assembly GCA_914767545.1. Taxonomy (NCBI): domain Eukaryota; kingdom Metazoa; phylum Arthropoda; class Insecta; order Lepidoptera; family Sesiidae; genus Sesia; species Sesia apiformis. The sequence continues at coordinate 5,753,967 of OU611962.1, forward strand.
AGATTTCGCAGAAATCTCTCAGATAATAGAAGTCCGACAGCAACAAAAGTATTCCAACCCTCACAAAATTATCACAAGATAAATTCTTGTATTGATTTCAGTTTAAACTTAACGGATTTTAAGTCGGCCACTCTTTGTTCTTTTACAAAACAGAATTAAACAACAACAAAAAATATAAAAAAAACAACTGTTGGTTGCCATCACAACAAATTACGGAAGCACGTGAATCAAAAAACGTGTTTATACGGGATGTTATTGCGGGCGGTCGCGCTCGAATGCAGTATTGGTTATTGTAAGAATACTCGTAAATATCTAATGTAATGTGCTTTTTATCAGAATACATTGCATACCATTCGTTTACAGTAAATAATCATTATACTATCTCCTTAAAAAAATCAATAAAAACAAGTAACAACTCGTTTTCATAGCCTTAATTTATGTAAGTACTTACATAATAGCTTTAGTTTTGTAGCCATCTTAGATTTGGAAAATAATCTTTATCATCTAACTTTTATCTAAAACAAATTGAAATAAACGAAACTACTTTGACCAAAATTAGTGTTTTTTTTTCTTTTTTAAAATAGAGCATCGAGAAATGCGACGCGTACGCCACGGACGCGAATGTTAAAAGCATGCCATATGTTTTCGACCTTTGGAAACTGTGGAATTTCTTACAAAACTAATTGAGCCGGTATTGACACAACCACATCCGGCGTCGTTTCGCCTGACGGACGGAGGAACCAGCCCTGACAGTCTGATAGCCAAGCAAATTGTTGATTGGCCTAACTCAAATTATTACGTTTTCATTGAGGCTGGAATATGCTTGTTATGGTAGAAGTCATTTTTGTTATGGACACTCATTAAAATTAAGAATGGTTCTTACTATTATAGATTGTCTTATGACTCGTAGTTCTACAGTAATAGGTACCCCGCTTTACGCGAGCGATACGTTCCGCAAAAACTCGCGTTAAGTGAAATTCGCGTATATAGGGGCCTTAAATTAATATTAAATATAGCCATTTAACATTTACACATTTAAACATAGCCAAAAGTCAGTACAAAATGCAAATTAATATTAAATCTTCGATTAAAAATTAAATATTAATCTTTTTATTTAAATCTTCGATCCAGACTTCCAGCAACTTCTCCATTTTTTCTAGGATAGAAGGCCTCGAACGAGTAAGTATTGTTGCACTTATAGGTGTCGAACTTTCGCTGGAAAGTTTAATTATTTCCCGATTTTTAAAAATCGTTCTCACAGTCGATTCTGAGAGTCCAAAATCTCTGCCAACTATTGTTGCTTTGCCTCCACTTTCCATTCTTCTTAACACCTTTAACTTCAATTCCAAAGTTAAGCTTTTACGCTCTTTTTTCTTCTCGAACGGCATTTTTAACTTAGCTTATTTTCACCAAAGGTTAGAACATGACTGCCAGCCGAGATTAAAATGTGTACGTAAGACAAACGAACGAAACAAAAGAGGGAATCCCCAAAGACAAAAAGTCCTACTCTGAGGAGATTCCCCATTCTTTTATCTGGATGATCAGAGAAACTGGGAATTCCCGCGATCAAAGACAAGTTAAGAAATTAAATTATGTATTACATATGTACATACATACATACATGTAACAAATCCGCGTAAAGCGAGGCATTTTAGCGCGAAATTTGAAATTCGCGTAAAACCGAAACCGCGCCTTACGGGGTCGCGTAAAGCGGGTTGTTACTGTATAACAATCAAGTAATACTTGTTTTAGTGTAAATTACATATTTATTTAGTAAATAAAGTTATTTTTTTAAAATAAATAACGGTTAACTCTCCATATACTATAAACACCATCAGGAAGCCAGAAATCCTTCTGCATTTCTGGTGAGGACTGGAGTGAATAGAATAGTTGTAAATATCAGATATACTAAAGAGAAGTGGCTACGCTAAACTCAACTAGGTGCGGAAACCCAACCAGGATGAAAAAGAAGAAGCCTTTTCATAACAATTCCAAACTTGGAACTTTAATTAAATTATCGGAAACAACTTATTACTATATGTAGTTGTATACATTTAAAAAAACTTGTAGAATTAAAAAACCGCTTGTATTAAGTATGGTGAATGTTATCACAATCCTCACTTTTAAAACAATATTTTTTACTTTAAAATTTGGCCAACTGTGCCTGTTTCCACCTGCTTCGCGTCATTGCATTTTTTTCTTACGGTACGGTGACAGCAGCACTTATTGTAACTGTTTGTACCATTGCGGGAATTTTGGGTTAATGATAATATCAGTGTAATGCATAACGTTCGCGCGGTGTCTTATTCGTCCCGCAAATAATTGTTTGTAATGATTTGTTCCGGTGTTGGTATACAATATTTACGTATTAAGAGCAAACGATTGGAGATTGTTGCCCTAAATGAGAGATTGACACGTGATTAAATAGTGTGAATTTGTAAAATCATTGGGATTTGTTTTGTATAGTTGCGCTACAGACAACTCACGATGCAATTTAAACGCTATTCACTGTAGGACCTCTAGGCCAACTTGTATTGCGCTCTCTAACTGATTTTGAGGTTGTCCGTCAGTTGTCCTTAGGAATTCATCACACCTGTTGTAGCCTTATGTAGCTGTATTTTTATACCATAAACGTTATTAAAAATATACAATGAGTATATAAATCAATTTCAATTAATTAAATGAATTAGTATCTAATTGACATAGAGAATGTTGGATCTTGAGTTTTTGGTCCTTCGAACCGGATTAAATTCGCAGTGTTAGATCTTGTTTTTGTATCATAAAATAATTCTTTTAGCAGTGGTCTTAATTTAGAATTAAATGTATACAATTTAAATAAATATAGGTAGAATTTGTAACAGGAAAAAACCTATTGTTCTATATCTTTAAATTACAATACTTACACGCGATACAATAGGCATTAAGTACTTAATGGTTTGAATTATCTCCTCAAACTTAAAGGTGTTTTCTTATAATACTAATGTTACTTATTCGAAACGTATTATTTAGTGTGTAATTTAGTTATAAGTAATTATAGCACGATTCGATCAAAGGCCCGGCCCGCCTTACAAAATTGGTCGTTATTCCTCAGCGTACAAAATTAGATGCCAATGAACTTTACACGAGTAAGTTTTAGACCTCTGTTTGTATAAGGTAAACTTGAATTTTACTATCATGTTGTACTTAAATTATACTAGCATCATGTCATTACCTGCTGGGACGAATACGCAAAGGCAAATTGTTGGAAAGCCTGGGAGAGTTAAAACATTCGCTATGGGCTCCAAAAAGGAAGCGCGCGGAAATCGAAAAGGCTCTTAATTTTTTTTTCAATAAGGGTGAGCAAGAATACTTCATGCCCTACTTAAAAACGTCTTGATCCGTAAAAAAATGTTAGTTAACAGAAAACTATTGTGAAACTGATGGCCTGTTTAGCTCACCTGTCTGGAGGTAAAGTTCCGGATTTAGTATTCTAGCCGGGCAAACATACCTACGAATAAAAACAAAAGGTTTCTTGGAATTTGGGGGTTTATTGTTATTTGTATACAATCTGAATAAAATTTTATTCATATGAAGTAGCAGACGGCAGTTAAACGAGTAATAATGACCATATCAAAAAAATCCCCATACAATTCGTTAAGCGTCTAGTTAATTAACTGTACAACTCAACAATTGCATAAACAGTTATGTCACATCGCTTTTAATTATAATTAGAGACTATTATAACTGTTATGAATGTGTAATGTATACGAGATGCCGGAATACATCCATGTGAATAGGCTTTTAAGTGGCATTACTTGACGTAGAATGAACATAGTAAAATATGTACAAGTACTGAAATTCAAGAAATTGTATCTGGGATTCTTTCTGGTAAAAAAATGTATAAGTAAATTCCTTCTAAATTCCAAAGTTCCATTTGGACGTGTACAAATGTTTGTCATTCTTGAATGTTGGCTTATATTGATTATGAACATGGACGATAGTATCCATTTACCACCAAGTGAACTGTTTGCTTTTTTGCCCTTTTTCTATAAAAAATAATAACTTAAATGAATTAGCAGTGTTTGCTTATCTTAGCAAGAAGACACGTCTTGATTAGTTGAACGGTTTATTGATACCTCCGATTACTTCACACATTTATAAACATTATGTACCTACTAATGTAAACAGATATCTATGTATGTACTAAATTGTTTACTTTGCAGTGTTTGTCTATGGTACCTATAGATGATAAATATAAAAGTCTAAGAGACATAACAATGTGGAATTATCATCCTTTTATTATCAAATTATTTCCTTCCATTACTGGACATGTTTGATACTCATTTCTCATGCATTGTTTGCCAGTTAACTCTCCACAGGCGTTTTGTCTAACATTATGCGAGCTATTTTAACGTATGCTTGGCATGCGGCACGAGAGCCTCTCTGCAATAGGTAGGTAGTAAAATAATACAGAACCGTTTGAAATAAATCAAATACATGCAAATACATTATAGTCATTTATAAATAGTATTTGGAACGCTTATTATTTATTTGTATTCTGTTTTGCTTTGAATTCTTATTCGTAAGAAAACCGAATCACATTTAATTTTGTCATAAATAACTAGATTTCTTTATACATGAAATTAAGACTTATATTGAATTTTACATTAATATCTAAAATGGCTCCTCAAACCAAGCACATAATGTTTTAACGTGTTCACTCTATAATTCAATTTTATTTCCAACCATTTTGCATGCGACAGTTGAAAGTATGGTGGTTCTATCATGCTCTCCATCTCTGACACAGATATTTGGTAAGCCCCGATTTCAGCAGACATAAACAGTTTAATTGTCTTAATATCTTCTAATCGAAGTGGGATATCAGAGATCACTCGCTAAGAACGGAAATCTAGCGGTATTTTTGACAATAAAAGGTTACGTACCACTTTAACTATTTAGGTATATTATACGTGTAATATACATACGTATATACATTGTATATACAATACTGTAGTTGTATGGTGTTCACTGATGTTAGAATAGCCTCACCCATCTCTTGCCGTGAGTTTTGTAAAAGGCGATTAAGAGATAACAAAACCGTTAACACACACCCTGAGGAACTACACCACCTCTAAAAGAGTGGACTCGCCAACCATGGCCACGCGTGGCATTTTAAGGCCATCACTCGTCACAAAACGATGTGCATGAGGAGGCCGATATCCAGCAGTAGATGTTAAAATAGCTGGTTACGATTACAGTACAATACTACTCTCGTATTAGTGAGTCTCTCCACTTTGGAGGCCTAATGACTTATGGTTTCAACCAATGCGTGCCGCCGGCACAATGCCCAATGTTTCTAAACGGTTACATGCGAGAGGTCGGTATGTGCCTACCTACTTACACCTTCCCGGAGAGTACCCAAAATGGTCCCAAAGTACACTTCTTCAAGGACAAGAACTCGTAGCGGTACCATTCGGTATATAGGGTAAACCAGAGTGTGATTGCCCACTGACAGTGATTGTCCACTTTAAGAAAAAACATTATTTTGTGTTACTTTCTATCGTTCTATTTCGATCAGAATTAGCTAGATGATGCTGTTATTAATTCGTGACAGATTAAAAATTTACAATTGGCAACACTTTAAAAGAAAAAAGAGTAACGGCGCATTTCATCAAGACGAGTGGACGTATTAGTCAAAAAGGTAAACATTTTAACAATTTTCTTAAGGGTGTAGATCGTGAAAATCACCGAAAAGAGTGTTACGATTTTTCATATTTAACCTATTTACATATGATTGATATCAATGATAATTTGTATATATTACAATCAAAGACCAATAAGTATGTTCATGCTTATATTAAACTCTTAAACCTAATAGTTGTTATATAATAAACGTCAACAAACGCACAAAATTGAGTAAAAATGCAAAAACATGACTTCGTATTTTTCAGATTTAACCCCATAAATCAACACAAATTGATAAAAAGAAACACTTTTTGAACACTGAAGAAACCAATAAGTATAGCTGTATACTTCTTTTTATACCTTTACAAACAAAGACTTCCTCTTTTAAAGCCCTAAAATCTAGATATATTTTAAGGTAAATTTTTCATACACAAATGTATGGGATAAAACGTTCGTTTCATTCGTGCAATCTCGGTGGTCTGCAGCGGCAGTTCCTTTCTGTAAGTGAACGCGACACCACGCTTGTCGGCTGCAGACAGCAGAATTACGTATTGTGAATTTGTGTTTTTTGTAAAAAACTGTAAGTATAACATTTTTATAATTAATTTATTTTCAGTTAGTAGAAAGTATCGATATAATGAATGTCTGAAAGAAAACCATGATGGAACTAGATATAAATCGTAAAAAATACAATATCTACACTAATAGGTATTATAAAGAGGAAAGATTTGGATTTTTGTATGTAACGAATAAACTCAAAAAGTACTGGACTGATTTTAATAATTCTTTTATCATTCGAAAGCTACATTATCACTGAGTAACATAGGCTATTTTTTTCGCAGGACTGATTGAATTTGAGTGGCATGCCAGGGAAAAGAAAGTTTTGTACGCATTATAAAAATATGAAAGCCAAAAGATCTCGGAATAAAATGTAAGTTCCTCCCTACTTATTTATTATCGCATTTGAACAGGGTACATTACAAAGCTAATACAATATGTCATATGATTTAGATCGCCCGATTCAGACATATACCTACAATAACATGTAAATATTGGTTTGTATTATCTATATCTATACTGATAAATAAAATTGAAGTATCTGTATGTAATATCAAAATAATAGGATTTTTAAAAAAAAAAAAGGCGATACGGAGTTCGCCGGGTCGGCTAGTATTGTCTAAATATCAAATTGTGGAAGTAGGTAGGCGACAGCGCAACTTTGTCGACATACCTATACCGCCAAACAGACGCGAGGCGCCTAGCGTCTGGCTTAGGGTTGTACAAAATAAATAAAAAGTGGATAATATTGATGAATAATATTTCCAGTATTGAAAATAAAGAAAACCTTGGGGCCGAGACTCTGAGCAACAATGCTACGCGCTGTATAGAGGTAAGTTGTTATACGTAATTCTTGTAGACTTGTTACATAAATAAACAAACTACTTAGTTAGTGATGGGCGAAGACAAAATCTCAATACCTACCTATAGATTTTTCTTGCAATATTTATTATTTTCATCGAGAGACAAACACCTTAGTACCGAAATACTTCTCAATTACTTTCTCAAAAGAAAATTTACGTTCAAATAGGTGACGTCATAAAAAAACAATACCTAATGCGTAAAGAAATTATAATTTCTATTCATCAGGAACCTAATATTGTATTAATTCTTTTGCATTTTTTTAAATTTTTAATTATTTTTTATAAAAAAAATCAAGCCATTATCTTTCTTTACAGGAACTAGTTATTGAAAACGACCAAGAGGGAAAGGTGGATGAAATGGAAGTTGGGCGTAGAGTTGTAGACGTTTCTTTTTTTTTTAAAGCTCTTCAGGCCATAGGGGACCACGGTCCAATGGATTGTAAGTTAAGTTACCTCAGTATAATAGGTGAAGTAAAAGTTGGTCTGGACTCAAAACTCATCATGAAATGTAGTATGTGTAGTATGAAATTTACTGTGTGTTTGATTGAAAAGAAAGAAGATAGAATGGAAGTGACTCATCAAATTGTATCTGGTATCATATCATCTGGTGGGAGCTACTATCAGTTAAAAACATTAACTGCCGCAGTAGCCCTACCAATCATGTCACCTTCATTATACAATGAAATTAATAATACGGTTTGCGATTGGTGGGAAAAGACAGCAGCACATTCCATGGCAGAAGCTGTCAAGGAAGAAGCGGAGTACGCAGTGTCTATAGGTAGTGTTGATAAAAATGGTACACCATTAATATCTGTTGCTGTTGACGGTTGTTGGAGCAAGAGATCTTATGGTAAGAATTTTTCCGCCTTGTCCGGCGCAGCTGCGATAATTGGCATTAAAACTAATAAAGTATTGTTTTTTGGAGTTAAAAATAAATACTGCGTAGTTTGTGCACGAGCCGCAAAGAACGACAGTCAGCCCTCGGAACACCGTTGTTTCAAGAATTATTCGGGATCATCTACCGGTATGGAATCGACCATAATAGTTGAGGGGTTTAAACGTTCCATTGTTGATCACGGTGTAATTTATAATAAATTTGTAGCAGACGGCGATTCCAGTACTTATAAAAAAATATTAGATTCGCGACCGTACGGTAATTTAACAGTAGAGAAAATTGAATGCAAAAATCATCTTTTACGAAACTACTGCAATAGCTTGGAGAAACTGTCGAAAGACACTAAGTATCCTTGCGAATTGCGGAAATTCCTAAAAGAAAGGTATTTGCGTTTAAGAACGGGTGTAAAATGCGCTATTAAATATTGGGGCGATCAAAATCAGTCACTCGAAGAAAAAATAAAAAATCTTAGTGAAGATATCCTAAATGGTCCACAACACGTATTTGGTAATCACCAATATTGCAAGGAGTATTTCTGTAGACCTGATACTCGTCGAATAGAACCTGTTGGGTTGCTTCCAGCAATTGTTGGATGCGGATTAATGGACGCGGTACACATTTTAAGTAAAAGACTGTCATATCATTCTAGAAGTTTAATTCATAATTGTACAAGTAATATAGTTGAAAGTTTTAACGCAGTGATTGCCAAATTAGTAGGGGGTAAGCGTGTAAATTATTCTTCCCGTGGTTCTTATGCGGGCCGATGCGCAGCTGCTGTTGTGTCTTTTAATACAGGATCGATTCATAGTAAAACTCATGAAGTAATATTTAAATCTAGTCCTAATCCTTTGATCGCGAAAGTGGAAAATTGTAATCGTAGAATCCGTTTAATTGCTAAACCTAAATTAAGATTGAAAAAGAGCCACAGCGCTGTATCGAAAGACGCTCACTATGGACCAAACTGCGAAAAACCTGATCTGAGTCCAGAATTATATGAGAAAGCCAAGTCATCTTTTTTAGCCGATTTAAAGTTGTCTTGTGCTGAAAGAGAGGAGCTTGAAAGGTCGACCCATTTGCAAAGAAGTAGTTCTGAGTGGATGAGTACAAGGAGAAAATTACTAACCTCATCATCGTTCGGGGAAGTTTGTAAAAAACGAGAGAGCACAAGTTGTGCTGTTCTTGTTCGTAAAATCGTTTATGGTAGTAATATCTCCAGTTTGCCTGCTGTACGGTACGGTATCGAAAACGAAGAAACCGCAATTAAACAGTTAGAAATTCAAGAGAATATTAGTATACAAGGTTGCGGTTTGTTCGTCGACGATCAATATGAATTTCTTGGTACTACACCAGATGGCATTTATGCAAACGGTTTAATTGAAATTAAGTGCCCACATTCTTTAGCTGGCATGACTCTTGATGAAGCAATGGCCAAACATACCTTTTGGGTTAAGGACAAGGCTTCCAAGGGTTATGTCATAAATAAAAATCATAACTGGTATTTCCAAATTCAGGGACAGGTACATATTACTAAAAGAAACGTTTGCATGCTTGGCATCTGGTTTGGTGCTACTGTACCTATGAAAGTTTATATTATAGAAAAGGACGACAAATTTTGGGAGGAGAAAATGGAGATGAAATTAGTTAGGTTTTATTACGATTGCCTACTTCCAGAATTAGTTGATCCTCGGCAGTCACGAAGCATGCCCATTCATGACGCGCCCAGTATCATAGAGGCTATGAAAGAGAGGAAAGAAAGAGCTTTACGTGTTATGAAAGAGAAGAACGCCTAATGATTTTGAAAGATACAGGTAACTTAACTACCCAGCCAGTCGATTCACGTAAACACGCCAGTCCAAAAGTCGTTTTAACTTAGGAACTTAGAAATCGCCTTTTGGTTTTCTGTTTTAAACGCACTTACTTATCTAGTCTTGGATTGTCATAAATCTTCCAATAGCTCAATTACTATACAATTTCTGAGTTACCTGGTGTAAAGAATCATAAAAATTGGTTCAAAAATACAGCGAATTGAGAATTCTCCTTTTTTAAGTCGGTTAAAAGGGCTAAATTTGCAAAAAACGAAGTGACGTCACTGCGCTACGGTTTTTATTACTTACGTGAATCGGGCAGCTGGTAACGTTTTCATTCTGATAGGTTTTGTGATAGCCATTGATTTTATCATCAAATTAGCAGAAATCAGAACTTGATCCGTAATCGAATGAAAAACCATTAGAATTTTGAACTCATATTTCGTTATTGTTTAATTACATACTTTTAATTAGTATATTAATAATTTACAAACTTCTGTTAAAATTAGTAAATAAATGAATTATTTACTAATTTTTGTACAACCCTAGCACGCTTTTGAGATAGCGAGTAATGGCGACTCATATTTGTTATTGTGTAGTAAATAAATCATTTTTATACTTGTGTTTCATTTATTGACATTTTTTTTAAAACCCTAGGATTTTTTTTAGATATCGACGAGGTGATCGTAAACAAAAAGTAAGTATTTGAGTTTACGCAATAGGCACATTTCCTTGCGTAGAGATAAACACACTTCCTACTGAATTTGCAATTATTTTATTGAATGAATATTTTACGAATTAGAATAAATTTTGGTAATGAAATTACAAATAAATAAATAGTTGGAATTTTAGGTAAGTAGAATACAAAAATGTCAGATGTCAAATGATAGAAAAACATAAAAATTGTGTCTCAACTACTCTTATTAATCTATTAAAAAGAATCAACAGCTAGTTTCCAAAAATTCAACGTTATTGTTATGCTGTAAATATTCAAGTTCAATAACAATTTCTCAACGTGGAACGTTTGTTGCAAAACATTTTGAAAATCGCGCTCTCTAGGTCATTCATCCGCCCCGTCGGATGTTACATTAAACTTTGGCGCTGCGGTCGCTCGAAATCGAGATCTCAGGCCAACAATCTACACCCTTAAGGACTTACATGATTAAGGGTTATTTTTTAATGCTTTTTACTTAATATATTACTATTGTTGCATATTTATGGTAAAAGTAAACGTATTTGCTTTGTTTTTACTTCAAAACTGTGTTAAATTTTTAAGTTGTAACGGTCAGTTTAGCTGTGGGTAATCACTGAACCTAAATTTTAATATTTTCAGTTATTGCCCACCATGTTTTTAGCAATTGCCATGTGTTAATGTCTATAGTTATTGCTCGGGCAATAACTGTTATGTATAATTATTTATTTATTCTTGAAATTGTATTGACAATATCTTGTGTTTAACTCGAATTCTTTTGCAATCCTTATGCACATAGGTAGGTACCTATCTAAATTCTTATTATTATATTTTCAGTATGCCAAGGACACCGAAAGTTCAATATAGTAAAGAAAATTTACAGAAAGCTATTGAAGCGGTTCAAGATACCAGTAACAATTTATCCACAAGGCAAATTGCTGAAAAATATGGCGTTCCGAGGTCCAGTCTCCGGTACTACATTAAAAATCCAGGGCATAAAACCAGTTTAGGCCCATCACCTGTATTATCTGTTTCCGAAGAAAGTCGTCTAGAGGATTGGATAATAATTTCGGCAAGAAAAGGTTTTCCCCGAAACAAAGAAGACATTTTAGACAGCGTGCAAAAGTTTCTTGAACAAAATCCTCGTCCTAATCCATTTCCAAATAATAGGCCAGGTGATGGTTGGTGGAAGGCATTCTTAAAAAGACATCCAAAGTTGAGGATTAGGACATCAGAAGGAGTAACAAAAGCAAGTTCTTGTGTTTCGGAAAAAGATGTAAGAGGGTGGTTCACTGAAATTCAAAATTATGCTGCTGAGAATGACTTGACTCCCATTTTTAGTCAACCACATCGTATATTTAATGCTGATGAGACAAATTTCCAAATATGCGTTAAAACAGGCCAAGTATTAGCCGAAAAGGGCGCAAGAAATATCTATAATGTTGACCAATCTCAAGCTAAAGAGTCTATTACAGTTTTGTTCACTTTCTCAGCCGCGGGAGATGTCTGCTGTCCGTTCATTGTTTATCCGTATCAAAGATTGCCAGAAAAAATTGCTGATTCTATACCCGAGGGATGGGGACTTGGAAAATCCGAGACTGGCTGGATGACTACAGAAGTTTTCTCCGAATACATTGCTAATGTATTTCATCCCTATCTTCTCAGCAATAACATCGAACTCCCCGTGATTCTCTATGTGGACGGTCACAAAACGCATTTGAATTTTCATTTGAGCCAGCTCTGCACTCACCTTCAGATTGAGTTAATTGCACTCTATCCTAACGCAACAAGAATTCTGCAGCCTGCCGATGTAGCTGCATTCCGTCCTCTAAAAGTAGGATGGAGAAAATCTTTAAGAAAATGGCAAAATGAACACAATAATCAAGGCGTCACAAAACTAAATTTTGCTCCTGTGCTTAATGAAGCTGTTATGATGAGTTTAAAACCTAAAATATTAGTGCACGGTTTTAAAGCCTGTGGTCTTTATCCTTTCAACCCGGACGCGATTGATTATAATAAATGTATTGGTGCTACGAGTAATAATTTAGCTACGGAAAATAAAAAAGTTGTTCCTGACTCAGCGACGATAAGCTACTCTACTTTTACAAAGATTATTGGATCATCTATCCTAAATGATTTTAAAAATCGTCGTCAGAAATTGCCTCACCAAATGGTTACTGAACACTTGGATATGTTATACCGAGTGTGGGAAGCATTTCATGACGCCGAAATTGAAAATGACAGCGAAAACAGTAACGAAGTAGTAGATTATTCAGTCGTAACTCCAAGAGAGAAGAAGAATGGAGAAGACCAAGAATTGATTGAAAAAGTTAGTGGCTCACATTCTTTACAAATACAAGAAACATTTGAAGGAAAAGACGATATTTCATCACTTGATCTTAGTTCCTGCGTGCCTGAAACTTCTCTATCCAGACCTACGACATCCTTAGAAGAATTTAAAACACCCGTTAAAATATCTTATGAGCCAGTTGCTAGTAGTTCGTCTGCAATTCTCATGGAACACACTATAATTCAACTGCCAAGTCCAAAAATAGTAAAAAGAAAATGTTCTTTGGGAGAATCTTTAGCATATCCTGAAACGCCAATAAGAAAGGGAAAGAGGCAAACTGAACGACAACCTTTTGCCATAAGCTCTCAAAATTTCAAATTAGTACTACACACTAAACAGATAGAAAAAGAAAATTCGTTAAAAGTAAAAGAAGAGAAGAAGTTGAATAGAGACAAAAAAAAGACTGATAAAACAAACAAATTCTAACAAAGAGGTAAAGACGAAAATTGCGAATTCTTCGATGAATGCTAATAGTGAGACTATAGATTCTAAGGAAATTGACAAAACTGAGGAAAGTAGTGACCACCAAACAACTAAACAATTTAAGCAACAATTCGAACCGACACCAAAGAAGTTAAAAGTAGAAATAGATACAAAAAATGAGGAAAAGAAAAGAAAGATGGAATTACCAGTATCTAAAATGATAACTATTTTGAGTGATACTGTAATCAAGCCCAGTAATCTTTGTGTAGTTTGTCATTCCATTGTGATCAAAAACCAATTGATTTGCAGTACTTGTTCAAAAATCTTTCATATGCGTTGTATTCCAAACAGACATAAGGAACATATACCCGATAATTGCGACTTAAATTTATTTTTATGTCATCACTGTTTTAAAGTAGAAGATTCGGACTCTGGTGATTCTGATTCATCATCATCAGCAAAACAATTATACGATGCAGTTAATAAAGCAAAACGCAATATATTTTGATACATTATAAAACTACCTGTTAGATTTAAGTATTGTTTTATTGTTTATTTGTGTTAAACGTTGATTTAGACTTTCATTTATCACTTTGAGATACTGGGCAATCACTGTGCCCTGGTGTTGGCAATGACTGTACGACATGGGCAATAACTGTACCTTTTACAAGATTTTCATTTCGTTTCATTATTTTCTATGTTATGTAAGTTTTAACTAAAAACTGTTGATACCCTACAGGGGAGTTAATTAGGCCATCAGAAAATAGTAAGAAATAGTTGGTAGCTATAATAAAAAAATATATTTTAGATTTCAATGTGTTTCAAATCCTTAAGTGGGCAATAGCTATATGGTTTACCCTACATAGAAAATAATACGAAGAAATTAATTAGAAAGTTAATGAAAAACAAATCTATCATCCTATACATATAAACCCCAGAATGTTTATAATTGTGCAACGTGCTAAAGTTCCTAAATTTATTTCAATTGTTCATAATAAAATAGTGACCTTGATCGCTGTAAGCTTAACAATGGCAAAGTAACAGAAACTATGGCTTCACAATTTTTAGGTCAACTTGGCTTTACCGCGCTTTACGGACCATTTACCTAAATCGGTGTACAATTTGAATTGTCCAGTAATTTTTACAATCTGTTTTTCTTTTTCATAACTACATAGTCATCTAAAACAACCTAACATAATTGCAAGCCATTGAGACATAGTCCAAGAGATTGTCTCAAATTGCTTTCATATCCGTCGCTGTAACCACGAGTCTAACCGCAAATTCTTGATAGACTTTTTGATAGACATACCCACTAGCGTTTGACCGTGACTCCACTCGCTTGTAATCAAGGTTTTTTTGTAATACTTTGACGAAATTACTCATACTCAGATTCTTTTTACGATGGAATTGATGATAAACTGGAAAACTTTCCACTTGATTAAAGATCGCTTTGCATTCTAATAAATAATCTCCATTTACTGATGAAATACTTAGTCGAAATGCATTCTCAGTAGTTTTATTCCCATGTTGAAACGTAGTCAACTGCTTGATGCGATGGTTAGCTGGGAAGCTAAGCAAATTTTTTATTTTTGATGCTTTGTTCAACAATTTCTCATTTATTCTGAAAGTAATTGTGACTACAATTTTATTCGCGTGGACTGCATCACAAAGTAGGCTTCTCCTTGGCCTCATGCGATATTTTATGAGCCGTTCCTTTGTGCAGACGTGTTGAAGTAAGAAACAAACAGACTTTCGAATTACATCGGACTTTCGAACAGACTTTTTTTATATAGGTATGTGTTAGTTTCTTATTATTCTTAGATTATTCATGAATATTCTTCTCCTTCCCCAGAACACGCCGCCATGTGGCGTGTATTGCTGCTGACATGCCTCGTAACTCCGTCTCCGGGGCAGCACACTCGTCCCAACCGGATCCTCGAAGTGGCTTCCACCTGCGATCGACAAGCCATCACCGTCACCGTGCGGATGGAACAACCGTTCAAGGGTCTTGTGTTTAGCAAGGACTTTTCTAGAGAATGCAGAGTTCAGGGTAGGTTACCTATGAATCTTATCTATACATTATATGTTACGAACTTACGATGTCGGTGATCCATTGGTGAGAAAATCCCCTAACTTATAACTGTTGACGATTTTACTCGAATGTTGTTAACTGTTGCGGTCATACTTGTATCATATTATCTCATTCGGTAGTTAGGTATCTATCTTCAAATACTTCAATAACACCATCTAATTCTCATAATTAAACGTTTCAGGGAACTTGAAAGACAGGATATCTCTTAATCTGCCATCGAACGCCTGCGGCGTGAGGACCTCCACACTAAACAGCACAGTGGCACCTGATGATGACGAGGATCTGTATTATTCTGTGGAACTTATTGTGCAGATGGACAGATATCTGCAGCAATCTTCAGACAAGGAGATATTAGTCAGGTATAACTATACCAACCATAAGGTATAACCATAAATACCTACTAGGATGCTTTCCTCATAGTCCATTACCATATCTACAGAATAGCTAGTGTAGATAAGCTACTCGCAGATAAGTAGGTACGTATATTTGCGGTGGCTACTTTTAGAGATAAGAAAGGCGAAGTTGTGTAAGCGAAAGCCCTTTACGGATAGGATAGTCGAAAAAAAACAATTTATGGAGAATCTACAGGTGACAGATACTGTTTGATGATAAGCGAATACTGTCGCCATTGGGCTTCTACAATACACGCCAGTATCAGTCAAAAATTGCTAATGTTGGAACGTCTGCAAAGCCACAGGCTATCTTTGTGTGTAAAGTGTGAGAATGAAATAGTGAGCATGCTGGCATATCTTATTCATTCCATTACACATTGTATTCGATACAATCAGATGTAATTGAATGAGGTAGCTCAATTTTTATGTTAATTCACCTACAAAATGTCCGTCATGTACCTACACTGCGATATAGGTATGTACTTAATATGCAATGAAAGTGCTCATGGCACCTTTATTTATAGAAAAAAGGCGACAGACTAGCATACAGTCCGTCCATCCACATGATGAAGTGGAAACTGTAGCCCATGGACATCCGCGATACATCAGTCTAGAATGACAAAAGTCTCACGCCCTCGGAAAACTGGCCACCTTTACAGATTAAGAAAGGGATTTGGAGAACGGGTTGGGAAAATATCTCACTCATTACCGAAACACGTACGTGGGGAAATATGATAAAGTAGGAAATGCACTACATTTCGAGGTAGTCTTCTGTGAGAGACCGGTAACATGGCCAGTCGAGTGCCCCCAGCGGCTGTGGGAATGCAGCATGTACTCTCCCCCTACAACGTATGTTAATATGTACACAAATAGATATAATATTATGTAATTTCACATGACCCTTTTATGACCTTCCTAAAATTACCATCATGTATGATCAATGATCATTACGATGTGAAATTACTATAATCTTATGTTTCAGATGTAAATTACAACCGCGTGCCGTGCGCATCAACAGTTCGGCTATTGAGGGTGTCATCAGCAGCAAATTACGAGAAATAGCTGGACAACAGAAGAAAACTAGGTATTTTTTTTGTTCGAGGACTTTAAGCTATCAAGTTATATGTGATGTTATCTGAGCAAAGGGGCACTTATTTCGTTGTTTCAAGAGTCTGTTGAAATAAGAAACATGCTCTAACAGCTGATTTTTAAATACAAAACAATAAACATTGTTATTTTCAAAAAATGTTTTACTGAAGTCTCAATATCTGGGAAACTAAAACAGACAATAAGGTCCCTTTTGACATATAATATCATAAATTTTGACCTTTAACCTTCAATAATTCTGTTTCGTGTTAGTGGACCTGTGGGGCCAAATCGTGCTGGACCGGTCAAGTTAATATAAGTAAATTTGCCATGAGGCCTTACAATGCTGTGCTGGCTAGTGTAAGATGTCGAGTTCTTTCAGTCACGTGGGAAGACGAATTTAAGAAATTTGCTAGTAATATTTTTTAATAGACATTATAATGATTTTAATGACGACAGACGGGCGCCCAGAAGAAAAGCTTCCATAACAAATGAGATCTCTCTCATTTGTTATGGACCAAATGAGAGATCGTTATCTCTCATTTAACCTCCTCGTGGAGGCTTTTCGAAATTTAAGAAGATTTTTTAAGAAGTCTTTTTGTCTTCTCTGTATTTCGGTTGAGGACCACCATGTTTTTTGAAGATGCATTATGAAATTTAAAAAAAAATGTATTTCTGAAATCTGCTTGTTATTGTTATTGTTGTTATTTTCCGCATATGTAATACAAAACAGTATTTCCTCTAACTTTAACTTAAGTCTTTTTTTACGTGAAGGTCTTACGAGTACCGCGATGAAATTTTCAGGTGTAACATTTAACTAAATGAAGATGTTTTTAAGATAGTAAGTAAACATTTTTTTTATTTTAAGTCAAAAGTTTCAAAAATTAGGAGTATTATTGAATCTTAGACGACAAAACTGAATTACGAAAACCGTTCTTTTAAAAGTCATTTCAGATCAATGAAGGAAATTATTTTGTAATAAAATAATAATAAAAATCAAGCCTTCAACACAAATAGTTTAGACAATATGACGAAAATGTGGAAGGCTTCTTCCGTAGTTTAACTACAAATTTAGTAAAAACTCCATATCTCAAACTATGCAATATCGTAGAACATACATGGGGGGTTAAATCGATAGGTATTGAGGTCCCCCAGCTGCCTGCTTGCTTTTATCCACCACCGAATCCTTCTTTCTTTCTTTCTTCTAAAATCCACATTGTTTTCAGGACCGGTCGCAACCGGCAAGGCTTCGTGAACCCGGCAGACGTGGAGAGGGAGTGGCTAGTGGAAGCGGCGCGCGCGTGGATGGAGCTGGCCCCCGCTGCGGATGTCGTGGAGCCTGCGACCGTGGAAGTGGGGCAGCCCACCAAACTACTCATACAGTGCACGCTGCCTGGTCAGTTACCTAATTATTTATTTACTAGCGGTGCCAGTGACTTAGTTCGAATGAATGAACGGTAGTTCAAATAATTTCTTAATAACTCAAGTGACAAATAAAATCAATTAGTCACCCCGTGACCACGTCCACTGCAAAGTGTTCGAAACGTCGGGATATAAATAATGTTAAATATACGCGATATAAACCGTTCAAAGTTGTTTAATTGCTATGTACAGTAATCGCGAAAACCTAAGAAGATATTATACACCAAACTAGTTTCTTCAAATAAAATCATAAACACATAAAATTATAAGTTATAAGCGGTATTAAATAACAAGAAAGAAGACTTAAGACGATTTTTAAAACTAATCTTCTATTGTAATTATATAAAAAAATGAATGTTTCTTTGTTTGTCCGTCCTTAAGCGTTTCTACTCGTATACCATTCATCCGATTGCTATGAAACTTTGGTGAGTTGTTGTGCGCACGCCCGCGAACGTTTCTGAATTAGTACTTGAAGACCACGCGAACGAAGTCGCGGGCAACAGCTAGTATAATTATAAATTAAGATGTTTAGTTTAATTTTTAATTTAGTCTATGTTTATTACTCTTCATTACTAAAGTATAAGTATGGTAAGGCTATAGTAGCTCATTTACGAGTGAACATTTGTAAGCTACTTTTCAACCAAGATCATAATGTTGGTCTGCGATATCCGCGACACACGCCAAAGAATGACAAACGTTCGTGCACCCCCGGATGCGCTACCCCTCTAAACTCTTTATTCCAATATACCCTTCACTTCCAGTTTCAACCCATCCCCCCAAAGACAATTGAGAAGTGTAATGGAGTAAGGAAAATTCTTCGTCCCATTATGCTTCCAATTCCCCTTTTACCAGGCCTCTCTAAATCCATTCCTAAATCTACAAAGGCGCATCCGGAGGCGTGTCAACTTTTTGTCATTCTGGACCAATGTTGGCATGTATCACGATGCCCATGAGCGTCAGTATCTAATTACCACCTGGTGCAAGTCTGTCACCTTTTTTATTTAAAAAATCATTATTATCTCACATAGGTACACTGTATACAAAAGTATATCAATCGAAACGCATCTGTATAAAACTTTCCTTCTGGTCAGGTGCCGTCGAGCTACTTTCTATTCATCTACTATTTTCGTACTATGAAAAAGATGAAACATTACAAGTGATTTTGTTTACCATAATTCATATGTACTAAGTGCTTACGTATTTTTTTAACATTTCAGTCGGCATTGGTTTGCGTGTTACCAATTGCATCGCCCACGATGGCCTTGGAGAAGCTTCACAAAAACTCTTAGATGAGGCAGGCTGCCCGATCGACAAGACGATATTCAACAAACCCACTATACATAGACATAAGCACAGAAAGGCAGAAATCGACTTCTCGGACTTAGAGCCTATAGATCCAAATACACATGCTAAAGAAAGCCTCAAAATATTAAGAACCGACCCCGAATACATGTTCAAGAATATCATGTCATACCAACATGCGGTGACGACATTTGCCGCCTTTAAGTTCCCCGATAGAGCGAAGTTACATCTAACGTGTGGTATTGAATTGTGTAAAGGAGATTGCCCGTTTGTGGATTGCAAAGCTTTGCAGAAGCCGCAGCAGACGAGAGATGGATTGTTAAGGAAGGCACGTTTGGATAAAGACGCTAAAGGGGTAGTGATTGACAGGTTGGAGGTTTACAACAGTATTGAAGTGTTGGCGCCCAATATTGAATTGGAAGACGAAGCTTCGATAAGAGGTAATAATCCGCAAAGTATTAAGGACCTTTCTCATACTTTATCAGAAAGTCAGTATCACCTAGATTCAATAAATAGATAATAGACAGGTAATTTATCTATCAGATGGTTAACAGTTACTTTATTCGGAGATAAAGTATCACGAGTAAAAAAGAAATCGTTCTGATAAGTATCAGGAAATGGTGAGAAAGGCTCTTAATTGTCAGATAATTTATCTATCGGTTACGTTATCAGGAGTATAACATTCTTAATATATACTCGCATTCGTGAGGTGGCGAATTTAAATTCTTCGTACGGTACGAATATCTAAATTGTGACTAGATTGATTATGAAGGAAAACATCGTGAAGATGTTATGCGAGAATATGCGAGAATTTAATAAAAATTAGGGCATGTGGTGGCGAAAAAATTGGTGACAGTATCTGCCAGGCCCAGAAACTAACGATTGAAGGGGGCCCTTTTAAGGGATCAAAGCTACGGTACAAAAATAATAAACCTTCACATTTTGTATATTCGGGCCCCCACCCTAGCCCCTAAGTTAGTCCGCCACTGTATCTGCGAATCGTCAGGCGCAATGTTTACTAGTCTGCTAATTATTTTAAATAGGACAGGCGAAAAGACGTATCTATGTTTATAGAATCTCCGATGTCACAAAAATCTATAAAATACTAATTCAGACTTTTTTCTACATAAAGTACCCCGTAGTATTTTGGTTTTGATATGGGACAGATTATCTCACATTACCTACTAAGTTGTCACGAAGTTTTTTGAGATTCTTTTACGCTGCCTTGAAGTTTCACTGTCCAGGCAAGGAATGAGTACATCAACAGGGTTGACTATCGACTAGCAAGCTATCTTTCTGGAAGTCGAGCTTTCTGGTCGCTCGCTAAGGCTGTTGAGGGTAATTTCTGTCAGTCGTCCCTTCCATCGCTGCGAAAGGCCGATGGGACGCTGGCCCATGAGGCGATGGAGAAAGCCGATCGCTTAGGCGGTCTCTTTGCCTTAAACTCGATTCTGGACGATGGGGGTGCCATACCGCCGTCAATCGTGCGGTGTAAGAACTCCTTACCAGAAATTTGCTTCACCTAACGTGAATTTCGGCGAGCTCTTGCATCATTCGATGTCCGAAAATCGAGTGGGCTAGATGGTATTCCTGCAGCAATACTATGAACTATGAACCTGAACTGCCTCCGGTGCTTACACGGCTCTTTGAGCTATCGTACTCCACGAAACGCTTCCCGTCAGTTTGGAAGGTAGCTCATATTGGTGAATATTGGTGGTGACTCTGGCGAAAAAAGGTGATCGAACTAACTACAGGCCGATAGCGATCACTTCTCTTCTCCAAGGTGATAGAACGTGTTATTAACCCACAGCTCCTTGGATACCCAGAGGATCACCAGCTGATTAGCAACTGGTAATACCGACTTCGTCATAATCGTTCGGCTGGTAATATTTTAGCGTACATCACATGCCGTTGGGTTGACGCCATTGAGGATTGAGGTGAGGCTATAGGCTATATCCAACAGCTATAGCTGTTGACCTATTACTAAAGCGTTTGCCAGTGTATGCCACAAAGCGCTACTTTCTAAACTACCACCTTTCGGGTTGCCCGAAGGGTTGTGCGAATGGTTCTGATACTGACTGGGCGGAATATTAGAGTCATTATCGACGGTAGCTGCTCCGACACCATGCCAATAAACGCTGGTATCCCGCAAGGTTCCGTGCTATCCCCAACTCTGTTCCTTCTGCATATTAACGAACTGTTGCAAATTGGTAACATACGTTGCTATGCAGATGACTGTACTGGGGATGCCATGTACAGGGGTCCAACATCCCTTGGATCCAGGTGGAAAAGAGTTTCGTCAGACTTGTGTCTGAAATCAAAGACACCTTAGATCAAGTTTCGTTTTGGGGTTCTGTGAACCTAGTTGAGTTCAACCTCAGTTAGACAAGTCTGTGCATTCACCGCTAAAAAACCCCTTTTGTCGTAGCACCTCGCTTTCAAAGCATACCCCTTAAGATCTTGGAGAGTATCGGGGTCCTTGGTGCCGACATTTCTAGCAAAAAATTTAGGAGTCATTTGGAAAACAACTCCAAATTGGCCTCTTAAACAAAGCGGTACAAAGGGACGTCTAATGTTTTACAAAGCACAGGTTAGGCTCCATGTAGAGTACTGCTCACATCTCTGGGCCGCCGCATCGGTACACCGAAATATCATTTTCACTCCATCCAACAACGAGCTGTTCGAATTGTCGACGATCCCATTCCCACAGGCGGTCTAAAATCCCTGAACGTTCGGAGAGACGTTGCGTCCCTCTGCGTGTTCTACCGCCTGTATAACGGGGTATGTTTTGAAGTTGATGCCAACTTCGGGTTTTTTCCGCCGCACCTACCCGTCATCGCTATGTGGTTAATGTGGTTAATCAAGGAAGCTTGACGAAGAGTCGCTGCGCACAGTGCGGTCGTCACGACGCTTTATACCACGAACTCGAAAGTTGTGGAATGAACTGCCTGCTGAGATCTACTGGCTACGTGATGACATGGGGCTCTTCAAGAAAGCTGTAAGTAGGATTTTACAAGGCCGGCAGAGCATTCGCATACCCTCTGGTGTTGAAGGTGTCCATGGGCGGCGGTAGCCACTTACCGTCACGTAGACCGCATGTCCGTTTACCACCTTCACCATAAAAAAAACTTATTATCTTATTTACCATACCATCAATCTATGTCTCTCCACTGCTGGTATACACTACGCTTATTACTTTATTTACGTGTATTTTAATAAATGTTCAGGTTCAAGACGAATAGAAAGCGAGGAAGAAGAGTTCGTCCGCGGCTTCTCTCCTGGAGACAAAACGATATGCTTATCACCGGGCAAAATGGCCCTTGCGTTTTGCGTATTAGGGGTCATATTCCTTTGCGCTATCGCCGTGGCTTTTGTCTCTTTAGTGCGAGCGAGACGCAGAATGGGTCGAGACCAACTACATACATCCCTCTCTTTCTATACAGGCAGTAAAAGCATATTCTCTTCTAGTGAAAGCTCCAGTTCAGGGTTAAGTGGCAGCAAGTTACTTTTAACGGATAGTCCTTATTTAGACCATCATTCGTCATCAAGCAACAATTGGCCTTATTCTAGGGCATTTTAATTTAAACTCTTAGGTATATACATACATATTCATGCAGTTTCTGAATAGCAATTTAATGCATGATAGAGTTCGGCAAACGAAACATGGCATAACAGTAGAATCTTTTTGAACAGATAGAATACTTGTTGTTTCTAGTAATTATATAGGTTTTCAAATGTATGGATCGCATAATAAATGTTGAAATTGCTGCATGTAATTTATAAATCACGGAATAATTGAATTGGAACTAAATTATAGAAGATCACTTGTTTTAAAAGAAAGAAAAGTTGACGCGTTGAAAGTCATATATAACCATGTGATAAGATCTAGATATAATTATCTAAGTTCTTTCTGTATTCATTTATATTTCAGTTTCATACTAGTTTTAGAACTGGAAATATAAAGTTCGTTTTTTCTGATTCAACTGAGTGTTAACTGCCTAAAATTTTTTAAAGTTGCCACATTTTTTCTTGTGCCATATTTTGTTTGCCACACTCTAGCTGTTTAAATATTGGTGCTATAATATAAAATTAACAAAATCTTTACCTTTTTTACAATATTCAAGACTGTACTCATTGTATTATATAATATAATATGTAACATCTCTGTGTACTTACCTAGAATGAGTCATACATATCTAATGAATTTGTATATCTAGTGAATGTTGAATTCTTAAAACGTAGTGGTTGGCGGAAGCCCATATTTAACTGAAATGCAAATTTATTATTATGTCTTTATTTCATAGAAAGAATGTGGCAAACAGTCCACCTGATGGTAAGTGGAAGTTGTTGTTCATGGACATCTACATGCCAAACCGTCAAGATTGATAAATTCTATATTAGTAAAAATGATCCGGAGGGATGGTAACGGGGAGGATGGAATTTTCCTCTTTCCAGTGTTCATAGGGGAGATGGAATGGATACATGGGGATGGTACGTTATAGTCTGAGATCTTCTCGTGATTATTAGGGGAGGCCTATGCCTTGCAGAGGGATGTTATAGACTGACGTCAACTGTACTTTCTACTTGAGTACGGTCAGCTGCAGAAAAATATGACCCCCTTTCTATTCAAACATTAATTAATGGGGGTCATGTTTCTCTGCATCTGACTGTACTTATATAGGTACTACCTACCTATTATACATATTTACTAAGAAGATTATAACGCGACTAAATGCGAAAATGACGTAATAATATCACGAAAAATAGGATCGGTCGCGGTCGGAAATATGAAGATGGCCTAATTTAATTACTTATTAGTTTATTTATTTCGATTCTCAAAGAGCGATTGTCGCACGTTTCAAAATTCAGATCAACGATCAACATGATAGCATAAGAAAGCAAATTGCAATGAAAGATTTCAAATGATTAAGTCATTTCTATTTGTCTATTTATTTTTAGATATTTAAGTAAATTGACATTTTTGTCATTTGAGGGGGTGCTTTTGGTATAAATAAGTATTGTAGTAGGTTAATGGTTCTTGCGTAGGGTTTTAGAATTAAGTATAACCATAAGGTTGTAGTATTTTCAATCTTATGGTAGGTGTATCTAAATACATTCTTCATTAGCACTTCCTCGAAACTTTAAATAGTAAGCTTTAGATAGTATTCTATATATACTTAATTATTTATTCTTGCATTCAGTTTGAGTGTAAATCGAATAATTATTGTGATAATGTATGAAAGTTATATGATCGGAAAATAAATTTTGTATGTTTATACTCTCGAAATAAAACATAAAAATATATTTTTTTTTATTCTGGAATTTCAGACACTGGAACCCTATAGTCCAAAACTCCGGTTTACCTGACAAATTTCAAGCAATACTTCGTCTTCATACCCATAGGCTTGCCTACCACAAAAATCCTAGATCTGTGCTCAAAATTCAATTGTTATGTTACCTACCTATTGGTTTATATTGTACACTTTGGTTTGAAATTTGTTAGGAAAATCTGATTTTTGGGGATTTTGTATGGACAGACTTGTGGTATGTGGATACTATCGTTTATGGATGTATTTTTAAAACTATGAGTAGTACACTACTATAAGTACTATTATAGTACCTACAACATAGTGCGTGTCGATGTTAAAAATCACGACCTCGCGAATGACAATCGATATTAAAATATATTCCTACGCTTTCACAACTTCATATTTTTATTGTCACTACATAACTAGTGTAGCGATAAAGAAAACATCACAAGAAAACCTACGTGCTCAAAATAAAAATAAAAATCTGGTATATAAGTGGCTGGATAAAAAGAGCCGAAGATTGTATGACTTATGAGAGGCCTATATCACAACTTAATATTTTTTTTTATCACTACGTAATAAAAAACGATAGCGATAAAGAAAACATAAACAAGAGTTTTTTAATAACACCGTGAACCACACTGATCTAGAATTTTTATACCTATTGTACCGTGAACCCAGGACCATCTTTAGATAAGCGTGGTCCCATGCCACTTTTGGGTATTATTCTAGCAGAAATTATTTCCCATACTACTTTGGTTTATCAAGAGGAATAAACAAAATTTTAATAGCAAAAGTAACTTTCATTTAGACACTTGCATAAAATAGTTATTTGTTATACAAGAGTGCAAAGTTGCTTTTTAACCGCGTGTTCAATTTTGATGACCGAGCAAGCGAAGGATTCAAAAATTAGAATCCTGAGCGTTAGCGAGGGAATCAAAAGAGCACGAGGTGAAAAATCTTTGCACTCGAGTGCAACACGTAACTTTTCATCCCCCTATCTCGGAAAGAAAATGGCGCGCGCAAAGCAAATTAAAAAAAAGTACACCAAGAAGGTTCCGAGTCTGAGTTTTTAACAAATTAAAAAAGGTCGTATGATAAATTCGGCACCATGGAGGTAGAAGTAAATAGGTTTAATGATGTTTTGAATTCACAAACTTAGTGCACACGATGTTCTAAATTCAATTTACTTTATCCTCTAGCGGATAAAAACGGCTTTTGCACTCGGATATCGAAGAGCAAAAATATTCTTTCCGAGATAGGGGGATGAAATAGTACATTGTTACCCTAGGGGTGAAAGTGACTTATTTCAGTCCCGAGACTGGGTTTGGTGCCCGAGCGCAGCGAGGGCGCCAATAGGTCGAGGGACTAAATAAGTCCTGAACACCTAGGTAAACACTGTGCTTTTCATTACGAATACAAGGAAAGTAAACACAAGCCATATATGCAAAAAATATTACTTCAACTTCCCAAGAATTTGCATTAATGTCGCTTACCCGCCTTTTTTTTTTTCTTTTTTACGCGCAACATTTTTCAAGCGCCATAATGCCAGCCAGTCTTTTTGAGTAGTACTTTTATTGCTAGCTTGATAAAAAGAACTTATCATTATAGATTATTTCTAATTTATGTCAATGATCTATCTAAATTAATTTTGACGCGGTTTAATCGGTGTCTTAAATAACATCACAAACAAAAATTCTACAAAGTTAAGAATTAATATAGTATTAATCGAAGTGTGGCTGTATAGGAAGTTAGATCATGGTTACATAGAAATGTGAAAATAGTTCTTTTTTTTTCTTAATTTTTCAGTTGTCTGTCAGTTGAAAACGCTCACCCTAGGGTGTATTGGGCTATTTTCACTTCGCTCCACAGGCAACTTCGGACCTACTTTCAGAGTATGAGTAATGAAAATGATATTTACATATCTAATAAAAAAAAGTATATACATACTAAAGAGCTGACAGATGTAAAACAGATTATTTTTATACAAATGTCAGCATACATTGTCCATAGGAATGTTTAATGTTTTCGTTTACTACATTTTAAGTGACAATTACCGTATAGAAAATATGTAAATACCTTAAATAAATAAATAATTAATAAAACAAATTGTTTGTCCTTGTCTCACATGCACTTATTAGATTTCGCGTAATTGGCCAGAAAGAGACGGATGCATTTGTTTTCATTGCCTCGAGAATTTAAGTCATGCTAAATATGTCTCAAAATAAATAGAGTCTCATTGAATTTATTTTATTTTTAAATACCTTCATATCATTAGAATTAATTATAGTGTTCGACATTACACATCATTATTATTATAGACAAATAGTTATTACTGTGTAATAAGAGAATCATATTTTTTAAAACAGTGCATAGATATTATGGCATAATAAATTTTTTATGTATCTTTTTTTTTCGGAATGCCTAAATTATTGTGGCCCCTGTTCCAGAACTTTATTTTCTCGATGACAGTTCTAATTTGATAGTTGTAGTGTTGTGACCAAATAAGTAATGATATCGATCGCATGTATTTATTATATTTTGAACAAAGACAAATACAACAAAAACATTCAAATATATTTTTTCAAGGTGGGAACACTCAATGGCCCACCGCCATTTTGTGTTTGTTTTAATCTGTCACTCGCAACAAGACGGTCGTGCTAGTCACTACATTTCTGTTCGCTGAGTTTTTTCACATTATCCATACGTTACGTTGTGTATTTTGTGTTGATTGCTGCCCAGCTGTCAAATATCAAAATGCCGAAAGAATCTGTTCTGAAAAGGCAGGCGAGAGAACTGGTGATCAAGGTTCGTAATTACTTTGAAGCAGAGTATCGAAATGGTGGCCCGCTATTACCACTGTCGCAAGTGCGAGAGCGTGTTGCGGCCGCATTAGGAATTAGTGGACCTACTGTTTCAAAAATTACTACCGAAGCTTACGGTACAAGCGGCATGCAGGAAAATAAGCTTCGTACGCCGAAGAAAAAACGCCAACCACGTCGTGTGACATCGGTTGACAACTTCGACGCTGACGCTATTCGTCGTCATATATATGACTATTAATTGCGCAAAGAAATTCCAACACTTAAAAAACTTGTTGTTTCTTTACGTGAATGTGGTTTGTTCCATGGCCAAAAATCGTCATTAAGCTTGGTTTTGAAAGAAATTGGATTTTGTTATAAAAAATCGGACAAACGTAAAATATTGATGGAGCGTCACGACGTTGCTATGGCTCGCTGCGAATTTTTGAGCGAAGCCAAAAAGATATCAGATTGGTCAAATGTTATTTTCACTGACGAGACTTGGTTAAATGCAAACCACACAGTATCTAAGAACTGGACTGACGACACCGTCGCTTCCACTAGTTCAGTGCCAATGGGAAAAGGTGAACGCCTCATCATATGCCATGCAGGGTCTACGAAAGGATTCATGTCAGATGCTTTACTGGCCTTTAAATCCAAGAAAACAGTGGACTACCACGAAGAAATGAACGCGGAGATTTACGAAGGATGGTTTAAAGAAATGGTGCAATCTCTGGAAGAACCGTCGATAATTATTATGGACAACGCTACATATCACTCCAGACAAATTGATAAAATGCCGACGCAGGCCAATAAAAAACAAGAGATAATTGACTGGCTCCAACGTCATGGCGAAAATGTGGATAATATTTTATTAAAAGTACAATTAGTGAATATTTTAAAATCGAAAAAAAGCCTCCCTAAAAGATATGTTATCGACGAAATAGCTGCCGAATGTGGTCATTGGGTTCTTCGACTTCCGCCGTATCATTGCCAGTACAATGCTATAGAACTAATATAGGCACAAATCAAAGGACACGCCGCTCGAAACAATACCCATCCCCCTTTTACGGCAAACAAGATGTTAGATTTATTAAAAAATGCATGTGCGGAAGTAACTGCCGAAAACTGGGAAAAAAATGTGAGAAGAACATTATAGAAAACATTATAGCGTCGGATTGGGAAATTCATGTGGCATTCGATAATATAGAAGTACAGGAACTTAAAATAAATGTTGGGGAGAGCTCATCGAGTGACAGTGACGATTCATCAGATTTTGATTAAAATAAATAAATAAAGATTACCTGTCATTATAATTATTTCGTTTCATTGTCGAGTACCTACCTATACCTACTTATTTTACAACAGCTTCGAAAATTTTAAAGAAGTTGGCATTATCAATCAAGAATTAACACGTGTAACATCTTGTAATGAAATATAATATTAGTTAATAAATTTTTACAAAAGTATCCGGCAGTAGTTTAGTTTCTTACATTTTGTAAAAAAATATCGGATCTGTTATCGTATTACGTTTATCGATAACTACATCCCTAAAATTGCTTTCTGTCTGACGTGACCTTGTTAATGAAATATGACGTCTTGGTGCCTAATTTTTGTTTGGAGTTTTAGGCGTTGACGCTAGAACAAAGTTATATCGACCGCTCTGTGTCAGCTGTCATCGAGAAAGTAAAGAACTGGAACAGATTATAATGGACTTTCAAGAGTCAAACTTTGATTGACTTGACTTGATGGCCTTTGGTTTGTTTTGCAAACCAAAGCAAAGCCGATACCTTATCTTTCATTTTATACTTTACCTAATCTCCTGTCGGAATTTTGTAATGTCTGGGCTTTGTACAGAATGCTAGACAAAGTATGTGACATTTACAGAAACGAGTAAGACCTGTTATTTTATCTAAATATAGTAAATATTAAATTCTTTTATGAATGAAGCTACTTTGTAATTATTATGTTCCCTTAATTCTATCTATGATGGGCGATGGCACATCTACGATTGTATGTTTTTTTATTTCATTTACATAATTAAGACATTTACTTCTTATCGTAATTGTCACTTACTCCTACTCCGTCAACTCTGGACTTTCGTAAAATAATGTTACCACATTTATTCAAATAGTGGTGTGACTTAGAAAATTGATACAATCCGATCCAATCAAAAAAGTTAATATTAATTATGTAAATATTGATAAACACATAAACATAGGCTGTATAACGCAATGGTCACTCCTAGATACGGGTAACAATTACGATCTCACGGGTTTGTAGCTACCCTACCACTCTATAAAGATCGAAACAACTCCGAAAATGTCATGGACTAAAATGAAACTATAAGAGTGGATGACTATTAAAAATATTCCTTTCGAGCCAGATATGGTAAAGGCCACTCTTGTAGATATTGTACGACAGGAAAACCAAACGAATGAGCAATAGAGTTGTAAAATGTCGGACACATTCAATATGTCACGGTCATTTTCCGTATATACTTTTACATAATACAATAAATAATTAAAATAACAATGTTCGATTAAACATTAGCATCGATTCTCATCGACCATAGTCTATTATACCATAGACAACATTATACTTAGCACCTCACCAAATTATACCGGCACATGACATCATGCGGTCAAAGAATATAAAATTTAAAGAGGGTATATTCATAAAATTACTGTGTTACTTTCAAGATAAAAAAAGGTTTTTGATTTCTGAATAAAATACATTAAACTTTGGTCCGGTTATCATAGGACGAGCGCTGACAGTTCTTTATTAAGTGACACATAACTCAATAACATAACACAGTAAAATAGAAAAAAAATATCATTAAAGGACTATTGAGTTTTAAAATGATTTTTACTAGGTACCTACATGATAAAGATTTATGTCAGTTGTGTGTGAGATCTCTTCCTATAATAACCGTACTATAATTTCGTTGTATTGTGCTTGCGTGTAGTTCTTTTGACGCTAATAGTCTGGCTACTTTTAGTGTATTGTCGTTTTTTCATAGGTACCTAATATGACGAGGGATATTCTAAACTTTAATAAATTTTCTTAATCTATGACATGGGCGGAAGGTAATGCTTACTGTCGCTGGGGTCTCTTGCCTCGCCTTCGACTTCGACGCCGTGTTCGTTCTCTTAGTCACGGATGATATTTTAACGATTTCTTTAGGAACAGTGATTATTTAAGTCTAATAACTCCAAACCCGCTTGGGTTATGTTTTTAAATACAAGGGACCATCGAGTAACTGTTTCGCAAGTGTTTGTGTCGTACGATTTTTAGTGGTACGATTGACCAGAGTGCCTTGCTTTCAAAGTGTATCCAATTTTGTGTGTGCTAAGGAATTTATGTGTACAACGGTGCTGAAGTAGCGTTCCTGGACTTAAAATAAAAGGTTGGTAATATTTTAACAATTAGATTCTCATGTGTAAAATCCGATTGGAAGCCCATTCAAAGAACTTGATATTTCGTAATCTGCCTTCGTTTACTACTCTACTCATTTTCTTGCCATAATACACTTTTAATCTTACTTTATTTTGTCTTAGATCATTTTTATTGTACATTTTAGAACTTTATCCTTAGATCAAATTTCATGTTGATTGCTTTCAATTGTTTTAATTTGTCGACTGCTTTGAAACACTGTCAGACCAATAATGTCTTACTTTAGCTCTACAGGCGAGTTCCGTGCACTCACTGTCCACTCCGAAATCTGTAGATTTTACGATCTCAAACAACACTTCCACGTTCCAAATCACACATTTTATATTTTGTAAAATCATCAAGGAAATTAAAGATATTATGTGTTGGTGATCCCATCTAACACTTAAATATCATCAGGCGTTACTCTAGATACATCTTGCTCTGAATGAATTGCTGTATTTAAAACTTCAATATGATAGTTGAAAAATTTAATATGCAGTTGGTAATTTCATAGAGACTATTCATAGGGTCAATACTATCACCATCTTTAACTTTGTCAGCCTGTTCCACCAACTTTTGTAATAAGACCATTGCCACCCCTTTCACTTCTGCCAGTGATAAGTGTTGTTCTTATCCAGTAATATCAAAATGATCACTAAAATATTAGCAAGTACTTGAACCATAATAGTTCTAGCTCTGTATTCAAATATATAGACTTAGTATAAAGCATTAGCCAACTTAGCCCACATACCCCCTGGTGTTTCAGGTGCTCATGGGCGGCGGTAACACTTACCATCACGTGGGACCTTTAATTGGCGAATGTGTGAATCTTTAATTGGCCGATACATTATTCTAGCAGTGTCCCAAAATCTTTCATATGTGTTTATTGCAAATATTCAGATCTATTTATTACATTATGATATATGTATAGCTAGCAATGGAGAAACAGTTTGATTGTCTGGTTTGGTATTCAGACCTGGTTTGGTTCGGTATCTATATTCTACGGAAAAACATTAATAAATATATATTTCTACAGGTGTATAATGTGACTGGGTAATTATTGTTTGTCATGCATTTAGAACATTGTTATCAAAGTTGCATAAGCAGGGAGTGATGAAGTGATCTGATTGCTATCTGATCAACTTATTCCTAATTGCTTGCAAAATTCTTATTTGTTTAAAATCTTTAGAAACTAATGGTGCCAATAAAAACCCTGTAAATAATCAATTTTAATTAATTTCCTAATTATTTTCTTGGGATTTCAATTAATTTATTATTCTAAAATTATCTATTCTGTGATTATGCTATGAATATTTAAGACTTTCTTTGGTATATGATTCTAAAGCAATACTAAAAGATAAATAAAAAAATAGTTTAGATTAGTGAATTCTTTTGAGTGTTTTGATTGCTTGGGAGTCTGGATCCCACATTTTTTGAACAAAGTATTTGGGAGGTGATAGCATAATAGTGAATTTAAAAAGGAATATCTCAGGATTGAAGAGTTAAAGTAAAAAAGTCATATCACATAATATATGGTGTATTAAAGTATATAATTTAAATGTGACAACAGCTCTGTCTTTTATTGCTGTTGAATATGCCTTGATCATATTGATTGCAACTGTTAATTGATGCTATGCATCTTTAAGGAAAATCCAAACTAGTCTATTTATAAACTTTTAACCACTATTCTATAGGGCCAGTATATGTAGTGAACCTATTGTCTTCTTCAACTTTGTTTTGTATTGCTTCAATATTTACAAACACCTTCATAACAAACTTTCTGTTAATCAATTAAACTTAGGTCATTCTGAACAGTTATTTCCTTTGTAGTTTCCTGTAACATGACTTTGTTTAAATTAGTTTAATTATTTGAGGAGGGAGTGCACGCTGCAATCACACAGCCACTGGGCGCAAGTTACTTCTCTCTCACACAAGACTACTCTAAAATGTACTGCATTTCCCATTGTATCCTATTCCCCCAATTTATATATGTGTTTCTGCATGTATGCCACCAGAGTGATATGCCAGAGCCCACTCACATCCTTATCCTCTCCTATCTATCCCATAAAATGAGGAGTACAATGGAATAGAACTCCATTATACTCTTCACACATCATCAGCCCAAGGAGAATTGGGAGGTGCAATGTGAAGCAGAAAACTCCTTATCCCATTATACTTTTTATTACTCTTTCCCCAAACCTTTCTCATTGACGAAAGGGTTGGGAAAATAATAATGGAAAACATAATTCTGATCTTAAATCTCCCACCGTGGTAGGCGCATCGAGGCGTGAGCCAACATTTGTTATTTTGGACTGATGTTGATATGTATCGCAGATCTCCATAGGCGACAGTATTCACTGTTACTTTCTTACTATCCACTTTCTAAAAAAAATTAAGAAAAACCATCTATTATTTATAACGATATTATTTATCTCATCCTCATATTATTTAGATTTCAATATACAAAAAATAAATTTGATCAGATAAATAATTTCATTATTTATCAAGTGTTTCTAGTTTTCTAGACACAATTGTAAGATCTGGAATGTTTCCCTAAATATTAGCCCTTTAAAACTCAAAACACACATTTAAAACAGTGTTTAACCCTAAGATTTGATTATATCTGTGTATATAAGCCTGCCTTCCGATATTTGGCAATATTTTTTAATTTTTTAAAATAGTTGATTCCTTTTAATCTAATATATGTTTTTTTATAAGTACTTTCCAGTTGTTTTCTGATTTTTTCTTTTGGAACCCCAGATTTTTAATGGTTCAAGTGGGTACAATGTGGGATTTAGACTCATTTTATCGAGTTGTTTGGTTTAATGAACAGTTCTAATATATAGAGAAAAATGATGCTGTATCCCACAGCCGACTGGGCTGGGTGCGTTTGACTGTTGGTGTTATATCATTCCAACAGAAGATTAATATGTACAAATATGATTATTTTTTCTAAATGTATCCATTTGTTGGAATGCATATTTGTGTTGTTCATAATTAAAGATGTATACTTTGCATATATAGCCATCAGCGTCTGGAGCCTAAGGTGGATAAAGGAACTACTTAAAATTTGAAAGTTGAACTGACGTGTTTGGACGTGTTTGGTGAAGTTCTAGTATAGATTGGATGACGATATTGCTATAGACTGGGTTTGTTTGATTGGCAGAGCTTTCTCACTTTCAGAGAAGACCGCTATGTACAAACATGTTCAGAAGTGAGTGAAAGTTATCAAAACGTTAGTCCCTACCTTTCCCATCTCATGCCATCCCGACTCGTTTGCCTCATTCGGTGGATTGAGAAAAGCAAGATGGACAGGGTGATATGAAATATCCCAATCCCCTTCCTTCCCAAATCTCTTTCCTAATCCTTATTCTTAATTCCGAAAGGTACTCATGACCCCGAATCTGCGGACGAAACAGCACATCTGCAGATGTGTCAACTTTTGTCATTTTTGACTTATGTTGTCATGTAACGCAGATAATAGCTAAATATAAGTATCACGCGCGCGGCGCATGGAAAATATTCGGCATAATGAGATGGTGTTGTCTTCAACACATTATATCACCTGATTGATGAAATGGGGTGAGATTAAACTGGATAAGATTTTTCATAACTAAAAAGCTAAATATAAAAAAAATGTTGTAAAGAAATGAATCATCTATAGAATTCTATAGTCTATAGTCTTGCATTGAATGTGTAAGCTAATTTCTGTAAGTGTAATTTTTTTACTAGTTTCCATTTAAAAATCTCTTTGCTGTTACTTTCAGCATTCATTCATATTATGGGTCCCAAGTTTCTATTCAAAAGGACCCTATAAAATAACTAGGAACTCATTAAAAGATTCTTTGCGAACAACTCTTGCATGAACTAAACAAGCCTTAGGTAGTATGTGCGTTAACAAAAACTCATGTCCACAGCTAACAGACAGGTATTCACTTGACTATTGTGCTTGCTTGATGAATGAAAGAGGAAGGGTTAACTTTTTTCAATGTCTGTACCTATCATGGTAAGCAGGCACGAAAATAGTAATCAATTATAATAGGAACCTTCTCGGTTTGGTCAAAATGTCTTAGCCAGAATTTATTCAATTAATTACAATTATGTAGTTCGTTTTTAAAGTTTGAGTCCATTGTATTTACTATATGATTGATTCGATCGAAACATTTTCTGTAATCAGTGTATATTATATCCACTTAACCTTAGTAGCCAAATACCATTAATATAATATAAACTCATTAGCCAAAGTTAAGGTAGAGACAGTGGAGCGTTTCTTTAAGAACCTATGCTGATTATCGCCAAAAGAAGATTTAAGTGCAGTGTATATTAATTTTTCAAATACTTTCGAGGAGAGGTACAATTTAGGCCTGTAATTTTCAATTAGTTTTGTCATCCTTTTTGTAAACTGGTCTAATAAAAGCCGTTTCCTAATCTCAGGAACAATGCCTTTACGGAGTAAACGTTTAAATAGTAAGCAGAGGGGTGTTACGAGGCTCGACATTTTACAATAAATATTGGCGGTATAAGATCCGGGCCACTTGATTTAGAGAGATCCAGAGATTTGAGGATTTTTAACACCGTCACACAATCTTTATGGATTGAATGGAACAACGAGTATTAGAAGTTGCAGAAGTACACCGTGCACCTAGGTCGGGTTTAGAAAAAGTAGAATGAAAATAATTACAATTAAACGTAAATGTAAATATTACAAATTACATGAGCAAATAATTTACAAAGGTACTTTGTGTTATGATTAAATAATACATAGAAAATTAAATAAACCAATTGAAATGATGTCATATCACAATAATCTTTATTGAAAATCATTGAAATGATATCATATCACAATAATCTTTGTAAAATTCTTCATCACTCGAACTGAAATGATCTTTCAAAACTGAAAATTTGTATCTAAACCATCCTCTCCATCGTCTTTGAATGGATTTTTTCACTTCGAAACACTTAGAAAGGGGTAGACTTCTTCTAAAATATGCTGAATAAATCCTTTCTGTTCGAATCTCTCTTCTGTAAAAAAAATAAAGTAAATAAAGTGTCTAATGTTTTTTCGTGAATATAAAACGAATAATAAAAATCAAAACAAATTTATCATCATACAATACTTACTATGATTAATGATGATTGATGATATAAACTCGGTGCTAAAGAGATGCACAAAAACATCATTCACGTCTAAACTCGACTCTAGCGTCTCTAGTTCAAAACTGCAATGGACTTTGAGGTAGTGTCTGTGTGAGTAGACTACTGTATGTGTTCACACAACAGCTAATACATTCGCATAAACAAACGTTATAGGATGACTGTAGTTACTTGAAAAGGGTTTGCAATACGACAGTATAAATGTTTTATACGACAAACTCATAGATATCCAACTGCTAAGGATGCAGTTTCTATTAACGCTTTTAAAATTCTACTGCTATAACCGTTCTGCCATATTTCAGAGTTGGATTCCTCGATCAATGGTAGTAACCCACGGATGGTTATCTGGATTGATTGTGTAATGGCCAATGGCTGTCGTCAAAGTCAAGTTCTTTATTGCATAGTTATAGGTTACAAAGTAACATGCCCTGTCCTGTCTTTACAATAATGGTTGAATACAACAATCTTTAAAACTCAAGTCCTATTTTTATACACAAACACGAATATACACCCTCACACAAACATACAAAGTTAACATTATGGTTATGATAATTGTAGGTAGTCAGCATTACCATAACCTGGCTCAAAGTCTGATTCTTTATGTATTAGAAAAGCTACCTGTATTCTTAAGCTTGTGGCTGGATTTTCCAGTGGTTTCAAATATAAAACGTGACTCGCAACAGTTTCTAGTTAGCGGCACGTCCTAATAACTACTGTAGTTACTTTACCTTGAGTTAGTTATGTTTAAATATTACTTACCTACTTACGTAAAGTTTAAAATCTGGAGCATGTCTAATTGTGTATTCACCAATTCGCACGGGGTCCGCGTTGTGGATGGATCATGGCCCAAAATCCTCTAGTAATTTACTACGAGAGCCCCGCAGTGGGACGTTAAAGGCTAACGTCAGTAAAAACACTAGTTTTGTTAATTATGCATTAGCAGCAGTATGTTCGACAAATGGGTAAAATCGAATAAAATTTCTTATAGTAAATGTAAGAAACAAAGAAGATACAAATGCTTTTCATATATTATACGTATTTCTTACTATAATTAAAAACAATATTATACGTAACTTTGGTTTAAGAAAATTCTACAGATGCAGAAGTTTCTATGTTAATGCCTATTGATTGAAAACCTATTGCCTATTAATGTCAATGAAAGTTCAAGATAAACTTTAAACCACACGTACATCCAAGCATAACTTTAAAATAATAATAAAAAGGTCAGAGTTCAAAGCCATACATAATATGTTTATCCCGATAATTGTATCGCTTCACTTAATTTATATAGGAGTGTTCCTGTGTCGACATCTAGGGGGTAATGTAATGGAGTTTTGCGAGCCGCTTTTGACAAGGTCGGCTCACTAAAAGAGGGTGGGGAAATCCAGTGTTCCCAAATTTCGGTATAGATTTTACCCTAAACATTTGAAAGTAAAGAATGAATTATGCCCAATTTACAGTGGATAAGGAAACGTTTAATACAAGCATGTTTTAATAAAAGGTATATCCAGGGCTCATTATGTTGGCCTTTATTGAAAATCCATATCAA
Source organism: Sesia apiformis (assembly GCA_914767545.1). Lineage (NCBI taxonomy): Eukaryota > Metazoa > Arthropoda > Insecta > Lepidoptera > Sesiidae > Sesia > Sesia apiformis. Next base: position 5,791,758 of record OU611962.1, read on the forward strand.
TATCATGTTTCAGAATTACACATTATCGTTTTTAAGTTATCACATAATTAAAAAAAATGTAAAATGTATTTAAAAATTACATGTAATTAATTTCCCACGACAAGGGGTGTAATATACAGGGGTGGCAAGCCAAGGGGGAGGGGCGTGCGTGCACAAGGGATATGCGGCTCGCCGGCGCCAGGAGTCTGATCGATATTGTTCGCTCACGCTCACTCTGTAGTATTCGTGCTGCGGCGCGCTTGTGTGCCGAACTTCCGTGCGATCGTGTGTTTGCACCTTTACAATTTTTTTTAAATCAGTGTAGTGTGATATTGTGTTTTTGGATGTATGGAGATGAGATAGTCTTCGATCGTCACTGGTATGCCTTTTAGATTTATATTACTAATTTGTATCGTGTCATAAAGAATTTCCGGTGTTTCCTATAACTTGTTAGGGATCAATAGGATTTGATGGATGATGTCATAATTCCAGAGTTGAATAGGTCAGGTGTAATATTTTAAATTTAGCTACAGTAAGGGATAATAGGGATATACTAGTAACCTTCCTTTACGGTTATGAGCCTGTGATCATCCGTGAACATTTTATTTTGCATCATTGAATGACACACGACTTTTTCCGATTTATACTTCTATCCTTTGCCCCGAGGATTCATAATTTGGAACTCGTGAAGGTTTAAGTAACTACCTACAAACGATCTAAGATATTGGGGAGGAATTCATCAGCAGAGACTAATTTAAAAGGACTATTGCAGTGCAAGATTGCCAATACAAGAAATGAACAGCATAACCCGAGTCTGATACTATCTGTAACTGCAACTCTAACTCCGAAATCTTATTGTTATTTGCGACTTTTAATAAGTGATAAGATAACACAGAACTGGTTTTGCCTCAGACAGCTTTAAATTCGGGTTCATGATTACAATCAGAACTCGAAAGATTGAACGGTTGGTGAAATCTTAAGAGCCTGTGCCTTGACTACACGGTCATTAAACTTAAATACATAGCTGGTCCTCTTTACGTGTTTGTTAAATGTAGGTTTTACTAGTTCCGTAAGCAAAGCCTGCTTTCTTCTGTGTTAATAATTGTAATTAGACAAATAGTATTTAGAAAAGAAAATCTCGCCATATTTTTTTTGTAGGGATTTTTGTTGGAATTTGACCCCGTGACCTCAGTTTTTGAACTACCTCCTTGGCGATTTTCCTAGACTGTAGGGATAGACTTGCCGGATTATACGGTTGCCGGGTGCGTTCGAAAACCGACGTTATTTGCAGAAGTCGGCGCCCCGCCCGCCGACATCGAGGTCACTTGCGCAGATGTGCCGGTGAACTGTCAGACACTGGACAATGTTAGAAATACCTATGATATAGTATAATGGACGGCTTTTTTATTCACGCATTGCGGTTTTTGTTCTGCCAGTCATTCAAAGTGTATAGCATAAGTGTAACCCAGTAATTCCAAGCATAGGATTATAGACAAAAAAATTATAATGTCAAGGTTTAGACACTTTCCTAATATTATAACATTTATGTGTTAACTAGATTGTAACATATAATCAAATAATGTACTTGCGATTGGTAGACTTGAAGTAAGAAGTAGTTGGATTGCTTAATGCGATATTTTCTATTGATATGACGAATTAAAGGATTCTTTATTTCTGTGTTTACTATGATGTCATCTGCCATACTTATTAATGTAGCACATAACTTTACATTGGCTTTACATTCCTATTCAGTGACGATACTTGTAATTTGTCCTGTATTTGGTGCTGAGGTTAATCTTAAGATCTGATAACATTGATGTTCTTTTAATGATTATTATTTTCAAGTATCATATCCCTAACAGAACACCAAGGACGAAGTATAGCAGAATACCGTTAATTTTACCGAGCTGACACTAGTACAGACTGAATACGCTACTGAATACCTACCAGTTACGCTGTTGCGGTCTGTAATCTGTATTTTAATGGCAGTAAGCCAATGTTTCAATTTAGTTATAACTATATTCCTCATGACTTATGATATGAGACTATAATGAATAATAATGATTCATTGACATTAATATTGGCGATCAATAAACATTAATCCCTAAAAATACAGCGTAAAGCGCGAAACATACAGAAATGGCGTCTGGTGCTGGCGAGGCTCGGGCGTCTTGCCATTTCATTCTCATTTCATACAAAATCTATGGAAGCGACTCGATTTAAAACATACTGAAATGGCGTGGCGCAGGTGGCCACATGGCATCCATGCCATGTCTGCACCACGGCCGAGTCATGCCAGCGCCAGACGCCATTTATATGTGTTTTGCGCTTAACTTTTACGCAAAGTTACGTTTTTTTTTGTTTGAATTATGTAATTCTATCATCTGTGATGTTAGGATTATGATAAAACACCACGCCCGTTTACTGAGCATACACAATCCACTAGAGATACTGTTGGAGTGAGTCACACTTGTTTAACACCCGACTCTACTGACACTGTGTGCTAATGGCAAAAAATAATGCGTGATGTCATCGCAGACCTCTGAGTGACCATAATCTAATGAAAACTTGAGGCTCTAAATCTCGATTCTGTACGCAACGTGCTGGCGTATGTTGATGTTTTGTTAAACTGTGGGCGTTCAGTAGCTAAATTTGTACGATGATCGGTTACGGTCCGAAAGGAATTCATTTTGCTTCGGACCAGTAAAAAGTGAATTGATTTCGTAACACTGATTAGCATAACTATCACGCGACACGCACACTGTCCAGAGATTTGAGATAATACTGAAAAGCGGATTTCTCAACGCAGTCCTGCAACGCGGTGTGCATATCTTGCGTAAGCATACATTCGAAAACTTGTTTACAAGGATATAGGTATCATTATGTACTCATTTTCAACCACCTCCTTGACCGAAAAGTTGAAGTATTTTTAAGATTGGTAATTAGGTCGTTGAGTATTTTTAAGCGTTGTCGTTAACAGGATTCTATGGAAGCAATCTGCAGCCTTGTGCTAATAATATTTTCCATAAATAGGCGACGAACAAAATTGTTATCATTTCTATTGTATTGATTTAGAACCGTTAGATCATAAACAGTGATACTTAAAATATGTAGAAGATCGTCTGTTAAGAAAGTAAGGGTTATAAAGTTATTTGTTGACGATCCACTTGATACGTTCATAAAATTCAGTTGCTCGAGCAATTAAGAACTTTGGGAATATGGTTATCTCCCCCAGTTGGTAATGTGTGACCCTTCAATTGACCCCAAACCGTACCGTCTTTGTGACATAATCGAGTCATTCACATACCATACCATTATCAACGAGAACATTTGTATTTCTAAATTAAGATAAATTGAGATCAGTTGCCGGTTGTCGAATCCTTGTAATTTTATTGAAAAACGGAAAGAGAATAGCAAATTTTTCAGGAACAACTTCGTTAGGTATCGATAATTATACCCTAAGTCTCAATAATTAAATAATTAAAAAACACTTCTTTCCATGAAATTTGTAACTGTCGCTTACGAAGTTCTCCTTGAACATAATCGATCTTTAGGTCGTTATAGTGAAGTGAAAACTGCAATAAAAAAGGTCGGCATCCCATAGATTTCCCATAGAAAATCACAACACGGTTTCGGTCCATAACTTACCACCGATAAGGCCGAGTGCGGATTGGTGGATAGGAAGGTACTGAAGAGAAAGTCCAAATGGATCTAACGATTTTAATTTTAATCAATTTTATCTACAAAAAATGCGACGTTCATAATGATACACAAAGCAAAACTACGAAATTAAATGTATAATTATGTTTGATTGCAGGTAAGCATCGTGATACTATTGCATTTTACTAGTGAGGATAAGTATAAAACCTTGACGTGACAGAAATAAATAAGTCATCAAACAAACGCTTAATGAATAATCATTCATTGTAGTTCTTTAAAAGATTCTTATATGAATGCATTCTGTATATGATTAAGATTAATTCTTATGATGGGATTTTAATAGATCTTGTCGTCTCTGTGGATTACAAAATGTGACATGTAATGAATATTCTATCCAATGGTGTTTAGTTATTGAACATTTAAAGATTAGGAATTCCACCTAATAATTGTATTAGAGAATATAAATTAAATAATATAAATGATGAATAACAGCGCATGAATGAAAAATAACTGACATTATTTAATCACATTAATTACCTATGAAAATTTTTATTCGAATTCTACAGTAACTTTTAGGTTATATTCTTTACCAGCTGTAAGTTTTCCTAAAAAAATAAAATAAATAATTCAGAAAGAAGTCTAGTACGAAATGCACAAAACTCGTCATCGATTTTGCTTCCAAACATTAAAAAAGAAACTGATTGATGAAAAATGGTATAGGGAAAGGAATGTTATGAATGTAGCCCTAAACCTACACAACATTACACGCACACCGCATTCCCAACCACGGAGTAGTCTGGAATTCGGCAGCACATTTATAGAGATCTAAATATAGAGGTCATGGGCCAGCTACAGAAACGAACGGGCCAACGGACAATGGTCTTCTGGTTGCATGATTTATAACAAAGGCATACAAAAGTTGCTTGACCTTTTTCGTTCTATGTGTGCGGTATTGGAAGTAGTATAATGAATTAAAGATACCAGACTACTTCGAAAGTTTTGCGACAACGAGTTTTTATCTATGGAACACTGGCTATAACTATGACTATCTATAACATAAAAACGAAACATTGCAAATTCAAATTTCCCTTCAAATTTTTTTTCGAGCTGAATCAAAATAATATCTTGTCTCATTAAAATATCTATATTCGACAGGAACATTTCGCACTATGATTTTAAATGTTCTTTAAAATCTGAAGATTCTTTTAATATATTTCAAATGGCATTTGCAGACAAGTGAAATTCTAAGGCAACTGTGCATCGTTGGTACAATGAATTTAAGCTTGGTCACTAAGTTTAAGCTGACGAAGAAAGAAGCGGTCGCCCTTTAACGGCCGTTACAGTAGAAAAATTTTATTTGTGAAAACAGGCGAATTACACACGAGGAGATTCAGGGAAGATTGTAGATTGGATCAGATTGATCGCAGTGTCTATGAGTCAGGAGGATAGTATCGCGCTGCGTGACGCACAACATCACCGAAACTCAAAAACCAGTTCGAAAAATGGTGCGTTTACGACATAGTCACAGGTGACGAATCTTGGATCTACCAGTACGGTTCAGAAACTAAGCGTCAATCTACTGGGTGGCTGTTTCAAAGTAGCCAACGCCTAAACCAAAGTAAAAAGAGCAAGAAGCGCTGCAAAAATTTTAATCACAAGTTTTTTCACTTTAACTGGCTACCTGATATCTGTTGCCAAATGTTTTTAATGCAGTCAGTAACAACCGTCCAAACAGGTCTCCGCCGACTACTGCTGTACCACCGCAACGCGACCGGCTCACTTAGCGATTAAAACAAAGTACTTTTTTGACAGTATCCTGGTTAAAGTTTTAGGCCATCTTCCTTACAGTCCTGACTTGGCACCTTGTGCCTTTTTTATTTCCCAAAATTAAATCCTAAGGGAAGGAATTTTCGTCGCCAGAAGACGCGCTGGCTACATTTGAAGAGGTTATTAAAGAGGTACTTGAGGAAAAGTGGAAAAAAATATTTCAAAATTGGTTCAGAACTTTGTATAGATGCAAATATAGAGTACATCCAACGTGATACTATACTCCTGACTCGTAGATGCCCATGTAATATTTAATACACTCCCCGATCCAATCTCCCCTGAATCTTCTCTTATGTAATTCGCCTGTTTTAACAAATTAAATTTTTACTGCCACCACGTTTTCTACCGTATCTGCCGTTAAAGGGTCGCTATCCACACTATCCACGTAACTGGAGCGTGTAAATATACAGACTGATAGTGTCATTTTTTGGTATTGCACTGTGAGGCTAACGGCTATTTGCATTTTATCGAGAGACTAAATTTTTAATCTTTTTATGTGGCCTTTGATTCAAAGCATTACCTAAAATGTAATTTAGCACTTCATGAAGAGTCTAGCTAGGCACTTGAAGCGCAGTCAGATAGGGATTATCCTATTATTTTTAATTTTAGGCAGACTAGCTATTAAATAGCCTAAAAATTAAAATTAAATTCTTCACTGTTTCTAAAATTGTTGACCTTTTCGTGAAGTGCAAATAGCTCCTAGCCTCTTCCTGTAATGTCAAACATTTACACTTCGCGTTAGAGGCTTCATGAAGAGCCTAAGATTGTTTACGCAGCAAGTGAAACTGGAGTAGCAGAGCTGGTGCTTTTTGACTAGAAACGTTAAGATTGCTCGCTCGTGTTTCGAATTCAAGATACTCGGGCAAATCTTCTTGCACTACTAAAGGTCTTGTGCAATAGTAGGTAATTTACCTTGTGGATTTAATAGTGTAATTGTTTGGCGTTACGGTATGAGGATAGGGTTAAGCTACTTGCACTTTATGAAAAGGCTAAACATTTTAAACAGTGTATAAATTAATTCTTAGCAGGCTATTAACGTTATCTGGATGCTGTATACGAAGTTATAGGTTGATCATAAAGTGCTAAATCACCATGAGTGGCTACGAACCCAACCAAAACCTATATTGTATACTACACGATGCAAGTAGTAATTTAAATTTGTATATATCTAAGACATGTAGACGATAACATGTCAAAGGCGAACTACTCAATAAACGATAACATTTCACCTGTGTTTAAAAAAAATAAAATAAAACTGTCAAATAAATAGCTATGCATAATATTTTATACTCACAGACCATTTTATTACAGGATCGTTATCCACTTTCTTTACAACTTTGTACGTGACTTTATCGGGTCCATAAAATTTCTTATAAATTTATTGCAATGAACAGTTTAAAGTACTTAGTGAACAGACGCTAAAAGACAAAGAATTTAAAGTTTCAGTAAAGAAAATTCAATTGATAATGGAAGTTTCAACTCTTTAGGTCGTCTTGGTAGAATGAAAACCATCACATTATTAAAAAAAATTAAATGTTGGTTGATGTTCTAAATATTTTTTGATGTTTTTGTATTTTGTTTAGTCAGTCTTGAATTGTTATTGGTGCTGAGTACTAAAATTACAAATGGTCAACATCCGTAACCCTTTCACGGTTGAGCGACAGCAGTATTAACTGTGCTGTTTAACAATAAGAAAGAGTCGCGCAAGCAAGACCCTTTCTAAAATTGGTTATCAACAAGTGGCCCATTGTGTAAGAATTTGTTTTAATGTGTTTTCACTCCCTTTTTTATTTGTTATCTAGCTCCATATTTCTTTATTGCCAATAATAATTCTATTACATAACTTATAAATTTTAATGTCTTCAATTACATAAACTGCAAATTGATATATATTTAAAGAAATACGGGATTTTGTGTAATCAATCAATTTAATAAAACATCCAGTCTGTATCCAATGTATGGTTGTAATCTATGTTTTTTGCCTTAACAGCAAAGGTGTGTTCAAACAAACAATCTTACATAACTACTTTCGTATCTAATCACTGACTAAATGACTAAACTTTATCATCGATATTCTGCATTCTATCGTTATTTCATTGTCCCTAATCGGTTTAATATTCAATTTAATTTTAGGTCCGTTGATAATTTCGCTTAGTATTCCAAGCCGAGTCCTGAGTCCCGCTCTACCGGGGTCGACAACCTCAAATCCAGTCCATGTCTTATGCACTCGCCGACTCACGTAACAACCGCTTACAGACGTACATTTACCGTCTTCACACGCACGAGCAAATGTAGGCTTTGAAATCGTTGAAAATTCAGCTACGAATTGCAATATGTCGACTTTGTACACTAGGCATGTATGTAGTAGACGCTAGTTTAAAGGCAATTTTCCGTACCCAGTTAGCCGCACGATTTTTTCATTTGACAAAATTGTGCATGCCATTCTGATCATTAATTTAATGCAGTTCAGGTTGTATTGGCGTACATGAGATTCACACATGGTTTATGTTTAGTTACTTGTATAGGTGTTAGAATGTTACTTATAAGAACCAGTTAGTAGCTTAGCCATTAACTGTGTACATGTCCCGTATCTCAATTATTCTATCTTTGTTTATATAATAGTCAATTCACTATGTATGTGTGAAAAACGGGAAATCTCAGATGGATCACTGTTGTTGAATCTTTCAATCGATAATAAAGTGCAATTTTCTAAATGGTGTTTCAGATTCATCTATCCTAGACCATTTTCAAAAAATAATAAATTTCTTTTTTTTTTATTAGGATTTCACTAGTCCTAGAAACAAAGGTACAATTATTGAATAAAACATGATCTCTAGATATTTAAGAATATGGAAGTTTGCAAAAGATTTTAACAATAAACAATAAAACTGTTAATTGAAAAGTATGTTTCTATGCCTAGAATATTATAATAAAATGAGGATAGTGCAGTAGAGAATGGTTTTTAAAATTGAAAGCTTGAACCCAAAAACCACCCACAAATATACCATTGCGTAGTGTGACGATATATTTTAAACAGTAGTTGAATTTTAAAAAATAACGAATTAGAAAAATATATTTATTAAAGTCAGGTCTGTAACACATTCCCCCTCTGGAACTATGTACTTGTATAACTATGAAACTGCTTTAATTTTTGATTACAGTAAATGTACGACTAAAATTATATCGAGTTTCGTAGTTTTGCAATGAAGATGTACAGGCCTTCATTGCAAAACTTTATGATTAGATATTACGTTTAGCTTTTTTTTTATAGAGAAATGGGCGGACGTGCAAGCGGTTCCACGTGATGGTAAGTGTCCATGTCCTGCAACACCGAGACACATGCGCGTGCGCCGCCGACCTTGCAAAATCCTATTCACAGCTTTCTTGAAGAACCCCATATCGTAGCTTAATGGAAAGACCTCTTGAGGCAGTTGGTTCTACAGCCTACAGGTTTGCGGTATAAAATTATTTTTGGATCGAACAGTACGCGACACCTCCGTATCGAGGAAATGCGGATGGACCGCACTTCTGTGACGGGAGGTGCGGTTGTAGAAACCCGAGGTGAGAATTATATTGAACAATTCTTCAGAGCATTCCTCTTTGTATAGGCGGTAGAACACACAGAGAGACGCAACGTCTCTCCGAATGATGAGGGCTTCCAAACCGCCCGTGAGAGTGGGATTGTCGACAATACGAACAGCATGTCGTTGGATGGAGTCAAATGGGTCCAATTGATATTACGGTGCGGCGGCCATTTACCATTTATTTATGTGATCAGTACTCCATATGGGGCCTAGCCTGGGCTTTGTAAAGCATTAGGAGTTGCCCAGGGGTGAAGTACCGCTTCGCTCTGTTCAGCACACCGAGCTTTTTATTTTTTTTATGGCTTAAAGCACATAACTCCATATCTCTGATGAATCCCGCATATAAAACGATTCTTATGCGTAATCACATGATGCTGAATATAGAGTAGTTCATCAAAACAATTTATCGGCTGTTGGGTAGCAATTTAGTCAATCAGACTGCCAGTTCGCAGCGGCCTCCACTTCCTAACCTATTACTATGTAATTTACTTTTATGAATGGACTGGGAGTTGTGATGTCATATATGAGCTGTACTTTATGACATAAACATTACATAGCTTTCGAAAATAGTACTTGAGTAAACATTTCTTGGGTTATCGTTAATTTTATTTCACTTAGCACTTTGTATTTGCAGATAAGGCCTTTTCTATTTCAACATCAAGGTCAACTTGTTGATAGCGTCCTCCAATTAATCAGTCTTGTCAATATTTTAATGTTTTATGACGCCATACTTACTTTTGGCCTTATTTGCTTTTCCAACAGCTTCATTTGCTTAAAACGTTGCAGTATCGAGGTCAGAGTCAAATGAACTGAACGCTCGAGCTTCACTTTGAGCACAATGGAGGCCTTTATTTCCCGTAGCCCTCAAGTTCCTCTCTGAACTGCATTCCACTTGTATCGACCTAGTTTATACTTTCATCTAGTTTCAGTTTATTCGAGAGGAAACCTTTTCTGCATCGCCAGTGCTTCTTACGCTGTTATAAATATACAAATAATTCTGACAATACAAGGTCGATCAGTTCATGATTCAGCGTTAAGCACCTAATGTTGGCTAAAAATTAGTGTTGAGCTCATCGGGTATGGGCGTGACCAAGTTCAATATTATTTTATCAAGATGCAGTTCTATTTTGTAGGTCACTGTGAGTAGCGTGGCGCATTGCGGAGCTAATGTAGCGAAATCAACTAGAAATATTCAACTGGAAGCTATTGAATTATATTGAAACATGGAATCGTTAATTTCCCTCGTTAAAATTTACAACTAAACGGGAACAAATAATTGAATCGGTCGCTTTCTCGCACCTCTATTGATATCATGGAAAGCAACGCTCACCTCACCACATGCAGAGTTGCACACAATTCATTGTACTCGTAGTCATGGCTTGTGAATAATTCATATTGCGTTATTAACACGAGCTAGAGCGAGTGCTTCACAACCGTAACCCATTTTCTTTTCGAAGAAATAGTGTACTGTTGTGCTGATATGACGTAATGAGTAATTGAACAGAAGTGGTTTTATACAGATAGAACAAATATATTAACTTTCTCTAGTTTTGCATTTTTGCAAGTGCTTAAGGCAAACAACCACATTCTCGTTTGTAACTTACTGGCCATTACTAGAACAAACACAATATCTTTTACAACGATTTCACGATTTTTCTGGCAATGTTACGAGTAATTTGATACTAAAAAAATTCCCTGCGGTCAATATAATGTTTGGTTTGGTAAATGATATCGACGTGTTCCTCCTCCCGATAGTTTCAGATTTCCTTTTCTGTTTACAATCAGTTTACCCGTTCTGTTTGTTGCTTAGCACCGACTTCAGTATATAGTATAATTCAGCTTTTGGTTGGCAACATGTCAGAAAATGTTAGATTTTTTAATGTTAGATGTTATTCAGAAAAGGTTGTTATTTTTTCGGTATAATACAATGACCCAGTACTTATTTTTGTGGAATCGTTTTATGTATGGTATGATGCATAATGGATCCATATCTTTAATTTCTCATGTTAATTTCGTTTGTCCCACACGTTCTCACAGTTTTAACTAGCGCTAATCTCAGATAAAAGCAGTTCGTCCTCCGCCGTCATTTTATAATTTTTATGGGCGTCGCGAGTTGTATTGACCTAAATAAGAACGATAGCGTCATCGCCCCATCAAGACGAAGATCGTGCATATGGCCGTAGTCGATGCACGATGCACCCTCTACAAAGAGTATATTTGCAGTATATTTCTTTTGGGTCCTTAATTTAATACGAGTGATTTTATAATCAGATATGAGTGCTTCAGCTTATTTGAGGGGGGATCTCTAAATCGAATTACTACTGCAATGTAGCGTTGGTAGTAATGTGCTAGACCAATTTTAATTTTTCTGACAGTAGGGTGCTGTCACGAATTTTTTTGGTACATTATTGATTCCTAAGTTGCTTGAGGAATAATGAAGAGCTTTGGCATTTTGAAATCTCATTTTTTTTCAGTTATTATTCTTTAGCTTAGAGATTCATCGCGAGCCACATTGCCGCGACTGACTGTAGTCGTTCGGTATAAAACCGGTCGGCCACACGCAAACAACAGTGTCGGCCTTCGCAGCAGTTGCCGACGCCCGGTGACGTCATCATGCCGCTTATGTCATACAATTACAGACTATAATCACTTGTCCGACCCTAAAGGCTGAACAAAACATATCCCGTGGAAGGAACACTCAATACGAAAATTTGTTAAATTCCTAGTTACGTTTAATATCTACGTACACTGTACGTTTTGTTCGATGACAATTTTATTCGTCGACCCTCTTCGCCATTTACTGGCAGAAAAGTTCGACTACATTTACTAGACCATAAAAAATGGCTGATCCAAATTAGCAGTAGGTGGTAGCAACACAATGTACGTAGCAATCGACTCCCAGTTGTTTTACGCTTTCACGCTTCACTTGTCCGTCACGACGATTCTCTTAGAAAATAACAATGATTCGTTCTACATGACTACGCTACAGACGCTTCTTTTTTCATTTAAAACTAAGCAATATCGGTCAAGTGACACCAACTACACGAGCCATATAAATTTCGTTTGCGTCACGTCATTAAAAATGTTTTCTATCAATTTGGCTTATGCGCTGATGCAATTTGATATTTTTAGGGGACGTTTTTAGTGGGGCTACTTACAACGAAAGCGTTGGAAACTTGATACTGCGATTGGAATACAGGACTAAAGTCTATAATTTGTTTCCTAACAACGTCCCCAATCCAGAAAGCAGTCTTACAATGGCGTTGGCAACAAACGAGGCGCATCCTACTCTACAAAGTTCAGTGCCGACTCCCACGCACCTAGACTCATTGACTTCCACATTACTCGGACGGAGTTCTCGCTTCTCGACAATAATATATGACGTGAACTCTATTTGGATAGATGACCACTTGCTTATTGATAAATTAGACATGTTCCCTATAATAAAATAAAGGAATGTTTAGCCCATTAATTGAAAATTTGAAAATTTATAGACGCCAATGCTTCTCCATTGGCGTCTATAAATTCATCGCAGACGTAGACATCAGTGACCTAAGTGTAAAACACTGATATCACATGCCCTCGTTTTGAATCTCAAAACATCGAGCACATCAACACAATGTATGGAGTGCGAACGTCTAAAAATAAGGAGTGAGTTCTATGTTTGAGTTTCATCAGAATAAATGACCTGGCAAATATAGACATGAGTAATTTCCTACGTCCGATCAGTGACACGTCAAGTGCCACCCTTGAATCACGATCCCGACGGAGCGGGTGGATGTTTATATGTCCAGTCGTTAATCTGTTTATATGTTACACGTGTCCTATTAGCGCATTAATAACCTAGCAATTGATTTGTAATAGCCGTTTGCAGATTGCACTTTTGAGAAGTACGCACCACTATACATTATTATATACCAATAATATTATTTAACTTGGATTTTCTTTGAAGTGCCTCCTTCTTGGAAATGTACCTTCGGCGAATGTTTTGATATATTTGACGCAAATTTTTAGATTTATTTTGTTTCATTGAAATTTCTTTTTTTCAAATAGTTTCCAGAATCGGATGTCCGTGCTTTTTCTTTGTAGCGTCATGTTTCGTGTCAGCGATCAGTCATGTTTATATTATTTGTAACGCCTCTGCGGTTTGCGTCCGGGGGGACTGGAACGTTTTTACGTTAGGGAGCCTTTTGATCACGACAGGACAGCTAATTAGGCAGGTACTGGGTACGTCATTGTTTAGGCGTGGGGCATGGTCTGTACCGGTCTGTTTTCTAAAAGCGGATCATGTTAAGGTTCGTAATGTTCGTAAGTAATGTGTTGTCACGTTTAAACACAAAGTAGACATTAGAGGGAGATTTTGGACGTTTGGTATTAATATGTAGTTATTGACGTCCACTTCTGCGAAAATTTTCGTGTAGTTATTCACAAATTATATCGATGCTATCAACCAGTCCTTCCACTCGAATGGATAAGATGGCGATTTTGGTAAGGAAAACTGGAAAACTATTCTTAATCTTACGTAATCGGTTGTAAAAGGTGTAAGTTTAAGAGAATTTACAGTTGATGCCGATGCGTAACCTGTTTCGGGCGTGGTTCTATATTTGGGTTAATGGATTCGTCCGCGCACCGGCACCAGCATGGGAAGTGCCTGTTAGCTCGTCCGTCCGCCGTGTGCTCAAAACAAATGTAACTAGACCTCTTGTGTCTCTAGGGATACATGGGAAGGGAAATTGAAAAATATTAATCAATTTGTGCGGAGAAAGGAAAAGGAAGTAAGAAGGACATTTAAAGTAAATTCGGCCTGTTGTAGCAAATATTATGAAAGCACGGCAATAACTTCCTGTGTAAAGCAAATATGGGGAAAAATATTATTCTAATACCTAATCGATTCTAACACGTCGCGCGTCGTTACAGCGGCCGACTATAACTACTAGTTAGGGAGGGTAAAGCGCGATACAGTGAACAATGTACCCCAAAACGCCACGCCACTCCACACAATATCTGTGTTTGTGATTATTTTTAAGTTTGTGTGTAATTTTAAGTTTAGAGCTATTAAATACTTGGATATATAGCTGTCTGTATTAGCGCCTAGTCGAGTTTGTCTAGTGACCACTTTTGCTGAGCTAATGGCGCTAAATTTAGAGCTGTACGATGACAACATTCGACCGGTGCTGGAGATCGTGCCATTTAACATTTTATTTTAATATTTACTCCGCGATTTTTATCACTGTGAGAATTTTGCAATGCAATCAGCCTTTTCAGTGTCCACTGCAGGACATGTGCCTCCTCATGCACATTGTCTTGTGCGCTGCACTGCTTTGTTATCCCTTTCTCCCCACCTACGAGACCCGCCGCGGGAAGAGATGCGCTCGTGTTATTCTATTGTCGGCCCACACCACACGGCACCGTGTGATAATTTTACTGGTATATAATTAAGTCATGTTTTAGTATAATATGTCACAAGTTTAATAATCTATGCTGTATACAGCAGAAGTATGTTATTCCAAACAAATTAGTTGAACTTTGAATTGAAATGAAATTGGATTGCACCTCTGTTTATCAGTTATCAATTGTTCACATTGAAAAGAATACAAACAATGAATTTTACCTTAACGGCATACTGATAAAAAATTAGTTCTACGATGTAAAAACCGAAGGTTGATTACAAAAACAAACAAAAGCTCTGCGCCTACGAATGCAACCACCAGTTAGCAAATCGTACGCTACGTACTGTGACGACAACATCCGTACATAAAAATTAACAGTTAGACGTCAGCGTAAAATATGCTTTATATTTATAGGTGTAAGAGTTGATAGAGATACCTGAGGGAGTTAATGGAGCAGTAGTGATAGAAATCACGTGGTTTCCTGCGTTGAATGGGAATTGAAAATGAGAGAGCATAGCTGTTGCGTTGATGAATTGATAATGAGTCGCTTTGTTTCCGAGATCAAAGGGTGAATAACACCACTGACAGTGCTGTGGGAAAATAGCGGTGATGATCTGTTTCCAGTTACATACATTTTTGAGACTATAGTAACTGTTGTTGCTTGAGAATGTTTAAAAGAATATGCTTTGTTAATTTGCAGTGTGTTGTCAGCCGGATGTTGATTAGCACCACCCCATCTCTTCCTGTGGGTGTCGTAAAGGTGAAAGGGTGTCGTAATGTCCAGCATTGTATTGAAAGGGCTGATTGTATACATAACGTGGTAAGTCTATGTCCTCCCGTGCGGTGGCGGACTTCTCGAAAGCCTCGTGCTTCTTGATGAGCGATTCTACCTCTGTTGTTATTCACCATCATTGAAAATGCTCAACTCGACTTGAGCCGTTCATTCTCCCCGAGGCTCTGTAATGCAGCTGGTTTTAATTTTTGGGTACTTGAATTTAGTACGTTTAAAAATAACTACAATCAAATCACATTAAGATGAGATCATTGTTATATTTTTCATTGCTCGCAAAGAAACTGTGGGTATTGTGCTTGAATGTTCAAGTACAATACTTTAATCATTAATGTAGCAGTTATTGTACTGCTACCAATACAGGACGAAGACTCTGCATTCAATTTGTATCCATTCGAAATAAGAGCGCAAAAGAAGAAAAGATGTCGGTAAGAATAGAAATACAAATTCTGTAAATAAAGGTACCTGATGCCTTGAGATTGTCTTTGTTTATGATAAACAAGAATAGCATTCTGCGGTTTTCGTAATTAACTATGCAAAGTAAACAAACACTGTGTAGGCGAGAACGTGGTCACGCTGCGTTGGATACACGGCCGCGACCGCCTCATGTGAAATAACGGTTTGGTGAAATAATATTACAGTTTACGTAACGCAAAAGTAATAGTGTAATAAAGAACAAAGTAGTACTTTCGATGTATTTAGTAGTTCCAATTAGACGAATTAGACATAATTTTATACATTGTAATAAAGTGAAAGCATCAGTTTCACTACAGTGACTAGAGGTACGCAGAGAATTCCTTTTTATGGAAACCGTCTTTTATAATTCATCGAAAACGGAAAGTGAGGTTTGAGGACAAGCTTAGATTGGATTTAGTTATAAACGAGTAACAAACCAAATATCGTTATCTGGCGAAAATGGTTTTATGGGAAGTTCTTAAACTATCCTAGTTGGAAATGTGTTTGATTGATTGCGTTGTGATTGTTTTCAATGGATTGACGGAGAAGACAGATGCAGAAAAGAAAAAGACAAAATATAGCGACATTAATTCAGTGTTTGAGCAATATTTCGCAAAAAATCCGTCACAAGAATAGTAAAAATAACTTTAATGATTTAAACGATTTACTCATCTTTAATACCGATTAGTTAAGGTTGTAAAGTACGTTTTGATACGCAGGATATCCGTCGTCGAATACGGACGCACACTAGTTATATGTATGACGATACTGATGCGATATTACGTCCTCCTATAATGGAGATGGCGTGACTCTAGTACATAGTGTACTAGACTTGAACGAGGGAAGCGTGTTATATACGAGTCAAATTCTTATTGTATCATAGTTACATCGAAGAAATATTGTCGTGACATTGTCTGTTTTACACGCCGTATTCGATTGGACATTGTTGGAACGAGACCAAATATTTCGAGACAGACTGCTGCTACTTTTTTCGAACGGTTTGACACATTTTTGATTTTTTTGATACATTTTGAACACATTTGATACTTTTTTAACACAAGAAGATCGGCACAGCTAAACGTGCCAAGTGGAACAATAGGTTTAGAGGAGGCCTCAGTTACACCTTCTTATTCTAGGTTTGACGAATATAATGAAATAGTACGAACACGTGCAAAAGTATGAAATTTCCCATTTTCTAAATAGATTACTTGGGGATATAGACAGCTTAATCACAATGAAACAAGAGTATTTATACAAAACTAGCTGTTGCCCGAAACTTCGTTCGCGTGGTCTTCAAGTACTAATTCAAAAACCTTCGCGGGCGTGCGCACAACAACTCACCAAAGTTTCATCGCAATCGGATGAATGGTATACGAGTAGGAACGCTTACGGGACAAACAAAGAAACATTCATTTTTATATACTATACTAGCTGTGCCCGCGGCTTCGCCCGCGTGGAATTCGGTTATCGCGGTAAATACCCTAAGTCCGTCCCTGGAAAGTACCTTATGTCCATCCATGGGTTTCGATCTATCTCCGTATCAAATCTCATGAAAATCAAGATTCACTGCTAGAACATTTTTGAAATAGAAATTATTTGAGTTACTTGTTTACTTCTTTTGTTAATTTCTCTTCACTTTGTTGTATTTAAGAGGTTTCACGAATTTCGTGACAGTTAGTTCGATATAATAGTTAGGCAATGGTTTCGTCTTTTTTACTTTGTATATTGTGCGGTAATCACCTCTATTTATATCCATTGACTTAGAACTGATTTCATCTAAAGTACGGTCTCAGTACCTCGTGAGCTGTCACAAAGGCTAAGGTTCGATACGATTTTACGCGTGGGGGAGCTCAAGAGATGACTCCCTTACCATTTGCTTGAGCATTCACGTCACATTGGGAATCATAATAATCATATTGAATTAACTTTATTCCTCGTTGCCAATTATTATTTGTATAATTAGGAACCATTCACGCTTTCTAACTTTATTTTACATTTCCAAAGACCTTTGAATGTACTCTGTAGTAGTTTTGTTGTTGAAATTAGATTTTTACTAACTTTTTTATTAACCTCTTAACTTTAAGTGTTCGTAAATCCGTGGTACCTCGGTTTATGGCGGTGTAATGGCAACCATGGCGTATCGACGACGCCGACACCGGGGTCATCGCCCCCAACGCCTTGCCCACTTGATAGCGTTGAATTTTGTTTTGTTACTTCTTCGACTCGGTTGGCGTGTTAATGCATTAACACATTAACTTCCATTAACTCCCATACATATTTTTACTTTATAGCTTTCTGTTTGTCTTTATCTTCACAGGAAGTCAGAAAAAGTATTAGTAGGTACTATCAATTGATTTTGCTGTTAAATGAATACAAACCGAAGAAGGGTCTAACGTAAGTTATGAAGAAGAACTTGTTGAAAATGTATCCTTCCAACAGCTTTACAGATTTACATATAGATTTAATCAGAAAAGAATGCTGGCATTCTTGATAGTTACTCAAAAGTTGGCTAGAGCCAAGGAACATTAACATTAATCGTCATTCATAAATAAATAAATAATGAAGATTTTCTACATCACTAGACGCGTTCTTACTGCCCAGGCATTATCCATTAATTCAGTCTATTAGCGTATGCGAGCACAAGACTTGTTCTTTTAGCGATCGCATAAATGCTTGTTATAACGTAGACCACTGTTTTTCCTTTACCAGAAAGTAACTGATATAGCGCCACATGGTGTCGACCGGCTATACAATAATAGCACCATCCATCTTTTGTCATGCACGACACGCATTAAAGGCGATTAAAGGATAACAAAGCGGCTACCAAAAGCCCTGATGAACCACCTCTAAAAGAGTGGACTTGTCAACCAACTTGCCCAGCGTGGCGTTTTAACGCCACACATCCCTCGTGCACGAGACAATGTTCACGAAGAGACCCATGTCCAGCAGCGGACAAAGCTCGTTACGGATATAGAAAGTGAAATTGTTTAAATAATTGGGTTTGGTTAAGTTTTCCGTCCTATAGATTTTGATTTATAAATCGACAAAGTAGGTTATGGTTAGGTTACAGAGTACGGCTACAGCTATAAACAGGTGATTCATACAAATCAATTACATACAGCTATAAACAGTAATAGTTATGAATATTTATGTAAATAGTTCGTGATTGGTCATGGATTACTGTTCGTGTTTGAAAGTATGTTGACTAACTAATAGACCGGAACGGCTATTCTTGCTCCTCGGTCTTCTCTCAGCTCTAATTCCATGACGTAATCACGTTCAGTGCACACTATTTAGTCATCTCCATGTCTTAAGGAGTACAATTCTTACAAATATTTGCAGTTAAGTAAATAATTGATACTCATCATTCTTGACTACATAATACATATAAAATACATTCCCTTCTTCGCTACTAGTGCTTTTCCACGACTCCGCAATTATTCATGTAACTTATTCAAGATGACGGAATTATTAGGGGTACCGGAAAGTTTTTTTTTTTTCTTTTCCTTGGTATTAAAATGAATAGGTTAACATAAAAGTTTTACTTTATTGGGTAAATGTAATTTCCATCATGATTTACGACAAAACTTTCTATTAATTTGTTTTAATTTTAATAGAAAAACGAAAGATTTTTCAGTAAATGCCTCTAATAAAAAAAAATTTACAAGAATTCACTATGATCCTAATTTCCAAATACGGATAAAGAAACGGAATATCTGAGCCTTATGAAATAGAATACCTATTTTTCAAGAGGACTGAAAAATTGTCGACTTTTTACCACTGGAATTTGCCGTTCCATTAGATAATGGAATACGTGAAGGTAACTTTAAAATGTACAATGTTTGTCTGAAAGGGTGTACCTAAGTGGTGGCTATAAATCAAAGTCAGAGTACTACAATAGATCCGCTACCGAATTCACGTCATACGTGAAAATCAGTATTCCAAGTTGCAGATTTTTCGCAGCGTGAACTTGACCTCAATGTTGTTAGTGAATTATAATGCTGATGTTAAATGTCGATGTTACATAAGTACAATGTTTGAGTGAGTGTACCATTCAAGTCATTAATTAGGACAGTTAAAATCCGAACCCCACATTTAAAGTTGGGTTCTGAAAGAGGCCTAGACGGTGGTGGGTTTTGAGAGTAATTATCTAATACTAATTCAGCTAATTGTGGGAATTTTAGTGTTTTGTGACTAATAAGAATCACGTAAAATATGCGATTTCACATGAGATTGTTTATTTTGTTTGATTGACGACAAAAAATCTCAAAGTTGTGAATCACGACAGGTTTTTAGACGATTACGAGTATGCATGAAAATAGCATCTACCTAAGAACACTAGAAAAATCTCACAAAATTGTTCGCTTTTCAAGAATATGAAGATCGACTGCAGTCTGACTGAAATTATGTTAGACAAGATGAACCCACCTTAACGGCAGTTTAGTACAGATCGGTTTCTATATTACCCCTATACGAGTATTACTTTCTTCAACGATGGAGGCTTAAGGCAGATCAGACCCGTTGTACTGCCTAGCTTCAGGAGGGCTCTTCAGACCACTTTAGCACTCATGGCGCGCTTTACACTTTGTACAGCTTGGCCTTTTACAGTTATTGAATATTGTCTTATGTTTGTTTTGGGTTCACCACACAAGTTGATGTAGACAGAAATAGCAACATTATATTCTACTAACTACTAGATTCTATTCAAATCAAAGTTGTTCAAATGTAGTTGTGTATTTGACGGGCATTCAATCAGATTCGCATTGAGATCCATCAGCAAGGAGACCTTCATCAACTAAGTTAGTCAATAGACTAACTCAACATAATAATGTGAGAAGGTCACTGGCGTGCACACAATTATAGTTACATGCTATGTACCGTCAGCATACATGTGTAGATTTAGAAATTTTATGTTAGTTTAGACATATTAGACATATATTTTTTCCGTTTTTGTTGAAATTTTTAAAGTAGTTTGTAACATTAAATGGTAGATAAAGATATATCGTCCATATAATTAGTCGTTTCAGACATTTTTAATATCACTATACACATTTGCAAATATAGCTCTCACAGAAGACTGACTACCTTGAAATGTACTGCATTTCCCACTTTATTTTATTTCCCTAATGTACGTACGTGTTTCGGTAGCGAGTGAGATGTGCTAAAGTCTATTCCCATCCTTTCCCTTCCCATATTCCCAACCCTTTGTCCAAATCCATTCCTATATATCCAAAGGTAGACAGTTCCAACGTTGGTCTTTTTGGACTTATGTTGACATGTATCGCGGATGTCTATGGGCGACAGTATCCACTTACCATCAGGTGGACTGTATGCCGCCGCCGCCTTTGCCCATAAACAAACGTCTATTTCATTTTTGTCTTTTTAAGTTAAAGTGGTTATTTATTTGTTTCAAGTAGTTTTAGATACACAATTACTGTATTGTATTGTATTCAAATGTACAATAAAATACTGTATTACAGTACAATTTGTCTTTTAGCTCTGCTATCAGATATTGCATTAGAGATCATTCAACTGCTAGCTGGTAGCACCGCTTCTTGAAGTTTGATCAAAGGCAAATTCAGACGAAACTTATATTTCGATTCAAGTTCATTTCGATTTTTAGTTGTAACAAATTCATATGATTCTTTAATATTTTAATTTAGTTTCACTTTTAGGTTTAAACAAACCTCATCGACCTTGAGAGCAGAGACATCCGATGTTGCACTCATGCCCATTAGATATTACCACCTACATGAGATGTGTAAAACCGCCTACAATGCCTACTTCCCATAGTATAAAATACCTCCGTTTTAACAAAATTTTTTTGCTGTTACTATTACTATTTTGTGATGTAATGAGTATATATTTATGTGTTGCTAAAAAATAAGTAATCTTTGTGGTTGGCTGTACATGAAGGAATTAAGCAGTGATTATGGGTAACAGAGGTACAATTATCGTCGATTTAGTATATAAGTCGATTGTTCATACGTTAACATTAAAGTCTGAAGCAAAGGTCATGTATTCCAATGCCGTTACTATGAAGCACAAAAGATTTTCGAGGGACGTAACTGTAATGGTCTTGTCTAATCAGATCCCTATAAAATATCTTCAGTATCGACAGCACAGTATTAACAACGGTTTACTAGTTATGCTTTTGAAGTACCTACTTCAAAAGCATTTCAAAGCAGGCAGATAACATCTCATTTGTTAATCTTCTTCTTACGTCATCACCCCCGTTTTTCCGAAGAGAGATAAAGAAGAACACTACGGAAATAACGAATACATTGTCCAAATGCATCTAATATGAATATTGGTTCGAAATATTCTGGTTTCGTTACACTATGCTTCTCGCGTACTGCTGCTAACGAACGTCCTAATTTGCTCCACTGACATTAATGCTGTAGAGAACAATTAGTACAGCGGTGATAGGGTTAATACGTTGACTCTAATTGTGTCAACGAGTTGTTCTGTACTTGGTTTTAGAGTTTTCTATTAGCGCGTTAGACATGAACTAAAGTTGAAATAAGTAGAATATGTCCTCTTTGCTTCCTTGTTTATTTTCTTTATACATAAAAGTGGACAATAAAAACGTAAAGTTTTAATATAAATTATCTCGTCCGTTATATAATGGCATAATGTTCATTTATTGAAACTTGAGCCTAACTTTTACAATACCAGACTTGGTAACCATAGCTAATGCCTTGTGACCGTCTTGGTTAATACTAAATTCTTTATTATTTTAGGTAATAATTACTAAATTACTAACTTGTGAGTACTAACTTGTGATAATAATTACTTAATAATTACTAACTAACTCATAAGTACTAACTTGTGAGGCGCGCAATCAATTGGCATTTTAATAATGTGTGATGAGTTGATGACTGATGAATAATTGCTCCCAATGCACCCGTCGAGTAGTGATTCTGAATGCAAAAATCTTGCTTGTCTACCACATAATCAAATGTTTAAAATTTAAAACGTAGTTGTGATTATCTTATAGCTTTAAGGTGCCTTCGGAAGATTAGGAAAGATAATTTTACTTTTTATGAACATTTCTGCTTACAAAGTACAATTGCAAAATTTTCACAATACCACTTTGCACTCACGTATTATATTTACTTACAGCGATAAGTTTGTTGAAAACTATCTAATCTTATCACTGTGTGATGTCATACGAAATAACAGAAATACTGAGACTGTGTATGCAGTTTGTAATTGCCGTTAGTGATTATACTGAAATATCAAAGTGAACTGTACCTAAGTGTCTAGACAAGGTATTTCGTAATTTCTTAATTAATAATTGACTTGTTTTCGATTTAAATCGCTTTAATCGATTTAGATTTCGATTATTTGTGTAATTGGATTCTGATGACTTACACCGGCCGGCCGGTTTGTTGTAAAACTATGGCTTCAATTCCCGGAACGGATTCTGTTTGAACTAATAAAACGGGGAAAAATGTAAAATTTAAGTATTTATGGATGTAAAAGTGAAGAGTTTTTTCTATAGCAGGTAACGTAGCATATCTACTCTACTCATGTATTTATCGTAAATGGTTTATTGGTTATAATTGGGCAAGAGTCATATAATGACTTACTGCGTCTCCTTATTCATCCGGCTGAGGCCGGTCCGGTATCAACATGCTTTTAATGGCCATTACTTCCCTCAGCTGATCCAAGTTGTCCTGTCCCCTGCATTGTATACGACGAATTTATCGGTTCTGTTTTGATAAAACCTTAAGAGGAGTCCTTTGAAACATTCAATTACACCCCCCTAATATTGAACTAGTACTTTGTCTACGATATTCGTAGCCGTAACATTCGTAAACCTTAGTGTTGCTAATTTTTCTAACCTCTTCCATTTCTTCATTTCAGATCATTGAGCGTGGCGTGGTAAAGAGCTAGGTCGCGATGACGACCGACATATCGGTGTCCCGCTGGGACCCGTCAATCGGCCACGGCCAGGAACTAATAGATGACTTCGAATACGATGGCGGGAACTCGTCGTCGAGGCTATTCGAACGATCGCGCATCAAAGCGCTAGCAGGTTAGTAACTTGATGTCTACGTTATACTCAAGCATCATTACACTTTTCTACGTTTAAGTCCAGATAGCTCATCGGGTATTGATTGCTAATAAATAAAGACCCTTTTAAAGCTTCAAATAAAATAGATTTATGTCAACTATTCTATTTGTGATCGTAAAGTATGTATTGCAAATGTGCTTGAACTATGAACATGATAGTAGTGAACTAATCGTCGTGCTTCCGCACCGTAAAATCGTATTTAACTGTAAAAGTTAGATGAAAGTACTACTAGTAATCCCAGTCGGGCCATATTTCCCGAATCGCAAAGCAATTTTATCAACTCGGATGAATGAGTCCAACCTTAATGGAATGTGTGGATGAGCTTCAATGCATTACCGTGAATTTGAATGAGTGGTGGTGGCTTCAAAGATTAGCTTTATGTTTCTGTTATGTTCTTTCGTTTTTCTCCGCTGATCTTATACTTTCATATCTTTGCCTTGCACCTAATATTTTTTCTTATTCTACTTTATTACTCCGTACGTCATCATCATTATTTTTTATTCTACATGCATGTAAATAAAATACCTATTACATAGTGACGTTCTTTACCGAATGTGTGTCACTCGACTTTATCCAACGCGATAAAGGAGTGGATTGCGATACAACTTCGAATCGTAGGCAAAGAGTAGATAACGAAATAAGTTGTTTTCTCTAGATTATATATAGGCTGTGATGCCTATGTGAAGTTAAATTCTATTTATTTGTGAAGTTAAATTCTATTTATTTGTGAAGTTAAATTCTGAATACTGAAGGATTATTTCATGAGTTTTTGCAAAATATCTGGGAATGCGTCTATCGGCCTCTCGACGAAAGTTGGACTTGTCTAACTGGATTGGCTGTCCAAGATAGACATAGTCGTCTACAACTGCTAGTGATGCCTCCTCGGTGCTGACCGGTCTAGGAACGACGTGTTCATTGAACATGACTTTTGTCTTGTTAAGGTTCATCCCGACACCAACGCGCCACGAGCGTCCAACTCAATTCCGTAACAATATCGTCTGTGAAACGAAGGCGAGAGGTGTATTCGCCGTTAACATCTGCTGGTCCTGGATTCTGTCAGTGTTGCGGCTTTATATAAGCATTTCAACACCTCAATATACCTCAAGTATCGATTGAGTCAAAGGCTTTTTCGTAGTCCACAGATGCGAAATTAAGTGGCCGATTACACTCATTAGTCTTTTGTATAATTTGTCGCATGGTGTGAATGTGATCTACGGTACTGTAGCCTCATCGAAACTCAGCCTGTTCCGTAAGCTGGAACTCATCTAACCGCCGGGCGAGACGGTTCGCGATAAGTGATGACCCTCGAAAACAGTTTATATATATGTGGCTTAAGAGTGAGATTGGCCTATAATTCTTCGGTAGTGTCCTGTCTCCTTTTTTGAAGAACACGACAACGACACTTCTGTTCCACGCTTCGGGTGTAATGCCTCTGTAGAGAACGGCATTGAAGAGTCGTTGTAACTCGTCAGAATAGGAGCTCCTGCGGCTTTCGAGAAGCTCTGCCGTAATTCGATCATCACCCGATCTTTTGCCATTCTTAAGCTGTCCAAGGGCAATCCTAAACTCGCTCAGGTTGATGTCTGGGATGTCGTCGGTGTAGTTGCGGGTTAGTCTCGCTCGACGATCGTCACCGGAACGGGCTACACGCGCAGGCGCGTGTGTGGCATAGAAATCTCCATAAAATCTCTCGATTTTGGCGAGAATCTCTGGCCTCCTGGACAAAATTTGGTCGCTATCGATTTTAAGCATCATTGGATGATCATGTCTAGGAGGCTGCAAACACTTTGGACCCTCTGTTCTTTACTATTACCACTTCAATTTGTTTTGTATTGAAGCGGCGCTGGTCACTACTAGGGTCGTTAGGGATATGATATTTCGGATCCGGATATATTGTATACTCTTTTACCGGTTTTAGTTACAGATACGGATATTAAATTATTTCGTTTATGGTTTTGGATACGGTTTCGGTTAAGAATATGTATTAATAAACTTTTTAAGAAATGTATTACTAATTGAAAAACGAAGAATTAAATAAAACCAAATAGGGTATAATTACAACTTTACTCAAATAAAGAACGAACGAAAAATCTATTTAATCAAATACAAGCACAAGAACTTTTCAAAACTCGCCACGTTGAAATGCCAGCAATATATAAAACAGCAATGTATAAAATTATTTGTAATAACAGCCCAATGTATTATTTCGGATTCGGTTTCGGTTCCGAATATTTTTTAATTCGGTCATCCGATGGTTTCGGTTACATCCCTACGTATGAACCTCCTGATTTTCTTGTTAAGTTGGTCGTCCGACGATGTAGTTAGCGCGACCATCTGACGTCTTTATTCCACGAGGTCCAGAGTTTTGCTCGAGAGCTTTCACTTTTTGCAAAAGTGCCTGCAGCCTATATTATCAGGCCTATATTATAGGTTATCAGGGGATAACCTTCATGAAGTTATCAGCTATCTCGTCAACGCTATTTGTGGTTTCCAATGCGGCGAATCGATTTTGGAGTTTTTGGTAACACATTGGTACCTACCACGGTTTGAGCTAGTGTGGGACGAATATTAACCTTCATCAGAACAAACCTTTCTAGCTTGTAATCAATATTCAGAGTGTATTCAGCCACGTATGTCTGTGATCCATTGCGGTCTTAACCCTATTGATTACGGTGACATCCCTAAATATGCGCTTTCTGTAATGACGAAGTCAATTTCGTTCTGTGTTCCACCGTCCGAGATTTAACAAGTCCATTTCCTATGAGGTTTCTTAAAGAAAGAGTTCATCAAAAATAGCCCCCTCATCTCGAGCAATTTGACCAGCATTAGCCCTCGGTGGTTTCTACATCATAAAACCGTGTGGCCCAATTTTCGTTCCTCTGTTTTCCTGTACTCCCACTTTAGTGTTAAAGTCCTCGGTAACATCGGTGTAGTGGGTCTTATTATGGTCTCAGGCTCTCGATATATCGTCGTAAAACGCTTCGACTTCCTCATCAGTGTACGCCGAGGTAGGCGCACATACCCGTACAACTTTCAAGATAAATTTCTTGTCCCATTTAAGTACAGGGTACGCGGCCCGGTGCCGACACACTTCTGATGGCCACAACCCTGTCAACGAGAACTTCTAACAAGAAAACCGATCGCCATGCCTGCAATACAAGAGGTGTCCAGATTCTAGAGTCATCCTATCCTCCCCCTCTCTTCGGACTTCCGATGACCCTAGAATATCCCACTTAATATTACCCAGCTCAGCTTCCAGCTCCACTAAGTTTTCGTCGTGCTTCAGTGTCCTTGTATTAAAAGTAGCCACATGTAGTCGTTGGTTCCTGACCGAACCCAGCTCGCATTCAACTCGGCTGGCAAGCATTCGGGAAAATGCGTGTCACCTCTTCTCGACGCCTATACCACAGTGTTTGAAGACGAAATTTCTCAACAATGCGTCCTGTCCGTTCATATTAGACCAATTCCCGTAGGCCTGGTTCACAACTTCAAAGTCGCTCACTGAGCGATGGAAAAAGCTATGCTCGGAGTTTCTTTGCTTGACAAAATTTGACGAAGGACTAAAGTTGTCGACATAGCTCAAAGAATCAGCAAGCTGAAGTGGCAATGGGCACACTATATATGCCGCAGGACCGATAACCGTGAGTCCTCGAATGAAGACCACGTACCAAGAAACGTAGCGTGGGACGTCCTCCGGCCAGGTGGACTGACGATTTGAAGAAAGTCGCCGGTAGTGGCTGAATGAGAAGAGCTGAAGACCGTTTGTTGTGGCAGTCTTTGAGAGAAGCCTATATCCAGCAGAGGAGAGACAGATTGATGGTATGGTATATCTAGGAATATTTCTTGATCATTGTATTGTTTCAAGATTTCAAAATCACGGCTGGATCTAGCCAGTCTCTTACTAGGCTGAACCTGTGACATAAAATACCTACTTACAAATGATAAAAACTCATTTAAAACTACAATTCTTTTCATTTTGTTGTTATAAAGGTTATTATTAAAACATCAAACACATCAAAACTATTTAATTGCAAAAAATACAGACTTTGTTTTAATTAACATGAAAATTTTTATTTGTTTAATTAACATCAAGCACTTCTACATTACAGTCGATTAACAAAAGTAAGTTTTATATTGTTCTACTTGCTTATATTTGAATTTATAATTAGACTTAAGCGTTAATTTATTACCGTAGAAGTAAACAATGTCAAGATAATGTTATGTAATTATTACAAGTTAGTCAGAGTTTATGACCTTGTCTTAGTTATTAACAATTGTATTATATTATATCCACATACCTCTAGCTTATCAAACATTTGCATTACCGCAGCTTCCGTTTTCCCTTCATAATTCAGGCGTGGTCAACATTTGGTCAACGGAATTATTTTAGTAACTGTCATCTCTACTCTACTGTGTTGAGTATCTACTTTATCAGTCACAAGAATTTTATCTTCATCTACAATACTTACAATCCACTCGTATTTTCGGACTTCACTACGCGTGCTGTAAAAATGTTCGTTAACAATTTTGACGTATTTCTCGACGTTTTCAAATAAAATTTAGAAAAACAATAATTACTGATTATTAATCAACAGTTTTAATTGCCCTGTTAAGTGTAACAAGTTAAACATTCTGTGCAAATACCGATATCTAATAAAATTAATTAATACAAGCATTAGCTAATGAGACCGGTCGCGGAGTTGTCGACATCTGGAGCGTTCGTATCGAATATCCCAGTGCTTGTCCAATAGGCATTTGGGTTTTGTCGCTCCAATTGCTGTGAAGGAACGGTCCTTTGTCTCAGTTCGCAGGGCTCAGTCACTCGATGTTGGTGACATGACATCAACGGAGTGCTATGATCTGATCAAGAGAGGGGTGGACATTGAAGTGCCAGGATTGGAAGTGTATTATGACAAGGTCGTGGTCGAACTCAGAGGTCGGTCGGTGTTTCAAGTTTTAGAAAGCTTTGTGTTTTAATGCTTTCTTGTGGTTGTGGAATATAAAAGTAATTTTCGTGTGATAATTAAAATTAAACATGTCGGAATGGCAATGTCCCTAAATCCTGGTGTATCAATCCGAATTTAGATTAGATTCCTATACGAACAACAAGGAAAACATGATTATCTTTTAGTTAGTGACATAAATAAAATTGGTTTTAACAATGCGTACATAATATCTAATAATAATAAATTATTTAATTGTCAGTGACAAAATCCCACATACTATGGTTGGGATTTTCCGCTGCTTTTGATAATGTGCTACTCGTATGCTTCATCTGAGTCTATTTCATGGCGTAAATTAAGGAATTAGGTTTATATCTCCTTCCTTTTACGATTTCTTCAGATTGTGATTTTTTGTGTGTAACGACTTGGTTGGTTGGTACTCTATAAAACCATAACATCTTAGTTGACAAACCCTCTAATACAATAAGTACACAAACTTTCCGCTCTACAGCCTGCAACTCGATCTCCCCACGTTACGCATATAGATTTCCGAACAGAACCGTACTGAACAAGGTTTATACTATCCGATGGCATCGGTGACTGCAGACGGCTGCGAGGAGCCTCCCTTCAATAAGTCCACTTCACCACCTCTCTGGTCTCCAGATCGCGGTGTCCCTCATTGGCGGTTACTGAGTTAACATTTTTTATCACGTTTTCGTGTCATTCCGCTTGTGATGAGTCTTATTATTTATTATTATGTGCAATACATTTTCGATCGTTTTCTTACGGCAGGTCTGTGAGTTTAAATATTTACTGACCTAGAAAATGTGTTGAAATATACCAAAATATGCTTATGGACGTGTTTTAAGGCCAGTGTCCTGTAATAAAAATAATCATTTTACATTAGAGCAGAGTTCATAAGCAGTTAGTGTATTATTCTCCTATATTACTCTCGCAATAATTTTATTATCCATGACCTCAGGCTATGTTCCAGCTTTCCAGACAGAAATAATAATTTTATTCGTCTATTCGTCTCACGAAATGGTATTAGTTGCGCATTAGTCTGCTTAACAATTCGCATAACCTTGACATTGCGCAATTTAAATATGATTTTCCCGAAACAAACATTTTAGTATCAAAACTCTTAAAATACTTGGATTTAATGGCAAACATCTTTGTTTACAGACGAACGAGAAAGTGTACAGAAAAAGACTTTTCAAAAATGGGTGAACTCGCATCTTGTGCGTGTGGGGTGCCGCATCGGCGACCTTTATGTGGACATGCGCGACGGCAAGATGCTGATCAGACTTCTCGAGGTCTTGTCAGGAGAAAGACTGGTGAGTGTATTCTATCTAAAGATTCAGTTTTAAATCTTTATAAAACTAGCTCCAGAATGACGACAAAAGACATTTTACAAAGTACGTTTACCAGGAGCTCTGATTTCAGCGCAAATTTTTCTTTCTGCAAATATTTTCAGTTTAAGCAATCCAGCAATTTTCTTTGACCTTTTTTTGTTTGTCTCTTGTTTGCTGGGATGCAGGAATTCTAACGCCACCGTATTGGTTAATTTATTTAAAAGTCCAGGGAACTAAATCCTAAGTGAATTTAGAAGTTTGAAAGTTTCATCAAATATATTTTTGCTTAATGAAGCACTCCATAGGATTAGATAACTATCGTAATGAAGATTTGAACAGTAATGGCAATGTTTGACATTTCTGGATTACTTGTTACCTACTATCTACCCACTTAACCACTGTCACAGAGCTTACAGACAACTGTGGTAACTTAGGTACATACTTTAACTTCTTTGTTAAATCTATCAATGTATTATAAAAAAATGTTGCCCTTTTTTCCAGCCGCGTCCAACAAAAGGCAAAATGCGTATCCACTGTTTAGAAAACGTTGACAAGGCACTTCAGTTCCTACGGGAACAGAGAGTGCACCTCGAAAATATGGGCTCACACGACATCGTCGATGGAAACCCGAGACTCAATCTCGGTCTTATTTGGACAATCATCCTACGCTTCCAGGTAATATTTAGCTAGTTTTAGTGTATCTAAATATATTGGCAGCCTTTTGATACGTCCCACTGCAGGGCACAAAGTTACTAAGGGATTTCGCGTGGTGGCCATAATTCACCATGCGGACCCAGTGTGAATTGATCTATACACAAATACATGCTCCATTCTGCTTTTAATTCTGGAAATTGCGAATTTCTTCACGATGTTTTCCTTCAATGTTGAGCCAGTGATATTTTTTTAAATTCTGTACTAAGTTGATACTCAGTTGCACGGGCCTATTTGAACTCACGACCTAACGAATGAGAGTCGAGAATAGATCTTTTCTGTATCTGTATTAGAACATGGCAAAAGAAATGAGCGGCAAATTTAGTCTGTCAACACTCATTATAATCAGAAAAAACGACCATGATAAGTTAACGAAAGCATAAGTAACATTCAGACTCAGAAAATAAAAATAAACAAAGAGAATTTATTAATTCTTCTTAATTAATTCAAAAATCCAAGTTTCCAGTTTGATTTTAAATGATTTAAAAATTTACCAATCTTTTTTGTATTTTTTTTCGAATGCCATCTAAATACACTTGTGCCTTTATTTTAAAAGGAGGGCTATATGATAGCATTATTTAATTAATAGTACTCTTTAAATCTATCCAGATCCAAGACATCACGATCGAGGAGACAGACAACAAAGAGACAAAGTCCGCTAAGGACGCACTACTATTATGGTGCCAAATGAAAACCGCTGGCTACAATAACGTGAATGTTCGTAATTTCACGACTTCTTGGCGTGATGGATTGGCGTTTAACGCCATCATACATAAACACAGGCCCGATTTGATACAGTTTGACAAACTGCATAGGAGCAATCCTATTCATAACCTGAATAATGCTTTCAACGTGGCCGAGGACAAGCTTGGCCTTACCAAATTGTTGGATGCTGAAGGTGAGGAATTTTGTTAATAAATCCATTTTTTTTATGGCAGATAGTTCATCTTTTTATGCACTTTCTTTTCATAAATGGCAATGGTGCAATTAGCACATTCTGCCAGTGTCAAGTTTTCTTTGTAATTGAAGTCAAACAACACACATTATCAATGTCCAGTCACGTCGAAGCAAGTCAGGAGTCGCTCAGTAAAGTGATAGTAAATTTACTGAAGACAGAGACAGACTCCTTGGAAGCACACGAAAAGTGCAGTCATGCTTTTATTTGATTATCCCAAACATTATACACAAACACTAAGCACTTTGAAGGCAAAAATATTAGATCTGTGAAGACAACTGACTTTTAGGGTGTTGTTAGTGTTAGAAATGTCTTTTTGCCATAGTACAAAATAAGGAAAAACTTTACTTACAACCTCAAGTGATTTTTTAAAGAAATTAAACTATCTCTATTAAACCACAAAACCCACGCCCAAATACATAATTTTTACATTTGCCCTTATCTTAGTAGCACAACCTATCATTCATTGTAGACAATTTTCAAGATTTACATTTTTTCCCTTTGTATATAAAAAAATATCTATACATATAATAAAATCGTAACAAAGCTCTGTCTGTACATGAAATATTACTAATATGAAATATTATTAGGGTACATTTTATCCCGATCCGATACACATTTCTTACGTAAAAGTTAAATCACTTAAAAGTTCACGCAAACAAAGTCGCTGGCACCGCTAGTAATCGATATATTGTTTTTTTTTTCAGATATTGCCGTCGACCATCCCGACGAGAAATCGATCATCACGTACGTGGTTACATATTACCACTATTTCAGTAAGTTGAAGCAAGAAACCGTCCAAGGCAAGAGAATCGGCAAAGTTGTCGGCATCGCCATGGAGAATGAGAAGATGATGCAGGAGTATGAATCACTCACTAGGTCAGTGGAGATGCGTTAATTAATATACCTTTAATTTGAGGGGCAGAATGCACGCTGCAATCCTATGGCCGATGGGCGCGCTTGGGCCATGTTACCTCTCTCTCACTGAACACAACCTGCATTTCCCATTTTATCCCCTTTTTCTCAATGTACGTACGTGTTTCTGTAGTGAGTGAGATATGCCAGAGCCCATTCCCATCCCATCCTATCCTCCCCATTTTCCCAACTCCTTCTCCAAATGCATTCCTATATCTCCAAATCTTACAAGGTAACGCTTCCGAGGCGTGCCAACGTTTCTCATTTTCGACTAACGTTGGCATGTATCGCAGATGTCCATGGTCTACAGCAGTGGTTCTCAAACTTTTTAAATGACGGAACCCTTTTGGGAAGCAAAATACTTGATGGAACCCTACAATAAAACAATTATTTTTATAAGTGTATTCTATATTAATCAGCATAATAAAAGTACAATGTATCAGTTACTAATTATTATTTACTTCACCACTTGGTAAGGACAATAATAGAAAACATTAAAAAAGAAAAAATCTAACTAGTGGGAGGTATGAAACTGTTTTTTATTTTTCATCAATTGCTTGATATCAGGTTTGATGGAAGAAAGTTGGAGTCTCATATCAGCTTCGGCGTCCAGTCTATTGCGATATTTTGTTTTCGTGGCTGCGTAGGTAGAGAATCCTGTTTCGCACAAATATGTAGTTGGGAACGGGAGAAGAATATCCAGAGCCATTTGGCCAAGCATTGCATATTCATCTTGGATTCTGCACCAAAAATCATTAAGAGGCGTCGTTTTGAACAATGACTCCATACTTGAGTCGGTAAATATCAAACTCCAATATGTCCACCATTTACCAAAAAATGACATTTGTATACCGACGTATAGTAAAAAAAAAGAAGAACAGTCTGACGTATTTCATTTTCCAATAAGTCCACGTTTTTACTACAAAAACATTTGTCAAAAACTTACTTTCATTTCAAAATCTAGTAGGTCCCTAAGCATATTCATATCAAAATCCAACAAGTCCAAACGAACCAATCAGATCTAGCCGTCAGCCATTATGGCGGCCATTAGTGTTTTCATTCCCTGTGAACTTCGACGTCGCTCCCCAAATTAAATTAAATTTAATTGGTTTATATTAATAAAAATGGACTCAAATGTTAAAATTGTCGAACCTGATAAAGCAAGGAAAAGAAGTAGTATAACGACGCAGCAGAAGAGAGCCCAGAAAAAGCAGAAATTGTGAGTTAAAATTTCATAGTATCATTTGGCTAAACTTCCGTTGAGTGTAGGGTTGCCAGAGCGCAACCGATTTGGTATGACTTTGGCGCGCGATTATTTATTTTTGTCTGTTTAAGTTAATGTTTTAAACACTTGAATAAGTTAAGAGGGCATTTACGAAAATTAGTCAAATCATTAATTTTTTAAGAAAAACGTAGAATGCTGTATTCATCATCGAACCGCACCTAAATCTCAAATTTGTTAAGTGAAAGATTAAGTGTATGTGTATAATTATGTTCGTCTACTCCTGTTTTTGTCCTTTTGTTTGTTATTTTAGATTTTACTAACTAATTCTCACTCTCACCCTTAGACCCTGCTAATGCTGTTGCAAACCTGTAATTGGTGCATAAGCAGGAATGTGACTTTCGAATTGTTTAATTTGTTTATAATGAAATTGTTTATGTTACTGTTGGTGTGTCTAATAAATATAAATAAAAAAAATATAATTAAATAAAATGCGTTGCTTTCTTAAAAAGAACTTCATACGTCTTCTATAAAAATGATCAAGCTACGATTCTAAACTACAAAAATATAATTAAAGATTGGTCCATTTTTAAAAAAATAATTATTTATTAAAATTTTATTTTTACTTAAGTTCATTTATTGAAAACCCGAAACTATGTAAAAATAAAATAGTTTTAATTAATAATATAATAACGCATTTTATTTAATAATATTTTTTTTGTTAAGAAAGTAGTGATTTGACTAATTTTCGTAAATGCCCTTAAATGAATTTAACCCTCAACTGGTATTGCTAATATACGTTACATACTTGGTATTGGGGGTGAAAATTGACCCCACTGGAAAATGCTTAGTAAATCTCAAATAATTCTGATTTTCCTTATATTTTCTATTAAATCTAGTAAAACAACTTATAATCTAAACATCAAACCACATTTATTAGAATTTGAAATATTTCATTGTGCATTTTTTTTATCAGCCAACTACTTAGTTTTATAGGTTAATTTTAAAAGACGACTTTAGAAGTCCTTAATTTTAAAAAAAACTTAAAGATAACATAAAAAATCTCCTTATTGACGTTTTTCTTATACAGTCTAAATAACAAAAGAAAGGAGCATGGTTTAAGATCAATGAAAAATGAGAAAATAACGACATGAAATTCTTAGACAAATCACAACTAACTTAAACTTTACTTATAATATCTAAACTAAGTTAGCATTTGGTACACGTAACAGATTTGGCGGTATGGTCTTTAAAAATAAAATAAAAGCACTTGCTACACTTTTTTGTACATTTCTAGTCCTTCTTGCGATCACACAAGGTTGTCTGTAAGCAAATTTTGTTACTGTCCCAATTCCTCTTCTTCATTTTCTTTCAAAAATTTTCTATTTTTTTTAGGTCTATGGAAAAAAATTTATTTTCTTTTTGTCTAGCTTCTACAAATGGTTTTACTAACTTCATTCCAATATTCAGTATGCATTTATTCCTCTTCAAATGCTTTCCTGAATTTGATGCTTTTCACAAAACGTGACCATTAGTCACCGAAATGTTTATTATAACCGAAAATATAACGCAAGGTCAACATTGG
The DNA here is from genome assembly GCA_914767545.1 of Sesia apiformis. Classification (NCBI taxonomy): domain Eukaryota; kingdom Metazoa; phylum Arthropoda; class Insecta; order Lepidoptera; family Sesiidae; genus Sesia; species Sesia apiformis. The sequence goes on from OU611962.1 coordinate 5,827,213, forward strand.
GTTCTTCGTGCGACTGAATAATTTGCACATTTTTGATCCAGTGCATCAACACTGCATCAAAAATGTGCAAAAACGCGAATTCTTCCAACGTACGTCAAACCATTTCCTTTCAGTTTATCAAACAAGCTCAATGGATGAAAACCAATTATCACTAGTAATGTTTCTATTAGTCTTCAATATAAGTTCGACGATGATTATTTACTGAAAAAAATGATAGAACATTAAAAACGGATGTTCAATATTATGAACGTTCTTGGTGTCGGGGGTGATTTTTCACCCCTTGAGTGTACGTACCTCCGTTTCCAACAATGTCTCAGTGAGGCACGTTGGTTGCCTGTCGCAATTCACGACGTATTGAGATTACATAGACGCGCAAGAGTGTTGTCCATAGACTACAAAGTAAGGATGATAAATACGTTACAGTGGGGTGTTTTTTGACCCCACGATACCAGTTAAGGGTTCAGGTACGAATTTTGGGGGGGAAGAAATAGTTTCCTAATACAAGAGATGAATCAGCAAGTAGAATGGGATTTGTGGATGTAAGTAGGTAGGAGTTAGTTTTGGTCTATAGGAATTACTAGAAGCTTATTGGGATTGTAGGGATTATAATGGGAAACACTTAAACGTGTATGTTTTATTTTCAAGGTATTCAGCGACGGGATTGCCGAAAAAGCCATCTTGCAGACACAATTCCAAAACTTTTAAATGTATGTTACTCACAAGCAGAGACCTCTTTCACTATCATAAAAAACTTTATGAAAATAAATCGAAAATTGAGCAAGACAATTACATACTTAAATATATTACCGTCAAAAAAGTAAAACGTCTTCGTCCGAGAAAAGGAACCAAAAATCCGAGGGCTTTCGTAGTAAAATTTTATATCCCCAACAGCAATACTAAAGCTCTAATACCAGTATGTAAGAAGACTTTTGTACGAGGATCACGGCTAAAGTCATCTAGGGTAGAGGGTGTAGCTAAAAGACATTATGAATATGGCGGTTTAGCTAAAGAAAACAGAGGAGGCAATAGAAAAAAATTTGCTTTTGCCTCAAAAAGAGAAGCCGTAGAAAAATTTATAAAAAGTTTCACACCACTAGAGAGTCATTATTGTCGAGAACACATAAAAGTGCGGCAATATCTTCACCCCGATTTAAATATTAAAAAAATGTTTGTCATGTACAATGATCAGGCTTTACCAGGATTTGGAGTGCAACAGAGCTTTTTCCGAAAAATATTTAACACCCGTTTTAACATCGGATTTGGTAGCCCGAGGACCGACGTGTGTTCTACCTGCCTTCAATTAACTGAAAAAATTAAAGTTGAGACTTCACGAGCCGCAAAACAAGAACTCATAACTCAGCACAGAATTCACAAACTGCGCGCTAAACAGTTTTTCAAAATGTTGCAAGCGGAAGCCCCCGGTCTTCTTATAATGTCTTTTGATTGTGAAAAAAATCTACCACTGCCAAAAATACCTGACCAATCTACGTACTATTCCAGACAACTGTATTTATACAATTTTACAGTCGTTATTGGCACTTCACACGCATCCTTGACGCCTAATAACATCCATGCGTACGTTTGGACAGAAGACGAGGCGGCTAAAGGTTCCAATGAGATCTGTTCAGCTTTGTATCACTGCTTGAATATTGCAGATTTAACTGGTATTAGCAAAATACGACTGGTATCCGATGGCTGCGGCGGACAAAATAAGAATTCTACTATTATCACGATGGTTATGACATGGCTTCTTGAGATAACTACCAATATCAAAGACATTGAAATTGTCTATCCCGTAACAGGGCATTCTTTCTTGCCCGCCGACAGGGTGTTCGCCTTAATTGAAAAAGTTGTAAGGAAAAAAGAGAACATTATTATGCCAAGTGAATATATAAACATTATTGAAGAACACGCAACTATTCACAGATTTGTGACCCAAGTACCTGTATATGACTGGAAAGAAAAAACCAAAGAATTTTTAAAAGGTACTCAGACCTGGCATTTCCAAATCAGTAAATGTAAAAGAATAGTATTCAAAAAAGCTAATTCTAACAAAGTTGTCATTCGCGGTGAAATTTCTTATAGAAATGACACTTGTGATTATAAATCTTTGACAAAACGCGGAAAGAGATTTAATGAGTTAAGATTGAATTCTATACCAGCCGGAGTTCCCGTAAAAGCACCAAAATTGAATGATGTCAACAAACTTTTGACCAAACATTATGGAAATGAATGGCAAAACTTGGAAAAACTATCTTATTATAAAAATGTACTTACCAGGAGAGACATCGTAATGGACAGTGATTGTGAAAGTACAGTACGTCCTGGAGATATAGAGAACGAAGAAGTTCTTGATTTTGTGTGACTAAATTACGTACATAAGTACTTACTATTTTTTTATGTTGAACGCTCTACGTAAATAAATAAACAATTTATCTTTGCAAAAAAATCTTTTTATTAAAATTTTTATTTTATGTAATTATTTTATTTTTCCGTACTAGGTTGGTAACCCTAATGATGACGTCAGTCAATGACGGTTCGAAACAAAATGGAATATGTCCAACCATACATGTTATTCAAAATCAAGTGTGTCCATTGGTTTAATTCAGAATCCAGTATGTCCAAACTATTTTTATCGTGTTTGGCGTATTTTTAAAGGCAACCGTCAAATTTAAATGTTGCCAGGGGTAATAATTACCAAAGTAAAGTATATTGAATTTTATGCTCTAGACAATACCGCCGTTGGTAGGTGCAAACAAAAATACTGCCATACCTCTTTTTTACTTATCAAGGACATATTGGAGTTTGATATTTAGCGACTCACTTGTGTCTGATGACATTTCTAAAAGAGATTCATATATCTCATTTGACATGTTTTCAGGCTTTTCCAAGTTGGGTAAAAAAGGATTATGAATCCAGGAGTTCACTTTAATTTTTGTATTGTGTTCTTCGGGAAAATACTTTTCAAAAGATGCGCGCATCGAACTGAGATATTGGACCAATTCTTCAAACACATTATCTTCAAACATTTCTGAGTCGTTTTCGCTAACAAACTCACTGAGTAACGTAAAACTTTCTATTTCTTTCTTACCAATGCAAATGATCCAAAAATCTAATTTTCTTTTAAAAGCAGTTATTTTATTATAGGCCTGAAACACTGTTGTCTGTTTACCTTGCAACGATAAATTTAATTCGTTAAGTTTTTGAAAGATATCCGCCATAAAAGACAATCGGAACAACCAAGTTTTATCATACAAACGGTCCTTCAAATTAAAAGAAGTATCTGCTGAAAGAAACATTTGTAACTCGGCTCTAAGTTCAAATAGCCTTGTTAAAGTTTTTCCCCGAGACAGCCATCGCACTTCTGTATGGAGCAGCAGTGTTTTATGTTTGCTGCCATAATCTTCACACAATAATGAGAACAATCGGGATTGTAGTGGTCGTGATTTGATAAAATTAATTATTTTTACCGCTTCATCCATAACTAATTTTAGATTAGACGGCATTTGCTTCATCGCAAGTGCTTGTCTATGCAGAATACAATGACTGGAACTACAATTAGGCGCTTTATTTTTCATTCGTGACACTGCTCCTGCTGTTTTACCTGTCATCGCCTTGGCCCCATCTGTACAAATGTCAATGCAATTGTTCCAACTGAGATTATGTTCTTCAAAAAATATATTTATTTTATTAAAAATTTCTTCCCCGGTAGTGTTTGTAAGCAGCGATGAACACATAAGCATGTCTTCTTCAAAAGAACTTTTATATGGATATCTCACAATAACCAGCAGGATAGCCAAACCAGCGACATCAGTCGACTCGTCCATTTGCAAAGCGAATCGTGTATTTTGTAGACGTGTAACTAGTTCTTGTTTGACGTAGCTTGCCAGATCATGGATTCGTCGTGAAACAGTATCGTTTGATAGCGGAACAGTAGAAAGATGCTTTGCAGATTTTTCATCAAGCATACATTTTGTTATGTCTAATACACATGGTTTTATTAATTTCTCAGCGATAGTGTGCGCTTCACCTGCTTGTGCAATGCGATAGCTAACTAAGTATGATGCCTCCGTGGCCTTTTCGTTGGTAGTTTGTGTTACATGCATCATATTTTTTTGACTTTCTAATAACTGATCTTTTTTGCGAACAAAAAATTCTTTATTCTTGTCTTTAGTCTCGGGGTGTACGGTTTCTAAATGTCGACGCAATTTGGCAGGTGCCATGGAACTATTAGGAAGCAGTTTACTACAGAGCATGCAGAGAGGTGAGCCGTTGGAATCAACAAATCCGAAACTGATATAAGATTCATCATACTTCCTTTTTTTCGTCTTTGAAACCGTCGAGCTTGACGTCGTGGCACTCGTGGCATCATCTTCTGGATCGGTGATTGCTAAATTCTCCGCGCGCATTGCTTTTGAACATTCAGCGTCATTAGAAGATGTTGTTGGAACACGTTTAACACCTTTAAGCCAACGTTCCATTCTTCTTTATTTATAATGTTACAAGTCAGGATAGTGGGGTTTAAATAATGCACAATCGTTACTGCGTATAAGAGACTAAATTTAGAACCTACAGGGAAGAAATGTATAAAACTGAGACAACAGAATACAGCAGGCAGTAAAACAATGAACACTAGTTTCTCGCTAGCGAGCTTGTAAGTAGGTAGTAACTTATCGCTCCGAACGCTAATCATCAACTGACGACGCCAACGCGCGATCGCCGCTTTTATACTTAGTCCTAGACTCGATCTCAAATATTCTCGAAAATACTCGAGTCGGCACCTTTGATAAACAAAAAGCAAAAATAAAAACAGAAATTTAAAAATAGCGTTGTAAACAATATCGACTTTATCCTTTGAAGTTAGAGACGAAAGTCGCTAGTTGACAACTATAGCGTCTAATTCAGAGGCGGCTTTTATCAAAGAGACTGAGCGCTTACAAGTATACTACCCGCTCGTTTTAAGTTTGCCGCTGGCGATAGGTATGAGTGTATGACGTTCGAAATTTTTTATTTAATTGTAACAATAAAAATTGTGTACGTTAGATATTTGGGTAAAACTATGACACATTATAAGTTTTGTTGTCACGTGGGGGAGGGTACGCGCATTCCACAGACCGGCAAACTTAGAGCGAACGCGTTGTACAAGTATAAAATTGTTGAGACCAAACTTATGAGATATTGTACCAGCTAATGTAACACAAGCTTATACAAATACAAATAAATAAATAAATAACATTCATAGCGTTTTGTCTCCGCGCGGCCGCGGAGTCCGCACAGCCGCGGAGCGACCAGAGAGAGGTGTTTTGATTTTTTTATTTCTAAATTCTTGCGGAACCCCGACAGAGGTATCACGGAACCCTAGGGTTCCGCGGAACACACTTAGAGTATAGCTGGTCTACAGTATCCACTTACCATCAGGTGGACTGTATGCTCGTCTGCAGTCTTCTTCCATAAAAAAAGATACAAGTTTTACTATAATCAAGATTGAATTAGTTGTTTTATAAAAATTATAACACGAATCCCTTGTGATAATGTTATTAGTGATAATGTAAAAAAAATATTAGTTTTAGTAAGTAAAATAAATTACTGGGGATTTTAATAGTTTTTGGGAAAGGGGTTTACAGTAATAATTGGTATATTGTTACAGCGATCTCCTGCAATGGATCGAGCGCACCATCGAAGCCCTTGGTGACAGAACATTCGCTAATTCGCTCGAAGGCGTCCGTCAACAACTGGTCCAGTTCGCCAACTACCGCACCGTTGAGAAGCCTCCCAAGTAAGTCTTTTATATTGAAATTCAAAGGTTTTTTTTAGTTTTGTTTAAATTATACTCTGTGCTATTGAAGAGTAAAGCACGGCTTGGCTCAACAAGGCTTCTTACAAAAGAGAACAATTAAAGATAAAGGTATAGGTAAAACTTGATAGGTAAGCTGTTATCAAGATGTGTCTACTCATATGTTTTATAAAGATGTTAAAGCGACGATAGAGACTATAAAGTAAGATTTATCTAGTTTGGACTCTCATTCTTGAGTTGAAACCCTGGCGCTTACCACTGAGTTTTCTCTTAAGTATGAATTTTTAAATTATCACTAACTCGGCGGTGAAGGAAATCACCGTGAAGAAGAAACGCATATGATTGAGAATTAAAATCTAGATCATGTGTATTTGCACTAGGCCCGAAATGTCAATTATGGTCTGAATTGGGCTATAAAGCTGTATGTAAATAAATGAATGAAACTGGTCTGCTAATACTTTGATTAATAAAATATATGTAAAAATGATTTTATATTGTATAACAATTCAACAATTTCTTACGCAAATGGACCAATAAATTTGTAATCGTTTATCAATATTTCAGGATGCATTCCATCCTCTTCCATCTTCTTAATAGAAAAAGAGACATGATTTACATTGTCAAAGAGCGATAATAGAATGTTTGGTACATGACCTTAGTGAGCCATGTTTATCTCATGTTCTCATTTCATAGAGTTACCGTCAATCTTATTATATCTCATTTAAAGGGTCTGCCAATCGAGCATTCACACAAATATAAACTCCTTGGCATAAAACGACTTATTCAATAAGCAGTTAGGATGCGCCGACCGCAAATGTAACCTATTCTTTCAATAAGAGTAAGAACCATGAATTTTGAATCCACAGTAATAACTCTTTACGAACTTAATAAATTGTATCGTATCAGTTTGTAATCGTACGAACGCTCGGTTGGACAATGTTTTACAAGATATTTTTTTATTGACAGATTCGTTGAGAAGGGCAACTTGGAGGTTCTCCTATTCACCCTCCAGTCCCGCATGAGGGCTGCCAACCAAAAGCCCTATACTCCTCGCGAAGGGCGCATGATTCATGACATCAATCGCTCCTGGGAAAGACTGGAAAAGGCTGAACACGAAAGGGAATTAGCTCTTAGGGAAGAGTTGATTAGACAGGAGAAATTGGAACAACTTGCTGCCAGGTAAGAATGAACTCTGTGTCTCTTCTCTTAGTCTAATATTCTTTGTTAATATCTTATTGCTTACCATATCAATTACGTATTGGAACAGTGGAAAGCTTTGCAATAGATCCTTAAAACCACAAAAGTTGAACATAAAATATTTAGTTTTTAGACTATAAAAAATAATTGTTTATTTGTTGGCATAAAAAATTGTTGGCATAGTTGTTATAAAAAATAATAAATAATTTTATTGGCTTATGAAAAAGTTAAAAAGTCTTTAAAAGATATTGACTTCTTAGTCAGACAAAACTACATAAGTTTCAAAATTGAATAAGGCAACATCAATTATAGTGTGGAAATATAGATTTGATTCTTGTATTATTTCTATTATTTTCAAAATTAGAATTATTATTATATTTTATTTCATAATAAATAGCCCTTAATAAGTGCAAGTTTAACATTGTATCTTTTTTTAAATTTTTACACAAAAAAATATAACACAAAAATGTGTTAAATTATTTTTTTCGATCTCTTGTAAACATTGTGGTGTTTTTGATCATAAATTGCTTCCTGATATTTGTTCATAGCCGCGTACTCATATACCTGATGTTTGTTTGTTTGGACATAATGATTCTGCACATAGTAAAATAGTTTCACCCTTTTGTATGTTTTACTATTATTTCAAATAAAAAATGAAGTTAAAAAACTAAAACCCGACCACGACTTAAAATGCCCTTTCAAAAGTTGTAAATAAGATTTCACTGTGTATATTAGAATAGCACTAAAAATATACCGAATATTTTCGTATTATAAAATCTACATAATCCATTCTTAACAGAACATTGTTCTTTGTCATTGTCCATGAAACGAGATGAGAAAGGTTTATTATGATAGGGCATTAAATTGTAATATTAATTGATTGATTTAATTATAAAGGACATTTTAAGGCATAGTCAGGTTTTCGTTTTTTTAATTCAATTTTTTAAAATTAATTTTGGTCTCCGCAATCAGCACTCATGCACACATTGTCTTGTGCATAAGGGATATATGATCTTAATTCGCCATGCTGGCCAAATGGGTTGGGAATTACACGATGAAGCATACACCAAGTTTTAATGCCGCCGGTTGTACTTCTAATTACTTGTAGTTTGCATTTCTCTGTATGTTATTGGTGTACCATAAAGTATATTGGCCATGAATAATTTCGTAATGATTTCCATTAAAATTCCATTTCAAACTTATCTTTGCCACTTACAATATATGAAATACTAATAATCTATGTAATGTTTATTTTCAGGTTCAACCGTAAGGCCCAGATGCGTGAGACATGGTTGTCTGAAAACCAACGTCTAGTCAGCCAGGACAATTTCGGGTTTGACTTGGCTGCAGTTGAAGCGGCTGCTAAGAAACATGAAGCTATCGAGACCGATATCTTCGCTTATGAAGAAAGAGTTCAAGCAGTTGTTGCAGTATGTTCTGAACTTCAGGCTGAGAGGTGAGTAACTGAGTAATGGCTCATTTACACAAGGAGTTTCTCAAAGGGGAGTTTCTCAAATATCGGTCAAAAACTAGTAAAACAATCACCATCTGATCACTGTTATTCCCGTTATCATCAAGTTTTTATCATCACGTGAACAGTTGTAGGCGAGAATGTATGTAGTTTAGTCGAATACGAGAATCGTAAATAATATTCTCGCCCAAACCGTTCGAGAAACTCTCCTTGTGTAAATGTGCCTTAAGTGTAGCCAGTCCTTTTACTGTTCACTGCTGGAAACGGACCCTCCATGCACATTGTCTCATGCATGAGGGATGTGTATGACTTTAAAATGTCATACTGTCAGCTGGCCTAAAGGTTACATCTCTTTCGTTACCTTACCGTACGAAAGAATGAGCGATGACAACTTTTATATTATTCCTCCGTTCCAATCTTCAAAATTATCTTTTTTTAAAGATACCCAAAGGTTGTCTGGCAGAGATCGCCTTCAGCGATAAGAATGCTTTTTGTGCATTTTTATTTTGTTTTCGGTGTGAAATAAAGAGTTTTACTTATCTTTTTTTTGTTAGTCTAAATAAGAACTATCCATTAGAAAAGGAATCAGAGTGCCGTTCAATTATGGCCACTGTACCATTTTATTTGAAACCCATTTAAGACTGTTGTCTGTGAGGGACAACTGGCTCCTATGATACAGGTTTTTTTTATTGGAAAAAGGCAGCAGACGATCATACAGTTCACCTGGTGGGTGGTAAGTGAATATTATCGTCTATAGACATGCGCGATACATGCCAACATTAGTCGATTGTCAAATGTTGGCTCGCCCCTGGATGCACTGCCTATCTTTGAAGATGTAGGAATGGATTTGGAGAAAGGGTTGGGAAACTGGGTAGGGATAGGATAGTATGTGATGGGAATGGGCTTTGGCATATCTCACTCACTACCGAAACACGTACGTATATAGAACTATGATAAAGTGGGAAATTATTATTATTATTTATTTATTTAATTTTTATTTAAAAACTTTATTGCACTTAATCATACAAAAGGCGACCTTAATGCCTGGAGGCATTCACTACCAGCCAACCTTCGGGTAGAACAGAGGCACGTTGGGAGTTGCAATGAAATGTATAAAATAAATATAACTTTATGTATTAGGATAGCAACTTACTCTGATGCGCCCATATCAATACATTTGTGTTGCCTTCTTTCTGTCTAAACAGTTTTTGAATTTATTCACTTCGTGTGGCGGCAGATTATTCCATGAGTTGACCACTATTTGATAGGAAGTGCTTGTAGGGATTGTAGGTAGCGATAGTTAGCATTAACATTAAAGCAAGTCCTCTCAGTATCTCGTTTGCTTTAGTATTGTATATATAGTTCAGCTGCTTCATAGTGGTGTTGACACCATAGTGGTTGTTGAGAATCTTGTTAGTTTCGATTAAATCTCCTCTATCCCTACTTTCCTTTAGACTAGCTAAGCAAAGAATGCAATACATTTCAAGGTAGTCTTCTCTGAGAGATTTAACGATACATCTGTTGTACATATAATGATAATATGAGTGGAGTATTGAGTAACAACTCGACGTTTGTCCGTGTGATTGTAAAGGTACCACGACATAGAGCGCGTGATGGCGCGCCGCGACAACGTGCTCCGGCTGTGGGCGTACCTGCTCGAGTTACTCAGGGCCCGTCGAGCGCGGCTCGAGCTCTCGCTGCAGCTGCAGCAGAACTTCCAGGTAATGTTTTCTTCCAGGACGAGTGTTGGAATGAGTTCTTGAGTCTCAAATTATAATTTAAACAAACAAATTAAACTGTTGAAAAACTTCAATGATTGTTTCCGGGCATACTTTGAACATCTATATTTTTGACCTGTATTTAAACGAGCAGCAATAACATACTAAACGGCCATCAAATCATGATCAGCAAAAGAAACTATTTTTGAATAACTGAAATAAACAATTTTTAATTACTAAGAATGTCAACACAAAGTCGATGGAGACTTTTATATCTTTATTATCCCAAGCCTAACCCACTTTTAAATTTGCTGTCACTTTCAGTATTTTACTGCTCATTTAAGTACTTAAGCTAATGTGACATTAAGGATGCGACACAAAAATATAGTTTTTGTGTCGCATCCTTAATGTCACATTGACAGAAGTCTTCTTCGCTCGTCCCTTTACCGCATTTGTTACGTGTAGTGAAAGTGGACATTTCATTGTGTTAAATAACAATTAATAATTAGTATTGAATTAAATAACTGTTGAAAGCGCAGCGCAGCCGTCGTATACCCTGCTTGCCCTTATCCGTAGCCAATAGAAGCAAGTGGCGATCAGCTATATCGCAGTGCAAACATTGTTTAAAAATTGACTCTCACTTACAACATGAGGAAAACTACAGTGGGGACTCGATGATCTGGACCCTTATACGGATACCCGATTATCCTGACTTTCATCCACGACCGATAATAAATATAATTGAATTTTTCAAAAAAAGTGAAACTGTCCATAAATTGGTCGATAAGTAAGGAGTAGGCACTTCTAAGATATCAGATGTAAAGATGAACGCCGATTATGTTATGAAATGGCTTGTATTTAAATCGGCAGTAAATCATGACCAAATATAATCAAGAAACCGAAAAATTAACTTAGGAGGAATTTAATACATTGCGTATTTTTCTTTATTTTAAGAAGCTGAATATTGTATTCGTTTGTTTGAAATAAATTCCTAGCATTATTTAGGTACCTATAAGTCGTTTTTTCTTACAAATTCAATTATCCGGCTTTTCGATTATCCGAATGACCTACAACAGCAATTAGCCCCGTTAATCGAGTCTCTACTGTAGTTACAACTAGTTGTTGAAACTACAACCCCTACAACAACACACGGTTGTAGTAGAAAGAAAGAAAAATGATTTATTTTCCTTCTACAGTGACATGTCCAAACAAAAGTTATAAAAAAAAACATAGCTACAATTACAAAGAAAATTTATCACTGTAACAGGAAATGGGTACCTGACTCAGCATGATGCTGCAGCATACATTGCACCGCTGATATTCTGTCAGATCCCTGTCACGGACGGACGTCAGTGCAGCGGATAAAGAACAGTAATAAAAATAAAAATAAACATTAAGTTAATTAAAATATACTTACCCATACATAATGTAATTAGCTACAACTAGGTGTTGGACAAGCAATCCATTTGGTGGTAAGCAGATGCTGTTGCTCATGAACTTCTGCATTACATGCCAACCTGTACTGCTTATCTTGGGTAGAGACTCCGATAGAGTGGCTGTAACGCTGGCAGCCCCCTAATGGTAAGTGGTCACCGCCGCCCATCAACACCTGTAACATTAGGAGGCATGCCGGTCCACTGCGGATCTTGTGGAATTCTGTTTTGTACAGGAAATGCTGTATATCCTGGACTCGATGGAAGAGATCAAGATGCGTCTCCTGACCGATGATTACGGGAAACATCTGATGGGAGTGGAAGATCTATTGCAGAAGCACGCTCTCGTTGAGGCTGATATCAACGTGCTTGGAGAGAGGGTCAAGGTAACTAACTACCCACAATATTTAATAAGAATTTGCTATTCTTCTCAGTTATGTGACGATTGATATATTGTGTAGTTTACCTGAAAAACATAATATATTCTAAATTATATTTGTGCATTTTACGACAAATTCTAACCTATTGTTAAAAAATATAATTTTCAAAACTAAGATTCGATTATGCAGTTTAAAATAAGTTTTTCAGAAAGAAGCCCTTTATTTGTCGTAATCGCACCTATACAAACTGATGATTTAGGGAAGTAATTGTTTTTCCTCCTACTTGCTCGGCAATGGCTTCATTATTTTAAAAAAGGAATACGTCAATCGGCTCTTTTCCGTACGCACGCCAGCAATTTCCAACACGACAATAATAGAGATTGCTGGACTAGAGTAGCGAGGTTATTTTTAGTGCACACTAACATAAATTAGGTTTTTTTAGGTACACGATATTTATTATTATAAAGGCTGAATGTGCATTTCTTTTCAAAAGTTTAAAAAAAGAACAAACACCGCGCGCAGTCGAATTGGCGGGAATGAAAATCAGATACCTACTCTGTATTGTGGATGTTATTTTCTCATAAGGTTATCATAATTTTAAGTTGTCTAATAAACAATGAGTACTAGTTCGTTGGAAGGTGAATTAGATTTAACGCCACCAGACATAACTGAAGAAGCAAAAATATTTTCTGAAAACCTGTTACCACCGAAATCGAGAGAAAAATATGAAAAGGCATATGAAGATTTCATCAAGTGGAAAACTGAAAAAAAGCGAATTCTTTCTCGGAAAACTTCTGTTTCTTGAATTGATTTGTTTATTGTTTCCTCGAAAATTAGAGAAAAGTATTATACAATTCTCGGCCGAAATAGCAATTAACGGCCTCGTTTATTTAAAAAAGACTCGGCTTCGCCTCGTACTTCCAGTATTACTCGGCCGTCAATTGCTTTATTTCGGGCCTGGACAGTAATGTACTATTAAACTCTTTTTATGTCATACGACGCGGCAGACAAAATTCAAACTGTTATTTGGCGGGAACGAATAATGTTAGATAGATAAAATTCGTTATTGCACACCAAAACAAGACAGTAACTGACATTGTAACATATGAATTACACAAAAGGCGGTCATAACGCAAGTGGCGATCGCTGCTAGACTACCTTTGGGTAGAGAGGAAATAAATAATTTAGTCACAGATAGATGGTGTACAGTATACATAATGTAATGTTAAGTAAGTAAGTACACAGTATTACACACCAAAGAATGCAGTGAAAGTGGCACAAACACAAAGTTTAAATAAATAGGTATACAAAAGGTAGGCTAAAGCGATGACTTCCAGACAACTTTTGGCCGGGAGGAGATGTGTACGAACACAAGAATAATTGGTTGATAGTGCACATGTTATAATTATTAGAAACAAACTATAGACGATGATAGTCAAGTTTAGGATGGAAGAGTCTTTAATTAGTGTTGCTGTACAAATAATATAATATAAATCACTAATTAATATCTTAAGGATGAAGAATGTGCGTCCGTTGTCATTGAGTCACTTTTCCGAACTGTCAGCCCGTGTGTAGTATATGTTCGGTTTGACATTTCAGCGACACAATTGAAAACTGATTTTGGAAGCAAACATGCCGGCCGGACGGCACCATGTACTATTAATTAATTTGTTAGAGCGCTACAAAATAATGTTGTTTATTTTGTCAGGTGGTTGTAGGACAGTCTCAACGATTCTTAGAGCAAGAGGAGGGTGGTTACCGTCCTTGCGATCCCGCTATCACCGTGGAGCGTATCCAACAATTGGAGAACGCTTATGCGGAGCTCGTACACTTGGCTGTCGAGCGCAGGTGCGTCACTCATCATTATCATCATGAACGTCATCGTCATCATCGTCGTCATTATTATCAACGTTATCATCAATGTTACAAGATATATCAAAATCACTGTTTTCTATCTGGATGGTGGTAGAAATACGTAGGAATTTAATGAAATCATCTCAATACATAACGAAGAATGGAGTTTAATGGAATGAGTTTAATGCATCTTATTACACCCACTGTTTCCCATCCATCACATTATTATCTATTTATAAATATCTTAAAGTAGGCAGCGCATGCCAACATTTTATATTTTTGACTGATGGCGATATGTATTGGCTATGTTCAAGAGCAACAGTGTCTCTGACGAAAACTCATCATTCTGTTATACTCCCCATTACCCATTACTTTTTTTACAATAATGTACTCCTAAACTTCCAAAAGTATGCAACGCCTCCAGAGGCATACCAACATTTGTCATTTTTGAGTGATGTTAACGTGTACGGCGTATGTTCATGAGCGACATGGTCCACTCTTCAGATGGAGTGTATGCTCGTCTTTTTTCTATAAAAAAATGGGCATATATTTAAAAACAATTTCAATGTCAAGTGATAAATGGTATCATATTTATAGGAAGCGTCTTGAAGACAGCCGCAAACTATGGCAGTTCTATTGGGATATGGCCGACGAAGAGAATTGGATCAAAGAGAAGGAGCAGATTGTGTCTGTCGACGACATCGGGCACGATCTTACAACCGGTAAATATTTTTTTTCTCTTTATTTCTCTGACTATACAAAGTAACAAAATTATGTTGACAAAAAATATGTAGAGATCTACTGCAACCTGTAAGATTTATGTGTAGATGACGAGCCGTTTATTTAGTAAAATATGTTAAGTATTTATATTTAGGTTAGTGAAAAGGGACTTAACTTTGCCCATCTTATTTGTTTTTGTTTATAAATGCTGGAGTTCAGTTAGCAATTCGTTCAATATTTATAGATACGTATATACATACATATATAGAAAAATTAATACATATTCTAAATACAGAAAGAACTAAGGAACTAGTAAACATAAAGAAAAAATAAAGGAAAAAAAAATCGGTAGTATGGGAACTGTCAATCTGTAAGATAGTGTAAAAAGTGAACGTATTATTCCAGTGTATCTGCTGATCTCTAAACACAAGGCTTTGGAAGCGGACGTTCTAGCGCACGAACCGCAGCTGATGGGCGTCGCCGCCGTCGGCGATGAGCTCATTTCTCAAGGACACTTCGGCGCGGATAAGATACAAGTACGTTTATAATACGACATTTTAATGCAGATTATTACACTGTGTAAAGTTGCAATAAAGAGCTTATAATAAATATCTTCCATGTCCGAATTTTGTTGGTCGATATTGTAAGTTTTACGATCGTCAGAATTGTTCGATATCTGTCAAATGTCAAAATTATTTGCAGCAATAGCGATTCATTAGCGATTTTTACTCAAAAATTCCATACAATCTCGAAAGGGTTTATTGGCATTTTCATTATAACAATATAAAATTTATTTTGTGGTAATAAATAACAAAAAAAATATAAATCGAGTGAATGTGACAAACACCTATAAATCTTACTTGTAATTCTTGTCTATTATAATGTCTATTATAATAGATAACAACTTCTTAAATCAAGACCTCGGTAAATAAATGTCCACGTCTCAGTGCCATTGTCGGCAGCGTTATCATTGGTAGAATTATAACTTATGACGACTATTGCATTCATTGAAGAACATTGACCTAGTGTTTTAAAAATGAGCACTGAACGCCGAGCGTTGCGTCAGCGCTAAGTAATTTATAAGACTTGAACGTTAAACGTTTACTTTCAACTGTAAGGCTCAAGTCTAATGCTCATAAACATTTGGCATTCGAGTCTTAAAGAATCATTAACATTGACGTAGCGCTCGACACCAAGCGCTTGTTTTTACATTACTACTTTGATCGCAGTTTGACTACAAAATATTAAAATTTGAAGGACCGTCTCCGCGACATTCTATCCCAATGGAATCACCTATTGGACGTGGTGTCGCTCCGCAAGAACCGTCTTGACGCGGCCGTGCGATACCATCAACTGTTTGCCGACGCCGATGACATCGACCACTGGATGTTGGACACGCTCAGGTGAGGATAGATGTTGATTTAATCCGGCTCGAAGGACCAAATTGCGAGTCAAATAAACAAATGTAACTACATTTGTCCCATATGGATCTAGATGTCTTCAAGCATATTAACCTTTAATATTCTATTGCATTAAATTGCATCTAGACCCATATGGGACAAATGTGCTTAGATTATTAAGGAAGAAAATTCAGGAAGATTGTTTGTGTACTGCACATTTATTCAAAACTTTCTATAGATGTTGTTTTTAGAACGGTACAAGTCAAATTATGTGATTGTTACAAAGCAATGTCTTTCTTACAGATTGGTGTCATCAGAAGACACTGGTGTGGATGAAGGTCAAGTTCAAAGCTTGCTGAAAAAGCACAAGGACGTCACCGACGAGTTGAAGAATTATGCCAATGTCATTCAACAATTGAAGCAACAGGTATGTTATTATTATTTTTAAACAATAAAAATATTCTTTTTTACGACTCCTCCCCTTAATATTATTTCAATTACGCTTACACTAAGTTACAGTTGCAATTTTAAGATTACAGATAGGTTGCAGCTATGGTATAGTTCGTTCTGTTTTAGTCATTTGATCAGCGATTCTCTAAAGGTTTATCAAATTAAACCTAAAAGAGCATTATTCAGATTGACCGGACGTCCTTTAAGTCTTACCATTATAATTAAAGTATACACTTTTCGAAAGAGTCCAAACTGTACATTCTTTTCTGAAGACACAAGAGTCTAAACTCTTTTCTAAAGATATACAAGGTCCAAACTACTATTTTCTATAAACATAGATTCCAAGTTGTACACTTTTTTTTAAAAGACCATAGCACCCAAACTGTACGTCCTTTTAAAGACACATATGGTCCAACATTTTATATTGTTAATCCGAGTCTAACGCGTAAAATTAAAGGCTTTTGTTTACCTTTTATTTCTACTCGACATTTCGGCACGGGTTACACCGCGGTTTACGCGTTTAGACCCGATTTACAATATTAAATGTGTACAAAACGTGAAGGATTAAAAGGGTATATATGGCCCAAATTGAAAGTGAGCCCCTTTCGTAAAGCATATTATTTATCGGCCATTTTCTCAATATACCAATTCTTGTCAACAGGCAAGTGAACTAAGCCCCTCAGATGCTAGTAGCACAGAAGTCCGCGACCGCTTGGCAGCAATTGACGCGCGTCACGGCGAATTGGCTGAACTCGCTCGTTTGCGCAAACAGCGCTTACTGGACGCGCTCTCACTATGCAAGCTGCTGGCCGAGGCCGACGCCGCCGACCAGTGGATCGCGGAGAAAGACCGCATGTTGGATACCATGTTACCCCCGAAGGACATTGATGATGTCGAGATCATGAAACACAGGTGAGCAGTGTATGTAGGTATCGTGAAACGGCTACAGTGCACGCTCAGTGTCAGCGCAAGTTCGCACTCGCCGGCGTCTCGCACGATATCAACGCTTGATGTCTATTTGACGTTATTTGACGTCTATTTGACGTTTTTTAATGTTATGAGTGAATAAATTAAACACTCTAAATACAATTTTGCGACTCTGTCCATGTAATGTTTTGCCTCGCCCCGTCTTAGCAGATAATGCCATGAGTCCATGAATTTTATATGTGGGGCAAGTGCAAAACTAATATAACTAAATAAACACTGATAACACATTTAAAAATGATAATAAAAATCACTCGAATAATTAACAGGTGATCAGTGATCCAATCACGTCATAGGCAATAAGTTAGATAACTTTTAAGTCGACTGTCACACTGATATGACAAAAGAACTAAAAACACCCTGTACAAAATCCAATCTAAACAACGTAAACACTAACTGTCATTTTTTCACTTTATAAAACGAGTTCGCGCAAGCGAGACGGTAATATTGTCATTATTGACACACTTCACGGCAAATTTTGTCACATTCCTAGCAAATTCCTTGACCGGGCGCTCAAGAGTAGTCGCGTACTATACATACGCACGAGACTCTTGATTATATTTATATCCATCCTCATACTCTTGGCAGTTCAATGATTCCTTGTGGCAACTTGTTCTTTTTTATCTCAAGTTATTTTTTTGTTTACAGATATGACGGTTTCGACAAGGAGATGAACGCAAATGCCTCTCGTGTGGCGGTAGTCAACCAACTGGCTCGTCAATTAATCCATGTAGAGCATCCTCAGGCGCCCAAGATACAGGAACGCCAGGCCAGCCTCAACCACGCCTGGAGCGCGCTCAGGGAGAAGGTGAATCATACTACCCACTCCCCATCACATCCATTTCTACCCCACCCCGTTATAGCGTACCCTCAGTGGAATAAAGCCGAAAGCCGAAAAAGTAAACTTTCAGGAGAGCAAATAAGTTTTTATTATTTCTCTAAAGTTTTTATAAATATCATCAAAATAATAAATCCTAATCATTATTACTATCTGTGTTGATATTTTTATGCTTATTATTTCGAACGCTTACCTTTTTTTTTATAAAAAAAATATGTTTACAAAATGAGTAAAACTAATTTTTGGCCATAATTTTCTCAAATTTGGTTTACATTTATGAAAAATATTTTGTGTTCTTTTATGAATACAATATCGTTACATAAAGATCTTTCTATCTTTCAGATTCAGATTATTTATTTGCCCGAGTACAGGTTACAATGGATGTTGTACATATTAATTGAGTCCATACATTTATTTGAATTATAAGCATTTTACGGCAAATGGATCTTCTCTTCGCTGAGTAACGTCATTTATTTATTTAATTATTCTTTAATTTATTTATTAACTTTGATAATTACAGGTGAAGAAATGCGACAAGTACAATGGTACAGCCTATGGGCATACAAGGACTTGTCATTCATATTAACAGCACTTATAATAAAATTACAGCAAAATATTAAAATTAAGTATAAAATGTTGAATGTTTATAATGGTTTTCTTTTGTCAGGCGGAAGGCAAGAAGGACGACCTGAAGTCTGCACAGGGCGTGCAGACGTTCCACATCGAGTGCCGTGAGACCGTCTCCTGGATTGAAGACAAGAAACGCATTCTTCAACAAACCGATGACCTCGAGATGGACCTCAACGGTACTGTACACTACATCATACTGCTTATACCAACACATAAAAACACCAGTATCACCAGCATCTTTGTGATATACAAGGGAAACATTGATATTTTTTTATACATTATCATTTTATAAGAATAATTTGTATTATCTTTGAAATAAATAGGTAAGCATTTTAAAAATATAACGTTTATTCGAAATGGTCACCATTTGCTTTTATATAATCCTTTAAACGTTGTGGTCAGTTTTCGATTGAAACACGCGCCCTTTTCATGAGAAAATTGGCAACTGCCACCCTTATGGAATGTTTTATGGATTCAATATTATCATGGTGTTTAGAGCATGCCATGCTTTCTAAAACAGACCATAAATCATAATCGAGCGGATTAAGATCAGGACTAGATGACGGCCAGTCTTCAGCTCTAATGAAATCGTGAATGCGCCTTACACCACGCGCTCGATTTCATACATTTTTTATAAAACTACGTAGACCCTCCTGTAATCCGAGACAAACGTTTCGCAGGGCAGCGGATTATCGAATTTTCCGTACCAAGTCTTGATTCTTATGGTTATGTGTAGGCGTAATGACTCTCCAACGTCGTCTCTCGGGCATGGAGCGCGACCTCGCCGCGATACAAGCCCGTATCAGTTCATTGGAATCCGAGGCAAATGCCATTGAGGAGGAGCACCCCGAGGAGGCGCAACTCACGAGAGAGCGCGTCAAGCACATCACTCACACATGGGATCAACTCACGCAGATGGTGAGTCTCCCATGTACTTCGTGTCACTATACATTTTGTCACGGCCAGTGCTGGACGGGATTGAGGGGTGGGGGGGGGGGGGGGGGGACGCTACGGGGCCTCTAAGCCCGAATATTTAAAATTTTATCTCTAAAATTTACAAAATTTCTCGCCTTGAGACTGAAATAGCCCCCGAGCCCCAATAACCTTAATCCGACACTGGTCACAGAATAAATTACCGATATTTTAGGGAATGTTATACGAAAATCCTTGTAACCGCATTCCTTGTCAGAGTACCACTAAAAGTAACTGGCAAATAGTTAAAACCATAATTTTGATTCTTAGTGTCTTGGCCATAAATTTGTTTTCTGATACATAAATGCATAGAGAGAGCTATTAAAACTACGTATTCTATGCTTACTTTACTTTCCAGATGACACGTAGTCCGGTTTGTTTTTGTTCTCTACTACAGCAGCGAATTTTTTTCACACGTCTATTACGTGTATAGAAGAATAAATCAGCTTCTAATTCTGTGAAACAAAAAAAGTATTTCTAACTTTGAAGTCTCTTGTTGGTACACTGCGTGATGGATTAATAATTTATGATCAAACAGAACGATCTGTTTGTAGATCCTACTGGACCCTTCGCAATATAAAACTGTTACATCATTTGTATAGCAATATCGCAATTTTTTCTAGCTTTGACTAAGGTAATAATTATTTTTTGGTTTATATTACTATCTGATTATATTTTTCTGCAGCTCAAAGAGCGCGACGCGAAATTGGAAGAGGCGGGTGATTTGCACCGCTTCCTTCGATCCGTGGACCACTTCCAAGCCTGGCTCACCAAGACACAGACAGATGTCGCTTCAGAAGGTAAATAACACACTTGGTTACACTTCATGGTAGTTGGACATGTCACGCGACATTTATCAACACGCGATACATACTTTCAAAAGTAGACGGCGAAAGAATTAGGCCTCAATTATCTTCAAATATTTATGTTTTTTTTTTTTTACCATCTCCTTATAAAGTAACTGTTAACAATTTGATACATAAATTATGTTCCAATTAAACTATTAAAGCTGATACTGAATTTCTGATAAAGTATCAGGAGCTGGTGAGAAAGTTCCTTAGAAGTGGATTTGGGAAAAAGATTGGTAGGATGGGGAACTAAATAAGAATAGACTCCATAATCGAATGACTATAGATAAACAGAATAGACAATTGAATGCTCTCATATGCTATCATGTTACTTGTTATTAGAGCTGTAGGCGAGGGACACATAGTACACACACACATTGACACAGTCATTGACGGTGTAATGAAAAGAACTATTCCAATATTGTGTCCACTGGACAATTAGAGTGGATAAAAATCAGTGATTTCCTAATTGAATTGTAAAGCATAGAAATGGTTCATCGTTTACATTAGGAAAAAATAATTTATATTGGGTTTTTTACATCATCTGAAATAACATATACATACATATATATATATATATATATATATATATATATATATATATATATACGATAAGTCAAACTTTTTGGCAGGGGGAGAGTGCACGCTCCAATCCAACAGCCGCTGGGCGCACTGTACTGGCCACGTTACCCCTCTCACACAAGACTTACCTTGAAATGTACTGCATTTCCCACTTTATCTTATTTCCCTAATGTACGTACGTGTTTCGGTAGCGAGTGAGATGTGCCAGAGCCCATTCCCATCCTATCCCTCCCCACTTCCTCAATTCTTTCTCCAAATCCATTTCTATATTTCCAAAGGTAGGCAGCGCATCCGGGGTCGTACTAACGTTTGTCATTTTCAATTAATGTTGACATCTATCCCGGATCTATGAGATTCGCGTCTATGAGCTGACATCTATGAGCGATAGTATCCACTTACCATCAGGTGGAGTGTGTACTCGTCTTTCGCCTTCGTCCATAAAAAAACAACTAAGTTTTAGAACTGGCTACTGTCCAATACGATAGAAAAATCAAATTCCAATTTTGAAAATGGAACTGCTTCGAAAAGCAATAAAGCAACTTCCACTTTAGATATGATATTATTTTTGAGATTCTAAAAACTTTCAGTGTCACCCACATATATACAATATTTACCCATGTACGCTAAATTAATTTAAGAGTTTGCATTTCAATCAAATATTAAAGGACGTAGTAGTCTTTGGTCGGCGGTATTGTGAATAAAGTTAAATACAACATACAAGCAGACATGATTTGAATTACTATATACATTAAGCTATCGCGGACACCAACCTAATCCATACCGATTATAATAGTACACATTCTAAATTTAATAGTCGGTGTAAAATAAATATTCGCACAGTAAACCCGTATTTAATTTTATCTAAATATATATCACAAACAATCATTAACCTTACCTAACACGCTCAACTCTTTTCGACCTATTTATTGCCTGGTCGCCGGTCGCCGCATCCAGTCAACTGCGTTTGCGTTGTTCAATCCAATGCATTTGTTTCAGATACCCCGTCGAGCCTTGCAGAAGCGGAAAAACTCCTTTCTCAGCACCAGACTATAAAGGAAGAGATTGACAACTACAGAGACGAATACGCCAAGATGATGGAATATGGAGAAAAGATCACTGCGGTAAGTTCATATTACTGTTTAACGATTAAAGGTCGAATCATATCACATTTGAAACAAACGTTCAGTTGAAAATTTATACATATAATAAAATCGCAACAGAGCCGTGTTGTCTGTACATGAAATATATTTTGTACTCTATAAACGATACAGAGCCCAAAACAACCATTTTTGTCTCTCTGTCCGTCTGAACGCGCATCACACAAAAACTATTGGGCGGATTTTAATAAAACTTGACATAGTTTTAACTTAAGTTAACATTTAGGGTACTTTTTATTCATATCTTTTATAGAGTTCCCGCAGGAATCACACAAGTTCACGCAAACGAAGTCGCTAGCAAATAAATGGAGAATGTCTTCTTTCGAATGAATCTGTTCATTCATGTGTGTTCCCCCAGGAG
The DNA here is from genome assembly GCA_914767545.1 of Sesia apiformis. Lineage (NCBI taxonomy): Eukaryota > Metazoa > Arthropoda > Insecta > Lepidoptera > Sesiidae > Sesia > Sesia apiformis. Next base: position 5,850,002 of record OU611962.1, read on the forward strand.
CCATCGACCCAGGACGACCCCCAGTACATGTTCCTGCGGGAGCGGCTGAAAGCCCTGCGCGAGGGCTGGGCCGAGCTGCAGCAGATGTGGGAGAATCGGCAGCAGCTGCTCGCACAGTCGCTCGAGCTGCAGCTGCTGCAGCGTGACGCCAGGCAGGCAGAGGTCCTGCTTGCTCACCAGGAGCTCAAGTGAGTAAATAAATGACTATAACTATGACCATAAATCGGTCATTTATGTCATTAATCAGAATAGATCCAACCCACATTCACATAGTTTTAAGATGTTGGAGCATTTTGAAAAATATAAAAACAAAAAAATGTGATTAAGTACTATATATTAATTCCAAGGTCTTCAATAATGTTAAAAATGTTGTGATTGAAAAATATACACTATATTTTAATTTTTTATCACAAAATTGTTTATTATGAAAAAGAAATATGATTGTGGGTTGGATCCATTCTGATTAAAGTGGGTTAAATAGCGCAATAGGTCTATTTAAAAAGTCGCCGACAGTGGATGTATAAGCAGAACAGAAGTTTGTGAATGATGACAAGCCTTGAGAGAGGCCTATATCTATTAGTGGAGAGACGTGCATTTCATATAAACATAAGCAGAGATGACCATTCAACTAATATTTATCTACGCTAAACCTACGCTAGCGCGCGCGAAGTCACAGGCGATCGCTAGTGTTCTTAGTACCCCTGATATTTTCAAGTCGTTTAAAAACAATATTTATGTCGATACTTGCCACTATCAATATCAGGTTTCATAATTAATACGCGCTCACTTGCTGGTGTTATTGTATAGTAGTAGTAAGTAGCTAGAAACGGCAATCGTTTTAAGTGGGTAAATGGAGGTACTGTTAGCTGATAATATAATTTTTATGCCAACCGTGACTTAAACGCGTTACACCGGTCAGTCAGCTCGTGACCACTGATGATGACTAGTATAAGTGTGCAAAACTCAATTATTTAAAACCTCATCAAAAATCTAATGAATAATCTGTAAATTTTTCTAAATAAAATTTTCGTTTATAGGTTAGCCAAGACCGAACCACCGACCAACTTGGAGCAGGCTGAAAATCTCATCAAAGAACACGAGGCGTTCCTGACTACGATGGAGGCAAACGATGACAAAATCAACTCCGTCGTACAATTCGCCAATCGTCTCGTTGAAGAGAGGCACTTTGATGCGGACAAGATACAGCGCAAGGCAGAAAATATTGAAGCCAGACGAAATGCCAACAGAGACAAAGCCATTCAGCAAATGGAAAAGCTTCAAGATCAGTTGCAATTACACCAGTTCCTCCAAGATTGCGACGAGCTCGGTGAATGGGTGCAAGAGAAGAACGTCACGGCACAAGATGATACTTACCGTTCTGCCAAAACAATCCACTCAAAATGGACCCGCCACCAGGCGTTCGAGGCTGAAATTGCGGCGAATAAGGAACGTCTATTTGCAGTTCAGAATGCCGCTGAGGAACTTATGAAGCAAAAGCCCGAGTTTGTTGAAATCATATCTCCAAAAATGCACGAACTCCAAGATCAATTCGAAAATCTGCAAACTACTACTAAGGATAAGGGCGAACGCCTCTTCGACGCCAATCGAGAAGTCTTACTCCACCAGACTTGCGACGATATTGACTCATGGATGAATGAGCTTGAAAAACAAATCGAAAACACAGATACTGGCACCGACTTGGCCTCGGTCAACATCTTAATGCAAAAGCAACAGATGATCGAAACCCAGATGGCGGTTAAGGCAAAGCAAGTTACAGAACTGGAAACACAGGCAGAATATCTCCAAAAGACTGTTCCAGACAAAATGGATGAGATTAAAGAGAAGAAGAAACTGGTGGAACAGAGGTTTGAACAACTGAAGGCGCCTTTACTGGAACGACAGCAAAATTTAGCGAAGAAAAAGGAAGCTTACCAGTTCCGTCGCGACGTCGATGATGAGGAATTATGGATTCACGAGAAGATACCCCTGGCCACTAGCATTAACTATGGAAATTCTTTGTTCAACGTTCAAATGTTGCAGAAGAAAACTCAGTCGCTGAAAACAGAGACAGATAATCACGAGCCAAGGATTCTTACTGTCATCTCCAATGGACAGAAGTTGATTGATGAGGGACACGAAGATGCGCCCGAATTCAAGAAGCTTATTGACGAACTCACAGCGAGATGGCGAGAACTTAAAGGTAAACTCAATATACCATATTCAATATATCATGAGACAATGGGTAAACAAAATGGCAGTAGTTTTAAAACTTAATTCCTATCACTAGCATTTACCCGCATTGAGCTTGCATGTTATAGCCTATACGTTAGATAAAACCTATACAGGAACTAAATACTCAGTCTAGCTCTTAATTTAAATAATACAAAGTGATTTTTTTAAACTTTTATCTTTTGTCTCACGTCATTGGATAGAGAATAAATAATCCTATGTGTTTCTAAATAAATCGTTCATCATGAGAAGTGACAGAAAATATTCCTACTTTATTCTCTTAGCATATACTAATTTTTCTGATATCGAATGACAACGCTTAGTTATTAATAGTGACAGGAAATTCCGATATCGTCTATATACCTAAACTTTCCACGAAATTGTAGTGTGGACACATACCCATCCCGGCATTTTATACCGGGACGTGAGGGAAAAATGAATAGTACGAACGAAACTTGTTGTAAATGTTATTTTTAAGAAAAAATATAATTGATTAGGTAAGTTGGTTTCATTAATTAATGTCACTTTCTTTACTCCATAATGATTATTATGATTAATATTCCTCAAAAAAAAGTATAATTAAATGTAACTAACTTTTTTGTTCTAATTAACATTATAACAAGGTTCATTATGTGGAGTAAAATAAAAATAAAATATTCTACAGTCCAGATAGCTGTTAGCCTATTTAGTATTAAAATAGCTATTGATATTGAATAATTTAAGATTAACAAGTGACTTCGATTAATCGGAGTCACGTTCAGCTGTCAATCTCAAATGTTCTCCTGATAAACACGGCGCCTCACATACGTCCGCGTCAATATCACACATATCAGACTCGAAAGAACGGGACGCAACATCAGCGGCTAAATTATAAATAAATTATCATATTTTTTTCTGTTCTCAAATCTTAATCGATTTCTTTCTGGCAACAACGCGCGAACGCATGAACAAGACACATGAACGAAAATAATCGGCAATTTGAAACCATTACAATTACAATGTTCTCTGAATCCCGGGAATTTTTCGATAAAAATAAATACATGATTTTATTCAGATGGGCATGTTCATGCTATTATTTACTACATTCTTGGGATTGGGAAAAAATGAAGTTTAGGTATATAGACACCCGAATTTCTGACACCCGGATTTTTTTCGATAAAATTAAATAGATGGTTTTATTCAGATTGGCAAGTCTATACTATTTACTATATTTCTTGAGAAAAAATGAAATTTAGATAGGTATATAGACACCCGAATTTTCTATCACTAATTAGATGAGTTTATGTGAATGCCTCGCAGTTTTGACTAGAAATTCATTTGTTATCTTCAGTAAAAATCTATCGACATATTCCTCATGGTAGGGAGGTGGCAGTTGAACAGAAAGTCCATATGATATAAGTGGATACTGTAATTCATGGACATAATATGTCCATATATTATATGGTACATGGACATATATCTCAACATCATTTGGAAATGCCAAAATTGGCTGCCTATGCAGAATCTGAATTAAAAAAAAATATTTAAAAGAATGGGGTTTAGAGAATATTATGGAATGAAGTTTCCATTATACACTCCCTGTTGTATGGAATGACAAATTCCATACTATTTCACGGGAATCTTAGTTTTGTAGCCTATGTCCTTTTCGTGATCTCTGTGAAGGTCCATGAAAAATTTCAGCTCAATTTGTTTTTACCTGTTGATGCATGAAAGCATTTCAAACAAACAAACAAGACAACATTCCATTTTTATGTATTATAATGAAACCCTCTATCCCTGCCCTTTTTGATGGGATGGGACGAGAAATAGGTTGTGGCGTCTTTTGCTTATTACCAAAAAAAACATTGATACATATCACAGCAGTTTTCGGTGACCTCTAAAGCGGCCCCTAGACGTATAATAAAATTGTACTATAATGTCATTCAAAAATATTGTTAAATCGCGCATTTTACCCAAACGAGTTTCAATACACTCCCTAAATGCATCATAATACTGCGCAATCCGTAAAATTGCTCAAAATAATTGATCGTCTAGGGGGCCTCTATCAAAAACTTCTCCAACAGATGCCATCGAACAACGGAAAAGGAACCTGTCCCAATGGGAGAAAGCCCACCAGTACCTATTCGATGCCAACGAGGCAGAAGCATGGATGAGCGAACAAGAACTCTACATGATGGTGGAAGACCGCGGCAAGGATGAGATCTCCGCACAGAATCTCATGAAGAAACATGAGATCTTGGAACAAGCGGTGGATGACTATGCCCAGACAATAAGGCAACTGGGCGAGACGGTGAGACAGTTGACCAGTGAAGAACATCCGCTAAGGTAAGTGTTATTCTTTCAAAGTCTTAGAGAAAACTGTGACAGAGAGGAAGGCAGGTCTTGTTGATTGGCTTTCGACATAGCTCATCGAGCTATAATATATATCGACGAGAACGAATCAATTTGTAGCGTACTGATAAGTCTTGTTGAATGATTTTGACATAGCTTATCGAGTGAGAACATCGATCGACAAAACTGAACGTTGCGTTGTTTTGGCCGGTATATCCAATAAAGACCACATAAAGCTTTTAACATAAACTTCAATTTTTATTATAACAAGGCCCGTACTTTAGTACCCGTGAAATGAGATATCTGCCTTCAAGTGTCTCAAAAATGTGTAGGGAGAGACGATATAGCCACCGGTGACAGCGCAGTCGGCCGAGATTCAGGCCCTTAGACCGAAACTTTGGGTGGTGCATCCTGTGGAGAGACATGGTCGATGGGACTTTTTTTTATCCAGTGTGTCTAATTTCATCCACCAGCAACAATCTGAGTACACCACAAAGATGTCCATGAGAGCGGGCATGAGTCAGCCGTTATAGGCTCGAATCTTATTAGGAACTAATTTTACCATTCAGTTTTTTATTTATCAAACACTATTTTTTTATAGATATTTTTTTAGATTTTATTCTAGGAAACAAAACTTTTATTTAATATAACTGTAGGTTATAGTCAATAAGTTGACATACATTACAATTGTATTGATGGTCAGACAAGGTTTTATACAAAAGTGCCCATCATTCTTTGTAGACAGACACCTTAAGGTTTACTTCCTATTATAATTAAACTATCTTCAGGATTTAATGCAGTAATGAGAGAAAAGAATTGAAGAATTGAAACGGAATTGAAATATTTAAGGATGAGAAATAGATGAAGAGTAGGGTGTCTCATGACATTGGGGGGGGGGGGGGGGGGGCTATTTGTTTTTGCGAATTTGTACTGAGGTTCTATGGGTTGACTTAAGAATTCATGTAGTTTTGGAAAATAAAACACCAATTGGTCGAAATCGTACAATTATTACTATTTTACATTTAAAAAAATCAATTATTGAACATATTTTCTTTTTAACGTTTCTTTTTTACGGATAGGAAAATAAGGAATATAATTAGATTAAAAACTTCCCTCATCCCATTATATTCTTCACTCAATAGTAAAAATTATGTCCTATGTGTTAAGATGTAAGAAGTAAATGTGTCGCTGTTTACTGCGATTTCTGTCTATTATGTAAATGAATATCGTTTCCATTGCAGCGAACAAATATCCGTAAAACAGTCCCAAGTAGACAAATTATACGCGGGCCTCAAGGACTTGTCTCAAGAAAGACGCGCCAAGTTGGATGAGGCTCTCCGACTATTCCAGCTGTCGCGGGAAGTGGACGACTTGGAGCAGTGGATTACTGAGAGGGAACTGGTTGCCAGTTCACAGGAGCTCGGACAAGATTATGATCATGTTACTGTGAGTATTATTATCTGTTCATTCTATGATTGGATTTTAGATTCCTTTTCCTAGCTATTTCTGTCGTTTAACCCCTTTCGTAATTATCAAAACGTCATAAGCGCCGGCGAAAGCAGCGTTTGCGGCGTTATGATTCTGACGGATTTCTTTCTCTACGCCGATTTTGTTGCATAAATACCAATAAATCATAAGCGTCGTTAAACTACTGTTCTTTTATTAATGATTTATTGGGATAAAGCTACTCGTGTGCATAACAAAAAAATATATAATTTAGCAGATATAATTAATATATAAAATTAGCGTTAAAAAGTTATTCTCCTTAAACAAAAATGATATTTTTTTATTATTATCTATTTTGTTTTATTTTATACACAAAAATCAAGGTGTTAGAAAAATTGGCCCATCCTTATTGAACATAACTTATATCAATGTTGTAGGTACGTTGATTGACAAAAACTTGCACTGGAAAAAAGACTATGTATTTGATTCAGGTGCTATTGAAATTTATATGTGTGAGGGCCGTATAGAGAGATTTCCGACTGCATACAAAAATTCCTCCAACAATCTGTTGAGAGTACGAAATAAATCAAAGTAAAATTTTAACATGACCGCTGCCGTATAAAATTTTACTGGTAACTGATAACTCCCCAACCCGCTTGGCCGGTGTGGTGGTTTGAGGCTATATACTCTCACGCACAAGGCAATGTACACGAGGAGGCACATGTCCAGCAGTGGACACTGAAAAGAAAAGAGAAGAAAACAGAAGAGAACAGATTTGTGTGCGGCGGAGATGTTTGCGGCTGATGGTATGACATGATATTTACGTTTCGACATTATAGTCAAATGCTTGTAAAAATGTCGTAGACGTTGTAAAGAAGTTGTATATCGGTTAGCAAAAATATGGTACTCTGCCATAATTAAAAAGCTAAAAATAAATAAATAATTAAAAAAAACAAAAACCCAGCATGTGTTCATCTCCCGTCTAAACACATATATTGAAATAAACTAAAATTAATGTAATAATATGTGTATTTATATAGGAGTTGAACGCAGCCGGGTTTTTTGTTTTTTACATAATTAATTGTCATCTGTCATTTTTTGTTTCCTTTAGTCGTCTTTTGTCGTCTTCGGTCATCTTATGTCAGTTTTGTCATTTTTGTATTATTTTAATTTTTCGTTATATTTTGTCATCCTACTGTTATTTCACATTTTTTGTTATTTTTTGACATTGTAATTTTGTGTCACTTTTTGTTTTTTTTTGGTATTTTTGGATAATGTTTCTCATTTTTAAATTTTTTTTTTAAATAAAATTAATGATATTTCGTAAGTACATGTAATAACGGTGATGTTTTGACGTAGTTGCTGTGGGAGCGCTTCAAGGAGTTCGCCCGCGAGACACAGGCGGTGGGCTCTGAGCGCGTGGCGACGGCGGAGCGCATTGCCGACCAGATGATCGCCATGGGCCACTCGGACAACGCCACCATCGCCCAGTGGAAAGAGGGCCTCAAGGAGACCTGGCAGGACTTGCTCGAGCTCATCGAGACGCGGACGCAGGTCAGTGATACCTGGAAAAGCTATCTCTAACGGAGCTTTGAATAGGTAAAAGCCTATTCGAAAGTTCAGTCATGAAAGCTTCCTTTTTCCCCCATCATTTAATTCCAGATCAAAACCACCTTACGCGAAATCCCGTTTGTATTTCTTAATTCATGTATAATTATTTTTTGCTATTTACATAACGCTGCTTCTTTAATGTTACTTCCTTCCTTTGTACTCAACAGACTTAAGTTTTGAACATAGTTTTTCATCTTTATGGAGTGAATTCAGATTTAAGTTCAAAAGTAGGTAGTAAATCACGTGGGGGTTTCGAGCCGTAATTCACCACACGGACCCAGTGCGCAGTGGAGCATGCGGGCTGTCGATATTTTCCCTCATCGCCAAGCCAGAGTTTTTTTTTAAAAATCCATACTTAAGTAGAAATACAATGGTACGGGCCGAGAATTTGAACTCACGATCTTATGGTTGCTAGCCTATCACCGCTCCAATGTATTTAGTATTTTTTGTAACTTGTAAATCCCGTGTACAGATGCTGGCGGCATCCCGCGAGCTACACAAATACTTCCACGACTGCAAGGACACGCTACAGCGCGTGAACGAGAAGGCCCGCGGGGTTAGCGACGAATTGGGCCGCGACGCCATCAGCGTAGGGGCGTTGCAGCGTAAACACCACAACTTTATGCAGGACCTGAGCACGCTGCACCAACAGGTATAGTAACTGATTTGAAATTAATTGGAATATGTGGTTGATAACAATTTAAATTGAATTCTAATATCTTTAACGTACAGTTGAAATGACATAAAGACAAATTACACCCGCTCGGTGTATATACGTGGCGCTCGCCGTATGATGAACAGCCTGCGATATCCCGGTCGAGTCTCCGAAAATTTGCGTTAATTACTATGCTTTCTGCTGTAAGGTTTAATTTTCAGGAATTCATTTAACATTGACTTGCAAAATCATAAGTTGCAATAACTTATGATATTGCATGCTTAACTGTAATAATCAGCCCCTTTTTCGTCCACTGCTGTACATGGGCTTATGTGTTACCTATAAATTCCTGAAGCTTGAACCCATGAATTCTGTTCATGATTCAGAATTAATTGACATACAATATTACATATTTTTTTTTGTAAAAATACAATTTTTTAGGACTTTGTGTTTAGCAAATAGGTATGAAATTTTTTGTAAAAATTGACAATAAAGGGTTTCGTTTGTCCAAAAGAAGATTCATAAAATTTTCTGTCCATTAGATAACTTAAGGACTTAATTATACTTAATACGTTAATTAGGAATCCTAACTCACTTAGTGATTAAATTCAGTGTCATGGCAGTTTTTTCATCATCCTGAATTTAGTCACTGTGTGAGTTAGGATTCCTGAATAATGTGAAGCGTAATAAGCCTATTAGGATCATGAGCAAAATCAATGGAGTTTCAGCCCTGGAAATTGGTTACACTCACTGTATACAGGTTCCAAAATCCCCCGTAATTACGATACGTTTCTCCAAATGTCCTCCAAACCTTGTAGGTGGAGGCAATAAGTGCCGAATGTGCCCGCCTCGGCGCTTCCTACGCCGGCGACAAAGCGGCCGAGATAACTCGTCGTGAGGCCGAAGTATCCGAGGCGTGGGCCGCTCTTCAAGCCGCGTGCGCCGCGCGCCGCGGCAAACTCGAGGACGCTGACGACCTCTACCGATTCCTCAACCAGGTCCGCAACCTCACGCTGTGGATGGACGACGTCGTGCGACAGATGAACACTGGAGAGAAGCCGAGGTTAGTCACATGTAATAACGTATAAGGTAGAGCGATAGCGCCAAATGCGCTCGTCTTAGCGCATCATGGTCGGCGACAAAGCAATAGAGATCACACGACATCGAGCGATAGGTGAACATCAGCGAGAAGCCGAGTGTAACGACTGTTTTCGCGCGTTTTCTGTAACTAACTAGTAGTTAAAATTAGATAAGTCCTAGAATGAAGCCCGCGTGCCGGGAAGCGCTGTGCGGACACACTCTGGCCACATGGAGCGACGACTTGAATGAATAAGTTCGCGGGTGGTGGCTGGACGAGAAGAGCTGAAGATCGTGTGTGGTAGCAAGCCTTGGGAGAGGCCTATATCCAGCAGTGGGAAATCAAAGACTAGTGGTATAGTATATTACCACATAGTGTTCTGAAAGCCAGCAACCCACTCGCATGTCATTTCAAGTTAACGTGTCCATGGGCGGCCGGGAAGCGCAATGTGAGACGCAGTCCGGTCACATGGACCGACCACTTGAACGAGTTAATCAATAGTGGGTGGATGAATGAGTAGAATGGGAGGTCATGTGTGGTTAACTTTGAGAGAACCTTATATACAGTACTGATAGGCAGGTATGGTATTTTACCACAAAGTAAAGTATTTTTTCATTACTCATACTCTGAAAGTAGGTCCGAAGTTGCCTGTGGAGCGAAGTGAAAATAGCCCAATACACCCTAGGGTGAGCGTTTTCAACTGACAGATAACTGAAAATTTAAGAAAAAAAAAAGAACTATTTTCACATTTCTATGTAACCATGATCTAACTTCCTATACAGCCACTCCATTACAGCGCGATGTAAAATTGAAATAACATAAAGAAACGCACCCATTAATTAAAGAGTATATTTTTTAAATTACTTTCCTTGTATTCGTAATGAAAAGCACAGTGTTTACCTAGGGGTTCAGGACTTATTTAGTCACTGAAATAAGTCACTTTCACCCCTAGGGTAACAATGTACTATTTCATTACTCATACTCTGAAAGTAGGTCCGAAGTTGCCTGTGGAGCGAAGTGAAAATAGCCCAATATACCCTAGGGTGAGCGTTTTTAACTGACAGACAACTGAAAAATTAAGAAAAAAAAAGAGCTATTTTCACATTTCTATGTAATCATGATCTAAGTTCCTATACAGCCACTACATTAATAAATATCTCACCAAAGTTGTTGATTTATGAAATAAAATTCATTCATTTTTTATTTTGCTAATTAGTAGTTTTATTTTTACTTTCCTTGTATTCGTAATGAAAAGCACAGTGTTTACCTAGGGGTTCAGGACTTATTTAGTCCCTCGACCTATTGGCGCCCTCGCTGCGCTCGGGCACCAAACCCAGTCTCGGGACTGAAATAAGTCACTTTCACCCCTAGGGTAACAATGTACTATTACATAATTACTTTGTATTTTTTATTCAGATATATTTTTTTTTACTTTTATCTTTAAACAGCCAATATTTTTACTTCATAATTTTCTTTATTTCAGAGACGTAAGCGGAGTAGAGCTTTTAATGAACAACCACCAGTCTCTTAAAGCTGAGATCGACACCCGCGAAGACAATTTCTCAGCTTGCATCTCCCTAGGAAAGGAACTGTTGGCGAGACAGCACTACGCCTCGTCTGATATCAAGGAGAAATTGGTGCAGTTGACCAACCAGAGAAATGCTTTGCTGAGACGATGGGAGGAGAGATGGGAGAACCTACAGCTTAGTAAGTATGATGAGAATTAAACAACTTTGTACGGTTTAAATCGCGTATATTTGACATTATTTATATCCCGACGTTTCGAACACTTTGCAGTGGACTTTGCATAAGGTCAAATATACGCGATTTAAACCGTTCAAAGTTGTTTAATTGCTATGTATAGTAATCGCGAAAACCTAAGAAAATATTATGATGAGAATTATATTGCTGAATGGATAAAAGATATGACTTTTTTATTGTCAATATATGCACACGGAACTAGACTCAGCCGCGGAGAGAGGTGATACCACAGACTTGACATAACAACTGAATAAACAGATATGTGTGACTGTTTTTTTTTACTAGCTGTACCCGGCCACGCGTTGCTGTGGCTACCCAACAGATGGCGCTTACCCTGTTTTTACTTGTTTTTGGGTAAAAAGCATGTTTTTACCCTGTGATAAGTATATAAAAACACGCACGTATTCGAATTCACCGTTGTGTCAAAATTTCAAAGCAATCGGTGAAAAACTATCGGAGATTTAAGATTTTGAACAAATGAATGTTTACATTTTTATTTATATAGATGAGATAAATAAAAGATTATATTTTTATTATATAGATGTATAGATGGTTGAAACAAATAAGCTCTAACGATGCGTAGAAGACAAAGCATTTTACAGGTCTTTTGTAGTATAAGAATGTATATGTGGCAAGTAAATCGTCAATATGTAAACACATCCCTTGTGGTCGTTCAGCAAGTGTTTGATAACCGTCCAGACACTAATGTATCCAAAACCATTTGATTTTAATCCTATTCATGGCTCCGTAAAGTATTGTTTTGAGGTTTTGAGGTACATGTATGGTGTCATTGGTTGTGATTAGAGAAATTAATTATAGAACCACATCGCGATTCTTGTGTACAATTCAAGAGGTATACCAATATCGTTCCCAACACCGCGGTCGTAAAAACATGGTTCAAATGTCGTAAAGACTTGTGACTTCACTCTGAACTTATAAAATTAATTGGCTGGTGCTGCCGCCGGAGGTCGACCTCAAGTAATCATTGTTTTAGAATAGTTTTTTAGTATACTTTAGTACTAAAAAAAATTTTAATGAGCGTATCTGCCTTTCGCCGCCAAACTACCGCAATTTGGCGGAAATGTAGTAATAATCAATACATGTACTTTGTGTTGTTCAATAAAATAAATTATTGAACATGAAAACAAATTTGCGTTACAGTTGACTCCCCGCTTATTTAGAACCTTCTAATGCCCATATACACCTTATAAGTATAATAAAGTTCAAAAATCCTTTTTTTTTTACTTAGTTCTGGAAGTATACCAGTTCGCCCGCGACGCGGCAGTTGCCGAGGCGTGGCTGATAGCCCAAGAGCCTTACCTTATGTCGCAAGAACTGGGCCACACCATCGACGAAGTGGAATCGCTCATCAAGAAACACGAGGCCTTTGAGAAGTCCGCCGCCGCACAAGAAGACCGCTTCAGTGCTCTACAGAGGCTCACCACGGTATGAATACAATCACCAATCTCGCAGATCTAAGGACAATCCTTTGCTTATCTTAAGCAGACCTCTTAGGCTTATCAAAGCAATGGCTTTGATAGCCCAAGAACCTTAACTGATGTCACAAGAACTGGGCCACACCATTGACGAGATGAAATCGTCTATTAAAAAGCAAAGCCTTTGAAAAGTCCGCCGTCGCACAAGAACACCGCTTCAATGCTCTACAGAGACGCACTACGGTATATATGCAATCAGCCCTTTCAGTATCCACTGTTGCACACGAGCCTCCTCATACACATTGTCTTGTGCATGAGGGATGTATGACCTTAAAACGCTACGCTGGCCAAGCGGGTTGGCCAGTCCACACTTTTAGAGTAGGTATACTTCCCCAGGGCTTCTTGTAGTTTCTTTGTTATCCCCTAGTTTCCTTTTAAAACATCCACGGGAGGAGATGGGTGGTATTCTATAGCCGGTCGACACCACACGCCACGGTATGTATACAATTACGAATCTCGTAGATCGTAGGGCATTACTTATGTTTTTTTATTCTTGCAGACAACACTTTTCTAAACTAATGCACCTAATTGTAGTTCTGTTTATAATACTTGTGTAGTTGATAGCAGAATCTGGCAAACGAACTATCTGTTGATTGTGTGGGTTTGTAAATGTATAGATTATAATAATATAATATTATTGGAAATGTTTTAGTATAAATTACAGAACATAATAGTAGTTGAAGTGGAGAAATTAATACTTTTAGAAATTATGAAATATCTAGTTCATATGAACCTCATCATATTCACTATATGAAATCCACCACTCGGACCCACTGCGGTTTAGTGGATACATATGCACTAGATTTTTTTTAAATTATTGGGCAGTGGGTTTCGTAAATATGTTTTCCTTTACCGCTGTGTAATTGAGTACTTAAGTAAAAACTCAACGATACCGATCGGGAATTAAGCTCACGACGATATCTCATGTGATATCTCTATAATACTCTATATCTGTACAATATGTTTCTTGGTGAATAAAAATAAATGACCATCGAATGATGTCATCACGTTAGTTTTGTGAACTGAATTACGTTTATTTGAAAATATTATCACTAAGAAAAAAGAGATAATATTATTAACAAAGAAAACATTTTACTTTTGAGTAATATTTTTAATACATGCATATTTCCTGTTATTAATGGTATTAGTTAATTATGATTTGTAGCTGTGAATAAGAATGGTAGTTGAATTGTTGCCTTTAAATCTTGTATTAACGGTAGTCGGGTTGTATTAACGGTATATAATTAGGTACCCCGCGTAAATATGAGACACACTAAGCTCAGCTTAGAAAAGCAGATATTTTTATGATTTTTTTCACCAATTTTATTATTCCATTTAAGTCGTGGTACATCTGAACAGTAGGCCTGCGTATAGTATGTCTTTCATTAGGGTGTGGGTAGTTGTACTTTGAAGCACATTTTCTACTATTTCGCTTTATAAAATAGCTTGGTTTTGGTTTTCCTTCTAATCTGTTCTAATTTTTCTTTCTAATTCACTAGCTTGAACTCCGTGAAACAACACTATCACCTAAACCGCAACCATGGGAAACAATTGACGAGTCCTCATTCACATACCATCATCTCCTTCCATCCCATAAAACACAACCCGTACAAAACCCTGTCCGTAAAAAAGTACGACCCGTCAGTAAAGTCGTCGAAGACATTATAATTGGGAGTGAGAAATACGAACTGCCAGAGAAATATAAATCTAGATCACTCACTTTAAATTGCTCACAAGCTATTAAAAACGATTCATTTCTTTGGACGGCAGTGACTAACAACAGCTTGTCGACAATATCTGAGTTAGGTAGTCCACCCTTGTCGCCGTTCAGCGAAGCAATGTCCCCAGAGATATACAGCTCAGTTTTCTTCGAATATCCCGCTGAAAACGAAAAGCATAACGATAGGCTATCGTGTATAGATTTCATCCTATGGGAAAGGCTATCCTATCTGAACATATACCCGAACGTATCTTTACTGCGACATAACAGCGACAGTTCGTCAAAATCCTCCGGTAGTTTGAAGCGGTTTATTCGCAAATGGTCAAAGAAAAAGAAGCCCTCAGACTCTGAAGTTAAGGGTGAAGTTGCCGTGCTTTCTCTACCTGGTTTAACTAGTCCCGAAAGTAATAGAGGTGTCAACGACTTGGGTAAAGATGTAAAATCGATTCCTTTGGACTCATCCCTCCTGATGTTGTCCCAAACTCGTAAGCTCCTTTTCCCGGAAGGTGCATGGTATTTTAACTACTTGGATGGTGTAAGTGTGGTGTTTGGTATAAAACGCATGTGGCTTGTAATTACGCTTGACTGGATTGCACGATGAAAAGGTCTCTCTCTCTTTCAATTACTGTTTTCCCATTTATTTTTATTATAACCTGCCCATTTATTTATTTCATTACTTCCCATTATTTATTTGTAACTAAGAGATAAAGAATAAAGGCCTGTTCAGATATAAGTGATATTCGCTGCCTCCTGCGGTAACGATGATCTCTAGGCGATGATATCCCGTCGCCTTAACGAGAACTGAAAATTAAATTTTACACGGTGAATAAAAATAAGTCCTAGGATTTACAATTAATACATTACAATGATTTACAATAATTTCACAATTAAATAAAACGCGAATTACTTTTTGGAATATATTTAAAACTATTGTATTTAGGTTCTTTCCATATACGTATACTTAATTTGAAAATTCATAAATGTAAAAATATCTATTAAAAAACTTTACCTCTCAGTTACCGATATATCACCCAGTGCTGTAACTTTCTTTAAATTTAGGTTTTTGATAAAATTGAAACTATTGAATGCCTTTACGATTGCATGAAAATAATCTACAATTCTAATACGAACGACACAAAAACATAGTAGTTATTTTCGTATTAATGAGCTTACATTACGTGCTTATAAGAGCATGGCTGTGTGCAATGGGACTTTATAAGGTAATATTGATGTACTAACGGCAACTCGCACAATAAATAAATATCTTTCGCAAGAATTAACACTAAAGCTATTTGAACTACCTAATCCACCAACATATAAACCTAGCTCTTAACACGTCACCTCTCCCCCTCCCCAGTTCGAAGTAAAGGAGCGTAAGAGGCGACAAGAGGCCGTCGAGGCAGCTGAACGTGAGCGGCGTGAGCGAGAAGCTGCAGAAGCAGCCGCTGCTCAAGCTGCTCAAGATGCAGTCGATAGAGCTACTGAGCCGGAACCACAACCGCAAGGTAAGGGGAACATGTATTTAACACTACTGTTTGCTGTGACAGTATTATAGTGAAGCAAGTAGGATATCTTCATAGCAACGGAAGAGTCAGCGTTGCTTGTGTTTAGCACTGTTTTAGTGCCGTTAGATGGAGGAAATCTCTTAGACTTTTTATATAGCTTTTTTTCACATGAATATTTATTTCGCTTAAAGTTATCAAATTTAATATTAAATTAGGATTACAGCTTGGTTTTTTAGTAAAGGAAGACTGACATCGCGTGGAAAATCACGCCATAACCTTCCATGGTGAAATATACCCATAAGAAAATATATTGCAATTATGCAATATGAAGCAAAAAAACCGTGTTAAAATTGATACGGAATACGGAGAAGTCTTTTGAAAGTTACAGTTATTAAGTTGAAAGGTATATAGTTATTAAGAACCATGATATTTGGTATATAACAGTACGTATACTTACACAAAATAAACGTCTCGCAGTAAAAATATACTTGTTCAATATTTTGTGTTAGTTATAACTAGGCCTATGAAGATAACCTACTTGTTTCTGTGACAGTTCGTACAGACGATATTGCTCAATATTACTTTTTCTTGTCAAACTACATATATATAATATATTGAATGTTAACGCATATTCAATTTATCGAATTGTTATGGCGTTGAGTGACATTGAATGGACGATGCTCGATACAGGAAAGTGAGAGTTCATTGAATTTATAGAAACATATTTTGGAAGTATTGAAATCAGATAAGACATTATAGAAAAAAAACATGATTTCTTAATAGTCCAATAAGAATGAAGTGAGGTAGTCCGTGGCTGTAATTATGGGTTACCAGTTAATCAAAACTTATATTTTATTATTATTATTATTAATATTTTAATAACATTATATAGATGCAAAAATAGTAGTTCTGGGTACCAAAATCAAAGTTTTTAGAAACTAGTATACAACACCTCAGATAGAGCTTTTCCACCACAATATAACTAATTATCGTACGTTTCATTACGTACGTTCTAGTTGTAGATTTATCTTAATAAAAAACTGTTTTTTATTTCATAGTTAGTTGTAATTGCTTTTTCCAAAGGTTTTATCGAGTATCGAGCAACGTTCAAACACAAGTTGTACTTTTAGTGTAGCTATGTAAAACCGAATTTTAACACGAAATGTTTAATTTCTTATTTGATTATATTACATCTTAATATTATTTAGATATACGTTGCGAGTCTTCTTCAAAAACACAGAGTAAACAATATTTTTCAAAATTAACACAATACACGGATTGCAATGTAAGCACGCATGTGTAATGTCTCGTTGCACTAAGGAACAGAATTCTTTTAATTACTATAGAATGAAAGAATTATCCACTAATTTTCACCTAACCGGTGAATGCTGCTTGCAAATTACAATAACACGTCTTTAGACTACGGAAAATGAAATATAATTAATTTGGTTAATTAAAGAGATAAGCACTTCGCACTGCGATACAGCCAAAAGAGGCTTACGGCATAGCTTGCCGCTTTACATGTCGAATTCATACTGTTGACCCCTTTTTTTATCTCTTACTCAGTCGACTAACGAACCGGTGACATTCAAATGATTATTGACCCATTAATAACATAGAAGAAAAAAAGGTCAAATAGCTCGATTAATTTCGAATAATAGACTAGGCGGCGAATTTAGGTGTTCGTTCCAAATCCGTCCGGTTTCGTTGGCCGACTGTTTCGACTGTGTGACGAAAACGGGGCCGTTACTTACCGATGTGTTGTCCACACATGCACACGCGTAGTCGTAAGGAGAACATCCACTAAAGCGGCTGAGAAGGCCCAAGAGCGACCGCACTCCCAGCCAGGTAACAAGAGCGCTTATAAACCTACCGATGTAAAAAGATACCCGGCTGTACGCATGTGCTTTCATGGTAGTTAAAACATTGGGTGTCTTATCTATTTTGTCGGATTACACTGCGCTCGAAAACGTCAAATTGGGGGGTACATAAACTAATGATTGAGTAGCGATATAAAGCTTTTTGTGTAAACACGATATTACGTGTTGTAGGTATTTTCATATGTAGACGGGGCCATAGAGCACAATTTTCTATATTTGCACGATATAATTATATCTACACACTTCACTTAGTTTATTAAATAGGTGATGGTTTATGTATGTCGTTGCCACCATTCACTCGTAATCGTATATTTCAGATACTACCTACGGCTTTTAGTTACAATTCCTTCATATATGTACTTGTAGTTACAAAATTGGGGTTAAAAATTTATTTAATATCACATCGTATTTAACATTTTGTAAAAAAATGTTAGTAAATTTATTTAATATACTCGTACATACTTACATAATGTATCTTCTTTGTATTAATAATAAAGAAGTAAAAAATAAATCAATTCTTAAAAAAAAAATCAAGTTACAAATGAATTTCCGTTTTTTATTTTTATTTTTATGGAACCCTTCCAATATTGTTTTATCTACAAAATTGTTAAGTGGAAAATTGTTAAAATATTTTGGAAGGTACCTCCCTATTTTTATTAATTTTTACCCCCGATTATAAAATACATAATTATGTATATTTTCATGATAACTGTTAAAATATTTCATTACTTTTCCATTTTATTATCTAAATTTTCGTGATATATCTGTACTCGTATTATAATGTGATCATCTAAACGCTAATCACGGTGATGGTTTGATACTCTGTCTCTCTCTTTCATCTCTTTTTGTCCACATTTGCTAGCTGAAGCTATTTTCTAAACTCAGTGTGCCGTTATAATATTCTCCGTTATATTTGAATTTTTCAAATTCATGCTGTATATAAAGGTAGGTATCTGTGTGAATTACTCGCTTACTTGTCTATTGCTCTATATGTATGCAATGCTTTGTTATATAGCTTAGATGTATTTATGATGTACTCATACTGATTCATTGCGTTCAAGTTTCGTAAAAGGTAACTAACATAACGAAGTAGGGAAGTAGCTATATTGTTGGCCAATCGAGCGTTCGAACAAACACAAATGCCTTTGCAGTTCATTATCAATATATTTAATAGGTGGCCGGGTGACGCCAGCAGCAAATATAATGTTGTACAACAAATCTTTTCATTTAATTAGAATAACCAATAAAAACTTTAAATTCTCTGTAACAATTCCTTCACGAACGCAAAATAGTTTGTAATCGTCCCAATGTTCCTTGGTCAATGTTTAAAACTTTATGGGGTGATCATGGTGTATTTGAATATGGTGAATTAATTTCTTACGCTTCAGTATTTTATTTATCTAATTTAATATTGTAACACTTTCAATAGTTTATAAACAAACTAGTATTAGAAACAAGGTCTAATAAAGGTTGTCGTAGGTAGGTGTAGGTTCCGCAGTAATCCCCTTGATGCGTATTGTCAAATGTTGCATTAATCGAGTGATAATTTAATGCACTATGCATGCAGATGTTTTATGTTGTATAATTTAATTAGTTTAACTAGTCGTGTATGCGTATTAGACATACTTTGAAAAGTATAACATACAGTTTATGATCTGCCAATACTTCCTATATAACATTTTTAAGATATTTCACTTTTATCTTTATTTTCATATTTAAAAATTCATAATTTGTAATTCACTTTCACTTGCATATGATGAGCAAATAATTAACATCATTTCTACATACGAAAACTTAATAAATTAAATTGAAATTTGTTATTTAAACTAGCAATTTTCTTCGTCATTAATATTTTTTCCTTTGCGTGTAAATTAAGTGTTTAAGTAGATAGAAGGTACTGGCACTTCAACGATGATACAATGATTTTATAAATATACGTAGAAAACTATTAATGACAGCTCAGATCTATTTAATAAAAGGCTAATACGCATCACCGGCGCATAGCATCTAGTTAGCATGCAAGCACGTAGTGTAGTCGTAACTAGCACGTAGTGTACGCATGCAGAGACGCCTAGCCCCGTTCCCGTGGCCACGCCCCCTCCGGCCGTGACCCCCGTGACCCCGACCCCCGCGACCCCTGTCACCCCCGCTACCCCGCAGGAGACCCAGCTGCGCCCATCCACGTCAAAGCAGACGCCCGCTAAACCCGCACGCCTCTCCAGTGAGTACTGTAGACACGTAGCTGTAGCATTAGTTGGTTGTTTGTCATTCACTCAAGTGTGGTTCAATTATAATGTGATTTCCGCGTGATTTAAGATGAACTGTGTCCTCGCAACTTCAGCCATATTCAATCTATTTGTTTCTCGGGCTGTGTTTCAGCAGTACTAAACCTTTTTGTTGCACGGTCCACTTACGACATATTCGACTCATCCGTAGAACAAAGTCCCATCTGCAAGATACTAACTTTCAGGAGAGCTCATTGAAGATGTACCTAAACGCGTATATTTCCTATACTAGAGTTTTGAATTTCTGGTGTTATGTTATTGAAATTGGTATAGTTCTATACCCTTTCACATATTTTCCCACGTGTATTATCTTGCAACATAGTGGGTCTGATTTTAACATGGGACGTTTTTGCTCTATGATCAAATTGGACTCTGTTCTACGGATGAGTCGTATTATACAGTTATTTGCTACGTTAGGAGGGCCGCAACTGTACATTATTCAAAATATCTATCAGTATTTTAAAAATCTGTTGGTGATTAACTTATTATTTATTACTCTCAGTCTCAACAACTGCTCTTAGAAGCATGAATTTTGCAAGGTAAGGATTTTACGAAATTTCACTCGAATTGGGATACATGGGACTGAGTTGCTTGTGTTACCACGAGAGTGAATCCGTAAAAGGGTTACTAACTAGTATTTATCAGTATATAATACTGATAAAAATAAACAAATGTTAAGTCTTAGTCTGATTTTCGATATTGTGACAAATGCTCGCACTTATATACTCAGCGGACCACTTCGCTACGTGGGCGACAGTTACAGTACAACCGGTTTCTTTATTTGAAATTTCAATACTTAAATATTGGATTTATTAGTAGCAAATGCGTTGTCATGGAAGCTATATAGTTGAAGATGTAACCTGAATCATGATTGAGTGAATGACAACAGATAACAATAGGTAAATAATGTACATAAATGTAATGGTGTATGTTATATGTTTGTACGACGTGAATGACGCATGTTACTCTCCCTATTAACATCTGTGTTTTTGTATTTAATAGAAAAATATTTTTTAAATGTAGCATGTGAAAGGCTTTTGTTTTTTGCTGCAATGCAATTTTGTTTTAATGTTGCTTTGAAACTATTTTATGTTTTTTTTTGTTTCTCTCCTCCCAACCCAAATTGTCCAACGAAACCTACTTCCTGGCACTTCTTTGTTTAAATGTTGTCTTAACTTTTATTTCGTTACTATCGCTTCATTATTTATTTATTATTTTTACAATGATTTCACGTTTAATTCGAATTATAACCTCACTTTTTTTTAAATATTGTTAAATTTATTCCACAACTCAACCTATTAATCACTCCCCTCCCAATCCCACTAAACATCCTATTTCTGAACTTATCCAACATAATGTTTTCACTGTCTGCTACTGGCTTTCTAACGCACCCCCCGATCCCGTACCATCGTTTCGACGCATACAGCGGCGGGTTCGAGCTCGAGTCCCGCTACACCGTCGAGCTCCGGTAAGGTGAAGTCGCGGTCGCGAAGCAAGTCGCCCTTCCGCAGCTTCCGCTGGCGCACCGCAAAGAAACTCATCGCGGGAACACACCACAGCGATGACGAAGGTAACCACGGTAGGGGACAGTTGTGGATGGACAGAGATAGATCATGAGAGTAAGCGTTAAATATATTGAGTTTAATAACTGGTCGTTACTCTAATTAAAGATTTTATAAACTTTTTGAAAACTTATATTTAGTTTGTTTATTAGGCAGATCGCAGAGACGAAAAATGGAAAAATGGAAGAGCTGCACAAGCTGCTGTACGATTCAAATCTGAACTCTGCAATATCTTTTTAAAATACGTAATAATTCGTTACTATAATAGCAACTAAAACGGCCGTTGTTTGCTATTCATTAAATAAAATTTAACTAAATGTGTTTAGCACCAGCCCTTTCGGATAATTTCTATTCTGATTTAAAAATAAAAATACTCTTTTTCTTCATTTTTCTTTTTTTATTTTTTTTTTTAAATTAATCCACCTAAATAAATATCAAATTTTATCATCATCTAAGTTATTATTCATAAAAACATGTAAATGTCACTTACAAATGGTATTGAAAGTAAGTAAAGATATAAAAATATCCAAACAAACCATATGAATAGGTAAAGTAAACTGTTACTACAATCTCTTCCACTACTGTCCACTATCAGGTCGTGTAAACGTCTCAGATGAATGCTTTAAGTGTGCTGTTGTTTGTGCGCGCATGCGATTTTATATCCAGATACTGTTATACTGTTTTGAAACCATTTTGTTGCAATAAAACTAGTTTTCTTTTGAGTGGCTTTTATTGATAATGTCTAGTATTATTTCAGTATCAAACCCATCACTCGTGAGAACTATATTAATTTATTTAGTACCTATTTTTAGAATATTATTTTATAGGGAATGTGTGTATATAACATTTAGACTTGTGTGTTAACATATATTGTGTTGAACAGAGGGCGCTAGCCCCGCGAGCGAGGACGATGGCGTAGAAGGCACGTTGGTTCGCAAACATGAATGGGAATCCGCCGCTAAACGCGCATCCAACAGGTTGGTTTATTTATTACTAATTACATTTTAGCACCATTTCTCATCTACTTTTAATTAGGACATACGATATCTGCCCATAACGCCCACTATAGGGCACAGGTCTCCTCTTTTAATCACAAGAGGGATTCGTACAATAACTGGCCCAGTGCGAGTTGGTGAATTTAAATAAAAATTGTATGTATTGATATTTAAATTCTTTAGATAAAATATTATAAGTTATACACGCAAAACTTTCTTCTTCCAGGTTAATCTTCTAGAGTTCTAGATATAAGGAAACCAATGTAATCTTTTAATAAAACTTGAAAAAACATAGGTATTTCTATAATTTTATCTGTTGTTAATTGTAGTTAGAAATATTATATAAAGCCGTGTATATAAAGTAAATATTCAAATAGTTCTTTTACAAAGTATTTAATATTATAGTTTATAACGTAGTCTTAAATTTTATAAAATATTGGAAATTGGAAAGCAGTGGCAAATGGTGAGTCTTCTACCCGCAGATCATGGGACAAGGTGTATGTGGTGGCGAAGGACGGGCGTATGGTCTTCTACAAGGATCAGAAGTCGTACAAAGCGTCACCAGATCAGTACTGGCGCGGCGAGCCTCCGCTAGACCTCACCGGAGCAGTCGTAGAGGTCGCTGCCAACTACACGAAGAAGAAGCACGTATTCAGACTCAGGTAAGAACTTTAAAAGAAGGATAAAATAAAGAAATGATATAATTGTTATTTTACATAAGGTTATGAGTTCAGTTTTTCAAGGACCAGAAAGCGGCGAGACTGCTGCACTTTAGTGAACCAGCTATCAGCTACCACGGATACCACCTTATACCTTCTACATCGTATATCTTATACCATCGTTTATGCAAAGAGCGCTTGCAGAAAATGAACGAAACCACGAAATTGACATAAATTTTGATTTAAAGAAGGGTATCACATGAGCAGGCAGGGAATCACCTGATGGTTGCAAATATCGTCACCCGTGGACAACCGCGATATGTGTCAACATCACTCAATATCAGAACATTGGCACCTTTAAAATAGCGCATTTTTGGGCAATCGGTGAGAAGATCAATAGCAACGATAATCGGAAGCAAAATTACGCTTTATAAAAAATATGTTGAGACAAAAGTTATAGAGCTTCGCGAGCCCTATTTAACGTTAATTAGTTTGTATGTGTAGATGTCGAATTTTGTTTATTGAAATTTAATACATCCTCGTAATTTTGTAACTACTGGACCGATTTAGCTCACTTTTGAACTTATTATTTTTATTCGTTAAGAAATACGCCGTGCATTTTGTCTGCATATTTCGTTATATCCCATATATCGACGAAAGTTGAAATTCGAAAGTTATTGTGAAGTATAGGGAGGGAGTAAATTTGATATGAAGGCTAGAGGATGTAGGCCTAAATCGGCGAGAGACTCCTTTCTCTCGCAGCCCTTGCGTCTGCTCAAAGACTTCACTGCACCTTGCAAGCGTTTCACAGGGCTGCAGTGGATACTGATCATGCATTCAAGTAATTTTTATTGTTACCAGTATTGAAACTCTGTTAGCATAATAAAAATTGTAAAGGGCTCTGAGTAGGCGTATTCGTAGGAACACTGTAAAACCTACTCAGGTAAATAAATAAATGAAACTGGTGTGTATATAGATTGTCATCTGGCGCGGAGTTCTTACTGCAAGCACACGACGAGGCAGAAATGTCTTGGTGGCTGGAAACACTTCGCGCACGTACAGCGGCGCCGGCGGCTCGCTCGCACACTCTGCCCGCGCCCGCCAAGGACGAGCCCAAACGACGCTCCTTCTTTACGCTCAAGAAGAAGTCAGTCAACAGTCTCACCTTCTTATTCTCGCCGTAGATCACGCATGTGCTTGCATGCCGCATGTTCGTACATTTAACGTAATGTTTGGGGCGGTTGGGTACAGATTACGGGTCGATATCAGGCCCGAAGCTAGAGAAAAAATATGGGTACAAACTTCTCTTCGCTCCGAAATCGTCTTGAAATTAGAAAATATTTGCGCGTCATGATTTTATCAATGTCTTGGATTGATATCAGCCCGTAGCGTCCCACTGCACTGCAGGGCTGCAGGGTGTCCCCTAGTAAATCACTGGGGGATTCATGGCCCGTTTGTTGGATACACATACTCCATTTTTTTTTCTTATTTCTTTTATAACCCTCACGGTTTCCTCACCATGCTTTCTGTCACCGCCGAATTAATGAGATTTTTTAAATTTAATGCTATTGTGTTGATATTTGATTCAATACTTTGACTTAATTGAAAGACTTCATTTATATTTGATTTGAACGGGAATAAATTAAAAAAATAATAGTCGGTCAGTTTAAATTTTGTTGAAAAAGTCATAATGTTGATCTAACGCAAATGACACCTCAGTATAATAAACTGTCACTAACGTCAACAAGAGCGAATTTAAAATTTTTGATATTAATTTTCCATTTTATCTGTGTTTGTTCTAATAGTGTTATTGTTTGTCCACATTAGACAACCCATTTTCTCTTTTTAACATATTTCATAGTCATACAAAAATAATAAACATTTACAGCACTGTTTAACTGTTTTGTTCATTATAAAACCATGCTTTATCATTTATTTAAACATTCCCATGGAATGCAAACATAACCCACATCCAGATGGATGTGGGTTATGTTTGGGGTATGCAGATGCATTGGTGTGATTTCCTAAAAGTGAAATAATTTTCAATATTGATACAGTTTTTAAGTGTATTTTTATAAACAGAGAAACTGGCTTCTTTTCGTTACAATATTAATATAGATTATATTTAATAAGTTATTTATTAATAATGATAATAAATAATGTGGCATTTCTTGTCGGAGAATTTAATCTCTTCGTGAAAATGAATCAAAATTCGTTTAGCGATAATAGGAGATAGCCAGATGTAGCAATATTGAAGCTGTTACCACAATTAAACTCTATTTTTCTTCGAATTCTTGCATGAAAATAACCTTTTGTTCATTTTTACTAAAACAGCTATAATTTATCTATGTATTAAACAGGGTGTAACTGAAACCCAACCGGAACCCTTTCAGACATTTATGGAAACTTTTCCTTTCCTGAAACCATTACTTCCGATTTATTTGACATTAAAGTTCTTAGCATAACAGTATATTGGTGTATTTTTAGGCTATACTCTGTTTATCGGAAGAAAGGACTGATATCATCACTATCAGTCACGTGATTTCACCTATTCCACGAGAGAGAGCTTTCCTCGATTGAGCAATAAACGCTATAACATTATGCTACATCAAACCGACGACGCCACTTTTAGTGTAAATAGAGTATCATTGTTTTAGGCTTTGAACTTAGTAAATTTGTATGAAAATTTTGCTAAAAACTTGTATAAAAAAGATCTTTCTGCGAAAGAAGATCGTAAACTTAGAATCATGAACGGAATTCGTGATTTCTGGCTTGGGGAAAGATTCGGTTACACCCTTTATATTTACAAGTGCATATAAATTTGTAAAATAATATCTTTTGTATTGAACAGCTAAACGTCGCCGCGTACGCTACGTCCCATGAAGCGTCCTCGCCCGTACATTTAGTACGCAGTACGCGTTGTACCGGAACGACGGACGCACGTTTCTCGCGCCGCTTGCAACGAGCAAGCCTCGCCAACGAAGAATCGTATCGCGGCCATCGACAAATTATTACTGTAGTATTACTAATTAAATAATGCCCTTCGACCATCTCATTGCGAACAAATACGAAAAATATCTGAATATGCTATATACAGCTCTCAGCGTAAGATGGCCTGTGTTATGTAACTAGTAGTACTGTATTGGTTAATCGACCGTTTGAACAAATACAAATTTGCAGCTCAATATCGACTCATTCTATAGGCGGCTAGGTGACGCCGACCGCAAATACTACGTTGCAGACGTAACGAGTACCAATATTAATGTCACCAAACTCTTTTATGAACGCAAAGAAATTGTAATCACGCGATCGATTGGCCAATGTTTTTAAAACAATTTATTATTATGTTGCGTACAAATTGTTGTTCAAGACTGCTCGCTAATTGAGTGTTTAATTATTTCGCCTCTACCCGTATTTATCCCTCGGTATATAAGCATATATATCGATAGAGTAATATATCCCGATGTATGCATGATCCCACCCCCGAAACGATGTGTAATTGTTGACGATTATAAATGGAAACGTTTTTAATAAATATTAAATTCTAAATGCGACGCTATTTATAAAATATTTTAGTGTTTAAATTCAGATTGAGAATATATATATTTTATTTATTTATTAATATATAAATGGATAGTGTAAATTCAGTTGAACTAGAAATGTTTGTCGTTCTAATCACTAATAAAATTTAGTAATTCTATTAGAGATTATAACTTATTGACCAATCAAATACCAGTCTACGGGATTTGAATATCACTTATTAGCTAAGACGGATTGTAACCGCATTTAGACTTGGATTTCCGGTGACGTTTCAATATTGACAGCTTTGCTATTATGGTAATACGACGATGTTAATATAAGCTACGTAAATGTACTAGAAATAATTTCCATTATAAAGTGTCTTCTGCAATTTGCAATGCTCCGGTAACGCTACTAGTGAATAAATGCCGCATTTATATTGTATCGGAAAGTTTTCAGGCATTTAGTAGATCGTTGACTATATGTACACGGTATAGTCTATGGTATCGAGTCTATGCTACGTTGTCAATCACAACGTCGGAGCGTTTGCTATAATCGGACTTGTAAGTATGCTTGTTCACTCATAAGTGCTTCTATAAATTTTATCTTTATATAGATTTAATTTAATTATTTTTTACTGCCGACATTTCACAAATAGTTATTTTACGTAAGCAATTATAAATTTCACGTTTTAGATATTACGTACACACATTTTTAGTTCTGTTTGTGTTATGATTATTGTAAAGAGGATTGTGTGCGTGTGAAGGCGTGAGTGGAATGTGTCTAATCTTGCGATGACTGCCACAACTTCACACTATTGCATGAGTACCTATGTTTAAATATTTTAATTTTAAAATTTTACTTTTTTGATGAAGATATAATAAATGATGTTTTCAAATAATGGACACTGTCTTTTTTTATCGAACCGACTATTCTATACTGCAGTACTATTTGACCCTTCATAAATACTTACATAATTAAATTATACAACGTGTCACCGAAATACAAATCAATCAACCTCTAAATACGTCAACTAATTTAAAATATATGAAACGGTTCTAGCGACATATAAAATTGTTTTAAAATAAATCTAAAGTTGCAATCATGTAAAATTTTGTTGTTCCATCTAAAACGTTCCTAACGCTCATTACTAAGCAGAGGGTAATGACCGGCCGCAGCGCGCGCCGGCGACACACGTAAAACTAGTGTTGCCAAATGTCCCGCTTTTGGCGGGACGTCCCGTTTTTCAGCCTTCTCTGAACGCGTCCCGCCAGCATCCTGAGCGGCACGCCCAAAATCCCGATTTTTCATATAGGTAAGTAGCCAATTTGGCGCGATAGGTACTTTAAAAAAATAAAAGAAATGGCCAGCGAAGGAAGAAGCGCGCGAAATGAGCGGGCGGCGGATGATGTGCGGGGGTTGAGGCGGGGGAGTTACAAGCGGCAAAATCAAACTCAAAATGTGTGTTCTATAAAAAATAATTTATATTTATGTAACGTTAAATAATTAATTTAATATCGTTGATTCCTTACATTGCAACTTCCTTTTGCAAATAATATATTTATGTTGAATTTAATAAGATAAATTTAATAATTGTTTATCTTGATAGTATGAATAAGTAATAGTAGTAAATCTTAAGGTTTGATTGATCTCATTAAAGTCTGTGATTTTGAATTAAAGGATTGTAACCTTTGCAACAGGATTGTTGCATTTTTTCTACGTCCCGATTTTTACATCTGAGTCCCGCTTTTTTTCCATTTAAGTCACGATATTTGGAAAAACGTATCTGGCAACACTACGTACAACGCAACTGCATATAAAATAAGAAATAGATGTACTAGAAATAAATAAATAAAATCTTTATTGTTAACAGATTTTTGTTGACATATAATATGATATTGAAACCCCCAACTCCTGAAGTAGCTAAACCTGTATCACAGAAGCTGCTGTCCACCCCAATAATATGACAATAGTGCGCTTATCCAATAATTACAGATTATTTATTAAAAATACAAAGAAAACCAGCTTATAAACAAAGATTAAATTATAAAAAGAATAAATAATATATACAATTTGTTGTGCATACGTATGTATATAAGAAATTGCATTTATGTATGTATACATGTGTGTATAAATGTCTGTTTATACATGTGTGTATAAATGTCTGTTTGTGTGTGTATTATATGTTTATTTGGTTTTGTATTTGAATGTGTAATTGTTAGTGTGTGTGAATCTATACAGTCTCTAGTGAATCTTAAACAGTCAAAACTATAATTATTATATATTTATGTGTTAAACGCCATCCACAGAGCAAAATCAATGGGATATGGGAATTTTGAGTCAGTGTGTGAAAATGAATGACCAGTGTAGATAATTAAGTACGTGCTTATTTGTGTTGAAAAGTTTGAATAAAAACTTCGGTGCTTGTGTAGTCAAAGTTGTCAAGCCAACTAATGATATTTGCTTTAATTTGGTTATTGTTAAATTTCATAATTTTCTCCGACTTCTTAAATAAGTTATATATTTTAGGAGTCACATAACTAAAATGTATCTTAACTAAACTGCTCCTAGCCGTCGGCACTGGACATCTTAAAACTCTTTTATTGGATTTGGGCAGTGCAGGAACAATAAGACGATGATATTTCCTTAAGCTCTGCAAAGCATAAAGCTTGCACACAAAAAGCACACCTGCCTCATCATAAACAGCTGAAGTAGTATGGATATCTAAATGGTAAATGCATCATTACTTTTAAAAGAACTCGTCGAGCTCGTTCCACTTTTAACATATAGGTTTTCGGCGCACCGCCCTAAGAAGTAATCAATACAATAGGTATTGATGCATTCAGCCAATGCCATATAAGTGCACGCGAACTCCTAAAGATGTAAATAAGTTGTCTTAATCTTATATTTTATGTAGAAATGAACAATAAGTATTATAATAAAAAAAACTATTGGGGAAACTGGTAGAATCGATTCCACTCTCGATACAGAACAACATATTTGAAGCTTTTGCGTTATTTCAGTTGTACGTATAAACAAATAAAAAACTCCCAAAGATATCCCTATGTGGCAAGAAATACATGTTTTCCAACTAAATGACAAGAGCAAATACGATTTATTTAGTTAATTGAGTTGAGGCGTACAACATATTCTAAAGTATAAAAGTATTGAAATTTTCAAATAACTGATATAGGTTATCATTACTCATCTTTGTTCCATATCAGACTTATCAATAGATAACTCTGGTACAGATCAAGATATTAGCTTTTTCACACGAATAAGATCCAGACGTTTTTTAATATCCGCTTTTTTATGATACAAAAATTATTGTCAAAATGTTAAGTAAAACGGTGTTCCTCCTATTTCCCATAATGTTGAGTGCTTCGGATGTGTGTGACGACGGTAAATGTACAAGGAGCAACGCCAGAATCGGTGGTGGCGACATAACTGAACGTAATTCTAGACCTTTTCAGGTAAATTCATAATATATATGTAGTTTTTCTTCCTTTTCTATTTAAAATAACAATCAATACACCTATGTAGAATATAATCTCATTCAGATCAAGGGATTTAAATCTTACTTTATCGCTTAACGTGTAAAAGACGACATCCGTTGGTTTGTTCGCACTAATCTCAGGTTCCACCGTTCCGATTTTGTTGCGGTTTACGCTGCTATGTAGCGTGTTTATCCATTAAGGTTATAAACTATTTTTTATAAAAATCCGTCCACTATACATTTGGAAATAACAGGCAAGTTTCATTTTCTTTCTAGACGATGGTATAATTGTCCTAGGGACGTATAATGGAATAATCTAAATTAGCTTGAACAGGCGCACTTAAAACTTAATTTAGAAATCGGTCTCCAACCTAACGCTAAGCCGCGGGAAAACACTAGTAAAATCTAGAAACGTTAAACCACTAATCGACAGTTTTCGATTTGTTTTTTTTCATTGACGAGGGCCGCAGACGGGCATACAGTCCACCTGATGGTAAGTGGATACTGTAGTCCATAGACATCCGTGATACATGCCAACATTAGTCCAAAATGATAAACGTTGGCACACCCCCATATGCGCTGCCTACCTTTGGAGATATAGAAATGGATTTGTAGAAAGGGTTGGGAAAATGGGGAGGGATTGGATGGGAATGGGTTCTAGCACATCTCACTCATTACCGAAACACGTACGTACATTAGGGAAATAAGATAAAGTGGGAAATGCAAATGGTCGTGCAAGGGAATGCTCATTTCAAAGCAGTCTTCTGTGAGAGAGGGGTAACGTGGCCAATAGAGTGCGCCCAGCGGCTGTTGCATTGCAGCGTGTACTCTCCCCCTCATAAATAATCTCATTTTGGACCAGGCATAGGCATAACAATCTGACGAATCACTTTAAATTCCACCCATCATACTATGATGTAAACAGAAATTTTATAATTAATAAACTAGTTTATTTGCAAGAGTACACCAGAGAATGTCATTTGTTCCATTATGATCCACTCAGATGATCGATCAATGGATCATTTTTGACACTACTATTCCACATGCTCCATTATTTAAAGGATGATTTTCCACTATGTGAGTGGATCATAGAATAAGGGTATTCCATAGCAGGTACTAAAATTGTTGCAATTTTACCAATTAATCCACCTACATTCGGCTCGTTCCTCTTATAATAAAGTCAATCCGTACGACGAAATTAAATGTTAAAAAAATCTGCTGTTTATTCATGTACAATACCCACAGGTAGCATTATACCTACGAGTGGGCACTACCGGCGAACTAGGCTTCTGCGGCGGCTCACTATTACAGGAGGAGTGGGTTATCACGGCCGCGCACTGTGCCTTCCACGGAGAACAAATGGTGGACCATGTACAGGTAATGTGAATTGAAAATCCACTAATATAACAAATGCGAAAGTTTGAATTGCGGCCGAAACTGCAAATAGCTGGTATATTTATCTATAGCGGCTCTTAACGCGTATGTTTACCTTATTTATTTTACTCGTCGTTTCGTGTGAAAAACGCGAAAATTTCAAATGTTAAATAGATTGTAATCCGTATTAACATACGTATAGGTCTCGCAACGAGAGTTGAGGCGAGCAACACATGCGTAGTGGAGCAGCACAACACAACACCTCATTCAAGTGTTAACATAAAGAGTAACTTCCATTAAGAAAATTTTCCATAATACTCAGATATATTTTAACGGTTCTACATAAGTCCTCTGACTATACTGAGTTCATAATGTTTTATGAACTACGGAGCTTTTAATCTTATATCTCACACGAATAGAAACATCTATGACAATTCCCTCAGGCAATTCTAGGCGCCCACTCCCTATACGACCGGTACGAAAACGGGCGTCGCATTGTCAATGTGGAGGAGATCGTAGTGCATCCGGATTACGACCCGGAGACCTTCATCAACGACCTCGCGCTTATGAAGTTAGCCAACGTTATTCAGCTTACTGGTTAGTAAGTTTTAAAAATTGCATATCTATCTATGTGCCCAATCACATGTGCTCAAATACGCAGGACCGGTGTGTTTTGGTGCAAGTGTTTTTTAAAGGCATGAGAAAACTTTTGACAACGTTTGGAAGCTTCATTGGTACAAATAGTTGAACGTTTCATTCAACTTTCATTGGTAGATTAAGGCTTGTACAAATATTTGTAAAAACTTTTGTTCATTGGTCACAGACGAATTTCTCTGGACTAAATACCTAAGATATACAGGCGTCCCATTTCGATGCAACATGAAGGGAAAGTACTTTAAATATTGAAGATAGGAAATTTCACTTAATGGAGACTTCATTTTATTTTTTAAAATAAGTAGAACTGTGATCAAAGATTTTTGAAAAATCTGTCTGAACCGAGAATCGAACCTTAACATTCAATTTAAAATTTTGTTCAGCAAAATAAATAGTCTTTTCCGTACCTGTAACAATGTCGGCTCCATTAAGTGAAATTTCCTATCTTCAATATTTAAAGTACTTTCCCTTTATGTTGCGTCGCAATGGGACGTCCTGTATAGTTGAAATGTGAGAAGGAGCAACGCCACGATTTAATGGTGGAGACATACTAAACGTAATTCTAGATATTTTCGGATAATTTCATGAAACTTATTTTTTCTCACTTTCATTTGAGGAATTTCTCGGGACTGAATAAGATATTGAATCGAAATATGACACACAGTTATAATATAACGTTTACATAACATAATTAATAATGTTTTCTCTTAGCTAAGGAGAGGCCCCAACCTTAACATTAAAATTTAAAGTGACAAGAAACTTTGTTGAAATGGCACATCCTTAAAAATTCTCAGGATATTCTTATTTGTTTTTAGGAAATTGAAGTTTTGGCTTTCGTTGGGTTTGGTTTGACGATGTTAATTTTTTGTTTATCTTTCAGAAACTATTAACGTAATCCGGCTGCCTTACCTCAGTATATCGTCATTTAACTTCGCCGGTATGGGGGCGATTGCTTCTGGATGGGGGATCGCTGCTCCAGGTAAAAAAGTCCTTTCATTCCCCACGACACTACCAAGCCGCACTAGTAATGCCATAGAGAATTTCCCCCCTTTCTGCACTATTGACCAGTACCCTTAGTGTGGTGGGGAACTTCTTTTCCCTTCTGCACTGCTGACCAGTAGTCTCCTGGGTAAATATAAAAATGGTATGATCCTTCATTCGCCACACCACAAGAGCACAGTTTTTGTACTAAAATAAATGTTATTTAAATATTTTTTTATTACTCTGAGATTTAAAGGAAATGATTATGCTTAAAATAAATAAAATATACCTTCCCTCACTGAAACTTGAAATTATTTAAACGTAGTATTTAAAAAAAAAAAAAAATTTAAATCTGATTTTTCAAAATCATTAGTACAGAAAAAAATTTGGAAGGGTTAAAAAATAATAAATTAAATGACATTAATTCCCTCCCTAACAAACACTTTCAAACGTAAAAGATTTATCGTAATTTATCCAGTGCATGGCGTAAACTTATATCCTTGTTAATTAATTGCACCTGTTATACAAATGTAATGATATCGTCTTTGAGGATTTATGTCTTTTTGTTCTATCCTTATTGGTTTCGACCTACTAGACTACTGGTCAGTAGTGCAGAAGAGAAAACCAATTTCTCTTGACACTACCGGTACTGGTCAGTGGTGCAGAAGGGAAAACCAATTTCTCTCGACACTACCGGTAGTGGTCAGTAGTGCAGAAGGGAAAACCAATTTCTCTCGACACTACCGGTACTGGTCAGTGGTGCAGAAGGGAAAACCAATTTCTCTCGACACTACCGGTACTGGTCAGTGGTGCAGAAGGGAAAACAATCCCCACGACACTACTGGTAGTACGGTTTGGTAGTGTTGTGGGTCAGGACTAAAATGTCAATTTACATGGGTAGATTGATATCTAGGTAGCCATTCAATTCAGGATTTTTAAACACAGATAATTCCTTTCTGCTATACATTCTTCGTTTAAATACTTTATTTTTAGATTTTCTTTTAAATAAGAGAAAGCCACGTAATTCTATTTACCTTAATCTATCTTACGTTTCTAAATTTTCCGCCTCCCTGTTGCAATCTTAGATGCGAAATGTCGAACACTTTTTGCGCTTTGAAAGAAAATTTGCCCAGTGCAGCTGAAACAGAGTATGTTATCACTACATTTTCCGTACGCAAGCAATTGTTCTAAAACTACAAAAAATATCATATTTTTTAAGTTTTACGAGCGACAAATGACCTAGAATATTATTATAGGTACGAGACAAAAGGAATGATTTATGATATTTTTTTTAAGAAATTAATCATCATTCATTTGAATAGATGGCATTATTTTTTACGTTTTAGGACAGGAACGTCCGGAAATGTCCAAAATTTTAGAATTAACTGTCCAGTTTTTTAATTGTCACATCGGGACAGCACACTTGCTACACAGTTAAAAAACACAGTTTTAACAGTGAGACGGTTAAAAAATTGGGCTAATAATAGAATATTCAGCTACATTTCGGAAAGTATGGTGCATATGACAAAACTAATCATGAAATGGAATCAGCCCTTTCAGTATCTACTGCAGGACGTGGGGCTCCTCGTGTACATTGTCTGATGCATGAGGGATGTATGGTCTTATGTATGGCCTTACACCACGCTGGCCATGCGGGTTGGCGAGACCACTCTTTTAGAGGGGGTGTAGTTCCTCAAGGCTTGTGGTAGCGGCATTGTTACCCCTTAGTCGCCTTTTACCACACCTACGAGAAGAGATAGAGTAGTACTATTCTATAGTCGGCTAACACCACACGTCGGTTATCTTCATCATAAACGTTTTTTTTGTAACCTGACAGGCGTGTCATTCGTATCACCGACCCTTCGCGAGAAGACAATGACAGTGATGACGAACACTCTCTGCAACAACTACTACTTTCAGCAACTGCCTGACAACATCATTTGTGGGTTCAACAATACCGCTGGCACTTGTAAGGTACATACTCGTACATGAATCATGCGTTACGTAAATATACCATTTTGCAATGTGTTGTTATTGTTATTATATCCTCAAGGAGATCATTAATCCTCAATCGTTAATGATAATATATTAATAACATTATAATACATCATGGCCGAAGCTTAATCCCAAAAAAGCCGAGACTTGTGCTACAGCACCAAATTCCGGAAAAATTGCCTATATCCCGGAACTCTGGCAACCCTAATCCCCGTACCGCAAGGAATTCCTATTTCCCATATTTTTCAACTCTTTCCAAATCCACTCCAAATTCGTCGAAGTTAGACGGCGAACCCCCCTTTGAAAGTTAAATTATCTTTATAAATGCCTAATTAAAATAATCAGTGGCTTTCAAAATTTCCAAAATAATCGGCGACTGTTTGGGTTTTACCCATTTTAATATTAGTCTTATTTAGCGTTAATTCCATAATTGGTAAATAATCCTACCGTTCTTAAGGCGATAATGGCGATTATGGTGTTTAGATAAAGGGTTTTTAGAAAGCCAAAAGAATTTCCTGTCCTTCTAAAAATAAATAAATGGAATATGTATATAAAAAAACTTATTTCAGGGTGACAACGGGGGTCCGATGACGATATTTTTTAACGCCACAGAAGAAGTTATTTTGGTTAGTATAAATAGGGTACAATCCGGTATTATTTTGACGACGCAATATAATAAATGCAGATAATATGCAACTACATATTTGTGACAATGAAGAGACAGATAATATGCAACTATATGCGAAACGAGACCTTATTGTTAGTACTAATTTCCCAAATATTGAGACTAGTAAATTAAAAAAAAAAAATCATTTTTCATTAAAAACCTATTAAATTCATTAATTTTTATATTAAAAACTAAACGTTCTATTTAATCAGAATCTAGAAACAACGAAAGTTTAACAGAAAATCTTAATCTAAGTCTATACCGACAATAGGGTCCCTGATAACGTCCCACCGCAGTACACAGGCCTCCCCAAGTGAATCACTGGGGGATATCGGGCTATAATCCTACACGCGGCTCCAGTGCGGATTGGTGGATACGCATACTTCAGATGTATTTTTTTCCTCAAATATGCGGGTTTGCTCAGGATGTTGTCCCTGACCATCGAGCTAGAGATAATGTAAAAAAACATTTAGTAAAACTTAGAAAAATGCATATTACTAATACATATTTTAAGATTTTTCGTTTGGCATAAACATTTTTTTTAAAACGGGATCTTATACGCTTACAGTCTACTTATTTTATTTCTTACGATTGACCGTGGTCACGAGTGTTTATAACTTGTCTAAAATTTACACATGGAAATATTAGGATTCCAAAAAAACTTCATAACGATTTCATCGTATTCGACGTTTGTTCGTCCGGGTCACACAGACCTCTGTCACGGACGTTTCTGATCGATCTACTCGTAATATATGTATAAGGTCCTACAAAAATAATTCGAATTATTCTAGTATGTCATTCAGTGGGTGATATTGATAAATAACATTTATAAAAAAAATAAGATCCGTTTTACACAAGCGATTTTCGAGCGTAAACGATGGGCAGACGACATCGCCGCAATATAGTCGCTGCATTTTAACCTAGAAGTTTTCGGGGCGATATCGCCGCGACTACGTCTCCTTGTACAAAATTTCGAAACGATATCGCAGCTATATCGCATGTTTTAGTAAATCAGGGAAAATCGTTTGTGTGTGAAAACAGAACTATTAATAAAGTTTCCTGTGTTAAAAAACAAAGTGGGTATGAGCTCTTTATGATTACAAGAAAAGTCTTGTGGTAGCCTGATAAGTAAGTAAGGCAATATTTTTTTAACAGATTGGCGTAGCATCATTTGTTAGTATTGACGGATGCAGCGACGATCTGCCTTCAGTATTCACGAGAACCCAACGATACTTGAATTGGATCAGCGAAGTAACTGGAATACGGCTTGAGTGAACTATTTATTATCTGCTAACTTAGAATAAAATTATTTTTCTGTTTAAGATGATTTAATGTAAATATTATAATAAATAAATAAGTCAGTTAATAAACATTGAAGTATTTTTATTCAACTACTCTAAAAGAGGATAATTAATGTAGTTTTTTGATATAAATGTGACATTATTTGTGAAAAGAGACTTTAAGGGACCTTATTGTCTATTCTAGTTACACAGATAGGTAACGAATACCCAGATTAGAGAAATAACGTAACATCATATTTTTATTACCTACTTTATCTTAAAAATCAGAGCATGTTATTCTTTACACAGAATCTTAAAATAGTATCTTGAAGAGCATGTTTTTGAACTTAAACAGAATCTTGAAACAAATTTTTAAGACGGAATATCTTTACGAAAGTCAATATAAGGTCACTTTGTTTAGATAAATCACGACTAACGTTAAATTTAAGCAAAAATACTCTTTTTATTCAGATCTTTTAATCTTTAGTGACATACACACTGGATTAAACATTAAATTAAGTCTATAAATTTTTCGGCCAGGAACCTATTTCCTTTTTTTTCGGAATGGCTAAATTCTTGTGGCCTTAATGCCCTTTGAAGAGTCGCCTATTTCCATTTTAATGAGCGTCATACGATGTGTCCTAGCTTTATATGATAAAAAGATAAGTTACCGAAAATTCGTAGAAATTA
This sequence comes from Sesia apiformis, assembly GCA_914767545.1. Lineage (NCBI taxonomy): Eukaryota > Metazoa > Arthropoda > Insecta > Lepidoptera > Sesiidae > Sesia > Sesia apiformis. Next base: position 5,887,871 of record OU611962.1, read on the forward strand.
TAGAGGTGTAATGTTTATAAATCATAGTTTTTAGTTAATCAGTGTAATGATTAATGTTATCACAAAACAGACTACGATACGAGTACGTAGTTAGGATTAGAGATGGATTCGAATGAAAATCAATAATCATAGTGATCGTCTTCCTAATAAGCCATCGACATCAGTTTGGCAGAGAAGATCATGGCTGGAGGATGAGATGCTTTTAAACAGCTTATTAAGCTGATTTTCCCCGTTATGTCCAGTATTATAATTCCTATAAACTGGCATCCGTATTTCATAAGGTATGTGTGAATAAGTAAAAGTAAAGTAATAAAAGTATTTAATTAAATCGCGTGTCACCTGTTTATTTTTGTGTAGCAGCAAATTTATATTAATTTGTAGCGAATACCTAAAGAATTCAACTTTAAACCCCAAGGTTTTTATAATTTATTTATAATCAGATAATGTAGAGATTACCATATTTATCTATAGTGCTTTGCAATTCAAGAAAGCATGTTAATTTTGCTTGTGAAAAATGTCCGTATACACGATAACTAACTTTCGTGTCAAATATTTAAGGTCTCTTTTTATGCGTACAGTACAAGAATACATATTCCAAAAATACAAGAATGCTTCTAATAATACAGGTGCAAAATTACAGTTCACTTCTTCTAAATCGCTGTAATTAAAACTTGATATGACTTCACATTCTCCATCTTAATCTCTTCAATAGAATGTTTGTAATCATTATGCATATATAAACATTGTAACAGGTATGCACAGAAATAATAGATTTTGATGAATTTATGTTCGCATCATACTACCATCTGCTCTTCTTCATAACTATCTTCATTAGGGATTGCAATCTCGCAAAGCTGGATCCCGCAACACGTATGCGGATACCGAAAACTCGTTAAAAAAATGGCGCGGACATGTGTCTGAGCAAAGGCATATATTATTATAACCAGTGGCCGAGAAGACGATTTCTGCCTGTGAGCTTTTTTTTATTAATTGGGAATAAAAAACAATTGTACATAAAATGTTACACATTAAAGTAGGTGTGCGAGTAACAAATCACACCATTTTTCAGTTTTCACACGCGACTTGCAAAAAACAGAAACAATAATTCAGTAAGCGCATTGGAAACATCAAGATTTCAAATGTTCTAATTTTACAAGTATAATTTACTTTAACTGTATTTTATACGTTATGTTATATTTATATTCTACGTTTTTTTATAAAACAATTGCTATCTAATATATAGCTGATATACTATATATCAGCGAATCCTGCTTAGAAATTATTTTCTTTTAAAGAATCTCATCAAACCGTTCCTTTTATTCACCTCTGTTGGATTCCTTTCATTTTTCTGTTAGATATATGTATATATCTGATTCCCAAAAAACTTGGTATCGTACGTGTTTTTCGACTTTTCTCAGCCAGCGAATATTGCATACCTCCCTATGTGGTACCATACATACTCATCATATTCTCATTTATTTGATAAGTAGTTAAGTTGATAGCAGCTGATGAGTACGATTTTTTGAATGAACAAAGCATATTTGGCCATTCTGTTGTATTCTTTTACGGAAAATACAACCATGAATCTTTTTGATGTCTCTTCTATAGTGTGGGTTGATGATTCACACTTATTTTACTTTTTTTTACTATTAATTTAATTTTTAGCTTGTTGAATTAATTGTCGTAAATCAAAGGTAAGTATTTTCCTCTCACTTCTTCACGTTCATAGGCAGCCATTTCCTATATAATATTTGATCAAGATATTTCTAGTTTTCTAGTCTCTGTCTGTTTGTTGTTTTCCTTTTTATTAATGTTAAAATGTTTAGTTTTAGTAGCTTCAGTTTCTACATTTTTGTTGTCATCTATAATAACTGTCCCTTGCGCAGTTACGCGTTTGCGCTAATTTTTTTTAGAATAATTACAATACCGCGCGGATCCCGCGGGATTGAGATTGACGGAGTTAAAAACACGGAGATTGAAATTTGGGAAGTGACGGCGAAAAATATGTCACGTAGTTTTTATTTGCTGAATGGCTAAATTCTTGTGACCCTAATGGCCCTTCCCTAAAAGTCACCGAACATGTTTGGGTTAGGGCGAGCGCAGAAGGCGCTCAGCCAGGAGAAAAAAGTGTGTGCAGCAATGAGCCTAAGGTCTCCCCCGCCGATAGACCGTCGGAAGGAACGGACCTTGGCTTAAGGCGTTGCTTTGGGAGGGTACTGCGCGATCGCGAGTCGGTGACAAGCGGCCAGGCACGTGCCGATGCCTGGTAAAAGTGTTGGCTGAAGGCCGGTGCGTATTCGCGGTGTAGCGAGTGGGACGTCCTCGTCAAAACGTAGGTAAATATAATAGTTGATATCATAATCACCAATTTTAATCAGACTTCTAATTAAATTCAAATGAATCAATATATCATTATAATTTCTAATACGTATCTCTAAAAAAGCTTTGAGAGAGGCTGTGGAGAGACATAGACTGTGGAGAACTTTCCAAGTCTTATCGGTCGACATATTACCGTGAATGTCGAAGTGGGGTGAATGTTTGAATTAGACAATCCGCCAATACGCATTAAGCCTTACTAAGGATTAAGTATACGATTAAACTCGCAAATTATCTTAGGTTAAGTATACCTTCCTTGATACAATTAAGCCATTTTTTCAACATTTCCGGAGCTCGCTGAATCTTCATATGGGAAGATTATGGAACATTTGTAAATACCTTAAAAACCTTAGATGAAAGCAAAGGGGGAAGATACGGTACGTTCTTATATTGCGTCAACTTAAAATGCACTCGGATGCACAACTACATGCAAACAAACTTGTACAGCTGTAACTGAAGTCATGATGTACGACACTGAACGACAGAGATAGGGCGATGAGTTTGGACAGTAGCGCGAGCCTGCACAATTACATGCAAACAAATTCGCACAGCTATAACTGAAGTCACGTTGTACGACACTGAACAACAGAAATAGAGCGATGAGCTTGGACAGTAGCACAAGCCTCTGCAACTTTTTGGTGTACTTACGCCTGAATAGTGATTCCATGCGTCTTGTTTTTGCTCCTTGAGTGATTTGTGCACTGAATAAATGCACAGGAAGCCGTTTTTAAATAATTTGCCACTACAAAACTTTGTTCACAGTGTGAGCGTATCACGTGCAAGCAAGTCACTGTTCTATCGATGACTAAACGAAGCAGGTTCATTGGACTCGGTTTTGTAGGACCACGAGTGGTAAGTGAGTATCGTATCTTCCTCCTTTTGATTTGATTTATGTTAAAAACAGATTAAGCACAATATGTGTAACTTTTTATATCTTGAATTTGTGTCGGATCAAGTCGTCTGATAGCCGCAGCTAAAAAGATTTATTACTTTTTTAAACACCAGATTAACCAAACCTTTATTACTAAATAATTTATAATAAAATTAGACTTAACAAGCATCCGTAGAGATTGTAGTTGATAACATTGATAATGAAATATATAAATTATAATATAAAGGGCAGTTCATCACTTATTGTTTGTCTTTTGTCCAAAATGCGTTTGATTTTGTTGGTCGGTTTAGTGCTTGTGGCGGTCGTATCCGCAGAAGTACAGCCTTTGATAGGATACCATGAGCATATCGGTATTCCTCATGCGGCCAAGATTAAGGCTGCTGAGGACGAGATTTTAGCACGAGAAACCCAGGTCAACGGTCGCATTGTTGGCGGTGCAATTGCTCCAGCTAATACGCATCCTTATTTGGTGAGGTTTTTATTCAAATAATGTCATATTAATAAGATTATGATTAATTATGATTAATCTGATGGTGTTCATGTTGGTACTAAATATTTGCAAATTGGGTACATTACAAAATAAATATATTAATAAGTCAATCTACAGCTGTACGTTTATTATGGTTAAGGTAGAAAAAGACAGCATATGGGTATAGCAGGTGTTTATGTAACCATAATATGCGAGAACAGCATTTTCGGAGACGGCTGTGAAATTGCATGTTGCCCATTTGTTTCGATAGTAAGTGAGATCCGCGAGAGCCCATTTTTCATTACATCTCATTTTATCACATCCCATAAAATCTTTACTCGATGGGATAATCACTTCTCCCCGTGGTTACCCGTTTGTGAAAACATCAAACATTTTCGCAATCAAGCAACCCAAATGCAATTCGCAATCAAGCAATTCGCAATCAATATTATGTGAAGGTTGTCAACAAGCGATGGTAACTATTTTTCCATCTTTAAGAATAATAAATAATTAAGGCAAATAATAAGAACTCAGATTTTTTTTCATATTAATAAGAGTAGGTACGAGTATGTTGTTTGTTTCTTCATGTTTTGAGTATAAAGCTAGTTGTTGGAAGAAATCTATAACGTGTAATGATAACGTATCGTGTTCCTACAATACAACTTCCTTAGTATTGGATGCGAAAGAAAATATGAATTTGTGTGTCTCCTTTCGTGTCGGATTGGAGTTGTAAATATTAGAAGAGATTTATTTACCAATTAAGTAGGAGTAGTTACCGACCTCTCGATCACAAGTAACAATAAATGTGCCTTTACAGGCAGGTCTCGTGATCAGCCTGGTGAACGTCGCGGGTAACTCCGCCTGCGGGTCGTCACTGCTCACAGCTAACCGACTGGTGACTGCTGCCCATTGTTGGCACGACGGCCACTTCCAGGCATGGCAGTTCCTCGTGGTGCTAGGGTCACAGTTCCTCTTCTCGGGAGGCACTCGCATTGCCACGTCACAGGTCATAATGCATCCACAGTGGAACCCTCAAACGTTACTCAACGATGTGGCTATGATTTATCTGCCTACCAACGTTTTTTTCTCAAGTGAGTGACACTTTTAATGTTTATAGCTTTTTGTTACGTTACTATTTTATAGGTTTGATCGGTCAACATGAGGCTATGATTGACCACTTGATGGTTACTGTCCACTACTGGTACAACGACAACAAGTAGAAGTGGCCATAAATTTTGAATTTTCTTGTCATTCAAAGTTTATCAGCGGAGCATGATATATGTTATTATGAGAGATTATAATTTCTTATCGCCTTGTCTTCGATCGATAAAGGTCCTCATTTCTGGGACTCTAAAATGTTCGATATAACTTTGGAAACCAAAGCAAAAGGGACCCCGTGGATCCCGAGATAAGTGCAAATGAACGAGCGTATACACAGACGATTGTCCTTGAATTCTATATACGGGTTTATCGAAGCATACCTAGCGTATCTAAAGTTGTATAGCCAGCTAAGTTTGGTTCTTACAACAATTATGTATAATTTCAGCGAGCATTCAGCCAATCCCATTGCCCCTTACCACCCAGCTGAGCGACACCTTCGCCGGGGAGTGGTCTGTAGCAGCAGGATACGGTCTCACCAGTGATAGTAAGTTTAATTTGTATTACGCACAATTAATAAAAAAATATATGATTAAATCGTTAGTGGTAGCAGAATTTAGTTTTTAAACAAATTCTTGGTCTTATATTAACAACTTACTCGTCATTCACTAAAATAAAGTACATTTTAGTGAAACTCAATCGATAATAATTTTTAACATCTGCCACATTTCGGACATTCATAGGACAATATACTAGGATAATTCATAACAATAGGATAATAATATATAATTCATAGGACGGTTCTCTACATTCAACCGGACTCAAATTGACCGATTTATTTACAAATTTTAAAAAATACGCGGAAAAACATAGTTCTTTTCACATCCATACACATCCACAAAAACATTACCAACCCACTCATACCAAATAGCCCAGTTGGTACGAGTAGTGACCCTGCCTGCTGTGCAAAAGGCACATGTGCTGTTTGATACCCGGTCAGACAATCATTTGTTTAAAGACAGGTGTTAGGTCGGGTGTTGCACGTATTGTGTTCATCTTTATGTGTCTCTGGACCCACGGACACAGGGAATCCTAGTGTGCGACATTGAGTGTGGCGTTATTTATTACTAGCGGTGCCAGTGACTTCATTCGCGTGAACTGTAGGTCGATTCCCGTGGGAACTATATAACGAATTGGGATAAAATATACCCCAAATGTGAACCCAACTCACAACCTATAACTATGTCAAGTTTCATTAAATTCTGTTCAGTGGTTTTGGCGTGATGCGCCTTCAAACAGACAGACGGGCAGGCAGACAAACAAAAATAAAAAAAAAATGTTTTGGGCTCTATATCATTCGTACAACATAAATACTTATTGTAATCACTTTTTCAAAAAATATTTCATGTACAGACACGGCTCTGTTACGATATTATTATATGTATAGATTTATACCTGTGATAAGTGTGGTAGTCAAAACGTATCAGTCTTCGCGTCTCACTCATCCCTGTGTATCATCGTCCGTGCCCCTTGCTACGTAAGGCACGCCACGATCTAGAGGGACCTGAAAATGGACGGCCTGGAAGAATGACGCCTTGCCTCCACAATTGCACTGATGCGTCGCGATTCCCCCACATCAGGGGATTGGCGCCGCTGCACGCGCCTCCAGACGGATAGTCTATATTCCGCGCGAACTGATCGTGCCGTGAGGCGCGTCACCGCGGGGGGCTGCACAGTTGCTGTTTACGCTGGTTGCTTACCGCGAGAGCGGCATGAAGAACCCAATGACCTGTCCATGTTGGCGGACAGAGGAGACGCCACTGAAGGGGACTCAGTCGCGAACAGTTATAATCCACCTCCGTGAGTGGTGTGGTACGTGAGTGAGTGGTGTGAGAAAACTGAATGAAGCTCGTAATGAGAGTTAATCTTCATTTATAATATTCGTATTAATTTAACGATTTAATCAACTTTCTTTTGCTCGAAGTTTCACAAATTGTTACTCCATGATGATATGATACTGTCTTCACCGTTATTATACCCGGTTCTTTACATGTAATTATGAATAAAATCTCAAATCGACCATTTCACAGCACAAGTGGGCGTATCGATGTCGACGACGGTGAGCCAGGTGAACCTGCAGGTGATTACAGTCCCGCAGTGTCAGGCTGTGTTCGGATGGTGGGCACAGAATAGCAACATCTGCACCAGCGGCGCGGGTGGTGTCGGCATATGCAGAGGCGACTCCGGCGGACCGCTATATGTAACGCGCAATGGACAGAAAATTCTAGTGAGTTATTTAGTTATTTATTCAGGAGTAAACAGTCACATAGTTAATTTGAATAGATTTACATTCCTTCCTACTGTTCCGTAAAAATAAAACAAAGGGTTCAATCAAAACGTGCTTGCTTCAAATACATTGAAAATAAAGCTTCACCCACTACTTTTTACCAGACTACGGCATGCGAGGAGTATGTACTCGTATTATTATGTATGTCCATTTCTTTATTCCCTAGCAGAGCTTAAACTTTGTAACAGATTTTAATGAACGATGTCGTCTTGATGTCGCGAGTGCTACTGACGTTCAAAATGGTGGATTTTAGGCTGTTTATTTTGTCACTATTAGTTATTCTGTAGTTTTGTTTTCGATTGCTTCAAAAAAATTAAAATGAATTTACGAAACTCATTGAATGGGGTATCAAATTGAAGGTTTTGAAAAGGCGATTCCGATACGGCGATACGTTAATGGACACAAAACTAGCACTGGAAAAAAAAAAATTGATTCATTTGGTAGGTACTCGGAATTACGAAATTGACAAAGGGGACAAAAACAAAATCTTCTCGGAAAATATAATTTATTAATTGTATTTTACATTTTTTTACAATTGATTGTTAATTGTTATCCATTGACTAATAAACGCAAGGTACGAGCTGGAGTTTGAAGTTTCGCATTTGAGTCGGGACTAGGCGCCTACCCTCTAGATATAGGATCCCCCTTTATTGGAGGTAAACAATGACATTAATATTTCTTTAATTATGCAGGTGGGCATCAGCTCGTTTGTGGCGAACCTCGGCTGCGAGCTCGGTTACCCCTCGGCCTTCGCCAGAACCACCAGCTTCTACGCTTTCATTATAAGTCACCTTTAGCTACGAAGATAGTTCATCCAGCTAAATGATATCAAAAATATATTGAGAACTTTCAGTGAATAGTTTCATTTACAGCATCGTATTTGCACGCGGCGATTCTTGTTACATGTTTTATTTGAACAATAAATACAAAGCAGAGCGGACGAGCTTTTATTTCCACGAATATGTAAAGCAAGACTACGTAGTACTTGTCAAGTCGTCACGTGATGCCACGTCTTTTTTAAATTTGTGTCCCGTGTTGGCAATCAAATGTTACAATACTCATCATAACAGTTATTATAATGTTGAAATAAACTCGAAGAGTTATCTATAAGAACGCTGTGTTTTATTTGAAACTAGCCTTTGCCCGTGGCTTCGCCCGCGTGCTCACTATCCCACGGGAAATTTAGTTTATAGCCTATGTTCTTTTCATGGTCCCTGAGAAGGTTCATGCAAATTTCAGCTCAATTCGTTCATCCACTGATGTGTAAAAGCATTTTAAACAAACATTGTTTCTTTTTTACGTGTGGTTGTCGCTACTTACTGGTATAGCCAGTATCGAAATAGGTATTTGAAGTACTTCGAGTATGAACATGAACAGGTTTTAAAATATTAAACTATTGTCGACGCATATTGCGTCGTGGTCCGGCTGTGGCCGGACTGTGGTCTCTGTCAAGATCGAAAGTGTTATGAGAATGTACTTTAAATGTTGGTACTCTTAGTACCTACCATAAATTTAATTATACTTCAAATGATCATGAGGTAAAAGAATTTCGGCCACAGAAAATCCTTACGATCTTGTCATGTAATGCAACGAATGTAATCTTGTACGAAATGTAAACAATGAAAATGTACCTTACCTTTGTTTTTCATAGGGGCTAATTCCATTGACTACAACTTTCTATTATTACCGAAACTAGATATATCTACTATTCCATATCTACACCACTTTGCCATTACGATAATAAAAGTCCGTGAGGAATGGGACATTCTTCAAGTCCTGAATCTTTTTATCGTCTACGAGGCATTTTCCCCTTGAATAATACTTGAATAGCATTGTCATGCATGACGTTTATCACAACTTATATCATAGGAAATTTATTTTTACTTTTAAAAAATATAATTTATTGATGACAAGGATTTTAAAACATGAGAGAAGTACATTTTGGAAAAACTGATCATGAGCCCGTTTAAAAAATAAACGATTCAATTGTACTTTATTTTACATAGAAATTATTTGCAAAAAATGTGGAATTATTAGATAAATTAAAAAATATTTCTGTTCATTGATTAACTACCTACCCATTTTAATTTTTTTCGAAATTTGGTTAATACTGTAAAAAATTGAACTCCGATGAGGCAGTGAAAAACGCCTTCAGAGAATTCATCGATTCCCGTCCCCAGGAGTTCTATAGCAGAGGCATCAATCAACTTCCATTAAAGTAGCAAAAGAGCATTGATAACAATGGACAATACTTCGATTAATTAAATATATAATATTCATCCAAAAAAAAATATTTAATTTTTCCATCCAAAACGGCAATGTCATAAGTAATGACATGGAAATATGGGAAGTGATGGCAAAAAAATATGTCACATATTTAAATAGTTGATAACACTATCATCAATTATGAGACATCTAATCATATTCAAGTGAATAAATATATTATTGTAATTTCTAATACGTTTTTCTAACAAAACTAGAAGAACTTTCCAAGTCTTATCGGTAGACGTGTTAGCGTGAATGTTTGAAGTGCGGTGAATGCGAACGCTTAGGTAAGTATAGTAATATACATATACTTATCTATATAAATATACAAATACTTATGTATATTACACCACCAAACTATTGATTGAGGTTGAAAGAGACTGCATGTTTTGTGTTCATTTAGCAGCTACTTTTGTTTATAACATGGTGATAATATAAACGAAATGGTTAGAAATACATTGTTTCGCCCTCGTATTCGTCCTACTGATGCACCCCATGTATGTTAACAATCATCGGCACGCATGTATACAATAATGTTTCAGATATTTACTGTAACAAGTATGTTTAAAGGATAATACCTATAATACGTATTTAGTTACGTCACCACAGATTATAAAAGTATATAATTGTATAAAGTATATTCGTTTGTTTGCAGATTCTAAGCAAAATTTCATTAATTTTATGGGTGTTTGCTACTCAATCACGTCTAAATGGCTGAATCGATTTCTATGAAACTTGACAAATAGGTAGATTGTATAAGTAAGTAAGACTAAGTACTATTCACTAGTTTACCATATTTGTAATTTTTATGTCCGCCTGTAGTGAACAATAAAACTCACAAAATATTAAGCACACCTTCTTGTTTCAGAATGTACTATTTTAAAAAATTGCGGACCAACACTAATGTGTTCATAATGCATAAACAAGACCCTGAAACAGGTTGAGCTCAATATCTGCAGGTTTTTATATCATGATTTCCTACGGATGGATTCGTGGGCAATCGCTAACTAGCTACAATTAAAGCTAGTTGTTACCTTTTTCAAACACCAGATTAACCAAACCTTTATCAAAATTAAATCAATAATAATTAATTAGACTTAACAGCTATCTGTACAGATTTCAGCTGATAACATTGATAATGAAATATATAAATTATAAAGGGCAGTTGATCGCTTACTGATTGTCTTTTGTCCAAAATGCGTTTGATTTTGTTAGTCGGTTTGGTGCTGGTGGCGGTCGTCTCCGCAGAAGTACAGCCTTTGATAGGATACCATGAGCGCATCGGTATTCCTCATGCGGCCAGGATTAAGGCTGCTGAGGACGAGATTTTAGCACGAGAAACCCAGGTCAACGGTCGCATTGTTGGCGGTGCAATTGCTCCATCTAATGCCCATCCTTATTTGGTAAGGTTTATTTTATGAAAATAATGATATATTTTTAGTAGCCAGCTCGTCTGCCACATTCTTCCAAACATAGCACTCTGGTGTAAACGACTAAAAAAGCCGTTCGCACCAGTGCTGACTCTCGCGGAAATCATCAGATTCTCTTTCTTAATCTCCTTGGTAAGCAGTTCTCTTACGATGTTTTACCACTTTTGTTTGTCTTTAGAGATTCTCGTAGCATCTCTTCCAAAATAATCTGGGTGAGTTGTTCCGTTAAACGTAAATCAAGTTAACCTTTAAAAAGTTTTGAAACCTTAAGTTACAAAAAAAATAATGCCAACTATTTTTTTAAAATACCTAATTAATGTAGATTCTAAAATAGAATATGTAGATGCGGTTTCCTTTTTCAGAAATGATATTATTGCTATTCAAATATCAAAGGAACTATAATTACCAAATTAGAATTTACGAGAAAATTAAATTTATTTTTGGAACGAAGTTCCTTTATGCGGTGTGATTCGAGAGAAAATGTAACGTCACGTAAGATTTTTACCCCCTCCATACGCCTTTCTCTTTCCCTGTGTGCGTGCGAGTATTGAGAGCGAGACTCAAGCAGAATAACAAACTTGCAGACTAGTGCGTGGCCGGTTGTATAACCTAAATTATTTCAATTATTTGCATTGAAAATATAATACAAAATAAAAAAAAAATACCTACATAAATTATACAGATTTTATTTCGAATTACATTCGGAGTTTAAAAAAAAATGCGTGAGGATCTTCGTTCCTGACGGGGGTCCCCTGACCGCACACGTTTTTTTTTTTAATATTTAATTATTAATGTGCAAATAATGTTGATTTTAAGTCATAATTTATTCAGCAAGGCTTCTGGGGGATTGCAGAAAGACTGAGAAACATAAAAAAATATAACACATTTCATTTAATAGGAAAATGAAAGAAGCTGCTCAAATTGTGTGCCGTCTACACTAATATAGGCTTGATATCTTTTTTCCTTCTGGCTATGTTACCGAAATATTTGAAGGCAGATGTTGTGAAGTCTCTGTTTCAATTCCTGCAATATGGAGTTGTTGGTCTGCTGTTAATGGTATACCTAAAATGTTCCGCCAACAATATTCCGAAGGTGTTCATTTATTGGCCTGCGGTCTACAGCTTTGAATATCCACGACTCAACGTCATAAAAAAAGATGGGAAAGTCTAGTGTGCGAATTAGGCGAGTATTTGTGCTTGTGAAGTTACAATATCGTCACACCTTCAGCTGGTTGAACGCGGTTTTAGTCATACTGATTCGTAGTCTTGTTCGCATTTCTAATTCGCACCCTCATTCGTTGCTAATGTAAAATGCAAATGTTAGTATTGTTATACATATAATTACACGTGTATTATTTAATTTTTATATTATTGAATCAGTCGTGTTAATTGATATTTCTTATCAGCGTTAATTATCATTTATACCAAATTACTCTATCATATGAGTAGGTACTTAGGTGTAGATAAAATTTAATGAATGTAAGTAGTATCAAATTATACGTCAGGCTGTATCATCGGAAAATAAATACATCGATTTGTCTTATTATGACACTCTAGATAAAAAAAGGTTAAATTACCTACAATATTTTGCAAATAAGTATAATATTAGACACCGATCTTGGGGTCTCAAGGTCACCTGCGCAGTAGTTAATTTTTAGGACTGTTTGGCGGTTTGAAGTGAGGCGGGACGGGCGCTGCACACTGCAACGCTCGCTCAGTCGTAGTCACACCCCTTTCAGTACAGTCGAGTGCAAATTTATGAATTTATATTTTTCATAATATTAAATTAATATATTAAGAACTGTTTTTAATTAAAGTCAATAATGCCGCGCTCAGACCCCAACATCCGTGTCTCCGATTGTATAAGTATTATAAAACCGTAAGTTTTTTTTAAAGTCGCAGGCGTATAAAACGCATAAAACATGTCGACATCGAACCTGCCGTCTACCTGGGAGATTTAAAAGTGGATTATGAAGACGAATGGAGAAGGATCGGGAATAGGGAGTGTAACGAGACGAGCCATTTCGTTCATTGCATTATAATCCCTAATATTCGTCGGGGGAATGGGAAGTAAGGGGTACTGTGGGATGTACCTATTTTTATTCCATTAACTTACCAATTTATGAGACGGAAAAGAGCTATAGTAAATTTCATTCGATTCCGAAATACCTTATTAGGTAGGTACTCTGCGTGATTGCCCGATTATGAAGACGACAAACGTTTCCCAATCGAGTAACCACGCCGTTTCCTCGAATAATTTATATCACCCCTATAAGCAGTAATCACCGAGGGGAAATAATAAAAACTTCATCTTTAGCGCACAAAGTTAGTTGTAGGGAGATATCCATAACCTGATTGCTATAAAAAACCCTTCTCGGTATTTGCAAAAAATATTATATGAAGTTTTTAAGCACGTTGCCTTTCGTGTTGGTGTGGAGTTATACTAGAACAGATTTATTTACCAAAAAATTAAGTTACAGACTTCTCGGTCACAAGTAATAATTACTTAATTTTTACAGGCAGGTCTTGTGATCAGCTTGTTGAACATCGCGGGTAACTCCGCCTGCGGGTCGGCACTGCTAACAGCTAACCGACTGGTGACTGCGGCCCACTGTTGGCACGACGGCAATTTCCAAGCATGGCAATTCCTTGTTGTCCTCGGCTCACAGTACCTCTTCTCGGGAGGCACTCGAATCGCTACCACACAGGTTATACCGCATCCACAATGGAACCCATTGACGTTGGCCAACGATGTAGCTGTGATTTATCTGCCTACCAACATTTTCTTCTCAAGTGAGTGACACTTTTGATGTTTTGCAACATTTTATTAGGCGGTTGTTGACTGTTGTCGGCTTGACGACAACAAACAGGCGAGGCCAATAAATCTTACCATTGAAAGATGATCGGGGCAGTCTTATACAATGATCCGACTAGTAGTATCTCTGCAGTCACGAAGTTTACTGGTTAGTAATACCATACCATCAGTCTGTCCTTCCATTGCTGGATATAGGCCTCTCCCGGGGACTGGCCACCACACACGGTCTTCTGTTCTCCTCATACAGCCACTAGCGGCGACTTTCGTTATCGTCAGATTTCGTTTGATTGTCCTTCGTTTGTATTAAAAATTAGCTGTTGTCTACAGCTTAGAATTTGTATTCACCATGTCTTGGAATGAAAAATTTGGTGGTCTTGTTTTGAAGCCTAAAATTATCAGTATACCAATGGGCATATACGGCATTGTAAAATACACCAATAGGTCCCAGTCGATCCCGAGATAAGCGAGAATGAACAAAGTATACAGATAAACGATTATCCATCAATTTCATCACTAGGTTATTGTAGCATACCTGGCGTATATAAAGTTTTATAGTCAGCTATGTCAAATACAGTATGTTCCTAACTGTAATAATAGTTCTTACAACAATTATGTATAATTTCAGCGAGCATCCAGCCAATTGCCTTGCCCCTCACCACTCAACTGGGCGACACCTTCGTCGGAGAGTGGTCTGTAGCAGCAGGATACGGTCTGACAAGTGATAGTAAGTTAAATTTGTATTTTTATACGGAGTCAAAAAAATTCTAATGTTGAAAAGTTCTAATAGGTGAATGTTGAAAGTCATTAGTGGGAGGAGAAATTATAAAAATAAATTTGAAATAAGTATTCTTGGTCTTATATTAACAACTCATTCCACATATTTATCTATTTAAACGGGTCTTAACGCGAATCTTTACCTTATTTATTTTACGACTGTAGGTAAACACCCTACCAGATGCCAGGTGTCTATAAGATAGACTGCAGCTGCAGCTGTGTGGGAAGTGGTTTGTCCTACATAGGACAAACAAACAGCAAAAAGGACCAAAGAACATATCGCAGCTGTGAAGAATCGCCAGACGAATAAATCGGCGATAGCGGACCATGTACTCAACGCCGGGATCAATCACTGGATAGAACTCCATAGTCTAAAAATCCTCTCCACTGATCACCACTATTTCTCCAGGATGATGCGTGAAAGAATTGAAATAAAAAAACATAGAAATTTCAATCGAGAAGATAGATACAAATTCTCCTCGACATGGAATCCAGTGATTAATATATAAATTTAATAAAATGAAACCTCGGGATTTTTCGTCTGACGCTACTTCTGATATTGTGAGCATCGTGTGCCGCAACTTTCCGGAATACGAAAACCAAATGCGGGTAGTTGATGAAACCGCTCGCAACTCTCGACGTTAGACTACCCGCCTCTTCAGTCAGCTCGTGACCATGGTTAGTGCAACCCAACAGAAACGTCGAGTAAAATAAATAAGGTAAACATTCGCGTCAAGACCCGTTTAAATAGATAAATATGTGTGAAACACGCGAAAATCTCAAATGTTATAACTCATTCGACATTTTCCAAAATGTATGGTGTCAATTTAACCAATGAGTGTTAACATCCGTCGCATTTACACATTCATACTAGCATAGCCACTATATTTACGTGTATGGGTAGATAGTTTATAAAATCGTAATAGGGCTCGTAACGCAAATTTTCAATGTATTAATTAGTTATAGAAGTGCGTGTGTTTACCTAGTTTGTTTAACGTTTTGTAGTCTTTAGGTCTACTGAATTAACTTTCCTCTGCTAGCAGTTTCACAAATTGCTCAAATATCGCATGCTGTCACGATACATATAAACATAAACAATACCTACCTACAGTTATTGACTATGAATAAAATCTCAAATCAACCATTTTACAGCACAAGTGGGCGTGTCGATCTCGACGATGGTCAGCGAAGTGAACCTGCAGGTGATCACAGTCGCACAGTGTCAGGCTGTGTTCGGATGGTGGGCACTGGATAGCAACATCTGTACCAGCGGAGCGGGTGGCGTCGGCATATGCCGCGGTGACTCCGGCGGACCGCTATATGTAACGCGCAATGGACAGAAAATTCTGGTATGTTATTTTGAGATAAATATTCACAAATCCGACAAGATTCCTTGTCAGAATATCGTAGTCTGTAGTAGCCCCCTTAATTGGCAGGAGGGCTATGAAACTCTGGGGCCTATATAACCTCAAGAAGCCAACTCGTAATGGTCGGCATGGCATTTTAAAGCCTTTAACTCTTAGATATAAACTATTATTAGAGGTAAAGAATTAACAGTTAATATTTCTTTAATTCTGCAGGTGGGTATCAGCTCGTTCGTTCGGGACTAGGCGCTTACCCCCTACATATAGCCCCCACTTTATTGGAGGTGAAGAATTAAGAATATTTCTTTATTTTATGCAGGTGGGCATCAGTTCGTTTGTAGCGAACCTCGGCTGCGAGCTCGGCTTCCCTTCGGCCTTCGCCAGAACTACCAGCTTCTACAGCTTCATTGTAGGTCACCTTTAAATACTTGAAGACAGCTACGAGATAGTTCATCCAGCTAAATATCAAAATATTGCAAACTTTTGGGGACTAGTTTAAAAGTTACATATATTTCTGTCACTAAACCGATTTATATCCTTAGAGAAATAGAATGAAAACAGTTCCGTTAATCTATCTTCCGCGATATAGCTAAATTACTAGGGACATAGCTATATCTCGGTCATTTCTATCTTACTGCAACATATGTATATATTTATAATACATATAAGTATATATATGTATGTGTGTATTCGTATAGTAACATATTATTAGTATTAAAGGAGAGCGGTGATAGCCTAGACCTTGGGCTACTCGATTCACAGTCATGTGATCGTGAGTTCAAATCCTCGGCCCGTAAAAATTGTCACATGCTTCAAATATAAAAAAAAAATCTTGAGCATGAGATCCATCAAACCGCACTGGGCCCACGTGGTCGATAACGGCCCAAAACCCCCTAGTGATTTACTAGGGGAGGTCTGTGCTCTGCAGCGGGCCGTTATAGGCTGATACATGAACATTGGACATGTAAGAATCATGTTATAAAAGTAGTGTTTGTAATAGTTTATAGCAGTGTCTGCATCACTCTGCCAGGTTTGCTGGAAGAAATCTCCTAAGGGGGTAAACACGCCGTTTGTATGTATTTTCATTTGTAACTATTTTTATCATTTTTGTGTACAATAAAGTATATAAATAAATAAATAATAATTACATTCATTAATCTTAATATATAAAAATTGATGTTTGTTTGTAAGTCTTCTATGCGCTCCTAAACCATTCGTCCGATTTCGATGAAACTTTGGTGTGCGCGCGCCCGCGAAGGTTTCTGTCAAAAAAAAAAATCTATCGCATTGCAAAGTATGCCGGGCACAGCTAGTAAAAAATAGAAAAGAGAATATAAAATGGTTAGAAATTATTTTTGTTTCATCGAAAAATCCAAGTTAAAAGCTAGATTATAAATTAACTAAACTTTTATGTATTTTTCTTGAACGTCATCGAAATACACTTGTGCCTTTATTCTAAAGGTTTTTAATGAAAGACATGAGTTTCGTACAAGCTCCTTTATTCCAAGCAGGTACCATCAGTAGGTACGTTATGGTTACTGAGTAAGGGTGCGTTTCCACAGAAGCGGAGCTGGGCTGAGAGGAGAAGAGACGTGCCGTAATTGACCAATTACATGGTTTGAAATCCACATCCCTTCTCCGCGCCGCATCAGTGGAAACAGTATTAGCGGAGAGAATTGTTCAAAATATATGAGGACGCAGCCTCAAGCTGGATAGAACGGAGTAGCGCGCAGCGGAGAGGGGCGGGGTAGTGCGGGTAGTCCGTACAAGGTGATGTGACAAAACAGCTCGTCTCCGCTCCGTTTTACTAGCTCCGCTCTTCTCTTCGCCCAGCTCCGCTTCAGGGGAAACACCCATCTCTTTTCACAGCTCCGCTATTCTCCTCTCCGCCCCAGCTCCGCTTCTGCGGAAACGCACCCTAACCCAGTAACACGGTCGCCATCTTTGCTAGCCGGTTCCATCACAATCACCTCTTTATTCTAACCCAACAAACAGGGTGCGTCGTCACTAGTTTAAAACTATTCGTAAAATATAATTAAATTCAGTTTGATAATTAGCCATTTTGACTTTGATTCTGTCTAACATTTTCATGTGACGAATAGCGTTTTAGACGGACACTTATATAATGCTAGATTTCTACGTGAAGTCAAATCAAGGGTTTGTAACTTGAGTTTGGAGTGAGTTGGCGTGAGTGAGCGTGAGTTTGGAACCTTATAATCCTGTGATTAATGTTTAAAATTATATTATCAGGCGCATTAGGAAATATGCACATTACAGACAGTTCTGTGTTGAAGCAACGGGCTATAAAATGCAAAGACGAATTAATTTTGGGACTGAAGATGAACAAATTCCTTCACAGTTAATTATCAACATGTTCAATAGTAGCCGCTGAGTTATACCAACAGCAAATTGGTACAATGTTTTAGTACAAACCTTTGCTCTACAAACCCACTCCAAATGCCACTATAATAACTCGTTAACAATCGCAATAAGTTTGTAATTGCGTGAACTGTCCACACGCAAATATGCTTATTTGTGTTTATAATTAAAGAGGAGACATTTTCTTTTTGTAAACTGTTCTGGATATAGTGGACCATATTTAAAAGCTATGAGAAAATGAAGACTCATTCGTGTTGTATTGTATAAATACGACACGAATGAGTCTTCAATTCTTACTCACACAAGTAAATTTGACTTTGAAGTGACGTCACGCAAAAATGCAGTTTTCATTGCCAATTAGCATTTCTGAACGTCCAGATGTATTGAAAGATATATTTACTTTTTATATGCAAATAATTTTAAAAATGGATAGTATATAAATTAATAATATTGAGCCGCTTAGGCTTTATATTCATCGTATCGTTTTAATGCAACACCAGAAGGTCGCCGCCGCGACCGTTTTGATTTTGCGAAAATTATTAAAAACATTTTTTTAAGATATTTTTTTTTACTAAATCGTCATCAATGAAACATAACACCTTTCAAAGTATCCAAAAATACAGAAATACCATCGCACAATAGAGGTGTCCAAACAGCCTTATTTTCTTACGTTAATTTTATACACAACATTGATAAGACAACACTGGATTCACAGTTCCTAATAAAAGGTTATAATTTGTTTGTATACATTACACTTTAACGTATACATAACAATTTCGACCGTAAAACCACAACGATAAAATTCAATCTCGAATGTCAACACAAAATTAATGAACAAGATTACTTTATTATCTGGTTCATTTTCTAGGACAAATTTTTGGACAATTCTAGGACAATTCGGAACGACATAAGTTTGTATTTCCATCTAATGCATACTTTCGCCCTCTCGAGGCATAGTCATTACTGAAGAAGTTTCATCGACGGAAGCATTTACGTCCGTTATAAAAAAATATTAATAAATTAAGGGTTTAATTTTAGACATAAAAACTTCAACGGAGATGATAATTTATGAGTATCTAATCTTGACTCTCATTCGTGAGGTCGCCAGGTCAAACTGCGGCTCGTACCACTGAATTATTAGTTAACTACGGATTTTCCAATACTTATCTCTCCGGTAAAGAAAACCATGGCAAAGAACTAAAGAAACATCTAGCTATCAATCACTATTAATTCGGTAAATAGGTGTCTAGTAATTTTACATGTCCGAAGTTTCGGACCCGGCCCATGTTCGAACGAACGAAGCTCTATAACTAGTGTTGTAAAAACAAGCGCGGAGCTCTCGACGCTTGAGCGCTGAGCGAGCACTAATTAATTTTTAAGACTTAAAGACTAATGAGATAGTCCAAATTTTTAATGTTTGATGGTCTTAAACCCTTTTAGTTTAGTTAAATGCTCGAGTTTAAAACGTTTAAGATTAAGGTTCAATAGTGTCCCAGCTCGATCAACGCTCGTTTCAACAACACTAGCTAGCTATAACCCTATTCTGACTATCATTTGGTCGGAGTTCTATAAAAATATAAAAGGTTATTTTGCAAAATTTGACGTACGATTCCGAGGTATCTCTTGTCCAAATCTATATTTGGTCCGTTGTCTAGTGCGATCCGAGTAGGTAGTTTCATTATATGAACTTCGTTGGGGGTGATAGAGTGAACGCTGTCGTGGTAGGAATTGCCTGAAATTTCGTTTTTTATGATTCCGAAGTAGAACTTTGTTCTGTTGAATTGAAACCGATATCGACATTATGAAGGGCGCACTGTGAATCTTGCGTTCTTTTATCAATAATACACAAACAATAAAATTTACAACAAACAGTGTTACGTACATACTACATAAAATCTGAAGGTGCGACAAAAAGCTGTCCTTTATAATTTTATTATTATTATTTGCGAACCAAATGCGTGTTTCCATATATTTTAAAAATCACAACATTCAATTTTACCACATAATATCATGCATTTCGATTATATTTTATGATAAATTTGTTTCCATATTAACAAGTTTGACTACTAAAAGTTGGGACTAGATATAACTTATTTCACTACTAAAACTACTATTAGTGTTTGAATATCAAAGCTTTAAACCGCTGGTTTTCTCGGGTATTCTGTTCTAAACTACAATGCCTTTTCACTTTAAGCAAAAATAATTCGATGTTTACAATAAAAGGTGACAAGTATGAAAGGGCCTTAAAAGTATAAAATATAAAAAGTGTATTTAGCTGTAAAGCCAGTAACTACATATTTACAAGCCTCTGATTTAAACTTACTTTAGCTAAATTTGAGATTAAACGTTAATGAGATGACAATTCCATTTTTCATATTTACATCATTCGAATTAAAGCCCGACTTGAACCGAACTGGTGAAGCGGTAGCTGAATAATATGTAAATATATACCGTTTTAAGATTTACGGTGGTTCATGATTGTTGTTTATTTTATAGCCAACGTGGTCACAGGCGTGACCACGATAAATGTAACTGGACCGAAAAGTCGTCTATAAAATAAATATTTTTTTATAGCCAACGTGGTCACAGGTGTGACCACGATAAATGTAACAGGACCGAAAAGTTGTCTATAAAATAAATAAAAATCGTGAGTACTATTAGGTGAAGATATAACAATTATTAATTATTCAGTGTTTTATAATTACAAGTATATGCATTATATGCGCGTGAGTTCTCGCGAAGAAATTTGCACTACACTTCTACCGCTTAACCGCTGCAGTGTTACCAGGCCTTAACTTACACCCAGAGACAATTGATTTGTAACAAATTATCACTTAAAAATAAATATATATGAAACAACACAATATGAGTATTGTATTGGCTAATCGAGCGTTCGAACAAATACAAAACAGCTCTTTATCAATATATTCCATAAACGTTCAAACCGCAAATATAACGTTGCAGAACAAACATTCAGTTAGAACAACGGAAGTGAACTTTAAAGTCACTGAAATATGTAGTTTGCGAACGCTGAAATATGTTTGTAATCATGCGAACGCTTGATGTGCCAATGCTTTAAATTCTAAAACAGGAAGCCATTATTAATAAACTATCATACGATATCACAGTTCATTTATGCAAATAAGGTCATCATACAATAGAAGTAACTCGTTTACACTTAAATTATGTAGAAAATTAACCACCAAAATAAATGTTATGGCAATAACGATTCAACATTTCAACATAAACAACATAAGGGTTTAACGGTGGACTTGTATCAATTGTCTGGTTGGTGATGTGTCTTAATTAAAAAGTAAAGTCGGCAGCAAAAATCATTGTCAAAAAATACTGCAATAGAATAATATTTTGTGATGTCATACTTCATGTTGTTAGAGACTGTGTGAATTGGATGATTGGTGACCTTATTATGATGATATTAAAATTCAAAATCATGTTATCGACATGATTTGAAAAAGTGTTATAAATTTAAAAAACCCTCATCGTTATTATCTATTTTATGTAGGTGACTATGTTTTGAGACAAACAAAAATTAAGCTATAGAATTTTATTATTTGTATTACATTTTTTCAAAATACTCTTCATCATGCTCTATACACATTTCCATTCGTTTAATAAAGCAACTCTGAAAACATTTATGCCAGTCTTCCTACGACAGGTCAAAAATCGATGTTTCGTAAGTTGATACCGCTTCTTCGGGACTCGAGAAATTATTCCTTTGACTACAGGCAATAAAAACAAATCACAAGGAGCTAAATCAGAACTGTGGGGTGGATGAGCCATGGTTTGGACAGCAGATTCTTGAAAAAACGTCCTTGTTAAATGGACATACTCCACGCGCACGCCGTCGCGGCCACTACTAGACTGAATATAAAAAGTAGAAAATACTGTCACACAATTATTAGTTCGGTGACGCCAATAGTGTTACTTCTACTTAGAATCCTAAAGCTGTAACACAAATTCAAATAACACACACGCAAAAACATTCCAGAAAAATAGTCGTTTCAATAAAAAAATATGTATGAACATCCGACCATCCGTTAAAGAGATACGTGACGACAGACATATGCGTCAAACGTATAACATAATTTTGTATCGTATTTTTTCGTATTATATAATTACAAGAACCCTGATTTTTGCTGCTGACTTTACCTTTGTATTATATTAGTATTATTGAAAACCTATGTCTAATTTTATAATTAGTGCGTTTTAAGCACGCTGTAATTTGTATAGGTACTGTGTACGCGTACTATAGTAATATAATTAGTAAATGTTTAGTATAATTAGTGCAATATTTTCTTTTGATGTGGGGCTAAATGTATTATTTATAAGACACATGTAAAGAGTTCCTTGAAAGATGAAAAAAATGT
Organism: Sesia apiformis; assembly: GCA_914767545.1. Lineage (NCBI taxonomy): Eukaryota > Metazoa > Arthropoda > Insecta > Lepidoptera > Sesiidae > Sesia > Sesia apiformis. Next base: position 5,910,467 of record OU611962.1, read on the forward strand.
TAAAATTTTCTTAATCATATAGATTAATAAATTGATGCAAAATTAAGAGGTTTAATAAATAGGCTTTCAAGGAGTCAAATGATTTCTCAAAAGATTTTATACATAACGTTAAATTGTTGTATTCATTTTTAAAATCATTTTATATAGTATTATTTAGGGATATTAATTAATTAGAATGACCCTATTAATTTAGAATTTTGGCGTATTATTGTTTTATGCAGGGATAAATAAAATATCTACAATCTTCACAAAATTTCTACCATTAAACTAATAACTGTTGTTTTATGACTTTTTACTGAACTGGCCTATTTTCCTAAAAGTCTTTGACTCTGTGACTTTGTTATTCTGTACCTACTTTCTGTACGCACTCCATTCATAAACAGCTGCCAATCGAACCGCTACTATTAGAATACGCTAAGCGCGCGCCACGAGCAGGAAGAATTTCGGTCATTGACATGAGATCAACCAAGACTCGACGGTATTGGATAAAATCGTCGTTTACCGACCACTTTTATAGTTCCCTATTAAGGTTCAATAATACGAGCAGTCTAGTGTAGTGGTCGGTTTCATATACTTCCTGCTCGTGGCGCGCGCTTTACATGTACGAGTATGTAAATCGGAGCTAGTTACATACACGGTGTGAGTGGTTTGTGTGAAAAAAGTGCTAAATTACAAAAACTCGTGAAACAAAAGTTGTTAGTTTAAGTAACAGTATTAAGAGGGTGCAAGTACTTTTTAGTATTGTATTTTAAAAGCTGGTGAATTAAAAGGGCGATTAAAATTTCATTTTTTATTCCTGTCTTTCAAGTAGCTCAATTCATGTAAAAAAGAATGCATCTACAGTATAATAATTTATAGCACAATATAGCTTTAGATACAATGACAATAGCGTGTGCTTTATCTATAAGGGTTTGACCACACCAAGCATGATGCGTCATTTCTAAAAATTTCATTTTTTTTCATCTTTGATATGGTAAAACATTAAAAAAGAGAAAATATGAAATTCAAATATGAAAAAATACACAATTTAGAATGTATTGCATTCTAAATCGCATGATAATAGGTTATCTCTTTATATTGATTAAATTTACTAGATATATATTTGACAATGAAGTAGTGGCAATAGGGATAATCAGGAGCAGGGCTAATTGAGATTTATGGTAAAATATACGGATTGATTGAGATCAATTACCCCTCAATTACCTAATTACCCCGATTGGCAATACATCGGATCATTATAAATTAGCGGCCATCCTTTTAAGGGGTAATTTAGACTCGCTAACGAAACAGATTGATTATAAGAATTTTGTGAAAAAGAAAATTGGCTTTCTACACAAAATTAAAGTAGAAGAACGTCGTGTAGAATGTGAGGAGTTGGAGGTATTTTCGCCTTAAATTCCTTACAACAAATTGCCGTTGCCCCATTTTTTTATTTTCCCTTTCTTGCCTATATGCCATTATAGACTGTTCCATTATGTTTTCTGTACTATAATTTATTTCTGTACTATGTATTATATTATAATATTATAAATGCAAATGTGTATATGTGTATGTATAATAAATTATTATTTGTGTATATTATTATTTGAACTATATATAACTAACTAAATTGCACCCGCATTCCTATTTCTGTTTGAACTAGTGGTTGAGTGGTAAAAAATGCCCTAAGGCATTAAGTCCGCCATTTGTAAAATATTGTGCAATGAAGTTTAAATAAATAAATATCAGGTTTGGCTATCGCAACGACGAAACGTTATGTTTAGTTAATGATTCTAACCACCCCTAAAAAAGGATGTCCACTAATTTATAAAGTGCTAATACGTTACGTGATTATACGTTGATGTGAATATGTTGAAATGCATTGTTAAATACGTGTATGTGTTAGTGAATTAGCTAAGCTAGTGTTGTGTTTATGTTGGACACAGCACTTTGAGGATGTAGTCTGTTAATAGTGTGGGGACCGTCGGACTGTCCTCGTTTATCGCCTTTAGAACTGGAAAAAAATAATCATAAGTCAAATCTTTGATGTCATCACATCAGTAGTGCCAAATACAATACACAATAACGAGAGAATATGTGTAGCTATGGTATACAATTATCTAGGACGTTATTATTGATACATATTCCAATTCTTAATTATATGGAATTCTGACATTCGTCATTTTATGACATTCCAGTTGTCTCAAACCTTTTTGTCTGGTTTTGTTTTCAATTAAATATAATTTCTAACCACTTTGGTTAAAAATGTTTTTAACAGGGCAATAAACAAAATACAAATAATATACCACTGGCGTTTTTGCAGTTTTCGCTAAATCTATAATTTAACAATCTATCGATCTATATTTTTGTTGGAAAGGATAGATAAGGGAAAAATATAGCTACAATATTAAGAATATAAAGTCATCATCGTCATATATTACGTAAATGTAGGGTACACTATTAATTGTATGGTCCAGAGTTTTTTTTATAGAATAAATTGCAGACGAGCGGGCGGGCCATATGAATGTAAATGGTCACCGCCGCCCATGGACACCTGCAATACCACGGGACAAACGGCTACGTTGCCGACCGCGTAGGATCATGTTCACAGCTCTCCCGTAGAGCCCCATGCATGTCGTAGCGTAACGGAAAAATCTCAGTTGGCAGTTCATTCCACAACTTTCAGGTTCGCAGTATAAAGTGTCTTTTTGAACGACTCTATGTCAAATCTATGAATAGCTTTATCCTCTTCTGTTATAACATATGCTATACAGTCTTATCATTGATTTAATTTATTTAACTAATAACTCTTTTACTTTCGTCGTCTTATTATTTCTTGCAGCATGTTTCTATTTTTTAGTTTATCTTAGTTACTTAATTAAATAAATTTTATTTTCTCTATTGACCTGTGATACAGCCACCATTATGTACCCTTGAAGAAAAAACAAAAGTAATATTTTTAATTTTAGTAAAAAAAAGGTTACATCGTAATAGTAAAAAAAGGCATGCCAGAAGTTATACCATTTATTTTTCTCCCCAACTAATTGTTTCGACATTAATATTTATTAAAATGTTTAACTTAAAATTAAAATAACTTTATAATAATTATGATTTAATTAACAAATTACGATTTTACATATTTAAACCTTAGAAAAACCAGTCAGATATTTGGAATTTCTTAGATATTTTTGCCCTCTGGTAACACTAAGAAATGTCAGAATTTCACGGAATTAAAAATCGCAGTATACACAGCTGCTTTATTGTATACATACCGATACATGTAGCTGAAAAGTAATTAAAAAGTACAACAGACGACCTTAGCGCTAAAAAAATTTCTTCCAGACAACCTTTGGATGACATGAAGATAATTGATGACAAATAAAGGGGCGGTTTAAGCGCAATTTCGAATATGCAATTCGAAACTGGTGCAATAAAATATGAAATTGCTATATTCCTGTATCAAATTCTTTGGAATTTATTTTATTTGGAAAAAAAAATTATTTAACGTAAACTAAAGTAAAAAATTAAGTCTTTAAAACCAAATAAAAATGGTTATACACTTCTGAATAGTATTTTACAAAACTACTTCTGATTGTACAGTTAGCAACAGGTAACAGTTAGTAATGTATACCCATCGGTCCCTTACCACGCTAATAATAAGGACGAGAATCGATCGGTTTTAGGGTACATTAGTGTGTTGCTGACTGTACAAATATAATTGCACATTTCGCGCCTAAACGGGTGATAATAAAACTTACTTTTGATGAGTATCTGCAGCGACTGGTTGTCCGGCGCTCCGTTGTCCAGGTGGAATGGAATTACGGTGGTCAGATACTGGAATAATCGATACAAATATATTAAATAAGCAACGAAATCGCATCTCAAGATTCTTAACACCAACCAATAAGCCATATTCTATGTTCATAGCTGAAAGAATATATGTAATACCAGCTTTGAAAGAGTTTGTAAGATACAGGGTCAGTTTCATGTGCAGACTAAGTTTGACTGTATAAAGTGGTGTGAAATAAAGGAGTATTTTAAACTCAAACAATGTATTTGCAGAATATGGATACAACATACATATTCATACATTAGTACTACCATATTCAGCCTGCTAGGGCATGCAAAATTATCCATATGTAATGAATTATTTCAGCACTAAATGTTTAATTTATCCAAATACTAGCTGTGCCCGGCCACGCGTTGCTGTGGCGGCCCAACAGATGGCGCTTTTTTTTCCGTGAATTTTTCAGATATTTTAATAGTTATTCTGCTATTCGGGGCGTAGACTAAGCCAACAAATCAGAGATCATTAAAATCGGTCCAGCCGTTCTTGAGTTATAAATGGTGTAATTAACCCGACTTTGTTTTATATATATATAGATTACACCAGAAAAATCACCAAACTAACTTATTTACATATGCTACGTACATACTGTGTCGATATCTGTATACCTACGTGTCACGGAAATATTTTAACGGAAAAGTTGAAAATAACTTGTTCAGTATCGAGAGTAGAATCGATTCGACCAGTTTTTACAATTGGTTTATTTTTTCATAATATATAGTACAATTTTAGTATATCTTTTATTCCACACGAGTCGCCCGAGCCGCGTTCGCCCACACTGCCTAGGTGCCCGATCGCAGTCATGAGCGCTGCGAACGTTTTAGACAGGACAACAAAATCTTACACGTTTGTTAGTTTTGACTGATTACTTAAAATAATTTTATTTTTCTCTAAAATGGTTTAATATATTTTTAATTAAAGTTTATAGTTTTGCGTTGTTTCGGTGACCTGTTGACCTGTTTCGGTGACCGGTGGCGAGTGGCGTCCAGGCTATAAGGGAGACGACTATGTCGTCGCTAGTTGCTGACTGTTTCCAAGAGTCTGTACTATATTAATACGAGTACATCGTGTTAACATGAAGAAAGAGACAACTACACAAAAAATCTATTAACGAAATGCCACGTAGCCGTCTCGCGCACACATTTAAGGTATTGGAACATTTTTTCGAAAAAACTGCTTGTCCGTTATGTTCTTCGATACATATTTTCGATGCAATGATATGAGCAGTCCACTTACAGAAGTCGCTAGTTTATAAAAAAACAAAATTTACGTATACAATGGATAGACAATAAATACGCTACGTAGTAAGTATTGTATTATCTACGAGTGCTAAAAGTATAAAATATCATCGCAAGGGTAGTTAGTATATGGTTACAAGTTCAGAAATTTAGTAAAAATAGTTTATTTTTCTAGTGTCTTTTTATCAATTATTAAAATACCCGTGTAAGCTTAATCCATTAAAAAAGTCAAATAGCGGTGTTGGCAAGTGGACTACTCATTTATCAGTAGTTTTAGCTTGAGGATCAGGGCCGTCTTAAGTCTATTCTGCGCCGGGGTGCGGGAGTGTATCCTAAGACAGTCAAACATCCTATTGTGTATCCTATGACAGTCAAATATCCTATTGTGTATCCTATGACAATCAAATATCCTATTGTGTATCCTATGACAGTCAAATATCCTATTGTGTAATTGTTTACTATAGCGTTATATTTTTTCATTACCTTTAAAAGGTGAGCGCCCGGGGTGCACCGCACCCCTTGCACCCCCTGGTAAAGACGGCCCTGTTGAGGATCTAGGTAATGAAAGTGATTAATTAATTACATTACCTTAGGCTCACAATTAGAACTGTTCAGAGTGGGCGGACCGGATCTCTTCTTCTTCTCAATGTGGTACTGACGCCGCTTGTTCTGAACGGCCAGCAATAGCGAGATAAACGTGTTCTTCAATTCCTTCTCGTATTCGAGCTCGTCCCTCAGAGCCAGTTCAGCGATGAGGGTCTCGGAGAACTCACGGATGAGCACTTCCAACTCCATGTAGATCTCGTTCAGTTGGGCGAGCGATAGTTGTCGCAGTTCTAGAAAGATGCAGTTTGTTTATTATAGTTTTGTTCGTGTCATTTGATCGATCGATGTACAATCAGCATCACGTTAATGCTCTCAAAATGGGATTTATAGGTCTTATGTTTGATTAGCTACCGATAAGTGTACGTTAACCTGTTGCAGACTGTACTTATTGAGACAATTAAAAAAGAAGCAGCATATATAAACAGGTAGAAACATGCAACATACCAAAATTGCCGTAATACATTTTCTGAAGTCGTGAAGATACAGAATAATTAAAGAAATTAAAATAAAGATAGTTCTTTTAACACTTAGAAAATGTAAAGGTACGTATCTGTTTTTGTAATCTAGTCTAAGAACAAATGTTCTCATTTCGTTTATTTCGTACATATTATTCTTAAAAAAAAACGTTTTCTATCTTTTTTCATACATTATTTTTTATAATACAACGACGTAAGCGGTCCCACGTGATGGTAAGTGTTACCGCCGCCCATGGACACCTGCAAAAGCAGGAGGTATGCGAGTACGCCGCCGACGTACTCGCACTTAGGTAGGTACGTCCGGCGAGTACGCCTTGCAAATCCTATATACAGCATTCTTGAAGTACCCCATATAATGAAAATTTTCTTGAGGCAGTTCATTCCACAGCCCACTGGTTCACGATGTAAAATGTTTTTGGATAGAACAGTACGCGACATATCCGTATCGAGGAAATGCACGCCATGCACGAAATGTAGAAAGCCGAGGTGGGAATAATGTTGAACAATTCTTCCGAGCATTCCCCATTGTACAGGCGGATTGTTGATGTTTCGAGTGTGTTTCTAATGTAGTAAAAATGAGCGCTAAACGCTCGAATCTTAAAGTTCATTAGCAGATAGAATCATTAGTAGATACATACTGAGAGACTTTATTTTTAAACGTGACATCTTTTTAATGTTGTGATGGCATAGTTTCATTAGGTATCACGTTTGTTTTGCTCATCAAGCTCCACGTTCAGCTTACAAAGCAACTTTGCTATCATCACATTGTAATTTCGAGAATTATTCTCATTAGTTATGCATCGCAGTTCGTCTGAATGAAAATATAAAATATTAATCGGTACGATGACTGCGAGTTCGGATCATTGCCAATTTGTCATAGAGGTCGTTTACCTCGGGTTTCAATTGATACGCGGTGGGATTCGCAACCCGCTGCAGTACGCCCCGTCTGTTTCTCAGGAAGTGGAAGTGTTTTATATTCCAATTTTAAAATCGGATGACACGAATTTTTTTACTACTTATGGACACTTCACGTTATTCAGAAATTCCAACTCAGTAACTAAAGTCAAGATGGTGTAAAAACTGCACTGATATCATCCCGAATATAGTCACTAAATGAGTTAAGATTCCTGGAATGACGTGAAGTGTAATGTTAGTTTTTTTCGTGATCTAGATAGATATTATATATAACTCTTTATCGCACATCAAAACAAAACAAAGCAATAAATGACATTGTAGACACAAAATGCACAAAAGCGATCTCTGCCACTTAAACTTTAATCTAGCTTAAGAAAATTAAATTACTGTTGTTCAGAAGCACTCAGTTCAGCACTCGTTCAGAATATTATAATGGTGACGGGTAGATGAAGTTTAGAGGATAATAGTAGGTTACTACCGCCAATAAAAAGTTATTAAACGTAAGGTGATCAATTACGAATCAGGTTTAAAACAGATGTTCTCATCAAATTTTTCCACATTTTTTAATTTGACGTTTTTTATTTCCGCAAATTAGTTGTACTATATTTATTTTTAATTTTAAAAAGTATCACGCTATCAATTTAAAAAAGTAATTAAATTAAATGTAATTTTCGTACCATAAAGGAAACGATTAAGACAAATTACCAAATTTTGATGCTAATGGCCTATACTATCAAAAAAAAGGTCGACTTATTACAGGTCGACGATGCTGTATTTTACAGATATCCCATACTTTCGCATTATTTAAGTACTTTTACATCATTTAATAAATCGCAGCAGAGATGAATGGACTACGTTTGAATCGCGGTCACCTTTATTTTTTACAACTCCGTATTTATTCTTTTTGCCACGACAGAACAAGTTTAATCACATATCACACAGTAATTGCTACCACAAAAAAACCTATAACCGCACGTGACGTTATGTCATAGGTGTTACCACACGAAGAGCACTTGCAAAGACAAGACTGTCAGGCCAGACCGGTTTTTGTTGCATGTAGGCCACTGTTTTTAATGCGGCGTTGAAGGAAAAATTGATAAAGATAATAAAAGTCTTTAACGTTGCTGCGTTTAACGGATTAAACTAATTTAGTCTTATAAATTAATTAGCCGCACTCGATTAGCCAAGTTACCCCTGTCTCACAGGAGACCACTGTAAATTGTACTGCATTTCCCTACTTTATCCTATTCTCCCCAAATGTATCCACGTAAATTTTCGATATGCCGAATGTGAGTGAGATAGCTCATTTCTATTCCAAACTAGCGCTCTCCATTTTCCCAACTTTTGCTTCAAATTTATTTTTAAATCTCCATAGGTAATGCGGGGGCGTGCCAACATTTATCTCCCGACGACCCGATCACCGCTGCCAATGCGGTTCTCACTCTGCACCCAAACACAGCACACAGACACCATCCCCGCCGGCGGAGACGTGGACGTCCCCCTCGTTACACCGTTAACACACACCGGCCCTCAGCCAACACTTTCACTACGCATCGACACGTGCCTGGGCGCTTCTCGCCGACACGCGATCCCGCGGTATCCCCCCAATGCAACGCCCTAAGCCGAGGTCCGTTCCTTCCGCCGGTTTACCGGCGGGGGAGCCCTTAGGCTGTTGCAACCCACACTTTTCTCCTGGCTGAGCGCCTTCTGCGCTCGCCCTATATCAACGCGACCGGTGACTCTTGAAAGGCCACTAGGGCCACAAGAACTTAGACATACACGATGTTGAGGCAATCAGGTTTTTAGTCGGTAGGAGTCCGACACTACCTGGCACCACCTAGGCTGGCCCAGCTAGACTAGATGGTGCCAGGTGTCCAATGCAGGATTTTCCTGATTGTCTCTCCTAACATAAAAAAAAAGCCAACATTTATCATTCTGGAGTGTTGTTGACATGTACCACGGGTGTCTGTGGGCGACAGTATCCACTTACCACCAGGTGGGTCTGCTTGTCTTTCTACATCTTTCTATGAAAAAATAGCATACAAAAGGAGGGTCAATGTAGCTGAAAGAATTTTCAGCAGAAGATTGTGAAAATGAAGGAATAACTGAAGTCGATTTGAAAGCCTATTCTAAATTTCAAATGAGAATCGGTATTTCAGAGAGACGCTGAAGTTCGAGATCATTGCTTGCTGATTGCTTAGAACGTTCTACTTGCGTAGTTAACCCTTCGCATACCTGGTCAAAAAATCAAACAAGTCGTGCCTGGTGGGGTCGTGCCAATAAGATATACCGTCCCATTTATCTGTTTCCTGTTTTCTATATTTTTTCCATCTTATGATGTTAAAATGAGATGTAATAAATTGAATAAAACATAAAATAAATTGAAATATCACATTTATGGGAAAATTATGTAGGTAATATTAACTTTTTTGGCAAAAAATAGTGTGGCAAAAAAAAGGTATGATAACAAAAAAATAGAAAACAAAATCTGGTTTGTTATAATAATTAGGAACTTTTTAAAAAAAAGTCACATATAAAACAATATTTCAATAGCAAGGTATATATATCACTATATCAGTCGGCTGGATCGCAAGCAGATTTTCATTATTTCGTATTATCTTTACCTAAGTAATAATATCGAATTTGATCGCCTAAGAAAGAATAAGTTGACTCCTCGGGTATTGGTAAATCAACAGAACCATCTTATTCACTGTGAGATGAAAAGCGGGGACTTACTTACATGATAGAATTCGTCACCATTATCTCACGAACAAAATTTTCCATTTCATCATCACTACTATGCAACAGCTCTCTCCCTATATGATCCCTGAGCCCGGACATTATTGCAATTAAGAAGAAAGAAGGTTTACATTATAATTGTTACGAATATTTTAATATTTGTAGCAATAAATAAAGAAAAACAAAACTTAAACTTATCGATAATGAGAGTGCGACTTATGTCTGGTGGGGTTTGTCACACCTCATGCGACTTTATACCCGTGTATACTCGACTATAACGAGCGTCGGACTAATGTAAGCATGTGAAACGACCCTAGTGACATTTGTTTCCCAGCTACTGAAAAATATAGTTTTGACATTTAAGTGATTCAGCAATTTTAAAATAACCGGGGTCTAATAAACCCCACCAGGCATGCAAAAGGGATTACTGGAATAAATTTTAAGAAGTCTACAAGATTGACCAATAACAACAAGACGGAAAATATTTATTGTGCCTTTTTAATTTTTAGAAAGTTACGATAGGATTCAAGCATATAAAATATTCGGATAGAGGCTGTTAAAAATAAATGCACTATAAATAAAGATAAGCGATCTGAGCACTATACTTTTGAAAAATCTCGTTATTTTTATTAAAAAATACGTTACTGCCTAAATGCCTTAAGGCATTCTAAAAAAATATCGGTACGTTTGAAACCAGTAAACCTAGTGTGCGTATCGTTGTACACGCAACTAAACAGATTCGACGAATCAGAGCGATGCGGCACCCTGTGAAATCCAGTGACCTTGGATGGGATGTGCTTACGAAGATAATAATACGCTTGTATACAGTGGTGTGACACCTACAAACGTAGTCTTGTTTTTTTGCTATTTTGTAATGGAATGAAGAAAGAACTCACTGTCTTCGTAAAGCGGCGAGCTGAGAACCTCTTTCCCCTTCTCGAGAGCCTCATTATACTCGAGGATGTCGCCCTCCGACGACGGCGTCTCCTGCATCATGTCGTCTATTTCTTGGATCACCTGGAATGACAAACAGTCCTTTAAAGTATTGATCTGCGGATAGACGTTTCAATCTTGGGGCGCACGGTAGAAAGGTGCCACGTAGGGTAGATAAACATAACAGAAAAAATAATATCACGGCAAAAATTACGGAAAATACGGAAAAATTATTCAAATTTTCATTTTATTTGTGTATTTTAGATATTGTTATAGAAACAGAAGTGCAGATGCTCAAATAGTTGTATCTATTTCCTATTCTACTCTATATCTATCGATATCTATTACCTCTATCGCTTTCGTAAATTAGACCCTGCTGGCATTTGCTATAAGCATGACAGCTGCCACTCGTCTGTGATATCACTCTGTTACCGCTTGGCGCTTTGTGATAATTATTGAATTCCGCTCGGGTTCAAAATATTAAAGGGTATTCATTATTAAGGGTAAGTATTGGATTGTGGTTATTCAAGATAAAATTTACTTATAGTCTAAACCTCCAACCCCATGACACCGAACGTTCATATTTTTTTAATGATTGTAGGAGACATCCGTCCACTTTATCAGATGGACTGACCGATTGTCTGCCGCTCTCTTTCTATAAAAAGAATATATGTACTCCCATCTAACATGGTATAGGAAGTGTGGTAATCTGAGAGATCGCGCTGCACGCCTTTCTCCACGAGATTCTTGCGTTCTTTATAGCGGCGATCTGTTGAAATTAATTTTTATAAGTAGCCTCAGACTAGACATAAGTTCTACTTTCAAGCTGAAGTTCGAATTGAATTGAACTATTCTATCCCAAACTTGTTTCTAAATATATTCCTAAATATATTTTTCTAATTAATAAAGGCGACAGTCGAACAGACAGTTCTACCTGGTTGTAAGTGGATACTGTCGCCTTGCGACATTCGCAATACATACCAACAATAGTCCAGAATGACAAACAATGGCACATCCCCAGATTCGTTGCCTACCTTTTGAGATTTTGGAATGGATTTGGAGAAAAGGTTAAGAAAATGGGGAGGGATCCGATGGGTTGGGAATGGGCTCTGGCATAGCACACTCACTACCGAAACACGTATGTACATTGAGAGAATAGAATGAAGTGGGAAATGCAGTACATTTTAGGGTAGTGAGTCTATTTATCTAAAAGTACTAAAAGTTTCGCGATCGGCCGAACATGCGAACGTTTTGTTGTTCTGGATTAATGTTGGCATATATTGCGTGTGTCTATGGGCGACAGTATCCAATTACTATCATATAGACTTTTAGCTCGTCTGTCAAGTTAATTTCATAAAAAAAGTAAAAGGACGTTTTCAATTACTATGTCTGTTTCCAATCATCCCGATAGACATTAAATGAGATATTTACCTCATCCGCAGTCTTGACAGGACACTCGTGGTCCTGATGCAAGCCGCCCAGGATGAGCGCGTGCATATCCAGATCTGACGCTACCGCCTCGTCCTCCGAGCTATGGATTTCGTCATCTGGCGTCATTGCACCCTGCTGACAAATACAACGTTGATTTTAAAAATACTTGTCCAATGGCAGGAGATTGGTCACCTTACCCTTTCTTACTGAAACTTTTTTCTTTTTAAAATAAGCTAGTATCCTAGCCCATACTAAACACATATCACCTATATCCCGACCAAACTCTTGTTTAACAAATGTTTGTCCAACCAGGAATTGATCCTGGAACAGATCATGCTTATAATTCTGCAAAATAAATGTTTTGATTTGAACCTTTCGCACAGAAGGCAGCGGCTAAACAGTTGTCGATTTAAAAGTAATTTTCCAATCACATGCATTTTCTTGTTCTTGCTGAAAGTTCTTATTGCGATTCTAACGCTTTCTTGATTGATGTGTTTGGAAAACTGGAGACTAAGTCAGTCGTATTTACACTATATAAACAGTACAATAAAGTGTAAATAGTAGTTTTCTTGTAATTCATTAAACGTAATTACTCATTGTCATTGTCAAATTGTAGAATGTAAAAATGCGTCTTATACTTGAGCTATCATTGAATTTTACGTCCTAAAATATGGAATTCTCGTGAGAATTGTTCTATAGAACAATAGGACATCGAACACTCTGGTTTTGAAAGCAGACACTGTATAAAGTTACACAAAAAACAGTAAATGAGCGTTGAACCTCGGCTTCTAAGTGGAATTTATCTCGGATAACATTGTCTATTGTAAATTTATTTATTTTTGACCTGTCAAGCGTGGTTTGGTACAATAAGGTTACTAATACAACAGAGAACTATTAAAGGTTAAAGGTTTTATTTGAAACAAGAGATTGATAAGATAATTGTTTTGCACAATATTATATGTACAGAAGCGGACGGAAATCTGTACTTGTCAACCGTTCATTAAAGCAAAGAATCGGAGAAGAAACCGCCCATTAATCACTACAATTGGTGTAATTTTATAGATCCTTTTCACGGAGATCACGAATACGGTGCCAGTCACAATCACCGGCCCTTTTCATATCTACCGCTAGGCACAAAACAATGTGCACGAGGGACGTATGGTCTGGAAATGTCCTGCTGGCCAAGCGGTTTGGATAGAGGTGGCGTAGTGCTTGTGGTAGCGGTTTTATTAAACGTTATTATTTATGTTTAGAAGCTGAATTTGTAGGGGGAGAGTGCATGCTCCATTCCCACAGCTGCTGGGCGCCCTCTCTTTACCCCTCTCTCACAGAAGACTGCATTCTTGCATTCCTAATTTATTGTATTTCCTCAATGTACGTACGTGTTTCGGTAGTGAGTGAGATACGCCAGAGTCCATTCCCATCCCATCCTCTCCCTCCCCATTTCCCCATTCTAATCCTTAATCTGCAAAGGTTTGTCATTCGAACGTTTGTCATTCTGGACTGATGTTGGCATGTATCGCGGATGTCTATGGACGACAGTATCCACTTACCATCAGGTGGACTGTATGCTCGTCTGCCGCCTATTTTGTATAAAAAAAATGAACAACAAATATAATTTCAATTGTTCATTTAAATTACAATTTTGATCTATTCATTCAGTTGTTTGTATTAGGCTAATGTTATTGTTATGTGATTTGCATCTATTATGAAGAGAATAACAAATCATTCTCTAACATCACCACTATAAATTCTTTAGTGCTGTCACTGTTTGAAGTTATAAATGTACTTTCATGAAAGTTTTATAGTACAGTCTACTCGTAATTTTATGAGTGCAGTTGATATTCGATAATGTAGCGTACAATATTTATTGCATAAATACTGTGATGTGCACAAGCGCTTGCATCAATAATAAATAATTAAAACAGTGTAAGCTATAATAAGGAATAATAAGCTATAATAAGGAGCTATAATATATTAAGGAGTATAATTATTATTTTGGGTGTAAATACTCTAATGACTTGCTTGCTATCTATCTACATCATACACGCAACAACAATTAGCAAATAGGTAGGCGTTAATGAATATTTTCTGAAAATAGATTTTTTGGAAACTTTTAGGTTTTGCAGTTTTATTAGAGCTATCTTTATAAAGATACATATATCTTGTATACTCAGATACCATTTTGTGATCAATATCTTTCTCCTTATCGCAGGTACTCGTGTCATCATCAATTTGGACGTGTTGGAAGTTTATTGTCATTGTCTTTCTTGTTAATAGAATTTTACAATTCCCATACTAACCTTCTTGTCGCTCAGGTTTAACGTGGGAATGTGCATTTTTCTGGAAAACGACTTGGTCCAATCTATCGGCAGGATGTTCCCGAAGTTGCCAGTGATCGTCCACCACATCCTGTAACGAAAACAATGGACATTTAATACTTAATCACTTTGCATTTCTAACTTTATAACTTTATAAATTTATAACTTATACTAAGAATGGGACGTTTTATTTTTAGGACTATGAGCAATGTCTACATACTTAGAATTAAGCTTAACTTCAAACTTATAAAAACTATTTTTTGTTATGTTAGAAACTCTATCGAAAGAAAAAGAAGTCCATTTAATGTGCTCTAGTGTCGATTATATCGATATAGGAGTCCATTTTATTTTTATTAAGTGCACCGGTAATAGCCAGAGATTATCTAGAGCCGATGTGATTTATTAACGTTAACTTTTTTAACTTTTTATCGGATGAAAAGGTTGGAAGATATTCTGTCTATAACGTCTTTTAATCCATCGATTAATAGGCGGATAGCGTTTATAAATAAACCACCTTTGTCCCTTTATGTAACATATTAGTCATCGAAAAGCTTTTAAGAACTATTAGATACTTCAGAAACTGGATATAATATGTAACTTTAAATTCGTTGAAAATTTTAAAATACGAGTACCTACATAATTTTGAAAAGTTATCAGTTCTGTGAGTCGAAGAATAGAAGTGTTTAGAATGATTAAAATACACATTTAAATTCTTTTTCTATTATTGGTATCTTGTTTAGGTATTGTTTTTAACAATAACGATATGAGTCACTGTGACGACTGCTGCTTATTGTCCATGTGTAGTGTTTTAACTTCGTTAAATATGAAGACTTGTTATTGTAAATTATCGCAGTACATTCAAAGGTTAACGCATGAATGTCAAGAATATAACATGTAATTTTCCAACCACACTACTCACTGGAAGAGCTCAATTGCGCATACTTCCCAATTTGCGGAGCAAGGTCGATGGCGTCCCTCCGACTGATTCTTTAAAATAGCATTCCTGTAGTTTATTTTTAATTCAATTGCAATGTTTTTTACATTTCAATCGTTTGTTTTGAGATAATAGAAGACCTATCATAATTTGACTGAATTCACTGGGAAAAGAAAGAAATTGGAATTAATATTTAAAGGATATATTTTCAATGTCTGATGGAAGAGTTCAATTACGCGGCTCCCAATTTTTGCAGCAAGATCAAAGGTGTTCGTTCTTCCGATCAAGCCATTTATCGAAAACTTTACAGATAGGGGCATAATCAGCGATGTGTTGGAATAAAAATGTTTTATTGCTTTGAAACGACAGAAAACAAGAATTAAGAAAAACCTGAAGTGATTTCAACAGGAAAGGACTAGAAGTGCCTATAGGAATCGGCAGATAAATTTATCATTCATTTATTACAATAAACACTTTAAACAATGTTTTCTATTCGATTAAGGATTTCTGTTTTAGCATATTTTTTTTTTAAATTGAGAACTTCCTGATTCCTGAAAAATTAAATTAAAGCTGATGTGCATATTAAATTAAAGCACACCAGCTTTAATTTAATTTTTCAAAGTAAAGAGGTCATGCGAAGCACCCAGTATTTTATATTTTCGATTCCACCGTATGGTCTGAAATAAAACGCCTAGCTGTGAGTCAGGCGGAGCCACAAATTGGCGCTAATTTGAGATCTCGCGGCACGCCACCGCTCAATTGAGGAATGTGTCACTTGTATATTACTATGTGAGTATATACTATCCTGGAAGTCTGTTATATCACACGCTGTTTTATTGTGCATCTTCATAAAGAATATCTTTGTCGAAGATTTATTAAGCGTTGCTAGATGCTTCCATGAAATATTGTGACTTATGTATACACCAGTAACCGTACTCCGTACTCCAGCCTGAACATTTTATACTTTTCTATTTCATATGGTAAATGTTTTCAGTACAAAGCTTTTGTTAGATAAGACCCAAGTGTCCTTCGTACAGATTCAAAAGGTAATCACTATATTGTTGTAGGTCGTATGTATTCCGCAAAATTGAGAACAACATAGTGGTACCATGTTGTTTTTACTAGAACATAAGATAAGGTATATTGTGACAAATTATGTAACATCTGATTAAAAGGTAAGCAACGGAAGCCTCGGAGTTATATTGAGAAGTGCACCATCTTTGGATGAAACTCCTAACAATAAACAAAGAGCAGAATACCACATCAATAATTACTCGCCTTGCATTTTATAAATAACATACGAATATGTTCACATACGAGGAGATACGAGCGATTTATTGTTTCAATTATTTCAACAATGTTCAATTATGACAATGATAATTAAACAAAATGCCTGAACAATATATATTAACATCGCATCGATATATAAAATCAACAGTTTCTTCAAGTCATCTTACCACATGCATATACAGTATCAGTTAACTTTATCTCCGAAAGTGCTCGTTACGTGGCTATATTTGGGTTCGTCTGAATTGGTTATGTCACCTACATCGGCAGCTGTTTGTCGAGTGTCATGTGCATACGCGACTTTAGTGATGGATTCGTGCATAGGTGACTTTAGTGGTAATGGATTGGATGTGTTACTATCTGGCCTTACTCCTGTAATTTTCACCTTTTGGCAGACAACAATTGTATAGTTACGTGAAGCAGGCAACGATTGTATAGTTTAGTGTGAAGTGAAAAATCTATCTTGCAGTAATCTCACTGTGCAATTAAAATTAAACGTAGGTATCTAGAGTATACATTCTCATACAGCCCGTAGTAACTGGATGAAAAGAGCGGAAGATGGTGTGTGGAGAGGAGCCTTAGGAGAGGCCTGTATCCAGCAGTAGAGAGATATAGTAAACATACTCATAGGTTGATAGTGATATGGGATATGTACATATAAGAAATTGAGAATGCATTCTCTTGAGATATGATTGAAATAACAATCTGTCAGTTCATTTTAATAAAACCTGGCATAGTTATAGCTTATGAGCCAAGTTAACATTTAGTGTACATTTTATCCAGATCCTTTATAGAATTCCCACGGGAATCACACAAAGTTCACGCGACCGAAGTCGTTAGCACCGCCAGTTCATAGTAAACAGTTAGTAAGCTTCATTTACATCTAACGCAAGTTGCTCGTAAACAATTACATTTTATCCTTATTCATTGTCAACGTCGCAGCGTAGGCGGTTCAATTCCTGACATAACGTAATTTACATAACATATCTTTGTAGGATTGACATTTAATAAGGTTTTAGATCGGGCTGTAAGTTGTTTAAAATAAGTTCAATTAAATAATTAAAAATGCGTCCTGCTTGTGTTACACTAAAATAACGACTAATGTTAAAGGATTTCCTTCTTTATTTGTTTTCCTATACAAATTGCTATTATTTATCATGTCAGTTTGAATTCTTTTCATCTTTTCCTCGATGGAAAAAAATGAGAGAGAGAGAGAGAGAGATTATTGTTAACAAGGTTCTACAAATGAGAAGGGGAAGGATGTACATTGCAATCCCAAAACCACTGGGCGCACGTTAACCCTCTCTCACAGAAGTCACTCTTAAAATGTAGGTAGGTACTGCATTTCCCACTTTATTCCCCCAATGTACATATTCGGTAGTGAGTGAGATATGCTAAAGCCCATTCCCATCCTATCATTTCCAAACCCTTTCCATTATATTCCAAATCGCTTCCTTAGTCTCCAGAGTTAAGTAGCGCATGCGAGGGCGTCCTAATGTTTGTCATTTTAAACTGATATTAATTGGCATGTACCGCGGATGTCCATGGACGACATTATCCACTTACCATCAGGTGGTGCACGTCGGCCACCTTCCTTCTATAAAAAAAATTAGTCTCTTTTTAATGTTTTTTTTTATAATTTCAAGCGCATGACAAGATTGATTAATGCACTTCTTCTTCTTCTTCTTCTCAGCCCTTGGACGTCCACTGCTGGACATAGGCCTCCCCCATTGTCCGCCATTTAGACCTATCGGCAGCGACCTGCATCCAGCGGGTGCCCGCAACCTTTATGAGGTCGTAGGTGGGTACTAATACACTTATGGTAATTATAGTACCTATGTATACACAGTGGATCTTTGATGGAGGCAATAGTGTGTCTTGCGTGCCTAGTTTAATATGTAATCCAACTATGCGTACTTTAATGGCGTCCCAGAATTACCTCATATTCTGAGTTTCATAGTTCAGTTTTATTGGAAGAGGCGAAATGACATCAATAATCTGAATAACAGGCGGCCTGCTGAGGTCGTTAACAAGGTATTGCATCACAGGTCGCCATATGGCCGATCAGAGGACACTTAGTTCTTGTAACGTTTTGCACTTAAAATATAAAGATTGGTGCTAATAGATAATAATATAACGAAAGGTCCCCATAAATTTACTATAAAAGCTACCATCATTATCACATATTGATTTTAGAAGGAAATTTACTACCTACCTGAAAATACAGATTGTACAATAAGTTGAAAGTGTTATATAAAAAAAACTTAATAAATAAATACTTTTTCATTATTCTAATAAAATTTCTTATTAAAAATCTTCCCTGCTCACCACAAAAATACAAATAGCGTTCAATAGAAAATAATTGCAAATCTGTGGTTCAACGTTAATCTAACAAAGTTATCGAACCATTAGATTCGTTAGATGCTGTTTTAAAACGAGTTTATCTTTTGTGTTTCTTTTTCCAGCATTAATTTATTTCGTATAATGTAACCTTAAAAAGCAACAGAAGTGAATAATTTAAAATACCACCGAAACATTTAAAACCTTGTAGGTTGGCGATAAAGAAAGTTGCAAAACCAGTTTATGTCATGAACTCATGACAGGTAATTTTGGAATTTGCAATCATTAGGACCATAGCAACAGGTTACTGCACCCGAATATACATCTTCCATGGCTATAAAATAAATAGTCTTATTATTCTGTGATTTTTCGACAAATTTTTCGCATTTTTTTTTTAAAAACCAATTAATGCTCCCATAATTTCATTTTAGCAAAATAATAGTTAGTCGGAACAGTTCGCGGCCTTTTTGAACATATGACTAGCGTGCTATACTACTGGCAACACTGATCACTGGCGGGAAAGTGATATACCGTTTGACAGCTCACTTTTTTGTAATGGCGGTAAATTGAAATTACAAGTTAATAGTTTTATCTTTTCATATTTTTTAACAATTTTAAAATGGAAGTTTCTAAGGACAAATTAGATATGTTTTACATTGTTTTTTGACATGGGTATTAAATGCTTCTAGTGTTCGAAAAGAGAGTTTTGGTGTTTACGGAGATGCTTTATTTAAAACTACTGCAAAAAATGGTCAGCAAATCGACACATAAGCAGTCATCAAATTGCTAAAGAGATTAGCATTCATCACTCAACAATTTTGGATGACCTGCATAAAATGAATTTTGTAAAAGAGCTAGATGTTTGGATGCCGCCTGATTTAAATGACAGAAACTTGGTGAATAGAATTTCTTTATGCGATAGATTGCTAAAACGAAATGGAAATCGATCCATTTCTGAAGAGATTGGTAACAGGCGATGAGAAGTGGATCACCTACGATAAAAATGTTCGAAAACGATCTTAGACCCAAAGCCAAAATAGTCCCAAATCCAGGCCTCACTTCGAATAGTCATGTTGTGTATGGTTAAACTGGAAAACCATTGTGTATTACGAGCTTTTGCCACACGACCAAACGATTTATGTGTACTATCAGCAATTAGTAATATTGAAACAAGCAGATGAAGAAAAACGCCCAGAATTAACTAATAGAAAAGTTATAGTTTTCAATCACAACAATGCCCGACCGCATACATCTTTGATGACTAAACAAAAATTGATGGACCTTGGCTGGAAAGTTTTAATGCATCCTCTATACCTACAGTCCAAACATTGCACTTTCGGATTATCATTTATTCCACTCTTTACAAAATTCTCTAAATGGAGTAAAATTAGATTCAACAGAAGCCTGTATAAGCCATTTAAGTCAGTTTTTCGCTCAGAAACCCTAAAAAAATTATTGTGATACGATAATGGCTCTGCCAGAAAAATGGCCAAAGATAGTCGAATTAAATGGGCAATATTCCGTTCAATAAATAATAATGTAAGACAAAAAAGTCTTTAATATTTTCACTATAAAAAGGCCGCGAAATTATCCGACTACCTAATATTTTAAAGCAAGCCGTAGAAATGCACTTGTTGTATCTTAACTCCCAAATGACTTCTCGAGGAAAGAAATGTAAAAATTAGTACAGGTATTAATTGTCGTGTTACATCTGCATATACAAATATTATTTTGGCCCATTAAAATTATAATATCAGTACGTGTCAATGCTGACCAAATCAGTCTTCGGTCTACTAACCTCAAATATACGGTTTCACCACATAAACAGATATGGTTGGTTACATTACCGTTAAATTGACTACTAATATTTAAGGGATTATATCTTTATATATATATATATATATATATATATATATATATATATAATAAATATAGTCTCTATATAGGACTATATAGGCTTTTCTCATGTTTAGACATTTCCTTTTCTCATTAGATTTTCTGTTGATTTTCAGAAAATTTTTCTATGAACCCTGATTCTTAATACGATTTGTGCTGTAGAGGCGGTCTCGGTGTCTCAGTCGGGACTATAACGTAACTAATATGTCAAATAACCCGTAACTAAACCCGCTTTGTACCATATAAAGAGGTGTCACATTTCATCATCTTGACCTCATTCTATCTGTATCACTTAAGGTCAATTTATATTTGGTAAAGGTGGGTTAAGTCAAATAGAACCTGTTTTTACACATTTTTTTAAACAATAAGGTAATCTAAGTGTGTTTTATGTAATGTATATGTAGCTTTAACGTTTTGAAGCTATCTAGAATAGTTATCATTGAAACTGGTAACATAACGTGTGGGACGCGTGTCTAAATGTAGTGTGACCTCTAATCTCCTTAAATGGTGAGGAACATACTGTTCGCAAAAAGCTTATCTCGAAAACATAAGAGGCTTACAAGAGCGGAGTGTTTTTTTTGAGCAGTGAGACTTATGCTATGGCATTAATATTTATGGTATGGATAATAGGAACTAAGCAAATTGAATGTAAAACAGAATCAAATTGCCTAACTACAAAAATGGTGAAGTTCTAATAGAATATTTAGAAATAAAATTTTAAATTTGAATTTGGTTGATAAATTGTTTTAATTCATATAAACTAGTTCTTGATTAGAACAACTTATATTTGGGATCTTTGTTGAATGAATAGCACTAAAATGAAAGTATCCACGGGACATTATCGAACGTACTCGTATGTAAGCATTCCGAGAGCTCTCTCGTATTACAAGAGCGACCGACCGTGAGTGAACTCGAATGTGATACAGGAGGCAATCTAGGGGCCTCCCCGCCACATCACCCTAGATTGGTCCTGCCACGGGCGTGTGAGTAGCCAGCTTTATATTGGACAGCTCATTTACATGCTAGATAAGATTCCAATACGTGTTATATTATGTTAGTATTACAATTTCAAATCGGTAGTATTCACCAACTTACTCTATAGCGAATAATTATCTATATAAATAACTTGAGAAAGGCTGGACCGATTTGGCTATTTTTTTTAAATGTTCGTCATAGTTCGAATAAGGTTTTTAGGGAAAGAAAAATTGGAAAAGTTGGCCGGAAAATTGGAAAATTAGAGAAAAACTGAAAGTGCTTTTTTCTATGGGATTTTTGTATGAACTTATTAAAAAATATTGAAATTTGGACAGGACAACATCTGTCGGGTCAGCTAGTTATTTAATAAATTAACCGTTTCTAGTGGGATACAGGACAAGTCATAATTTAAATAAGTTTTCATTTGCAAATTAATATATATATATATATTAATATAATTCATTGTCAAGTGCAAGATTTTGGACATATTCGCTATTGTTCTACATATGGGAACTATAAGTGAGCAAAGAAGCGTATTATAGCGTCCATACGTGTAAAGGACTTGTATCAAAGCAAAGAAAAGAAATCTTGAAACTTGTTCAGTCTTAAAGAGACGGAGTTTCTTAATAAAAGTTCCGAGAATCCCTCGCCACTGGATTTGGGACTCGACATTCCATTATCTCGGACAGAAAGGCGACCGGTTGGCTTATTCGAATTCAACGGTGTAAAACTGCAGGGCTAGTAGTTAAAGTACTATTAAAACAATAACCTCAAGATTTTGCTTGCTCGGCTACATTCGAGAACCTTGTTAATTGTTTCAAATAGTGCTTCAATGTAAATATTTCGAAATGCAACAACCCGATACTGTCGTTAGTAGGATTATAGACTTAATTATAAGTCTTTCCTTATCGCTAAAAATAAAGAGTATTTTCGATAAATGGGGTCTAAAGATTCGATAACATTGTTCTAAAAACAATGTGATGAAAATGCAAAGTAAGCTATGAAGATGACATGAAATTGAAAATACCGACATGTATAGCGTTGGAAGGAATTCGCGGTTTATCATATTGGAGATAAGAAATGGGGTTAAGTTCACATCGCATCGAGGTGAAGTTAAAGGTGATCTGTAATCTTGTATAATTATAAAAATGTGTTATGCGCTCGACAGTTTAATGATTTTAAGTAAATCATTGCTGTTTGTTATTGGCAATTAACGATTTTAACTTTCAAGGTTGTCAAATAAGTATGCAGGTAAATTAAATATTATAACTAAGTAAATAGTAGAACGTAGGTAGACACAGGTTGGTTAAAAATTAAGGTTGATGAAAATATATGGGTGATGTTTGAAATCCAGCATTTAGGAAAACAATGGCAAGATTGCCCGTTTCGCTTTATTAAGTATGTAGTACTATAGCTTTATCGTACTAACAACACTTTCTCCAAACATTACTGCATTATTGTTAGTAAACATTGTTATCGAGGACAGATAAGAATCAACAATAAACAAACTGACAATCGCTTTGTCGAAAACCGTTCTTTAACACCCACCAGTCTATTTTCCAGAGAAAACAACCTTTATTACAATAGGTGGAAAGTTCATAATCAATGAAGTGTAACAGATGACATTAGGCAAAGTGCCCAATAAATTGTTAGCAGGAGTCCCTAACGATTGCAAGAAAACTTTGCCCTTTGACATTAAATTACAAGCAGTTTTAAGGCTTCTTCTATCTGTTTTGCGATCGTATGTTGCCTTTTGGTACCTACGTCTGTAAGCTAATAGAGACGTCAGTCGTATTACGTAGTAGTATCACGTAGACACTGGCAGATTGGTCTAGTTATAAATCTGTATGTGAAGAAAGATTCAATCATTCGAATATAGATCAGATGTCACAGTTTTTTCTGTAAATAAAATTAATGTTTTTTGTATGTGTTGTTTGTGACATGGCTATCTCTAATTATAAATTAAAATATTTTGTAATGTGATTGTGACTGCATGGAATTCACTCACTAGTCTGTTTGTCCCCAAAACAGTAAAACTGGCAAAATTCCAAGACCAATTAAACCGAAAATATAAATAGTGAATTGGAATGAAGTTTGAGCAAATGAAAGAAAGCCTGTTATTTTCAACGATCTTCCTATTACTATAATTACAAGTCGCCCGCGGGTTTGTCAGCTCAGAGCCTTAAATTATGTAATTATAATTACAATCCAAACGAAAGCGTTAATCTCATTTGTGCCGTAGCCTAGGGCCCGTAGGCATTTATTTTATTAACTTCTAATTGATAGTTTATGGTTTTTTGTTGATACTAGACGGTTTAATACGGTGAAATTACCTAGACGATTGCATAAGTTTACTGTTACAGATCGAAATCAATCTTTCCGTTACAAATAAGATATTTATTTTTAAGAAAGATGGTGACAGATTAGCGGTCTGTCCATTTGGTGGTAAATAATATAGTACTTTTTAAGCACATAAATATTGTTTTCGTATGGATAGGTACCTATATTTATATTTTACATAAATTGTGAAACTACAAAACGGGCTGATTCGTTGACAAGCTTCATTAATCTTAAAGTAATCTTCGTAATAGAAGTAATCATCTTCGGAAAGGAATTTGTTCCAGATATAAAAGATATGAAGGAAAAAGAGAGCGAATTACTTACATAAGACACTTTCATGTTATGCAACGCTTTCGCATATCTCTTTTATATGCATCACATACATATTGTATTGTGAAATAACTACAAATGCAACTCAACCTAGAACCGCTAGTATTGATCGTGATAATACGAAATTAGAATATCGCAATCACGTACACGCGTCCACGATAAAACACGGCATGGTAATATTCATATATTTAAAGAAAGACCAAAACAACGTATATCTGGCAAAAAGATGCAAGAAAAACGAATGTATATATTTTCTCGCAATGACATTAAATCTTTATTATCATCTAAGGTCCTACTGGGTTCCTATTAAATGCCGATATCGATCCTAAGTGACAAGATACGACATAAACTATATGAATAGATGTTGCCAAACAATGACCCAAGAGGACCCCTCTTAGATTACGTTATTGAGGTCCTTGGGGATTCGTAACTTTCTCAAGTTTTATCTTGCTATTGTATTCTTTTGTTGTTTTCTTAAGTACCTTAATATAATAATAACACGTATAGTTGTACTTATTGGGTAAGTGCAAATTATTTATGCAAGTCATTTATTATTGGGGAAGACACTAGCTCGTGTGCTATTATAGGATTCCTTATTTTAGCTAGAAGATTAATAAGTATATTGTGTTAACAAAAATTTACTAGAAAAGATTTATTTATTATTAAAATAAAAAGACGTCCAACATTGTCTAATAAAAAAAAGTCATGGAACTGATTTAGGATTACGTTTGTCTAATCCTGATTTGTTCTGCATCTAGATTTGAGATGTTCTCCCATCTAAATGTATTTAGTATTCTCGAGAAAACTTATTTAGAATAAGAGTCAGCAAATAATATTTAGAAACCGATAGTCCTTTGTTGTGACGGGGTGTCCATTTATTGGATTCAACACTATGCCGATAAACAATTAATAATACAGGTCCATTTTAATTGGCCCATTAAATATCTCATGCGCACAAAGTCTGAGCACGGTATCTTATAGGTAGGTATACGAACTCGGAAACGTTATTGATCCCACACTTCTCCCGATGCAGCGTTCGCCGACCGCAATACCCCGGGTTTTACCCCAGTAACCTCGACTGATGGGCGCCTGGCTTAACCTACTTAATACGTTTAGATACCGCCTTAAGGGTTGGCGAAGTCAACTGCAAATTTATGTAAGCAAGCCCGCTAGGTTCTCCTACATAAAAACAGTTTTTTATCATTTGTTTTGAAATTGGATTAGATTAAAGAAATTGCATCGGGTTATAAAGATTGAAATTCTTTATTTGCCTGGTTCATTATTATACAATAGATTTGAATAGATGATTATATTTATTTCCATATCTGTTATCCGCTTTGGGTTATTTATCTTTAATGCGATGTTTACTTTAAATGTACGGTATATTTTTGATGTGAAATTGGAAATTGTGTTATCAGTTTGAATAACTTTTATTACGACTATTATCTACAGAGATAAATTCAATACGTCGACCTCAGCAGTTCATGAAATAAACTGAATAACATCAAGACTACAGATTCTACAGCATAGAATTTCCGAAATACATATCGACTATTCAGGATTTCCACGTACGATTATAACGATATTCCTAGATACCAACGATTATTATTTATCGACTTACTTATCGACATGACTACTTCAAAAATAACCTTCGACTATCTTTGGATCAAGTTCAGCAATTCACAACAACAATCGATATCGATGCATTTTAGCGCCGTCACTGGATCGTTGATACGTATCCATGTTGATCGATGAATTAACGCGTACGGTAAATAGTTCAATGTATAGTTATAATGTAGATATCAGCTATATCTACGGTCTATGGTCCAGTTCAGTCCAGTTTAAAGACCCCATTCACAATCTTGACCATCAACAAAAGGCACGTGTTCGAAGCAAACGATTTACTAGACCGCATTGTAACGGGTAACGGCCACCGCACGGACAGACTGATCGTCTACAGATAATCTAAATTATACCATCAACAATCACGATCAGGTGAGTTGCATTTATCGAAATGCCACATGCCGTTATCGAATTAACTGCTTTGTGGTTGTGAAATTTTTTCCACATACGGTAAAGAACATCGGTATGACATTGTTTCAGTAAGTATATGTTTTGGCAATGAATTATTTAATTCCATCTGGAGGATTGCCAAGTAGGTACGAGTTGTAAAACAAAAAATAGTGATGCTAATTTTTTCACGAAACATTATGTAAATGACACAAAAAATAATATGTAGCAACGCGTAATAAAATGGCGTCCTAAAAGGCGGGAGAGGTTCAAATTTAGAATTATAAATCAGTCCCGCACACGTTGTCGTCTCGTGTTATTTTTTTAATTCTCGCTATGTCACTAAGCGAGGATGTGAATGGGGCCGACGCGAATAGACGCACCGTATCCGCGTGCAATGTTATATTTCTTTGATTTTAACGTTTAACATCGTCTCAGAGGAATTTGTAACAAAAATGGTTTTATACTTCGAATCAAAATAAACTGTTCCCGTCACCAGCCCTATTATTATGCACTGCTGGACATGGGCCTTCTCATACACATTGTCTTGTGCATGACAATGTATAACCTTACAACGCCACTCTGGCCAAGCGGGTGGCAGCTGCTTTGTTATCTCTTAATTGCCTTTTACTACATCCACGGGAAGAAATGGGGTGGTGCTAAAATATAGTCGTCCGACAGCACACGGCCCAACTAAACCAAGAACACTGAATTAGTTCAGACTAATTCAGGACTATGAACTAATAAAAATAAAAAGTAGTATTTTAGCCTAATTGTTCATATAATTCTGGAAACGCTGTGCGATACCGAGGTACATAATGTTTTTGCTCCTCTGATTAATTAGGTACCTACTGGGGAGAATGCTAAACATCTCAAAACATTTTTTCTTGGAAGAAGCTATATGTAACCATCTTCGTTAAAAAAACATGGCGTCGAAGCAATAATTCACGTTGCACTGGCGCGTAAGTCAGTGTAGTGGGCCTCGAAATAGACTAATGTTTACATTTTTTTTTGTGAAAAGGTGCGAGGTAACCTCGGAACCGGGCGTCAGGTAGTGGGCAGAGTAACCTCATTGCCCACTTCCTTAATAAAAAAATCATTTAAAGTTAGAAAATAGAGACGTAAAGATGGGAAATATTGGTAGATAAATGGACTTGGTGACGTTAATAAAGCAAAGTACATATGAATTTATTTTTAAACTCCGTAGGTAAGTGGGTTGAGAAAGCTTTCGTAGTAGATTTCTTTGAACCTAAAACACAAATGAACAGACTTAAAACTGAGGTACGCAGTAAGTACTAACTGAAATAATTCCTTTATATTATCCAAACAGTCTCTTTCCGGTAACGATTTGAACCATGCATGATATTGAAGCGGTAACTGTGGTGTTACAATAGACGATAGACGTTTTTAACCACGTCTGATTAATGACTTACAATTCTTATAACGTTTTTTGTAAAGTATGTAAGAATTTGATGCCTTAAGATCCCTATTAATTGGATGATGCAGGAGAAATTAAATGGATGACTAAAGATTTTTGTGAAAGAAATTTCTTTTATCACCATGCGGTGTTTGAATCATTTGGTTAATAAAGTGAGCTATTTATTTTTCTAATTAAAAAGCATTATTAAAAGAGTTAACAACATAATCATTATGAGGCATTCATTAAGCTTTCCAATTACTCGTTAGAGAAGAAACTGTCTAATTAATACTTTAACCATATATTGAATTAGTTTAGATATTCGTCCATATTTACCTGAAACAATAAAAAGAATTTATTTAAATCTTTTTTGTGTACGTCATTGATGAATAATCTGTATCAATGAGTTAAAAGGCTAAAACTATAGTCGGATTATTTATTAGAATCAGGGATATGACATATAGAACTGTCAAAAAGACAGTTCTATTGACGCAGTTGGTAGTGACCCTTCTTGCTGTGCAAAAGATCCCGGGTCCGGTCGGACATACATTTGTTTAAAAAAAAAGACAAATGTGTCTCTGGACCCACGACACAGGGAATCCTAGTGTGGGCCGTTGAGTGTGGCGTTATTTATTTATTATTATTTATTTGAGTCAGGGATATGGCATGTAGAACTGTCAATAAAGTGTCACATCCGTACAAATTTCACTCTGTTTGACAGTTCTATATTTCATATCCCTGACTCGAATAAATAATCCGACTTTAGTTGTATCGAAAGTAAAAGTGTCAGCAGGTTGGTAGCCATTAGCGTGGGCTGCTTGTCTACTTAAAGAAGACAAGACAAGAGAGGGGCAACGGCTTTTACATTAGCCGACCGACGCCGACCGTCAAATAGCTGACCACCTACTTATGTTTGTTCACGTTGAGCAATGTTAGCAAACGTTTGTGTATAAGGTAGCTAGCTGCTTCTAACAATGTTGCAAACAGTGACTTTATGTCCACTACGAGTAATAGAAAAGCCAATATGAACCGATCACTTTCGTAACATTAACACTGATAGAATCTAACAGGAAACATAAGCGACACAGACTGATACTGCAGAGTATTTTTTTTTTTCGGAATGTCTACATTCTTGTGGCCCTAGTGGCATTTCAAGAGTCACCGGTCGTGTTTGATTTAGGGCGAGCGCAGAAGGCGCTCAGCCAGGAACAAAAATGTTTGTTGCAACCAGCCTAAGGGCTCCCCCGCCGGTGACCCGGCGGAAGCAACGGACCTCGGCTTAGGGCGTTGCATTGGGGGGATACCGCGGGATCGCGTGTCGGCGAGAAGCGCCCAGGCACGTGTCGATGCGTAGTGAAAGTGTTGGCTGAGGGCCTGTGTGTGTTAACGGTGTAACGAGGGGGACGTCCACGTCTCCGCCGGCGGGAACGGTGTCTGTGTGCCGTGTTTGAGTGCAGTATGAGAACTGCATTGGCAGCGGTGATCGGGTCGTCGGGATCGTCCAGGATGTGCCGCGGGCGACGATAGCGGGGTAATTGCAGAGTAATTCCTACCTGCCTCTCTATATACCCGATTAGGCCCGTCCTTTTATTAGCACTTGTCCTTGTGATTGGAACATTCAGATAGCATTCGATGCATTAAATCCAAAAAGATAACTAAGTCTTTTTGCATTAAACACTAAGTCGAACTATTTAACACTATTATTTTTAAACTTAACACTATTTAAGTCAAATAAATACTTTTGTAGGGGGCGAGTGCCACAGCCGCTGCGCGCACTCGATTGGCCACGTTACCCCTCTTTCATAGAAGACTACCTTGAAATGTACTGCATTTCTTACTTTATCGTATTTCCTCAAGATATGCCAGTGCTCATTCCCATCCCATCCTATCCCTCCCCATTTTCCCAACCCTTTCTTCCAATCCATTCCTTAATCTGCAAAGGTGGGCAGCGCATCCGGGGACGTGCCAACGTTTCATTCTGGACTGATGTTGGCATGTATCGCGGATGTCTATGGACGACAGTATCCACTTACCATCAGGTGGACTGTATGCTCGTCTGGCGGCTTTTTTTCTATAAAAAAAAACTAAATTAACTCACTTACGGAACAGAAACTTCGTCTGGGATCTATCAAATTTAATATAATCTAGTTCTATTCGTTTAGTCGATTGTTTCTTTTATCTCGAGAGTGCAGTACTGCTATCCTTAGAAGTGTTTTACAAGTTCTGGTATTAATTGTTATATTTTTTTATTATTATTATTAATAATAATAATAATAAATACTCCTCTTTATTGCATACAATTGGTTGTTACATGTGCACAAATAATAAATGACAGAATACAATAGGCGACCTTATCGCTAAGGCGATCTCTTCCAGCCAACCTTAGGATAGAGAAAAATAAAAAGGATATAGGTAGTGCAAAAAGACCGAAAGCCACACATGGATCATGTTCAATATATACTTATAGATAATAAATACATATAATAATATATAAATACATACATACATATCTACATGTACACTGCAGTCAATATCAATTCGCAAATAAGATCAAAGTTTACAAGGAATGCAAAATTAGGAGGAGTTGAGGTCTCCAAGGGACGAATTAATGTTACTTAGCATATTTTTTATATTCTCATCCTTTGAAACTATTTTTTAATGATACACCGCCTAAGACTTTGTTTATAGATGCGGCCATATAAGGTGACATTGAAGGTTTTTAAGCGATTACCAATACATTACGTAATACGAAAACATTTGAATACGCGTCCACGAAAGGTCATTCACAAACTGAGTCAATATTAGTTTAATGTTAACCTCAAATATTTGTTGATTTAACTGTAGGTTAAATGGTTTAATTTAGTAAAGTGAATAAAGAAACTATGCAAACACAATCCTGTGTGTTTCCGCTATAAAACGTTCGAAACATTTACGAGTAGTTTAATTTTAATGTAGTTAGGTATTGATTAAGTTTGTCCGGATATTTTATAAGTATCTATGGCAAGGGCGTGTATTGGTGTGGGCTCGTAATGTCTTACGAGTACATGTGTACTGTCAGGAACTGTCAAAATGTCAGGAACAATAACAACACTAGCGACTCCACGTCGTTCACCGACGATGACATAAATAAATAGTGGCGAAAAGTAAGCTCTGCTTATTTGATTATATGAGATGCACGCCACTGATCTATGGTACCTTAATACCTGAAAGTATGCTTGCTTATAATTTGAGATACCTGTAGAAAGTTGTAAACCGAAAGTTAAACAGAAAATTGTAATGCATGATCTTTGAAAATGTTGGCAATATTTACAAATGGCCTGTACCTAGTCGCTTCTTTTGATTTGTTGAATTTGCCTTAGAGTGTAGTTATTTGAAAAAGGTCACTTGCAAAGATTAATTATCATCTGTTCGATTGTGGTGGGTTCATAAGTTGAAGTTTTATGGTTATGTATATTGTCTGTGGTAAAGGACATACCCGGTTACGTAACTGTTGGCCTGATTTGATATAACTATGTAGGTCGGCACCACGACGCGACGCCACATTCGTAGGTACTTTCAACTAATATACGATGGCTTGACAAGTCAAGAGGTGGAATTCGCTACCTCATCAGCGTAATTGCAATGTAGCTGCCATAATGGACTTTTTATGTTTACTCAGATTTGCCATGGAAATAAAAAAGTAATCAGTGATTTTACGAACGCTTTTCAAAATGTAGAAACTTAACAATACAAAATATCCTCGTATAACAGAGGATTTAAGTAGGTAATATATTAAATGATTGAATGATATACTAATGATTGGCGTCGCTTGATTGGAATCAAATTTTGTAAGGGAACTTATATCATAATACCTATCATTTTAATTTTGTTACATCACATTGTATTTGCTACATTTTTAAAACAATAGAATCGATTTTGGTAAAATAAAATATGAAATCTTCCGCAACAAATAGCCCACACAATGACAAATAACCGGAAGAGAACCAGAACAGTAGGTTCCGAGATTAACGCGGAAACACAGACGTCTTTGTTATCGTCCATTTCATATAAAGTTTATTCGGCCTAGCTAGACTAACCAAGGTTTTGGAACAAAAACTCTAAAAACTTGTCTGCGGTTTTACAACTTGTCTTTAAGGTCTTTTGCAATTTTTTATACATCTAGAATGTATACTTATATTTTATAACCATAACACCATAGTCACCGTAACACCGTAATAAAAACATCCTCAGGTACTCGTTCAGGCAGTTAAAGAATCTATAGCATTTACTGTTCCGACCTTAGTTATGGTTCCCATCTCAGTATATCAAGTGTGTTCATTATGGTGTGTTCATTATGGTGTGTTCATTATGGTGATACAACAATAGCCAGTACATAAATAGGTCGGGGAAAAGGGCACCTTGTTGACCCGAATGAACCGTTGTTTTCTGCTTGGATGCATGATTTCTTTCAGGTTTATTTTTAACAAGCAAGACAAAACATGGCTTGATGTTGAATAAGAATTTTAACTGTTGAAAAAAACAAAAGAAGAACTAAATCAAAATAAAAGGATTAATTTCTCCTTGACATCAATTTTCCTTTACGAAAAATAAATTGCTTTCAATAAAAGACTAAATAAATCAATATTCACTCGACGATTGACGTCTACATTGCGTCAAATGTATCGACGTTCAATATCGATGTTGATGTTAAAATATGCGTACAGACATATCAACTCGAGGTATTGAATAGTGAAGACGTACCGCCCTTGGCCCGCCTTCTTACGATTAGGTATTCATTGGAGTGTCAATTTGGAATTTCATTAGTCATGTAAACGCCCTACGAGATATGAGCCCATGTAAAGGCCTATCTGTTTACATATCATATCTATCCATCAGTCATACCATCAATCTTTTCTTCGCTGCTGGTATATACGAGTAGATCTCTCCCAAGTTAGCTGTAAATTTTATAGAATCCTTTTGGGTACGAGTACAGTAACAGGCATTTACAATACATACATTAAGTGAAACTGGCGACGTTTTCAATAGGAGCCAGACTGACACGACAATTAATTAATTAATATAGAACGAAAGCACATAAGTACGTTTGTACCTACTTTGTACGTTGCAAGAGATATCCTCGTTATCGTCTACTCGCAAACAAAGGAAATGAAACGAGAAATGGCATGTTTATCGCTTACTTGATATCCGAGCGTTGAACTTAGTAAACATACTACCTGCTTTAATACGAATTGCTTCAGTTTAAGCTTTTATTTTATAATAAGACCATTGTTGCAAAAATTAAAACGAGCATGGGAATTTTTGCTAATATTGAAAAGAAACATTATTAAAATAATAAAGGAATGAATGGCGGATGGCTCTGTGATTTCAATCTGTTTTCTCAGCTTAAAACAATATAATTTTCTCTAATAATTTGCTTACAATTAAACTGTCGTTCCCATACATTGTATTATTTATTTTTCAACAAACGGACAAACGCAACTCAACTCCAAAATGCCTCCAGCTGCTGAACGAGAACATATTGTTCCGTTTGATTACATCACGGTGTTTCTTCGGTTTAGCCGAGCACAAAAACATCGTGAGCTCAGAACTTACTCGTCATTCCCATAATTTCAATGGTACTCAATCGGTTTGTTGGCTTTCTCCTCATGTTTACTTGGTTAATTATGTTGACAAGCCTGCTCAAGCCACTCGTACATCAAATGTCTGCAAAGACTTATTTGAGTGCGATACGAGAAAGTTCTAATGTAACATGATATGATAACTTGATAAGGCAACGTAAAATGTTTCAAACTCGCGGTGGAACACCATAAAACCATAATACGCGAACAATGACGGAAGGAAACACCATTTGCTTTCTCTGGAACCACATTTGTAGCTTTTGAATATATGATGCTGTAAATAGAAATATATTTTTGGACTATTTATTACAGTTAATTTTCCCTTTTGCAGAACTTAATATCTAATAGATAGGTATAATAGTAATTAAAATAGTTTTTTTTAATAGTAATTCCTTTTTTAATAGTAGGACAAGTAAATATAATAGAAATATTATTATGCATAGTTCAAATATAAATAAATATAAAGATTGACTTAAACTAGTAATCATACTTAGCAATTAAACAACTTTGAACGGTTTAAAGTTGTTTAATTGCTATGTATAGTAATCGCGAAAACCTAAGAAAATAGTAATCATACTTATTAGTAAATGCAACAGAAATATATGAAATTTTGACATTTTTTTTATTTAATTTTTAACTTCAATTCTTATGAAACGGTCTTATAACAGTCAAATGCCGCAACTTTAGACTTGCCTGACTTGAGCGTAGATTTTCAGTTGTGGCCGTTTTGCATAGAGGTCGCAGAAGATAACTGTTATCGTTCAGTTTTATATTTCTGTTATTTCCAACTTAGATCAAAATCTCATTAAATAGCTTTCTCCTCGTGTTCGCGACCATCGAATTTATGCAGTTAATGCAGAAGTTTTATAAAAACACGCGCTCGTCGGTAGTTGTCGGGTGAACTGAAATCTTGTTGTATTACTGTCATCGTTGTATTACTACAACTGTCACGTTCAAGATGGTTAAGAAAATAACTTAAATTTTTACAAATTTAAGTATTTTTCTTAACCATCTTGAACGTGACATTTTCTGTCGTAAGTATCGTCCATTTAATAAAAATTATACTCAAAATAACAGCAGCCATACCGTGTGATCGAAAATAAGCGTGCTTTTCATCAATGAAGCGTGAAGATGAATGTTCCCAATACCAATTATCTTACTCTTTGATCTTCGGAGATCGCTATCTGTATTAGAAATAAATTAAAGGACATCGGACGTGGAACAACATTCTGTAGACTATGTAGAAGCATGTAATCTGATGTGACACTTCCTGCAGTTAATTACTAAAAAAAATCCATCTTCTAATTGATACATAGCTGTTCTGTTTTTTTTTATGGAAACATTTGCCTAACTGATTTTTATTTTCAACACATTTTATTGATAACACATCCAGAAATTTCGGAATAAAAGTAAATAATCACGAGCTGCTGTGACACATGGATGGATCATGGGTACCTACGTCACTAAATACAAAGTGGATAAGTACGTACCATTTAGAAAATAAAGTCATGTGTGTTAATGTGTAGGATGGCAAGACACGTGCATTTCTACGCCTTCAGTTCAGTACGTGATGACGAGGTAAGGGCTGAAGCTTCGAAGCCATTCACTGCTAAATGGGGATTTATTTCTATCAGCTTTGTTGAGAAATATATTGAGATTATTTTTCAACCTGTGAATTAGTGTCAGAGGATGGAGGAGGATGAATGTATAAAGCATGTTAAAGCCTATATTTTTCTACACAGCTTTGCGTAATTTACAATCATAAAACAAATGGTAGGTAACTTCTTATCGCTTGAATTGAAGTTTTATAAATAAAAGTGTAGTTTAATTGCTGTTTTATGTTACACAACATTTCTTTCACAATTAAGCGGTTCATTCGTGATTTCAGTGCACTATTAGCTTATCTTGCCTTTCTTTACTGCTCAATGAATTAAGCTACTTTATAAAATGTGTCTTTCAAGCTATATTGATGTTTCAATTTTAATTTTGACTTGTAATTCTACAAGATTACTGCGTGTTTGAGGCGTCTATTTGTTCTCAACTTGGATTAATGTGAGAATTATACTAGTCATGATCTCGCTCAATCTTTATATTATCCATACATAAGCAGTACATACTCGTATATGGGTAGTGTTAGAGCCAGGATTCGCGGCGGTCAAACCGGTCGCCGGTCAGAGAATGCACCGATCCAGTTCGACTGAACCGACCCCACTTTCTATAGCTTGCGTATATCTAATATTACTTAAATATGAACTTTAAAATAAATCCTTATGCTGACTTTTGCTGGTAGATTTATACCTGCTTAACACATCACCAGATGGAATTATGTCTTGTGAAGTTCATTCACATTGCCAACTAATTTAAGACTGTGTAAATAAACTGATGGTTGATATATTTTTAGATACATACATAATATCGTTTGATTTGTTTAATTAGCCTTGATATTAATCACTTCGTCGGGAATTCCTTGCTATTTCAGTAAAACCATTAATAGTGATCCAACTTGGTGACTCGCACGACGTCTGACGAACCGGGTTGAAAATGCATTTCGCTTACTGTTTATACATTAAAGGTATCTTGTGAGACACAGATTTACGCTTAGTTTAAAGTAATGGACAAGGAGCCTTATATGAAAGAAAGAAACGGGTGAGGTGAAGAGACTACATTAAAATATCGTCCCAACTTTGAAAGTGAAGCAGAAAGATGGACTCCTAAACCCGATCGAGTTATGAGGAAAAAGGATGACAAATTGTACGTGACCGCTCTTACATTTCAAAGATAAGTGGAACATAAAACAAGATACTTCTCTATAGCTAGATAAATATGGTGGGACTCTGAAACAGAGCTATAAATCATGTTTCTTTAAGGACTGTGTGAGGTACTTTGTCTTTGACGCAGTGAGAATACTTGTGAGCATGCGCACGGGGCAGGGTTTATAAGGGGAGGGAGGCGAATGTAAGGAGGAAGATGAATAGGTCCCGGATGGAAAGGCGACGGAGCTCGTCCTTGAAAGAGGTTGTTTTGGCAAGGTTACGCATGTTTGGGCTGCGACTTGACAAGGACTAAATTTTAAACGACGGAATAACAGGGTACGAAAGGATTTTACTAAAACTATACCTATCAACAATGTTAGTAAATAACACTTATCAGTTTTATGATTATATTCACAAATTCACCTTCAATTTCCTTTTAAGGCATTGAGTGGATTTAACAAAGTCATACATCCTCAACGTCAAACATTGTATAAATTCTCCAAAGGAATTACTCATCCTTATGACTATCCCGACAGCAATGAGCTACAGTTTTAGTCATACATGGAGTCATACAAACAATCCGAGGCGGAATGACGTGAACCACGCAAAAATAATCTGAAACTATACGCCGTATTTATAAACAACACTGAACAGACTGGAGTAATCGACGTCAACGGAAGAAAAACACATTGAAATTCCCCTGGGAGCGTGGAGAATTGCGATCCAATGAATATTTTGCCGAGTTGACTTGAATACATGAAGTTATATATATACGAGTAAGTATTCACCTCGTTACGATTATTGAGTTGCAGCATTGTTACAGGCCTTATGTAAATTTCGCTGCAGCGCCTTTCGCGTTTTCTGGTCCAATTAAAAGCTCAAAAGCAAAAAGAGATATTTTTATCTATAATCTTAATCAAGAAAAGTTTCTTCGCCTTCGATTATACATATATTTAAAGGTCAAATAGAGACTAACTGCAGATATTATGTAACAACAAACAAACATATTCGTTATCAGTAGTTATCACCGCGTGATAGCTCAGGCGGTGATAACAAATATTTTTTGCATTACCGCAAAATTCTGGTAGCCAAAAGACCTCTTTTTGATTCTGTTTCCCATTACGACTTTTAGGAGACTCAAATCAATCGCGCATTTAAGCTGTTGTATGGAGCTTTTGTATCCATCTAGCTTTTGTTTAGCTGTGTTATCGGTCAATAAGTACAATAATTGACGACTAGTACAAAGA
Organism: Sesia apiformis; assembly: GCA_914767545.1. Classification (NCBI taxonomy): domain Eukaryota; kingdom Metazoa; phylum Arthropoda; class Insecta; order Lepidoptera; family Sesiidae; genus Sesia; species Sesia apiformis. The sequence continues at coordinate 5,948,099 of OU611962.1, forward strand.
AATATCAATCAAAACGCGACGCAGTCCTGAAACATTCACCGATTGAAAACGCTTTGCCCGACACTTATCAAAAGCCGTTCTCAAACAGTGTTTTGTAAAATCTTTAGTCATGTTACCGATGTACTCGTCGTATATAAAGGCAAGGTTAAGTAATGCTAAATTAAAAATCAGGCAATATATTTAACCTTAGTATACCAGACACACATTGCACAGTTACCAAATTATACGTATTTTTTGGAAAAGGTTGGCATGGTGTGTATAAGAAAATATAAGTGAGTAATCTGTAATTTACCGTGCCTATTGCTTTAACTGCTAGAAAGATACAGGTGTTATGGGATCAGACATGATCAAATGCGCGAAAACTATCACGCACTTTGTAATTTGGGTTTGCCATGATTATTGTCATCATCATCATCATCAATCATGTGCCACTTGCCTTTCCCATGCTTTTGGCTAACGGTACCCCAATTTACAATTGTTAAAAAATCGTAAATGTCTTTATTTTTTTCAATATAGCTTTTTTATTTTTCATTACAGATATTGCTTGTAAATGCATGTAATAGAAAGGCGTTGGAAGTCAATGGAGTGATAAATGTGATTGAAAGTTTTTATTCTAAAGGAAATTAAAAATAAAGAGATATCTTGATATGAGTGGAGTTAGCTAGAGGATATGAAAGAAAACTTTACGGAAAAGTTAGTGTAAAAGATCGCAAAACATATGTGAATATTGTAACTGATACTAAATTTAAATATATCCCTGCTTTTACAGGGATTTCTCCTTGTACTGACTTTCTTTGAGAAACTAACTCACCTCAGAACAAACACCTACACGTTAGACACAGCGAGCAGACTGTAATCTATTTTAAATTGATGGAAGGTCAGAATCGACATAACCACTCGATGTATCCAACTCGGATAACACATCTAGCTTCATAATATTTACATGGGAAAGGAGATATAGTTTTTAGTAATGACGAATGCGTGTGATACAAATATCAAAGAAATAAAAAATATACTTTTTTATCAGTTTGGTTTTAAATTATTAAATGCCCGTAAAGGAAAGCGTAAAGGAATTTAGATTGATACTGGTAATTTTTACTATTTACAAGTGATGCAACGGATAGTGATTTGAGCGGATACCGGATATCCGGCCCGCACTTAGGCCCGATAGTCGGATATTCGGTCACCGGATATTCGCCGTAAGCGGCACAAGATCGCTATTGCACAAAAGGAAGAAAGTCCTATTGCATGTGAGTTAGACTGTTATTTGAAAACTGTTCGAAATGTTGACCCTTATTACTCTTTGTGGTTAACTAATGCCAAACGGAGCCTTGTTTTAAAAAAAAAAGCCAAGGCTTTTTTCTGAGACTATCGTATCGTCGTTTACGAAAATAAACTTAATCGTTTACTACCCATAAATATTGAAAAGCTTGTCTTCAACACCATAATTTGCCTTTAGTTAACTTCGAGTACTAATTATAGTTATGTAACATTTAAGTAACGGCGTTTTTTATTTATTTATGTAACTATTCGGCCCGAGCCGGATACTGGATCACTAAGACACCGGATAGCGAAAATTGACCGGATAGTTACCGGATATTCGTTGCATCGCTACTATTTACTAATGATAATTTAATTATGATAAAAACGCATTTATCATTGTTTGTTTACACAAATATTATGTTATCTTTAAGTGAAAATGCATTCAATGAGAATTGAATTCCTTAAACATAACAATAACCAGCATGTTACTATCTATCTATTTATTTAGATGACATAGTAACATTTGTGATAACAGCAAATGTAATGCAATCTGGCAGTGCGCACATTAGACCCAGCGTCATGTTGGCGAATTCCAGGAAACTGCGACATATGGCGTATGCTGCGTCATGCGAACACGACCGCTCGCTTGATAATAATAATAATAATACATATATAATATTTATATGTGCTAATTATTCCAACATTGAATCCACTTTCTTATTCTTCTATATGTACTGTTTCTTTTATGTATTCATTAATCTGAACTGGATTCGCTTTGGTAGATTATTTGCCGCCGGGAAGGCCTGTTCTGTAGTGGTATTATTGAATTGCATTGACAAATAAATATTTACTTGTGTGGTAAACGTATTCAGTGTAAACGTAATATTCCGTGTTTGTGTGCTCGTATTCAAATTACGCGTATTCAACAAAACCGAGCATGTCATAAGAGTAGGTACTTCATCGTATATGTACAAGTAGGTAATAGGCGTATGATCGAATTAATACAGCCTTTATTCCAATAAAAGTATAAATAAAATTTGTCCAATTAATATTGAAGAAAAAATAATGTCAATTAAACTTCTGAGTACTGTTTGTTGTTTTGTTTGTTATAATCGTAGGTACATAATAAAGACCGACAATTGACGGGGTAGACCAGTGTAGACCAGTCAGTGCGGGACGCCCGACGCCCTGCCGTCAGTAAATCGACAACTTGGAGAAGGAGAAGTGGCTGGATGAGTAAACCGGAAAAGTATGAGTGGTGGTAAGTCTTGGGAGAAGGCTTTTTTTTTATAGACTAGTGGGCGGACGAGCAAGCGGTCCCACGTGATGGTAAGTGTTACCGCCGCCCATGGACACCTGCAACACCAGGGGGTATGCGGGCGCGCCGCCGACCTTGCAAAATCCTATTCACAGCTCTCTTGAAGAGGAGCAGTAGAGCATATACCCAGCAGTGGAGCGATGTAGGCCGATGTTATGGCATAATAACAAAATTACTGATAAAAGTTTTATTAGTAGAGTCAAAAGTTTAAAATTACATAAAAAACACGTCTTTAAATAAAGACCTGTTTTAATAGAGCAATCAGTTGAAAGCAATGATACGGTTAAATGATATAGTTGAAAGACTTTCATTGTGTCAGATTACCGCCTATTCATTAGTGGCAAGTGGCAAAAGGATTGTATTCAAACTCACCACACCATTCAGATAAATGACAGACAATTGGTCGTTGCACTTGAGTTACTCGACCGTGTAATTGTGGAGCACACCTCTCGTTTTGTTCTCACTGATGATCGTTGTAATGATGATAATGAAGTGGAATTAGGTAATGTGATTATCAATTAAACACTTCACAGTCAATTGCTTTGAATTCTCCGCTATATTGAAGCAATTTTCCAATGATCATTGTCATCCAAGCGTGATTATATGATTCACATGCTATCTTCTCTTGAAAATGAATGCTAAATTATACATTTTCTTCTGTAAAAAAGTATACGAGTATGGGAATCTGTAGGTTCGGATTGTGCATCTACATTAGAACAATTTAAAGTAATTCAAGGGAAAAACAAACCTTATGGACATAGAAAAAGCTTACGTTAATAGCTTCTTGCCAACAAGCAATTTTGTTAAGGACAGAAAATTATTACACTTAACAGTTCTTTTAAAGTATACTACATTAAAACTATTAACATTGAAACTTTTTAGAAGCTAAAGTATTAATTTATTTTATTTATATATTTACACTATATGCACAATATTGTACAGAGGCGGATTTAGGCAGGCATTTTCTAGCAGTCGACCGTTGGTTAAATGTGAAAAATTTAAGAGGTTGCAGAAGAATTCAAATAGTAAAGCTTAATTTATCTCTATAAATAACAATAGTAATATAATAAATACAATGATAATATACTTATACGATAAAATATATAAATATACTCAAAATATACGTACTAAATATATAGACCATACATATGAATAAGTAAATATAAATATAATAATTATAATACATAGGTACATAGAAGTAATATAAATATAGAGAGAAAGGAGAAAAATACTATTAGCTCTTTGAATTAGGGAGGTATTCATGAATTAAGACAAAACAGCGCTGAAGCATTACTGGCTTCACCATCCTATTACATCGACTTACTCATCCATAAAATCATTTAAAACTTCCAACCGACGTCTACATACGGTTACCTTCTTTTATGGAGTAACATTAAAGGCAATAAACGAACTTTCAATTCGTTTGTCGGACATTTACATTTACAGTTAGTGAAGGTATCAGAAGATAACGTTAAGATAATGATCGACATTTGGTGAGAATTGTTACTTATCATCCACACTTTATTGAGGGTGCACAATGCAATCCAACAGCCGCTGGGCGCGCTCGACTGGCCACGATACCCCTCTCTCACAGAAGATCACCTTGAAATGTACTGCATTTCCCACTTTATCTTATTTCCCTAATGTATGTAAGTACGTGTTTCGGTTGTGAGTGAGATGTGCCAGAGCCCATTCTCATGCTATCCCTCCCAGTTTTCGCAACCTTTTCTCCAAATCCATTCCTATATCTCCAAAGGTAGGCAGAGCATCCGGAGGCGTGCTAACGTTTGTCACTTTGGATTAATGTTGGCATGTATCGCGGATATAAAGACGTCCGCGAGCATATCGCCTACAGGGGCGACAGTATCCACTTACCATCAGGTGAACTGTAGTCTCGTCTGCCGCCTTCGTCCATAAAAAAAAGAAAAAAAAGATCTTATTTCATTTTCCTTATAATATTTAATATACTGACTAGTTCTTATACGGAATTCTCATTGTACGCTGTTTATTATTCCTCGTAGCAATAACCATGTTTAAGATAAAACTTAACATATGAATTATCAATTTATCACTATTTTATTATTCTACAACTAAGTCCATTACATTACATAACTAAGAAATTACTTAAATCAATAAATAATTTAAGATAACTACTCCAGATTTTTACAATTCTCAATAACAGATTACGAATAACTAGGCTACTATACTCGTAGTGCATTCTCTAATATTCATGCTATAGTAAGACGGTGAATAACTTTCATGATAAAATCATAAAAATATATATAGACAAATTTTAAAAAGTTATAGTACGCCCACTGGGAATTGACAACATTACGCTTGAGAAACAGGTCTGGGGCTATGTTGGGCAAAATTTAAAAGATAAGAAATAATTAACAATGGAAAATATGAAAATAGACAGTAGTAAAACTTACGTGCAGTTAGATGGACCTAGTGTTGATGCTTAGGAAAAAAAATGCTTCAAATTGTAAGTTCGCTTGTTCTTCTCAAAACACAATTAGCTCCCATTTCTTTAGTCAAGTTTTTATATACATTAAAAATTATATTTCTCGAATCAGGATTTAATTGTTTATAAAATAAACCCGACGTTTCTTTTCCGTGGACTGTTAGTTTCGCTTTCCCACGGTCTGAATGGTTTTATACTATACAAGATATCTATGTATAAGTTAAAATAACACAAAACTCATACCATTTAAGTCCAAAAAACTAATTGTGAATAAAAATCCAACATGCTCGTATGGTGTAACAAATATTACTGACATAGAAGTACAGGCAGGTGAAAAGGATGAAGGTTGATTGTCCCGGGAATAGCAGACGCAGCTGGTCGGCAGTAAAGTGATTGATTGTATTACGGGCAATGCAACAAACAATAGGCAAGCTACTCATCGATTTCGAATGGAATGTTTCCAATTCCTAGTGGACATACTATACGTGGTCATTCCAAATGTTGAATATGGCACAAAATCATTTGTCTTTATTCGTAAGTAGATGGATGAGTTTCTCGATTCGTTAGTCCCGAACATACTTTGTTAAATGATTGATGATACAGTTCTTTATGCTTTAAATGAAGACGATCTCAACGCACTTTCATTCTAAAAAGTAGCGGTTAGCTATTGCATTAGAACAGACATTAGAAACTGTCACATTAGAAATTGATTACTTCTAGAGAAAACATAAGAGTAACTATGGTAAATTATATGAACTTTGTTACTACTTTAATAGGTATTGTGTATTTCAATGTATTTTTCTATCATGGTTGCTATATAAATAAATAAAAATCATGCTTTCTGTGGAAACTTTGAGAAGATACACAATTTGTAACGCTCGTTTTGGTATTTACCCTACAATACGAACATGATTGAACACAGTATAGTAGTAATATCCCGGGGTCTTGTAAATATTTTTATCTAAAACATTAAATGGTGAAGATTTTACAAAGACTAAGTATTTATTGTTAGTTAGAATCCAGGTAAGTAACAGAGGCAAAATCGATATTTTAATATTGTATCTATTTAAAATTTATACAACCTACGCAATGTTTTTTAAAAAATAAAAGAATACATTTAGATTTTACAGCTAAAGGAAGATTTAAATTTTATGGTGTAATAATAGCTTGAAGACATGCGTGGGAACATCAGACCTCCTGAAGTGTTAATAACGGATCAACAACAGCGCCGACTTTCTAATGTGAGATACAGGATTATAATTAACTCCATTGAATATGAACAGGTTTACCATCTAAGGTATGAAGAGATTATTTAGGAAAGCCAAATAAATATTTAAGATATTGACACGCTCTTTGGAGTACCTACAAAAGTATATATATGTCTTATTAAAAACAGGAGTAGTAAATTTTTAAGGTGCATGTTGTTCTTCGAGTTTGTCGGAAAGTAATTTATCTTTACGGTCGCGTGGTTCATGGGGGCAATTACGAAGTACAAGTGGGTAGTTGCGAATAGCAGGTCATTAACCCCGACTGGCATGCGTCGGTGAAGCAAAGATGGAAGTCTTTAGACTACCGCCTGATTGCTATGCTAACGTTCGATGCCATCTATATGACAGCGAAGATATTATCGACTTCTTATAAAGGAAATAAACAACAATAAAACAACTATACAGATAATAACTAACAAACTTCTTTGTAATCTCTGGATTATCTTTATATCATTTGTCATCGTAACGTTCTTTGTTATTCTTTTCGAGAGACAATATTGTATCAGAGACTACTAAAAACGCAAAACTGCAATCAAGGAACGGTTAGGAGAATGGACGACGTCAGATTAAATGGCGGAAGGAAAATAGAGACGTTCTATTAGGCGGCTAGTGCCAAAGTTACGGTATATATGCAAATTGCATGTCTCGAGCAGACAGACAGTGTGTTAATACAGCACATAGGAAGATCTAGGGCGTACTTCCGCTGTGGAAGAGCTGATAAAATTGCAAATTACGACACTTCGATAAATGGAGCAAACGATATTACAACGTACCTATATAAGTATAATAAAATACATATAGTAACTTCTCTCTTCTACTATATAAGATCTCAAAATTCTAAATAATACAACTTACTTGCAATTAAGATGGATGTCTTAAGTCTTTTGCAAAACCTAAACCTACTGAAACGATCAGACATACTCGTACATTAATAAAACATTTAATCACCTTTAATTAAACGTGATTAAATATTTTAGAAAGCACTTCAGGAAGGCCACAAAACCTAAGCATGCGTATAAAAGGCACGCAAACAAGGTAATATGTATATTCGTTACATGTATCATACAATGATGCTAGCAATTAGAAATTTTCCGATTCTTGAATCATTATAATGTTGTTGCGAATTCGCAATTGTTAATTCAGTTTCATGTATACTGCGAGAAACACAGGCCACAGACAAGGTCACAGGCGATATTCACGCGATACACTTATATGCTAGCATTGCTCACCTACTGGTGGAAATAACCAAATGGCTAATAAATCGTAAATAGCTTAAAATGGGGCCGAACAACACGAAATGATTCAAGGTTCTTGGTAATCTGAAACTCACAATGTAGAAGTTATAAAAATAGATTAAAATTTAAAGACATTTCTACTGGACGAGCCAGTACACTTTACAAGTGCAAAATATAGGTAACTATGGAGATTCGAGTTTCTTTATAAATAAATATTGGTAAAAAAACTCGGAAGGAACTTCCCCGTGCAAAGGTTGGCATTATTATGAAACTCGTGCAAGAAGTCTGGTAATGGAACTCATTTTGTATTCAAAAGCTTCTACATCAAGTTGAACGTGAGTCGTGTGCCATCGCCGACGCTAATACAAAAAAGATTCACTATGAATAACAAGTGTCCAGGGATCTTCATACAAAATAAATGCATTTTAAATTTACTTAGCACTCTCTATTTATACAAAGGATGTCTGTTTGTCTGTTTCTCTGTAGGTATGTGTTTGTTCGAGCTGATCTCAGGACCTTTGTGGTAGATTTAGTTGTGATTTTCACTGTTGTGTAGCGTGTTTATTTCTAAATCGAAACCTAGTAATTTTTATCAAAAAAGTAATTTAATAAAGAAGGTATTATTAGTATCACAGTTATAAATATTGATGATAGTATAATATCGTAGACAGAGAAACCTATTCTTCGTGTATAATATTGTATAAAGAAGTCATCTAAATACATCTATTATTTATACACATTGACAACCTGGTATAGACATTGGATTCCAAGCAGGCGATGCCGCGGACATTTACTAGTAATTCATGACTCTACATTAGAAATAAAAAAATAAGAATATCACTCATACGAAATAGAAAATATCTAGTTTATGGCTTATTTTGCTACTAGACCTAGTTGGGTGGGTACATTCCTTAGTGCATTATTATGCAAGCAGTCCATTATTTATTTAATTGAGTTAATTGGTGTTCGATGATATAATAATAATGTAATATTATTATAATAATATTTGGGAGTGGTTATCACTGTGCTACAGCATTGAAGAATATGCATTGAACAGCGACGAAGATTATTGTAATTTCGGTAATATCCATTCATAAGATTTGTAACATGGCAATAGTGAAAAACTATGTATCCTCTGTAGATCACCTTCTACGTTCTTTTTTAATCATCTGGTGGAGCTTTGTTGCCAGTAGAAGTACACGACGAAATTATTAAACACCTCCTCGCTTTGAGGTCTTCATTTAGAGATTATTGCCCAGCACCAGAAATAAAACTTGGATATCAGACCCTTTCAATACAGATATTACTGGCCTGACAACGACACAGGAAAATCAATTAAATAGAAATATCGCGTGATTCAGCTTTGAAACGGAATTTCAAAGAATCCTCTCTATCCAGTTTTTAGGTAAATTTAAAGAAAGATTATAAGGAAATGTCAGAAGAAGCACTGAAACACTTATTGCTGTTTTCAACAACATACCTATGTGAAAAGGCATTTTCTACTCTTGTATATACTAAAAACAAATACAGAAACAGATTTCAAGTGGAACCAGATTTAAAAATACAACTTAGTAGTCACTTCAATCCAAATATCACTGATTTAGTTGCAAAAAAGCAACACCAACCTTCACATTAAAAAAATATATGACAATACATTTTTAATAATTACAAATTATATATGTATATTATAATTATTGTGAAACAAAATTACATTTTGGAGGTTACAAAGTAATGTTTTTTTTATATATTTGTAGTACTAATAATTTATGAGACTTGTATTACTGTTTTTTTTTATTAAGGGGGTCCGTAACCAATTATGCTTGATTTCCTAGGGGTCCGCAGCTGGAAAAGGTTGGGAAACGCTGTTCTGTAGCATTACATTTGACACTGCGAAGAGAAAAAAGCTAAAGCGGAAACAATATTAAGTGAATATATTCAACGCAACATACGGCGATTGAATAATCGCCTATTGAGTAATGTGAATTTATTCGTTATTCGTCAAGGTGGTTTTCTTTAACAATATACAGTCAGATTGAGGTAAGGTGGCCGCAACATCTGCATAAACCGCATCCTGTGCCCGCCCGAATCACGAAAGAATCAATATACAGGCACACCTGTTTTTGAACAGTTCCTTTCTTTTTCATTTTTTTTTAATACGTCGAAATGTATAATTTTTAATATTTATTTTTAGTATTGTTTTTATAGAATAGATGGACGAACTGGCGGGCCACATGGACAACTGCAACACCAAGGGGCTTGCGGGGTGCGCTGCCGACCTTGCAGACTCTTGTTCACAGCTTTCTTGAAGAGCCCCATATCGTAGCGTAATAAAAAACCCGCCGCTGAGAGTTCATTCCACAAACCGGTTCGCGGTATAAAGTGTCTTTTTGACCGCACTGTACGAAGCAACCTATGTCATCGTAGTCCGGATAAACCGCACTACGACGACTAGCAGTGCGATGGTAAAAACCCTAGTTGACATCAAATTGAACAGTTCTTTAGAACATTCCCCATTATATAGGCGGTAGAAAATGCAGAGAGACGCAACATCTCTTCAGATGCTGAGCGATTCTAGAACACCCGTAAGGGTGGGATCGTCGACAGCAGGTCGTTGGACGGAGTCAAAAGGGGCAGCTGTTATTTGGGTGCACCGGTCGAGAGCAAGACCAGTAGGTACTCCATGTAGGGTCTAACTTGAGCTTAATAAAGCGACAAGCGTTGCCCCGGAGTGAAGTAATTCTTCGCCCCGTTCAGTACATCGAACTTTTTACTTGCAAGTTTTATCTTGCTCGTTAGATGACACTGAAACTCGACTTTGCTCGAAATATCGACGCCAAGGGTCCCAAAACTCTCGGAGATCTTAAGAGGAATGTATATCGAATTAATTAGAATATCAAAGGTTCGTAGGAGTCAACAGCTATTGCAGCTTCAGTAATCTGATTATTATTATTATTATAGGCGAGCAGCTAGTAACAGATATGCTTATATATTATTCTGGAATATGCATTATTATTTTTTTATAAAATAAAAATATATTATTTTATAGTATTTTTGTTAGTTAGAATTTTATGTCTCTATGAGGTCTCAATGAGAATTTTATATGTCTCTATTAACTTCAAATGTTATTATTGTGGCAACAATATTTTGAGGAAACATTTATAAAGTTCGTCGAATCGGCCATTTTGCAAATAATTAGTGTTGCTAAATTTTAACGTGTTTCCCCGACTTTCGGGCATTTGGGTCACCTGGATCGGTTCCAAAAATGTTGTTTGATATGCCATGAACAGTCATGTTTACAATGTAGTCTATAAGACTATGCGCATCAAAGGCTTTGAATTTGACATGGTATTCGAAAGCAACGTAGGTACCTAATCAGTATCATATATACATATTTGGGAATCTATGTCTTACATTAACAGATTATTAGGTATGTTAGATTTTTCTATATGAATTGAAGAAGCAGTCCAAAGTTATCATTATCGTGCAGTGAAAGACTTTATAACAATGGTAATTAAAACTTAATCAATGAATTCTTCTAACCTTGAATATTTATAAGGCTTTGTAGGAAATTATTCGAAAAAAGATTTATTGTTTGCAAGGCGACCCTATTATAAATGTGAGAAATTGGTAGATACTATTTATTACAATTGTTAGAAGCTATGAGAAAATAATGTAAAAATATGACCAAGAAGCGAGGGGAAACTTTTCTTAGATTATTGTTTTACTGGCTTTCATATTATGCTACGTCAATGGTAGACTAAGGAAAGCAGTTTGCATTGTTTTAATGCTTTTAGTTTTGCGATATAAATTCTAAATGTTTTGCTATGTAGAAGAAGCTTATGGGAAGATCAAGCGATCTAATGTTCGACAGGAATTATGAAACCTCTAAGGAAAGCTAATTGGAAGAAGACTAGGAAAAAGTTCGGTAACGCTAAAAGAAAGGATATTATCATCTAATTGGTACAGTTTATCCGGTAAGTATAACAAAAGGATCTATTGTATAGTTTAGCCGATAAGTATAGGGAAAGGGATCTATTGTCTTAAGCAAGACATAAAATGTAGCTGTATTTTCATCTACCTATATAATCTTATAATTGTACTTATTGATTTCACTTATTGATCTATAAATCGAGTGCGACTTACCGCACTCGATTTTCGTTAAGATTTTCTAAAATAGACTTTGTATAGAAATGTTAATGTTTAAGACAAGATGAAGCACTAATCGAATTTCGTTATTTTTAAAATTACTTCGTTAGTAACATTATATGGGAAACTAGAAACTAGATAAGGTCACTTTTCTCCGAAAGTATCATATGCTAATTAGTTAGTAAATCATGAAGAACTAAACAAAAATCGAACAACGATATTTAAATCAGGTCAATATAATTATCTTGTTACTTTGGAGAACTTGCAATAAATACATCGTAAACTACAGAGACTGATTGCGTGACATATTTTGTCTACCAGTCTAGTTTGGGTTAGAAACAAAGCGGGTGGGGCACGGTGCGGGGGTGCGATGCGTCATCGTCACCCTCCGGAACGAACCCCTATACACCCTCCACACGAACTGTCGATCGATCCTGCGTCCACTAATGCCATGCGCAAAGCCCGCCCTTTTTGTTTATACTTTTCTTCTAATCCATTCTTAGTCCCAACATGATCTGTCGTTTGTTTGTTATTCTACTTTGTTTCTAAACAATTTTAATATGTCTCAATTGAATGGGCGAAATTAACGAGATATTTTTGGGAATGACTGTTGGACTTCAAACTGATGTCATTACTACATGCTATATTATAGTAATTAGGTACAAGGGCTTAATAGATGGTAAATAGTACCTACTTACTGGCATTCATTCATGATCTCCTCCTGTGAACGAACCTGAACCGGCGCTAACTTCTCCACACTTTCTTCATAGTTGCCGAAACACTTTGTAATCTTCTCATCGAATGTGTTCACCAAATCTTCCAGCGACCCGGAGAAAGTCTCCGTGAAATTATCTCCTTCACCGTTTTGCATATTGTCCTGTTTACACTTCACCAGTTTTGGCTCATCGTTATCGTTTATTATATTGGAGTCAGTTTTCCTTTCGATCATTTCACTTTTAAAGTTATTTATGTTGTTCAGGCGCAGATCATTGCCATTTATCGTTTTCTGTGGATAATCTGCGGTGGAGAGGCAATCGTCCGCCTCTTCGATTTGCGCGAGCGGTGCCTCGAACTCAAGCTCGGCCATCCTGTCAGCCGCTCCTCGCATGACCGTACGTCTAAAAGCGCCGTTTACCGCGCGAACACTGTCGCACTCGGACTACTCGGAGCGGAGCTGCCAGCCGAGTCTACCCGATTGCCGAGCGGGAATTTGCAAGACGACAACGACAACGCGTTCAATGCCGGTTCAAAACGCAATACCTATATTTTTTGCTAAACCGTTCTTCCACTTTTTTTCTGATTTAACTATAGCGGGTAAATATAGAATTCTAGGGAAGCATAAATAGTCGCGACAATTGAATTGCCAATTTGTCTTAATGAGCAACACTTGAACATTAAGCAACTTGCAACCCCCTTGAAAATTAAGTGCACCTATCTATGACATTTTGTGGTTTATACTTAGCTCAAAGCAAAAGGGGTTTTGATTTAATCAAAGGGTTTATACACCAATTGTACAACAGTCGCTGGCTACATTAGCATAACAGCTTACATCAACAGTTACGTTCGGGTTATTCAGACCAGCCAAGCATTCTTTATTTGCCAGTTGCCATCTAGGTAGGATAATGGTACCCTTCAGTGTGGTAAGTAGTCGGGTGGTCAAGCGCAGCACTATTTATGTAAGTATAGGGGGAGGTATTAAGGCTCCAAATCTCGGAGCGCACATCAGTGATAGCTACGATTTGTAATTTTTAAATAATGTGCTTAACCTATGTTGTGAATAAACCTATAAATATATGTAGGTACATCAACATTTTATCTAGAGCGGTGATAGCCTAGGCGTATCTATTCTTTATTCTCATTCGTGAAGTCGTGAATTTAAATTACTAGTTTGGCGGTGTAGGAAAACATCGCGAATAAACCCGCATGCTCAAGAATTGAAAAAAATCTGGAGCGGGATCAATTCGCAATTGGCCCGCATGGTAACTTATGGCTAGAAACCTATAAATTTACTGAGGGAGGCCTGTGCCCTGCAGTGAGACGTTATAAAGATAGGTGATATGGAAAATGTACATATTTGCAACACTGGTTGCCGGTGTGGCGCGTACTTATCTAGTATTGTACTATATATCTGCCAGTAGCTGGTTGGTGAGCATACTTTGACTTATAAAATATCTACCCACATAGATGATATTCTGTAAAGCGTTTGCTTGTCTGTTGATTCTCGTTAATCGCTGGAACTATTAGCACGGTTTGGTTGTGGTTTTCACTACTATTGTGAAGGATGTGAAATTATTAGTGTAAGTATAGTTTTATCATAAAACTACCTATATTAATAATGTAGGTAATCAAATTTTATGGTTTACTAGGTTCTTAACAAGTTGAAAGTGAACGAGGGTTTTTAAATTACAGGTTACAGGTACTTATTATAATCAAATAAAGGCGTTCGTGTGCTTCCAAGGAATCCTCTTCTGTCCTCAGTAAGGCTACTATCGCTTACTTCAGCGGGACTGGATATTGATAGGATACTTTTTAAACTAGACTAGAATGTGCTAACTGCGCCATTGCCATATATGAAGAAAAAAAAATGTTTCTTTGCTGTGAACTATCGTAGGGTCAATTTAATAGGCCAGTTTTGACATTTCATTGACTTTGTGACGATATAACTTTGCACCGGTCCCATAAATCAATTTAAGTTTATAAATGCATTACTGAACACTAAAAATAGTAACATTTTTAATAAAAAAAATATAAACTTGTCTTTTTAAATCAAATTTAATAAGTTCGAAGGTTAATTTGGTTGCTAAATATCATTATCAATTTATATTTCAAGAAATTCGAACCCCACTACAAGGTTACGCCTGTATACATTTTTTCTTTTTTAATAATAGGGATCTGATCTTTATAATCGAAGTAACTTGTAGAGAGAAAGGAATATCGAAGAAAATTATCGTTACGATAAATAAACAAATTAAGAGAACAATAAAATTATTAAATAATTGACATAATTTAAATAAATACAATTATTAATTAGTAAATACATTAAAAAGTTAAATTAATATATCTATACCTCATTTAATATATTAAAACTATATCTGAAATTAAAAAGAAGAAAAGAAAAAGAATTATGCCATTTGTCTTTGTCGATAGTTTTAATGCCGATGCAATTCGCAACCATATTTATGGTTATTTATTATATGTGGAAAGAGTATCCATCTAGAAAAAAACATTTATGTTCATTAAAAGAAGCGGGCTTATTTTTTGGTGGAATATCATTTTTAATAAAAACTGCGTGTACAAATATTTCCAAAGATGATTATAATAAAGTGGTAGAAAAAACAAAAAAAATATAATGGAAGATTTTTAATGTGATTTAAGAATTGATAATAATAGCAACGATTGCAGTTTCAACGAATCTGATAGTTCCAATTAATAAATAATAATTGATTACATATATAAACTGGTTTCATTATATTTCCCATAATTACACTTAACTTTGAGGTCACCTGGAATGTGTAGAAGGTTTCTAATGCTGTGTATAATCTAAAAATATTACTGGAGAATTATTTTTTTATGAACACTAAAATCGATTCACCAATATTACGACTTATATATCGATTTTTGTCTTTAATCGATAATTTCTGTTAGATTATCTCACTATGACAACCAGTTTGACACTTGTCAAAAGTGGCCTATTAAATTGACTCTACTAATACGAAAAGTTTGGCTTTGAGCGCTGTAAGCGCCACACCCCATAGCATTTTATACGTAGATGTATAATTATTAATTATACATATGTGCTAAAAACGCATAAGCGCCCAAGACGAATGTACCCTATAAAATAAAATATATGTAATAGGGTCAGCTGGGGTACAGTGTAACAATAAAATCATTTTTATATATAGAAAAAAAAATGTTTACTGTATCTTCTTCTTATTATTGTATAACCTTCATATTAACCTTCTTTAACCTTTATATTAGCCTTAATATTGAAATTATACTTAAAAAATACTTAATTTGGCAGTTTTCTGAGATCACAATTTTGTTATAATGTGCCCCTAGGGTGGGGTACAGTTTAACAGCCATAGGGGTAAAGTATAACAAAATGGGGCACACTATAGCAGTGAACTAAACTATTAAACTTATTTTATTAAACAAAATAAAATATGAAAAATTAAAATCCTTTAACCTCAATGATGTCTCCATAACATATTATTGGAAATCATAACCAAATAAACTGAAAATAAAATAAAAGAAAAATCTGAAAATATTTTTTTTTTCATCTTAGATTAAATCTCTTCAATATATTTTCTGGGAATGAGTAGCAACCAGCCTGTCGTATTGTCTTTTTTTCCATTTTAGGTAACGGCAATAAAAGTTCAATATCATCCAATGCTACAGTAGCAAGAACCGATTCTAAAGGAAAATAAAAGACATTATAAACTTTACTACTTTTGCGTAGATAGTTGATGTCATATTCATCTTCCTCATTGTCTGTCAATAAGTTTCCAACATAATGTTTTACCCGTTTTCCTGAAAATTTTACAATAACAAAATCATCTTTTTTTGGACATCTCAGTAAAGATAGAGGGATGTCATTGCCATCTGAACTGATAGATAAAATTGATACATTGGTATCATCTGAATCTTCAGATCCTTCTCTAGAACTTGCAAATAGGACCTTGGTAACCTTTTCGACTTTCTGTGATATCTTCTTCATTTTTGTATTTTTGGGCTTTGGGGTTTTCTTCTTACGTTTTCTGTCTTCTCTTTTCTTAGCTGCTTCTTCAAATTCCCGCTTCATTGGTGTATCGGTAGCGATACAACTTTTACCCCTTTTTCTTCCTTTTTTAGAAAATCTGGGGCCGGCCTTTGGATATTCTCTACACTCAATGGGGTTCGCTAAAATGTTGTCCATAAGTTCAGGATCACTTTTTCTGAAGCTTAAATCCTTATGACTCACCTCATCGCTAAGCACCCGTGCTTCTTCAGAAACCTGTTGCAGCGACGACGTAGAAGCTTCAGGTGCCGTAGACTGGTTTGAGACCTGTTCGTTCTGCTGCAACAAGGAAGCTTCAGACCTCGCTTGGCATAAAATCGTCATCCGTGAAGATGTCTTTGTCGAAAGGAAATATACCTATTTTCATAAAACCTGACTTTATATTGATGGGCGTCATTGACCCAGCAGTTCTGCAACATTATATATTGATTGATAACGACGTTCTTGGATGACGCAAAAGCCATGAATCTATTGCGGCGTTATCATAAGTCTGTAAAGGTCCAAACACCGACACATTAAGCGGCTGTAATTTGTGGCTGGAATGTGGGGGAATGGTAAGCAGAGTCACACCGTTTTCTTTAGCTATGTTCAAAGCCTCTGGAGCCAAGTGGCTGTCGTGGTTATCTATTATAAAAAGCAATGGATTGTCTTTTGAGCTTCCAGTCACCTTTACAAAATGTTTCACAACCTCAGGGAACAACTGAGAGTTCATCCACCCCGTCGGTTGCGCTAAGCCCAATGTGCCGGTAGGTGCTCTCTTCAACATGTGTGATTTGAAATTTTTCCTTGGGAACACCATCGCGGCGGTAGGCCGTTACTTGTAGCAGAAACTGCGCAGCATGTTGTTACAAGAATACCTCGTTCACCACTTGTGACTTTATTAAGTTGCTTTGATCCTTTTGCTGCCAATACCCTTTTTGGCATTTGTACCTTGGTCGTACCGGTCTCATCAAGACAGAATAGTCTAGTGCCATCGCCAAAACTAGGAAACCTTCTCATTACCTCTTCTAAATTGTTATAAAACATCCTGACATTGTGTTGATTGAATGACGTAGCTCTTGAAAGGCTGCAGGCATCTGGTTTTCGCAAAGTTAAATCAGGGTTTCTTTTTCGGAAGCCATGCAACCAATCTTTCCCTGCAGTTTTTCTTTCTTCCCAAGTTGCTGGCATCTTTAGCTTGTGGTGTTTAGTCATTTCATATGCTAGTTTTCTAGTTTCAATCGTAGCACCATTCATAAGACCGTAGCACATTTTTGAGCATGTTATTAGATATTCTTTTAGTGCTGCTTCTTGAGCACTTGAAAATACTTTGTTAACCGCATAATTCGGCGTCAATCGCAGATTTGCAGCTTCCTCGTCTAAATAAGTCTTTTTTTTCTTTAGATAGCGATGTAAAGTACCGTAATTCACGTTCTTTCTCTCGACTGTTTTTCTCAAAGGTACTCCTTTTTCTACCAACTCTATTGCTTCTTTCATATCATTTGGATTGTGTAGACCAATTTCTGTCTTCCTACTCCGATTCCGAACCATTTTCGATGTATCCACCTAGAAGAAGAAAAAATGCTCAAGAGGTGCCCCTCTTGAGTTTGACTATAACACGTTACACTGTGCCCCGTTACACTGTGACACACGTCCTACTGTACAAAACAAATATTCTTTTGAATTTTAAATTAATGTTGATAAACTTTGTGGACTTTTTAAACACCAAATAATTGAAGATTAAGTGAAAAATATATTTACCCACCAGAAACTATTTATTTTCGAACAAAAACAAAACTTCACTAGCCAAATTCTTCACAATTTTTTTACAAAAAACATAATTTCGAACATAGTTCCGTTTACCTAGCAATATGACGTTCGATCACAGTTGTTTAAGAGGCCGGCGTATGAGATTTCCAAAACACCTAAAGGGACGCCGTAGAAAAATTAAAAAGAGACAGAGATATTCTTAATGTTACACTGTACCCCGTGTTACACTGTGCCCCACTTGACCCTATATATTTTAACAAGAGATCGCGTGAGAGACCTAAAACGAATCAGTCGGCTGGTCAGTGCCACCTCGTAATGGAACAAAGTAAAGAACAAAGTAAATACTAAGGACAATAAAGAATTAAGAGCGGGATCATCGATGAACTAGTTCGCATAGTTTGTCTGTAAGAGGCAAGAGCGCTTTTCCGACCTAAGTCGTTCGCGAATTATAGAAAAGACAAGTAAATTTGCGGGTGGTCAATTTAGGAACTAAATTTTACATAAAAATTTAGGAAAAAAATTAATTAAATAATTAAATTTAGGAATCCATAAAGTATTGAACGTAACATCTTGCTTAAATGTTAATATGCTTAATTGCTTAATATCAATGATCTTTACCCTCAGATTGAGTAAAATGTTTATAAAATAATACTGTCGTCGATAGCAACGACATCCTGCATAGGCAAAGTTATGTATGTAGTAGAGGTGGGCAGTAGCAGGTTTTCGCCGAAACGAAACGATAGCAGGTTTCGAATACCATTTTTTTTTTTTATGATAGGAAAGACAATCAAGGAAAACCCTGCATGGTCACCTGGTACCAGCTAGTCTAGCTAGTCTATATGGTACCAGGTAGTGCCGGACTCCTACCGTCTAAAAAACCTTGATTGCCTTAACATCGTGTAGGTCTAAGTTCTTGTGGCCCTGGTGGCCTTTCAAGAGTCACCGGTCGTATGTTGATGTCGAATACCAATAACGGTTTCTGAAACTATTTATTCTCAGTAGCAGCTTTGTTCGACCACATTTGCTTTTAATACGTTACTCAATAATCATACAGTTTGGGATCGAGTTGCGGGTACGCTATTGCTTCGTTTTGATCTAGTTTGTGATGTATTTATTGTGATGATTATGCACTAATATTTACTTATATACAGTTTATAATACACTCCCACTTAATTAACTAAGTTTCTTGAATGAGGAATAAAAATACAATATAGATATTTTTAAATCGTTACGAAAATAATTAAGTACCTACCTATTTAAAAACCATAATATATGATAATATACTGATATAAATTAAACGCGAACTAGACAATGCAACTTATCATCACTGATTGCTCAACTCGAGTCAACTGTCAAGGACAGGTCAAATTATGACAATGATTGATATACATACTTACATGATATTAATAACTAATACTATCCATAATTGCACTTAAACTTAAAGACAATAAGTGTTAATGTGCAAAAACTCCTCAACAATGTGAGTAAAATGGAGAATATGTCGCTTCGGCCTTACCACTTGTGCCAGTGGTCGACGCCGCCGACATAAAACCAATGTTTCCGAAGTCAGAAAGCAGCTTTGTAATATTGCCAAATCAAAATGTACTCTTATCTCGGACGATTTGTACACGCAAACTGACACTTATTTAGCGTTCGGCTATTAATATCAGTTACTCGAAATAAATAGTTACATTTGACAACGAAAACGTAAAAGCTGCTACTGGACCGCTAACTAGTTTCAGAAACTGTTTACGTGTTGAGACGCCCATCCCTAGTGTGTACTGTGTAGGTCTGTACACAAGACTACTGTCAACTGTCATGTCGATGTTTCATAACTTCAAATTTCTTGACTTTATTGCATAAATGGAAATTGCTAAAATCCCATATCATGAATAAAATTCAGCCTAGGTTTAGAGAAATTGGTTAAGTAAATCGTTATGTTTTTTGTAAGACGTCATCTCGATGTGAAATCAATAAGTACAATTATGAGATTATATAGGTAGATGAAAATACAGCTACATTTTGTCTTGCTTAGTAAATATTTTTAAATCAAAATAGTCCTCAATTTTTTGCGTATTTTCTTTTAGCATAACCAAAAATAGTCACTATGACGTCCTCAATTTACGAAGAAACTGCACCGATAAAGACATCAAGGAGGCTTTCATAAGAATGAGTAAGGAGGTAGGTAATTTTGTCTACATTCGTATCTTACTTCGAAGTATTTAGCCTAATGTTGGATATCGACCTCAGTATCGACAGTATCAGTATAGCGCACAACGCTTTTCGCGCCGGTTGCTTGCGCGCCGGTTCCACATTCGCGCATGTAGCTTGCACGGTGGAAGAGTCTACTTACACTTGTGTGTGCACGTCACCTTATCTATACCGTTTCTAACTGGACCCGTTTTTTTGCGTTAAAATACGAAATTCAATAGGTCAAAGTGAGTAGTGGACAAAACATTTATATTTATCATGGAATACTGAAAACATGAGTGTCTTTGGGACTTACAAAAGATTCTTTACAAAAATAGAGACGCCTGTGATACATATATGATTCATTAATTCTTAGATGATTTTCGTAGCTTAGCTCATCTTCGGTGGCCAGTTTGCATAATAGTGTTTGAGGCACCAAAACGAGCTCTTCTTTGAATCCAATCTCTCACCCATTGCTCAGGCCTCTTGGACGCTTTTTTGTGTTCTTTAAAGCATAAATGATCATTTCAGCCACTAATCGGTGTGCAGCTAGCACTACTTCAGGTCTTGACACCATAATGAAAAATGTGAGGTAGGTTTCCAGGTAACTTACCAGGTGAGGCAGGTAACATGCACGCCAGTATGATGTCAAACTTACACGTAAGCTATCGGCTCAATGGAATCCCAGCTTAAACTTACATTCTACAACATTAATGTAGGTACCAATATATCAGCCCTAGTGAGGGCTCTTGAATATGTACAAACTAAATGCTGCTCGTGAATTAGGTACTGATCCCTTTGAAAAACGTCTATCTAATAATATTCTTCTTAATCTCTTGTGATATGTAAACAATAATAATGCATTTTCATCACCAATGTATTTGTATGTGAAATATACAGAATGTGGAAAAATAAGAATTTGAATAAATCGGTATGTGGAAAATATAAGAATGAGGAATATTCAGAATGGGGAAAAATAACATGTATAAATTGGAATGTGAAGGATAAAAGAATTTGGAACCTACGTCAACTTCAATATTATACCTAACAAAAATGGTTTTATAAATTTTAGTTCCATCCAGACAAGAACAAGAATGTGAAGGCTCAGGAGCAGTTTGTTCGTATAGTAGAGGCATACAATGTTCTTGGAAAACCCAGCAGTCGAGCACACTATGACAACATGGTTGAGTTACAGAACAGACAAGGTGGCACCTCTTATGTGTATAGAACTCATGTGCCTTATAAGTAAGTGGTGTTCCTCTTAATCTTTATTTTACTACAGATGTTTTTGACTTATTATATGACATGTGCAAGGCAATTTCATACCATCATATAATATCTTAACACAGAAATATAATGGTCGAAATTATACAGAATTTAATTATACAAAATTAAATTATACAGGCTTAAATTATACAGCATTTAATTATACAGATTTAAATTATACAGGGTTAAATTATATAGGGTTTAATTATACAGGATTAAATTATATAAGGTTTAATTATACAGGTTTTCATTATGCAGGGTTAAATTATACAGCATTTAATTATACAGATTTAAATTATACAGCATTAAATTATACAGCTAAGAAGTTTAAGTTATATAGGTTCAAATTTAAAAAACTTACTTGGGCGCAACATAACACCTTAACATTGAATTTCTATCATTAAAACTAACAATTTATGTTTCACGCCTTTTTTCTGAATTTGATATTTTACCCATCAATCAAAGCATCAGTGAAGAAATTGCCGAGTTTAGTATTTGTCCTATAATAATAATTGTTTTATTGTTGTTGTACAATTATTGTTTTATATTCCAAAATAAATAAGTAAATAAGAATGACTAATGTTGGCACATCCATGGACGCATACCTATCGTTGGAAATTTGGAAACGGATAGTTAGGCCGACTGTCTGCTTATCTACCATCTTTTTGATAAAAAAAAAAACAAAATGACAATGCCAGTTGTAAGAGAGATTTTCTATTTTTCATACATTTAAAAGAAAAGTAACAGTATATAAAGCTTACCTTTTGTACATCTTCTCTCGTTTAGTCATGTATAACTTTATTGTTTTATGAGTACAATAAAATATAATAAATAAATAAAAATGTGGTGCTGAAGATTTTGTTTTCGGATGTTTTGAAATGTTTACATCGTCATAATTTAGACGCTATTGAATTAATTTGGTTGTGAATGTAAGAATTTATTTGAGATATAAACCCAAAATAATTTTCTCCCAAACTTAATTTCATTTCCTTAAGAAATACATTGTGTATTTTGTCCACAAAATCTTGGCAAAGAAAGAGAAAGCAAATTATTTTATTGATAACAATATATCAAATGAAATTGCAGTTACAGAATACATAAGTATATTGATTGTTAACAATAAAAGCAGTTAACAAAAACAAATATTAACAAAAAAAACAGTTAACAAATTGTTAACAAAAAATAAAAGTGATGCAATAAAAGAGATATATTGTAAAGAATTCAATAAAAAGTCTTGCTTAGGTGAAATACAAATTATTTGTAACAGATTTATTTGTAATTTTCAGTTTACGTAAGAACCCTCAGTACAGTTACTATCAAGAAACTCAGAGGACTGCACAAAGTAGTAAAGAAGCCCCGAAATCATACTATGGTGTTAAGGGTGTGACCAGGTTGCCCAACTATGTTATCATTATAATGAGTTTTGGTGTGGCCCTGTTTGGTTTAGTGGTGCAAATGTTTGTTATCAGGTGAGTATCAAAATAAATTATATCCAATGGTCCAAATTCTAACTCTAAACTTGTGTAACAAAAACCTCTAACCATAAATAACAACCTAGATTTAAAAAAAAAGTTTGTAATTTAATGTTAAAAAATGGAACCTGTAACTTTTTGTATTACAAATATACCATTACTTATTGAAGTGGTGGTGAGCCCTGGGAAAGGCCTACCATCCAGCTGTGAAGAGTCAGGCTGTTGGTATGGTATGGTATTGGACATTATAGCTTATTATAAACATTTTAGCTGTTTTCCAAGATTTTTTTTGAATAGTGTAAGTTTGAAGGTCTTGTAGAGGTTGGGAAGTCCTGGATGGATCTTATGTAAATGCTTGAATTTAATGCTTGAAATGCTTGAATTAATTATACATGCTTGAAAGAAGAATTTAAATTAACTGTAGTTAATGGATTACAGATAACTTTGATGTACAAAAGTAATTTTGAAAATTACTTCTACATAGCATAATAATAATAAATTATAACACACATAATAATAAATATAATCTATACATGTAATGTAATCTAAAATAAATGAATTATTATTATATAAATTATTATAATAAAATCGTAATAGAGCCGTATCTGTACATGAACTATGTTTTGAAAAAAATCATGATCGACACGGAGCCCAAAACAACCATTTTTTAAATTTTTGTCTGGCTGACTTAACGCGCATCACGCAAAAATTACTGGACGGATTTTAATGAAACTTGATTAAGTTATAGCTATTAAGTTATAGTTATGCCGGGTTAACATTTAGGGTACTTTTTATCCAGATCGATTATAGTTCTCAAGGGAATCAAGTTCCGCGAATGAACTCGCTGACACCGCTAGTCTTATATTATGAAGCAAGTTATATTTAAAACTAACGGTGCATGCGCCTTCGTTCGCGAAAACCTGTGCAAGTGATTATGTATACATTTAAATAAAATAATGATGCATTTTAGAGAATCATTCATCCACCATCGACGGCAAACAGAAGAAACGACACAATATTTAGCTGAGGAGTTGGACAAAGTGAGGGAAGCAGCTGTCCAGAATGGAAATGAGGTATATCATTTATTACCATTTTTAAGATTTACAAACATGAAGGGTCTGAATGAAAATCTATTATTGCAAGTTATATTTAAATTATATTTTTGTGCACTCTTTCTGGTTTATTCAATCTATATTGTCCACTGCTGGACATGGGCTTCCTCATGCACATTGTCTTGTGCATGAGAGATGTATGGTCTCAATACGTCACGTTGCCGGCGGGCGGCGGGTTGGCGAGTCCACTGTTTTAGAGTAGTTTGGTGTAGTTCCTAAGCACTTGTGGTAGCGGCTTACTTATCCTTAGCCGCTTTTTACAACATCCACAGGAAGAGATGTGGTGGTGCTATACTAAAGCTGGCCGAACCCACGCGGCGAATATTCAAAATTAATAGTTATTTCATCAAAGGGTCCACTATTTCTCTTTATTTAGTACTGCATTTCAGACTTGATTTGTGGCATATCCTTTTGTCCCACGTCCAAAGGGTCGATGTCCTTTTCCCGAATTATAATTTTATAGCACGAATCCGTCTGTTGGTGGAATAAAATTAAAGTAAATAATAAGTGTTTTCAGGTACAGACTCGTTTGTTATTAGACAAAATAGTAAATGCATCTAGTCCCACTGTCGCCACCGCGTCGCTCGGACAGGCGTTAGCCAGGGAGGACAAGTGAATATATCATTATTTAACTCAATTATACACTTCAAATACTTCATTCGGTCTATTTATCAATATATATGTATGTTCGGTTTCAATTTTACCGTAGTTTGAATTTCTATTAGCCGATAAACCTTGTTGCCGATATTACCTAGACTAGACTAATCTAGGTATTACAATTGTTAGTAGTATGAAAGTTTTCGAAATAGTATTGAAAATATTTTCTTTCTAAATTTATGTAACAATAATACGAGTATAAAGGACTCGAAGGTAACATAATTTTAAAAAATATCAATAGATCCAGTAAGTCAGTTTATAGCTTGTTTTTGAAATGCTTTATTTATGAAATACAAATAACTGTGCGACTTCTGCTTTGATTCATTGTGGTTAATGGTCAAGAATTTTGAAACTCCACGTCCTGCATAGAGTCATCTGGTATTTCGATGAGATGTGAGCAGTATTCCATGTGGAGTAACTGTAACCAACCTTTTTAGGGTCCACTACTGGACATTGTCTTGTGCATGATGAATGTATGGCCTTAAAACGCCACGCTGGCCAAGCGGGTTGGCGAGTCCACTCTTAGAAGTGGTGCGTTCCTTAGGGCTTGTGGTATCGGCTTTGTTATCCCTTAGTCGCCTTTAGTGTACTACATATTGTGATGTAGTACTACATATTGTGAAGCCTGTCAACACCACATCGTCGTGTATTCCATGCGGAGTACTCGAGTTTATTTAGTGGACAGTGTTCCTATAAAAATACTATATGAAGATTACTTGTGCTTAACTTTAGAAGGCGTCTTGTGCGTCGTAGATACATTTTTGGAAAGATTCGTACATTGCTAAATATTTGTGTTGTCGGCAACAATGTTTGTCAACTAGTGGAAACCTACTATTATTTTTCTATTGCTCAAGGTTGATAATGTGATAACAATTGTTTCTAGTGATATAGTACCCGTGTTTTATGTAGAGTAAAAGTTGTTACAGTGTTTGTAAATCTTTTGACCCTATATGTAGGTATTTTTAGCAAACAGTGGAACTGTTGTAAATATCGATATTTTAGTAAATAGACATTTTGAGATTAATATATTATAGTTCTTGATTTGTACATATATCTTGTTTTTTTATTTTTAACTTGCATCAGTAACTGACTTGCACCTGTAACTTGCACCATTGCCGAACTTTGTAACCATGGATTCTGTTCACGATTTGCATGAAAATTTTACTAATTAAAAATAATTTTTAAACATTTTTTTAGATATTTAAGCTCTTAATTTGTCATACATATATGTTAAAACAAACCCAAAAATAATTTCCAATATAAATACGTAAAATTTTTTGTCAGTAAACTTAGAATTATGAGCAGACTATGGTTTCAGGCTGAAAATGTTTGAGAGATTATCGGGGAAAAAGGACCTTATTATCCGTTCTATTTCCCAAATAATGAGATTTAGTAAAACCTTAAAAAACTATTCTTTTATTTGCTTTATTTAATAAAGAAGTAAATATTAGAGTATGTTTATGTTTGAACAGAATCTTGAAAAAAAGAAATTTTAAGTTAGGCGTCAACTACACGAGCCTCTCGCGGAGATAATCTCACCGTGCCACTAATTTCGTCGTGTTTAGATTAGCTCGGCGATAGCTCATATAGTTACTATTGAAATTAATGGCACGGCGAGATTATCGCCGCGAGAGGCTTGTGTGGTCGGCGCCTTAGAAAATCTTAACTAAAGTTAATAAGTCATCCCTTTGCTCAGATAAATAATATTTTATGTATCTGAGGACTACTGAGCAATACTATACAGTGACCCGAGCAATACTATCTGTATTGGTCACTTTTTATGTATAGTGAAATTTACCAAGTATTAGGTCTCTACTGATTTCCATTTTATTCGGAATTTGGATAACTTCTTACGGGGTTAAAAATTCAACTCGAATGAGGCAGTGAAAAACGTCTTCAGTGAATTCATCGTTTCCCATCCCCAGGAGTTCTATAGCACAGGCACTAATGAACTTCCATTAAAATGGCAAAAGTGCATTGATAATGAACAATACATATAATTTTCATATAAAAAATATATTTCGTTTTTCCATATAAAATGACAATTTCATAGGTAAGGGCCCTTATATTATTTGGAAGAAGTTTTAGGCGTCGAGCACATGGGTGTCGAAACCGGTCACGGGATCCAGCTGTTGGTCTCTAAAGTCGGGTCCACACAGTGGCGGACTTAGGTTTTGCCGGGCCCGGGACTAACGACTGAAGGAGGGCTCTTTTAAGTCTTCACTCGATGCGCGAACACTTTACCTACCGCGACTGATCGATAAAAGACCGATTGTCAGGCGTACTGTACGTTATACGTCAACATTTAAGAAATGATTCCCGAGTGTATACGCATAGTGTAGACGCGACCGATTACGAATGCGGGCTGGCCGTTCATTCGTGCGACTAGTTGTGGGATCGACACTTGCGGCTCGATTGGGTCGC
Source organism: Sesia apiformis (assembly GCA_914767545.1). Classification (NCBI taxonomy): domain Eukaryota; kingdom Metazoa; phylum Arthropoda; class Insecta; order Lepidoptera; family Sesiidae; genus Sesia; species Sesia apiformis. The sequence continues at coordinate 5,975,440 of OU611962.1, forward strand.
GCGACCAGGCGACATCATTTACCCGATGCCGTACAGAATTAATGTTATTTTAAGGACACCTGTGGAATCAGCGGTCACGGATTACGGAATTTTAGAAGAGTCAGATAATTGGTCTCACTACACTCCTTTAAATAGCAATATGAAGGTGAAACAGCAACATACACATCTATATTGTACCAATTAAGCGTTCGAACAAATACAAATTCCTGGCTAATTCCACAGCTCGTCTCAAAAGCAAATTAAATGGTATACAGAGTGCGCAAATTAAATATCTAAATACGGTTAGATATGCGGAAACCCGATGGTACACTGGCCGACAGTGCAAAGAACAAGGCTGATCTACTGGGCCTCTTTGCCTCTAAATCGACTTTGGACGATGAGGGTGCCACATAGCCCACGATCTCGCACTGCAAGCTCCATGCCGGACATCTGCTTCAGGGAACGCGAAACCGGCGAGCTCTTGCATCTCTCGATGTCCGGAAATTGAGCGGGCCAGATTGTATTCCTGCGGTAGTACTGAAACTGCGCTCCTGAGTTGTCTCCGGTGCTTACGCGACTCTTTAAGCTCTCTTACTCCACGAGGCGCTTCCCGAAAGCTTGCATTCACCGCTAAGAAAGCTCTATTTGTCGTTGGACCTCGAGAACATTCCTCACAAAATCTCTGAGAGTATTGGGATCCTTTGGCGTCGATATTTCGAGCAAAGTAGAGTTTCGAAGTTATCTGGCGAGCAAGATAAAACTTGCTAAGTAAAAAGGTGTACTGAATAGAGTAAAGCAGTACTTCACTCCGGGCAACGCTTGCCGCTTTATAAAGCTTAAGTTAGACCCCACATGGAGTACTGCTCACACCTCTGGGCCGGTGCACCGAAGTATCAGTTGGACTCTCTTGACTCCGTTCAACGACGCGCTATCCGAGTTGTCGACGATCCCACTCTCACAGGTGTTTAGGTGAAACAAAGGCGAAACGCCTTTGTTTCACCCATGAAATAGCCAATCATGGCTGGAAATCTAAACTAAATGTTGAATTGCCTTAACGCAACATATAGGAATGGACTTATACAAGACAGAAATATGCTCGCTTTATCAAAAAAAACTGTTATGATTTTAAGTGACCTACAATTTTGAAATCGCATAATTTTACAGACTTCAGTTTTATGTGAATTTTTAGATACTTTTCAATTAATAATGAACAAGGGTAATTATTGGGCCCAACAGTTATCTGAATAACCAGTCAATAGGGTGTTTTTTAATTATTTTACGGTAAATGACTAAATAATATCAAAATATACATTTGAGCTGATTTGAAAAATATTGTTTAAAAAACAATTTTTACTCGACGTTACCACAAACAGCTAAAAATGAAGTCCCATTTCGTCCTAATAAGACGAAATATTGTGGGAGGAGTTGTGGAATCGGACATTTATTTGTAGCTCATTAATTATCAACTTGTTCAGTCGGTGGCTATGTGGCACCAACTGCAAATGCAACTTTGTAACACAAACCTGTTCATTCGGTTGGAATATGAATGAACGTTATGAACGTGAACGACTATATATGAACGAACGAATATGAACGTTACAGTCAGTATAATAACTCGCTTTCGGACACGAAAAGTTTCTCGTGCGAACGCTCACTTGGTCAATATATATTATATTATAGTACCTACAGTACTACTAATTGAGTAATGCCGGTCAGCTCTCTTCGTATTCCGTTGCCAATTCAGCATGATTGAGTAAAAAAAAGTAATTCGTCCAGTCGTCCATACGCACTCAAGAGTTCATTGCATTACGTTGTAACCACTCTAGTTCAGTGTTCAGTGTTTGTTCGCGCTCGGAAATATAAAGTTGGTCCACTGGTATTATTTAATTACTTGTACTGTAAAAGGATGCCAGCTAATTATTGGGAACTCATATGCAACGTGTCACTGAAATAAGGCAGAAGCTCAAACTAGGTTCAGTTTTTGAACAGGTTTTATTTTCATGATTTATAGTGCAATTCTAGTAGTGTATCATTTATTCTACGCGCATCGCTCGAGCCGTGAGCGAGTGCCGCCTATGCGTCCAGTCCCAGTAATGAGCGCTACGAACGTTTTAGACAGGATAACAAAATCTTACATGTTTGCAACTTTGGTTCATTCCTTAAAATAACTTTATTTCTCGTTAGAAAGGTTTTATATATTTTTAATTGTTTGATTGTACTTAAACTTTTGTGTTTACTTCGATGACCCGTGTAATGTACATGTAATGCGTAGATGGTTTATTTATCAGCAATAATACCGCCCTCTTAACATTGAATTTCTTTCGTGAAAACGAGAACGTGAACTACCACTCACTCACTCGCGCCGATTTACATAGATATAGCTATCATGTAATACACTCCCGGACACTTGAATCGAGCCACCCTGCATTTTCAGTTTTGTTGGCTTGAAGCTTAATTGATCGATAAAAAATCTTTTTGCAGTTTTGAAGTACTGGCATACTAACTATCATTTCAGTATGTCATTGATCCAAATGTGAATTCAGATTTCTGAAAAAATGTGTAAAAAGTTTTAATTATCGAAATTCGTTGTAAAGAGGTTGCAAGTATTTTTTATTTAACCATGTCAAATGTAGATAACTTTTTTCAGGCATACACCGTGAGTTTACCGCTACAAAGTTGGTGACTTCCATTGAGATATTTGAATAGAAACAATAAAATATCTTCATGTAAAAATAAAGAAGTGAAAACGAAAGACGGCATTTTATAAGGAAAAATTTATACTTTTAGAGAAAGACTGTATTTTGTAATTAAAAATAATTAAAACGGAAGTAACAAAAATAATGAAATAAATGTTAATTAAATACTTACGTATCATGCTGTAATTTATAGTAATTTAATGGCAGATATCACGCGTTTGTATTTCACCATCACCAGCTTTTTTAACATCCACTGCTGGACATGGGCCTGCTCATGTCTTGTGTATGAGGGATGTATGGCCTGAAAACGGCACGCTAGCCAAGAGGTTGGCGAGTCCACTCTTAGAGTTATGTAGTAGCATGTAGAGCTCAGGGCTTGTGGCAGCGCCATTGTTATCCCTTAGCCGCCTTTTCCCACATCAACGGGAAGAGATGTGCTATTCTAAACCCGTCCGACATCACACCACCAACGGTTTGTATTTGCTGATATGTAAACGAAATACTGGAAATAAAAATAAGTTATAAATTAGAAATATATATTTTTAAACATGAATTCAATATTAGTAATTTACATGGGTTTTAAACAATCATTCATGACACATTCAATGATACATTTCAATGGGTCATTTTGGTAGGTTTAGATTCTTTTCAGCCAGGTTCAATATCATATCAATGTGATATCGAATGATATCAAACGTGCAGTGCACAGGCTTCCCCTCGCATTCACAATTTAGTCGTCATAATCGACCACTTGGGCCCATTGGCGATTTATTAGCGGTGGGTCCATTTAGCGGTTGGTCTAAATCGCAGTTCGTCGAGACGCAGTTGGTCGATACTCGCAGTAAGTCCAATATGACACTTTTTGTAAGTACAGTTCACATGAACATAAAAAAATCAATAAATTAAATAAACATTTTGTGTTTTTAAACAAAAATGTATAAATTCTTAAAAAAAAAAACGATCTTCGATTCTTATATGCTACCACAGTCTATCATATTGGACTTACTGCGAATATAGACCAACTGCGTCTTGATGAATTATGATTTGGACCAAAAGCTAAATGGACCTACCGCTAATAAATCGCATTGGCGGCACTTTCATAGGAGCCTAAAACCCCGGTTTACTTAACAAATTTTTAACTGATATTACAGACATTAATACCTACTATCAAAAACTGTACAATATCGACCACATATACATACATATATATACGTATACAATATACATGCTACAGCAGGGCACGGGCCTCTCCTAGCAAATCATTACAAGGTTTTGGGCCATGATCCACCACGCGAGTCCAGTGCGGATTGATGGATCACATGCTCCCAATTTTTTATTATTCTCAAGCATGTTAGTTTCCTTCATTGTTGAGCAAGTGATACTAAAATTATACTAAAAACCGTACTTAAGTAGCAACTCAGTGGTACAGGCCGATGATTTGAACACACGACCTCACGAATAATATTCGAGACCACGTACAGATTCCTCTAGGGCAGGGGTGCTCAAACTTGAACTGCTGGCGATCTACCTCAATATTGTTAGACTACGATCGATCGACTCTGAGAGGCTGCAAGTAGGTACGTGTGATGCAGGATTGTCGTCCAGGTAGGGTGTATCGTGGCATAGATATTAGTTTTCCGCACAATATGCATTTTTTTAGTCAAGGTAAGTGTAGATCTGCTCTAAAATGTCAATGAAAAAACTCACAATTATTCAAAATAGCGAGTTTATTGGTTCTTACAAAACAAACGAGTTCTAGTGTCTAAACTTAACTAAATAGTGACTTTGGATGATGAAGCGTGGCACTGCATGTCCTCAGCATACTTTTCATAAGATGGTACGTAATTACCGAGTGCTAATCGCAAGCATGATGACATATAGCAATTAAACAACTTTTAACGGTTTAAATCGCGTATTACATTATTTATATCCCGACGTTTCGAACACTTTGCAGTGGAGAAATTATTACTACCGTCTGAAATTTGTGCTCCTGAAATTTCAGACGGTAGTAATAATTTCTTAATAACTCAAGTGACAAATAAAATCAATTAGTCACCCCGTGACCACGTCCACTGCAAAGTGTTCGAAACGTCGGGATATAAATAATGTCAAATATACGCGATTTAAACCGTTAAAAGTTGTTTAATTGCTATGTATAGTAATCGCGAAAACCTAAGAAAATATCATGATGACATATGTTCGTCAGTTAGTCGATTGCGATATTTTGACTTAATTATCTTCATTTCAGAAAATGCAGACTCGCACAAGTAAGTTGACCCAAACATTGCCGTCAGCTGAAGGGCGATTTGCCTTAGATTCGGATATTTATCTTCAGATATAAAACACCAGAATTTTGTATCAGATGTTGTGGCTTTGAGATGTATATCTGATATAATCTGCACTAACTCATTTTCAACAGAACATGAGTCCATGTTAAACTGACTTGTTATTTCAGTAGCTAATTCCTCAATGTTTTTACACGAAAAAGGATAACTCATAAATGATGCGATATTTGCCAATTTACTGAAATCATAAAAACGTATTTCGAATTGGCCCAAAATATTTGATAATTCTGCCTCATAAATATCATAATTCAATTGAGGAATCCTTGCTTTCAAAGACGGAAAATGTTTCAGATCCTTTCTTTTTAGTTGATCTATCATAAGTTGCAATTTACTTTTGAATGCGTTTGTTGCGCTAATTATCTCAATAATAGTTTTTCCTTTACCTTGAAGCTCCAAGTTAATGGTGTTTAAATGCATTGTGATGTCTGTCAAAAATGCCAAATCAGTCAGCCATGTTCCGTTTTTCAGCATCTGAGTGTCATCACCTCTTTCGTCCAGAAAAGCTGTTATTTCGGGCAATAATTCTTGAAACCTTTCTAGGAATTTTCCGCGAGTCGACCACCTGACGTCCGCGTTAAGAACTAAATCAGTGTGTTCAGCGGACTCACTATCTTCCAACTGCAATTTAAAGAGCCGCCCTAAGTTTCTAGAAAAATGGGCGGGAATCAAAAACGCGGCTTCTCTTTGACAAGTACCGCGCTTTCCTTTGGTAAAGCCGCCTTTTGCCGCTAGTAGGGGGTTATTACGATAAAAGAAAGTGATGAAGGGGTTATTCTGGCCTAATTGTGGATCGAATAAATTTTAGTTGTTTATTCATTACATTTTGTTTTAATTACCTACCTACTAAAACAAAATCTGTGAATAGTTCTATATCGGATATTTTTTCTCTAGATCGACTCAAAAAGCACTCGCGATGGACCGTTTGAGCACCCCTGCTCTAGGGTATCACCTCTCTATCAAAAGCTATTAAGTTTGTTTATAAGTAGAACTTTTGACTATTTTTTTTTTTTAATAGAGAAGAGGGCGGACGAGCAAGCGGTCTCACGTGATGGTAAGTGTTACCGCCGCCCATGGACACCTGCAACACCAGGGGGGATGTGGGCGCGCCGCCGACCTTTCAAAATCCTATTCACAGCTCTCTTGAAGAACCCCATGTCGTAGTTTAATGGGAAGACCTCTTGAGGCAGTTCGTTCCACAGCCTACGGGTTCGCGATATATATGGAAGTATCGCGACTGAGCGGCATAAATATTCACTTAAATCTCTATGAATAAATATTCACTTAAATCTGTATGAATCCATACAGATTTAAGTGAATATTTATGCCGCATATTGTTTTCAATTGAAAGACCAAATTAAACCTACTATTTTTGAAGTTTGTGACATTTTTGAGTTAAACAGAACTAATAGAAACATAAAAAAAACTTCAATCTGGACCAAAATATATGTATTTAATAGAATTTAGTCTGTTTTCTTAGCATAAACTCTGTCGTATAAATGCGGTGACTTTGGCACTACAAGCGGTTGTCCATCCATTTTGATATCTGTGTACGCGGCCTCGTACATGCAAGTGAAACCTAGCGTCTCTGCGGACTTGGCTGAGTAAGCACTTGATGTGTCTATGCGTAGGAGGTGGATGTTTCTGTGCCGTGTCAGTTTTCTGAAAAGGTCATACTTGAATTCAATAATAAAATTAGCCTAGCATTGAATTCAAGTAGTATCAATATTATTTTTCCAAATATTTTTAGTGATAGATCTATTTATTGATTTCTGTGATTTTCCAGTCTCAACTATCATTAACTTTTAATTTCCATTTGATTCTAAAAAGTTTCAGGTTGAGTTTGAACACCTGTATTTTTACGAACGGCTTTGAGACTATTCTGGTACGAGTAGTTAATCTAACCTAACGTTACCGGTTCTGAAGTGGGACCGCTACACAGGAACCTAAATGGAAAATACCGGTAATGATATCCAAAATTACCGGTACTTTTAACATTGGCTTTAAGCTTTATTCTCAATCAGTAGTGATTTAATCATTTTGGTTTCTTTATAGTAATCTAATCGAAGGAGAGTCATAAAAATGCCGTAAGTGTATTTTATGTAATTTAAATAATACTAGTCTTGCCCACGACTGCGTTCGCGTGGACTTTATAACGAATCTGGATAAAAAGTACCCTTTGTCTGTTTTCTTAGCCCAATATTCCCTCATAAAAAAATATTACAATCCATTGCTTCATTAAGGTCTGATTGAGTAACAAAAGCAAATAGACTACTATTTTCGAATCTCTATATTAAAGCCATAAATCGCTTTTTCACAACCTAATTACGGTCCATCATAACACGGAAAAGTATGCAACATGCATTAGATTGTCGAAGAGCGATTTTAGACGCACGAGTATTAGTTTGTCATTAATAGGAAGCCGTAGTAGAAGGTGTGGCCAAACCATACTTGAGGTGTCAAGGAAGAACTAGTCTTAAGGGGAAGTTGATGATGGTTGTCTAAAATAACAACAAGTGCAACTGTCTATATTCACTACAAATGTTTTTGAGAACTACTAACTCTGTTTCTTTCATCATTGCATTCATGAGCCCTCGTCGCCTCCACGCCTGCTCCACTGCTACTACTTTTACCTCTACCATATTATCTTCTTCTGGAAACTTCTCCCATAGTTTAGCGCCACCTTCTCGCCTCGCCACAACATAGAGGAGCCTCTTCAATTTGGGATCCCGACACTTTTCCGCTAAGCTGAATACTTCCTCGTCGTCCTGTGAAAATGATTGGAATACTCTAATTTCGCAGCTATTTCATTGATTTATGAATTACTTATATAAAAAATCCTTTCACTCAAATTTCCTTTAAATATCATGCTCGTATCTGAATTGGGATTCCACACGGATGACACTTTGTATATGCTTATAATACGATATTAATTATTATTATAACTCCTCAGTCAACATGTTTGTTTGTGGAGTCATGCATGCATAAATAAACTTCCACGGTTTTTTGAATGTTTTTGTATGTGTTCCTGTATTTGATAATAAATAAGAAAAAGCTTTAAAAGATTAGAGAAAAAATACTATCTATTCATTATATGGAGGAGAACGTCAATGAGATAATCACTCGACTCAATGAATTTATCTTTATTCCAAGAAACAAGTGGAGAGTCCTAATGTGAAGTGAATAATAATTATGGCGATACATGCTAACATTAGTCAAAAATTATGAATGTTGACACGTCCAAAGATACGGTGCTTGCTTTTGGATCTACAAAAGCAATCTCAATCTTTTCTCCAATCCAGACTCCTAAATCTTTAGCAGTTTGAATTTGGAGAAAAGATTGAACAGAGGAGAAGTAGGGAGTATAAAATATAATATTCGTAAATGAATACTTCCATTAAAATGTTTATGTAACAGCTCGTAACCCCTTTCACCATCCACCGCTGGACGCGGATCACCTCCTGTACATTGTGTTATGCACGAGGGACGTATGGCCTTAAAACCACACGTTGGCCAAGCAGGTTGGCGAGTCCACTCTTCTAGAGGTGTTTCCTTAGTCGTTTTTTACGACACTCACTGGACGATGTGGCGTGGTGCTATTCGAAAGACTGCCCACACCACACGCCCGAATGTTTATGGTAAACTATAAGTTCGCTATAAATAGCCTGTTGGCACGTAGCTGTGCAGGACCGAAAAAGATGGCGTCTCTTGGTGTCAGAGACCAAATCCACTTCAGGCCGCTGAGCTAACGGAGTAGTAGCAGTATAATTAAATTTATAAATTAAAAAAGCGTGTTAAAAATGTTTACCATATGTAAAGGTTCAAATAAACCGTCGTACCACATTTTGTTTATCAGACTAATGAGCCATTTGATAGCTTACCATCTTCACTGGGCGTTCTCCATTAATCACAACTCCTACGATGTTGCCATGTTCGTCCACCGCCTTGACGGACAGTCCATCTGGTAGAGACTGTTTACAGTAGTCGTCCAAATCCGGACAAGGGTCATTCTCGGTAGCACACAGTCCCGCTGCTTCGTTCATTGGCTCATCGATGTAGAATGTTCTGGAAGTTTTATAGTAAAAGTTTAAATCTGGTGAAGTTTAAATTTTTGAAGTAATACAGTTTTTATTATTTTTTTTGATGTGGATAGGATAGGAATGGACTCTGGCATATCTCACTCACTTCCGAAACACGTACGTACATTGTGGGAAATGCAGTACATTTTAAGATAGTACTTTGTGAGAAAGGGTAAACGAGGCCAGTCAAGTGCACCTAGCCGCTGTTGGATTGCAGCGTGCACCCTCCAATATACACGATTTTACGCTTTTCATTCAGCCTTTTCCGGCAAAATTCTTCAAGTAACAGCTCCACCTGGCTCCCAGACAATGACTCAATTCTTCGAGGAACTTGCTTAGGGAACTATATAGGTAATATAGGTATGTAGGTATACATTTAACATGTTGACAAATACATAGGTACAACCTTGTATGAACGTAAATTATTTGAAATATTTTAACTATGCATACGGGAGTAATTAATGTTAATTAGCAGACCGTGTAATTTGTGGTAATCGTGTAATTCACGCTTCCACACATTAACGTGCTCTGCATTTTACCGTTGAGAATATTTTAGACAAGTAGATTGTGGTGATGTTTTGAAATTTTTGGTACCTAATGGTTTGAAGCTTATGTTTGTTTAGTAACCGTCACCAGCCCTTTTATCGTCCACCGCTGGATATGGAACATGAAGCGAAGCGAGTTGGCGAGTTCATTATTTTAGAGGTGGTGTAGTTCCTTAAGATTTGTGGTAGCGGCTTTGTTATCCCTTAGTCCCCTTTTACAACACCCACGGGAAGAAATAGGATGGTGCTATTCTATAGCCTGCCGACACCAGTAAGCATTGCTTAGTATCTACCTAACAGTTAAGACCATTGCTAAGGTCCGAATAAATACACGAGTATAATTCATAGAATTATTTGAAGTCTTGTTTATAGGTACCTAAGCTACCTTATGCTGTCTACATAAAGACTAGTTTCTAACGACCAGAATGATAGTTGTAACTTATAAGTAACGTCTATTTCGCCCTTAATTGTTTTGATAATTATTTATTATAGATATTGGTAACAGCCTCTTAGAACTGATAACTGAAGAACGTACTCAAACATGCTTATTGTCTATTTGGACCATAAACTTAAAAAAATGCTAATGCTTTGGCCAGTTTGTGCCCACAACAGGTTAATGTAACCGTTAAATGACATCACCAATTATGTCATCATGTGCTTAACCTCAAACAAGTTACTACTAGTTCTGGGAGTCATTGCGTCTGGTAAGAAAACTTAAGAAAAGCAAATCAGCCCATCTAGACAGCAGACTGACCGACAGCATTGTCATTTTCAGTTATTATCTATTTTCTAAGATTATTGCTGAGTAAGTGTTATGGGTGATAGACAGTAATTAAAACTTGACTTATTTTCTTATTATAGTACGTCCACTGGGAATTGACAACATTCCACCTGGGAAAAAGGTCTGGGGATATCTTTTGTTAGCAAGGTTTAAAAGATAAGAAATAATTTCCAATAATTCCACACAGTTAGTGGAAAACTTACGTTAGACTACAGTTAGACGCACCTAATCGTTTTGAAGCTTGGAAAAAAGTTAACTAAATGCTTCAAAATTGTTTTTAGGGTTTTTTAATTATTTAAACTACACATTCACTATTTATACTAAATATAATTCCGAGCCTGATGGGCTGGGATCTTTAGAATTAACATTTATGATAAATCTATCTATATGCTCTTGCGATAAAAGTAAATTTTCAACATCAACAGTCTGTCTAAAACAATTACGTAATGATTGTTCGTTTTTAATACCTTTTACTCGTTTTAATAAAAATCAACCTGCTAGTATGGTGTAACAAATAGTACTGACATGGATTGTTCCGGGAATTGCAGACGCAGCTGGTCGGCGGTAAAGTGAATTTATTATCGGCAATCCAACAAACAATAGGCAAGTTTATCTATCTCGAGTGGAAAGTTTACAATTCCTAGTGGACGTACTATACAACGTCCTAGTACAACAAATACATACTTACCTCTTAAGCAATTTTATCACTTCTTCAGTATCATTTGGTTGTACTAATTCTATTGTATATTTTTGTTCCGACATCGCTGTAGTCTCTAAAAATTATCTGGAATTAACAAAATATTTTTTTACAGATATTTAGTAGCAATGATAGGTATAATAAAAAAAAACCTATATAATTATAAATTTAGTTTTTAGTAAATAATATTTCTATGATTAAGAACGAAAAAGAAAAAAGTCATACTTTGTAATTACATATTAATTTCAATCGGAATATTACAGCATTAAGATAGTTTTATATCTTTTTTTTTATGTGAAACTACATACTTGCCGGACATAATGTTACTTTTTTCTTAAAAAAATAACATTTGTTTGCGGATTAATATTTCACGTTATTTAAACGAACACAAAGAGTGACTGGTCTAAATGGTCTAGTGGTCTAATGGTCTAGTGACATCAAACTACACACACCAAAAAGAACTAAATTAATCACCAACTTCAAAGTTCAAAGCATTATGCAAAACGATTTTATTAAGAATCATCTAAAATCGGAATTAACAATGGAATTTTAATTTCGGTATTGAAGTTTAAATGTATTAGAAATAAGCACCGATACGTTTACGTTTGACTTTTGAAATACAATTACATATTTGACAGGTTTCATAGTGTTCAAAAATGTGTCAACCACTTTACATAAACTATTGCATTTGTGGAGCACGAAATCCCACGTATCTGTTTCAATTACAGTCAATTACCTACCCTACGATATTTTGTATCTTGAGTGTCTTGTACATCAATAATAACCCTGATAATAGGTTTCCTAGTACATCATATTAGCGATATGAATATTGAAGTAAATAGTAATCTAAGTAGGTACTTTAATGTAGGTAATAGGATACTTGGGTGACATCAGGTTTTTCAACTGAAGGAGTTAAGACAATTCTTTAGACGAGAATGAATGCTATCATTGCGCAAATAACTTCAATGTTCATATTATTCATGTTCATGTTACCTATGTCTTAGTATCTTCTAACTAAACTGAGGTAGGTACTTGATTTTTCGCTCCCTTTTCAGGTTAAAGTTCTTAGTGTACATCTTGAAATCTTCAAGTACTCGTACCTAAGTGTGTAAACGGGAGGATGCTGTAATTCAATACTAGCTTCTACCCGCGGATTCGCTCGCGTAAAAGATTTTTAACACCTGTTAATGCACCGACATGATGGATTTCACGGATGAAAATCCATCCAGTAGATTTTGATTTTTAGTAAAAAACTGAGTGTCAGTTTTTTTAATTTCCTCCATAACTCAACTTTCTTGTGTCATATGAAGGTGACACATAAACCAGCTTTCCTTCTGGATACTTAGCTATACATTAGTGAAAACCCGATCAAAATCCGTTCCGTAGTTTGTACGTGATGCTCAAACAAACAGACACAGGTACCGTGTAGACATACATTTTACTTGTAAGTATGTATTATATGTATAGATAAGTATGTATCATCAGTTTGCGTCTCTTCACTACTGAATATAGCTCTCGCCCATGGCTCAATGCCACACAGTACGATCCTCTGCTCTTCTCATCCAGTCGCTACCGCCGACTTCGTCGGTAGTCCACGTATCCCAAGGGTGTCCCACATTACGTCTTTCGGTACGTGGTTTCTAGGACTACATAGTCTACCTAATAGGTTATCGGTCCTGCGTGTGTAGCTCGGTGGTGATGGAAAACACATGTTTGAGAATTTAAAAATTATTTGGCCCATGTGTAAGATTCACCATTCAGCTCTGAGCCCGCGTGGTGTGATCGCAATGGAATGCCCGTGTTCTGCAGTGAGATCTTACAATACTTAATATTTTCTAACCTTTTATTCACTAGACAACACGATTGATAACAAACGAGGAAAAATTTCGAACGCCTATTCATTGAAAACTGGTTCTTGTAACGGTCACTATTAAGATATGCACTTATCTGTGTTAAACAACACAAATGTTTTTAAACAACACAACACATTACATTCCTTTATTAACAATAGTATATTTAAAACGTAAATTTATTTGTTTTAATTACTTTCAAAATAGTAATATATAATGTTTTGAATGATTATACTGCGCAAGAGTTGCTAACAAACTATTGGGTGGATCGCCGGCGTGCGCGGCGTATTTACATACTGACGTACCTAAAAGATAGGTATACTATCGATAAAAATATATTTTAAGGCGAAGTTGAGTCATTATTCATTATTGTGTTATTTTAATTATTGCATTTCGTTTGTGGATAGTAAATTGAACTTCCTTTTTTGTAAAAATAAGGTGGCAGGCAGACGAGCACCATTCCACAGTAGATATTCCACCTGGCGGTAAGCGGAATTCCACAATACTACATGCCAAAAACAGGGAAGACACGCTCCCAGATGGAGATATAATTTGGATAAAAATGGGAAGGATGAGAAACAGGGAGACAACGGTATGAGGAGTTTCCTTCATCTAATTAATATCCTCATTTATCTTATGGATTACAACGAGGAGTATTGGAATAAGGAGTTTATGCAATTACACTGGTTACTACGGAACGAAATAGGATGGGTTAGTAAGTACTAACAGTATAACTTATATACTGTACTGTATAGTATAGTATAACTATAGTATAGTATAGTATACTGTATAGTATAACTTATACTAACAGTATAAGTATACTGTTTGTTGCCCGTGGTGGTAAGAGAAAACGTTGTTAATATTTTTTTAACTTCGAAGGGTGAAGTTAATTGTATTTTGTAGTAAGTACTTACCTAGAAAAATTGAAAGTAAAAATTATTACAGTGATAGATAACTGGTTACAGGAACCTATCGAGGGTATATCTTAAGCTCCATGTTATAAAACGTATTGTCTTTCTGTTAATTGTGGTAATTAGGTTCAGATTTTTATTGTTTGTCGAGATTTTTATGTGCCCTAGTCTAGGACATACACAATTACTACACCCAATAGACAATACTGAAGATTCTAGTCTGGTGTTAAAAATACGGTGTGTCAATATCTGTATCGATATTCGCCTTAACATTAGAATGCTATCTGCATTCGGTGTGGCTAGTTACTTGGTTTAGTTTTACTTTGGAATTTGTTTACCTTGAAAAGGTTTTAATGAACGCTTACTCTCCCATATCTCTGTTAGTCATTGTACCTACCCAAAATTGGTTTATTGCTCTCTGTTCCCGATGGGGACAGATTGAACTTTTTATTCCGGTCTGTCCCCTAATTATATATTTTTTGTTAGCAATGTCCTCTCGGTGTATATTTTACTACTGGATAGAATAAGTACCGTATATATAAGTATAAAAATGGTGAACAAATATATCTATAACAGCTGAACAACTAATCCTGCGCGAACTGCGCAACTGCGCGAAAAATGGCAGCGTGCTGTCAATCGCCCAAAACACTTATTGAAGTAATCTCTCGAAGTTCAATCCCTAACAAGGTGAATCTGGGTATACAATATTGTTTTGAAAATTGAATGAATGAATCTAATAATTATCTGTGATTAATAATTAAATTGTAAGTAGTATTAGCGCCAAGTCGCGCATTGTCATTTTATTTTATTTCAACCGCATATTACGTAGGTACATCACTTTTTTTTAATCAAGTTAGTGTGTATGACTGCTGGTTAATCTATGACGAAACATCGTCTCCGCTAGTTGTGTGTCAGATCGCGAGGAAACCTACCTACTAAAACCTAAAAAAAAGAAAACGTACGTCTATCATCCGTATTTATATCCATCATTGTTTGTCGTAACGAACGGTTGCATGTAATACGTTAGAATTTCAGCGTAACTTGTCTATTACCTATATCTTAAGCAGTGATCGGAATTAGGTGAGCTATTTCGGGTCAAGGAACTCAAACGTTGATGTAAATGAGGACATGACCCGAAATTCCGGGATTTTGAAATTATAAAATATGATCGGCTTTTTAAGCGATACAAACAAAGATATGACAAGATATGGGCGTGGCTTGTCAAATAATCCGCGGACGTATTCTGCGGTAAATCCCAAGGATTACATTTGTTAATCACTGGATTCTACGTCGACGATAGTTTATTTCAAGATTGAATTTTTATAAATATTTCTGATATTCAATCGCTTCACGTAGGTACAATCCTGGGATAATAGTGACGTTCAGTTGAGAGGATTTTTGGAGTGCAGAGTTGTATCTAGTGATTAATTCCAGTGTTGAGAATGTGTTACTGACACACTACCCCACCTTTTATATTTTAAAACCTAACCCATGTTAAAAATCGGGCGACCTGTCGCCTTAAAATAGGGATTGCTATTTAAGTGTGATTTTAGTCATTGAATCAACGTGCGCTCTAGACCTTATTTAAAACTGTTCATCTATGTTATAGATATAATACTTATTCAATGCAGTAGTCAAATTTATATCAAGGGGACAGTGCGAACTAAAAAAATCCTATCTGTCCCCATTCTATAATTAGGGGACAGACCGGAAAAATAGTTCGATCTGTCCCTGTCGGGGACAGACGTCTGGGGAAAGACCACAAAATCTTGATCCACAAAGAGGATGGAATCCAAGACCCCATAAATACGTGCCTGGTCTCAGGACAAGGCATATAGTGCAGAATATCAGTACAGGGTATAGACGCATAGGTCTTGTAATTACTAAGAAAATATATTAAAATAAAATACATAAATATTTTTATCCGTTTATTGCATCACATAAAATACATTATACGAATACCGATCAATTAAATTGATTGTATAACTTCGACTCACCAATTTTACAATTAATTGACACATACGAGTAAAATAAATATTTTTCTAAAAACTAGTCTTTACAGGTAACTTTTTAAGGAACTAGAGTTTTAACGAAATGCTTATCTAACTACGTAATGTTAGTATCTTATCACGAAAGGAAATATAGGAAAAAACATCTTTATTGCCTTTTTTGCTTTTTATAATATTGCACAAAATAGCATAAATAAATTCCAAATTATTTTCATATACATATTTCCCTTTCGTAGATGACATATGTTATATGGAAATATGGGAATTATTCTTCGCGCCTGGCACTTAGTTTTGAGCAAGATATTGTGAATATCTTTTACATTGCTAATTATAATTGTCAGGAGGTATCGTACATACTCACGGACTTGTATATACAGACTAAACTGTAACATTTGCATATAAGCATTAATTCAAAGTTTAAATTTCGCATGACAGTTAATTATATAAAAAGGAGGTTTTGAACAATCTTCAAATTTAATTAACATTTACGGTTAGACGATTGATATAAATGTTAATAGAAAAACTTGGGAATTTTCGGTTTTTTCTCCACACGGCACTCGAAACTGGAAACGTGGTTAAAGATTTAATACTAGAAACATCCTTAGACTAGTTCATATAAAACTATCAGCTTTCTAAATATTTTGTGCTCAGTAATTATGCGGGGTTTTATTACTCGATAGCTGTTTATTAAATTTGTTTTTTCTTTATAAAGGACTTATGATTTACATCTTTACATTGACTATGTTAATTATCACCTTATCGTACGTAGTACTATTCACTAATTCATTAGTGGTAATAGTGGTAGTCCATACTGTTTAGTTGCTATAGGTACATGTTTATACGTATCTAAGCCTCCCAGAGAAGTAATTAAGAAGGCCAACTCTCTCACACTTTATTTTAAAACTAAAATCTATTATTACTTTGTCCAACTTATATTGATTCATTGATTAAATATATTGATCAAATTAGGTACAAATATTTTGCAATAATCTGCTCACTAATAAAATGAATTTTCAATTGTTCACATGTAAGAATAGTTTGATTAACAAAACTAGTTTGATTTTGATAAATACGCTAAATACTTAGGTAAATACTAATAGTTAGGTACATCAAAACATTTTTTCTGATATAAAGCTCAATAAAATCAGATCAGTTGACTTCGAGTCGTGTCCGAAAAACAAACAAACGTTGCATTTCATTTTTCTTTCCACTGTAAAACACCTTTATCTTCAGACCTTTGGAAATGATTTTAGTTGATTTTTAAACTGGAATACGACGGTTGATCTTACAGTTCTTTAATGTAGACTCTAGCGTAAAGATGCGGAGCGCCTGGCTGCGGGCCGTCGGGGAGCGACGCGTATGGAACTTCGTACAGCTTCCTGTAGTTGAGTCTCTCAGCCGCCGCCGCTGAAAACGCAGAGGTGGCGTCCATGCGCATCGCGCACGCACCGTGTGACTTCGCTATGCGTCTGAAAGAGATGGAGAAATGGATGTAAGTAATTTTAATGACAACGATTGGCTCAGTTGGTTAGATACGAAAAATCTCAGGTTTGTTCTCGGTGTTCCACTGCTGGATATGGGGTCATCCATAAATTACGTCACACGTTAAGGGGGTCAACAAAGAGTGACAGAAGGGGGTGAGTCAAGCTTCGTGACGTCACATGTATAAATTATTATTATTATTTATATTATTATTATTATTATTATTATTATTATTATTATTATTATTATTATTATTATTATTATTATTATTATTATTATTATACTATATAAAGCTGAATTACCACTGACTCACTGACTGACTGACTGACATAATTGTTCTCCCAGTTGCCACTATCACAGTGAGAAACTTTGAATTAGAAAGTAAACCCTCGGGGTCGGTGAGCACCAGAAAAATCCGACTTCTTCGACTTGACCATACCTGATGAAAAATTGCAACGGCCAAGCCAATCAGTAACAGCTACGCGGGGGGTGCTCGACCGAATGTCATAGGGAACTGCCGGCAGACGCCAGAGCGCGTCGCGAAAATTTGAATTTCGAACGTCCAGCGTCGCCTCCATACAAAATGTTCTAGCTCGTAGCTCGGAAACGGTAAGAGGTAAGTGGGATGTGCTCGACCAAATGTCATTCGGGAAGGTGTAACCTTTCTCCTGGTCAAAAAACTTTTTCAAAATGGCCGATTCAAGATGGCGGCCGATTTTCAAGTTGGTCCGAGGGGGGTGGAAATCGGCACCCGGGGGGTCGCGGGGGCCCTGATTGCGAATTTCGGGTCGGTTTTTCGATTCCGCTGTTTCCAAGATGGCGGCCGTCAATTGAAATTTCAAATTTCGATCGGCCGTAACTCCCGCGAGGCCGGAGGCCGAGCGGCGCGGGCGAGGCCGCAGGCCGAGCTCGCCCGGGACTTGCACCGGGAGCGGGCCCGTCCTCGTCCGGTGGACCTTCAGCTCGACGGTCGACGGCCTGCCTCAACGGTAACAGCTAACCCTATGGTGCTCGACCGAATGTCATAGAGAACCGCCGGCACTTTGACGAGAGCGCGATGAAAATTCAAAATGGCCGATTCAAGATGGCCGCCATACAAATTTATTTCGACCGTCGCTCCCGAACGGTCGGAGATATCGGATCGGGGCTCGAACTAATGTGGTGGGGCGAGTCGATGTCCTTCCACTGGACCAATTTTTTTTTCCAAGATGGCGAATCCAAGATGGCGGCCATTTTTAAAATTCCTCCGATCGGGATGAAATTTAATACCCGGGGAGTTCAGGGGACCCCGATTCGGGATTTTGGAACATTTTTTTAATTCCGCCATTTTTCAAGATGGCTGCCATACAAAGTGGAAATTTCGATTTTGGGGTCCGAGGGCATTTCCGAGGCGGTAGCTCGAATCGGGCGAGGGACGCGAGGTGGAATTTCCCCTCGTTGGAAACTCTGGTCTATGGGGAAATTAGGCGGAAAAAAAAATCCAAGATGGCGGACACAAAATGGCGGAAATTTAAAAAAAACTTTGGGAAATTTAGAAATTTCTGAGCGAATGTGTTTCGAGGTGGAAAATCGAGGAGGAAATTTGAGGATTTAGGGTAGGTGCCGAAATTTTCCAAGATGGCCGCCATACGAAATTCTCTCAGCGACGGCTCCGAAACGGTTAGAGATATCGGATTGGTGCTCAAACTAATATCATTTATCATGACGATTTCTTTCTACTGAGGGGAAAATTTTATTCAAGATGGCGAATCCAAGATGGCGGCCATTTTTTCAACTTCATCCAATTCGGATAAAAATTGATATCTGGGGGGTTCAGGGGATCCTGACTAAGGATTTGGGATTATTATTTATTTTCCACCCTTTTTGAAGATGGCGGCTATACAGCTCCGCGTATAGCGTAGGGCGAAGCCCGGAGCGTCCGAATTCGATCACTGTGTAACTTACGCGAGGCCGAAGGCCGAGCTGCGTCTGACGAGGCCGCAGGCCGAGATCCGCGTAGAGCGAAGCTCGGAGCGACCGGACTACCGCACCACCAGCCGCGTGCTCTGTGTAACTTACGCGAGGCCGAAGGCCGAGCTGCGTCTAACGAGGCCGCAGGCCGAGATCCGCGTAGGGCGAAGCCCGGAGCGACCGGACTACCGCACCACCAAAATTTCAAGTTGTCCGATCCGGATGAAAATTGATATCTGGGGGGTTCAGGGGAGCCTGATTAAGGATTTATGGTTATTTCCAAGATGGCCGCCACACAAAATTCTTCGGAAGACATCTCCGAAACGGGTAGACATATCGGATCGGTGCTCAAACTAATATTGTTTATCATGACGATCTTTTTCTATTGAGGTAAAAAATTTTTTAAGATCGCGAATCCAAGATGGCGGCCATTTTTCGAATTCATCCGATCCGGATGAAAATTGATATCCGGGGGGTTCGGGGGAGGCTGGTTAGGGATTTGGAATTCTTATGCAGATCCCGCACAACATCAACTACAGCGATCTCTCTCAGCGTGTAATTTACGCGAGGCCGAAGGCCGAGCTCCGCGCAGGGCGAAGCCCGGAGCGTCCCCCCCATTAGGGGGAGGCCGGCGCCCGGGGGGCGCCGCCGAAACCTAGTTATTATACTATATAAAGCTGGATTACCACTGACTCACTGACTGACATAATTGATCTCCCGGTTCCCACCCGGTGGGTGAAAAACTTTGAATGAGGAAGTACTCCGATGGGTTCCGTGAGCACCAGAAAAATCCGACTTCTTCGAGTTGACCATACCTGATGAAAAATTAGAACGGCCAGACCCAACGGTAACAGCTACGCGGGGGGTGCTCGACCGAATGTCATAGGGAACTGCCGGCAGACGCCAGAGCGCGTCGCGAAAATTTGAATTTCGAACGTCCAGCGTCGCCTCCATACAAAATGAAATCGCTCGTATCTTTTAAACGGTAAGAGGTAAGTGGGATGTGCTCGACCAAATGTCATTCGGGCCGGGGTGAGCCTTCTCGTGGACAAAAAATTTTTTCAAAATGGCCGATTCAAGATGGCGGCCGATTTTCAAGTTGGTCCGAGGGGGGTGGAAATCGGCACCCGGGGGGTCGCGGGGGCCCTGATTGCGAATTTCGGGTCGGTTTTTCGATTCCGCCGTTTCCAAGATGGCGGCCGTCAATTGAAATTTCAAATTTCGATCGGCCGTAACTCCCGCGAGGCCGGAGGCCGAGCGGCGCGGGCGAGGCCGCAGGCCGAGCTCGCCCGGGACTTGCACCGGGAGCGGGCCCGTCCTCGTCCGGTGGACCTTCAGCTCGACGGTCGACGGCCTGCCTGAACGGTGAGAGATAGTCACGTGGTGCTCGACCGAATGTCATAGAGAACCGCCGGCACTTTGACGAGAGCGCGATGAAAATTCAAAATGGCCGATTCAAGATGGCCGCCATACAAATTTATTTCGACCGTCGCTCCCGAACGGTCGGAGATATCGGATCGGGGCTCGAACTAATGTGGTGGGGCGAGTCGATGTCCTTCCACTGGACCAATTTTTTTTTCCAAGATGGCGAATCCAAGATGGCGGCCATTTTTAAAATTCCTCCGATCGGGATGAAATTTCATACCCGGGGAGTTCAGGGGACCCTGATTCGGGATTTTGGAACATTTTTTTAATTCCGCCATTTTTCAAGATGGCTGCCATACAAAGTGGAAATTTCGATTTTGGGGTCCGAGGGCATTTCCGAGGCGGTAGCTCGAATCGGGCAAGGGACGCGAGGTGGAATTTCCCCTCGTTGGAAACTCTGGTCTATGGGGAAATTAGGCGGAAAAAAAAATCCAAGATGGCGGACACAAAATGGCGGAAATTTAAAAAAAACTTTGGGAAATTTAGAAATTTCTGAGCGAATGTGTTTCGAGGTGGAAAATCGAGGAGGAAATTTGAGGATTTAGGGTAGGTGCCGAAATTTTCCAAGATGGCCGCCATACGAAATTCTCTCAGCGACGGCTCCGAAACGGTTAGAGATATCGGGTTGGTGCTCAAACTAATATCGTTTATCATGACGATTTCATTCCACTGAGGGGAAAATTTTTTTTCAAGATGGCGAATCCAAGATGGCGGCTATTTTTCCAAATTCATCCGATTCGGATAAAAATCGATATCTGGGGGGTTTAGGGGATCCTGATTAAGGATTTGGAATTATTATTTATATATGGCGGCTATACAGCGAGGCCGCAGGCCGAGCTCCGCGTAGGGCGAAGCCCGGAGCGTCCGAATTCGATCACTGTGTAACTTACGCGAGGCCGAACCCCGAGCTGCGTCTGACGAGGCCGCAGGCCGAGATCCGCGTAGGGCGAAGCCCGGAGCGACCGGACTACGGCACCACCAGCCGCCGCGCACGATGTGTAACTTACGCGAGGCCGTAGGCCGAGCTGCGTCTGACGAGGCCGCAGGCCGAGATCCGCGTAGAGCGAAGCTCGGAGCGACCGGACTACCGCACCACCAGCCGCCGCGCACGATGTGTAACTTACGCGAGGCCGTAGGCCGAGCTGCGTCTAACGAGGCCGCAGGCCGAGATCCGCGTAGGGCGAAGCCCGGAGCGACCGGACTACGGCACCACCAGCCGCCGCGCACGATGTGTAACTTACGCGAGGCCGCAGGCCGAGCTGCGTCTAACGAGGCCGCAGGCCGAGATCCGCGTAGGGCGAAGCCCGGAGCGACCGGACTACGGCACCACCAGCCGCCGCGCACGATGTGTAACTTACGCGAGGCCGCAGGCCGAGCTGCGTCTAACGAGGCCGCAGGCCGAGATCCGCGTAGGGCGAAGCCCGGAGCGACCGGACTACGGCACCACCAAAATTTCAAGTTGTCCGATCTGGATGAAAA
Organism: Sesia apiformis; assembly: GCA_914767545.1. Classification (NCBI taxonomy): domain Eukaryota; kingdom Metazoa; phylum Arthropoda; class Insecta; order Lepidoptera; family Sesiidae; genus Sesia; species Sesia apiformis. The sequence goes on from OU611962.1 coordinate 5,997,665, forward strand.
TTGATATCTGGCGGGTTCAGGGAACCCTGATTAAGGATTTATGGTTATTTCCAAGATGGCCGCCACAAAAAATTCTTCGGACGACATCTCCGAAACGGGTAGACATATCGGATCGGTGCTCAAACTAATATTGTTTATCATGACGATGTCTTTATATTGAGGTAAAATTTTTTTTCAAGATGGCGATTCCAAGATGGCGGCCATTTTTCGAATTCATCCGATCCGGATGAAAATTGATATCCGGGGGGTTCGGGGGAGGCTGGTTAGGGATTTGGAATTCTTATGCAGATCCCGCACAACATCAACTACAGCGATCTCTCTCAGTGTGTAACTTAAGCGAGGCCGCAGGCCGAGCTCCGCGCAGGGCGAAGCCCGGAGCGTCCCCCCCATTAGGGGGAGGCCGGCGCCCGGGGGGCGCCGCCGAAACCTAGTTATTATTATTATACTATATAAAGCTGGATTACCACTCACTCACTCACTGACATCTCGATCTCCCGGTTCCCACCACCCAGGTGAGAAACTTTGAATGAGGAAGTACGCCGATGGGTCCTGTGACCTCGAGAAAAATCCGACTTCTTCGAGTTGACCATACCTGATGAAAAATTAGAACGGCCAGACCCAACGGTAACAGCTACGCGGGGGGTGCTCGACCGAATGTCATAGGGAACCGCCGGCAGACGCCAGCGGGCGTCGCGAAAATTTGAATTTCGAACGTCCAGCGTCGCCTCCATACAAAATGTTCTAGCTCGTAGCTCGGAAACGGTAAGAGGTAAGTCGGGGGTGCTCGACCAAATGTCATTCGGGCCGGGGTGAGCCTTCTCGTGGACAAAAAATTTTTTCAAAATGGCCGATTCAAGATGGCGGCCGATTTTCAAGTTGGTCCGAGGGGGGTGGAAATCGGCACCCGGGGGGTCGCGGGGGCCCTGATTGAGAATTTCGGGTCGGTTTTTCGATCCCGCCCTTTCCAAGATGGCGGCCGTCAATTGAAATTTCAAATTTCGATCGCCCGTAACTCCCGCGAGGCCGGAGGCCGAGCGGCGCGGGCGAGGCCGCAGGCCGAGCTCGCCCTGGAGCTGCACCCGGGGCGGGCCCGTCCGCATCCGGTGGACCTTCAGCTCGACGGTCGACGGCCTGCCTGAACGGTGAGAGATAGTCACGTGGTGCTCGACCGAATGTCATAGAGAACCGCCGGCACTTTGGCGAGAGCGCGATGAAAATTCAAAATGGCCGATTCAAGATGGCCGCCATACAAATTTATTTCGACCGTCTCTCCCGAACGGTCGGAGATATCGAATCGGGGCTCGAACTAATGTGGTGGGGCGAGTCGATGTCCTTCCACTGGACCAATTTTTTTTTCCAAGATGGCGAATCCAAGATGGCGGCCATTTTTAAAATTCCTCCGATCGGGATGAAATTTAATACCCGGGGAGTTCAGGGGACCCCGATTCAGGATTTTGAAATATTTTTTTAATTCCGCCATTTTTCAAGATGGCTGCCATACAAAGTGGAAATTTCGATTTTGGGGTTCGAGGGCATTTCCGAGGCCGTAGCTCGAATTGGGGAAGGGGCGCGGGGTGGAATTCTCCCTCGTTGGAAACTCTGGTCTATGGGGAAATTAGGCGGAAAAAAAAATCCAAGATGGCGGACACGAAATGGCGGAAATTTAGAAAAAACTTTGGGAAATTTAAAAATTTCTGAGTGAATGAGAAGGAAATTGGCTTCCGGAGGGTTCCGATTGGGAATTTAGGGTGGGTGCCAAAATTTTCCAAGATGGCCGCCATACAAAATTCTTTGGACGACAGCTCCGAAACCGGTAGACCTATCGGATTGGTGTTCAAACTAATATTGTTTATCATGACCATTTCATTCTACTGAGGGGAAAATTTTTTTCAAGATGGCGAATCCAAGATGGCGGCCTTTTTCCAACTTCATCCGATTCGGATAAAAATTGATATCTGCGGGGTTTAGGGGATCCTGACTAAGGATTTAGAATTATTATTTATATTCAACCCTCTTTGAAGATGGCGGCTATGCAGCGAGGCCGTAGGCCGAGCTCCGCGTAGGGCGAAGCCCGGAGCGTCCGAATTCGATCACCGTGTAACTTACGCGAGGCCGAAGGCCGAGCTGCGTCTAACGAGGCCGCAGGCCGAGATCCGCGTAGGGCGAAGCCCGGAGCGACCGGACTACGGCACCACCAGCCGCCGCGCACGATGTGTAACTTACGCGAGGCCGCAGGCCGAGCTGCGTCTAACGAGGCCGCAGGCCGAGATCCGCGTAGGGCGAAGCCCGGAGCGACCGGACTACGGCACCACCAGCCGCCGCGCACGATGTGTAACTTACGCGAGGCCGCAGGCCGAGCTGCGTCTAACGAGGCCGCAGGCCGAGATCCGCGTAGGGCGAAGCCCGGAGCGACCGGACTACCGCACCACCAAAATTTCAAGTTGTCCGATCTGGATGAAAATTGATATCTGGGGGGTTCAGGGGAGCCTGATTAAGGATTTATGGTTATTTCCAAGATGGCCGCCACACAAAATTCTTCGGAAGACATCTCCGAAACGGGTAGACATATCGGATCGGTGCTCAAACTAATATCGTTTATCATGACGATCTTTTTCTATTGAGGTAAAAATTTTTTTAAGATGGCGAATCCAAGATGGCGGCCTTTTTTCGAATTCGTCCGATCCGGATGAAAATTGATATCTGGGGGGTTCGGGGGAGGCTGGTTAGGGATTTGGTATTCTTATGCAGGTCCCTCACAACATCAACTACAGCGATCTCTCTCAGTGTGTAATTTAAGCGAGGCCGTAGGCCGAGCTCCGCGCAGGGCGAAGCCCGGAGCGTCCCCCCCCCATTAGGGGGAGGCCGGCGCCCGGGGGGCGCCGCCGAAACCTAGTTATTATTATTATTATTATTATTATTATACTATATAAAGCTGGATTACCACTCACTCACTGACTGACTCACTGACATAATTGTTCTCCCGGTTCCCCCCCGGTGGGTGAGAAACTTTGAATGAGAAAGTAAACTTTCGGGGTCGGTGAGCACCAGAAAAATCCGACTTCTTCCAGTTGACCATACCTGATGAAAAATTCCAACGGCCAACTCAAACGGTAACACCTGCGCGGGGGGTGCTCGACCAAATGTCGTAGGGAACTGCCGGCAGATGCCAGAGCGCGTCGCGAAAATTTGAATTTCGAACGTCCAGCGTCGCCTTCATACAAAATGAAATCGCTCGTATTTTTGAAACGGTAAGAGGTAAGTGGGAGGTGCTCGACCAAATGTCATTCGGGCCGGGGTGAGCCTTCTCGTGGTCAAAAAATTTTTTCAAAATGGCCGATTCAAGATGGCGGCCGATTTTGAAGTTTGTCCGAGGGGGGTGGAAATCGGCACCCGGGGGGTCGCGGGGGCCCCGATTGAGAATTTCGGGTCGGTTTCTCGATTCCGCCGTTTCCAAGATGGCGGCCGGCAATTGAAATTTCAAATTTCGATCGGCCGTAACTCCCGCGAGGCCGGAGGCCGAGCGGCGCGGGCGAGGCCGCAGGCCGAGCTCGCCCGGGAGCTGCACCCGGGGCGGGCCCGTCCGCATCCGGTGGACCTTCAGCTCGACGGTCGACGGCCTGCCTGAACGGTGAGAGGTAGTCACGTGATGCTCGACCGAATGTCATAGAGAACCGCCGGCACTTTGACGAGAGCGCGATGAAAATTCAAAATGGCCGATTCAAGATGGCCGCCATACAAATTTATTTCGACCGTCGCTCCCGAACGGTCGGAGATATCGGATCGGGGCTCGAACTAATGTGGTGGGGCGAGTCGATGTCCTTCCACTGGACCAATTTTTTTTTCCAAGATGGCGAATCCAAGATGGCGGCCATTTTTAAAATTCCTCCGATCGGGATGAAATTTCATACCCGGGGAGTTCAGGGGACCCCGATTCGGGATTTTGGAACATTTTTTTAATTCCGCCATTTTTCAAGATGGCTGCCATACAAAGTGGAAATTTCGATTTTGGGGTCCGAGGGCATTTCCGAGGCGGTAGCTCGAATTGGGCTAGGGACGCGGGGTGGAATTCCCCCTCGTTGGAAACTCTGGTCTATGGGGAAATTAGGTGGAGAAAAAAAAATCAAGATGGCGGACACAAAATGACGGCAATTTAAAAAAAACTTTGGGAAATTTAGAAATTTCTGAGCGAATGTGTTTCGAGGTGGAAAATCGAGGAGGAAATTTGAGGATTTAGGGTAGGTGCCGAAATTTTCCAAGATGGCCGCCATACGAAATTCTCTCAGCGACAGCTCCGAAACGGTTAGAGATATCGGGTTGGTGCTCAAACTAATATTGTTTATCATGACGATTTCATTCCACTGAGGGGAAAATTTTTTTTCAAGATGGCGGCTATTTTTCCAAATTCATCCCGCGTATTTTTGAAACGGTAAGAGGTATGTGGGATGTGCTCGACCAAATGTCATTCGGGAAGGGGTAAGCTTTTTCGTGGATGAAAAATTTTTTCAAAATGGCCTATTCAAGATGGCGGCCGATTTTCAAGTTTGTCCGAGGGGGGTGGAAATCAGCACCCGGGGGGTCGTCGGGGCCCTGATTGAGAATTTCGGGTCGATTTTCCGATACCGCCGTTTCCAAGATGGCGGCCGTCAATTGAAATTTCAATTTTCGATCGGCCGTATCTCCCGCGAGGCCGGAGGCCGAGCGGCGCGGGCGAGGCCGCAGGCCGAGCTCGCCCGGGAGTTGCACCAGGAGCGGGCCCGTCCGCATCCGGTGGACCTTCAGCTCGACGGTCGACGGCCCGCCTGAACGGTGAGAGATAGTCACGTGGTGCTCGACCGAATGTCATAGAGAACCGCCGGCACTTTGACGAGAGCGCGATGAAAATTCAAAATGGCGGATTCAAGATGGCCGCCATACAAATTTATTTCGACCGTCGCTCCCGAACGGTCGGAGATATCGAATCGGGGCTCGAACTAATATGGTGGGGCACGTCGATGTCCTTCCACTGGACGAATTTTTTTTTCCAAGATGGCGAATCCAAGATGGCGGCCATTTTTAAAATTCCTCCGATCGGGATGAAATTTCATACCCGGGGAGTTCAGGGGACCCTGATTCGGGATTTTGGAACATTTTTTTAATTCCTCCATTTTTCAAGATGGCTGCCATACAAAGTGGAAATTTCGATTTTGGGGTCCAAGGGCATTTCTGAGGCGGTAGCTCGAATCGGGCAAGGGACGCGAAGTGGAATTTCCCCTCGTTGGAAACTCTGGTCTATGGGGAAATTAGGCGGAAAAAAAAATCCAAGATGGCGGACACAAAATGGCGGAAATTTAAAAAAAACTTTGGGAAATTTAGAAATTTCTGAGCGAATGTGTTTCGAGGTGGAAAATCGAGGAGGAAATTTGAGGATTTAGGGTAGGTGCCGAAATTTTCCAAGATGGCCGCCATACGAAATTCTCTCAGCGACAGCTCCGAAACGGTTAGAGATATCGGGTTGGTGCTCAAACTAATATCATTTATCATGACGATTTCATTCTACTGAGGGGAAATTTTTTTTTTAAGATGGCGAATCCAAGATCCTCCAAAATCCAAGATTTTGGAAAAAGGCGAATCCTTTTTCCAAAATCGTCCGATTTGGATAAAAATCGATATCTGGGGGGTTTAGGAGATCCTGACTAAGAATTTGGAATTATTATTTATTTTCCATCATTTTTGAAGATGGCGGCTATACAGCGAGGCCGCAGGCCGAGCTCCGCGTAGGGCGAAGCCCGGAGCGTCCGAATTCGATCACGGTGTAACTTACGCGAGGCCGAAGGCCGAGCTGCGTCTGACGAGGCCGCAGGCCGAGATCCGCGTAGGGCGAAGCCCGGAGCGACCGGACTACGGCACCACCAGCCGCCGCGCACGATGTGTAACTTACGCGAGGCCGTAGGCCGAGCTGCGTCTAACGAGGCCGCAGGCCGAGATCCGCGTAGAGCGAAGCTCGGAGCGACCGGACTACCGCACCACCAGCCGCGTACTCTGTGTAACTTACGCGAGGCCGAAGGCCGAGCTGCGTCTAACGAGGCCGCAGGCCGAGATCCGCGTAGGGCGAAGCCCGGAGCGTCCGGACTACGGCACCACCAAAATTTCAAGTTGTCCGATCTGGATGAAAATTGATATCTCGTGGGTTCAGGAGACACTGATTAAGGATTTGTGGTTATTTCCAAGATGGCCGCCACAAAAAATTCTTCGGAAGACATCTCCGAAACGGGTAGACATATCGGATCGGTGCTCAAACTAATATTGTTTATCATGACGATCTTTTTCTATTGAGGTAAAAATTTTTTTAAGATCGCGAATCCAAGATGGCGGCCATTTTTCGAATTCATCCGATCCGGATGAAAATTGATATCCGGGGGGTTCGGGGGAGGCTGGTTAGGGATTTGGAATTCTTATGCAGATTCCGCACAACATCAAATACAGCGATCTCTCTCAGTGTGTAATTTAAGCGAGGCCGAAGGCCGAGCTCCGCGCAGGGCGAAGCCCGGAGCGTCCCCCCTATTAGGGGGAGGCCGGCGCCCGGGGGGCGCCGCCGAAACCTAGTTTAAAATATAAAAACTAAATTTCAACTCAAACGAAAAACTTTAAAATATTACCAACTCTATCAATATTATTATAATAAGGTTTTATTTAATAATTTCTAAATTTAAAATTGCAAAATATGTGACGTCACACCAGGGGCGGGGGGTCACACAAATATGACCACCTGTGACTAGGACGGGGGGCGGGCTGGCTCCAAAAATCATGAAATTCGTGTGACGTAATTTATGGATGGCTCCTAGTGGCCTCTCCCACGGTTCGCCACCACACACGATCTTCGACTCTTCTCACCATCGGCGAACTTCTTCAAGTCGTCGGTTCACCTGGTCCACTTTAGCACGCTCATTCAAGCTCAAGCACGCTCTCAAGCTGTCGGTGCTGATTCTTGTTCTTTCTCGGTGGAGTAATAATGATAAATGTTTGCTCGGGGTCGTTTAGTTTATGTTAGTCTTTACGAGTCTCTGGAATTGGAGAATCTTTGGCCGAGATTAGCGTTTCTAAGACCGTTCCATGTCTTAGATCGAGTGGTTTGAAATTAAATTCTATTAACATACAGACTGCATTAGGTCGTTACAAAACACGACGGACTAATTCTAATACTGAAAGAACATGTATGGCTCAGTGTTATTATTATTTGTTAGCTTCAGGTTCATAATGTCCACTTCCTAAAATGATCACTTCCTAAGTCGTTCACTTCCTAAAATATCCATTTCCTAAATCGTCCGCTTTCCAAAACATCCTTTTATTGTTTAAAGAATCTTAAAAGATGCTATTTATTCGATTGATTTAATCCTAAAAGAATGAAATAAAAATATGACTTTATTTTCAGTAACAACATAATTCACAACTATAATTGTCAAGGACATTGCACGCATTATTTCGAAGAACAATGGTTTAACAAAGACCACAATATCCTAAAATGTGCAGAAGACAAGCACAGGACTACAATCTGTGCCGAAGGTTACTATCGTAGAATTAATTCAAGAATCCCAAGAAAATCAAACATTTTTTTTTGGATGTAATGTTATGGAATAAGAAGCCAAACATTACGACAACAAAATAAAGAGAAGTTTGTTTCATTGGTTTAAGAAAAATCGAAGGAATAGAGATATTCTTTTCGATAATAAAATTCGAAGTTATTAAAAAACCTTTACACTAAAAATATATCTTCCATTAGTTTTCTTAAAAAAATATATATATTATAAATTGAAATTATAGTCTGTTATCTGTCTACGGATACTTAGGCATAACTTTATTTAAGTAGAACACAGATATTGTTTTTTTGTTTTATTAAGATTTAAGTTTATTTTCGTTTATACTCTTTTTCGTTAACACATATGTCCTTTTACTAAAATTGTCATTTAAGAAAGCGTATAAAAAAGTGGTGGTTTAGGAAATGGATGATTAACGATGCTTCTTCTAGGAAACGGACATTTTGGTAAACATTTTATGAAGTGGACATTATGAACTTGAAGGTTTGTTAGGTAGGATCTATTCATTTTTTTATAATAGAAAAAATGTGGCAGACGAGTCGGACGGCAATTAATTATTCATTCATTCAATTATTCATAGACATTTGAATCATATGTCAATAACGTCAATAATTTTGAGAAGTTAATAAGTATGGCCATGTTGTCGTGGCAAAGTTACCTGCTAGAGTTAGCGGCATTATCTGGCTGAAAAAACTGTCAAAATTATGCGTGAGAGACGTAATACCCAGATATATTAATTACACAAAATCAAAGTATTTGCACCCAGGATCACTGAACATAAAGTACATATTTTGAGAAGTCAACGTTATGGTCATAAAGGTTAAATAACTTTGGATTTATAATTAAAAGTTTTAATCTTTCAGTAGGTACATAATGGTTTCAGAGAAATTGATTGCAGCATTGAAGTGATGTCTCGATATTCAAAGCGAGAACACAAACATTAAACGTGAGCCCTTAAGAAACAGTTGTTTTTACTTATTCTCGCCATACAGGGAATATATTATTGTGTTTTTAACAACACCTGCAATTAAGAAATGACTACCTTAAAAATCCTCATATTTACTCAGATGCCTATGTACAAATAAGTAAGTTGAAACTACTTAGGCCTCGATTTATTCTCATTTACATACCCATATTATTACTAGATCCGTGTTTTGTTTTAGTCTTGTCTTGATAATATGATTGTATAATGACCTTCACATAACACAGCCAGGTAGGTAATAATTTTAAATATACATAATGTATGTCCCGTGTGACTTTTCATTTAGTCCGAGAAATCGTTTTTGCTGACCTTGTCTCAAGAAACCCGCTACTTTTTCAAAATTACCTACTGAATCAATTTTGGAAAATATTTTTTCCTAAAATCTGTAGTGAAAACATTCCAGAGATAAATAAGTACGAGTTAAGTGTCAAGTAAATATTTACACGATAGTTTTAAAAGAAATGGGTTTAATATATTGTTATGCTGTTATACGTGAGCAGTTAGAGGTAAGATACAGATTAAGACCTATATAGGTACGAATATCGGGCTGTTCATTGGTGTGTCATTAATCATTGATCGATTAATGATTACTTAATTGAGATGTATACCTTATATCCATTCAACATATAATAAACGTGTCTTCACGTGATAAATGGTTTCAATACAACATTAACATTACATGACAACCCTGCCTTTCGAGATAATCTACACAAAAGCCATAACAAATACTGGAGATTATTGCACACTTTATTTATAAATGATGCTTCACAAATAGGAGATAACAAAATGGATTGTAATGATGTAATCTAAATAATCAGTAGGAAGCAATTACAGCAGAAATTGGCACGTGTGACGTGAGGGAGCTTTTGTGTCGCACAAATTTTGTGACAAATCGTGTGACTTCCGCTATGTCTGGTCACAGGTTTTGAGATAATACTACCATTAACCTGTGTTTCTCCTTGTATTTTTTTCACAATGACACTTGTCTTATGTTAAAGAGCGTCAAAAAATCTATTAAATTTGATCTGTCAAAGTGAACACAAGTTAACACAAACAAGTTTTTTATTGCGTTCAAAATGTCGAATTACGTGCCGACAAAACAGCATTTGCGGGAAGTTTTACTTTATGGGTTTAATTTAAAGAAAAATGCATCTCAAACTCATCGTTTGCTCTCAGAAGCATACCCTGAATATGGTCCAGATGTTAGAATGTGTCAGAAGTGGTTTGCGCGTTTGAAAAGTGGTGATTTTGACATCGAAGACAAAGAGGGTCCGTGCCAGCCAAAAAAGCTCGAAGATGAAGAATTGGGGGCATTACTCAATGAAGATTCGTGTCAAATGCAAGAAGAGCTTGCAAAATCATTGGGCGTGATACAAGCAGCAATTTACAAGCGCCTAAAATCATTGGGATTCATCCAAAAGCAAGGAAATTGGATGCCGCACGAATTGAAACCGAGAGACGTCGAAAGGCGATTTTGCATGTCTGAAATGCTGCTTGAGCGCCATAAAAAGAAGTCGTTTTTGCATCGAATTGTTACTGTTGATGAAAAGTGGATCTACTACGATAATCCTAAGCGCAAAAAATCGTATGTCAAGCCCGGCAAACCAGCCAAATCGACGCCAAAGCTGAATATTCATGCTTCAAAGGTAATGCTCTGTATTTGGTGGGATCAAAAGGGTGTGGTGTATTATGAGCTGCTTAAACCTGGCGAAACCATTACTGGGGAACGCTACCAACAACAATTGAAGCAAGCATTAAAGGAAAAACGGAAGGAATGGGAGACCAGACACGAGACATTGATTTTCCATCATGACAACATCCATCCATCATCCATTCCATCATCCATCGGCCACATGTTGCGCAACCCGTTAAAAACTACTTGGCAAATAGCGGATGGGAAGTTTTGCCTCATCCGCCGTATAATAGCCCAAACCTTGCCCCTTCCGACTACCACTTGTTTGGATCGATGCAGAATGCCCTTTCCGGAACACGCTTCACTTCAGTCGAAAGAATCAAAAATTGGCTTGATTCGTTTCTGGCCTCGAAAAAATGAGAATGTTTTTTGGGACGGAATCCATGACCTGCCTGAAAGATGGGCGAAAGTTGTAGCTTCCGATAGACAATACTTTGAATAATGTATTCTTATTTGGTTATTGAAATAAATGCATATTTTCAGCAAAAAATACGAACTTTTTAAGTTATACACCAATATAATCTCTAAGTTGCATTTAAACTGAGCTTATTTTCTTTCCTTTATTAAATGCCGCTGGGCACACTCCACAGGCCACGTCACCCTTCTCTCATAGAAGACTACCTTGAAACGTAGGTACTGTATTCCACATTTTATCCTATTCCCGAATGTATGTACATGTTTTGGTAGTGCGTGAGATATGCCAAAGCTCATTCCCATCCCATCCTATCCCATCCCTCCTCATTCTCCTAACCCTTTTCCCAAATCCATTCCTACATCTCCGAAGGTAGGAAGCGCATCCGTGGGTGTGCGTGCCGTTTGTCATTTTGGACCGAAGTTGGCATGTAATGCGGATGTTAGGGGCGACAGTATCCACATATCACCAGGTGAACTGTATGCTCGTCTACAGCCTTTTCCTATAAAAAAAAACTTTATGTAACTTCCATATAAGCCTTCCCTAGCAATCACGAGTTGCTTTTGAGCCATGAACCACCATGTAGGTCTAGTTGAGTGCGGATATAAATACTCTAGATATTTTTAATTCTCAAGCATGCGGGTTTCCTCACGATGTTTCCCTTCGCTGTTGAGCTAGTGATAATATTAATGTAGTCCATATGTACTATATCTATATGGATCTATATCTACTGGATACTGGGTAAAGGTCACTATAACCTGTGAAGTTGCGCGAAGGTCTAATTAGATCATGCGCTTATTGGATGTACAATATAAGAATCGTACGAAAATATCTCTATATACTGGTATTTATGCATAAAAGTATGTACATAGTATCAACTTAAAGATTTTTAACATTTATCGCTCGTGGAAATTTCAGTTGGCGTAAAGGACAAACCAAGACTTAATTTTCAAGGACAAGTAATTAATAAACGATTTTTCATAAAAGATTCATTGTAACACTTGACATTTAAATATATTATATAGCTCTCTGTAACTACAGTTTCAACTACAACAGTATCAAGTTACAGAGAATCTTATACAAAGAAATGTTTCTGCTCCTACTCAAAAATTGTGATTTTTCCCTTACTGCAATCGATGTTTCGACAATCGAAATTAGTAAATGCTGCTTGCATCTGCATTTGATTCATGTGTGTTCCCGCGCGTGTTTCGTTGCGCATAAATAGTATGTATGTAATTAGTTGTAATTGTTGTTACTCATCTGTCGTAACTCAAGTCTCGTGCGAAATGTCGTACATAAACGTGATCTCACGATACGGTTTCTTCGACGCATTTGGCACATTTTAATTAAAGATGTTTTTAGCACACTTGATACTTTTAGCATCGGCGATCGGCAACTTCGCTTATGAGTAGCTAATTGTAGCGATTGAACACTATAGAAATCGTACGATCGCGTTTTCAAATGTGCGAGACATTTAGTAGGTAGTGCGATCGCACGATTTCTAGATGCACAGATCTCAGATTTGCGAACACGGCTATCTATTGATCTCTACCTCTGGGGCACGTCCTCGCACGTATAGGAAACAAACGTACCTACGTATAAGATATATGATCCAGTAGTATTATAAGACCAGTATGACGACAAAAAGTATTAAGTAAAGTTAAGTACATTAACTACATATTAACACTGCTTAACAACATAAAACAAACACTGAAGTTTATACAAAAGCAGCATAGGTATAGCATATAATAAGATAAACATTGTTTATTTATATACTCTTTTTGTATTTATTTACAAAAGGCGCACTTGATGCCTTTCAGCGTTATCTTCCAGTCAACCTTAGGACTATTCAGGTCATGAAGTTGTAGGGGAGTAAATAAATGTAACAAATATAAGACAGAAAAAATAAATACAGAAAAGAAATATTGAAATATAAACATAATATAATATCTATGACTATTATATATAATACATATACATATATAAATACGTACTAATATTTACACAAACTACATATATAATATGGTACATATAAGAATATATTCCACACAAAAGATGATTAGACAGTGTCTGCTTTAAGGTGTTTTACAAAAAGTCTCTTACAAAAAGTCGTCTTTTTTTAAACCTCGGGAAGATGCTTTTTTAATATTGACAGGCAGCGCGTTCCAGAGTGGAGCGGCCTGTACGCCGAAGAAATCATCAGGAAAACCAGTACGGTGATAGGGGATTTATAATTACATTTTATTACATTGTTAAATACTCGTAATTCTTATTAGTTAACAAAAAGAAGTAAATTATACCTAAAATTATTTTGAGTAAGTAAACGCTATAAATATCTTATCACGATCTATCACTGCTTTGTTTTTATTGTCTATAAGTAAATACGTATGTATATGTAACGTATGTATATATAAGTAAGGGACCTTATTGTCGATATGGACTTATTGATTTAGTTAAAATTTTCTGACTGAAAATTTCCTTGTGTCAAAATTCTGTTTTAAATAGAAACATGCTCAAACATCTATTTTTAAGACAGAGCGATAAAAGTATGTTATTTTTAAGATTTCACTAAAGTATCAATATTTGCGAAAATGGAATCGACAATAAGTATTGGATAAATAGGCGTTTCTAATACAGTTCTATTCGAGATGTTATAAGACTGAGATCAAGTTATACGAAACTAAACTCTAAACAGACTGCATAAGGTAGGTACTATAAAACTTGACTGTGACTAATTCTAAGACAGAAAACGTCTATTTATCCGGCCCTAAGGCCTCTTTTCTTAATTAATGTCACATATACCCATTTCCCGTAAAGATGTACAATTCTATTGAGACGTCTACGATGTCAGCCAATGAAGACGCAACGTAACACAATTGCGTGACAGCTAAATAGATAAAGTACAGTTGAATTCATACAAATCCTCGTACACATGCTACGTCTTTGTTATTGTAATTATTCCGCACAATTCATTTTAGAATGTCAACTAATTTAGAAACATCCGAACAGGAGAATTTACGATGTACTTTCGGAGTGGTAATCACACATAATTTTCATTTTTCAATCATCGCTGGTTTATTGGTGATGGAAGAAAACATTGTGAGGAAACCCGCATTCTTATAAATAAAATAATCTAGGTAGGAGTCGACCAATCCGCATTGGGGCCATGCGGTAGATTATAGTCCGAAACCTTCTCGTGTTTAATAATGCTCTGCAGTGGGACATTATAGGCTGATATCATAGTTATAAGCTGAACACCGCTGTAGCTTTAGAATCGGCCGGCTTTAGAATGGCACGACTCTATTTCATCCCGGGGTGTCGTATCGTAAAAGACGACAGACGGATAACAAAGCCGCCATCACAGGTCTTGAGGAACTACACGCTTGGCCAGCGTGGCGTTTTACGGCCATACATCCCTCATGCACAAGACAATGTGCATGCCGAGGGCCATGTCCAGAAATGAATGAAAAAAAACATCAACTTACGAGGAGATTATCTGTTCATGTCTATCTATTCTAATATATAAAAATATATATATTTGTTTGTTTGTTCGTCTTTTATGCGCTCCTAAACCATTCATCCGATTGCGATGAAACTTTGGTGAGTTGTTGTGCGCACGCCCGCGAAGGTTTCTGAATTAGTACTTGAAGACCACGCGAACGAAGTCGCGGGCAACAGCTAGTAAATTATAAGTATCGTTGTTGCAGAATATTGGTGTATGCCTCAATGAATATAAGTAAGTAGTAATAACCTAATGTTTTTATCGTATACCTACAACAAAAAATATATTATTTTATTACATGATATATTTACAAGGCGACATTACGATTATTATTTTATTGATTCTATTTATAGTAGCCAGGACATAAGTGTATCTTTTTATAGGTCTGAAGGCCATCAAGTGCGACTTTTTTTTACTATTTTGATTGTAAAATCTAACAACAGAGGAATCAACCATTTACCTATTAGCAATAATTGTCCAATCAATTCTAAAAGAACACGTGTCATATTTCGTGTTAAATTGTTGTTTGTTTTATTTATCACTAATTGTTATCCTTTGTTTACTGTCTTTAAGTTCTACCTTTTTTCTAACACTGCCTCTGTTAACCGCATACATAAGTTGCGTCAATCGAATACGGAAATGTAACACAATTATTACACTTGATGTGTTGTCTTCTTACCTACAAATTATACTCGAAGTAATAATTATGTTGTAGCTAAATACTTACTGTAATTTAGTTCTTCATAAAAAGTCTAGATGTTTCATGAATAATAGCTAGGTAGCGTTATAATAACCTATTAAGGATTAATTGCCATACCTAGTCTATTTTTTTTGTGAAGTGAAAATAGCGTCTTTTACTGGGAACATCAGCAGATAGTTTTGTAAGAAATACTGCTAGCTATAAAATACAACGTGATACCGTTTAGCGACAATTTGAATTAATCCATTAACCATAAATATTGGACATTTGGAAGTCACATCAAATAAAAGAGTAGGTAATACTTACTCAGTCTCTTCGCAGAGCACCCTCATGAGTCCTCGACCTCGCCAATCGTTATGTGTTGATGCTATTCTAACTTCCAGCACTGTGTGGCAGGATTCTGGAAGGTTCTCCCAGATCTTGGCCTCCCGGTCCAGGTGCTTCAGTACCCGTAGAATGCGTCTGAACTTGGTGTTGGGGCATTCGTCTGTGTCGTCTATAGCATTTAAAGCCTCCTGTGAAAAAGTAATGATTATTTAAGGCGTGAAGTTGCTTCGCTGCCCGCTACTGCGAGCAGGTCATTGGGGTAGCTTGTCTATTGTCTATTGG
Organism: Sesia apiformis; assembly: GCA_914767545.1. Lineage (NCBI taxonomy): Eukaryota > Metazoa > Arthropoda > Insecta > Lepidoptera > Sesiidae > Sesia > Sesia apiformis. Next base: position 6,013,134 of record OU611962.1, read on the forward strand.
GGTTGTCGTTGGTGTCATCCTGTTCTTCACGCCGCCCGGCCGGTGCGATCCAGCCCGCCGGGTGGATTCCGCTTGTGGAAACCCCAGTGAGCGACCCGGGCGGCGCTGGCGGCGACTTAGGTGTCAAACTCGAAACTTCCTTTTATTAGGATTCCTAGGAGATTTAGGATCTCCTATCATTTACACAGTAAAAATAAGTAGATTGGTAAGTACCAAAATAAAAAAATATATAAATTTGAAGAAGTACAATATCATGCGATAATGCACGTTGGAAATGACAATCGATCATCTTCTTATAAGCATTCAAACATCTCGTTAGATAAAGTTTACATGTCCTCTCCTGGATTACCTATACTAATCTATACTAATATAATAAAGAGGTAAAATTGTGTGTTTGTTTGTGTGTATGGGGGGGGGGGGGGGTAATCTCTGGAACTACTGAACTAATTTCAAAAATTCTTTCACAAATAGGAAGCTACATTATCCGTGTCTATATTTTAGGCTATATTTTATTTTGAAATTTAGAAAAAAAATTGAAAAAAAACTTTTATAAACCGAAGCGAAGCGAGGGCGAGTCGTTAGTGTGTTTATATAATGCCAAATGAAATTAAATTGATATTTAATAACGTACTTAGTGCAAATAAAAATAATTTTAATTCGAGACGTGCAATATAGGAATACATCGCCGAGTAACAATACTATTATACATATAGTTTACTAGAGCAACAACTGTGAAAGACTTACATCAGTTTTGAGAAGTTTAGTATTATGTTAATCTAGGACTTCTAGGAAGTCACTGAATGAGCATATAGCTAGCTCACAATAGTATCTATTGTCTTACAATATCGAATTTCTTAGATCGTTGATGAAAAACTACCTCGGTCCCTCAAACCCATCAAATCCCTGAACCGTGCTGCTTGTACAAGTTTTCCGATTTCAAGTCTAACCGCTTCCTTGTTCCAAGTGTACATTATTGTAATTTCTACTTTTTTAATTAAGTAGTTAAATGTTTTCCTTATTTTGTTTATGGGTAAGTACTAAGTACTTCATGATTAGGTATGTACAATGGAGCGTAACGGAGGGCCGGCAGAGCGTGACACCTTCATTTTGATCCTTGAACCTTATAATTGATACGTGGATACAGCTATTGAGTATCCATTGGGTAATGTAATGTAAGCCCTGGATTTTAAAGATTTTAACAACAGACAAAATAGATAGATAACACTCTTTATAGCACACTAAAGCAAACCAGATATTGTAGATACAAAAGTGGTCTTATCGCTAAAAGTGATCTGTGCTAGACAACCTTTGTGTAGAAAGGACATAAATATAGTGATCACAGGTAGATGGTGTACAGTATACATAATTATATAATACAATACACAAAAAGTAGCTATATTCAGTTGAAGCAGTGAGATACAATTAGATTAAGAGGAAAAGACAAGTGATGATAGAAATGACGAAATATATAAATAATACTGTACCTAAATAAAGAAAAATATTAAAAGAGATAACTAAAACTAAATAATAAAAGAAAAGTGAGACTGTGACATATGCCAGTAATAAATATAAAATATTAGTAAATACATGATTTTTTACAGAAATTCCAAGTAATGACGAGTGAATTTGTCAAAGAATGCACAATATTCAGCATAACATTTCACGACAATCTTCTGTGAGAAAGCCGACTGACTGAACATCCCCTTAACTGATTCAACCGATTGAGCGACTGGCCGAGTCGTCTGTGGAATTTAAAAGCATGCTTTTGTTTAATCCTTTTTATTCAGGGGCTTTTGTCCTACAATGACATGTCAGCCCCATCATCCCCTGACCTCACACTGCCCAGGAACTAAATCTATACTAATATAATAAAGAGGTAAAATTGTGTGTTTGTACCTACAAACACACAATTTTACCTCTTTGTTATATTAACATACCTATGTTGGGGGTAATCTCTGGAACTACTGAACCGATTTCCCACTTTATCATATTCCCCAATGTACGTACGTGTTTCGATAGTGAGTGAGATATGCCAGTGCCCATTCCCGCCCTATCCCTTCCCATTTCCCCAACCCTTCCTCCAAATCCATTCTTTCATCAACAAAGGTAGGCAGCGCATTCGGGGGCGTGCCAATGTTTGTCATTTTGGACTAATGTTGCCATGTATCGCGGATATCTATGGGCGACAGTACCCACTTATCAACAGGTGGACTGTATGCTCGTTTGCCACCATATTCCTATAAAAAAAAATGGAGAGAAGCTTGTGCTCCGCAGTGGGACTTTATTACTTATAGTAGTTTTTACGCAAACAAACATTATTAGAACACTCACATTTATCAAGTAAATATTGCCTTTATGAACTCAGTAGCTAAACGGGAAGAATCCATTAAAAAGTCTTTTATGTGCTCGCGAAGCACTCTTCGACAATAATGAAGCTCCGTATTCAAGCGCATGAAAAGTAAACAGTTCATCCAACAAAAAGAAAGTTTTTCTTCAGGGGTGACACCCTCCCGCCCCCACCTGTTATTATTCCGTATCGATCTTCTGTCGTTCGCATTGTCGGATAAACTCCGTAATTGTATTCGAAATGCTTATTCAGAATTTCCACGGTAACTAGAGGATTTTCTGGAGATTGGAACCTTCATATTGATTTATATATAACCTTTAGCTGTGTGCTCAAATTGAAATTCTGCTTCGAAAGTGAAATTGATCAGTTTTTCATGTGATCGATCATAGAGGTTTTACGAAATTCTTTGATAACTTTAGATTGATGATAACCAATTAAGTTATATGACTCTTGACCTTCAATTGTTCTCGTTTGTATTAGTGACCCTGTGGGCCCAAACATTGACGCACGTTAGACTGGCCAAAGTCTCATAAACTCTCATAGTAATTCACCCATGTTTTTTGAATTCTTTTTCCCTAGGTTAATCAAAAGTCAGTGGTTTATGGACCACTTTAAAGACCGGTCTAATTAAATAGGTTACGAGCATAGATCAAGACATTTATTCTGAAATTGTTTGGAACGTTCTCGAAACAACGGCGATTTGATTTTAAAATCTTGACTTTAATTGTCCAAAAATATTTCCCAAAAGTATAATATTTCATTCCCGACAACGATAAGATAAAAGGTTAGTTTGAAATTTTCTCATAATTTTCACAATACCAAACTTTCTAAAAGTGCCTCATGAGGCCTTAGCACGAGTAATTTTCCGACAGTTACAGCTCGAAAGTACCTTTCTTTGACAGTGAGAAGTTCAATAACCTTTAAAACGATTACGGGGAGATCGTAACAAAAAGCGTGGAGCGATATTACATTTATTCAAAATTAAATGTAATAACGTGTTCGGAGGTAAAATAAATAATTTGATAGGATAATTAACAATCATACTTACTGAAAATATGACATTCCGTCCTTTTTATTCACTGTTGCTGCTTAATTTTTACAATTTTTTACCACACGATACGGCATTATAGACTCGTCGTCAGTTGCTCGGCTCAACGAAGACAAGCGGAATTGTTTCTCTTTTTTTCGTTTTGTTTCTCATTTAGTTCGGATACTTTTGAACGCGGAACCGACGTCCATTAGAGTTAATTAAAGTCAATGTTTCCCATACAATAATAACGATTATTTATTTAGACATTAAAATTAAGATTTTGCCTTAATCAAAATGAAGACGATAACTCGGATCGGATTGCGCTCAGAAAATTGTACTATTAGTTCTAGATGCCAAATTTTTCAACTTTTCAAGTGCGTGATTTAATCTATAAATCTGTGGTATATTTATTTAAAAAAGATAACCAGGAATCAATACGAGCGACACTATGCCAAGAAACAGATAATAAAAAAAAATACTTGTTAACAAAGAAGGTGATCACGATAATTAAGACGTGTCAAACAACACCCGAACGGAAGTCGCTGTGTCATAGTCACACTCTGAAGGATATAGGTAGTGAACAAATCTAATATTTAAACGTGTTTAAGCCATAACGAACGTGACTAGGATAAAAGATGAAAAAATACTCAGTACTCAAAAGAAACAGCTGACGAAGTCGTTTGTCAAGTCGTGTAATGAAATGTCATGGCATGGCCAGGATCACGGTTAGAATTTTCATAGAGCCAAGGCCAAGGTCAGGCTAACATAAGGAATAGTAAATGAATATAAGAAATGCCGTTACGAAACTACCTATATTTATCTATTTAAACGGGTCTTAACGTGAATGTTTACCTTATTTATTTAATCGACGTTTCTGAGCTGATGGAAACTAACTAGTAAAAATGTGATTAGTTAGTTAAGTGGATGACTTGATATTATGATTACATCAACTGGCTTCATTGTATTTATATTCTAAAAGAATAGGGATAGACAAATCTATAAAAGGCTCAGCTTACAAAATAAAGCATTGGGTTTGAGAACTTGACAAAAGTATGAAATATAATTAAACATTTCGGAATTATTAGAATAGAAAGATAACAATTAAATATGTACACATATTTAAACAGTAATAAATTAATAAAATAATTAATAGATATTATTTTTTATACATACATTTATATATACATTATTTAGTATTAAAATAATGTATTGCGTATTGTATCCGTACCTATCTGTGCAAGGATCACTTCAATCACTTTGTTATTCGGTCTCCTTAAGTATAACGTGCGTGGCCTAGTTTTATAACAAACCACTGAATCACTTGACTTTACAATACTCAACATTATTAAAGCCATGGACTTCTTCATGTCGTTAAAATGAGCACAATTAATCTAATTACATTTTAATCTAATCTTTATGAAGCCTTCTTTATGATTAACTGGTAGTCAAAGCCTAAGAAGCTTTACTTTCTATTGGTTTATTAGTTTGGGATTTTGTTCTACAGAAAGCCGAGAAAAACAAATTTGGTATGTAGTCTTCCATAGTCTGTGAGACGACATAAAAAAAATTAAATGTCACTGTGAGTTATTTCAAATTGCTTGCGAATTGTTTTCGAAAATTTATAATCAGACTTAAAAGTTAATAATAGTCTTATTCTTACCTCCTTCTTAACAAGCCCATTGATTATAATGCCCACAAACTCTCCTTCTTCATCGACTGCCGCAACGGAGACTTCATCCTTGAGGGTAGATGCTGCATACTCCTCCAGTTCCATGCAGCGAGAGTCTGGTTTCTCTAGCAGATTCACCGCCAAATTCATAGGCTCATCGCGGAAGAAGAATCTGTATATTAACGAATATTACTTTTAGATGCGAAAAGGACGAAAGTTCATCTGGTTAGGTTGATTTGAGAGCAAAGGGCTTTAAAGTTATGAAACGATTTGTTCATTATTTTGGTGGAGGTGTTGATTAGTTGGTCATTTTGCGATCTAGTCAATTTGATACTAACTCATTGAAAAGAGCCTATTAGTAAATCAAAAAAGCCCATCGTCAGGTAAAAGGAGAAAATTTTAAACTGGAATCTTGTTTTTGTAGTTGTTGGCGATTTTTTAGCTGCAGTCCTATTGTCAGTTCGTCACGCATCTTTTTTATATAAAAAAAGGTAGCAGTCGAGCTGACAATCCAACTGGTGGTAAGTGGATACTGTCGCCTACGAACATTCGCGATACATGTTAACATCATTAAGAATGACGAACGTCGGTACATACACGAATGGGTTACCTACCTTTTAAGACATGGTACTGGATTTGAAAAAAAGGGTTGTGAAGACTGGATAACAGGACGAGAAGTTTTCGAGGAGGACTGAATGAGAAGCAGCTGTAGCGTTAAATGTGCCAGCTGCCTAAAATATCTGCATTTTGTAGATAACAGCGTACCTTCTGAGGAATTTGAGTACTCGATCCTTGTCATCGTCGGTGAGCCTTCGCACCGTGTACTGCGGCTTGGTGGACATCGCACGTGGCTGCAACGCCAACTCCGACAGCTGCACCGGCAACTCGTCCGCGAGCTGAAAACATTTGTTTTTAATCCAATTGAATTGAGATACATTATCAAGCATGCGTCATACACGCCACGCCGCATGATAAATGGTCAAACTTGTATTAACAGATCGTTAGCATTATTTACACGGTTCAAGTCGTCCGATAGGGTCTGATGTGACAGGCCATGATGGTGATCTTTGTGTTTGATATTTATAATTTAGGGAGTTAGTAAGATTTATTGGACGCCTTTATTGGACATTAGTAATATTTTATTGGACATTAGTAATATTTTATTGGACATTAGTAATATTTTATTGGACATTAGTAAGAGCCTTTATTGGACAAAATCTTAGTCATTAATTATGGACATTGTAAACGTGTTTCCAGTTTACTTATTGCATGCATATTTTAGTATTGATAATTTTATATCCTAGAGGACAATTTTCTTACATCAAGCTATGCTTTTTGCTTTCACTGTTGCGGAGTAAAAACGAAAAGTACTTAGTACAATTACTGTAAGCTGTAGCATTGGCTGGAATGAAACTATCTCTGAACTACGTGTAGTACCAGAGTCAAAGGATAAATGGAGTGATGGTGATTCGTCAATTTGTTGCAATACATACTTTCAGCTTTAGCCAGATTCGTCTCACAGTCTCGTACTTTAAGAGTCTTGGTATTACGTGAATAAACAACATATTATTTGTTTTTATCTTATTGCTTATAATGTTTTACCGCCTGTAGTAATCTCGTATACCTATATATCAATAGCTCTTTCAGGATATAGACGGCTTATGTCAGGTATATTGGCTATTTATAAAATTGTGTCAACAACGGAGAATGTCAAAAACCAGTTGGCTAAAAAGGTTCAAATTTAAAGTAAACAGTTGGGCTTAGGGTGAAACCATAGAAATGGCCCAACTATCATTTCTATCATGTCATTTTTTCTATAGCTTTTTAAATCAGGCTTAATTTTTTTTTACGGCAAATGAGTATTTATATTCATATACAATTTGACAATTTCTTGGAAGAGAGTGATTTACTTGGCCCAGTCTTCGCTTTAAAGGGTTCAAATCCAAAATGTATGCGTACAACCGCAAACTCTTCTGTAAAAAAAAAGAGAAACTGCTGCTGCTGTTAAAGAAATGTTGTACAATATCCTTGGTTACAATTAGGGTTGCCATTCGTCCGGGTTTCCCCGGATTTGTCCTAGTTTAGAGGGCATCCGGGGAGCGTCCGGGCGGGGCTTCATTTGTAGTCCGGGTTTAAAAATTTAAAGTCTTGGGCCGCCCGCGACACTCGCACTGTGCCCGCACGCCGCGATCAACCGACGAACCGACTCGCTAAATTCATAACAGAGCATATCAATAATTTGTGTTTTATTTTAAGAATAAAAAAGTTCTAACTGATTATTTTTCAATTGTTTTTTATTACACTGACTATGTTTAAAAAAACCTGTTGACATGTCCGGGTTCTGGGCTCTAAAATCCGGGGTTTTCACGCGTCTTGTCCTGGTTGCCAAATTTTAGAAATGGCAACCCTAGTTACAATGGCTGTAATTACATAAATATTTTCAAATTGTCAAACTGAAAATATTTAATTGTATCATAAGATGAGCGAGTACATGTAAATAGATTTGTAAAGTTTATTGTAAAATCGTTTATTCATAATGTATAAAGTTACAGAGTATATAGAGCTAAGTAAATATTGGCATTAAATGACGTAAAATCGATTAATTTGCATTGTTAGCGGTCTAAGAGATCAAGATATTTTCTCACACGACAACAATCTAGCTTATTTAAATTTTATTATCTAGGAACGTTTATAATCTAGCCCTTTCCGTTTATATCCGGCTGTTTCGCCTTGGTAGAGGTAACATAAATTATGTCCAGCCTTTGTTCGGGACAGGAACTAGGCAGACCACAATTAACGTGTTCGATTCTTTATATTGCTATTAAATATAATTTTGCAGTCTTTAAAACCGCTATTTTCTAATAAGTTGTTAATTTTTATTTTAAAGTTGAAACAAAACAGTAAAGTAACATAGAATTATTAAATAAAATTAGAGCATTCAACCAGCAATCAGTGATTGCAGCGTGTACGCTGCAATCAAACAGCCACTGGGCGTACTCGACTGACCACACTGCCCCTCTCTCACAGAAGACTACCTTGAAATGTACTGCATTTCCCATTTCATTCTATTCCCCAATGTACGTACTTGTTTCGGTATTGAGTGAGATATGCCAGAGCCCATTCCCGTCCTATCCTATTCCTCCCCAACCCTTTCTCAACCCTCTCTCCAAATCCATTCCTACATATCTAAAGGTAGGCAGCGCATCCGGTGGCGTGCCAACGTTTGTCATTCTGGACTGATATTGGCATGTATCGCGGATGTCTATAGGCGATTGTTTGTTATCTATTTGTCTTATAGAGATGCAGACAGTCCACCTGATGGTAAGCGGATACTGTTGTCCATTGAGGTCCGAGATACACCAGTCAAGGGCAAATGTAGGCACGTTTCCTGCGCGCTTACCTGATGTGTCACCTACCTTTACCGAACTATCAAATATAATGTTGAGTTAAGTTTTCGCAAGTTTCTTGGAAACTTCTTACATAAAAGTTTCGTTTTGGATCTGTCACTAGTCTCGATCAGCCTATTACTAGCTCATCAAGGTGTCGAACAATTTCCTATATTCTCCCTCATTTCCATATTCATTCATTCCCTATTCCTCATTCATTTCCTGTTCCTCTGTTCAACGAGCTTGTTCGTTAACATTCTGAGACAATAAAGTAGAACTGCAGGAAGCCATTTTAACTGATATATAGGCACGACTAGAAAAACTACCAGTCAACGAAGGAAGTGTATTTAAAATAAGCATAGATTTGCCCTTTACTCGATGTAAAAATATCGATGTATATGTAAATTAAGCATAATTTATTACAAATTAGAAAAAAAGGAAAGAGGCGGTTTTATTGTATTTATTTATGGAAATGTCCTTATTCGTGGGGTGAATGTGTACACGTACCAAGTAAAATAAAAAATGGTTGCATAATTAATTAATCTCTACGTGTTTACATTTATATAATATATGTTGCATTTATTCTCTTTTAATATATTTTGTACACACAACAACAATAACCAGCCCTTTTAGTGTTCACTGCTGAAGATGTGCCTCCTTTTGCACTTTGTCTCATGCATGAGGGATGAATGGCCTTAAACGCCATTTTAAGGCCATTTTTTACATAGATTTTTTATTTTTTACTACATTCTTCATCATGTAATAACATCACCACCACTTTCAAATTCGGAATATATAAAAATGAAATGAAATATAACACAAGGATGATTTGGATCTATATTATACTCGTATATATCTATATATGAACGAAATCGGTTCAGTAGTTATAAAATTACGACGGTTTTTTTTAAATCTCATTTTTTTTTATTATCAATTTGTATATAAAAAAATAATACGTTGTAGGTAGAGTTCATATAACTGGAAAAAAAATGCCTTAATTTTTTTTAAACCTGTAAAGAGTACCAAGTAAATCGAAGTAAAGTGACGCACAAAAAACTATTTGCCATCTGAATTAGCCATCTGTGTTCCCTTTAAATTGTGAAGCGTAGTGTAACATCCATGTTTGGATGTAGCGTCGGTATACTTCTCATAAATAGTTATAGAATGAAGTTACTGATAACGCATTTAGGATTTAGAAACACTTATTCTAATTATATTTATTTTTCTCGGTGGTATCGTTGACCTCTTATCCGAAAGTTAGCTTTTAGAACTAAATCTAACTAGTTCTAATAAATCATATTAGAATTTGCTTCGAGCAGGGAGCTTTAGATAAGTTTATCTAGACCTTTTACTGCTAAAGCTTAATGCAACTCACGACGTCATGCAATAAAAAGGTAACTTAGATTTATGTCTGTCACGAGACAAGTCTCAAGGCCAGTGCCTCCCACTATCCAAGCAGTATAATTAATGTCTTGCATAAAAATAGTGGACCGGTCCTGCATTGTTTCGACCCTAGGCACTGTCTGTGTATAAAGCTATACTAGGTAGACCTAAAGTGAGGTTTGACATTTAACAGGCCAATTCACTTCCTTGAGATCAAATCAATCCCGGACAAAGCCGACTTTGCTCGATCTAGAGACGAAGACTATGCAAATGTAATTAATGTTTTTACGGAAGTAAAATTTACATTGAAAACTCTGTATGAAAGCGGATTCACTATGGAATGCGCTACCTTTAACTATAAACAAACCCCTCTCAAACATTAGTTCGTTATTAAAAACCTGGTCAAGGAGCATTACCTGACTCAATAATTTCCGCATACCTACCCTAGCTCTCTTTCATGACTTGTTTCTCTACTTAGTTCATTACTTTGTTCTGTACTTACTTTGTTTAAATTCTATTTTATCCTTCCATTTCCCATAATTATGCATGTTTTGTATGTATGCATCTCAAGTAGGTGTATATGTATAAAATTATTTATTTCAGTTATATTATGTTGACATTATGAAAAGCTGGACCATTTAGGGGGACCATTTCTTTTGTAGGGGGAGAGTGCACGCTGCATTCCTACAGCCGCTGGGCGCAGTCGACTGGCCATGTTACCCCTCTCTCACAGAAGACTACCTTGAAATTAAATTGTATTTCCTACTATATCGTATTTCCCCAATCTACGTATGTGTTTCGGTAGTGAGTGAGATATGCCAGAGCCCACTCCCACTCATCCTATCCTATCTCCCTATTTTAACAACCCTTTCTCCCAATCTATACATTAATCCGCAATGGCGGGCAGCACATCCGGGGGCGTGTCAATATTTATCATTCTGGACTGAAGTATCGCATGTATCGCGGATGTCCATGGGTTGAATACTGTAGTATCCACTTTCCACCAGGTGGACTGTATGCTCGTCTGCCGCCTTTTTTCTATAAAAAAATACCTTTATTTGATATTGTTATCTGTTTTGTTCTTACCACCCAAGGTTGCCTGGAAGATATCGTTTTGGCGATAAGGCCGTCTGTTACAGTTGCACTTTTCGTATTACTTACTTTTGCTACAGGTCTTGGTGTACAATAAAGATTTTATCTATCTATCTGTATTAATTTATTAATTACTATTTTTTTACTTTTAAACTGTATGTCAATGCTAGGCAAATGCCTTCTCTTTCGTCTTCTACGGCTTCTTATCAAATGCAATTATTCTATGGGATTAGTACCTATATGTATAAAAGATTAATTATTAAAAATACTGAGGAGTACTATTTTCCCACTGATCGGTCGCACTTAGTTTCTCTTTAGAGATACCTGCTTTTAGATATTCGGTACCGATTAGCGTCATAAAGGTATATTTAATTAAATTTTCATTTAAAACGTATCATCATCATCATCATCATTTCAGCCCTTGGACGTCCACTGCTGGACATAGGCCTCCCCCATTGTCCGCCATTTAGACCTATCGGCAGCGACCTGCATCCAGCGGGTGCCCGCAACCTTTATGAGGTTTTTAAAACGTAAATAGCCGTTTATAATAAAAGCAGGTCAGCGTTTGTACATGCGGGTTGGAATTTCGATATTAGCCTATAGCCTGCCGCTGCAGGTCACTGGCGTTCCCTGCTGAATCGATAGAAGGTTTCGGGACATAATCCACCACACGGGCCCAGTGCAGGTTAGTCCAGATTTTATTTTTCGAACATGCGAGTTTTCTCACGATGCTTTCCTTCATCGCCGAGCTAGTGATATTTTTTAAATTCGTACTGAAATGGAAACTCAGGGGCACCGGCCAAGGATTTGAACTCACGACCTCACGAAGCTCTGGCAGCTCATAATATGCTATTGTGCGTCTTGTAATATGAGTACTTTTATAGTTCGAGAACTGTTATTAAAAGTTGAAATTTTTAATAACTGTTCTCCCGGCTGAACTATGCTGAACTGCCTAAAGAGAAAAACTACATAATATATTCAGCTGTAAATATAGATGAAAATATACTATGATATCGAAACCATACATATTTTTATCATTCAACTTAACTACTTAAGTACTCTTAAGTACTTAAGTACTAGTAACATATAAGTACTCGTGTATTCGTAAAAAGTTTAATATTCGTTAAGTAGTTAACGAATATTAAACTTTTTACGAATACACGAGTACTTATATGTAGAGATATATACGTGGAAAACAATTCATCCATTGTCCATTTAATTAAATTGTTTTTAACAAAAGATAGCAGACGCAAATCACTAGCACAAAGACTTGACCGTTGACTTTTAAATGTTTATAATTTATAATGTTTATAATTTTTAAATTACTGCTACTTTTGCATTTAATTTATAAATTAGAAATAAACAAACCTATATGCATCTCATCTCTTCATATACAAGTTGGTTCAACTATCGGACTCTGTAGAGAAAGTACCAGACAGTAAATTTTACTCAGATATATTTTTTATTTAAAAAAATTAGAGAAATTACATTGATAGATTACTATATAAATATAGTTTTCTAAAATAAAATAAAATTTCCTTTGAGTAACGTTTACTATCATCAATATAATTTCAAGATAGTTCGTTCATTTGTAACATTTTGTATAACGGAAAATGTCTATCTAATTGTCTCTTTGTTTGGCTAACCTCCGCATTTACTTTCCGATTTCCTTGAGGTTTCATTATTTGTTAAGGTATTTTATGAAAATCCGCCCGGCAGTTTTATAAGACTGGCTGATCAAAAACTAACAAAATCCGAACGAAGGCGCGTTCTTAAGTTTTACTCGAGTGACGGAAGAATAAGTCAAAAAAGTTGAAATTTTAACTCGAACATTTCATACATAGGCTTTATATGTCACATAATATTAGTAAAAAGGTAAAATTAATATCAGTGGAGCGTATTAATTATATGTGTAAGCACAGTAATTATTACTGCGGCTGCGTGAAAGGCGATCATCGAACCCACGACCTTGATATTGAACGTGAACGAGGTCCGTTCGCTGTGCAGTTTTTTGAGCACTATGACATGTCAAAAGCGAACTGCAGATGCGGGGCTGGTATTCGGATGATTAAGATCCTGTTGATCGTTGATTCTACTCCTTCTTTTGGGGACGAAGTATTTTTTGGAAAATATTGTTTAGAAACGATCAATTCTATTTATATGTCGGTTACAATATGAAAACAACTTGAAAAAAATTGTCCATAGTCCAGTCAAATAAAGGCGACTCCGTGCAAAAGGTGGTGTAGTTTGATTTTTGGGTACGTTATTCGTACCGGGACCCTATTTAAAAATCCAAGTTTTCGATCTCAACAGACAGCCTATAGCATTGTCACCTCGAAAACCGCAAAACTATCGGCAACGTTTTGATTATTGCGAAACATCTCTTAAACAGTGTGTTTGATGGAAAAAGTTATACTTTCGTAAATTAAACTGGAGTAAATTTTCTACAAAGTCAGTACAGAGCGATTTTCCTACATCATAATTCCTGAGATACGCTTTTTAAAAAATGGAATTTGTTACAAAAAGTGCTGAAAGTAATCGTCGAAGTAATTCATTTTCCTTTTCAGCAGATAATCTGGATGTTTCTCGACTTCATGCCCTGCGAAGTTACTACCGGATACATACACGGTTGGTTAATAAGAAAAATCTCCTGGACTGGGGATGGGGATGTACCTACCTACCACTTTTGGTCTCTCGCCCTACAGAACTGAAAGAGATGCAGCTCCAGTCTTTGCTCAAACGTATCGCCTGTAGCGGCAAATCCGGATGTGGCAATGCATGTGAATGCAAAAATGCAGGCCTCAACTGTCTCTCTTTAGACACAAATTGTATGGGGCAATCAAGTGAAAATTTCGCGGAGGTCATTTTAAATAGTGACAGCAAGGGCTTTTTGAGACCTTGAAAGAAAAAATCTTAACTGAATATAATATACATCCTGAAATGATGTAGAAAAACAAAAACGTAGTTTCTTCACTTTAATAAACACTTCACTTGGCGTTAATTAGGTTCTTTACAGTAATTATTATTAGACTTGTTTAATTACTACATATAGGATGACGTGTTCGGGTGATTCCGGATTAGCCGATGGCCAATGTTTTCATAATGTCAGATACATTGGTACACATATAATGTGGTCAAAGGTGGGCCGTGTGGTATGGGCCGCTTTTAGAATAACACCAACTCATCTCCTCCCGTGGTTGTCGTAAAAGGCGAGTCTAAGGGACAATAAAACCGCTACCACAAGCTCTGAGGAACTACACCACTTCTAAAAGAGTGGACTCGCCAACCTGTTGGAACAGTGTGACGTTTTATGGCTTTGCATCCCGCATGCACAGCAGTGGACGATTGAAGAGCTTATTTATATAAGGTAGGTACAATTGGTGTACCGTATATAAATAAAAAGATGTCACTTCTAAGTTGAAGGAGTCAAGGTGTTTCAAAGAGACAAATTAGGTCTAGATATATAAACATAAGGACGATATAACAATAAACAAGCGTAAACATCGTTAAAGACCAAGGGAAGTTCGCCGGGAAGAAGATAAAGGTTTTAGAAAAATATTGTATCGACTGTTAAACTGAGGACATGTTATCTCAATACATCATCTAACACGTGCCTGGGTCAAGCTAGAAATTATGCAATTTCATTGCATTTTATGTCCATTACATTCTTATTATTGACATAGAGATAATTTAATTATTACGGTCTATTGTTTTGTGCTTCGCTTCATACCAAGAAAAAAACTGTATTATACTCGTAATTCCAACACTTTTTTTAAACTTGTAATTTTACTGTATTAAAGTCAAATTTATTAACTACTACTCCATTAGTAGTACAGTATACGCCTTGCCATAGAGGGTAGTATGGAATATGCAAATGAATCGATGTATATTTACTACGCTCTACTACAAAAACGGTCGTTTCTACCAAAAAATGTATAGAATTATTTTGTAGATAATTTTTAGATCTATAGTTTTTGTAACTAATCTCTATTGACCTCTGAGCCATACAAAGCGAGATTTTCGCGAAAAACTGTATTTCGTGACCTTTGACCTTGAATATAAACGTACACCCGATATATTAATGTCGATTCTTGATAATGTTGTTTAGAACACCATTACAAAGGTGTACTGTGCCAAAATTCAGATAACTGGATTTTTTTTGAGAATGCTTCATTTTTGTTTAAAATGACCGGTTTATCATAGGAACAAAGTGGTAATTAACATAGTATAATTAATGACTGATAATATGAACAAATACGTGCTCAGTGATGTTTGTTTGTCGTTGCAATTAATATCATGTAATTATGTGTAGATATTATCGTTACTTTGTATGTTTATATGCAAGTATAATAGCAATATGTCACGTAGAAGGTAAAAAACAGTAAACACCTGTAATTTAAGAAGTGCATTTGAGTTTGTAATTGTAAATAGAACAACTACTTATAAACTGTCATAAAAACAATTTTAATTTAACAATAATCATTTTTAATTATTTCTCATCATTCAATTATGTATGACCAGAGGTAACTAGAGTTAGGTGGAGACAGCAAAGTATAGAAGGGACTGGGCGATGCCTTTGTCTAATGTGGGGAATATCGTTGTCTATTAAAAAAATATCACCTAAAATGTATTTAAGTCCACTCAAAGAATGCACAAATATAATAATCAAAACATTCATAAAAAAAATAGCGTCCTTGACCTCATTGTCATTAGAAAGTTTTCTTCCCTTTAGCTCCTTTTTTAAATTTAGAAATAAATAAAAGTCGCCGGGGGCCAAGTCTGAACTGTAAGGTGGGTGAACTAGTGATTCGAATCCGTATTTGTGTAGAGAAGTCATTGCTGCTGTTGTGAACTCGCGCGTTGTTGGTCAATTTTCCCCGTCTTTTTTACTTGATGGCTTCCTTTAGTCTCCCTAATATTGAAGCGCAGTACTCTCCAGTAATTGTGATACCGCTTTCTTTATAATCTATTAATAAAATTCCTTCACAATCCCAAAAACAGTAGCCATCAACATTCCGGCCGATTCTGACACCTTAAATTTCTTAGGGGGTTTTTGTGCCATTGCATAGACTCTTGTTTACTCAGGCTCGAAGTGATGGACCCATGTTTCATCTCCAGTCACAATGAGCTCCAAAATCGGGGTAGGTTCGTCGCCACAAAACTCCAAAAACTGCTTAGAAGCGTCGATTCGCTGTTGCCATTGAAGCGGCGCGCGGCGTGAGCATTCTCGGTACCCATCTTGCACTCACTTTTGTCACGCCAAGATGATCGTGTAGGAAAATAGTGGTATCTGATACTCCAACTAGTGCAGATAGCTGTATCTTTTTTAGACAGGCATCTTCCAGTACAAATTTTTCGACTTTTACGATGATGTCTTACGTGATGGCCTCAATCGGCCGTCCAGGGCGGGGATCGTCTTCCATTGACGCTCGGCCATGTTTAAATAGACCATGCCACTTGTAAATCATTGTTTTAGCAAGGCACTGATAAACGGCTACCATTTCACTCATTATAATTTCAGCAGATTTTCCTTACTTGGTCAGGAACTTTATCACAGCACGAAGCTCAATTTGTTGCATAATTGGAATTTTCTTCCGAATTGACTTGTTTATCTGGTGATTACTCGTAAACGAATGACGTTATAGAGTTGAAATGTAATATATATACTTATAATGAGTCCCCAATTAGTATGATACTAAACGAGTAGCGGACTTTTGGTCCTTCCCTCGTATTACAAATCCTTAGGATCTAAAGCAAGGGCGGATTTGCCGAGTAGCTAATTTTCTGTTATTATATTCCGCTGATCAACTATTTAAATTTTGTTTTGATTATAGTCAAATAACACTTTATCTCTATTACGTATGTTATAAGTTATCACTGTATCTGAACCAAACAATAATATAAGAACTTTTAACGTCACTGAAATGAAATATTTCGATATTTACGCTATGTCCAGTTACCGATTTGATAAAAGGAGATACGTCAGATGTTTCATAAACCGTCTGATGGTAAATGACTTCTCAAAATTATCACTGACCGTGCCAATCTATACAAATACTGTAACGATTTCTTTTTGTTATTTTTGTAGGTCATCGTAGAAAATACCAGCCCTATTTTGAAAATACTTTGACCTTTAGGAATGTAAATATGTTTGCTCAGTATACTAGCGGGTCCCTTACTAGCTGAAGACGTACGTAAATCGAATTGCGTGTGCCAGTATTGAATTGGGAGACTAGTTTAGGGACTTCTGAAGGACTAATAATAGTTAATATCTACGTGGGAAACGATTGGAAACAATTTAGACGTATAATAATAAATTTTGCTTTCTTCAATGGCCTTGTGTGTTTGTGTGTGCGGCTGTGTCTCGCAAACATCCGTAATTGATTGACTAACAATACAACAGTATCTCATTACTTCTTGGAAAACAAACCCGGATTGAACTATTTATATCTATATCTTATATCTACTCGCACTTTTTATATTTATTTAGGTACCATATCTGAAATAGATCCGGGTGGTGTGCCTATGTTCTGATCTATCCTAAGAATGAACTTTACTGTGTTAAATATTCTAAGTATTCATAATTGATAACAACAAAATTACTACTAAATGATCAGTTATAGATCTATTGATCTGTCTAACAATATCAATAGTTTTGTAAAACAAAATTTTAGAAATTTTGTTTTTGGTAAAAAAATCGTCAATTTTCGGCAAAAAGTGCTAAATAAAGCATTTAAATATCGGAACATCATTATAATTCAGGTTATTTAAAATATCGAGTATATTTTTTATATTAAAAATAAAATATCCAATTAAAAAAAAATAAGTAAGTACCTACCGTTCATAGTTTGTGAAATATTAAAAAGTAACAGCATAGTTTTTTATTTTAATTTTGAAAACGTCAATGGTAGCTGACCACCGAGATCTCCGTGATATATGATCGTAATATCGATATATATAATATACATATAATAAATATATATATATATATATATATATATATATATATATATATATATATAATATATATATAATATATCGTGATATATAATCGTAACCAGCCCTTTTATCGTCCGCTGGACGAGGACCTCTCCCCTTCAAGCGCATTATCTTGAGCGTAACTTATGGCCTTAAAACGGCACACTCTGACCAAGCAAGTTAGCAAGTCCACTCTTTTAGTGGTGGTGTAGTTCCTCAGGTCTTGTGGCAGCGGTTTTGTTATCACGGGAAGAGATGGGAAGAGATGGGATAGTGCGATTCTAAAGCAGGCCGAATCTCACGGCTCATAATCGCCATAGTAAATTTTAGAGAATAAGTAATCTATGTACCTACATCGAAGTGAAAATTTTCCTAAAAATGGTTTTTCAATATCTGTTAAAAAAACACGACAGGTCACTTCAAGACATCCACTCGTAATAGAAAGATAAATATATAATTTCTACCTTCATTCTGTTATTACTTCGTGCATCGTGTCGTGTTGTTATGTGCATGCAGGTTTTTTGAAATCTTACTGTTTTTGAAAAGAAAAAAAAACGTTATTCGTATTCTGAAAGCTCAGATATTTGCAGATTATTTTCAGGTTGAAAAATATTATCCTTATGAACGTAATATCATTTCATATCGTGATGAGATCATAAATTATTGTTTACTTAATCTAATTCCTAGCGTAACCCAAATCAATGGACGCGACAGGAGGTCTACTGCGAAAGGCTCGTGACGAAACGTCATACGTATCGTTACGAATTACGTGAAAACTTGTAGGAGAACGTAGGCATAGCGCCTGGTTCAATATAGGATTTAAATGATATTTCAAATAATATAACAACGATTAATATCGATTAATTGTGATTAATCGATTAAAAGGTTGCGATGGAAACTGTGGATGTAGAAATTGCCATTGTGGATATTGCCATGGTCAGTCACGCTTAATAACTTATAACAGAAGATACCGATGGCTTTGACATACATATCGATATAAGTACACTCCATATGTTATCTGAAAATCTATTAGAGTAAGAAAATGAAGATGATGAATCGATTTAAATTATCAACAACAGCCCTTTTCCAATCAATAGTCACACTATCGAAAACATGAACAGTAGGTAACATATAATTTATAATAATATAGATTGTGCTTGTTTAATAATTTTGCTTGTTTTTAATAAACATTTTTCATACATAATAATTGTATTGCATTGTAGGTTATTGCGCTTCTGAATTTATATCAGTCTAGCTTAGAATACTGTGTCACATCACTTGGTATGGTGCCTAAGATACAGGCCTTGCCTAGTTTAGGGACCACCAGATCTTGTAAGAAGGATTTATATTAATGTAAATTGTATTTCTGTAATTGCAATAAATAAATTTAACACTATGGATTAGGTTTATTGTGGAAACCATATGTCAGGTGTGGACTACGACACACCTGACTATGACTACGACAAACTACAAACTATGCACTACGACAAAAACGGTGTTCTACAAAAAAAAAACTGATCTATAATTTTGTAATAACGTTCGTTGACCACTGAGCCATACAAAGCGAGATTTTCGCTAACAACTGTATTTCGTGACCTTTGACCTCAGAACACTATTACAAAGGTGTATGTCAAAATTCGGCTAACTGGGATTTTTTGAGAAGATGGAACCTAAAATGACTGGACTATGGATATGCAAATTGTGTTTCGTATTGCAATGGAATGCAACCAGCGGACAGTATCCACTGTCGGACATGGGCCTCCTCATGCCCATTGTCTCGTGTATGAGGGATACAAGTCCTCAAAACGCCACGCCGCGCCGGCCAAGCGAATTGGTGAGTTCGCTCTTTTAGAGGTATAGTTCGTCACGGCTTGTGGAAGCCGTTTTGTTATCCCTCGTTATCCCGCCATACATAATATAGTAAATACAAATATACAGGTCTACTTACTTTTGTATACATTTATATATTCACTTATTTTCGGCGTTGGTTCTAAAATGTTTTGACTGTAGTTAAAACTAAGCTACTCGTATATTATCAATTGGGCTCTGCTGGTACAAACATACTAAAATTTATCTCGGTATAATTAATGTCAAAACAAACTTTAGCTTTTTAATTTACCTTTTTTTATCCAGTGCATGGACCCTCTTGTGCCCCTCTTTTTTATGTTTACGTTTTATGTGGATGGTTTTAAAAAAACAAATATACGCTATTTAAAACCTAGCTAGAAAATTAACGGAATGATAGTTAGTATTCCGTTCTTTTGTCATGGTCGGAGTTTAATCCTATAGTTAAATTTTAATATTATCACTATCTAGAGTAATTTAAATTACAGACAAAACATTGAAAAGACACCAGGGAAGCACAAACAATATACTTATAGATAATTATAATCACGTGTGCCCCATGACCCAAAGAAATACGGAAACTATAAACATAATCAGTAATCACCTTAGCCACGGTACAGTGACTAGACTAGATAATTAGGAAATTCATTTTATGGCATAATGGTAGATAGATAGAATGAATACATTTCGTTAAAACCTTTAGGTTTTAGGTTTAGGGTTTAGGTTTTATTTATAAAAGCTGGTAATTATATCATGTCCTTATACACTTTTAAAAACACAGAATCCTTAATTTTCATTATTACGAGTATACCGTTCAAAACATATAATAATATATACCGTGTATTTATTAATCCTGGCATTTTCCCTCTCGAAGTGGTTCTTCTCCTTCAAGTTCACCATGGTCCTGGCACTTGTAACAGCCATATTGTGAAATTAAAAACAAAACAAGATCACTTTTCGCGCGCTTATCCGGTGCGTTCGGCTCCCCGTGTTTCTCGGTGGGATCGCGTTGAAATTCCAAGTTCAAATGGTTACTAAATAGCGCGCTTCTTTTATATATAAAATGTGCCTGTTACATAGCTTCAGATCGCGCCCCCGCGCTCGCAATAGTCCCTTTCATATCCAATGCTATTGTAAACAATTCGTTTGTATACAAGTGCCCCAGTTCTAGTTTTAATTGCTCTTTGTAAAACTGTTTACATTAGACTTCACGGGATACATTCTGTTTAAAACAATACCTATGGTAAATATGTTTACCATAGGTATAATTACCTATGGTAAACCTGATTAAATCGCTTGAGCTGGGACAGCTTAACTGATAAAAGAAAATTATTTTCTTTTGGGATGTCAACAAATGTCGAAATATAAAAAAAAAACAAAGAGTAAAACTATTTAAAAAGAGGTATTGTGTTTTGTACATCCTACATTAATAGTTTTAGTGAACTAGTACCTACATGTAAAAAATAATCCCAACTAATATTATGCATGGAAAAGTAATTTAACGGTTACAACACTTGGCATGTAATATGTAGATCGTGGGACGAATTAAGTATAATAGTTAAAGGAATTTTTTCAATTCTAATACTATGCAGGTGAAGCCGTGGAGAACTGATGTAATAGCTTTTAGCTTTTCATAGTTTTAACATATAGCTTTTTTATTTGATGACTCGGGACGGCATGTAGATTAAAATTCAACACATATAAAAGATAATATAATGTCTTTTTGTGCATCCCAGCACGAAATAATTGATGACTAATCAGTCTAATCACTATATCAATAATTATCAGACAAAAGATATTACCGTCATGGAGTTATTGTAATTTCAAAAATAAATTTCGTCTCTTTCAATAAAATATTCTCATGAAACTTCAACAAATTTCTCAATCTCTCAACAATTTTTTTTACATAAAATTGTTTTTTGGAATAAAATTCATAATTACAATATATAACTTTTAAACTTTCCCGTTTTATACACATTTTATATTCCAAATCGGGAAGGAACGTTGAGTAGGAATAAAAAGTAAACAAATACCTTTATTAAACGCGTTTAGACCCGATTTAGAATATAAAATGTCAATATCTAGTAAAAGTGTGGATACATAAGTTTCATGCTTATCTTTATCTCTTTGTCTGCTTCCTACTATCTCTTTAACGAGTGGCCAGAGTTTCGTGATTTTTCGTTAGAAAGCGTATTTTCCTGGGAATGTTTTTATATATAAATCATTGTTGTCTAATAGCTTCAACGCTACTTTAACATAACTGTTTTATTTCGATTGTTTCGAGGTGTGGCGTTGTCGTCGCTTGCTCCGCATCAGTTAGATCACAAGGTCACAAATGAAAGTGTTTCTCACATCTTGGACACGTGCTTAGGCATGATAGATACCAACTGCTTGACATTGAGGGAAAGTATCAATTAGTGGAAGAAAATTCATTGATGTGCCGTGACTCATCTTATTAGTGAAAATATCCGTGACGGATATCGACAGCGCAGAACAACTTTTACGCTTGACGAGAGATAATGAATTTAATCTATCAGTCAATGAACATTATAAAACTTTATATTCTCCCAACAAGATGAAGATTTATCTCTAGTTAATGTAACTTCTAGGTGATTATCTTTTGTTTACTTTTTATATCACGTAAATACGATACGTCTCTAAGATGAAGAAATCATTTATTTCATGAGTGACGAATGAAGTTAATTATGATCTCTAGACAGGTTATATGTGCATTTATTTAATAGTTTATAGTGTAAAGTTTATATCCAGTAGTGTCAATTTTGTTATTCTTCTCGTACATAGGTACTTAAGGAATGATTTATTTACGTAATAAAACGGTAGTTTGAGAAGCGGTTGATAATATTGTTTGTGGTTTTTCTAAGATATGCAAAATATTTTTTTTATAGACGAAGGCTACAGACGAGTATATAGTCCACCTGATGGTAAGTGGATACTGTAGCCCATGGACATCCGCGATACATGCCAATATTAGTCCAAAATGACAAAAGTTGGCGGGCACCCGGATGCGCTGTCTACCTTTGGAGATATAGGAATGGATTTGGAGAAAGGGTTGAGAAAATGGGTAGGGATAGGATGGGATTGGAATGGGCTCTGGCATAGTTCACTCACTATCGAAACACGTACGTATATTGGGGAAATAGGATAAGGTACAGTACATTTCTAGGTAGTCAAGGTACTGTGAGAGAGGGCTAACGTGGCCAATAGAGCGAGCCCAGCGGCTGTTGGATTGCACCGTGCACTCTCCCCCCCAAAAACACCTAAGGTTAGGTTATGTTATTTATTGATTTCCAGAAATCTTTCTAGCTAGGGAAATAGTTTTTGTAGATGCACGGCTTCTCCTATGAATCCGTTTGGAAATATCCTCGATCAACATCAGCTTATACAATTATAACGAGTACGGGTCATAACTCATAATTCACTACATGGGTACAGTGCGGATTGGTATCACAAATGACTCATATTTGTTTTAATTTAATTTAACGACCGTTGAGCCCGTGCTTGCTGTGCAATAGGTCTTATCGGTTTAGGTTAATAGGTTTAATTCCCGGTCAGACATTCCCTTCCCTTATTTACTCTAAAGTTTATATGAATATACTTCAGGCTTTATGCCCGAAGAGGTTATGGGGCGAGTCACATCTGTTGTACGGTCAGGTCCCTAAATTTCCAACGGTCGTACCGTACTGTCTCTGATGCTCTCTCTCTTGATTCACTGCTCTTTTTGCCCTATTGCTATTTTTCTTCCTCTTCCTTGGAGCACATAAATGTTCGAGTGGGGACCATGTCCCCCGGTTATATGAACTGATCATAAAAGGTAACTGTCCTTTTGAATTTTTTTATCGATGGGAAATGGTGCAATGTAACCATACAATATTGAGAACACATGAATAGCCCTTTCGAACTATCCTTATGTTCTCTTTTATTCAAATTACCACAGTCCCTGCAACCGCACTGTGGTCTGTGGTGAGTGGTCATCCTAGAGTGCTGTTGAACACGACATTGTACAAATAGGCGGCGGTGGTTCACATCCACGGGACTCGTAGAGTGGCGCACCGGGAACTTGGGTCGATGGAGTTCTTCAAAATAATAACGCTGAGTTGTATCTTCAATGACTTAAGGACTTGCGGTGGTGTGCACAGGAGCGAGACGGGCGATAACGAACGGTTACGTCTTGCCGTACTTTTCTTCCAATTAAAACTTGTTATTCTTGAGGACCACGTTTGCATTCGTAATGATGCTTTTAAGTCAGCGAATTGTAACGATACAGAAATATCTCAATAGATACTTTGGCCATTTGTTCCCTATTAAGTACAACAGTCATAAATAAAACGCGTGTGTCAATATTTGCATTCACAAAGGCGGTGAGAGGGAGCTCCAGCTGCACAATTCTCACGATTGCTCTAATTCTGTGTCTACAACTGCATTTGTTTTATGGTCTTTAAGTTTGTCGTTTAATTAATATTACTTAATTTAACCTGTTATTTGAGATAATAACATATACGTGGTCAAATGTCAGGGTGCGAAAAATTGAGCGTCCTGCGGTTTGGTTAGTTATAATTTTTTCTTTCATTTGTATTGTTAAATAATTTTAGAAAATAATCCAGAATCCGGTAGTTATAAAAATGTACCTCAGACCTCAAGGGTTTATTATAGTCCAGTCCATTATGGGAAGAGCAAAGACAACTGACATAAATCTTAAAGTAATTTATTAACATATAACCATCTTACAACTCGATTGTCCTTTAAGAATACTGTTTCCTTATGTTTATGTTATGACTTTAGAAAGAAACGGTATTTACATCAAGTGAATTATATACTGAATATTCACCGCTAACCGACGATAGCGCAGGAGTATTAATTAATACTTTTCATAAAGGTTCATCAGCGCTGACGCTTCTACCGGTTACGGTATCAAATATCCAGGAGATTATCCAAAATCTTAACATTAAGAAATCTCCTGGAATCGACGGAATACCCAACAAGGTGTTCAAAAGCCTCCCGATCCAACTGATCGCTCTTCTCGTGGCCATCTGCAATGCCGCCATGAAACATCATCTCTTTCCAGCCGCCTGGAAAGAAGCCGTCGTCATCGGCATCCTCAAACCAGGCAAACACCGCTCGGATCCCTACAGTTATAGACCCATTAGCCTATTGAATACAATGGCTAAAATCTATGAAAGAATTCTCCTTTCTCGGCTACTGAGTCATACCAACTCAAAAGGCCTACTTATCCA
Source organism: Sesia apiformis (assembly GCA_914767545.1). Lineage (NCBI taxonomy): Eukaryota > Metazoa > Arthropoda > Insecta > Lepidoptera > Sesiidae > Sesia > Sesia apiformis. The sequence continues at coordinate 6,038,116 of OU611962.1, forward strand.
TGAACAGTTCGGCTTTAGAGCCAACCACTCTGCTGTCCAACAAGTGCATCGAAAAACGGAGCACATACTTTCAGGTCTTAATCAAAAGAAACCTTTCAGAACACTAGCTGTCTTCTTCGACGTACCGAAGGCCTTTGATAAGGTGTGGCACAACGGTTTAATCTATAAACTGTATCAACTGGAGGTGCCCGAAAGTCTCATTCTCATCATTACAGACTATCTTACCAATAGCACCTTTCGCTACAAAGTCAAAGGCACTCTGTCCAGCCCCTGCCCAATGAGAGCTGGAGTCTCCCAGGGCTCCGTTCTAGCACTCACGCCCGGAATAGAGCTTGCCCTCTTCGCGGACGACATCGTCCTCTACGCTGCAGACAGGAACTTACGTATGGTCTCTCTACGCCTCCAACGCGCAGTCACCGCCCTAGGCGAGTGGTTTGTGAGGTGGAGGATAGAGATAAACCCGACGAAAAGTGCAGCCATGTGCTTCCCTTTTCCCAGGGATGGCTGTCGTAATCCTAGGCTCTCCCCTCTCCTGATAACCTTCTTCGGTCAAATCATTCCCCTGGTTAGGAAGACCAAATATCTCGGAGTCACTCTCGCCTCAACCTCCTCATAGGTGGGAGAAGTAAAATGTCATTTAGAAATAAGTTGACATTATACAAAACGCTCGTCCGATCTATAATGTAATGACCTACGCTAGCGTTGTGTTCGCACACGCAGCTCCCTCCAACATCAAAATTCTCCAAACCCTCCAAAATAGATTCGTGCGTAAGGCCGTGGCTGCCCCATGGTACTCACGCAATGTCGACCTCCATAAGGACTTGGAACTTCCCTCCATCGTCAAATACGTGAAAGACACCGCCCGACGTTACTATGACGCGATTCCGCATCATCCTAATCCCCCCATCGTTACCTTTCTCACTTATGTCCCAGATAGGAGTGTCCCTCCCCGCTACCGTCGTCCACGACACATCTTAGACGACCCCGACGACCCAATCACTGCTGCCAATGCGGCTCTTACACCACACACGCAGACTTCACAGACACACAGTCCCCGCCGGCGGAGACGTGGATGTCCCCCTCGATACACCGTTAACACACACAGGCCCTCAGCCAACACTTTTACCAGGTATCAGCACGTGCCTGGCCGCTTCTCACCGACTCGCGATCCCGCGGTATCCCCCTAATGCAACACCCTAAGCCGAGGTCCGTTCCTTCCGCCGGTTTATAGGCGGGGGAGTCCTTAGGCTCGTTGCAACACACCTTTGTTCCTGGTTGAGCGCCTTCTGCGCTCACCTTAAATATAACAAGTCCGGTGACTCTTGAAAGGTCACTAGGGCCACAATAATTTAAACATTCCGAAAAAAAAAAAAAATCTGCGTTGACGTAGCGTATAAAACTCGACGTTCATCGCTTATTTCTACAACACTAGCCTAGCAACGCCACTGTTCATTAGACTGTAAGTAGACTATAAAGCTATTTTGCGTCAAGTTTAGATTGATAAGGCATTGATTCTACATTGAGTGGCTTAAAATTTAGATAAACAACTATACCCGTACATATCTACGGTCTGATTAGCACGAAGTACAATTGGTTTTGATTTATACCTGAACTTACTCCAGCCATGCAAGTTTAAATACAACTCATAATTGATTAATGTTAGAAAGACCGTTAATTGACATAAATATAAACTAGATGAACAAGGCAATAAAATATAGTAAAAGCAACGATACAAAAAGTTTTTTTTTGAAAATCTGACGGTGAATAAATGGGCACTCTATCTTTATTTACTCTATTTAAGCACCGTAATTTGAAGTAGAAACATATGTATGACTTTTGACATATGTATAACAGATGTATAATTAAAATAAAGTAAGTTCATAGACATACTTGTTGGGTTCAGGTATACATAGCTAAAATTGTTAGGTGTTTGAGATTTTCTCTTTCACATCTGATTACGGGACCCCATTTTTTCAAAAATTGGTTATGATTTTTTTAAAATGAATATATTTAACTTATAATAAAAAGCAAGTAGGTAACTGTTATTATTATATCTAATCTGCGCTAAGAGCGATTAATTTTTTAATCTTTCAGGCTGACCACGAAGTATGATCCTTTATGTAGATTCGAAATGGTATTGTGATAAACATAACATAAAAGTTGAAAGTTTTCATTGAGTGTGTTATGCTTGACATGTCCTCTGATTTAGGTTTAAACTCGCTTTAAAGGTTTAAATGGGGTTGAATATAATTAATTTTGTCATACATCCCTCATGTATAAGACAATGTGCACGAGAAGGCCCGTGTCCATCAGTGGATACTAAAAGGGCTGGTTACGACTACAGTTGATGACTGTACTTCTCTAAGTGAGTAAACCTCACTGATACGTGTTAATGTACTGTTCTACGACAAGGATCTGTCTGTACCTATTTTAATGCTAATTTGTATAACGACTACGAAACAATGCCATATCACGTAAGAGAGACAACATTAGAGTTAGAACGAATGAGTATTTTTTCTACTGTAATTAAATTATTTATGTACACAGAATTTATTAGCATTTTAATTTGATGAGGATTGTTTAGATTGTATTACGATAGAATGATATGTATGTTAAATGAAAAATGCATGTAAGATGTATTTTTACTACTATTGCAGCTTTTAAGAATACATCTTCATAAATTAATATACATAATATTGAATTTACGAGTATAACTGAGCTTAGGTATACGTGTTTATCAATCTATGCCAGACGTGTGAAACTGTTTTTGGAAGTATAATGGCTGTGTGAATCTATTTAATTTGCATTTTTTTAAATCAAGTGTGTATGGGATAATTATTAGTCAGTCATTATTATTGCGTTTACTTATTTATATTTTAAAGTTTTGGAAAAAAAAAATGGAATGAAAAAACAACTGATGTGTCATGAGTTGTATTGGTTTAAAATATCTTTATCTTAAAATATGCCCAGACAATTATTTTCATGATAAATGATGAAATAAATATTAATAAAAAATATAAAAACGTAGAATCCATTATTTCATTATAGAAGAAGCTCAATATTTATACGTAGACATAATATATGTTGTGTAAATTTCGGTGATAGGAACTATTGTTTTGTAAGCTACTCTACATACTGACGGCATAACCTCGTTGGATTCCGATCCCGATGCCTTGGCGAAATAATGTCAGCCCTGGTGTTATCACTAGTGTCTGCCAACCACTATAAGGTGTCCTTAAAAAATAAATGTGCACTAGAAGTGCCAGCGTCTTGACTGTAATAAAAATGCAATATAATGTATTCGATATCCCTCTATTTGACAGTCTTGCGCTTCTCCGCTTCTTGTGCCGCTGCGCCAGCGTTTGCTCAGGTTCTGTGGAGATAGTGTCAACATAAGTCGCATCTTATACTACAGGACAATGATGAGACAGTGATAATAACACATCGAATTGCGCACCACTATTCGCCGTTGTGAAGGCCATCAAGTGTGTGTTTTTTAAATTGTGCTCCAACCACAGCTTTAAAAACTTTATTAACATTTTAAGCACACATTATTTTCCAGCCGATAGATAGACAGATAGATAGATATTATTCAGATAGATAGACAAGTAAACGAACCCACAATATAGGTAAGAAGTAAATTCCCTTCTTTCTCCATATATTTATAATTAATAAATTATTTTCGTGAATTATTCCATTCTTATTATGTCAGGTATCTATATTTAAAAATTGAAATTAATGTATTTGCGGCTAACCGCACGTGGTATTCCCTGACTTCGCGAACGTTTAGTTCTTATGACCTCTGTGACGTCCGTTAGATTAATGGAAGTATACTTAATTCACTATACTTTTATAGAATTGTGTCACAAATTGGTCAGATAAATAGTCTTTAATTTATATACGTTAATTTACCACAATAAGATATGTACGAATAACAATTCTGACTAAATGACCAGAGTAATTGCGAATCAATTAGTTATTAAATTTAAGTCGCCGTGCGGTGCGTGCGGACATAAAAGGCGACTAAGGGATAACAAAGCGACTACCACAAGCCTCGACGAACGATACCATCTCTAAAAGAGTGGTAGCTTATTCATAGCAGACTACCTTATGAGTAGGTATAGGTTGACTAGCTGTCGACAGTAAATGTATTCGTCTGTACACATGTATCCAATATGAAATATCTTTCATCGCCATTTGGAGTAAGGAGAGGGTTACCACCCCATTTGATCTCCCTCTGTTAAATAACATCGTGGAGCTACGAATAAGCACAATAGTGAGTAGGGATGTAATTTACGATTACATCTAGTCTGCCATCCCTACGTCACATATATGATCTTTCATTTTCCTAACTCAGCCACTATTGGCGAATTTCGTAAGGGTGTTACGATTAAAGAAAGAAGTGGGCTATGTTTACAAAAAACTTTCAATACTTTCAATATTATTCTTATAAGAAAAAGGGCAGATGGATATACGGCCTCATCTTTGGAAGGGGACGGGGCGGGGGCGGGGGGCGGGGGAGGGGGGTGTGTGATCCTTACCCCTTTATCAAGTTGCCCCTCTCTCTCTCACAGAAGAATATTGTAAAATATATTCCATTTCCCAATTTATCCTATTCCTCCAATATACGTACATACGTGTGGCGATAGTGAGTGAGATATCTCCGAACTCATTCCCATGACCCATCCCATCTTATACTATCCCTCCCAATTTTACCAGTTATTTCTCTAATCCCATTTCTAAATCTCTGGGTTTGCTCTGGGTTAGCTAGGTTAGTTTGGTCGCTAGGTTAGCTAATGTTTGTCATTCTGGACTGATGTTGGAATTTATCACCGAAAAACCTGGTGTTTTCTTTTTACTGTTTTTTTTATTTTTCCATTTGTATCTCAGTGACTGCCCTATTTTTCCTTTCATCCAATATTGTATGCACGGGCGAGCGCAATTAATTCAACTTGCAGGCACAAACACATACACACACGTGTAAGTAGGTACACGTGTGTTTATGGGTGTGTGGTTAAACATGAGTATGTTTAACTTTAACATGAGTATGGAGTATGTATCTTTTATTTACTTTCTTTGCAGAACTTCATTACATTTGATCTATGCAAAACTCATAATTACTCTTATTGTGTTACATTTTAAAATGAAGCTTTGACATGATGTGGTTTTAAAATTAAGTGGTTTTAATTGATAATTCGATTTGATTTGAATATTTTTATTACGTAACCAAAAACAAAATAAAATTCTCATTGAAAATGTGGCACACCAAATTTTTATGGAAATCTTTTTTTTATAAATTGTTTTATTTTTTTTGTTTATTCGGATTTAAGCTTTGAATGGCTCCCCTATTTAAGCTTTAAGCATCCCTCCTGGTGTTGCATATTGATTACTTCTATTTCAAAAAATAAATCTGGATCTAATGGATATTATTGTTTTTACAGACGTTTAGGTTTTTCCATAAGATTTAAGCGTTTCTTTAAAACAAAATCCTTCTTATAATTATGAAATTATGGCGGCCATATAATATCCTGGATGATACCGGGTTTCACGCTAACGAAGCCGTGGGCAGCGGCTATTAATTAATTTTGGTTTCAGATTAGATCCTGATATGACTCTGATATGGAGTATAAAATGTATAATTTTTGGTAATGTATTGGACTATATTTAAATCAAAACTTGTTCTTTTTTAATAATTAATAAATAGATTTAAATTTTACCGCTGGATGATTTTGTTATGAAATTATTTGTTTTTTCTCTTAATTTACAAGGTACCGTAATCGAGTATGACAAAGAAACCGGTCTAGAGCTCATGTGATCGTGATATCATAAATATTAATGAATTAAATTACCAATTAAACCAATAAACATATCGTATTTTTGTAGATAATACTTTAAAATACGACTGGATGGATCGCTTAAGAGTTCAAGTTCAAGATATCTAAGTTCTTGTTTTGCGAGCCCAAAGACGTGTTTAGCTAGCATGAGTCTTGATAACTCGTGTTTTTGATATTTTTATAGTACCTATTATATATTTACAATATTTATGCTATGCCAAAAAATAAAAATCTAAATATAGCATTCGAATAATTCTAACACAAGTAAATATTTGAATTCGAAGTTTTCTGCCACTGTTGCGAAGAATGCAATTTCTTTTCTAATGCGTTTTACTTATGTGAAGAAGTAATGTAGTAATTTGAAGTAATGTGAATAAATGTAGTCTTTCGGTGTCGTACAACGTGACTTCAATTATAACTGTACGAGTTTGTGTGTGTGTATGGTAGATGTGCATTGGAGCCTATTTTCAGTTGACGCAATGTAAGAACGTGCCGTATCTTCCCCTTTTGCTTCGATCCAAGATTTCTCCAATGGTAGTCAACGTATCCAGGGGCGTATCCATCATTCTGGTCTCAAGTTGGCATGTATCGCGGATGTCGCAGGGCGACAGTACCTAGCCCTTATAAAAATACCGTTTTTTCAAAAGAGTCTAGCAAAACACGTCCGTACATTTGGGGAATGTACGGATGTGTGGGTAGTTGTTGGAGTTGTTTGAAAAATTTTCGCGTATTATATGGGAAAAGCACCCGTTAATTGATTAGAGCTGCTATGGTCAAGGCTCAATTGCCAAATGATACTTTCGATGTCGAAGATAGCACCTTGAAGAAAAGAAATGCGCATGTGACTGACCTCAACAACAATCCAGCAACAACTACAGTGAGCGTCCTCAGACGACCTTTCTATTTCATATCTCTATCTACTCTGAATGCATACGATTACATTTCTTTTTTGTTTTTATATAAAAAGTGGCAGACGGGTTGGTAGTCTAAATGATGGTAAGTGGTCAGCGCCGCTTATAGACACCTGCGATACTAGGGGAAAAGCGGGTGGGTGCCAATGGCATATAATCCTATTCACAGTCTTCTTGAAGGGCTAACACAGGTGTAACCGAGTGATAAATCTCAGTAGGCTTCGAGTTTGCGGTATAAAGTGTTTTAAAGATTTTACATTTAATACAATAAAATAAATTTATCACGTAGTATAAACATTATGGCGTGTTGGATAGGTATTAGATCTAGACAAGATATTCAAGGTGTATGTAGGGAATGCAAAGCGGTAATTTGTATAGTATCTGTCGGTTGATTTATCGCCGCTAATAATATAGGAATAATTCTAATACAATCGCTTAACAATGCACTAGATCGTTTAACTTCTTATGACCGCGTAATTATATTAACAGGTGTTGGAGACCGTATTATAAATTCAATCTTTGTATATAAACACTGAGCTTATTAAGCGTTCCAACTATTGCAAGATTTTTTGCGGTTCGTGAACAACTTATCTCAGTTTGCTAAGGTTTATAGTTGGTATTCTAAACTGAAACAATATTATATACTACAACATTGGTTTTGCGGTTGACATTATGTCATTATTTATTTTTTCAATAGGCGGCTGCCTATTGAAAAAAAAATATAATGAGTGCAAAGGGATTTATAGATATTCGAGCGCCTGGTTAGCCGATACCAGTTTTATTTTTTTTAATTTTACTATGCTAATACTTTATGAAGAATAGACGGAAGTAACACGTGACTCGTAGTGTTCATTGCACAGGCCGAGGCCGGCGCGCGCGGTGCGGTTGGGCGACGCGCTTAGAACTAAAAATATACTAGAATTGTACTGTAAATCATGAAAGAACAAAACCTATTGTAAAAACTGCTAGAATAGATTCTACACCCTGGACAATCTATTTTCAGCTTTTGCCCTATTTCAGTGACACGTTGTATTTATACTTTGAAATCTAGATCTGCAGAATCTAGAACTAAAAAATATTATAACATTCGACCTTACGACTGTCTTGTCGGGAAATAATAAGTACCTACCAAGCTGTTGTTTTACAAAAAAAAATAATCAACTGTACCAGCATTGTAAGTATTATAATACACTTCCTAAATCGTATCTAACACAAAACTATCAATCAATTACAATCTACGTATTCTGATATGCTCATGATCTGTATTACTAGACTGATACTAATTAGAGCGAATTATAAGTAATATAGGTACGTTTATAAGTAAAAAAATTATAGAACCCATTCTTACTTATAAACAAAAATAGTGACTATTTTAAGATATTATAATATACTCGTATTTATATCATATGTGATGTCAATGTATTTATATCCAAAAGTACATGAGCAAAAGTATTGGAGCAAATGAGGTTGAATTGCGTAGGCTCATTGCGAAGTACTTTCGCCCTTTAAAAAATAATGAAACTGTAAACCTATTTGTAAATTATTTTCTCTTGTTGTAAAATTGTACTATTAATACTATTATATATTATCATGTACTATTACTATTATTATTCATGTTTTTTTTTTCATATTGTATCTACTATACACATTGTAGTATAATCATATTGTACTACTATAATCATATTGTATTGGTGCAATCTTTTACTATACACAATAAAAAAACATTGGTGTTTAAAGCACTGACGTTCTATTGTTTTTTTTTCTATTGCACTAGACAAGCCAATATAACTGCAATTTGGACAGGATTTTTTTTGTCGCTATAATGAGCTCCAACCTTTATAGTTTGCAACAAAAAACATGAGCCTAGAGACACCCAGAGACACCATTTTAATTACCGGTCAATACCTGATACGATTATAATGAGACACCTCACGCAGAATGAATCAGGAAACAACGTCTCGCAAAAAATCACACTTATTATTACACATCCAGCTGTCGTTGACATACGTCTTATTGACAATGCGATAAAAGTCATAATCCTTTGTGTTGAGTGTATGAGTCAATAGAGTACATATAAAATAACTGTAAGCGTGTATTGAGTAACTGCTATAATTATGTAACATGCGGATATTGAATACGTATTTACATGTTTGGGTTTAAAAAATGAATACTGTTGCTAGGGGCAGTTTTGTCTAGTCGTAGGTAGGTACACTACACCAGTAGTAGGTACACTAGGTACACACCTCACCCACGTGACTACACGTTCCGTGACTAAACCTATTTATATACAGTAGGAACCTACGAGTAAGTATTCAGTTAGTAATTTTTGAAAATATATATTAGGATATTTTTTACTTTGGTATTTCATATCTCTTTTTACGTCCACGGACAGAAGAAACAAATACTTATTTGACTATTTTTGGACAACCGTATAATTAAATAATTTAATATGTTACAAATCCATTCGTCAAATTAAATATCTTGAAAAATGAGTTAAGAGGTATCAGTTAGAATAGAATCTGGACACTACTATTTTAATGACGGCTCTCGTCAGCAATACTTTGCCGGATAATGCTATTACAATTACGTGTTGCACTAGGAACCGTTCAGATTTATTTTATTTAATCTATTAAAATTTGAGTTTGGTCTATGATCTATGAGTTAATAAGTCTATGAGTTATTAAGTCGAATAAATAAATCTAGAAAAGAACTCTACTGAAGGTGCAAAGGAATTTGTATAGGAATACCTACATCATATTATGACATATCATATACTCGTATTTCTATAAATTCGGTTCCTGTTTCCTTCCTTCTATACCGGGCAATACCGGCCTCTGGTATTTTCATTCAATTCAAATAATGTATTATTATTGGACCTTAATTATGAGGGTCTAGTAAAGTGGTCGGTGATCGACGATTTCACACAAATCTCTTTTCCATCCAGTCTTGGCTGACCTCATATCAATGACCGAAGTTCTTCCTACCTGTGGCTTGAGGGTTTAATTACATATATTTAATTTATTGGCAATGGGACTGTGCGTCAGCGTGTGCTGGTCACACACTGAACGAGCCTGGTATTCAGGACAGCCCCTTAATCTAAATGCCTCACATTCTCACTTATACTTCTCATCTACTAACAGAAGTTAGTAAATTTCTCTACTTATAGAAGTTACAGAAGGAGACAGTAAAGAAAACTGTAGAGTAGATTGAAATTATTCGAAGAAGTAAGGAAGTTATGGTGGTTTGGATAGCAGTCTAAACTATCCAAACTAGATTTACTAGATAAGTAGGTACTTTCGTGTTCTAATTAACATTGGTCTGTCTACACGAAGCTCACTGACCGTGACTCTACCTGCTTTCTCAAGACGCTGAGTCATCATTTTGATCAGATTAGCGTCCTGTTTTTGAAGGCGAATTTTAATAGTGATAAATTGTTCTACGTTTTCAATGGACGCATAACATTATAGTGAAAAGGTAACACCCATTGTCCTTAACCATGATCTGTCATTCAGTCAGTCATCCGGAACTGTTATTAAACATTTTGACAAGATTTAAATAATGCATTTACTCCGATGACTTTGTTTACATTTTAAGTTGGTTTTGCAAGTCCGACACACAGTTGTGTTTATAAATCAGTCGTTAAACCATACATTGGATATTTAATCGAAGTATAAGGAAGCGCTGCCTAATTAAAGTAGGATTTCAAACTCACAAAATAAAATAGTACAGTTTATTTAATTTTGACTATTTTTTATCTTCTACGCCAAAAATATATAAGTTCTTTAACATCGCTCAGTAAACGTATAGAGAGGGAGAATGTACATTGGGGTGGGTGGTCTGTGGTACCTACCTTGCAATCCCACAGCTGCCGCGCTGGGCGCATTCGACTGGCGTCGTTACCCCTCCCACAGAAGTACTACATACAATAGGATCTCACAGTAGAATTTACTATATTCCCCTATCCTATTCCACTAATGTATAGGTATACGTGTTTTGGTAGTGAGTAAAATATGTCAGAGCCCATTTGCCACCCCATCCCATCCTAACCGATGTGATATTATACGGTCTTATCACATCGAATGAAGAGTTTCATGGAATAAATGTGGCTCTTCATATACTCTTTAGTCGCCATCTCTCTTAGGCGAATCGAGAGGTATAACGGGATGCGGGAAACCCTCGCCCCGTTTTATTTCCTAATCTCCTTTAGGTTTCGAAAGGTAGGCAGCGCGTACGTCGCCTTCTTTCTGTAAAAAAGATACAGGCTGTAACCAAATCTTTCCCGAAGAGTAAAACCTTGAATTCTAATACATATTTAATTTCATAAGTTATTGCAAGGAATTTAATGTTTGTTGCGTTCATTGCGTTAAATCAATTATGTAGTGTTATTTTGTGTAAAATAGACAGATAACTGTAAAGAAACATTAAATGCAATGTACATAAAATAATAATAAATTTTCCAAGTTGAACTACCTACTGAATAATAACGCAGATTTACAAACATGAATTTTGTGTTAGTGACTAGCTGACTTGATCTGAAGCTGGCACTTGCGAAATTTCTAAGTGCTAGGTCTATCTACGAGTATATTTGTTTTTGGGCTATCATGGGAACATTCAGTCCGATTTTGTTGTAATCTCGTATATTTTTTAAAGAACCTATATTTTTTGAATAAAAAGAATTAGGCAGACGAGCAGACAGTCGAGCTGGTGGTAAGTGCATACTGTCTCCCATGGACATCTGCGATAGATGCCAATTTCAGTCCAGAACGACAAACGTTAGTACGTTCCTTTATGCTGTCGTGTTACCCTAGTACATCTAATTAAAAGAGGGTAATCAACTTCTACTAGAGTGGAAAGAGGTAAGGTTTGTTTCAATAGCTCTTTATAATTTAAAGAAAACCTATTACAAAATTAAAGAGGAAAACTAGTACGATACTTAGAGTCTGTAAATATCTGTTACCAAAATCACTAGCACTAAAAACTCACGGACGATGTAGGAGAGGCGGCGCTTAGCAGGGCGCACGCCCAGAGTGATGCAGAGCGGGCACTGCCGCCGACTGGAAACAGCGGTCGGACGGGGCGATGGCGGCCTGGCGCAAGAAGCGGCGCCCAGGTAGAGCACCAGCGCCCAAAGAGCGACGGACCAGAGCTGCGGCGGCCGGCGAGAGTAGTGGCCCAGATGTGATGGTCAGGATAGCTCAGTCCCCCGGAACAGGCGTGTGACTTTTTATAAAACTGGTCGCTCTCCAAACAAAAACTATCTGTGCAGCGCCTTAGATTTTTCACTCTTGTTTTTCTTTGACAGAATTCTTGGATTTCCCATTTTTTGAATTTCATATTTTTATCATCTCGTAGTTTCCAGTCAGTGCTATTCTTCGTGTAGATGGGTAATTTGTTACAGACGTTATAAATATTGAATCAGAATACAGATATCAAAATACATAGTAAAAATACAGAGTACGAAATTGAGCTATTGCAACAAATGTTACAATGCGCTGCATACATTTAGAAATTTAGGAATGGATTTGGAGAAAAGGTCGGAAAAATAATGTGGGATAATTTAGGATGGGAATGGGCTCTGATATATCTCACTTATTACCGAAACACGTAGGGAATGAGATCAAGGGGGAAATGCAATAAATTTAACGGTAGTCTTCTATGAGAGAGGGATAACTTGACCAGTCGAGTCTGCCCGGTAATTACAAAGATATGATGATCTTGTCAGATAAGCTACTTTCATATTCAAAATGGCCGGTCATATTCAAGGCTGGTATTATAATAAAACGATTGAAAATACAATAAATACTAAATTATAATGTACCAATGCAAAGTCCAGACTTCCCCTCGCAATCACGACCGTGATTTCGGGCCATAATCAGCCACGCGGGCTCAATGCGAACCGGTGGATATTATACAATGTTTCATTTTAATTCTCAGGCACGCGCCTTTCTTCCTGATGTTTTCCTTTACCGCCAACCAAGTGATAATTAAAAAATATCCATAGTACTTAAGTAGGAAGTCAATGGTGTGTGGCGGGGTTCGAATTCACGACCCCACAAACCTAAGTCGAGAATAAATACCCCCGAGCTATTATTTAACATTCAATGTTTGTCGCGATTCATCACCGACACCTGATAAACGCTTATCTAAATGGCATCTCAATGTTCTTATAACTGACTAAGTTGCATCCATAATGCAACAGTTTAGTTGACGGTATGATTTATGGATTTGGAGCTCTATTTAACTTCTACAATGTTAGCAGTGTATTATATAAGGTGATTTTAGAACCTCATTAAATTATACAGGTGTAAGGTTATTAAAAGTATAACGATTTATGCCTCATTACTTACTGTTTTCATTAAACTGTATTGGTACCTTAAGACGGAATTTCCAAATCATAAGTTGCTTCTAAAGAGTTTATTCCTTTTTAATAAAAAAAATGCAACAGACGATGATAATCTGTATGATAATAATAGTTTAGCCCATGATCATTTAAGTTATTATATTTATACTTCTCATCGCACCTTTCAACCCAACCCTTTCTCCAAATCCGTTTTATCTCCAAAGGTAGGCGACGCATCCCGGGTGTGCCAACGTGTGTCATTCTGGACTGATGTTGGCATGTATCGCGGATGTCTGTAGACGACAGTATTCACTTACCATCAGGTGGACTGTATGCTCGTCTGTTGCCTTTTTCCATAAAAAAACCTACCATTGTATCTCTCCATATTACCAAAAGGTTAAGCTGGCTTGTTGTACAGTAAAGTACAATAAAGTTTGTTAAATACTTAGATCAAATCAAAGGAGGAAGATACGTTGCTCACTTACCGCGCGTAGTCCTACAAAATAGAGTCCAATGGATCTGTTATATTTAGTCACCGATAGAACAGCGACTTGTTGCACGTGATACGCTCACACGGTGAACACAGTTTTGTAGTGAAAAATACATTTAAAAATGCTTTCCTGTGCATTTATTCCGTGCACAAATCACTCAAGGAACAAAAACAAGGCACATGGAATCTCTTTTCACGCCTAAGTAGGTACCTACACCAAAAAGTAATAATTGTAGAAGTTTTTTTAAAATTATAAATTTACATTCGGCCATAAATGAGTGAGCGAGATAAAACTATACGACCGGGAAGTATTGCTTGTCTCGCTAGTGCTACTGTCCAAGCTCATCGCTCTATCTCTGTCTTTCGGTATCGTACAACGTGACTTCAATTATAGCTGCACGAGTTTATGTGTATGTAGTTGTGCATTCGACCCTATTTTCAGTTGACGCAATCTTCCGTACCGTATCTTCCACTTTTGCTTTGATGTATGGTTAAATAAAACATTTTTTTCAAAAAAGAACAATTCTGTGTAATTCCTAATGAGCGCGTGTAGTTCCTGGGGTATGTGTAGAATGCTAAAAAGTTACTTCTACCAACGCAGATAATAACTGTCCCCTCAGTAATTAACATTTAGAAAATGAATTGGAAGAGTGGTTTGGGTAATGAGATGAAGAAAGGAAAACAAGGAAAGGGGCCTTATCTCACCTCTATTTCGTTGTCGAAGTATGTTGTTACATTTAAGCTAGTTTTCTGTGAGGGTGTTTAACTAGGCCAGTGGAATGCAGATGGGAAGAAGAATCGTGTTTTCTATTTATTTAGTCTATGCTAATATTATAAAGTGAGACTGTGGATTTGTCCATTATTTTGGTTTTAAGTATGAAATAAACTCAAGAACTGCTAAATCTATTCTGAAATTGCATTCACTTGTAGCGAGTAAAACTTGTTTTTTTTATATAATAGATAGCAGACGAGCCAGCAGGGCGGGCACACGTGGTAAGTGATCAACGCCGTCCATTTTTCTAAAGCTTGGATTTTCTAAATGTTTAGTTTCCCATTATGCCACTTGAGGGAAGCCAGGGCGGATTGTGATTAAAATATAAAGGATTAAGAATAGATTCGTAGTATATTTTAATCCTACGTAGGTATCCTATTATCTCCCTTCACCTTGTATGTTAATTATTATCAAGAAACAATAGCACTATATTTACGATGAACATAATATATTTAGACTCAAGGTGCCTACTAACAGTACCGTTAAATTAATACCATAACTGTCAGTAATAAATAATTAATGTAAGTAGTAACATTTAATATTTGAATGACAGTAATTGAACAGGTGCAGTCAACTCCTGTACCCACTTTAAATGTGGTTCGATGAGTGATAATCTAATTAATTTTATCTTTCGACACATGCCTTGTCTTATTAATTGCTTTGCCAGTTCAGTGAAATATTAATGAAAATGAAAATTAATTAATAGAGGATCAAACAGTGATTACATTTTGAATTACTATTTGTGAGGTCCGTAACTAGTCCTCTCACCTATTGTCCACTGGCGTACAAGGGCCTGCTCATGCGTATGATGGGTTTATGTACTTAAAACGCTACGTATGCTAAGCGGGTTGGCGAGTCCACTCCTATAGAGGTGGTGTAGTGGTAACGGCTTTATTATTCCTTAGTCGCCTTATACGACACCCAAGGAAAACGAAGGAGTACTGTTATATCATTAATCGAAGTCTGTAAAACGTCACCACCCACGATCTTCCGCCCTTCTGATCCAGCAACTACCTACGACGAACTTCTTAAAGCGGTCGGTCCACTAGGCCACGTTGCGTGTTTCGCACTACGCTTTTCGGTACATGGTCATCATACTTTTAATGACAATAATTAATTCTATTGACAAAGTTATTGGGTTGTTACTTCTAGAAGTTTCGTTTTCGTTGTTAAAAGAGAACAATAGTAATAATGAAACAGATAAATAAAAAGGGTTTCATGGTTTCATATCGAGAATCTGCATTACTATAACATTCTTTTGTCAGTATCATATCATGACAACAAGGAATCTTTACATACATGGTTACAAAAGTTATCACTACGGTTATTTTTTAACGAAAATTGAATAGATGGATGTGCAGTCCCAACCATCCATCCTGACGCACACGTCCATGTGGTGAGCGACTACTGCTGACCATGAACACTTGTAGCACCAGAGCGAATGCGGGTGAGCTGTCGATCTAGTAAAACTCTATTCACAGCTTTCTTAAAGAATGGGGTTTTAGCACAGCAGAAAGAGTTCAGGGGGTAGTTTGTTGTATAACTTACGGGTTCTAGGTATAAAGCGGCTTGTGGACCACCTTGTCGAAGAAGTGTAAGTAGGTACTGTACTTCGAAGACGAAACCTGAAGTACGCATTAGACTGACAAATGGGTCTTCAGAACATCTTCTGTTGTACGGACGATACAATATGCAGAGAAATGCAACACCCTTTCGGAAATTCGGACGCTGAGAGGTTTTTAGACCGTCTGGTAACACATATTTTGATTACATAGCACTACATATTTACTCGTAACTTGAAGAGAGCATGCAAACTCCATGTAAATGTTATTAGAAAGACATGTGGAATGTTGAGCGCATGTCTGTAAATTAGCTTTTATTACTCATATAAAGAAAAATGATCAACTTTTTATTGTAGACATGTTATATATACAGATATCACCTGATATACTTTGTATCTATAAATACTTATGCACAAATTAAACTTTTTGCAATCACTTTTGATATAAATCGTTTTTGTCACTTGATTGATGTTTAATTGGCGAAAAAAATGATCTGACTACTATAGTGTCCTTCAAATGTCATTCATTATAAACTTGGATAAACTTTATAAAGTTCGAGCATTTCGATTTCCTTATAATTTTATGTTATGTAACACCCGAATGTATTTATTGTCGACCCTCATTCTTGAGCTTATGCGTTCGAATCCTCGGTATGCACAATGTGCATTTACCAGCAGATGGGCTATCTGTTGGCCTACCTCTTTCTTTCTAGGACTTACGGTGTCGGGGGTCCAAAGACATATACAAAGAAGAAAAATCTGTACAAACACTTAGTTTGTCCAAATAGAAATCGAATCCGAGACCATTTGAACGGCAGGCAGGGGGGGGGGGGGGCATTGTCAACTAATGGACCGTTTAAAATAAAAAGGTAAGTACAGTTTCAGGAGATATATTGGTACATCGTGAATGGGAGATGTGTTAATTTTATAGCGTTACTCGTTTTACCAAACATCAACCTAATCAACTCTTTTAGTCTATTTTTATACTTTAAACTGGTCTTAAACGGTATATACCTATATTATTAGTTAAAGCCAAAACTTTAAGTATAATAATTTATTATACTTAAAGTTTTGGCTTTAATTTCTAATTTAATCGAAATTTTTGTTTATGCATAATGTATGCGGTCGAGCATTGTCGTGATGGAAACAGTCAGTTTTCTATTCATTAATTCTGGGCGTTTTTCTTTATGTGCTTGTTTCAATTTAACTAATTGCTGACAGTAGACATCAGAATGAATCGTTTGGTCACATGGCAAAAGCTCGTAATACACAATGACTTTCCAGTCCCATCATACTCATAACATGACTTTGTTCGGAGTGAGGCCTGGCTTTGGGACTATTTGTGATGGCTCACCTTGCTTAGACCAAGATTGTTTTCGAACATTGTTATCGTAGGTGATCCACTTCTCATCGTCTGTTAACAATCTCTTCAGAAATGGATCGATTTCATTTTGATTTAGCAATATCTCGCATATGGAAAATCTATTCACCAAGTTTCTGTCATTTAAATCATGCGGCACCCAAACATCTAGCTTTTTTACAAAATTCAGTTTATGCAGGTGATCCAAAACTGTTGAGTGGTGAATTTCCACTTGAAATCAAGAAACACCCAAATTTCAATAGAGAAGATGCTTGGCAAGTACCACCGGCTTGGGATCCAGTCATTAAATTAATTAAATCCCAAGGCCAACGCAATACTGCAAGACCTCTGGACACCGTGAGTGAATACTGCGTGCATAGGGAATGTTATGATTAAAAAAATCCAGACGGTAGTTCAAAAAATTTCAGACGGTAGTCCAAATAATTTCTTAATAACTCAAGTGACAAATAAAATCAATTAGTCACCCCGTGACCACGTCCACTGCAAAGTGTTCGAAACGTCGGGATATAAATAATGTCAAATATACGCGATTTAAACTGCAACATCATTCATATCAAAATTACCAGACTTGAATTGATTGAACCATTTTTTTGCAGTAGTTTTAAATAAAATATCGTCTCCTTAAACACCACAAATCTCTTAGCGAGCAATAGAAGAAGTATGCATACAATTTAAAAAAAAATGGAAACATCAAATTTTCTCTTCATTAACTTACAATTTAAAATTGTTAAAAAACATGAAAAGATAAAGTTTTTAATTTGTAATTACAATTTACCGCCATTACAAAAAGTCAGCTGTCAAACAGTATTTCACTTTCCCGCCAGTGAACAGTATTGCCGGAAATATAGCACGCTAAAGTCATATGTTCAAAAAGGTCGCGAACTTTTCCGACTACCTATTACTATAAAGAAAAACGGTGAGTTTGTTTGTTTGTATTACAGATAGGTAAACATTTTTCTCTATCCCAAGGTTGCCTGCAAGAGATCGCCTTAGCGATAAGGTCGCCTATTGTATTCTGTCATTTATTATTTGTGCACATGTAATAACTATTTGTATGCAATAAAGAGTATTTATTATTATTATTATTAACCCACAAATAACAACGGGGAAAATTTTACAAATTATTCAACCTCAGGGAAGCTAATCAAATGTAGGTATGCATAGTTTGGCTTCTTTTCGTGTCTAGGTACATCTGGACAAATGCTACGAGTATGTTTAGTTTCCCTATGAAACAGCAATATTTGTAAATCAGTTGTAAGTTTCCAAAAAAGTCGAGCCTATTATCGTACTGTATAAATTATTAAGGTTGGCCACGCGTGATCTGCGGCTCTTTATGACGATATGACGACGATCGTCGTCGACTATCGATTTATGACGATAAGGCTTTCTTTATGAAGATGACTCTATATCTAGATAATGCAGGGAAAAAATCAAATTGACGGTTCACCACATCTAACACTGAGCTTTCTGGTCTGTGGTTTCTGTTCAAGGACTCGTCTACCCATCGATTAATTTATCGATCCTATGACAAAAATGGCAGACCCATTGCCATAATTCTGTGAGTTATGTTAACTTAGTTTAGTTCGTTGTCGAATTTCTTCATTCTAATTTTTTTACGCGAGATGTAGAAGGTTAGCGCCAACTACGGGCAAGCAGCGACGTGACGGACAACTTGCGTTATCTATAACTCTATATTTGATGTCAGAGCCATTGTCCATATCATACCGTACATCGAGTGGAGAGTATAATGATATAAGAGAGCTCATTTCATTAATTTTCCTACTTGATATATCTTATTCATTACCGAAACGTAAGTACATACGCACGTAAGAATATCTTACGCCAGTCACTTCTGTGAATATCTTCTGTGAGAATCACTGAATGTGAAAATTTATTTAGTTTAGCTTGAAGTTTAAGTAAATAGGTTCCGATATTTTTTTATGTATAATTGCGCTCCACTAATAGCAACATTTGCAAATATAATTCACCCGCCTGGCAACATGAATTGTACAACCTGGCAATTAAGCTTAATTGCGGTGAGTAAATAAGTATCTATACCTGGTCTAGCCATAAATGTTGTGACAAAGAAAACATTGATATTTTTTTCTTACATATTCATTTTATTAGAGGATATTTGTGTTATTTTAAAAATATAACGTTTATTCGAAATGGTCACCATTTGCTTTTATACAATCTTTCAAACGTTGCGGCCAGTTCGATTGAAACATGCACCCTTGCCACGGGAAAATTGGCACCCTTATGGAATGTTTTAGGAATTCAGTATTGTCATGGTGTTTACAACATGCCATGCTCTCTAAAACACATCATAAATCATAATCGAGCGGATTGAGAGCGCGACTTGATGACGGCCAGTCATCAGCTCTAATGAAGTCGGAAATATTACTTTCTAGCCACGCCTGTGTTGATCTTGGTTATGGAAAGGGGGTGGAAAGGCTTTACGAGCTTCTCAAGAAGTATCTTGATACACTTGAGAGGACATTTTAATACCTTTTTCACAAAAATATGGTCAGTCACTCCTTGATAGTTAACACCCCACCAAACCATCACTCAAGCCGGGTAGTGGCTACATTGTGCCCGATTGACCAGCTTCTCTACAGTAATTGAGTATATACTCGATCATTCTGCGTGTTAAAATGTCCTCAATGGTGAACATTTTCGCGTCCGTAAACAAGATTTGTCCGTATTGCCAAAGAATTTATAGGTATTGATTTGTTAACCGTATTTTTCGTTAAATTATCAGTTAAGAAATAACAAATTTGTAAGCAGAGCTCCTGAATTATCTTTTGAAGTGTGATACTTAGTTCTTGGTGCTATATTCATCTCTCTTGATAAAATCTTTTACTTAAGGACGAGATTTCTTAGGATTCTATCCTTCACAGCTTTAATCGTGTGTTTAGTACGCATAGTGCGTGGACGATCAGACCTTTTTCTGTCACAAACAGAGGACGTTTCAATGTACCTACGAATAGCCCGGTACACAAACATTCGGGTAATACCAAGCGGATGGAGAGTTTTAAAAATTGTATTTGGCTTCATGCCTACTTTGTCACCTCTGGTTTCTACAACCGCACAGAAGTGCGGTCCATCTGCATTTCCTCGATACGGAGTTGTCGCGTACTGTTCGGTCCAAAAATCATTTTATACCGCGAACCCGTAGGCTGTGGGAACGAACTGCCTCAAGAGGTTTTTCCATTAAGCTACGATATGGGGTTCTTCAAGAAAGCTGTGAATGGGATTTTGCAAGGTCGGCAGCGCACCCGCATGCCCCTTGGTGTTGCAGGTGTCCATGGGCGGCGGTAACACATCACGGGTTCCACGTGATGGTAAGTCCGCCCACTTCTCTATAAAAAAAACTACCTCCTGTTCGTCGATAATGTACAAAGAGCAGTTTATATAACAAGTATTTACTTGTTAGATATATACTTAACTAAAAAGCTGAAAACAAGAAGACACAATTAAAAATTTTGATAAAACCTTTTGGGGTTTTTTAACAGTCGGCGGTTAAAAAGCCTAATTAACTTAGAAACGCTTAAAATGAAAATCTCGTTTCTTTTACATTCGATAAACCTTCGTTACGCGTGATGACGGTGATAGGTTGTATTAAACTACTGCAGATTGTCATCAAGATTACTGACTGGTTTACGTTTTAATTGGGTTTTTGAAAAAAAAAATTATCAATTTTTTTTATTTATTTTAAAACTTTATCATAAATTATATTAATAATCGATGCGAAATACTCTTAAAAAATGTTTATTTAATTTATTATAAACAATTTAAAATTGATAAAATTTTAAAAAGAATCACGTGACTACAAACGCGCTACGATTGGTCGCCATGTTTGTGACGTCATAATGTTAAAAGGATTTCTCGATAGTACAGTATCACAGGCTTCTACATGTAAATTGACGACAAATATCCGACATTTAGTTTAAAAAATTATTTATATTAACTACTTTTATTTAGTTATGTGTGATAAAGGATTTATAAAGGCTAATTCCGATAATATACCTGATGTGGATATATTTATGATAACAGATTTTCTTAAAAATGATATTCGGTTTAATTCAGCTGAAGTTCGAGGTGCTAAAGCATCTAGGTAAGTTTATAAAAAAATAATATTGTAAATTAAAATATTAAATGATTTATTCGTCATTAAATATAATTAATTTTTATTTATCGAATGCTATTTATTTCATTTATACGTTTACATAAATATTTTTTAATTACTATATTAATATAAAATACTTACATCAAAATCATCTTCACAACAAAAAAAAATTGATGTTGTTTTGGAATTAGGTCGTCGCACTGCTTGGGACCATTTATTTCGACGTTTAACATTTTGTGGAACATTTAAAAACATTTTTTCAGGAGTTGTTTTTGTAGTATTCGTACATAATGGTACGAAGCAAGCACGATAACTTTTAAGGTTAGACATTTTCGATATATTTATTAATATATTGACGATAATAACAAGATTTAATCGATTAATAGTCAAAATACTGTATCAGCTGTGTGCTACAATGAGTAGAAATTAACATTGTGACGTCACACGCGCTCGGGTTTGTTCGGGAACTGTCCGCGTGTTTTCGGTACTGGATTCAAAAATTTATTTGTAATTAAATATAACTTTTTAATTAAAGCGAAAAAAAAAACTAAAAATAGTTTTGTTATAAAATGTGTATATGATCTTTCCTTTAATGATAAAAAAAAATTTTTTTCAAAAACCCAATTTTGACCTTTACAAAGGTAGTTAAGTAGTTAGGTTTTATAACAGTAGGGGATTACCAAAAAAAAAAATTCATTATTTTGTTCAGGTTAGGAATTTACTATTCAAATAATTTACAATACAATGAAGTAACAATCAAACATTAGATTAAATTTATTTTAGATTATTTTAATTTTTTAATGTTTAAGTGTATGTTTCAATTTGTTATATACGTGGAAATCCAATAAACTCCGTAGTCAACTGGCCTTTTCATTCCAACGTATTGTTTACGAAACGTCAGTGACGCCGTTCTTCACTCGTGTGGTCTCGTGCGAATCAATTGAATCGGGTACCGGATTGAAGGTACCGCCAATGAAATTGAAGGACTAGAGCAATCGCACAGCTTTATCAAAAAAAGCTGTGGTAATAGCATCTTTCTGTAGAGGTCAGAGTTCAGCAGAGGTCAGCCAGCTAGAGATGCGCATCTTTACATAAACGATAAAGATCATTTAAAAGATTATCTGTTAAAATATGTATGCTTACGTCAGAAAAACCTCAATGCTCCAAATCCTGTTTGAAACACAAATAGGGATTACCCGTTTATATTTTGTCAGTGACACTGATAATAGCTTCGTTGGCGGTAAGGATTCAGAACTGATTCGGAACTATACGCATGCGCAGTTCAAATAATGCCGTTCGCGGAACACACAGTTCAGAATTTCTAGTTACAGTTCTGTGTTCGCGGAACCGTCGAACTCGATTCAGGATCGGTTCAGAATCAGTTCTATCAGTTCTATAACTTTGGCAAGAATCCGTAGTTCCAGACATGCGCAGTTTTTACCTAACGACATTTGACATACATGCTGCGGCTATATTCAGTTGGTTAGAAACTAATAAACTGGTTAAATAGTTAAATAAAATATAAATTTTATTAATTTATTAAGGGTTAAATAAAATATGGTTAGTTTTGTTTGTTGTTTATATAAGTTTATATAATACTCTAATAAGAGTAATCTGTTTTGGTGGGTCCACTTAAATACTTGCCAACTTAGGGGTTTTCCCCCCAAATTTAGGGGGTAAATAAGTGGGATGGGTTTTTTTTAGGGGTTTTATATTTTTAGGGGTATTTTTAGGGATTTTTTGACTCTTCATATATTTTTTTGAATATATATTTTTCATATATTATGTGTGAAAGTATAGGCCCTGGGACAATCCAAACTATAATAGCTAATCATATTTATTTGTTGACCTAGCGACTTAACGACATCTAGTACAAATATATTACAACTACTCTGTGGTGACTGGTGGTTATTGTGCCTATGCTTACTGGAAATACATATGTACGTTGATTATTGTTTACTTGTTTAATTCGATTTTGTTGTTGTACTGCTGTGCCGGCAAGCAATTTGTTAATGATGCCTAAAGAAACTAAAAATAAAAAAATGTACAGTCAGAAGTACACGTAGATTTGGGAAACAGATCCAGATTTAAAAGATAAAGAAATTTCATTGCATTTTTGTAATTTATATTTTTTCTTTTATTACATATTTTTTTTAGGGGGATTTCTAAGTAATTGGGGCGATTTTGACTTAAGCTTTAGGGATAAATATTTTTGAGAGTTGGTAACACTGCCGATGACAGTAGATCGTACGCAGTTTGGTTCCGAAATCGTTCGCGGAAATAAAAATCACGAATCGGTTTATAACCGAGCATGCGCTCTACTACGATTCCAAATTAGTTCAGTACTAGTCCAGAATCAGTTCCGAATCCTTACCGCGAACAAAGCTATTGACACTGTTCGCAAACGGATATTAATTTAGTACGGGCGGAATTCATTTATTAGACCCTGATAACTACAATCGTGAGTTGTATGATTGTGTTGTATTGATTTTATGCAGTATTTATTATGTAGGTACGGCATAACAGCTAATGATATATTTTAGCGTTCAAATTTTAAATACAAAACGAATTTTCCTTTGTTTTCAAAATTCTAATATTTTTTTACTACTTGACTGCATAAACTGTACTGCCTTTTCCAATTTACCCTACTCTTCAATGTACGTACTACGTTTTTCGGTAGTAAGATATGCCAGAGTCCATGGTCATCCCATCCCATTCCTTCCATATGAGGGCGTGCCAACGTTTGGCATTCTGGGCTGATGTTGGCATGTATCGTGGATGTCCTTGGGCGACAGTAACCACTTATCATCAGGTGGACTGTATGCTCGTCTGTCGACTTCGTCCATAAAAAAAAGAAAAAAAACTTAATTCATTTTCCTTACAATATTTATTATACTGATTAGTTTTGTCTTTTATGGAATTTATGATAGTAATGAATGACTGCAAATTCTTTATTGCATTCCTGTTTTAACAACTACTAATTACATTTAACATAAGTTATGCACAAGCAATAAGCAGCTTCATCGTTAAAAGCGATCTCTTCCGGTCAACCTATATAAGTATATACTAGGTATAGGTACCAGCCTATATAAATTATAATAAATCTTATATATTATACTTATCGGTTGTGTTCTGAAACGAGTGATGAAAAATGATTTCACAC
This sequence comes from Sesia apiformis, assembly GCA_914767545.1. Classification (NCBI taxonomy): domain Eukaryota; kingdom Metazoa; phylum Arthropoda; class Insecta; order Lepidoptera; family Sesiidae; genus Sesia; species Sesia apiformis. The sequence continues at coordinate 6,062,697 of OU611962.1, forward strand.
AGTTGATGTCTATGTTTTTTTTTTATATCTACTTATTAAAAAACTACTTAACGGTGCCCGTGACTTCATTCACGTGGAAACTTTAGTGTGATTCCCGTGGGAACTCTTATAACGGGTTGGAATAAAAAGTACCCTAAATTGCCCGGTACCTAAACCATAATTACCTGTGCCAAATTTCATTAAAATCTATCGTAATGAGACAGACAGACATATAAACAAACAAAAAATCTAAAAACTGTTATTTTGGGCTCTGTCTGTATCACTCGTAATTTACATTACAGTTGTTTTTTTTTTTCAAACAATATTTTAATTTCAATATATAAATTTCAAAAAATATTCACAGCTTTGTTACGATTTTATTATTATGTAGGTATAGATAGAATGAGGTGAATTGTAATGTAATTATGTGCATGTTTTGGTATATACTCAACTCAAGTTTGACGTAATTTGAATTTAATCACCAAGTTATTCGTAACAAGCTCGACGGGCTTAAGACAATGGGCACTTATTAGGTTTAAAGGCTATTAAAATTTAAGCTTAGTCACATAACTGTCTCTCAGTTGCTTTCAAACTGAACCTGGTTAGGTCAGGAGCGCGCCTCGCTCTTGACATTTCATTCTTCCGGATCGAATCATGCGCACTGACGCATGCCTTTGTTTACGGACATTGTGAATATTGCGATCATTTTTTACACTTATTATGTTGAGATTATGTTCATCTGTGTAAATTTTACTGTTTATGCGAAAAATGTGTAACTTTAAAAAGGGTTTTTAGGTGTCATGTAGGGACTGTAATTTTATAACAATTACCATTCTACAATTACCATTTTATAACATTCTACAAAAATAAAAATGTAAAGTATTATAATTTTATTGGTTTTTAAATATTTATAAATTTATCTAGGTGTTGAGTATGCTAGAAGTAATATAAGACAACTAACCATCTACCGAACTGAATTACTAGGACTAGAAATTACATTTCCGAAAAAGACACTCATCATATTATACGAAGACGAAGCTATCATCGTATTATAATCTACTGTTAGTTATAATTATAAGTTCTAAGGCATTGGTGGGCACAATAGACAATATAGTCATTTATAGAACTTGTAATTCATATTCATGTCGTCATTTGCGCAATGACACGTAAATCATTGCATACAAACATAATAACCTAGTAATAAGGACACCTACTACAGGATATGGAATTGTGTTCATCAATAAATCACAAACAATCGTGATCTTCCGCTGGTCGTCAATAAATCAATAGTGGAAAACAGCTAAGAGTCAGGATTAAGGCAGAAAACGCATATAGGGTAAACCATATAGCTATTGCCCACTTAAGGATTTGAAACACATTGAAATCTAAAATATATTTTTTTATTATAGCTACCAACTATTTCTTACTATTTTCTGATGGCCTAATTAACTCCCCTGTAGGGTATCAACAGTTTTTAGTTAAAACTTACATAACATAGAAAATAATGAAACGAAATGAAAATCTTGTAAAAGGTACAGTTATTGCCCATGTCGTACAGTCATTGCCAACACCAGGGCACAGTGATTGCCCAGTATCTCAAAGTGATAAATGAAAGTCTAAATCAACGTTTAACATAAATAAACAATAAAACAATACTTAAATCTAACAGGTAGTTTTATAATGTATCAAAATATATTGCGTTTTGCTTTATTAACTGCATCGTATAATTGTTTTGCTGATGATGATGAATCAGAATCACCAGAGTCCGAATCTTCTACTTTAAAACAGTGATGACATAAAAATAAATTTAAGTCGCAATTATCGGGTATATGTTCCTTATGTCTGTTTGGAATACAACGCATATGAAAGATTTTTGAACAAGCACTGCAAATCAATTGGTTTTTGATCACAATGGAATGACAAACTACACAAAGATTACTGGGCTTGATTACAGTATCACTCAAAATAGTTATCATTTTAGATGCTGGTAATTCCATCTTTCTTTTCTTTTCCTCATTTTTTGTATCTATTTCTACTTTTAACTTCTTTGGTGTCGGTTCGAATTGTTGCTTAAATTGTTTAGTTGTTTGGTGGTCACTACTTTCCTCAGTTTTGTCAATTTCCTTAGAATCTATAGTCTCACTATTAGCATTCATCGAAGAATTCGCAATTTTCGTCTTTACCTCTTTGTTAGAATTTGTTTGTTTTATCAGTCTTTTTTTTGTCTCTATTCAACTTCTTCTCTTCTTTTACTTTTAACGAATTTTCTTTTTCTATCTGTTTAGTGTGTAGTGCTAATTTGAAATTTTGAGAGCTTATGGCAAAAGGTTGTCGTTCAGTTTGCCTCTTTCCCTTTCTTATTGGCGTTTCAGGATATGCTAAATATTCTCCCAAAGAACATTTTCTTTTTACTATTTTTGGACTTGGCAGTTGAATTATAGTGTGTTCCATGAGAATTGCAGACGAACTACTAGCAACTGGCTCATAAGATATTTTAACGGGTGTTTTAAATTCTTCTAAGGATGTCGTAGGTCTGGATAGAGAAGTTTCAGGCACGCAGGAACTAAGATCAAGTGATGAAATATCGTCTTTTCCTTCAAATGTTTCTTGTATTTGTAAAGAATGTGAGCCACTAACTTTTTCAATCAATTCTTGGTCTTCTCCATTCTTCTTCTCTCTTGGAGTTACGACTGAATAATCTACTACTTCGTTACTGTTTTCGCTGTCATTTTCAATTTCGGCGTCATGAAATGCTTCCCACACTCGGTATAACATATCCAAGTGTTCAGTAACCATTTGGTGAGGCAATTTCTGACGACGATTTTTAAAATCATTTAGGATAGATGATCCAATAATCTTTGTAAAAGTAGAGTAGCTTATCGTCGCTGAGTCAGGAACAACTTTTTTATTTTCCGTAGCTAAATTATTACTCGTAGCACCAATACATTTATTATAATCAATCGCGTCCGGGTTGAAAGGATAAAGACCACAGGCTTTAAAACCGTGCACTAATATTTTAGGTTTTAAACTCATCATAACAGCTTCATTAAGCACAGGAGCAAAATTTAGTTTTGTGACGCCTTGATTATTGTGTTCATTTTGCCATTTTCTTAAAGATTTTCTCCATCCTACTTTTAGAGGACGGAATGCAGCTACATCGGCAGGCTGCAGAATTCTTGTTGCGTTAGGATAGAGTGCAATTAACTCAATCTGAAGGTGAGTGCAGAGCTGGCTCAAATGAAAATTCAAATGCGTTTTGTGACCGTCCACATAGAGAATCACGGGGAGTTCGATGTTATTGCTGAGAAGATAGGGATGAAATACATTAGCAATGTATTCGGAGAAAACTTCTGTAGTCATCCAGCCAGTCTCGGATTTTCCAAGTCCCCATCCCTCGGGTATAGAATCAGCAATTTTTTCTGGCAATCTTTGATACGGATAAACAATGAACGGACAGCAGACATCTCCCGCGGCTGAGAAAGTGAACAAAACTGTAATAGACTCTTTAGCTTGAGATTGGTCAACATTATAGACATTTCTTGCGCCCTTTTCGGCTAATACTTGGCCTGTTTTAACGCATATGGTATTTGGAAATTTGTCTCATCAGCATTAAATATACGATGTGGTTGACTAAAAATGGGAGTCAAGTCATTCTCAGCAGCATAATTTTGAATTTCAGTGAACCACCCTCTTACATCTTTTTCCGAAACACAAGAACTTGCTTTTGTTACTCCTTCTGATGTCCTAATCCTCAACTTTGGATGTCTTTTTAAGAATGCCTTCCACCAACCATCACCTGGCCTATTATTTGGAAATGGATTAGGACGAGGATTTTGTTCAAGAAACTTTTGCACGCTGTCTAAAATGTCTTCTTTGTTTCGGGGAAAACCTTTTCTTGCCGAAATTATTATCCAATCCTCTAGACGACTTTCTTCGGAAACAGATAATACAGGTGATGGGCCTAAACTGGTTTTATGCCCTGGATTTTTAATGTAGTACCGGAGACTGGACCTCGGAACGCCATATTTTTCAGCAATTTGCCTTGTGGATAAATTGTTACTGGTATCTTGAACCGCTTCAATAGCTTTCTGTAAATTTTCTTTACTATATTGAACTTTCGGTGTCCTTGGCATACTGAAAATATAATAATAAGAATTTAGATAGGTACCTACCTATGTGCATAAGGATTGCAAAAGAATTCGAGTTAAACACAAGATATTGTCAATACAATTTCAAGAATAAATAAATAATTATACATAACAGTTATTGCCCGAGCAATAACTATAGACATTAACACATGGCAATTGCTAAAAACATGGTGGGCAATAACTGAAAATATTAAAATTTAGGTTCAGTGATTACCCACAGCTAAACTGACCGTTACAACTTAAAAATTTAACACAGTTTTGAAGTAAAAACAAAGCAAATACGTTTACTTTTACCATAAATATGCAACAATAGTAATATATTAAGTAAAAAGCATTAAAAAATAACCCTTAATCATGTAAGTCCTTAAGAAAATTGTTAAAATGTTTACCTTTTTGACTAATACGTCCACTCGTCTTGATGAAATGCGCCGTTACTCTTTTTTCTTTTAAAGTGTTGCCAATTGTAAATTTTTAATCTGTCACGAATTAATAACAGCATCATCTAGCTAATTCTGATCGAAATAGAACGATAGAAAGTAACACAAAATAATGTTTTTTCTTAAAGTGGACAATCACTGTCAGTGGGCAATCACACTCTGGTTTACCCTACCTACTTCTAATCTTTATTGGCATAAAATATACAAGTCGTGATACGTTTTTCGAAAGAAATGGCAGATTTTTTAAGAATTATAATAGAGTTTTTTAAATTACTAAGCTAATATTTATTTATTATATTTTTTGAAAAGCATTTGTATATTTTGACATGTTGAAGATCGTATAAGATCAATGTTTACAATAATATACTCAAAGTACTGACTGTCAAAAGACTTCTCATAAAAATTACCAAAAATAAAAAAATTAGATAAAAAAGTAATGATAGATACCTATATAGAAACAGATTAAGTTTGAAAACTAAAATCCGACTACACAATAGTAGCTAAGTAGGTACCTATATATGCGAAAGGCCCTAAACATATTTAAAGAACCTAAAGAACCTAAAACATATTTGAAACTTTTGCGTAGTCGGGTTTTAGTCTTCAAACTTAATTTTTTAAACCATTTTGGGCTCTACGACTATGTAATTCTTTAAATCTCGCAAAACTCATATCTAAAATTATTGAGCTCGTGATAATATTGTTTTAATTATGTTTTTTTTTATTTTTTAGGTATATTAATAACTTTCACGGGGGAATGGCACATTTTTATGTATATAAATCATATGTTTTTGGAATGTGCACATAAAAACCTTTCATTTGATACTAAACACGATACAATAATCTGTATTTTGTTGTTACACGTATTTCCGTGTTTCATATCCGCCATATTGGATTTAAAGTAACGTCATATAGCTTATGTTACGCGGAACATCAAGAGGTATCCAACAACATTTCATTTGCAAAATGTAATGAGTGGTTTAGGACCCACGAGGGAAGAGATGAACATACATACATACTAACATAGACTGCAAAAATCATAACCTTCCTTTGGCTTTGCCGTAGTCGGATAAAAATACAGCGCCCACAGGCTGTTTTAGATATTATGAATGCGGTCGCCGGTCACGTCGAATTCTGGAATTTATAAATTAATGATACAGAAACACGCTTACTGGAGAACGTCATTTTATTGAATTTTTAGCGGTCTTCAATTCATTGTAAGGTACACGAAGATTTATGATACCTAATAATGAACATAAGGAAACGAACATAAAAATAATTAGTTGGAAATCGAATCGCCCATCAAAGCCGTTGTGGTTTATGATGTTAAGTATGTCTTTGACTGTCGTGCTTTACTTTACCATAACTGTTGTTTAGAAAACCCACTATTTTATGTTTAAATATATCAAGCTCTATGGAAAAATCTACACAACACTACTAACATGCACTGTCATTTGTTTTTCATTGATTTTCTTGAAGTTTCGGAAGTAACAAAAAACGACTTATTAGATAATTATTTAAACAAAAATAGACTTGAAAAACACAACAAAATGACTTTACATTAAACTTTTTGCCGCCAACCTGCACATCGGTATCTACAGCTTGCACATTGAATTCTCATAGAATTTGTCATGTGCCTTGTTGAACTTGAATTTAAAAGTCATATTGCCTTGTTAAGGTATCCGAGTTAGTGTAGGAATGCGAATCTAATGCGATTGAAAAGTACAAAAACTTTGGTCTAGTTTGAAATGATAAAAAATTACCAGGAAGGTAAGTTGTCTTACTCAGCACATTACGAGTAGGTATTTAGTTTATTTTTGTCCTGTAGCATGGGTAACGACCACGTAAAGCTCGAACTTGAACTTTTAAATAAGGATTTCATTATACTTCGCAGTAAAACTAAGAACACTATTTTTAAATGGGGCGGCCTTTTAATATATATGTCTTTAAGTTGAAGTTTACTTAAAAGTAAACTTCAACTTAAAATTAAATTAAAATGTATTAAGTTTTAATATCGTACTATTTATAAGTAGGTTTATAGTTATAGCAAGTATTTGTATCATCATTATAACTGTATCAAATATAACTATATTTATTTATTTCATATATTATAAAATAAATATAATTATATTTATTTTATACATTTCATCGCACCTCCTATAGGTAGAATTGGTAGAGAATGCCTCCAGGTATTAAGCTCGCCTTTTGTTCGATTAAGTGCAATAAAGTTTTTTAAATAAATAAATAGTGTCTATTATTAACACCATTTATGACTAGGGTGTTCAACGGTTAGGTCAAAAGTATATGGCTAACCTTTCATTGAGCCATAATTTCTATTTGCCCTGAATTGTTGTTTAATTTGTTTACTAACTCGATGAGCCTTCATTGTATTGTTTATATTAGATACTGATTTATAATCATTTACTCGTGTTTACACACTCGATGGCCGAATATGAAAATGTTATTAAGGCTAGATAGGTACGCTTAATTTGTTTCATTAGGAGAATTGCAAGTAGGTGTTGTTGATAATGCAGCAATAAAATAAGATGGGTGTGTTCCTACTCGTATTAATTAACTTTAGCATATTAATTCACGTCACCAGCCTTTTTATAGTCTATTGATGGACATGGATTCATGCACATTATCTCGTGCATGAGAGAGGACGCTATGCGTGCCTGATGTGCCTTAAAACGCCACGCTGCTCAATTTTAACTTCTCTTAGCCCACTCTTTTTAACTTCTCTTATGCCGTGACCGCTATATAGCGTTCTCATTTTTGTACCGTTCGTGCCAGTGCCAGCCATTGTGTGCCAGCGCACATATGTACTCTGGCACACATTTTTTTTTCTTTATTTATGTAAACGTTCAGAAACCGTAAAATAGTGCCAGAGCGCATATATGCGCTCCGACAAACGAACGGTACAAAAATGAGAATGCTATATAGAGATTACGGCACAAGAGAATAAATGGTGTAACTATATAAGGTAGAGATTTGTTAGCCCTTAGTCGCCTTATAGGACACTCACGCAAAGAGAGGGTGGTGCTATTCTAGTGGGCCAACACTACTCAGCCAAATTAACTTTTATAGAGCTTATTTAATACTGTTTCTACGACATAGTAGGTATGCCTACACATCTTCAGTTATAGTCGGATTTTTATTCGAGTCAGGAATATGACATGTAGAACTGTCAATAAAGTGTCATCTCCGTACAAATTTCACTCTGTTTGACAGTTCTACATGTCATATCCCTGACCCGAATAAAAAATCCGACTAATTTTATTGATTTTTTAATATTAATATTAAATTTAAAGTGTTAATATTAATATTAAATTAATATTAAATATTAAATTAATATTAAATATTAAATTAATATTAAATATTAAATTAATATTAAATATTAAATTAATATTAAATATTTGATATTAATACGACTTTAATATTAAAGTGTGACGTTTATTCAGCAAAGGGATCTCATTGTCGGTATTTCTAACATAAAATATCCTTGTTTTAAGATTCTGTTTAAATGAAAACATTATCTAATTTCTAATTTTTAAGATAAATCAATAAAAAAAATTGTTTTAACATTTCTCCATATGTGGGAAGTGAAATCCGTAAATTATCTCAGATTTTATAACTAAAGAAAGTTGAGTTTTTTAGAAATAAAATAGGAAGTAGTTTTAGTAGTAACGATTAAAATTAGAGTGTCTAAATGTGTGTATTGTTTCTAGAAGATGATGTATGTAGGTAGATGCTTTAGGAACTTTGATAAACACTTTTTATTTATTTTGTTTGCAACCAAAAGAAGTAGGTACAAACTGAGTATCATTTTTCAATAATTAAAAGTTTACAAAAGTTTTTCGTAAGATTCAAACAATATCGTCCTCGATCCATCTAAAACAAGAAACCGAAATGCGTAATTATTCAAGTCTATAGTTTTAGTATCGAAAAAAAAAAATATTTTTTATATTATTATAGAATAAAATCTACTCTTATAAAACTTACCTCTCTTAAATTTCTCAAAGAATGTAGTCCGGTCTTCGCAGGTACAGATTATGTGAAAAATATTGTTGAATAACGCGACTAATACTAGCGGGTGTCAGGGGTCCCTCCTGTGGACACATAGGAATACGAGTGATTACAGGACAGGGAGCCGACGGATGTATCACTCCCATTATATTGTTACGCTTATCTCGTACCACTTGACAGATATGGGATCCTACGCTGGTACTTCGCTACAATAGAGTAGGGAGACCGTGTGTCTGTTTGTCGTAGAGAATTGTTAGAGCTACATTTAGATTTTGATTTAAAAATATAAGTGTCATATACCTTGCAATTCGATTGGCGTAAAAGCCATTTTGGCGAAAATGAGTTATATATATATATATATAGTTTTTTACGCTCTATTGATCTGTAGGTATATTTAAAATATCGATGTTCGCAAAAATTACTTTTATTACGATCTTTTTTGTGAGTCTAGGCAAGATTTTCATAGAAATTATGACGTTTTTGCCACAAGTTGCCAAATGGTCTTAAAAGCCACCTTTCTTATGGTCGTAAAAACCAAACGGCTTTTACGACCAAGAAATGGTACATTTTTATTTACAAAAAACTGTTTAAAATTTTTTAATAGTGGCTTCTATTCATACATTTTTGTTACATCTTTCGTATAAGTAAATTTGATGAAACTATTTAAATTCAAACTAAGTAAATTGTATCAAATAATATGTGACTCGATACTTGTCCATCTCTACTAATGATTTTTCAATAAATATTTATTTATTTAATTTAACATTTCTTGTTAAGAATTTGTACATAAAGTATGACTTTAACGTCAAAAGTGAGTAAATTCCAAATCCTACTGGTGCCCCTACATCATAGATTTTTACAATTCAAGAAAAAAAAACGCGCTTTCTTAAAGGCTATTTCGTGGGACGTAAAGACCAAAAAAAATCAATTTTTGGGGCGTAAAACACATCCATTTTTTATAATACCACCCATAACGGAATTTGGTATTCAGATTGTTAAAGCTCACAGAAAGACAGTACAATTTTTATTAGCTATAAAAACAAAAAAAATATATTAAAAATTGTATCAAATTATTTTTACTTTTTTGCTTCTCCTTAAAAGTAGCCTTTTGACTTTTACGCCAATTGAATGGCATGGTGACGACATATTCACGATATAGGTATTAGGCATTTTTATATACCTATTGTCTATATGGCTGGGTGGTGTTGGCCGGCTTTAGAATAGTACCTACCACCCCATCTATTCCCGAGTTTGTTGTAAAAGGTGACTTAAGGGATAATCTACCGAACCGATTAAGGGATAATCCCCGAGGAACTACATCACCTCTAAGAGTGTACGCGCTAACCCAGTTGGCCAGTTCGGCGTTTAAGGTTAGGTAAGTAAGTGAATGATAAAAGGGCTAGTTACGGTTTTATTCACGATTATTCGCAAGAAACTTCGCAGTAATTCCATGATTTTAAGCCATTAAGGCCTTGTCTATCGTAAAATAAGCCAATTTGACATCACTTAATATACTATACCATGTACACAGGGTACTAATCGCCACTGCTGAATACAGGTACTCTCCCAAGGCCGTGTGTGTTGGATACACGGAAGGTCTGATTCATAAGGGATTCGCCGCAGAATGCAGAAGGTCCCATTCGTAAAAAGTCACTCAGAGGTATTTTTTCAATAATAAAAGGACTGAAATGATATCAGAGCCGAGAAGTTAAAATAAATCCGTAAAGGACAGCGCGTGAAGCAAAGTCGGGGAGAGTTGGTGACCATTGCTTCTGTACACAACGCAGCTTATGTCTATACATGTAACATCGCTGGGTGCAGGTGGATGGATACGTATAAACGCATTATGCATACAAATGAAGAGTACCTACCTACGGACTCCTTTTTTGGACTACATGCATCATTCGATGTGTAGATGTAATAGATTTGAGAGTAGGCTCGATGCTATTGAAAGGCGTCCAAAAGTCAAGTTTGTTCCTAAATATCGTTAATATTATAAATGCTAAAGTTTGGATGTTTGTTAGTCAATCACGTCGAAACGGTTGAATCGATTTCATTGAAACTTGGCAAATAGGTAATTGTAATTCAAAGTACGAGGGGAGGTCCAAAAGTTTCCGAACGACAAAGAAAAGGGTCACTCAAGTTCATGAAACTGTTTTTATTTTTCAATAAAGTTTCCGTCTATTTGAACACACCATTCGGATCGTTTAGCGTTTCTATCCCAATAGTCGGGAAGTTTTGTCTTCAAAATGGGCGAAAACCGCAGCGGTCACATCATCATCAATCTTCTATCCCTTGAGCCCGCGTTGAGTTTTGAGAACAAATAGTAATCACTGGGAGCTAAGTCCGGACTATGGGGTGGGTGGCGAATTTCCGTGAAGCCATACTTTGAAACAGCAGCTTCCGCAACTGCGGCGGCGTAAACGGGTGCATTGTCAGAAAGGCCTCTAAAAGTTCCTTAGAGCACGCTACTCGTTCACTTTGCTGCACACTTGGAAGAAGTTTTGGCACCCACCTTGTAATAACTTTATTCATATGAAGATGTTCATGAAGAATCCTAAGAAATGTAGTTTTTGAAAGCCCCGTTCTTGCTGTTATTTCTTGTCTTTAGCCGTCAGTCGTTCAGAACTTCTTCCACTAATTTGATGTTGTTTTGAGTGTGCCTCAATGGGTCGTCGATGCGAGGTTCGTCGTCGATGAACTCCCATTCTAAACGAAATTGCTTACTTTGACGATGGAAAATAATGGTGTAGAATCTTCCTAACCTAACACATTCCGTTGTAAGGAACTTAATCACGGAACGATATCCCAGTTTAAACATTTTGCGACTTCCTGTTGTTCTAAGAGTCTAAGTTCTAATTAGAAGGATAAATCATAATGACGTATAATTTGTTTTTTTAGAAATCTAGAAATATGTCAGGCCAGAAACTTAGACCTCACTTGTATATCTATCATAAGTATTTTAAGCCTTAAGATTGTATGTTTTGTTAATCGTTTCATATTAGAGCAGGTCATAATAAATAACAGCTGATCGTTTTCAATGTGTACGCTGATAAATCAATCATTGTCATTTATCAATTTATAATTATCACTGATCAGAGTGATCAGTAAAATCATACCCTTTAATAATAGACTGGAAGCACTTAACGTAAAGACGTGAAAGCAAAGCAATTTGTAAATTTCAGGAACTATTTTTTGGTGTTTTAGCCCTGAAGTTTTGGACCGCCTCAAATAACTCAGGACCTATGGAGAAGTAATAAAAAATATGTAGAACTTACATTTTTATTTTCTGTGCGTAGCTATAATACATACTTAGTGTTTTAATTAGCGTAAAAATCAATATAGTCCGTATAATGTTGTCTCTGAAAGCAGTTAGTTACAAATTTGAACGTGTTGTGTTCAGACAGACTGCAATTAAAAAAAAATGTTTTGAGCCCTTTACCGCACTAGATCGTTTTTTTAAATATTTCATGTAGGCACACATCGTTCTGTTTAATTTTGTCGCATAAATAAATTGTGGATGTTATCTCAAAAATCGGCGTTTTTCTGTTAATCGTGCCTCAATGCCAATGTTGGTTGATTTCGATAAAGAAACCCTATATTTTTGAGAATGAACACCCTATGTAAAAACAACAAAATCGCCCAGTGGTGAGGTCGTAAGGTTCAGTTTGGCTTGTGCCGGCGGATTAGTTAGAGAAACACGTCTTTCCTTCGTAAATGTATATTGACAACTACTGCTTGATCGTAAAGTTAATTGAGACTACGTTTTTAGGTTCACAATCGCAAAACAGAATCACCATAAGCCGCCCACCAAAGGACTACTGAAGTCCTTTCAAAATAAGTAAAATCATCAAAATTTATAGGTAATCACATGTTTTGAGTTTGCCTCTACAACAATCATTAAGGTGTCGGTATATGGTGCGGTCAGAAAGAATTTACACAAAGAACAATAGTAAAATAATAAATGTTAATTAACAACTATATAGCACTAATCTATTTCGATGGGCAACGCACATAGTTTGGTTACGCATCGCTTTGTTATATGATCACCACTCTTTACACTATAGACTCTGGTAAGACCGTCAGGGCCGGGATGCTTGTCGGTTATTCGTCCCATAAGCCACTTTCCTGGTGGCAAATTGTCCTGTTTTATGAGGACAATGTTTCCTATCTTGAATTCGTCTTCGCGTTTTAACCATTTCGGTCTTTGTTGCAGCCGCGTCAAGTATTCTTTTTGCCACCTTGACCAGAAGTCGTTCAGCAGTTTTTGCGTGCATTGCCAACGTGTCAGGTTGCTTATTTTAGCGTCTTTCAGGTTCACATCAGGCACGGTTACAGGGGCTTCAGTTATCAAAAAATGACCCGGAGTTAATGGTTCCAACGTGCTGTCTTCCTGCGGGCACAGCGGTCTCGAGTTCAAGCACGCTTCAATTCCACAGAGAACCGTCGTAAGCTCTTCATAGGTACGGTTAGTGTTAAGGATTCTTCGTAGATGGTGCTTAATAGACTTCACACCCGTCTCCCATAAATTTCCAAAATTTGGGGAGTAGACCGGGATGAAGTGCCATTGTGTTCCATCATTAGCAAGTAATTCACTAATTTCTCCATCAAATTGTAGGCGAGCTTCCTTCCAGGCTTCAACCAGATCCTTGTTAGCACCAACAAAGTTTCTTCCCTGATCACTCCACATGTTTGTACATCTGCCTCTTCGTGCGCAAAATCGTTTAAAGGCACCAATGAATGCAGCTGAAGTCAGATCACCAACCAACTCCAAGTGGATCGCCTTCGTGGACATACATACAAAAATAGCTATGTACGCCTTGCCAGTTTGGGCTCCTCTGCCCTTTTTTATTAAAATTTGAATTGGTCCCGCAAAGTCGACACCAGAGTTAAGGAATGGCCGAGCTGGTTTTACCCGAAAACTTGGTAAGTCTCCCATCAATTGTGTTTTTACCCTAGCCCCATGTCTAGCACATATCAAGCATCGATGGATACACTGCTTTACTAGGGACTTCGCGCGGAGTATCCAGTATTTCGATCGCAGGTAAGTGAGCATCAATTGCACTCCTCCATGCAGCGTCTTCAAATGTGCTTCTGCGACCACTAAATAGGTAAGTCTACCTGCATGACCCAAAATGATTGGGTGCTTCACTTCATTAGCCAGTTCAGAGTTCCTGAGCCGACCGCCCACCTTCAGGATTCCATCTTCGTCAAGGTAAGGATCTAGTGCTTTTAGTTTGCTTGTTTTCTTAACTCTCTTTTTTGTTTTTAACGATTCTATATCTTCCACAAATTCCTCTTCTTGTGCTCTTTTTATACAGGTTTGTATCGATACGTGCAGTTCTTCAGTTGTGATTTTGCTATCTATTCTGTCTCTTAATGTTTTTTGTTTCAGGAATCTTCGGCAGTATGTTATTGTTCTAAGTAGCTCTAATAGTGTATCAAATTCTTCAAATTGTGTAAGTAGTCTCTTCTCTTGTTCATTTTTGTTGTAAGTTATTTTTAAATTTTGTATTTTATTACTTTTCCTTTCAATCTCTGTTTGCATAATGTTTGGTTTAGTGAACTGTATCTTCGATTGTTGTAACCAGTCTGGCCCATGCCACCATAATTCACACTTTTTCAGATTTTCTACTAACATCCCCCTGGAACCAACATCAGCTGGATTATCTTGAGTTTGGACGTGATGCCACTGACTGCAGGATACATTGGTTGTAATCTCAACAACTCTGTTTGCCACAAACACCTTCCAGTTGTTTGGATCTCCAAATAACCACGACAGGACAATGGACGAATCTGTCCAAGCATAAATTTGAGTTGCAGGTATTCTCATTGCTTGACCAACTTGCTTAAGCAATCTTGAGAGTATCAACGCGCCGCAGAGCTCCAAACGAGGTAAGGATATTGTTTTCAACGGAGCCACTCTTGTTCTTGCTGCGATAAGCGTCGTTTTGTTCGTACCGTCTGGGTAAGTCACTCTGCAATATACTACAGCGCTATATGCTTGGATGGATGCATCGCTGAACCCATGGAGTTCTATGGACTCTCTGTTGGCGCACGTCGTACCTACCCATCTTTCTATGTAGATTCCATTCACATGTTCAAGGTCAGATCGCAATGTGATCCACTTGCTGGTTATTTTAGAATTCAATGCATCGTCCCAGGTTATCTTTTCAAGCCATAGTTCTTGCATTAACATCTTTGTCAGAACGATGCTAGGCGCGATCCAGCCGAGTGGGTCAAACAACTTTTGGATGTCAGACAGAATGCTTCGCTTCGTGATCACTTCATTGATTGAAGGTAAGTTTAAATTGTACTCGAATCTGTCTTTTCCTAAATTCCATTGTACGCCAAGTGCCTTTATTGTTCCATCAATCTTCAATTCCAGATTAGCATTAGACGATCTATCGCTAGGATCAACTGTTTCCAAGAATTCTCGGCTGTTGGATGACCATTTCTTTAGTTCGAATCCACCCAAATGAAAAAGCGCTCTAAGATCTTGACTATTCTTTATTGCTTGTTGCAGACTGTCACTTCCAGACATTGCGTCATCTACGTAAAAATCTTCACGCAATATCTTAGCAGCTTCTGGATACCGGTCGCCTTCGTCTTCTGCCAATTTCATAAGGGTTCTTACGGCGAGATAGGGAGCAGAAGCTGTTCCAAATGTAACAGTCGACAATCTGTAGTCTTTGACTTCTTCAGATTGGTCGTTTCTCCACAAAATTCTTTGATAATCTGTGTCTTCTCGGTCAACCCATATCATACGGTACATTTTCTGGATATCAGCAACAAAGCAAACGGCGTGAGTTCTCCACCTCATTATCAGGTTTCTCAGATCGTCTTGCAGTACAGGACCCGTCAACAGTTCGTCATTGAGAGAGACACCGTTGGAGCCCTTGCACGAGGCGTCAAATACGACACGAGTCTTCGTGGTTTCTTTATCATTACGGATCACGGCGTGGTGAGGTAAGTAGACTGATTTATTATTTATTTCCTCTGTAGGTATTTCTTCGATATGTTTTAGATCTATGTAGTCTTCAATTACCTTCTTGTATTCTTGCTTTAATTCTTTATTTTGATTGAACCTTCTTTCTAATTGCATTAGTCTCTTCATTGCTATTTCTCTCGTATTTCCTTCTGTTGATTTAGGTTCTTCAATGTTGAATGGTAATTTGACAACATATCTTCCACATTCATCTCGCTTCTGTGTCTTAGTGTATATATCTTCACATAACTGTTCCCTTTGTGTTAGGTTTCGTTTCGTATCTTCATCAACTTCCCATATTGTTTTCAGTAAATCTTCTATATCAACTTCTTGTTTCATGACCGTTAAGGATTGCTCATGCTTCCTGACCTTGATGTCAATTCCACCCATAAGGATCCATCCCAGGTATGTATCTTGTGCGCATGGTGTACCTGGTGGACCTTTGATCAATCCCTTCTTCATAATGTTTACATACTCATTGACACCCAACAGCAGATCGATGTTACAGGAGGCGGAAAATATTTCGTCTGCCAGTTGAATGCCAGCAAGGTGCGGCCAATCTCTTCTTATTATTGTGCCTGAATGTATGTTAGAAGTCAAGGGCTTCGTCATCACGTAGGCTTTAATAGGTAAAATGAAATTGTTCCATCGTGATAATACATTTACATTTACTTCATGCCTGACTCTAACCTTCGTGGACTCAAGTCCAGACACGATAAGATCTACTGCTGTCTTGTGTAGTTTCAGGATCTGAGTTGCCTTCTCACTTATAAAACATGCTTGAGATCCTGAGTCTATCAGCGCCTTCAATGCAGTAGTGTGTCCACGTTCATTCTTTAAAATTACTATTGCAGTGGCTAATAGTGAAATTGTCTGTTTCCGCCCTGCGTGATAGTGTGACGCAACCATTGCTTGAACTTCCCCTTCTTCTACATTTGCTTGATTGGATGACATCGGTTGATTAGCTACAACATGAGAAGCCGATGCCTCCCCGTAGTTAGGTAGGTGTAGAAGAGTGTGGTGACGTCTCTTACATACACGGCATGATGTTGGCAAACGGCACCTAAACACCGAATGTCCAACTCCGAGGCAGTTGAAACACAGCTTGTTTGTTTTGACATGTTCTCTACGTTCGTTTGGTGACATCTTGGTGAATACGTTACAATGGCATAACGTGTGCGCATCTGTACATAAAGCACAACTTCTTTGTTTTGGTCTTTCCGTGGCTGTAACGTGAAGGACTCGTTCCTTGGCAAGCTTCGTAGTAGTGGGGGGGGTTGACTAATTCCAATGTTCTGAATTTTGCCTCCAAAAACTTGCGCAGATCCCTCCAAGTCGACAAGTCCTGGGAATTCTCTGAGTAGGAATTTTGTTCCCACTCCTTCTGGGATTCTGGGTCCAACTTCTGTGCAATCAGAAATATGATTACTGGATCCCAAGAATCCGTCGACACCTCCAGATTTTCTAGACTCTGTAATACTTCGTTAGTGGTGTCGAGTAGAGATTTCAGTTGGGTTGCGGCTTGGCTGGTACATTTCTTCTGGGCAAAAAGTCGCTTCAACAATGCGTTCACTATTAGACGCTTGTTCCCATATCGATGGTTCAGCGTTCCCCATGCTTGAATGTAGTTGGCGCTTGTTACTGGAATGTGCCTCAATAAAGTCGCTGCTTCACCTGCTACACTGGTTTTTAAGTAATGGAGTTTTTCGACTTCGCTTAGTGTCGTGCAATTGTGGACGAGTGATGAAAACAAATCTTTAAAACTAGGCCAGAGTTCGTACTCGCCCGAAAACAGAGGTAAATGTATAGCCGGGAGGTGAACTTTCTTATTTTGCAGGTCTTCTGGCGGCGATTGTTTACTTTCGGCAGACTCGACTGCCGCCAACATGTCTTTCAAGTCTCCCAACATACACAAGTACAACTCTTCTTGTACAAAAAATTCCTCATTCTCGAAATATGGCAGCAATCCACGCTCTTCACGAGTGGTACAGGTCAATAATTTTTTATGGGCTTCTTTGAAGATCATCCAGTATTCATCAATTGTTTTAATTCTGGTTTGTAAGTAGCCCACTTTAGCCAGTCGTTGTTTGGGGCATTTTGATAAATTGAGCTGGGTTTTCTTCAATAGTAGGGCTGTATTTTCCAGTATACTGATTGCTTGTTCGGTTTCCGTGGCCATATTTCACACGTAACAGTCGAAATCCTCACACTAAAACTTGTAAATATTGATGCGTCGGCGCGAATATACCTAATTGTCTTTATAATTGCACTAAGCTTCAACCCGGCGCTCGCTTATCGCTCAGGAATGCAGTTCTTTTGTTCTCCCGGTAGCCGGTCCTCGATGCAATGTTGAACTTCTGTGCGGCTCGAAGTCGACCATATGGTGAGGTCGTAAGGTTCAGTTTGGCTTGTGCCGGCGGATTAGTTAGAGAAACACGTCTTTCCTTCGTAAATGTATATTGGCAACTACTGCTTGATCGTAAAGTTAATTGAGACTACGTTTTTAGGTTCACAATCGCAAAACAGAATCACCACCCAGAAAATCGTGAATAGACAGATGTTCAATAAAATGCAGATATACCAACTGCGGGAAGCTATGTACCAGAGTGGGAACAGTTTATTTTTGTAAATTAATAATCGTTAAACTATCAGTTGAAATTTTAAAATGTTAATATTCTATTTTCCATAACGACACTTGCATTCTTTTTTAAAGTAGACAGTTCTTTGTTTCTGATTATTTTTTCTAAAGACAGGGAATTTAGGATACAATCCTGATTTGTTGTCAACCCATAACGTCCTAATGCAGGACACAGTAAGTATAAAGAATTACTAGGTCTCCTATAGTAAATCACTCAGGAGTTTCGGGCCATAACCCACGACAGGGGCCTATGTTCATGGGTGGATATAAATACACCAGTTTTATTTTTATTTTCGATCATTCGGGTTTTCTCATGATGTTTTCGTAAACCGCCGAGCTAGTGATAATTTAAAAAATCCGTACTTAAGTAGAAACCCAGTGGTGGTACAGGGCTAGGATTTGAACTTAACACTACATGAATGAGAGTGGAGAATAGGCTATAACTGCTCTACAAGCCCGTATAACTATAATTGATTTAAATTAGCTCTAATAAGAAAATCTGTGACAAAATTGGGCCACCTACAACATTATGATTGGAAAAATGGCTGTGGCCTTGCGACTAATTTGATCTTCAATAAAGATTTGAGACTACCATTCATATTGTAACTTATTTGAGCAACCTATTTGAAGTTCTGCAGATGCACTTATGAGATTTTAAGGGTGAGCAAAAGGTCTCATTTTTTAAATAGTATGCGACGTTATCTGAGCAAAGGGACCTTATTGTCGATATATTTATTGACTTCCTTTTCTTATATGGCAATAGCGCAATTAGCACATTGTGTCAGTATCGAAATATTTCGTAATTAACCATTTCAAAATCAAAATCATTCAAAACGCAACTCGCCAATGCAGCGTCGGACTGGCCATATAGTCGAGGTGGCGTTTGCCAGCCGGGCCCCAGCCTGCGCGGGGCCCCCCACGGGCCTGGCTTGCGAGGCTTGCCGCAAGCTAGGCGGTAGGTAGGATAGGAGGCCCGCGCAGGCTAGGTCCCAGCTTTTGCAACCTAAATGTAAACTAGATCAGATAGTTCGTTCATACAATTAGAGAGAAATGAAATAGATATTTTCCGATAGTATCTCTAGATGGGATTATCCAGTCTCGGGCCCCGGGCGGAGCCACCCAGGCCCTTCCGGCCCAGTCCGACCGCAGGGTCCAGTCTCGTTGAAGTGTCGCTCAGTAAAATGATAGTGGGTTTACTGGAGAGTGGACTTCATGAAAGCACACGATAAACGCTTTTATTCGATTATTACAAACATTAGACCATAAAATACACAACACACAATTTTTATAATAATCAAACGAAAACGACCTTCTCTCCTCGAGTTCTATTTATTACTTTCATATGATTTTCTTTTGTTGTTTCAAGATTCTGCTCAAATAGAATCATACCCATACAGATCATACAGATTTTTAAATCATTTTTTTTAAAGTATTCACTGAAGCTTTAATATCTGAGGACTTAAACCGGTCCCTTTTACCAAAAAATGAATATCTAACAAAAGCGACGCGGTTTCAGTGTATTTATGTTGAAATAAGAAAAATATATTTTTCTGTGCTCACAGAAACAAAGTACTATTTTGAACAGAAAAACATAAAATAAGGGTGCCTTCAAAATTCATTTTGCATTTATTATTTTATAAATTCTTATAATTAGTTAGATAAGCGGACATTCATTTGTACAGTAGAAATATGTGGCGTTTAAACAAATGCGAGCTCCTTCGCAGGTCTTGATTGACATGTTAAATAGGTGGCTTGGTTGTGGCAACCGCAAATACAAGTACGATATTGCAGAACAAAATTATTTATTCAGTTAACGCAAAGAATATGAAAGTTAATCGCCACTATAACTCGTTTACGAAACGAAAAAAAAATTGCAATACTTGACACATAAAATAAGTTCTCTTGACTTCCATGTATACCAAGTTGATTAGATGATTTTTACATGTTTAATGTTATTCTTTTTAAAATACTGTGATAATTAATGTGATAAAGATGACTAATTTTAAATTGTATTAAGAATAAAAGTTCTTTATAAATGATGATTGATTATGAATAAAACATTTGAAATATGTATAACATGACGTCTATGTATTTCAGTATCCCGAAATGATACCTTTCGTAGTCCAAAAATGATATTAATTTTGTCTTAAAATAAAAGATGCGACTGTCCCAGCAATTGGGAAAACTTGTCCCGTTCGCCACCAGTGATGTCAAATGGGAACTAATTCATTCCCTGTCGCCATCACTGGTGGCAATTGGAAAGATTTTCCCAACTGGCACCAGTGGATGCGAAGCTAGTGGTGGCAAATGCGAATAGGCGACTTCTGCAAGTGACTACTCAACTTAAACAAAGCTTCGCACAAAAACCTTCAGCTTTATGGCAATTTTACTGAGCCACAAGCTTTCATCACCATCATCATCATCTCAGCCCTTGGGCGTCCACTGCTGGGCATAGGCCTCCCCCATTATCCGCCATTTAGACCTATCGGCAGCGACCTGCATCCAGCGGGTGCCCGCAACCTTTATGAGGTCGTCTGTTCATCTAGCAGATGGACGTCCTCGGCTTCGTCCGCCGGTACGTGGTCTCCATTCGAGAACCCCTCTGCCCCATCGGCCATCGGTTCTTCGAGCTATGTGCCCTGCCTACTGCCACTTCAGCTTGCTAACCCGAGAGGCTATGTCGGTGACTTTAGTTCGTCTACGGATCTCCTCATTCCTGATTCGATCACGTAGGGAAACCCCGAGCATAGCCCTCTCCATAGCTCGCTGTGCGACAGTGAGCTTATTTATGAGGCCCATAGTCAGAGACCACGTCTCGGTGCCGTAGATCATCACTGGCAACACACACTGGTCGAAGACCTTCGTCTTCAAGCACTGAGGTATTTGGGAAGCTTTAGGGATAATTAATTTGATAGTTCCTTGGTAGAAAGTGATTCACTTGACTGCAACAAAGATAGTTATGTCACGTTGGTTCAAGACGAAAATACGACAAAGCAAAGTGTACATATACAAATGAAAGTCCGTCTGTGTATTTATTATGATAAACAAAACATTGGGAATAATTGCATAAAATATTATATTATTTGAAAACATATCTACTGATTAGAATTCAGTGTACAAAGAAAAAAATACAGGTGGACAAAAGCACATAAAACACAGTACCTCCAAGCTAAATAATATTAAAACTTTATACACACTATAATATATTTTAAATGGAATGTGAGCGCGTATAGTAAAGGTATTTGTTTACCTTTATATTCCTACTGGACGTTTCGGCACCGGTTACAGCAGTCAGGTTACGCCAGGTGTCTATAGACTGCAGCTCTTCTAGTTCCTATTAGGCCAAAGCGTACAGTTGCGGAAAGGGTCAAGGAACACATGGCAGCTGTAAGAAACCGCCAAACTAGTAAATCAGCAATAGCGGAACACTTTCTCAACGCTGGAAGTAATCACTGAATATAACTGTGCACTCCCAAAATCATCTCCATTGAACGTCACTATTATCCCAGGCTTGTACGTGAAGCGATTGAAATTGAGAAATGTCGAGTGGAATGGACGTGTTGGTGTAGGGTTCGTAGCCTTTACGAATGTGAAGATCAAATGTGGGTAGTTGATGAAACTGCTCGCAGCTCCCATTCTCTCCCATTCTGGACTACTCGCCTCTATAATCAACTCGTAACGACGACTGGGGGTAGCCGGTGCCCAAACGTCGAGTAAATGGTAAACAAATACTTTTACTATACACGTTCGGACTCCATTTAAAGTATAAAAATAAATAGTATTATGTTAAAAGATAATTAATTACCTATGTATATTCTGCTCATTTTCAGTTTATTATGTTTATAAATTATAATTGTAATTACAAATTATGATGATTTCATCAATTAATCTAATATTCTAAAATTTAGTCTAAAATCATAAGCTATGTACATCTATTCTGCTCATTGTCAGTTATTATCTTGATAAATTATAATTGTAATTACGACGAAATAGTCTAAAATCATAAATCATGTGAATGATTTTACTTATGAATCGTCTCATTCTTTGATCTCAATAGATCAAAATTTGCGATTATAAAGGTGCTCCCACGCCGGATGTCTTTAACATTAATTTGTTCCTCTACATTATTCAACGTTTAAAATCGTCCGGGAAACCGTTTAAAATTCGATATTTTTTTTTAATATTTGCCATCATATTGTTGTGAATTTACGAATTTAATAATTTGTGACATTCACTAACGTCCGACAATCTAATAGGTCCGATTTGACGTTTCTCATTTGGACGCCGCGATAACTTTGTACGAACGTCTATATGCGAAATCGAAAAATCAACCACATAATGCCAAATAATTATTATGTTATTCGTACACTACAACAATGAGTATCTTTCATAAGAACCAAGTTTGAAAAATTACACCCAAAACATTAATTAAGCACGCATCAATATTTCAACAGGACATTGGATATTGTTATCATTGGGCTCGTTGTCGCAGCGACCCTTTATAACCGCTTGGCAACCAAGCGTAATCGATTGTCTCGAAAAATCTAACTTTTAAAACACTAGATTTATTTAAGAACATATTCTTTATTTATAACATATTTTTAAACACATAAAAAATAGCACTATAATATATTTTTACGGAATATGCTATTAATTCTATTTATTTGTCACAGCCATAGCAATATTGACAAAGAAAGTAAAAATACAACGGGAAGAAAACTTATATAGCTTGCAGCAGTGCAAATGCATAAATAAAGTATTAATAAAAATAAATAAAATTCGAAATACTATTTCGATGTCTAAAAAGGTTGGAATCCCGATGCGAGCTGTTGAAAAAAATACACGCCACGTCAATATAATTTCGATCTCACTCTGCGCAGTCTCGCGCCATCTTGAAAGTTGAATGTGTGCGTGAGTTTGTTTCTGTGATAAACTGATAAATTATTATTTTTTACTCTGCTACTACTTTTAGACCGTTTCTGCTATTTTCGTTGATATCGGCTTACTTATTCTTGATTGTGCATTACGATGTGTGTTTATAAATAGTTTTATTTACAAACTGATGTGTTTAATTTACCTAACTCAACGAACATACGGTATCAGTTTTATTCTTAGTACATAATAAATTATGAGACTTTGTAAGCATCATCGAATGAGTTGTAAGATTTTATATTATAAATATGTTGTAGAGTATAACAGTCATCAATAAGGTCAACCTGTATTAATTATAGTGTTAAGGCACATTAAAATGAAATTTTGAAGAATAGTTCGAAGTTTGACGGTGGTGGCTGGATGAGAAGAGTCGAAGATCGTGTGTGGTGACACTTTAGGGGAGACTTATATCCAGTAGTGGAGAGATTTAGACTAATGGTATAGTATAGTGAACAAAAAGTTATATTTTTTATTCCAAATTTTATTTAAAGATGGTTAAATCAATTTAAAAAAAAAACTTGTGATGATAGTTTTGCTGCTTTGTAATGTTTTTGATTTAAGTTTTGGAGAAATATAAGACTTTCAAGGAGGTATTTGTAACTATGTGAAAATGTTGAAGTCATGTATTTTTTTTGGAAAATAATCTAAAAACAAAGTACGAAGCAACAAAAATATAATCTATATAAGTTTCTTTAAAACTTTCTATCCGACTTAGACTAAGATTCAAAATAATACGATCATTGGTTATTCTGTGGCTTTATAAACAATATCGTAACATAGTTTTTTGTTAACCAGAAAGATAGAAAAGAAAGATAAGGGTACGAAAGTTTGTGAACGTTGAGTAAGGTTTATATGTTCCTGAATGTTTATATTTTCTTGTTCATTATTGTGAAACATTCATAATGTTTTTGAACATTAATATACTTAAAAACCTTATAAACGCTATTCAATGTTAAGAAGCGTCCTCGTATGTATTGAACATTGAAAAACATTGATATGTTTATAAATATTGTTTAATTTGTTAATAAGTTTCTAAGCATTTTATGGACGACATTTCGAAATATCGGTGTGGAAAGCACCTTAATAAACTTACTACCCTATCACAGATTAAATAATACAGACCGCATCTGTGCCATACTGCCTTCCTTCGAAAAAATGCCACAAGTTCATTTCGAATGTCATCGAAATGAACTTGTGGCATTTTTTCGAGAAAAATGGAAAATATTTTGCTTAAAATTTCATCGATTTAAAATCAAGCTAGAGATTTGAGTTTTAATTTCCGAATATAATGTTATTTTTATTTACAAGAATTTTAAATATATTTTATTGTACATATAAAACAATAAAGCAATACATTATTCAATGAGAAAATATGTACAAAAGGTGTGTAAATATGTTCCAGTAGACCTGTGAAATTACATTGGTTGGAACAGAACAAACGTGGGTAGTGCATACTTAAATAAAAATAATAATGCTACTTATATTATCGTTAAAAATGTAAGTGTCTTTTCTTCTTAGGAGAGCGGCATAGACTAAAAATCAAACAAGAAAGTTCATAAAACTATATTTACTTTTGTTTCTATACAGGATATCTCCACTTTCCAGCAGGGTCGGGGTGGTAGAAGTTGCATACAAGTTTGTTCATACAAGTGGCTCCGTAGCGACAAGACTTTGGGTGAAAGTAATGACACGCGGGGTTCACGCAATTGGGATAAAATTTGCACATTTGGTTGACTGTTGACGCGGTTGAAATCGATTTGTAGTTCGCTGCTGGAACCACGTGAGAAGCTGTAAAGAGAATATTTAGTTAGGAAAGTTATGTTTTAGGAGATTGTTCGAATTTTCTTCTAAATGAAAGAAATCATAGTTTCGATGTACCTGGGAATATATTTTGAGACTTTACGGGCTAATATATATTTTGAAGGTACATGACAGGTCACGTCAAACATAAGCACGTAAAGTATCGGCTAATCAAGCGTTCGCACAAATACAAGGACCTTTGCAGCTCATTATCAATTTATTCAATAAGCGGTCAAGTAGCGCCGACCGCAAATACCTATACTTGGCCAGGCCATAAACATTCTTCTTCTTCTTCTCAGCCCTTGGACGTCCACTGCTGGACATAGGCCTCCCCCATTGTCCGCCATTTAGACCTATCGGCAGCGACCTGCATCCAGCGGGTGCCCGCAACCTTTATGAGGTCGTCTGTCCATCTAGCAGATGGACGTCCTCGGCTTCGTCCGCCGGTACGTGGTCTCCATTCGAGAACCCTTCTGCCCCATCGGCCATCGGTTCTTCGAGCTATGTGCCCTGCCCACTGCCACTTCAGCTTGCTAACCCGAGAGGCTATGTCGGTGACTTTAGTTCGTCTACGGATCTCCTCATTCCTGATTCGATCACGTAGGGAAACCCCGAGCATAGCCCTCTCCATAGCTCGCTGTGCGACAGTGAGCTTATTTATGAGGCCCATAGTCAGAGACCACGTCCCGGTGCCGTAGGTCATCACTGGCAACACACACTGGTCGAAGACCTTCGTCTTCAAGCACTGAGGTATTTTGGACGAGAAGACGCTGCGTAGCTTCCCGAACGCTGCCCAGCCGAGTTGGATTCGTCGATTGACCTCTTTCTCGAAGTTGGACCTACCTAGTTGGACCGTTTGGCCTAGGTAGACGTACTCGTCAACAACTTCGAGAATCGAGCTCCCAACTGAAACTGGGGTGGGCACGACATGGACATTCGACATGATTTTCGTCTTGTCCATGTTCATTTTAAGGCCCACCTGTTGGGAAACTCGATTGAGGTCTCCGAGCATTGTGCTAAGATCCTCCAGCGATTCTGCCATGACCACGATATCGTCGGCAAATCGAAGGTGAGTGATGCATTCGCCATCAACGTTGATGCCGAGTCCTTTCCATTCCAGGAGCTTGAAAGCGTCTTCCATCGCATTGGTGAAGAGCTTCGGAGAGATTACATCTCCTTGTCTCACACCCCTCTGCAATGGAATCGGCTCCGTGCTCCCTTCCTGTACTCGGACTGACATGGTGGCGTTGTTATACAAACACTTCAACACTTCGATATACCGATAGTCAATATGGCACCGCTGGAGGGACTGTAGCACTGCCCAAGTCTCGATCGAATCAAAGGCTTTCTCATAGTCCACAAACGCTAAGCATAATGGCAAGTTATACTCCTCGGTCTTCTGTATAACTTGCCGCAGCGTATGGATGTGGTCTATGGTACTATACCCTTTTCGGAAACCGGCTTGTTCGGGAGGCTGGAAGTCATCAAACCTGCGCTCGAGACGATTCGTGATAACCCTCGAAAACAGCTTATAAACATGGCTCAGAAGCGAGATGGGCCTATAGTTCTTCAACAAGGTCTTGTCGCCTTTCTTGAAGAAGAGCACCACCACGCTTCTGTTCCATGCCTCCGGCGTAATACCTTCGAGCAAGACGGAATTAAAGAGCTTCTGAAGGACTTTCAGTACCGGTGTTCCACCCGCTTTCAGAAGCTCTGAAGTGATTCCGTCTTCACCCGGCGCCTTGTTGTTTCTAAGCTGTTTGAGGGCCATCCTAATCTCGTACAGGCTGATGTCCGGGATGTCTTCGGTATAGTGTCGGGTCAACTTGGCTCTTGGGTCTTTGGCCAAGTTGCCAACAGGTTTAGCGACCGAGGTATACAACTGTCCATAGAACCTCTCGATCTCCCTCAGTACCTCTTGTTTGTCGGAAGTGACACTGCCGTCCTCCCTCTTCAGCTTCGTCAACTGGCTCTGCCCAATAGATAAGTCTCTTGCGAACACTTTGGAGCCTTTATTCCGCTCTATCGTCTCCTTAATACGATTAGTATTAAAGAGACGGATGTCGTGTCGCAAGGACTGGTGAATCCGTCTATTGAGCTGCCGATATGCTTCCGCGTCATCAGGAGTCTGCAGTGCCATCGAACGTCGTTCCGCCAAGAGGTCGAGGGTGTGGTCGGTGAGCTTTTGGGGTCCATCTCTTCGACGATGTCTGAAGAATTTAGACCCCACCGTATGGACAGTTTCTACCAACCTGTTGTTGATATCGTCCACTGCAACGCAATCCTCTAGGCAATCGAAGCGATTTGACAATTCAAGCTGAAAGCTTTCGGGGTTTTGTATGTGGGCAGCAGTAGGTCGGAGCGTAGACTTCATCAGGCGGGACCTTTCCAACTTGACGTTTATATTCAATGTGCCTCTAACCATTCGGTGATCACTACCGGTTTTCACTCTGTGGATCACGGAGACATCATTGAATATTTGTCTCTTTGTGGCCATAATGAAGTCTATCTCATTTTTAACGGAACCGTCGGGGCTCATCCAGGTCCACTTCCTATGAGGCGGCTTCTTGAAGAAAGAGTTCATCATAAAGAGTCCCTCTTTCTCAAGAAAGTCGGCCAGCCTCTGGCCCCTCTGGTTCCGGTGCCCACATCCAAATTTTACGATAAAAAGGGTTGACAAATCAATATAACTTCTTCGGCGATACGCAAAGGGAGCTCACAGACAAATCTTAACATGTATCTATAGCACTTAAGAAAATGTATCCATAGCACTCAGTTATACATAAAATAATAATACTCCCAATTATTAAGGATTTACATTTTATAAATAATTATTATATCATCGTTATACATAGAATAAATCTACATAATATAGAACACACATATTTATTCATAACTTGTTTATGAATGCAAAAAAATTGTAATCTGGCGAATGCTCCGTTGGTCAATTCTTTACGGTGACCACGCCCACATTGTCAACAAAATGTTATCCAAGAAGTTTTTCGTTTATGTGACGGTGTGAGTGCAGGGTGGTAGGGAGGGGCAGTTCCGTCGCGTGCAGGCAGCGGCTAACTTGCACGAGCGGCACCGGCGGCACGGAACTATCGCGCGGAACCAGCGCGCGCACCGCTTGGGACACTAACAATGTGACACATGGACATGGTAAACAGTTATATGATCATACTGACCTAGTGGCGGTGTGGGTGCAGCGTGCAGGTAGGGGCAGTTCCGTCGCGTGCAGGCGGCGGCGAATTTGCACCGCGGATGCTGGAAGGCGCAGCTTGCGCCGTAGCGGCACGCTGGGAACGACCGGCATGGGACTAGCGCGCGCTTCGCTTGCGACACTAATTTTTTTAACAAAAATATTACATAATAAATAATACTGTGAATATCTCCAAACAGCAAAATTGTTTTGCAAGAAAACGGGATAGACCTAGTCTAGCCCTAAATATTGTAACAAAGAAAATATTGATATTTTTTTTTTAAAAATCATTTTATTGAAAGAATTTGTGTCATTTTAGAAATAAGTAAGCATTTTAAAAATATAACGCTTATTCGAAATGGTCAAAATTTGCTTTTATACAATGATTCAAACTTTGTGGCCAGTTTTAGATTGAAACATGCAGCCTTTCCATGGGAAAATTGGTAACTGCTACCCTTATGGAATGTTTTAGTAATTCAATATTATCATGGTGTTTAGAACATGCCGTGCTCCCTAAAACAGACTATAAATCATAATCGAGCGGATTAAGTTCGTGATTAGTTACTTTTTATTAGTTGTTCACGTAATCACAGGACATAAAATATCAAGCATATTGTTGAAATTTTCAATACTCATACGGAGTAACTTCTTAACTAATCTATAAAATTGTCCTTTTCTTAATCTTTCGGCAGATAGTGGTTAGACCCCGAGTCTACTTTTTTCGAAATTTTTCCTACTGTCACACTTAATTGCAATTCGCAACACAATTAATTGCAAGTGTGTGGATGTGTCTGCAATAGTTGTATGACGACGAGATTATCGCACGGCAACTATTACACTGGTGTGTTCCAGCTCTAAGTGTGGCGCTAACACTTATAAATACTTAAACAATTCCATACGACTCCATTCGAACCTAGTTGCCAAAACCAGAAAAATGCTAATCCCATTCCCCATTCCATTCCATCGTATTTTATCCCCTCCTATCCCAGCAATTAGATAATATAATGGAATAAAAGAAACACCTTATTTCATTTTACTCTTGACTCCACATCCCACTTTATCGCCCCAACGAGTATTGGCATAAACTCCTCGTTCTGTAATACTTCCTATTCCGCAATTTTTTAAATATCCAAAGATAAGCAAAGCATCCAGGGGCGTGGCAACGTTTGTCATTCTGGACTAATGTTGGTAAGTATGGCGGATGTCCATGACAGTATCAACTTACCACCAGGTGGACTGTCTGCTCGTCTGTCACTTTCTTTCTATAGGAAACACTGACAAGCTGATGTGAAAATCGGATTTTACAAAAAAAAAATTACACCTATTTTCTACAAAAAAAAAAAATAACTTACATGAAGGCAAAGTGTCATATTTATGAGTGCCAGTATTCTTAGTTATAGTGACGTGATTATCACTGCTTACACTCTCAGTTCTCTCTGTTTCTCTATCTTTTTCCTTTTTATCGACATCAAAAACTATCGGCGATGCCCTTCTCTTTTTATTTGGTGGCGTTTCTTGGCTTCCAGAAGGTTCCACGCTTTTCCTTTTCTCTGTGATTTCTTGTTTTATAATCACTTGTGTGTCTGATTCTTCGCTTGTGTCACTAAGACGTTTTTTCAAGCCACTTGTGGTTTTTTCTTCTTGAATATCCGCTATTAACTCTTTGGTGGGTTCTGCTGTCTCTTTTTCTACTGTCTTTTCTTTTGGACTTTCTTTTTTATCTTTAGCTTCTAGTAATTCGCCTTCTTCCTCAAGGAGGCCTTCGCTTAATAGTTTCTTAGCTAAAAACGCGTTGGGGTGGTAACCATCCATCGTAACTATGAATTGAGTTTTCTTCTCTTTGTCTATTGTTTGGCTGTGGATGTTTCTAGAAGAGAAAAGAAATTTAAATTTTTTCTAACATATTTATTTAGGTATTCTTTTGCACTATATTGCACAGAGGGCACTTAATATCTTATGGCATTTTCTACCAGTTAACTGTTGATTAAAATTATATGAAGCGAACACATGAAGCGGGTGCAGTAGAAATTATACAGTGAGCATAATTCATTTGTATATAAATAACAAGTTCAGTTTATACCGATTAAAATGAGTTTTGAAAGCCTAAGGGCGCTTCTC
Organism: Sesia apiformis; assembly: GCA_914767545.1. Classification (NCBI taxonomy): domain Eukaryota; kingdom Metazoa; phylum Arthropoda; class Insecta; order Lepidoptera; family Sesiidae; genus Sesia; species Sesia apiformis. The sequence goes on from OU611962.1 coordinate 6,092,962, forward strand.
ACCAGCTCCTGATACTTTTTATCAGAAGGTATCAGAATGTCAGTGTATACTTTATCAGAAAGTAAGTCAGTATCAGCTAGAAATAATTGGCAGATAATTTATCTACCAGATTGTTAACAGTTACTTTATCAGGAGTAAAAAATAAATAAAATTCTTCTGATAAAGTATGAGGAGGTGTTGACAAAAGTCTAATATTTGTAAACGTTTATTTCTGCTATTTTCGTGAGGCACGTTCAATTTGCCTGACTGCATCTGTGGTTGGCGGTCAAAATAAAAAGGACGGGACTGATGATAAGATAGATATATTCCTTACAAAGATAGTTTTTAAGTTTCTTATTAACTATGGATATTTTAAAATGAATAAAAAAATATTATTAACAGTTGAGAATCAATATGTGAGACTTACATAGTCTCAACTACGATGGTGTCATCTCGCTTAGTCGCCGTTCGAGAATCGCGGCGGTCGCCTGATGGCAAGTACTCTGTGTTGTTGATGCGCTTTGTTATCGGAATAGGAAGATATTCCTTCTCCGTGATTTCTTTCGACAACCTGCGATTTCATGCAATAAATTGAATAGTTTGAAATAGAAAAAAAGTTTATATAGCAAAGTGATAACAAAAATATACTTACGTAAAAGATTATGATAGAAACAATCTATAGAAAGATTATGAGCATATAGGAACCACAAAACTCACACGACAAAATTTGAGTAGATACCACTACGCTAGTCTGCACAGCCAGCAGTTGACAACAGAACTATAATGAAAATGGCGGCCAAATGTACAGATTGTTTCAGAGTAATTCTGAGTGTTTCCGAGTTGCGAGAACTCCTGCCTGAGCATGATGTGTGTGAAGCACGCGTCACCTATCTTACTCGAAATTTCTTCTATCAACAGTCAACACGAAGGTAGTATGGTCAGAAAATTATTCGAATATAACTTGCCTTATTATTCGAATATCAATTACCTTATTATTCGAATATCAAAATCTGCGGAATATTTGAATTATAAGCCCTAATCACGATGTTCATCGACGCGGTGCATCGGGTGCACTAAAGCTTGCTTTAATTTGCAAGAAAAAAAATCTTGAAATAATTAGTCTCACTTACTTGGAGCAGTCATCATCAATGTCAACTTCAACGTTATCAGCGGTGTCGTGCGTGGTTGCATTGACAGGTACTTGTATCACGATGTTGGGTGCATCCGCACGGCGCATCGGATGCACTAAAGCTCGCTTCACTTTGCGAGACTCCAATTCGGTTTTTATTGGGGCCTGTAATTAGTAAAAAAAATCAAATATTCGCTACTAATATTATAAAGAGACACCGAGTTTGCTTTTTGGTTGTTTACTACTACACACATCGGATACCATTCTGCATAACTGATCCAAGCGACAAAAATGAAATCTTAAAGAAGATTTCTGTTTGTACTAGATTATTTTAGAAGGCGCGTGAACTACTGCTAAAATATCGTGTAAAATATAAGTACAAATTCAAAAATGTTCTTAAGGCTTGTAAATTACGCTAAATCGAGTCGAATGGCGCAATAAAACAAAAATATCAAATTTGGCACTTGCGACTAGTCACAGATAATTGTATCCTATTTTGACAATTCTTTAATTTATAGGCAGTTAAAATAATGCAGATGAACATAATTTATGTTTCAATTCTATAGGAAATAGTGATTATTAATCGTAATGTTTCGAAAAATAAAAACAGAGAAGGAGCTTATTATGCATATAGTGCAAAGCAAGACCGGGTTGCTAGATGGTTACTCGATGGAATAGTGGGAAATGGGCCAGGAATATCTCACTCACTGATGGCATGACAATCCTGTAAGTTAAGGTGGCTCTAGGTCTTCCCACCAAAATTAAATATTGGTATGATAATGCATAGTACATTTACATTAAAGAGGCATAGACACATTTCACAAGTTAAAAGCAACAATAGAATTATATACAATTCCCAAATACAAAACGTTTAATAATACCAGCCATGATAAGGATGTACCCGGTCCCATAAACGTATTATATGTTGGGACAGAACCCATTCCGGCCGATGGCTGTTACATGAACCAGGTACAAGGATTGTTAAAATGAAGTACTGATGGACCCCACACTAGGTCAGGCCTGTATCGTGGGGCCCAATGAAGAGATTACAATTGTTAAGGGACCCTCTATAGACATGATTTTAACTCATAAGACACTTACATTCAACAGGCTCTTATGCGCTTCGGCAACGGCCCTTAACAAAAGGGTTGAGTTGGGCATAGGCCCGCGTGGTCTGGGCCGTACGCGGACCACGCTCGCACAACTACGGCCTGTGATCTTTTCCAGTATTGACACTCTGTGAACAATGTTAGATATATAGAGAATTCTTTATTGTAAACTAACATATGTTGCAAACAGACAATTTAAGTAAGTAACACGGATACTATAACAGGCGACCTTGTCGCCAAAGCGATCTCTTCCAGGGAATCTTTGGGTGGTATTTAAGGAGAAAACAGATAACAATATCAAATAAAGTTAGATGGTGCATTTTTACTTAATGTCAACATAATATAACTTAAATAAATTATTTTATACATACACACTTACTTGAGATGAATACAATAAATGCATACGTAATATGGGAAATGAAAGGAAAAACTAAAATGTAAAGAAAGTGGATACAGAGCACAGTAAGGAACTACGAGTAAATATAGAAACAAGTAGTGAATGACAGATAGGAAGGCGGGAATTACAAAGATGATAGTGCTCCTTCACCAGGTTTTTAAAACTAATTAATGATTATTAACATAAGTATTAGCATATTAGTTAAGCAACCCAACAGTCGCTGGGCGCGCTCGACTGGCCGCGTTTCCCCTCTCTCAGAGTAGTCTTCTGTGAGAGAGGGGTAACGTGGCCAGTCGAGTGCGCCCAGCGGCTGTGGGAATGCAGCATACACTCGCACGCGTTTTTAAATACTAAACTGCACATTTATATTCGTGGCTCCTATTGCATATTTACTAGGTGATGTCAGACAGACATTCCAAGATGGTCTTCCCATTCTTGTTCCACAAATAACCTCACTTTATCGGGACTGTCAATCATTTAATTACGTGCAACTTTCCGGTTTACAGTACAATACACCGCACTGTACTTGAAATATGTTTTAAAAAAAAATCTTTGCTGTAATGGAGTCTCATCACTATCGCTATAAGCGGTAGTGGTGCAACACTAGCTAGCGTATGTGGACCCCATCGCACTTCCGCCCATGAGAAGCTGTCAAAACCATTGTTAATGGTTATGTGGTGTTAAAGTGTTGAAAAGATGAATAAAGTGTTAGTAGAGATTCGGCTTTAATTAATACTGTTGATTTAATTAATACTGTTGATTTAATTAATACTGTTGATTTAATTAATACTGTTGATTTAATTAATACTGTTCGAGAGAAAAGGAGTGATCCCGCGTGCATAAATAATACCTAAAAATCAAGAGAGTAAACACAGTTACTATAGTTGCAGTGTACTCTACAAACGATATAGAACTCAAAACAACCATTTTTAGAATTTTTGTCTGTCTGTCTGTCCGTCTGAACGCGCATCACGCAAAATCTACTGGATGGATTTTAAGGAAACTTGGTATAGTTATAGGTTGTGGTGGGTTAATATTTAGGGTACTTTTTATCCAGATCAATTATAAAGTTCCCACGGGAATCACAAGTTTACGCGATCAGTCGCAGGCAGCGCTAAGTATATTATATATCTCGATTAATAGAAGAAACATACTTACTTAGAAGTAAGCCTCTCTTTTTTGGAGCCGGAGTCGGATTTTTCATTGTTATCAGACAGGGAACTCTTTCTTTGAGGCAGTTCGCCCAAACGCGCCTTTGCCGATTTCTTGGGCTCAGGCTCTCGCTCAGGAGTAAACCTAGAACAACAGTGATCTCATGACACATGTACCATACTTTTATATTGTACTACAAAAAGACGTGATCAATAATGTATTAATCTAAATATTTTTTGAGCCGAGTTGCACTGACCATGGTTAATGGTTAGAACAACTTCAAAATAAGCTGGTTTATTTTTTGAAATTATATATTTCAGTCGCGTACTTAAGCATTATATATAATAACTGTATCAACTTATAATGATGGACAAAGCTGAGGGCAAAGCTTTTTGAGGATGATTACAATATTATCAACCATTGTTTTAGGCTCATAACCCGCATGGACCCTTTAGTAGCAACAACTTGTGAGATAACAGCAAATATTCTTCAGCAAATTTTGAGAGATAAAATGGCAGCAACTACACAGCCTAGAGCTCAAGTTAAAATAATATTCAGGACCTTTCAGTTCAGTTCATACCTTTCAGGACTAGTTATTTTCTCCGTAATTTTAGCTTCCAAAATCTTCTTTGGCCCTTCCTTCATTCCAATTCTTTCCCTCACTGGTCTTTTGGGTAGATTTAGTTCAATTTGAGGCAAAACCTCAATGGTTTCTGTAGGAGTTTCCTTAGCATGTTCTGGAGATTTTAGTTCTGTGTGTATGGGAGATGGTGATTTGATTGGTGGTGTGGCTGTGACTGCCAGTTGGGACATTTCCTGTAAATTAAAGTGAACCTTCATGGAAAACAATCAGGAATTAGTAAATAATAATAAATTATAGTCATATTGGATGCAAACAGCAATGCTTTAAATGTTAAGGAATGCCATATGGTGAATGAAATAAATCCTTAATAACAATTAATGAAGACTTCTTAGGGATGAAATTTAAAAAAAAATGCTCTTTTAAAGGTGACTGTAAAAGATGGCAAAGTATAATACATACCTGTTCCTCAACAAAATCATTCATCAACTCCTCAGCCTCAGTCCTTATATTCAAGAAGTCTTCATCATCTGACATAATATCAGATTGTTCCAATAATTTCTGCTTCAGCCCCTGTATCTTTGCTTCTATCTCATTTAGTTCATTTAACTGCTCTTCTTCACTTTGTATAGATACTACACTTATTGTAGGTTGTTGTATATCATTGGATAAAGTAGGATCAGGCTGTGAAGAGATTGTTGCAGGATCTATTATAGGCAATAATGGTCTTTTCTCTTTTATAACAGGCTTTGTCTCAAGAACTAGTTCCTCTTTTGGTATATCCAATGTAACACCATGATTCTTCAAAATTTGACCAGCAAAAACATCAGTTATTGAAGGCTCTGACACTTTTTCTATGTTCATAAGTAAAGGTGGGATGTTTGGTCGGATGCTTTCATGTTTACTCTTCTTTTTACTTTTGTGAACTTTCTCTTGCTTTTTCTTCTGTAATTTCGCTTTTTCTTTGTTCTTCACGTTTTTTAAGTGATCACTTTTCTTCAATTTATCCTTTTGCTTGTCCTTCTTTTCCTTTGACTTGCGCTCCTTGGATGTTGATCGTTCCTTGCTCTTTGAGCGTTCTGAAGTTGCTAACAACACACTTAATTGAAAACAATACAGATTCAAGACATGTAAATAACTATTATATGAAATATATCTCTTATAACAGCTATATATTATTCCACATGAACATTATATGATGTCATATCAAATGATATAACATGGGGGGTATAATACTGTATTTTGCAACAATATCATTTTTAAGAAAAATAATACCATAAAAGTGAAATGAAGAGACTGTTCATGTTTAACCTGATTTTGGACCCACAGATTAGACTAGATCAAGATTTATAAATCATAAATATAATTGTTTTTCCGAAATACGTTTTTTTGTCGTAAACGTGTCCTTAAAAGTAGTCTAGTCTCACAGTGTGGCTAAAAATTACATTAGTCACTTTATTTCTTGTGGTTCATACAGAAGGTCATATTCTTAATTCCTTGCAAAAACAACATTAGGCGATGCCTTTTTTTGCAATCACTCGGTGGTACTGTCTATACTGTTGCACTGTTGCAACAGTGTTGTTGTCTGTACTGTTGCAACATGGAATCAAATTATTTGTGGGTTTTTGACAATATAAACTTTATCCGTTGGTTTGTCGTTGACATTAAGTTAGGAAGTTATTTTGATATAAAATAACCCTAAGTTTTTTTTTATAGAGAAGAGGGCGGACGAGCAAGCGGTCTCACGTGATGGTAAGTGTTACCGCCGCCCATGGACACCTGCAACACCAGGGGGTATGCGGGCGCGCCGCCGACCTTGCAAAATCCTATTCACAGCTTTCTTGAAGAACCCCATGTCGTAGTTTGATGGGAAGATCTCTTGAGGCAGTTCGTTCCACAGCCTACGGGTTCGCGATATAAAATATTTTTTGGACCGAACAGTACGCGACACCTCCGTATATAGGAAATGTGGATGGACCGCACTTCTGTGACGGGAGGTGCGGTTGTAGAAACCCGAGGTGGGAATTATATTGAACAATTCTTCAGAGCATTCCCCATAAGTAAGGTATTCAAGTGAATCAGTAAATGACGAGAAGACAATAATAAAAATTCTTCTGTTCAGAATATTTTCAAGGAAGATGATGTTGCAGCATAACTTTGATTTTATGCAAAATTTAGGTACCTCTGCTAAATACGCCTATTTTTATTCAAGACATTTTTATATTTACCAGCTTGTGTAAAGAAATTTAAGAAATAAATCGTCATTTTACATGTTCCACAAATTTGTATAGATTTGTTTTGCACTTATTAAGGGGTGAATGAGTTTTTACATTTTATCTACATTTTTACGTTACATCGATAATAACATTACTTCAGAAATCAGAAGACCGTAAAATGGCCACGTAACCACAGAATGAATCATGTTTAATATATACCTACCGACTATAGCGATAATATAATATATTGTAATAAATACCTATAAGTTAATAATATACATACATAAATACATATCTACATCTGAACGGCACCCAATATTAATTTGCAAATAAGAATCAAAGTTGACAAGGATAGAAAAATAAGAGAGAATTGAAGTATCCAAGGGATGAAATAGAACAGGTACAAAATGGTAGAGAGAGAGGAAATTGTTTGGTAAAGAAAGAAAATAGAAAATCTAAGGAACGAACTAATAGAATAATGATTTCTAACTTGTTTCAACTTCTTTTTATATCTATATGGATTTCAACTGGCCAACTGCGGAACCACAAGAAAGTCCACTGGGACATGATGGCGAATATAATTATGTTAATATACAAAAACCAGATGGAAAAGGTAATATACAAAGTGTTTTTTTTTTTTAATTTCTGTTACAAATATGATTCATAACATTGTTCTATTTATTTTTATATTACACAGTACAGTTTTTTGCAAAAACAACATAAGTCAAATCAACTTTTAAAGTAATTAACAAACTTAGAGATACAATAAAGGCAATAAGCTAATTATAGTTCGCAAAAAGTCTGAACTTTGTGTGTAATTCAATTTTTATTTGTTCATGTAAGATTTTAAATGACTTATGTAGTTTTTGAAATGACCGATTCAATGAAGTGTTGCTATCTAAACATCTATCGCTATCTAAACATCGCATCATCTTTTGGGGCTACTCTACTAATAAAAATAGTGTTCAAAGCCCAAAAGAAATGTCTGAGAGCGATATGCAACCTACGTATTACAGAGAGCCACGTTTAAAAAAATTAAAAGTTCTCACCCTTCCCTCACTGTACATTTTACAAAATGCAGTATTTGTTAAAAACAATCCAAATTTATTTACAGATTGTTTTTAATGATGATTAACAAGTTTTAACAAATGATTTAATTGATTATATTATAATTTAATTACATAGGGTCAAATTATGAAGTATCAATTATGTATTTTAATGATTGCACTCAAACTTTGTAATATAATAATTATATGTTCACAGATAAAGGGATTTAATTTGATAAAACTCTTATGCTATAGCAATGACTAAAAAAAAGTATGTTTTGTTAATTTGTTTGTTTGAAAGAGATATCTGAATTCTTTGAACTAAATAATTCTTTTACCACTTGGAAGTTTATTTTATTTTCAGTAAGACTAAAAGTTATGTACGTATAGACAAAACCGAATTTGTATTAGTATACAGAAATTATGATAACATACTGATTGGTGCTGCAACAGTGACCTCCTGTAATTTCTTGAGCACCTGATGCAGCCAGCTCACAAACATCTCTGTGTTTTCACAGAGGAACAGCTGGAGGTCTCCTTCCATCTGTGCCCGAGTTCGCTTATTTGCCACCATTACCATTACATAGTCAGGCAGTTCATCATCTGAAAAATATTTTTATTTAAATCATAAAAATTATTTTGAAAAACATAGATAATGTATGTGGTGTTATAATAAAATAATTTCCCCTTTTCGTTCTGCATCAATAGGCATGCAAAACAATTGTTTATTTAAACGTAACAGAAGGTAATTTTTTCAGTTATAAATTATTTCTCTCTTCTCTAAGAATATATCTGCTCAGAACCCGCTCATTTGAGAAGAAAACATCTATGTCACTATGTCTCGTTAGTATAATTAATATAATACGTGTAATCAGTGCCCCATGCTATATGTAGCACGTGACACTGGTGCATTACGTCGGAAGTTGGTACGACATGGAACCTCCTAAATACCTAACTAAATCAGTATTGCCATATTAGGAATAGACTCATAATTTTTAATAATTGCATTACTAATTATAAGTGTAGAATATACATTGTTGTCCAGTATTCTCAACTACTGTTAATATGGGAAGTTATGGAATCAAAGATGAAGCCCAAGGTTTACAGGTCGTTTGAACTTATGACTACTTAATTTTAAATTATTTAATTTTTGACTACTTGTTTAAGTAGTCAAAAATTGTTTAATACAGTTAATTCCTTTAAGCTCTGAAGAAACTATAATTGTATTGAACATAGGAGAGTTCTCAGGAAAACAATCAATTTTTGCATTCATAAATTAATTCACATTCATTGCTCTAAATAGGCATAGTTTGTTTCATAATAAGTTGATAAGTTCTATTGAATAAGTTGATTATGAGCTGCAAAGGACATTGTATTTTTACGAACACCGTTTTGGTCAATTAGTATTTAGTATTGATTATTTAGTATTTGGTATTTTTAGTAATACAAATTTTACAATTACTTACCAACATAACATCCCAGTTCTGTTAGTTTCGCCTTAATGGCAGACTGAAAGTAAAGAGTTAAGTTGATATAATTTGATATTATATTAATTGGTGTGTGGTGTCTGCCAATTTCCCATGGGTTTCGTAAAAAAAAGGCGCCACTACCTCTGAGGAACCACACCATCTCTAAAAGAGTGAACTTGCCAACAGTAAAAGTGGAACAGTCGGTTATTTACATAATATGCAGACATGTAAATACTAACCAAAATGTAAAAATGAAACAATGTCTTGGAAATGCATACATAGATGGCTGAATGAAGCTGAAATTTTACTTGGACCCTTTTGGGGATCATAGAAAGCAGCAGGCAATAGCTAGGAAGCAATTACTAATGCCATTGAATACACTAGGATTCCCTGTGTCGGGGATCTAGAGACAGAAAAATACATTGTCTTTAAACAAATGAATGTCTGACCAGAAATAGAATCCAGAATTTTTTGCACAACAGGTAAGGGCACTACTGACTGAGGTCATTGGTAGTCATAAGATTTAGCAATTATGAAATATAAAAAAAACAGCTCTAAGCCACAAATAGCAATATGCTGTGTTATAACTATAAGCCAGTGTTTCTTGATTGTTAGATTAAGTTCTTTCTTAATGCCCATGCCAAACTATCTATCCCAAACCTATAACAATCTATGCCTATCATATCTATCTATCATATCAACATGTCTATGTTGACACTGGAAGATTTTAGAATCTCAAAAATGAAATTCTCATTCATGTGATGAACCCATTGCATGAAGTATCCAGCCCACCCTTCATTAGGCACCTCTTCAACAGCCCTTTGAAAGGCCCTTACTGCCTTTTCTGCATTCATAAAATGTATTCCTCTGAGTTTATCCTTAATTTTAGGGAATAAATAAAATCACAGGGCACAGGCTCAGGACTGTATGGTTGATGACTCACTTGCAGTAGTCAAAAATTGCTTCATTTGTCTGGTGGAGTAAGCTGCATCAATGGGAGGATCATTCTGCTTCATGGGCATCGTTCTTTGACTTTTTCCAAAACAGGAGGCAAGCAGCTGTTCACATATCAGTGTGCAGTTACTGTCCTTTTATTTTCTAGATATAGTAGCAACATGGCAAAATCTGCCAAAGTAGAGGTAATCATTTTCTTTTCAGCACTTCATCCTTTCTTCACTTACATTGGCAACTCTTCGACAAGAGAGATCCACTTGCTTCTTAGTTTCAGGCTCATAGGAGTAGATCCAGTTTTCATCACCTGTTACTGTATCAAAAACAGCATTTGATTGACTATTGTCAAATTTTTCTAGCATTTGGAGACACCATTCCACACGGCAGTGTTAATGAGCTTCACTCAAATTGTAAGGAATCCATCTAGCACTAAGCTTCCTAACCCATAGATAATCTTGTTAAATAGTTTGAACTTGACCCATACCAATACCTAATGATGCCCGTATCGTATGAGATGTCATTCATTTGTCTGTTTCAATCATGAGCCACAGTTTTAATATTTTCCTCCATCACCGCTGTCACAGGATGCCCTTCTCTAACATCAATACTGAGGTGAGTACAACCAAGTTTAAATTCACTGGACAAGTTATAAACAGTGACACTGGATGGGTTCATCACTAAATGCTAACTTAAGTATTTCATAACTTTGTTTCTGGTTTAGACTACAAGAAACTCATAAAAAGTACTTAATTGAAAGAAAATGTTCTCTTATTAAATTCATTTTTCCACAATCACTTAATTCTCAAATTGCCACCAAAAATAAATAACAAATGACAGCTTTGAAAATTTCATGGTGTTTGACAAGCAGAGTTCCATTTTCATTTGAATTTGTTTTTTTCTATTGTATTGTACAGTTACCAACTCTAAGAACTTTCCATTTAACCTATCATACATCCCGGTAATACTCGCCGCTAGCTTAGTAGTGTTAAAATATGTCAGGGAAGTTCTACATGCAAAGCATACAGAGTGGGTTATATTCTGGGATTTTCTTGAGGAGAGTTACGTGAGTTGAAAGTATAACTTAAATCTAGGGATGACATTGAAAACACCATACATTAATGTACAAAGTTAATGCACCCTAAACCTACAAAAATAATAAGATACTCTGGGATATTTTATCAAAAATCTTAGAAAATAGAAGATTATGGCAAGTCAGTAGATATAGAGACAGCTTTTAAAAGAGCAACTCGGGAGCTATAACATCTACCAGTAGCTACTAACAATGCAATATCCCAAATGCATCTGGAATCATTTATTACAACCAGTACAACTAACTGTTCACTATGGTGGGCTAGTAAAAATGTAAACCGACCTACAAATGCTAAACCACCTAATAGACTAAATAATGGTGACTGTGTCAAAACAAACACGCCAACTAAAAGCAGATACATTGAATCGTAGATTCACTTGAAAAAAACAAGTGAAAATAACTGAACTCAAGATACAAAATACTGGCTTCTTGGTAGAAACTCCATTAAACTTCTCGGCTTCAAGATGGTATTAAAACCAACAAATTCAATCCAATTTTAAACCTCCATCCAAGACATCCAATTTTGGGGGTCTGTTTGTGTATCCAATATAAATATAATTCAATTCAGAGAGTTCAGAATTCAATATTGATACACCTATATACACCCTTGTTCATTACCAATAATGAAATTCACAATCTTAATATGAGTAGTGTAAAGGAAGAGATTAAGCAACATCTTACAAAAATAGGCAAACCATCTAAACAAACTTACAGTCCAACTTACAATACCCAATTGTTCAAAACGGCTAAAGTGACATCAGGTGAGCTGAGCAGCCGGGATTAGGCTTGATGCAAATTGAGGAAAGGTACATGATTAAGTGTTTGCTGTGTACTCCATATACCTTCCAAAGCATCTGCTTAGTCAACGATTTATGGCAAATTTGAGGCATACAAAAAACATACTATGAATCTGTTTCTCCATTGTTTGATACTGTTCTTTCTGCATTAGAATTAAAGAGTAGCCCTTTGTATAAAACAGACAATAGAGCGGAACAGATAACTACTATTATTTAAAAGCTACGTTGTCTTATAAAAACTGTCACATAAAACATCGAATGTGAGGTAAACAAACTATTAAACAAAATATTTACCCTCATTTTCTGCCCAATCTCGCTGCCGACGACATCCATTTTTAGTGTTGTATTTATAAACAATTTAACACATTTACGTATTACGCACTTATTTCGGCATATTTAAAATTTAATAAGTAACTATATTATCATCCAATAAAACATTTTCGTGGGTGAAATTTAAAAAAGCTAGATATATTTTGTACTTGTACGTAATCTGTGTTATAATTTTTCTTTGACACTAATTGTTAAGGAAAGGGATGTCGATCTGAGATCGATTAATCAGATCATCAATTATTTAGATTATTATTTATTTAGAATCGATTTTTAACATCGATCTCACACTGGAAACCGCAATAATCGAATCATTTTTTCATGACAAATCGTAGATATGATATTAAATTATGGAACACTTGCTTTAAGTATTATTAAAAAGAAAATTACTTTGGCAAGTTTTCTAATAAAATGATACGTACATATTTTTTCTGTACCTACTTATATTTATTTTTGTTTTTTGTATTTTAATTTTTCCACTGTTCAATATATTAGTTTTCACTGATTATTTATCGCTTTTCAAGGGCATATTAAACGAATTACAAACGAATCAATAAATCAAAGATCAATTTTTCGACATCGATTTAAAAGAGAATCGATTTCTTGACCTTTTATTTCATTCGATTCTAACATCGATTTTTTAAAGAAATATCGGCAGCCCTATTTGACAGTTAACAGTTTTTTCTTCATATATAGCAATAATGCAATTAGCACATTCCGCCAGTGTAAAATTTCTTCGTAATAAACAAATTCAGTCTAAAATGTATATATCCTGTCAATGTCCCGTCCCGTCAAAGTAAGTCAGGAGTCACTCAGTAAAGCGATAGTAGGTTTATCGAGGACAGAAGAGGACTTCTTGGAAGCACACAAAAAGTGCAGTCCCATGCTGTTATTTGATTATGGCATACATCACGCACGGAAAACACTTTGAAGTTTAATAAACTACCACTATTAAATCTCAAAACGCCTAATATACAATTTTTACAATAATCAGTAATCACACAAAAACTCACGTTTCCTTCTCGAGTTCCCGCCAAAAAGATCCAGTTTTTTTTGCTTTATATATGGCAGTGGTGCAATTAACACATTCTGCCACTGTCAAGTTTATTTCTAAACAATTTCGAAGTCTTGTCCTGTCAGTATCTAGTCCCGTCGGAATTAGCTAGGAGTCGATTAGTAAAGCGATAGTAGGTTTACTGAGGACAGAAGAGGACTTTTTGGAAGTACACGAAAAACGCAGTCAAACACTTTTATTTGATTAGGTATCACAAACACCAGGCATGAAAAACACTTTGAAGTTTAAACTGTCACTATTAAACCACAAAATAATACACCCAATATACAATTTTTACAATAATCAGAGAAAACTCAACTTCATTTCTCGAGTCCGCGCCAATAAGTCCAAGTTCCAGATTTTTAATATTCGGAATTCACGTGTTTTTATAGGTTTTGAGACTACAGGTTTACTAGGTTTATGGCTACATTCCAAAAATCATATATATATTGTGCTGTATATTTTTTATATTAATTCGGGTACGTTCGTATTGGTCCACACACAGCAAATAATAAAACATAATTGTTTTTATTAATTATCAGAATTGTTATATAGTCCGGTCGAAGTGGAAGTTGCTGAGTAAAGTGAATGAGGACCACACTGAAAGTTTCCGGAATGAATAAGAAGAAAATACAATGAATGACCAAAAATCAATTTATTGTTTCTCAAAATATTCTCCGTGAGCGTATACACCTTTTCATACGAATAAACCAATTTCCATAACATTTATTCCACTCCTCCATGGTGACCTCGGAAACAGGTTGTTCATACTCTTCGACAGCCTCTTCTGGCGATGAAAATCATGGTTCTTAGTTTTTCGAAACAAGAAGAAATCATAAGGTGCCAAGTCGGGATTGTATGGAGGTGGCTCATGAGTTCTACGTTTTTCGCCTTCAAAACGACGTTTGTCTGTTTGGCCGTGTGAGAGCTGGCGTTGTCATGGTAGAAGATTTCGTTCCAATAATTTTGACATTTGAATTCAATTAAGATTTGATTAAGCCTAGCATCAAATTAACTACATAACATTAAGCCACCAGCATCAACTGAATATAACATTTGTTTATTAGTAATTATGTATTTTGGAACGAAGTTCTTTTACGCGGCTTGCGATAGATGTGATTCGAGAGAAAATGGAACGTCACGTAAGATTTTTACTCCCTCCATATGTCTTTCTCTTTGTCTCTGTGTGTGTGCGTGCGAGTATCGAGAGCGAGACTCAAGCAGAATAACAGACGTGCAGACTATAATAGAGTCAATTTAATAGGCCACTTTTGACAAGTGTCAAACTGGTTGCCATAGTGAGGTAATCTAACAGAAATTATCGATTAAAGGCAAAAATCGATATATAAGTCGTAATATTAGTGAATCGATTTTAGTGTTCATAAAAAATAATTCTCCAGTAATATTTGTAGAGTATACACAGCATTAGAAACCTTCTACATACGCCACATGACCTCAAACTTAAGCGTAATTATGGGAAATATAATGAAACCAGTTTATATATGTAATCAATTGTTATTTAATAATTGGAACTATCAGATTCGTTAAAACTGCTATCGTTGCTATTATTAACAATTCTTAAATCACATTAAAAATCTTCCATTATATTTTTTTTGTTTTTTCTACCACTTTCTTCTAATCATCTTTGGAAACATTTGTACACGCAGTTTTTATTAAAAATGATATTCCACCAGAAAATAAGCATGCTTCTTTTAATGAACATAAATGTTTTTTTCTAGATAGATACTCTTTCCACATATAATAAATAACCATAAATATACTTAGTTGCGAATTGCATCGGCATTAAAACTATCGACATAAACAACTGGCATAATTCTTTTTCTTTTCTTCCTTTTTCTTTTTAATTTCAGATATAGTTTTAATATATTAAATGAGGTATAGATATATTAATTTAATTATATATATCTTTTTAATGTATTTACTAATTAATAATTGTATTTATTTAAATTATGTCAATTATTTAATAATTTTATTGTTCTCTTAATTTGTTTATTTATCGTAACGATAATTTTCTTCGATATTCCTTTCTCTCTACAAGTTACTTCGATTATAAAGATCACATCCCTATTATTTGTTCCGTGACGATATCCGGAATCCATCTTGGAGTCAAGCTCCTGTCTTTTTCACGTTTTTCGTCCTAGCAACTTCCCCTCTTCGACTTCCGGCGCCACTGTCGCCTCGTTTTATCGTTTTAGATGGCGGCGACCCGCATGACGCTCGGCTTTTACCTCATTATAGCGTCGTTTTTCGTAGCGTTAACACGTCTTAGCAATCATTATTTTAATTTTCATTTAATTAAATCTAATAGTTTAACGTAAATTGCATACGTAGTGAAAAAATCCTCTCGTAATGGAGAACGAAATATATTTTGATAAAGAACAAAGTGATGGTGAACACGTGTCACGGAAGAGAAGTCGTTCTTCAAGTTCGAGCAGTACATCATCGGAGGAGTCTAGCCCGGATAAAAGGAGAAAAAGGCGGTCTAACCATGTAAGTGACGCACAGTTTGAATTCCTTTCTCAACAAGTGGCTTTTCTAACGAATTTGATTTCGCAAAAACACGGTGAGCCTCAAACGAGTACTTCGTGGGTTGCCGAGGTAATAAATGGACCCAACAATGATACAACAAACGAGTTGGGCTTACGCCCACCGCCGAGCACGAGTGATGCGGATAATCAACAGCTCCAATTGTCAGAGCTATCAACTACGTTAAAAGATCCGCCATTCCCTAAGTCTGATGATAAACATTTAGAAAAGATAACCCAATTACAGCGTTTTAAATGTAATGACTGGCATGCAATTCGTTTTTCCGAAGCTCAGAAAAAGTACGTCACTACTCCGGGTTTTATAGAACTCAATGTAAACGATGAACTGAGACGTTTCAATGCGTTTAGGTCTAACGATGATCGTTTGTACTTGATAGAGAGAACTTTTGCAGCTTTATCCAATGCTATACTGACTCAAAAAGACGAATTGCGCACAACTTTGCAAGGTTTAGTCGAATGGTCTAATGATAAGAGTACAACACTTACACCACGATCTCTTTTCGATAAGATTGAACAAATGTTTAATAAAGATTCGAGCTATACAAAAGTGACCGATGATATTTTACAAATATCTTGCGGCCGTCGAGCCGACTGCATTAGCATGCGCAGGGATTTATTAATTAAGAAAATTTCGGAGGAATATCACTGTGGGGCGTTGCAAAAAATTCCACCCAGTGCTGAACAATTGTTTGACAACGATATGCTTACAGCCTACCTTCAAAAAATTGGGGGGGCCGAAAAACTAACCACTTGCTTCCAGCCAACGCAGCAAACTGCAGCTACAGCTACCGGCCAGAGGCGTGCGTATTATAACCAGTCGAAACCATCGACAAGCAAGCAAGAGAGTGAAAACTTTTTTCGTAAAAATACCTCAGCGTCGAAAGATAAGTTCAAAGGTCACTCGAGGGCATCCGGCAACAAGACTTCCAATGGCAAGAACAAACACCACAATTCGTCAAGAGGTAAGAAATCAAATTACAACTCATCGAATAGAAACAATCGATCATGACTCGCAATCATTTCGGGGCGGCTGTCTAAAGCAATATATACATGCATGGGAGAACTTAGGTGCGCCCAACCACATATGCAAACTTCTCAAGGGAATACGTATTCCTTTCGTGATGAAGCCGCCCCTTATATATCCAAATCAATCTGTCATAATAAATTACGAGACAAAGCAGAGTTATCATATGACACAGCTAATAAAAAATATGATAGACACGCATGTACTAGAAAAAGCCGAGATCAATCCCAGCTACCTATCAACATTTTTTCTAGTTCCGAAAACGGACGGATCGTTTCGCCCAATCTTCAATTTGAAGAGACTAAACCGTTTTGTCAAACTAAAAGGTTTTCAGCTTTTCAGTCATTTCCGAATTCCAAGCTTTTTACAGAGCAACGATTGGATGGTGAAGGTAGATCTGAGCCAGGCATATTTTCACCTTCCCATAGCCGAAGAACACAGGCGATTTCTGAGACTCAGCTACAAAGGCCAACTTCTACAAATGACGTGCCTTCCCTTCGGCCTTTCATCAGCGCCACGAACGTTCACATCCTTGACGAACTGGGTAGCCGAGTTCCTGAGAAGGCGAAATATGAGGTGCGTGGTATACCTAGACGATTTTTTAGTAGTGAATCAGTCCTGTCAAGTTTTGCGCGAACACATTACATTTATGGTGAACCTAATGAGACACCTCGGCTGGACTATCAATATGGACAAGTCTGTACTGGTTCCGACACAACGCCTGGAGTTTCTGGGTGTTACATGGGACACCAAACTCAACACGAAGTCCCTGTCGAAACCGAAGTGCGAAACGCTACGCAAAGCACTTCTCAGTCAGATGTCCAGAGGCAGTTGGTCCCTCAGACAGGCCCAGTCCCTTCTGGGGAGACTCAACTTCGCCTCTTTTGTAATACGCAGAGGGAGGTTACATTGTCGAACCCTGCAATTTCACAATCGATACCTTCCCACGGAACACCCCTACAAACAAGTGAAATTGCCACAACCGGTACTCTCCGAAATGCGATGGTGGTTAAAGGCAGCACAGGGCTCACTTCCTATACATACAAACTCGATCTCTCATCTGCTTACGACGGATGCATCGGATTTCGGCTGGGGAGCTCAGCTGGGCGACACGAAAATGTCAGGACAGTGGACAAAACGGCAACAGTCATGGCATGTCAATCTCAAAGAGCTGTTTGCTGTCTACGCGGCAATACAACAAGAGAACAGCCGGCTTCACAATGCTCACATTTTACTGCAAACAGACAACCGAACAGTCGTAGCTTACATAAACAAGGAAGGCGGAACGAAATCGAAGAAGCTTCTGAACCTCACACGGCAACTATTGAAGGTGATGGACCACTTAAATCTACAACTGACGGCTCAGTACTTTCCGGGCCGATTCAATTGCGAAGTAGATGCCCTATCACGCGGCAAGGTCTGCCCCGAGTGGCACCTACTCTCTACAGCAACGGACAACATATTCAAGATGTGGGGCACACCGCAAGTAGACTTATTTGCGTCGGAAACAGCTCACGTAGTAATGAGGTATGTATCGCTGGACACGCAAGACCAGCAGGCTCTGTTTCACAACGCATTCCTTCACCAGTGGGACTACGAACTTGCGTGGCTATTTCCTCCACCGAACCTAATACCCCAAGTATTGTCTCACCTGAACACAGCGAACGGTCAGTACATCTTGATCGCTCCGAAGTGGAAGATGGTATTTTGGCAAGCAGACCTACAAGCCCGGACCATTCAAGAACCTTATCACATCCCGCTCCTTCCACAAGTTCTGATCGACACGAAAACCGGAATGCACCCGCCAGAGATTCAAGACATTCAATTGGAAGCCTGGCTGATTTTGGGTGGACAGACGAAATCAAAGAATGGTCAGTAGAAGAAAGATCACTGTTATTGTCAAGTTGGCGGCGATCTACAATAAACACCTACATGCCAGCATGGAACAAATGGAAGATATGGTGCTCCTCTAACAATTCTTCTTACAGAGATCCGAGTCCAGAACAAGTTGCTCGTTACCTGGCGTATTTACACAACAGCGAAGGTCTGGCTTATCGAACTATACTAGTCCATAAATCTGTTATTTCTACTTTTGCCAAATTATCAGATAATACTACATTGGCATCTAACTTTCTTATTAAACATATTTTAAAAGCTATTTCAGTTGCAAAGGACAAGAAAATGAAACCACCTATTTGGAATGTAAAGAATGTATTACAATACTTAGAAAATAATACACCAGATGAAAATAATTTGTACCAAGTATCCAGACGTGCCGCTATATTACTTTTGCTAGCGGCAGGACGACGAGTACACGACCTGACGCTGCTGAGGATCAATGCCGACCAATATATAGATGAGGGCAATTCTATTGTCATGTGGCCTTGTTTTGGATCGAAGACGGATGACGCTAACAACAGGCAATCTGGATGAAAACTAAAAGCACATCCGAACAAAAATCTCGACTGTGTATTTTGGACTCGTCAATTAATCGGTACTTCACAAGATCGTCGGAAATCAGGTATGCTGTCAGAACTTTTTATAACTGCTAGAGGTGATCCAAAACCAGCTTCTAGAACTGTAATCAGTGGTTGGATCAAATCTGTTCTAAAGGACGCGGGTGTCGATGCCACGCCAGGCTCAGTACGCTCTGCCGTAGCCTCT
Organism: Sesia apiformis; assembly: GCA_914767545.1. NCBI lineage: Eukaryota > Metazoa > Arthropoda > Insecta > Lepidoptera > Sesiidae > Sesia > Sesia apiformis. The sequence goes on from OU611962.1 coordinate 6,112,513, forward strand.
CTCAATTGGCTAGAAAAGTTTCCTATTGATCAGATTCTTCAGACTGGAAATTGGCGGCAAGAACATACTTTTAGAACGTACTATCAAAGAGAGCTAGCGAATCAATCCAGAAATAATGATTTTACGACGTCAGTTTCCTTGTCAAATTTCTTTGAACCTGTGCGATAACAATGATTTGGTTAATTTGATGATTAAAACTGTATGATTCATATATAACATTGAATAAATATTGTTTACTTTTCAATAACTTATTATAATTTATTTTTTTTTATTTTTTTTATTTTACATAACACATTATAGCATCTACATAATTATTGTAATAATTATGGGCATACCAGGAGATAACAAACATATCACTCAAGATGGATTCCGGATATCGTCACGGAACAAATAATAGAGGGTTTTAACTAACAATAAAACTTACCTATTATTTTTCCAACGATATCCGGAATCCAGGTAATACCTACCTGGTACATCGTGAGTAAGTATAATGAGGTAAAAGCCGAGCGCCATGCGGGTCGCCGCCATCTAAAACGATAAAACGAGGCGACAGTGGCGCCGGAAGTCGAAGAGGGGAAGTTGCTAGGACGAAAAACGTGAAAAAGACAGGAGCTTGACTCCAAGATGGATTCCGGATATCGTTGGAAAAATAATAGGTAAGTTTTATTGTTAGTTAAAACCCTCTATTATTAAAAAAGAAAAAATGTATACAGGCGTAACCTTGTAGTGGGGTTCGAATTTCTTGAAATATAAATTGATAATGATGTATAGCAACCAAATTAACCTTCGTATTTATTAAATTTGGTATAAAAAGACAAGTTTATATTTTTTTATTAAAAATGTTACATATTTTTAGTGTTGATTAATGCATTTATAAACTTAAATTGATTTATGGGACCGATGCAAAGTTATATCGTCATAAAGTCAATGAAATGTCAAAAGTGGCCTATTAAATTGACCCTACGATAGTGTGTGACCGGTTGTATAACCTAAATTTTTGATGTGATTCCTTATTTTAAATTATTTGCATTGAAAATATCATACAAAATAAAAAAAAAAATGCGTGAGGATCTTCGTTCCTGACGGGGGTCCCCTGACCGGACATTTATTTTCTATCTATATACATATAATAAAGAGGTAAAATTGTGTGTTTGTGGGTATGTTGGAGGTAATTTCTGGAACTACTGAACCGATTTAAAAAATTCTTTTACAAATAGGAAGCTACATTATCCGTGTCTAATATAGGCTATATTTTATTTAGAAATTTTGAAAAAAAAAAAACTTTTAAACCGAAGCGAAGCGAGGGCGGGTCGCAAGTAGTAAATAAAGAAGACATTTATATTATAATAAATCCGTTTATTTAAAAAATTCCGAATGAAAATCGGTAAAAGATTTGTAAACAATTTGTGTACATTTTTAATAAATATTAAATTACATACGCCTATCTATTCTACATTAAATGCTATCAATATATGCAATATTTTATTTTAAAATCTTAAATAATATGGCAAATATGTGCAACTATAACATTACAAATCAATTTTATTGAATTAAAATCAATGTATGTATTTATCATGTCATTATTTCACTAAAATACTGTTTGTTCATGTTATGCACAATTATTGAGCATTACCTACAATAAAACGATTAGTCAGCTTTTAAACATTTTTTTCTATTTATGGTCTGATGTTTAGGCATTTGAACCAGTTTTTAAACAATTCATTAGCTACTAACAATTCATTTTGAATATACGAGTACAAGTATCTTACTTTGGCTTAACCCTAAAGTAAGTGGGCTGGCTGACTATTATCATTATTCGTTTTTGGTAAAACAACCTTACTGATGGAATGTCACAATACTTATAGAGGAGGGTACTTATTCAGATCTTATATTTCATTAAATTCGAGGAATGTACAAAATAATCAAAATACATAGTGCAGTAGGAATTAGTTCATTCAACCTATGAACATTTAAAAATATCTGAGTGTAGGTAGTCGTAAATTTTTAAAGGTACGTTTTGGAAGACCTCAATTTAACTACCTAATATTAAGCAAAACAAACAAATAAAAAGGTTGGTTTATCTTAGAGTAACCATTTTGTAGACGTTGTTATGTTTTAAAAACATGAATTACAAAAGTATCCCATATCCGATAAAAACTGTCATAACGGAAATGATTAGTAAAAAAAGTTGAAGTCATTCTTTGTTTTGCTTAATATTGCTTTACCTATAAATAAAATACATTACAATGATCTTTCTTTGCGTAATAATAAGAGTTGGTTAAAATGAATTAATCAATTAAAATGATAATCTATATATCTAAATAAATGTAGAATTGTATTCATACATATTTTTGTAAATTATCGCTCGCTAACAGGACGGACATTTTAAGTAGGTTATTCTATGCGTATTAACCTTCTAACGACGAAAATATTGTCTTTATTGTAAAAATAAGAATATTCATAAAATGCGGTAAACATACACCATTCATTCAAATCATATTAATATCACAAACTCACTCTAAATACTTATTCTTTGGATTCATTCTTAGTCTTTATTGTATTGTCTTTGGTATGTCTGTCGTGTTAACGAGCGACAATTTGCTATACATTGCTCTCTTTATCACTCTCTTTGTAGCTGCCAATATTAAACCTCTTTTTTGTTCCAATTATTTTTGAACCGATGAATTTCGGTCCGCTGCTCAATAAAGAACCCACTGTCCTACTCGTTATAGAACCAGTTGTTTTAGGCTCGTTATTTGTTGAGATTCTTGGTCCCGTTCTTAGTAAGGAGCATACTGTTCTAGGTCCGGCGTTTAGTTCAGCACCAATTGTTTTGGGCTCGATAGTTAGTGTAGAGACTTTTGTTCTGGGCCGGATATTTAGCATAGAGCCTGTTATTCTGGGCCCGGTAGTTAGTGAGCCTTTTATTTTGGGTTCGGCATTTAGTTCGGCACCAGTTGTTTTGAGCCCGGTAGTTAGTGAACTTTTTGTTCTAGGCCCAGTGTTTAGCAAAGAGCCGGTTATTCTAGGTTCGGAAGTCATTAGGGAGCCCGTCGTCTTGAGCCCGGCATTTAGCGAGGGTGTTATTCTAGTAGTCTGAGTGGTCCCCTCGCTCTGTGCCCCTTGAATCCCTATCGGGCGGGCCCTGCGGGGACCACCGACGCCCGCGGGTCTGCTCTCGACTCCCCCAGTGACACTTGGCTGAGCGCTGTTCGCGTGTTGCTGTAGCTGTACCCGTGACGCTCGTTCCATTTCTCTAAAAATAATGAAGGACTAATTAATTGTTTCAAGAGACGTTTTGTATATCGGAATAATTGGGAAAGGCTTGAGTATACGTGCAAATACTTAAGCAGTCAAAAAGTCCAATATGATAGACCAATATTTAGTGGGAGATAAACTATTAATTGGAGGGAGAAAGTAGGTCTTGATGCACGTAGTGCATGATTAGATTTGGGGGAAATGCGTGACTAATAAAGCATTGAACCAATCAAGTGTTCGTACGATTACAAACTTTTTGCGTTCATAAACGAATTATTATGGTGACATTAAAGTTAATTTTGTCTAACTGAATGAATATGTTTATTCTACAACGTTATATTTGCAGGTGACGCTACCTAACCGCTGTTTGAATAAATTGATAATGAACTGCAAATGAGTTTGTATTTTTGCGAACGCTCAATTGGTCGATACTTAGAGAAAAATGAATAAATAAACTTATTTCACTTTTTACATAATTTCTGCCATTACAGTTCTGTTTTTTTTTTCAATCAGGAAAACGGAAGCCATCAAACTATACATCTAGAGCAATAATAAATCTTCTGACTTTTTATAGGTGACCATGCAGATAGGAAGAAAAATAGCTCACACACTTGAAGTAAAGTAGGTAATGTCAATGATTCAATGCAAATGCAACACGCTGCGTTAAACTCAACCATCATCAAACTACATATTTTTCTTTAGTCTTAGGTTAATTTGAAGTTAAGTTGGGTTAGGTTAGAATATGTTATAGCACTAATTAAATAATGCCAGTCGGACATCTTCGTATTTCATCACAATTTCAGTATGATTGAGTGAAAAAAAAAATCTTACACACATTCAGAATTCATTATGTTTACATTGTAACCACTCTATGTTATACAAAGTTAAATAAAAAATACCTGCACCTTCTTATTACAGAATTTCTTTTGTGAAATATTAACACATTTCGTTTTACGACTTCTTGATTTACCATTGGTTGATTATGGGATACTGATCAGTAGACTTTATTCACTCAAGTGATATCACGCATTTGCACTAAATGGAATAATCCACACACACCGATGTACATAGATGTAAGTATCTACATAATATGAGCGGATCAATTAGTAGGAAATTAGTTTATGAATAGTGTACGGCATTTTCATTCCTAGCAGCATATAGTGAGCACAGGGCCGTCTTAAGTCTATTCTGCGCCGGGGTGCGGGAGTGTATCCTAAGACAGTCAAACATCCTATTGTGTATCCTATGACAGTCAAATATCCTATTGTGTATCCTATGACAGTCAAATATCCTATTGTGTAATTGTTTACTATAGCGTTATATTTTTTCATTACCTTTAAAAGGTGAGCGCCCGGGGTGCACCGCACCCCTTGCACCCCCTGGTAAAGACGGCCCTGAGTGAGCACCTAGTATCTAGTATAGATTAACAAAGTCAAAGATTTTATTTTAAAAAAATATCTTTTTTTGGATAAATTATCAAATTCAGGGGAAAAGTCGTACAATAAAAGTTGTTAGTTTTAATGATGAAAATTTAGTTATTTAACTCTGTAAAGGTACAGTTTTTCAACGTTCGATTTTTGTCAGAAATACGAAAACGGCAGAACGACGTTTTTTAATTACAATAATCAACCAAACGAAGCGCGTTGCATCACAAGCAATGAGATGATACCTTCACGGTCTGATATAGGAGGCGAGCGCCGAGGTGCGCTCCGTTTTCCTGACGGCATGTTGGCATGCGACCGGCGAGGAGGGATACGCACCACTGGTGAGGCCGGACAGCCGCGACAGCGGGCAGCACAGCGCCGCCGCGTACGCCGCGCGGTACTGAGCATTCATTATCACGTATATGATCGGGTTCACGCACGCGCTCGCATACAGGAGCAAGTAGCCGATCACGTGGAATACTGGAATGTTAAAGATGGAACAGAATGAACAAGATGATGATGAAGATCTTGCTGAGCCCGGGACTAACGACTGCACGGGGGGTGACCTTTTCAAGGGATCACTTTGGACATCGACTTTGTTTCTAAAACTCGTTAGGTCTTATGATTTTCAATGCTAGAACAAACTCCCGTGTACCGAAATTATTTAATTTTTAAGCTTTTTTTTGAAATGTCAAATTTTTATCCGAGCATTATAAAAAAAAATAATATGCTCATCAGTGCTATGTGTAACATGATTCCTTTAGCATATAATATATTTATATGCAACATGCCATGAAACGCGCTGTGCTGCATTATTGTGAGCTATGCGTAAATACAGCATAGTGGAGCGATGTACTATATCGACATGCCTCGCTTTGCAACTGAACATAACAATATAAAATCAAGCTGCACCGTGATGCACATTGCATAGCTTCGGCCCATCTATTTCTAGGATACAAAACAGAGAAAAGCATGACTAGCACAGCTAGCTCATAGTACAGCACAATACTACTCAGTTTCCTGGCCTCACTTTTATAGATTTTCATGGCCTCTGGTTTATAGATTTTTTATAAATGACATTTTTTGCTGAAATTCGGGCACATATCTACGAGTAAATGTAATCATTTAAAGATAACTACCTATTACAGTAGGTAATACTACAAATAAACCCCTTTGCTTTCGCAGTAACAATTGCTTATAACGTCATTATAACATAATACAGACATTGTCGCTAATATTGTACGTATTAAAGTTTTCATTCGAGGTAGGTATATCTTAAGTGTGTTGGTACATGTTGATTTTCTTTGGAACACTTTTTCATATCGTTATTTGAGAAAGTGATTCATCTACGAGTATGTAGGTAAGTGAACATAGGTCATAAACGTCACCAAATTGTTGTTATAAAACGCAATGAGCTATTGAAAGAAACCCATATTTTATGCGTTTGGTTTTCCTCGTGACGCAAAATGGGTTGAGTTTTCCTTTCAAGAAATATTTGCAATGTTTCTTAAATTATTAAATACGAATACCCCTTTAGAAAATGTTATTGTTAGAAAGATATTGGTGGCTATCAATATAATCATGCTCGAGTAGAAACGAAGTTTACCGCCTAATAATTACGTATGTTTCTATAGAAGTCCTGATATGCGCCCGTAGTTATAAATTCGATGGTTTGGTACTAATAGACATTTCAAACATATAATTCTTTTTAATATTTCACTAAACAATAACCAGCCCTTTTAGTATCCACTGCTGGATACGGGGCCTCCTCATGCACATTGTCTCATTGTGTCGTGTACGTGTGGTGTTTAACGGCCATGTATCCCTTACATGGCCTTAAATCACCACACTGACCAAACGGATTGGCGAGTCCAGTCTTTTAGAAGTGGTGTGTTCCTCAGGGATTCTGGTAGCCGCTTTGTTATTCCTTAGTCGCCTTTTAAGACACCCATGGGAAGAGATGGGAAGAGACGGAGAGCGATGAGAGATTTGACTTCAAGTCAGATACCTCGATCTTTTAATGTTAAAATACATTTGTCCCCACTCGTAACACACCGCCTACAATATTATGTTAAACTCATCTACTGTTATATATAGGCGACAAACATTAACTGCGGTTCTTTTCTTAACTATGCTATTACTTGTGCCATAGAAAGAGTAATTAAACAGTTCGTTTTTTATTGAAAAATACCAAATTCTAATTTGATTGTAACTCACCAGGATAATTCACGTGATTATCGCCAACCTTCGCGATAGTAATGGGCAGATAGCAGACGAGGAACGACAGGAATATCGCCAGGACCATTTTCGTGATCCTCCACTCGTTGCGTCGCGTCTTCGAATCGCGGTTGTCTTTGATCGTAGATCGCTTGTCGTTTGTGATGCTGTTGTTGAGGGTACCAGGACCGGAGTGCTGAGATCTTTGGTGTTCGCGCATTCGCTGCTCCGAGCTATAATGAGGATGTTTATATATTTAATTAACTACAACTGCCCTGCTATTTAGAGTGCGTAGACGTTAGAGCATGTATGGTTAATTTGATTCTAGTGGAAACTCATTAATCTGGATAAAAATACCCTAAATATTGACCCGGTACATAAGTTACAACTATACCAAGATTAATTAAAATTTGTTCAGTGATTTTTGCTTTTTCTGATGTTTCAGACAGACAGATAAACAATATATATATATATATGTAAAGAAAATCACCTCACTCGTGTGCTTTTCACCAATTTGAATTTGCCGCGTCACCGCTTATTGGTCGACAAGAATATTGGCTATCGATAAAGATGCCACAACTGACAGTAGTGACATTTAATTTTTATAACTACTTATTGAGAGGAGAATTTTTCCGTATTTGTTAAAATATAAAGAGACCTGAATTAAAGGCATTAAATGTTGTTTCTTTTGTCTTTACAGGTGAGCTAATATTTGTTAATTGATAATGTACGTAATGATTTAAATGTTAAACTTCATGTATCGAAATAAAACCACTTTTGTCTTTACAGAGAAACGCAGTTTTGTCTTTATTTTCTATTCAAAGACCTTAATATCATTATAAAACAACATTTTCTGCATACAACACACGAAACATGGAAAAGTTGAGGTTTGATTTTGTTGTGAAACAAACAGAAGATGGAAAATCAAACGTCATTTGTATAACCTCGATAGCTACACCAGATGGACATGTTTTTGCTGTACCAGAGGAGTACCAACCAGCACAACTACACCAAGAAATAACAAAAACTTCAAACTATGTCAAGATCAGAAAAACATTAAATAAAAGACATCAAACAAGGAAAATATGGGTAACCTTAACAGATGATATATCAAAAGTTTATTTGGATGAAGAACAAAACTTACAATTCAAAGACTTTTACCTTGAAGAAAACTTAGAAAAACCAAATATCGCTGAACCTATACCTAGTACCTCAAATCAAACGTTGGAGAAACTGTTAGAAAAATTACTTGAAGATAAACAATCAAAATCTGAAACACAAAATTTAGGGATAATTGCGAAAGGTTTTATGATTGAGAAATTCACTGGCAGAAACACAAATGCTTACCAGTGGATTACAGATTTCAACAAGGAATGTGAACGTTTTCAAATCAATGAAGATACAAAGAAAATAGAATTATTGAAAAACTTTATGGAACAATGCAGTCTAGATTGGTACAACTGCATGCTTATGAAACTTACAGTGGACTCGGAATGGAACAGATGGGAGAAACATTTTTGTGAGACGTTTGCCAATAAAGGATGGTCACCCATTAGATATGCACTAGCCTTTAAATACCAAGCAGGTACGTTACTTGAATATGCTTTAAAAAAAGAAAAGTTGTTACTAGAAGTGAGAAAATCAATTGATACTGGGACACTTATAGACCTTATAGCATTTGGCTTACCAAATTATGTATCTGATAAAATTGACAGAGAAACATTACAAGGAACTGAAGATCTTTACAATGAAATAGGAAAATTAGAACATCTGGTTGGGAAAAATAAGTATGAAAGAAAAAGTACCATAAATTTAGACAATAAAACCAAAAAACTTGAAGAAAAAAAACCCTGCCCAATTTGCATGAATGAGAAAAAAGGAAAGCGTTACCATCCTGAAGAAAGTTGCTGGTTTAAAGAAAAAAATCACAAAGCAGTTGTAAAATCAGTAAATAACTCAGAATTGGAAATAAAACTGAATGAGAAGAACCCAAAAAACTAGAGGTGCCACCATTAATAGAAGTAAAGTTACTATTAAATGATACTTTAAAAGTTACAGGAATTTATGATTCAGGTTCAAATGTATCATTAATTAATGCAAAATTATTGAAAATACAACCAGTACAAAATACAAGTGATATTCAAATGGTAAACTTGAAGACTATTAATGGTGAGAAAAAAACAAAAGGAATGGTATCACTAAAAATAAAAATCTACAATATAGAAAAAACTGTGGATATTTTTGTAGTAGATAATGAAAATTTCAAATATGATTTTTTAATTGGTTTGGATTGTATAAAAAAATTCAAATTAATTCAAAATGAAGAATTGAAGATCACACAAAATAACAAGGTGAAAGAAAAGGAGAAAAATTATTCACAAAATTTAACAAATGTCACAATTCCAGATGTACTTGGTGACAAAATTGAAGAAGAAATCTCTTCAAGCACAAAAGAATTAAAACAAGGAGAAAACCACATTATTAAATATGAAATAAATTTCAATGAACACTTAAACTCAGATGAATTTGAAATGTTAGTAAACCATCTAGATTCATATCAACAATCTAAAATAGAGAAGTTGATAGAAATGTATAAACCAGTCTTCGCTAAGGATAAATATGATATCGGTACTGTACGAGATTATGAAGCTCATATTGACTTAATGGTGGATAAATACTGTTATAAACGCCCATACAGATGCACAATTGAAGATAGAAGAGAAATAGAAAATCAAATTTCAAAACTACTGAAGAAGAATTTGATTGAGGAATCTTATACCCCTTTTGCTGCTCCAGTAACTATGGCATATAAAAAAGAAGATGAAAAGAAAACAAGGTTATGTATAGATTTCAGGGAATTGAACAAAATCGTTGTCCCACAATCACAACCTTTCCCGTTGATTGAGGATTTAATGATAAAAACTGTAAACTGTAAGTATTTTTCTACTTTTGACATAAACTCAGCATTTTGGTCAATTCCATTGAAAATAGAAGATAGATATAAAACAGCATTTGTTACACAAGAAGGCCATTATCAATGGACGTGTCTCCCATTTGGACTAAAGACTGCTCCAGCCATTTTTCAAAGAATACTGAGCAACATTATAAGAAAACACAATCTGTCTAGTTTTGCAGTAAATTTCATAGACGACATCTTAATTTTCTCGAAAACTTTTGAAGAACATACACTACATCTATCAAGATTACTGGAGGCAATACAAAAAGAAGGATTTAGACTAAAATTTTCGAAATGTGCATTTGCAAATAAACATGCCAAATATTTAGGCCACATAATAGAAAACAATTCAATCAGACCTTTGAAAGATTATTTAACCGCTGTTAAAAAATTTCCAGTACCAGAAACAAGAAAAAATATAAGACAATTCCTGGGAAAAATAAACATTCATCATAAATTTCTACCTCACAGTGCAATTATCCTGGACCCGTTACATAACCTATTACGGAAAGATGTGAAATTCATATGGACTACGGAATGTCAGGAATCATTTGATAAAATTAAAGCATTGCTATGTTCAGAACCATTACTGAATATCTTTAACCCAGAACTACCAATAAACATATACACGGATGCAAGTATCAAAGGAGTGGGTGCAGTGTTGAAACAAGAAGATGAACATGGAAACAGTAAGCCAGTTGCTTATTTTTCAAAAAAACTCACTGACGCACAAAAAAAGAAAAAGGCAATATTGCCTGGCAATAAAAGAAGCAGTGAAATATTGGCAGCATTGGCTAATAGGAAAAGAATTTGTGGTATACTCAGATCATAAACCATTAGAAAATATGAATATCAAGGCAAGAACTGATGAAGAGCTAGGAGATTTGATGTATTATTTATCCCAATATAATTTCACAATCAAATATAACCCAGGAAAAACAAACCAAGAAGCAGACTGTTTAAGCAGAAACCCAGTTCTAGAACCGTATGATAATACTGAAGATTTTTTAAAAGTAGTAAATTTAATAAGCCTAAAAGATATAAAAGAAGACCAACACACAAATACAGATGTTCAAAATAAAAAACATATATTAGAGAATGAAATTTACTATAAAAAAAATAATAGAAGAAAAAAAATCATACTGTCAGAAAAATTATGCAAATCTTTAATCAAAGATGTCCACGATACCTACTGCCACATTGGGAGAACCCAGATGATAAATAAAATAACACCATTCTACACAGCAAAGAATATTATTGCAAACATTAAACAAATAACTGACGGATGTGAAATTTGTTTAAAAAACAAATCAAGGCGGTATTCAAAATATGGCCTAATGTCACATTTAGGTCCGGCAACACGCCCATTTGAAATCATATCTATTGATACCATTGGAGGGTTTGGAGGATCACGGTCAACAAAAAGATACTTACATCTACTGGTTGATCACTTTACAAGATATGCTTATATTCTCACATCCAAAAATCAAAGCTCCAGTGATTTCATTAAACTAATAAAAAATGTGACACAGAGTTACAATATTGGTATGGTATTAACAGACCAATACCCTGGCATAAATTCCAAAGAATTTAAAGAATACCTGAAGAATGAAAACATAAAAATGATTTTCACTGCTGTGGATACACCATTTTCAAACGGACTTAATGAAAGGCTAAACCAAACTTTAGTCAATAAGATAAGATGTAAAATAAATGAAAGCGATAAAAAGACAGCATGGACTACTATTGCACAGAAATGTGTAGAAAAATATAACGAAACAGAACATACAGTGACAAAGTTTGCTCCAAAATATCTTTTAGAAGGCGAAAATGTGAATATTCTACCAATAGAATTGAAAACCAAATGTACAAAAGAAGATCTGAAAAGAGATAGAAAACTAGCTCTTGAAAACACAAAAACATCTCACTATTATAATAAAAAACTATTCGATCTGCACAGGGAAGACTATAAATTGAAAGTAGGAGATAGAGTCTATGTTGAAAACGGAAACCGACTAAATAGAAAGAAAATGGATGAATTAAGGATTGGACCATACAAAATTGTGAAGAAGATTTCAAATTCAATCTATAAAGTTGATACTGGACACAAAAAAGCAGAATCAAACCTCTACCACATTACAAAACTGTCTCTAGTGTTTGTTACTAAATGAACAATTACGTACTTAACCACTTGTAATTGTTGTCTTTTAGGGGGGAGATGTAAAGAAAATCACCTCACTCGTGTGCTTTTCACCAATTTGAATTTGCCGCGTCACCGCTTATTGGTCGACAAGAATATTGGCTATCGATAAAGATGCCACAACTGACAGTAGTGACATTTAATTTTTATAACTACTTATTGAGAGGAGAATTTTTCCGTATTTGTTAAAATATAAAGAGACCTGAATTAAAGGCATTAAATGTTGTTTCTTTTGTCTTTACAGGTGAGCTAATATTTGTTAATTGATAATGTACGTAATGATTTAAATGTTAAACTTCATGTAAATATTTAAACTTCATGAAAATATTGAAATCTAATATCTTCTTATTTAAATCTTTTATTCCTTTGAATGTAATTGAATTTGATTGAATTGTATTTGAATGTATGAATCTTCTACAGATAGTTGGCATTACACGATTCCAACCGCGCAATCGTGTTTTGTTATTGGTATATTTATTTAACAGTAAGTACATACTTAAGCGGTTGTCTCGGGGCGACCGCGCGGTTCCTATCGTGTAATGTTAACTATAGAGTATAGCTGTTAGTCTATTACTAAAGTCCCCGTCACAAGAAGCGAGAAATTATGTAAACAAATATCCAGATGTTCATATTTTTTTTTTATATTTTATAGAAATAAACAAAAATATTTTTATTACTGAATATCAGATATGTTATTTGTTTGTTAAATGTTTTTATTAAACAATAATACAGAAATTAAAGTTAAAAATACAAAAATTACATACAAAAAAGTGTTAAGTATGTAAAAAAATAGTCAAAACGGCAGATGCACATACCTTTTGACGTTTTTTTAAGGCGAATTAATTTCCTTTGAAGTATTGGCTCTATTATACCTACGTAATAAAACGAAACTAACATTTTGCAAACAAATTTACTAATCTAATAATTACAAATAAGTGAAAAAATGACGTAATTCAACAAAAACAATGAAATCAACATATTTCAATCAAGAATGAGCGCGTCACTACAAAATGGCGGACCAAATGTTAACAGCCTACGCGCCGATAGCGTTGCGGTACCACGAAACTTAAACGACAGTGCATAATATCGTTTATGTATAATCCGCCAAAATTTAAATGCTCGCAAGTGCTTTTTTTTTTTCTTTTTTTTATAGAGAAGAGGGCGGACGAGCAAGCGGTCCCACGTGATAGTAAGTGTTGCCGCCGTCCATGGACATCTGCAACACCAGGGGGTATGCGGGCGCGCCGCCGACCTTGCAAAATGCTATTCACAGCTTTCTTGAAGAACCCCATGTCGTAGCTTAATGGGAAGACCTCTTGAGGCAGTTCGTTCCACAGCCTACGGGCTCGCGGTATAAAATTATTTTTGGACCGAACAGTACGCGACACCTCCGTATCGAGGAAATGCGGATGGACCGCACTTCTGTGACGGGAGGTGCGGTTGTAGAAACCCGAGGTGGGAATTATATTGAACAATTCTTCAGAGCATTCCCCATTGTACAGGCGGTAGAACACACAGAGAGATGCAACGTCTCTCCGAACGCTGAGGGGTTCCAGACCGCTCGTGAGAGTGGGATCGTCGACAATACGAACAGCACGTCGTTGGATGGAGTCAAATGGGTCTAATTGGTATTTCGGTACGCCGGCCCAGAGATGTGAGCAATACTCCAAAATGGGGTGAGCAATATGGGGTTTCACCTGAGCTTTGTAAAGTGTATTATTACTCTGTATTACTTTGTATTACTCTCCTATTGCGCTGCGTCCATGTCAATTGCCGATTATTCTACTACTATCTGTCTTTGCGTAATATAGTAATTATTAGTTTGTTTACATAAATTCTAGTTTCTCGTGACGGGGACCATAGTTTGATTGTGGTATTATTTTAACTGTAGATGATTCTTAAGATAATTTACCTATGTACCACCCAGAATATCCTGGCGTAGCATATTAATATGAGTATCGCCGGCACGAGGAAGGCGATGACGAAGAGAGCGGTCTTTGAAGTACGTTGGTGTTCATCACGCACTATTGAGCAGGTGCCTAACTCTGGATCATAGTCAAATTTACCTGGAATTAAAAGGTTTTTATGCAATAGAAATAAATAGGTAGGTGCACCTAAGAGTGAAGTGATGAATTGATTGAAGTGCTATTTATTGTTAAGTACTACCTATGGTATAAGCACGAAACGTAGAGCGTAGTGCTTTATGGCGTAGAGGATGATGTGATTTATTGTCTATGGTGTTATCAAGAGTGTCTAGCTTTTATGATTACAATGTGTATGTGCAATATAAATTATTTATAGACTTATCTAACAACTGCGTTTGTCAATGCCTTAAACACTATTGACGTTTCTGATATTAACTTGTTAATGACTCTTCGTTATGATGTAGCTATCGATGAACCAAAATACAGAGATGTAGCAATACGGCCCTAAAAATGTGATAGTTGCGAGACGGTCATTTTGACCGCCTTTCAAACTTGCATTTAGTGTTAAAAAAACTACCAAGAACGTATTATTGATAGTTTCCTTTTTATCTTTATTTACATTATCTGCAATATTCTTTGGACGGTGTTGTCAATGTAAAAAAAAAAGAAATATAGAAATAATTGAAAAACAATACTTTTTATTTCGCGGAAAATATGTTTACGAAATTAATTAATTAATAAAGAGAAGATTAATATTTTAACTCGTTTTTGGTAATATTAATATTTTATTTGTTACTTGTGTGTTGTATGACTCATGTCAATCTCTTTTGTCGCAAGGAATTATCCATCTCTGTATTTTGGTCGATGGATGGATGTAGCATGGGTATGCAGATAGTACCACTTTTACTCGTCCTGTTTTTCCATCATAATTTTTTTAATTTAAGTCAAGCGAACCTTGATCATTTACGAAAGAATTTAATAAAAAAAGATAATTGTTATGTGCATTAAATAACAGGATATCCACTCAAATATTAGTTAAAACTCACCCCAAATTCCGAGGTATGTAGGTATCTGCATCCCGTAGGAGAATAGCCATGAGAAGATGATCATGAGTGCTATGTTGTGTTTGCGGTAGACGCGCGCGTAGCAGCTATGGTGTGCGATCATGATGTACCTGTAATCATAAGATCAGACCTTTAATCATGGAAAAATATATGAAATTAAACAAAACACCAATAAGTTTTATGACGAAGACAGCTTCAATACTCAAATTGTAGAAAACACTTTATTTAAACACGAAAAATAGTTAGAATATTTGAAAACAGTTTTTGTATAGTCGAATTATGTTGCGTAGTTACCTGGATTTATTGTTTTTCGTAAGCACTGCTTGACATGGGCGTCTTTATAAGCATTGTTTTGTGCATGAGGGATGTAGGTATAGCCTTGAAACACCACGCTGGTAGGCGAGTCCTCTCTTTTAGAGGCGGCGTAGTAGGGTAGCCCTTAGTGGCCTTTGACGATAGTTTTTTATTGCTCTTTTATTAATTATTTGTTTTTCATTGAGTAGGTATTATTTATTTTAGAAAAAATATGAATAAACATTAGTTCAATTAACACTATTTTTAGTGACTCGTGCTGTTCGTTTTATTTACCTTTTCATCTGACAACATCATAAAGTCATTGTACGAAAACTTTAGATTATGTTTCAATTTCAATACAGGTTTGACTCCAATTTCCGTTCATCAAACTTCGCCTAACTATAAATGGAGCCTTTGACATTCATTCATTCTATTTATGTCTAGATGTTTAAATACTTCCTACAATACCTACTAGACCTAATTTTGTGCCTAGAACAGAGGTTAAACGGCCTTTAAGGGTGTAGATCGTGAAAATCACCGAAAAGAGTGTTACGATTTTTCATATTTAACCTATTTACATATGATTGATATCAATGATAATTTGTATATATTACAATCAAAGACCAATAAGTATGTTCATGCTTATATTAAACTCTTAAACCTAATAGTTGTTATATAATAAACGTCAACAAACGCACAAAATTGAGTAAAAATGCAAAAACATGACTTCGTATTTTTCAGATTTAACCCCATAAATCAACACAAATTGATAAAAAGAAACACTTTTTGAACACTGAAGAAACCAATAAGTATAGCTGTATACTTCTTTTTATACCTTTACAAACAAAGACTTCCTCTTTTAAAGCCCTAAAATCTAGATATATTTTAAGGTAAATTTTTCATACACAAATGTATGGGATAAAACGTTCGTTTCATTCGTGCAATCTCGGTGGTCTGCAGCGGCAGTTCCTTTCTGTAAGTGAACGCGACACCACGCTTGTCGGCTGCAGACAGCAGAATTACGTATTGTGAATTTGTGTTTTTTGTAAAAAACTGTAAGTATAACATTTTTATAATTAATTTATTTTCAGTTAGTAGAAAGTATCGATATAATGAATGTCTGAAAGAAAACCATGATGGAACTAGATATAAATCGTAAAAAATACAATATCTACACTAATAGGTATTATAAAGAGGAAAGATTTGGATTTTTGTATGTAACGAATAAACTCAAAAAGTACTGGACTGATTTTAATAATTCTTTTATCATTCGAAAGCTACATTATCACTGAGTAACATAGGCTATTTTTTTTGCAGGACTGATTGAATTTGAGTGGCATGCCAGGGAAAAGAAAGTTTTGTACGCATTATAAAAATATGAAAGCCAAAAGATCTCGGAATAAAATGTAAGTTCCTCCCTACTTATTTATTATCGCATTTGAACAGGGTACATTACAAAGCTAATACAATATGTCATATGATTTAGATCGCCCGATTCAGACATATACCTACAATAACATGTAAATATTGGTTTGTATTATCTATATCTATACTGATAAATAAAATTGAAGTATCTGTATGTAATATCAAAATAATAGGATTTTTAAAAAAAAAAAAGGCGATACGGAGTTCGCCGGGTCGGCTAGTATTGTCTAAATATCAAATTGTGGAAGTAGGTAGGCGACAGCGCAACTTTGTCGACATACCTATACCGCCAAACAGACGCGAGGCGCCTAGCGTCTGGGGTTGTACAAAATAAATAAAAAGTGGATAATATTGATGAATAATATTTCCAGTATTGAAAATAAAGAAAACCTTGGGGCCGAGACTCTGAGCAACAATGCTACGCGCTGTATAGAGGTAAGTTGTTATACGTAATTCTTGTAGACTTGTTACATAAATAAACAAACTACTTAGTTAGTGATGGGCGAAGACAAAATCTCAATACCTACCTATAGATTTTTCTTGCAATATTTATTATTTTCATCGAGAGACAAACACCTTAGTACCGAAATACTTCTCAATTACTTTCTCAAAAGAAAATTTACGTTCAAATAGGTGACGTCATAAAAAAACAATACCTAATGCGTAAAGAAATTATAATTTCTATTCATCAGGAACCTAATATTGTATTAATTCTTTTGCATTTTTTTAAATTTTTAATTATTTTTTATAAAAAAAATCAAGCCATTATCTTTCTTTACAGGAACTAGTTATTGAAAACGACCAAGAGGGAAAGGTGGATGAAATGGAAGTTGGGCGTAGAGTTGTAGACGTTTCTTTTTTTTTAAAGCTCTTCAGGCCATAGGGGACCACGGTCCAATGGATTGTAAGTTAAGTTACCTCAGTATAATAGGTGAAGTAAAAGTTGGTCTGGACTCAAAACTCATCATGAAATGTAGTATGTGTAGTATGAAATTTACTGTGTGTTTGATTGAAAAGAAAGAAGATAGAATGGAAGTGAATCATCAAATTGTATCTGGTATCATATCATCTGGTGGGAGCTACTATCAGTTAAAAACATTAACTGCCGCAGTAGCCCTACCAATCATGTCACCTTCATTATACAATGAAATTAATAATACGGTTTGCGATTGGTGGGAAAAGACAGCAGCACATTCCATGGCAGAAACTGTCAAGGAAGAAGCGGAGTACGCAGTGTCTATAGGTAGTGTTGATAAAAATGGTACACCATTAATATCTGTTGCTGTTGACGGTTGTTGGAGCAAGAGATCTTATGGTAAGAATTTTTCCGCCTTGTCCGGCGCAGCTGCGATAATTGGCATTAAAACTAATAAAGTATTGTTTTTTGGAGTTAAAAATAAATACTGCTTAGTTTGTGCACGAGCCGCAAAGAACGACAGTCAGCCCTCGGAACACCGTTGTTTCAAGAATTATTCGGGATCATCTACCGGTATGGAATCGACCATAATAGTTGAGGGGTTTAAACGTTCCATTGTTGATCACGGTGTAATTTATAATAAATTTGTAGCAGACGGCGATTCCAGTACTTATAAAAAAATATTAGATTCGCGACCGTACGGTAATTTAACAGTAGAGAAAATTGAATGCAAAAATCATCTTTTACGAAACTACTGCAATAGCTTGGAGAAACTGTCGAAAGACACTAAGTATCCTTGCGAATTGCGGAAATTCCTAAAAGAAAGGTATTTGCGTTTAAGAACGGGTGTAAAATGCGCTATTAAATATTGGGGCGATCAAAATCAGTCACTCGAAGAAAAAATAAAAAATCTTAGTGAAGATATCCTAAATGGTCCACAACACGTATTTGGTAATCACCAATATTGCAAGGAGTATTTCTGTAGACCTGATACTCGTCGAATAGAACCTGTTGGGTTGCTTCCAGCAATTGTTGGATGCGGATTAATGGACGCGGTACACATTTTAAGTAAAAGACTGTCATATCATTCTAGAAGTTTAATTCATAATTGTACAAGTAATATAGTTGAAAGTTTTAACGCAGTGATTGCCAAATTAGTAGGGGGTAAGCGTGTAAATTATTCTTCCCGTGGTTCTTATGCGGGCCGATGCGCAGCTGCTGTTGTGTCTTTTAATACAGGATCGATTCATAGTAAAACTCATGAAGTAATATTTAAATCTAGTCCTAATCCTTTGATCGCGAAAGTGGAAAATTGTAATCGTAGAATCCGTTTAATTGCTAAACCTAAATTAAGATTGAAAAAGAGCCACAGCGCTGTATCGAAAGACGCTCACTATGGACCAAACTGCGAAAAACCTGATCTGAGTCCAGAATTATATGAGAAAGCCAAGTCATCTTTTTTAGCCGATTTAAAGTTGTCTTGTGCTGAAAGAGAGGAGCTTGAAAGGTCGACCCATTTGCAAAGAAGTAGTTCTGAGTGGATGAGTACAAGGAGAAAATTACTAACCTCATCATCGTTCGGGGAAGTTTGTAAAAAACGAGAGAGCACAAGTTGTGCTGTTCTTGTTCGTAAAATCGTTTATGGTAGTAATATCTCCAGTTTGCCTGCTGTACGGTACGGTATCGAAAACGAAGAAACCGCAATTAAACAGTTAGAAATTCAAGAGAATATTAGTATACAAGGTTGCGGTTTGTTCGTCGACGATCAATATGAATTTCTTGGTACTACACCAGATGGCATTTATGCAAACGGTTTAATTGAAATTAAGTGCCCACATTCTTTAGCTGGCATGACTCTTGATGAAGCAATGGCCAAACATACCTTTTGGGTTAAGGACAAGGCTTCCAAGGGTTATGTCATAAATAAAAATCATAACTGGTATTTCCAAATTCAGGGACAGGTACATATTACTAAAAGAAACGTTTGCATGCTTGGCATCTGGTTTGGTGCTACTGTACCTATGAAAGTTTATATTATAGAAAAGGACGACAAATTTTGGGAGGAGAAAATGGAGATGAAATTAGTTAGGTTTTATTACGATTGCCTACTTCCGGAATTAGTTGATCCTCGGCAGTCACGAAGCATGCCCATTCGTGACGCGCCCAGTATCATAGAGGCTATGAAAGAGAGGAAAGAAAGAGCTTTACGTGTTATGAAAGAGAAGAACGCCTAATGATTTTGAAAGATACAGGTAACTTAACTACCCAGCCAGTCGATTCACGTAAACACGCCAGTCCAAAAGTCGTTTTAACTTAGGAACTTAGAAATCGCCTTTTGGTTTTCTGTTTTAAACGCACTTACTTATCTAGTCTTGGATTGTCATAAATCTTCCAATAGCTCAATTACTATACAATTTCTGAGTTACCTGGTGTAAAGAATCAAAAATTGGTTCAAAAATACAGCGAATTGAGAATTCTCCTTTTTTTAAGTCGGTTAAAAGGGCTAAATTTGCAAAAAACGAAGTGACGTCACTGCGCTACGGTTTTTATTACTTACGTGAATCGGGCAGCTGGTAACGTTTTCATTCTGATAGGTTTTGTGATAGCCATTGATTTTATCATCAAATTAGCAGAAATCAGAACTTGATCCGTAATCGAATGAAAAACCATTAGAATTTTGAACTCATATTTCGTTATTGTTTAATTACATACTTTTAATTAGTATATTAATAATTTACAAACTTCTGTTAAAATTAGTAAATAAATGAATTATTTACTAATTTTTGTACAACCCTAGCACGCTTTTGAGATAGCGAGTAATGGCGACTCATATTTGTTATTGTGTAGTAAATAAATCATTTTTATACTTGTGTTTCATTTATTGACATTTTTTTTAAAACCCTAGGATTTTTTTTAGATATCGACGAGGTGATCGTAAACAAAAAGTAAGTATTTGAGTTTACGCAATAGGCACATTTCCTTGCGTAGAGATAAACACACTTCCTACTGAATTTGCAATTATTTTATTGAATGAATATTTTACGAATTAGAATAAATTTTGGTAGTGAAATTACAAATAAATAAATAGTTGGAATTTTAGGTAAGTAGAATACAAAAATGTCAGATGTCAAATGATAGAAAAACATAAAAATTGTGTCTCAACTACTCTTATTAATCTATTAAAAAGAATCAACAGCTAGTTTCCAAAAATTCAACGTTATTGTTATGCTGTAAATATTCAAGTTCAATAACAATTTCTCAACGTGGAACGTTTGTTGCAAAACATTTTGAAAATCGCGCTCTCTAGGTCATTCATCCGCCCCGTCGGATGTTACATTAAACTTTGGCGCTGCGGTCGCTCGAAATCGAGATCTCAGGCCAACAATCTACACCCTTAAGAATTTATTACACTATTGTAGATTTAAGAATAGTTTGTTTTGTATTTTTTAAATGTTTGTTGTTTTTAGAAAATATAGAAGTTAAGCTTTTTTATATAAAAAGTAAGTGGCAGACAGACAGTCACTTCTGATGGTAAGTGGATACCGATAAATGATGGTACACCACAGGATGCACCGCTTACATATAGAGAAAAAGTGTTTGGAAGGAGGGAAAATAAGGATAATTACGTTATTACGGAATACTCCCTATTCGTGGGTATCCCCTCCATCTCCACAGAAAGAACGATTGAGAAAATAGGATGAGTAACTTCTTTTATTCCACCTCGATGGAATTTGATGGGATGGAGAGTCGGGAATGTAATGCGATAAGAGATTTCTCTTATCACATCATACTTCCCACTCGATGCGATGGGATGAGAAATTTGGGACTTTGGGTACCTTACTCACTCACAGAACACTCCTAGTGTGAGGGATAACTCGGCCACTCTGTAATGCCGAACGGCTGTGGAATTACAGCATGTCCCTATCCTCTTGAAAATGATGGTTAAACTATTATAAACATAAACTTTGCAAATCAACTAGAAGGCAAAACTAGGCAAATCAATTTCAATAAAAATATTTACGGAAACTATTAAAATGTGACGTGCATTTACCCACAACAATGACTGTTGTGATAGTTGTGGGTAAATGAAATGGGTGCTTCGACTTTATTGCTAATTGTTTTCCCTACTATAGTCATAGGTTTGTCCAAAAAAATATCATACCTGAATATAAGTGGTGTTCTGGTAGTTACTTTTTTAATAGGTAAGTCGGATAATGTTTTTGATAAACGCATTGTTGATGTTAAAATAGTTTAACTAAATGTTCTGTAATATATTTTTTAATTCTTTTGCTCTATTATTAAACGTTCTGAATTTTTTTACACTTTTTTCACATTTTCCTTGTAAAAAAACAATTTTTTGTGCATTATACTTAGCAAATTTGTAGTAAAAAATAACTAGAATTTAAAAAAAATATATGTGTACAATTTTCATGATAATTAAATAAAAGCCATTAATAGAATCCAAGGTTCCGTTAGTCTTCGACTATAAATCACTTACGCACTGTATTTATTCCTTAATATGTATTTTCATTATTTCTTGTAAATACCTATAAGCGTAAATATTATCAGTTTTACCAAAAGCGTCCAATTTCAACGCTCTCCTGAAATGTAGGCATTTTGTAGATCCGACTTTGTTACTAAGAGGGGGCGATTTGTTTGCCAAATAAATTGCTTTTTACGATGTTATTACGGTCGTGTTTTAACAAAAGATTGATATAGAGTTTTTGGATTTATCCGACGATTAGTAACTCCATTTATATTTTAATTTAAAATGTCAATCATAATTCCTATTTCTTGTTTCCTGCAATGTTTCGGTCCGGTTTGATAAAACGGATGTTTAAACATCTAAATTGATTTCTTGTTTTCACGTGATTTGCTAAACCTATTTTGATCCGGAAATATACTCGTATTATATCCAGTAAACTCAGTGGGTAGATAATTTCTATAGAAATAAAGTTTTTATAAATAGTATGAGGTTCCAAATGACTTGCTCGCAAAGAAGAATAACTGCTAAAGCATTATCACGACTTGTGCACATTGTAGTCACAAGCATGTCTCATATTAAAACATTCGACAACTTTTTATTCGTATTTACATATACTTATTATGGGTGTTCTCATATTTCAAGAGAGACGTCTCTGGAATTCCATAACTCTTTAAATCAAATTCTAAACTCTCAATTCCAAACTTGAGAGATTCTCTTGCTTCTATACTTGTTTATGAATTTGAGCTCACTGTTCGAAGGAGGCTTACGAATATCTTTCTTAAAGTAAGTGACGTTACGTATACTTGGAAAAGAGTACAGGCCGTTCCAGTCCAATTTTGCCTAAACAAAACCAAATCAATGGAATATCTCAACATTTAGGTTTAAACTTAGGCAAACTTGCAGTCTCGGTGAATCAAATTATGGATATGTAAACAATAATCACCTCACTATTTAAAATAAGGCCGTCTGAGTTAAAATGTGTGAATATAAAATGTCAAATATTAATATTAGAAATAAATAAATAAATGTTATCTTAGATGATTGGCTTAGATGATATCTTAGAATCTTATGTTTGATTGGCTTTTGGACAGATTGGATTGGAACGAGCATAGTACAAATAAATTTCAAAGAAACCTCGATCCTTACCTGTTTAACGTAATCAGCGCAATGCTTAGTAGGGACACTCCGACGTTGCCATACCGCAGAAACGGTACCAATTCACAAAGGAACCCCTCGGTCCTCGTTCTCGTCCAGAAACCAGATATGGCGAACGGGAGCACTACCGCACAGAATAGGAAATCCGCTATGCAGAGACTGGAATAAACAATTGGAGACTGTTAGTTACGTATGCATTATAAAGTTACAGTGCTTTGTTTAATATATTTTTGGAATATGGCAGTTCCATATTTGGTTAGCCTTCAATACGTGAATCGGTGCTTCAAAATAAGCGTTGTTCTGTCACTTTAAAAGAAGCTCGTTAGCATAACTAAGAGTCGGTGAGTAGGCGTTAGTCGCATTACGAATCGACAGTGCCATGTATGGCACTCGTAAGAGTATTTTCTTTGTATAGTTAGAAAACGATTTACATGTAACAAAAAAGGAACAGAGTCCTGTACTGTACGATAAACCTAAGTTGCCGATTAAAAAATAGATATATTTTTTTCTATGAAGCAAGGTTTGTCTAGAGGGAATTGAGAGGATTTCAACAACGCGAAAAGTAGTTGACAACGTTTGTATGATGGACCACAAATGCATACTGCGCGAAAGTGACGAACAACTAACAAGTGGTATGAGCAATTACCTACCTGATAATAAAAGCAGCTGCTACATTCCTCACTTTCGGACACTTAAGTAGTGCGATGACAGTGAGCAGGTTGCCGAACAAACCGACCACCATGATAATGCCGGTTGCTACTGCTGCAAAGGTCAGCAGACCGGAAGAGAATCTGCGGACAGTAAATAATTTTAGGTGTTTTGATAATTACTTTTGTTATTTATATTCATATTATAAAGAGAGATTAAGTTATTTTATGACTGGACCTGAAGTTCTCAAATTTCCTAATTAAAGTTTAAAATTGTTTCATTTTTAGGAAGGTCAATTATTCTCTACGCTACCTGTGCGAAGTCAGGACATAAAATGAAAACCGATATATGTTAAAATACATTATAGAGAGTCTAAAGAGCCGAATCCACGCGCATGAAATCGTAGGTTATATGACATGAGTATAGAGGTATCAAATTGTAGGAAGATCTAATGATTGGCATGAATGACTTATGTAGGTACCATGTAGGTACCACGTAGGTACCATGTAGGTTTGAATGTCGCAGAATATAATAGAACACACACACAGGAAATCCTTTGAAAGACGGAAGTTTTTTCACGTAGAACGCTGCTAATGGTTATAATATTCCTCTTAATAAAAGGGAGTTTTGTCAAAATAATAAAAAAGTAATATTATGAATTCAACTCGTGAACATGCCTAGTGTGAGAATTTTCATAACAGTTGGATGAAAAGAAGTTTTCGCAAGTTTTTCATAGAATTATCGGGAACCAGGGAAAAAAAATTTGAAATAATCGATGGTACTGTCATGAGATGATCGTAAACATCAAATTGCAAAAGGGCAAATTCAATTGCAATTGCGCTTTGTTCTTTGTTGTAAGGGATTTTTTTTAAACATCGTTGTTGTTTGATTCCTTTCATTAAACAACTTTCAAAGAATGAACACTTTTTTTTAAACTGCCCTTATTCCTGTTCAAAAAGGAAAAAAGACTGCTTTAGCTTCAGTACCTAAAACTAGTGCCCCAAAGAGGCCTGTGTAATCTGAATGAGCAGGTGAAGAATTCTTCAAGAAAGCCGACAGGAAGACGAATGAAAGGTTTTCCGACGATCATTGTTATAAATGTCTTTATAAAAGCGTGTATTGTATTCGAACAAAGTCGAGGGAAACAGAGGAGATTAATACGAAATGTATGTGCCTGAGTACCTACTTAAAAAAACGTTTTCTGCGCTCAGCTAGGTCGTTAGGTGTGTGAGATCTCGTAAACAGCAAAAATAGGGGATAAATTGCCAGAAAACGTGACAAAAAAGGCACATAATGGCGTGTTGAAATTTGTTGTAGAGTAGAATATTACTATTATTAGTGAAAACACACGCTGCCATCGTTACTACAGAAGTAATGATTAATGGTATTTCTACATCAATGGACGCAATTTATTTAACCGTGTTGACTTCCGTGGTATATCGTGGTGCGCGGTAGAAAGGCAACTAGTTTTATATTTTAGGTGAACCCTCGAAAGACTAGCCGAAGAGCAAAGTGCGTGACGGTTTGTTAGTGCTCTCTGATCAGGTAGACTGACGAAGGACCACAACGACTTAGTTGTCAGTAGTGATTTGATGAGAAAGAACAGCTCATGGCGAGCCTTGCAGAGAATCTTACATTCAGCAGTGGAAACACGGCTGGGTTAACTCCGCCTGAGTAGAAGTCAACCTTTACAGCTCTGCCGGTCCCAAGCTCGCATAAAGGAGAGGGTTTATCGATCATCATAGCCAGCCCTACATGGTAAAAACCCACTGGTTGAGAAATCTCACGGAGCCAAGACCCACAAGGGTTGTAGCACCCAACGAAGAGCAGACAGGGGCTATTGGTACATATAAGGTATAATGTGGTACATACAATATTACATTTGAGATATTTTGAAGGAAAAGCCTAGTGTAAGTATAACCAGATTTTTCATGAGTTTGGAAACTTGAAACTGTATTTGCGACACAATGCGACAGATCTTTGTAGTGATTTGCGCCTGCGGTAAAGTGAGGAGGTAAATCTCGTTAAATGGGGTAAATTGCTAGATTGTGAGTAGGAGAAGTTTATTTTTGGGTACAACATGATGCACGAAATATTAAACATTGTGTGGAAAATAAAGGAAATTACAAATTCGAAAGAATATTATATATATGAAAAGATGCCGCACGAACATTTATTAATTTTATTATCGGATAAAATGTGATTATTAACTGAGAAAAGGACCCCATTGTCGGTTCTATTGTAATTTCAAATATATAGAAATTAAAACACTATTTTTATATTATTGGAGGCAGGCGAGCAAGCGGCCCACATAATGGGTATTGTTATAATTTAACCATCAGATGTTAGAGCATGTTTCTATTTAAACAGAATCTTAGAAACAATGATTTCTTCAAGTCTAACAGTATCACATAGCTACGAATATAACCTAGTAGATATTATGTGATGTAATGTACTTACATAAATATTAGAAGCTTCTACAATATTTTATAAATTTAAGTAGACCTAATTTTGCAGTTCATATAAAATTCAATTAATTTTATGTAAGTATATTTAATCTAAGATTGTCTCAAAGGAAATATTCCTTCAATATTTAGGTAAGTGACCTAGTTTCCACTTTAATTACAAAAGTAGTTCCATTAATTAACCAAATTAATAATAATTAATACAACTTTAACGTCACAACTAATATAATTTACTCACTTGTTTAGTTCGTTTTCCGTCACGTTGGATTTCATTACGTCAACAAAATTCGTCATGTTGTCAGCCATTTTGTGTTATCTGTAACAATATTAAATTATATTTATATTAATTTGTTTTAGTTACTCATGCCTGCCAATAACGCTTCTGTAGGTAGAATAAATAAAGTAAAGTAAATTAACTATCAAGAAAGTTATAATGGTTTATTTTGACAATTCAAGTGATTATAGCTCGAATGGATTAAAAAATTACGAATACTATGGCTTGTTATGTGTATGTAAAAGTCAGAAAAATATATTGTAAAAACATTAATAACATTTTTGTTACGTACAGTTTCTCCTTACATTTTATTTATTATATTTATGTGTGATCAAGTTAAATTCGTGACTAATCTCGATAGATAATGGTTTTTGTTGTTTCTCAATTAGTATTTCTTGTAAGTGAAGTTTGTAAGTTTAGACTGTAGTTGTGAGATCTAAAAGTCGTCAAGATTTATTTAATAGAATTTTATTTCGTGTAATTTGTCCATTTACATTCGTGCATTTCTACCGTTGATAACATAACGAATGTTTTATGTGAAATGGCCAAGCTACAAGTAAAACTCCATTGAACAAGTCTTGGCAACTTTTAGATTTCACAACGTTTATTGGCCAACAGTTGCGAGGATTGGTGACATTTTTAATAATGTAGGTGAAAATAACTTATGTACAGACGTCGCAATGTGCTACGATATTCGATCTCCCTGTTTGATCTCAATAACTTGTTGAATTAGAACGTAGGCGTGAAGTAGGATTCACAGTTATTTCTCCCAAATTACAACATCCTATTGAATAACCGACCAAAACGTGTGAGTCATTGTAATGCAAACAGTACTGAGCCGATTACTTGGTTCCATTGCAATTGAAGGGGTCACGGTGAATTGTTCCGGTAACCTCAGGACAGATGATGTAACCTCTTAAATTGATGAGATCTCATAAAACGTTAAATATCTACTTATAATGCTTTTGTTTGTTTAGAAATAATGTTTTGAGGTTTTTATTTGATTTGTATCTTGATTTCAATCGATGTGGAGTTATTGTTTTCATTGTTTTTTGCATGTACCTCTCAGTCGTTTTATCAGACATATTCAACGAGTTCTAGAAACCTTGCGAGGCTGTGTGATGTCGTGCGATTTTAGAATCCCGGATTAGGTGTCGTAAAGGCGACTGAGGGATGACAATAGATGGCAAAACGTCTACTATTTTAGAGGGACTCGCCAACCCGCCTCCCACTTCGCCAGCACGAAAAAAGAAAGGTCACGCATCCTTCATGTACAAGATAATGTGCGTGAGGAGGGCCCATGTCAGGCAGAGAACAATAAAAGGGCTGGTTACGATAAGTGCTGTAAAAAATATTAGGTTGATGATTAAATGCTGGAATTTATAGCAAACAGCATTATAGACAAAAACCTGTTAATGTTACTTCAAAGTGTTGTTTAAATACTGAAACAAATATAAAGTACCAACCAACCAGGCGTGTGAACTATTACAAATCCTTTTACTGTACCTTATCAACTTATTCAATAGACGACTTCGTAATGCCAACCGCAAAAACGTCGCTGTAATATAATGTTCATTTTCATAGTTTAAAAGTATATCGAATATAAAGTTTAATCACGTTATATAAGTTGTTTGCGATCCGCAAAAAAGTTGTAATTGTCCGAAAGCTTGGTTATCCCAATGCACATAACTGAGCTTTCCTTATATTCCGTGCCAATACCAGTGTTTAAATAGATATAGTAGATATTAATTGGTTGCCTAGCAACTCCTATAACTGAATCATCAGACCTCGCTTAGCTCTCTATGCGTGCAATGGACCTCATAAAGCAATGTCTTGTGTCAATGAACACAAATACGAACACAAAATATGTCTGTCGGTCATTTATTGAATGCCAGTACATACGTGTGACTTTCATTTTATTCTTACACAATGTCAATTGTAAATTAATAGTGTGAACCATATTATATACTGATGGTGATTTGGTGAATCAACGAAGAATATTAATCATTGTTTTTTTCGGGTTAGAGTTAATTAATAGAAGAATAGTTGTTTATAATGTAATAAAAAATAATAATAGATTATTGCGCCAGGGCCAGTAGATTTCGCAATTTTCCGTACGTTTCAAAAAAAGTGTATAAAAAAGTTGTTGTTGTTTACTAGCTCTATCCAAGGACATATAGTTTGTACGCATATTTTTTTATTTTACATTTTCACAATTTATTCAAATATGTGGTTGTAGGTCCGTTAAACCATTGTTGGAAATATTAAAGTACGTTTGTACATACATTTGTAATTGTAAAATACCGTATTGGAGGGTTTCAACCTGCACTGGGCCAGCATAGTGGATTATGACCCTAAATCCCCTCGTAATTATAAGGTTTACAAAGAGAGGCCCGTAACCCGCAGTAGGAAATTATAGGCTGAAATCAGTCGATCAATCGGTACTCCTTATTCCCCCAATCTTTGGAAACCCTTTTCCAAATTCTGGTTCTTAAGTCCTAAACGTAGATAGTGAATTTACAGACGTGAAAATGATCGTCAGTTTTGGCTGATGTTGTCATTGCAGATTTCTATAGACCACCGCTTACCACCAGATCTTAACAAAATAGTAGCTGCTTGTTTTCCAAATAATAAATTAAGAAAATAAACGTAAAATTGGTATCACAGCACACAATGTGAAAACCCAGTTTAATTCCGTAATGTACGATAGTTTTAAAACTTTAGCGAAATGAGTATATACTCATGTTTTCAAGTAGTTTATCCTTTACCATTGCATTCTGGGGTGGGATTAACTAAGTGACTTCATAACATAAATTTCATTGTGTAACGACACTGTCTTGCAAAAAAATTGGTGCATATCATTTATTATTTTAGAGTGGTAATAGCTTAGGGGTACACTACTCTTATTCGTGAGGTCGTGACTTAGAATCCGCGGCTTGTACCATTGACTTTCTACTAAAGTACGAATTTATAAATTATCACTAGCTTCACAGTGTAGAAAAATATATTGAGGAAACTTGCATGCTCAAGAAATAAAAAAATCTCGAGCATGTGTAGCTACCAAATCGCATCGCACAAGACCGCGTGGTCTATTATGGCCAGGGATGTACAAGTTATCTCCTAGAGGTCTGTGCCCTACAGTGGGATGTTATAGGTTGATATCGATATCGACAGTTTCTGGATCCCATCCCTAACAGATTTTTTTCCGATCTCTACTCGGTAAAAATAAAATGACGCAATATTTTAATTTGTGGGATGATTGTAAAAAATAACTTATAAATGATTATCAAGTATTTTATATTTGTTATATGTAATTTTAGGCAAAATTATCCAAACCGTTGATAGTTCGGGAAATTTATTTGCAGAAGTGTGTATTTGCGGTCTCACAACTATCTGTTACTTAATTTGGTCACTGGCGAATCAGACTCGGTGAGATTTCCGACTAAAACAGCTTGAAATATGAGAGTTCATAAAATTTCCAGTGCATGGTTCCACACAAATGAACAGTTTTCGGTACTATTGTCTGACTAGTAGAATTTCATTTTAATTTACTTAAGGTTTAATGGATTATCTCGTTTTTACTTAGCATAACAAGTACCAATGCACCTGCTTTGCGTATGTGGCCCTTCGGTGTACAAATGATACACGTTAATAAATAAATAACGCCACACTCAATGGCCCACACTATGTTTCCCTGTGTCGTGAGTCCAGAGACACATACAAAGACGAACACAACACGTGCAACATCTAGTCCCGTACACACACCTGTCTTTAAACAAATAATTGTTTGACCGGAAATCGAATCCGGGACCTATTGCACAGCAGGCAGGGGCACTACCAACTGGGATAATTGATTGTCTAAATGGACGCTCTCGACGTCCAACAACTCGATGTTAAATACATCCTGCGATATCTGCAGGCCATATACATTATCACCGAACTATAAGAATGTGGCGATCACAATAGATCAACAATGTTTGCAGTGATACGAAGCTGTATTGACTCGCAGAGTCCTTAATCTTCAATAATAAAAACGGTCTAACAATTAAACAAACTGATTTCCTTACAAGAAAGACTGTGAAAAAGAAAAGAGAAGAAAGGAAGAAAATTGTGAACGAAATGCAAACCCATTCTAGGTTGTAGTGCTTCATTTGTAAACACAAGTTAATTAAAAGCCTAAAAGAAATTCTTAAGAGGGAGAACTGATGGACAGACTGTCTGAATTAGTGATTATTTATTAACAGTCTCTATTAATGTTATAAAGAAAGAAATGTTCTGAATTCAAAAACTAACGGCCCGATTTTGAAAATTATTTTGATTAGGAAGCTAAGCAAATGCAGATATATATAAGCTATGGGTTGTGTAGGAAATTGTAATATATTTAAATCAGTAATCGCATTTTTTAGAAAAAAGGACAGTGTTAAAGAAAAAGGACAGGAAGGCGACCCCCTGAGCGAAGTCAGGGTAGGTAGCTAGTAGATTTATTATGTACAATACCATATATACTAGCGCGGCTCAGTGAAAAGACCTTTGGAAGGCAATTTATTGCACAACTTTCATTATTTAATGTTCAATGTCTGTTGGTAGAACTTCGCACTGATATGGCAGCAACTACTGCGATAAGTTATGGGAAACTTCTTATTGAATAGGCATTCCTCGTGACCTTTAGTCTCAAAGGTATTGGCTATATCTTTATAAACTTAAGTTGTATGGTTTCGGTAGTTCTATGCATCAAACCGGTTAGGCACGTGTCACAACACTTTTAAGCATTGGACTTCTATAAACATTTCATAAGACTTTATGACATCGAGGTTTTTAATAATCCCGTGATCTGTGCAACTGTGTGTTTGGAAGTTTCGCAATAAACGTCTGAAACAAGTCGCTGAAATGAACACCTTCTAACCTTTGGAGTTAACGCGTCACGGAAGCTAATACCGGTGTGTTACTACGGAGATGAAGTTAGAGAGTCATGATGGAAGATCTTCAACTATTCTCTTTTGTAATTGTATTAGTGTCCTTACCGGGCTAAACAGTGCCTGGTCTGATCAAAGTTGTTCAGAACTAAAAAAGTAAAATAAAAAGATGAATTATTAATTATTAAGGTTTGCTGGTAGGAAACCATTTGTACCTGCGTATTTTTTTTGGAACTATTTTTGTTATGTCAGTGTACAATAAAGTGTAAATAAATAAAATTAATCTGAATTATTTAAACCTTTTAGAGATGTGGACCTGATTTGCACGGTATATTTTAGAAAGATTGGAATTACATCAGGCACGCCGTTTGTCATGAGTTTGTACGTTGTGTTTGTATGTGGCATTATGTATCCCCTCCCCCCTTCACTGGGGACGGGTCGCCGGATTAAACAGTCTTAATTTACTAATTTTAAAATTCTGTTAAAAAGGAAATGTCACTAACAACTTTTTATTCGCCCGTCCGTTGACTAGAAAAGTAATTAGGCTGTTGAAGAAGTCACTGAATTGAAAATAATTTGAAAACTGTTTTCTCATTTTTATTAAATGTTTTATTAATATAATTTGTCAGAGAAAGTAAATGTATTCTTATGTTGAATTTGCCTTTAAGTTGTCTTCGAAATGTTTAATTATATTTGCGTATTTCTTAAAACTTTTGTTACCTCATGTATAAATATCAGCATATATCCATTGTTGGATATTATTGTTCGTCATCACACACGATCTTAAATTCTTCTCATCGAGCTACAATCTCATGTAATAAATTGGAAACCATAGTGACACTACATGCACATCTTACAAACTGACTGCAAACTTCAGGTTGAAACTAATTATTTTGCGTCTCCGCCTAGACTTGTGGAGCTCATCAACGCTTTTGGTTTACAGTAAACAAAACACAAAGTCTCTAATTCTAAGAAAAAACCTAATTATGATTATATTTTAAGTTAGCCCATTTTGGTATAAAGCTAGGTACAGACGTACCCGAGGCTAATGCAGTGCAATGCAATGCAATGCTACCAGCCCTTTCAGTATTCACTGCAAGACATGGACCTCAAGTTCAAGGCCTTAAAAGGCCACGCTGCCCAAGTTGGTTGGTGAGTCCAGTCTTTTAGAGGTGGTGTAGGCCCATCTGTTTCCGTGGGTGTCGTAAAAGGCGATTAAGGGATATAAAACGGCTCCCACAAGTCCCGAGGAACCTGACGCTAATAAAGAATTTTAATATTACCTAAATGAAAAGACAAATAAGACACAATCGTTAAAAAAAAGTATTTATCAAGAGTTCTCGACCTTATTACAAAAATACGTTATTAAATTATTATAATGTCAAAAGTGATAGTCGTAATTAATCGTAAATAACCATAGTTTTGTAACTTTTAAGTCATTTGCTTTTTCTTTCTTTGTCTTTCACTTATACAACTGCACGCAGCGACGCATCCACACACACACACTACCAGGGGTGAGTGCACGTTGTAATCCAACAGCCGCTGGGCGCGTTCGACTGACCACGTTATCCCTCTCTCACAGAAGACTACCTTGAAATGTACAGTATTTCCCACTTTATCTTATTTCCCTAATGTACGTACGTGTTTCGGTAGTGATTGAGACGTGCCAGAGCCCATTCCCATCTCCCAAAGTCCATCCAAATCCAAAGGTAGGCAGCGCCACCAGGGGCGTGCCAACGTTTGTAATTTTGGACTAATGTTGGCATGTATCGCAGATGTCTATGGGCGA
Source organism: Sesia apiformis (assembly GCA_914767545.1). Lineage (NCBI taxonomy): Eukaryota > Metazoa > Arthropoda > Insecta > Lepidoptera > Sesiidae > Sesia > Sesia apiformis. The sequence goes on from OU611962.1 coordinate 6,145,922, forward strand.
CAGTATCCACTTACCATCAGGTGGACTGTATCCCCGTCTGCCGCCTTCGTCCATAAAAAAAAATTAATTATAAAAAATCTACTAGTATATAACTCCTGTATATTCCCTGTATATACCAGTATATTTCCTGCATAGCGATGTAGCAAGCAATTCATGGTAAATATTTACACTCACTTACCACCATAGTAGTAATTAGGCAATATAAACAGTAAGGTAAGTCAGCGTTGTCTTATAAATAATTTTACATGCTCTGAAACATGAGTTGTCACGGATTCATGAATTATTAACGATTTTAAGGGTGAAGTGTTTTATTTGACTCATCATTTCGGCATAGGCTTGCTCGTACAGAAAACCTTAAAATGACCTTAAACGTGTGGAGTGTGCCTCAACTTTCTAAACTATGGATGCAGATGCAGGGTATGTAGTTAAAAAAACTGCTCGCAGCTCTCGAAGTGGACTACCCGCCTCTCGAGCCAGCTCGTGATCGTGGTTTGTATAAGCCGGGTCAAACGTCGTTTAAAATGAAAAAGTTACAAACATACGCATTAAGACCATTCACATTTCTCGTATGTTGAAGATTCCACACTGGGTGATCATCGTGTTTCCACTTAAGAAACAGCTAAAAATACAGACCACTAATTAACATCCTCCTAACGCTTCAACCGCAATTGTTTAAAACACCAATTTAAACCAATTAGCGCTCCCGGTTGCTTAAAGCATTGTATTCTTTGAAGATAAGTCTTATTTCCATAAACTCAGTTTAAATTTAAAGACAATTTAAATTTAAAAACTTCTGTACGCAATTTCGCACAAAGTTGAGGATAACTTTACATATAGTTTTTGGATAAAGAAATGTACTTATATAATGATATATTTTTTATATATTCATACAATATATTTTTTTATAGAAAAAAGGTTGAAGACAACCAGACATTTCGTCTGGTGATAAGCGGATACTGTCGAAATTAGATTAAGAGTCTGGCAAATGAAAATGAAGACTGACAAAGTGCGGCAAATTAAAAACAATAATATGTCGTTACTAAAAATAGTTGAAAAATAATTTGCATTAAACATTGAATTCAAGTATCAAAATTATTTTTCGAACTATTTTTAATGATAACCTATTATTAAGATCCACAGAGTTCTAAGTTATAATCGTAGTAACGAACATTCCGATTATACGAATACTGAAAACAGGTTTACAATCGCGTAAACATTTAAAACACTAACAATAATATCACGAAACCACAATTAAACATGCCTTATGATAAAAGCAAATAATTGTTTTGTCTAAAACAAATTAATTGCCTTCGAGGACAAAACTTTTTATTGTTATATACTGACAATAGGAATCCTTTGCCATTCTGACAGGTAGATACAATTTTGTAGGACAATGTCCTACAAACAAATTTAATCCGAAATACACAAAAGGTTATTCCAAATAAAAGTTGAATTAAATCTTATATTGTTTTTCAGAATCACATTTTTATTTACAATTTTGTCGTGAAAAAATAGCGCCTTACTTATATTAAAAATTAAAAATAAATCTTTTTATTGGCTTGATACAGATCTTAACGAATAAAATGTACCTATGCTCAAAAGAAATGGGCTTTGCTTATGCTTAAAAGAATGGGAATATCTTACTTACTACCGAAACACGTACATACATACATTAGGGGAATAGGATGAAGTTAGAAATGAATTACATTTTACCTACAGTAGTTTTCTGTGAGCGAGGGGTGGGTAACTTGGCCTGTCGATTGTGCCCAGCGGCTGTGGGATTTCAGCTTGCACCCTCCACCTTTAATGCGACTATTTATGACTATTTCAGTCAATGTTACTCTATATTTTTCTTATTAAATTGTAATCGTTGAAATACAGGTTTGTTAAGAATTGTTATTGAATTAATTTACCTGAAGTGATTGATTTATCCATTGGAACTTTATTAAATGAGTTACGATCAGAATGTCTATGTAGCAAATCGTCCAACTCTCACAACATCCAAGTCATCGAAAAAGTCCAATTATGCAGTCCTAAAAGCTAAAGGTCTAATTAGCCAAACGTCTAACTCGCAAAACGCCTAGGTATACACAAAAATAATTAAATATCTATACTGTGCAATATACGACCTTTTCGTTGCAATTGTTGTCTATCTTGGGTTCCGAAAGAATTAAAGTCACAGAGTACATAAAATATGTTACACCATGTCTGAAGGAAATACCTAAACTATCATCACTAAATGAAGCTTAGTGGACAGGACAGATAAATTTAGTTATAGACTAATTTAGTAGCTAAGTTTGTAACTTTTAGCTACACCTGTACGCGAGCTATTAGGAGGGCTAACTTTAGTAACAATCGTCGCTAATGGATAACAATGGTATCTTATTTTTGGTGACAGTGTTACTAAGGTAATAACTGTACTCTCGAGAAAGAACTTTGCTAGAGTATCATAAAATAGAGTTTTTCTTACCACCCTCATGTTTCCTAGATAAAACAAGTTTCATGAATTGATTAATAGTTTAATGAGATGAACAATACAATTATTAAGTACCTGGCGTGGATAGAACAATCAATAACTACAGGCAAACATATAACCTGATACTGTTACTTAATACTACAGCAAGTCGTTTTGCGAATGTGAGTGCGTGTAAACTATATACTGTATCGTTTCAAAGAATAAGCTAAATAAATATAATATACTAGCTGTTTCCCGCGACTTCGTTCGCGTGGTCTTCAATTTATCGCTCGCCACCTATTGTAAAATGGTTGTACTAATTCAGAAACCTTCGCGGGCGTGTGCACAGCAACTCACCAAAGTTTCATCGCAATCGGATGAATGATATAGGAACGCATACGGGACAAACAAACATTTAGTTTTATATATATAGATGTTTCATTAATCAATTTCCAAAAATATGTACCTACATGTAATACAATAGTAATAGAGTAGAGTAAATGAAATATGAACGATACTGAATCCAAAAAAGCCATCTTTAGAATTGCCGTCTGTCTGAACGAGTATCACATAAAAACTACTGGACGGATTTTAATGAAACTTGGCATAATTATAGCTTATATGCCGGGTTAACATTTATAATACTTTTTATCCAGATCCTTTATAGAGTTCCCGCAGGAATTATACACAAGTTCACGCAGACGAAGGCGCTGGCACCGCTAGTATTGAATATATTAATCACTGTGTTACATTTCGTACTTTAATTTCAGACGAACTGTGTGACTTTGTAGAGAATTCGTATTAGTCAAAACCTTGCAATAATGTGGTTAATGTAAGTTTTGTATGTATATATGTATTATAATAGTCATAATTTATTTAGATATTATATTACGTTTATATTTCAATATTTATTTACATTAGTTCTTTTGTCTATCTTCTATATTTATTTCATTTATTTACCATTTCATGTCCTGCATAGTCCAAAGTATGACTGGGAGAAAAGACTATAAGGTATCTACTAAGTCCGACTTTGGCAGTAATTTACAAAAAAGAGTAATCAAATCAATAGTACAGAAATCATTGTCATATTGAAATTATTATAATATATTTATTTATTTAGGCGAGAATTGTGTGAGGTGAGCCGATGGTAACGCTGCACTGATGAGATTTGACCAATACTGTGGGTCGCACTCAGTCCCACCACAATATCTGTGATTGTCTGAAGAACTTTGTTCATTTAATCTTCCACTCGTATCTATAGAAAGAAAACAAAGAATATGCTACTATCAAATTCTGTCGAATGTTTGATATTACAGTATTTTCTAATGAATACACCCTTTTATTTTAAAACCTGTATGTGTAAGTGGTAACATATGCGTAATTAACGACGTCACAAAGTCATTTTATTCGTACAAGTGACCTAGACATTATTCTCTTAAAAAAAACGCGATTCTTAAACAATGGACTAAATAAAAGGCCTCTAACGAATCTGATTAGTCCAGCCTTGCGTGACGAATGTTGGTCATTGTTTACAAAACTATGTAGTTTATTTTCTAAGTAAGATGACTCAATTTCTCTACCAGTGTCTGCAAATACGGATAAAATCTGAGCCTATATATGAATAGTCTAATTCATATTGTTAGTCGTATATGTAAAAGTATTTTTTTTAACTTAGTAAAAGTAATTAAGAAGATAACAGACAAACAGACAGTCCACCTAATGATAAATTCATATTGTCGCTTATGGACATTCGCGATACCAACATGCCAAACGTTGGCATGTCTAATATGCGAAACGTTGGCTCGCCGCCGCCGGTTGCGCTGCCTACCTTTGCAGATGTAGGAATGGATTTGGGGAAAAGGAAATACCTAGTCTAGCCCATATACACTATTTATAAACAATATTGTTACAAAGAAAATATTGATATTTTTATTTTCATTATCATTTAATTAGACTTTATGTTATTTTAAAAAAAATAAGGTAAGCATTTTAAAAATATAACGTTTTTTCGAAAGGGTTACCATTTGCTTTTATACAATCTTTCAAACTTTGTGGCCAGGTGTCGATTGAAATACACACCCATTCCATGGGAAAATTGGCAACTGCCACCCTTATGGAATGTTTCAAGGATTCAATATTATCAGGGCGTTTAGAGCATGCCATGCTCTCTAAAAACAGATCAATAAATATAATGGAACGGGTTAAGATCGGGTCTAGATAACGGCCAGTCTTCAACTCTAATCAAGTTGGGAATATTCCTTTCTAGCCACGGCTGCATTGAGCGAGCCTTATCACCTGCTGCAGAGTCTCGCTGAACAGACCATTCTTGGTTATGGAACAGGGTGTTGTTAAGAGGGTTTACGACCTTCTCAAGAATCGTATCTTGATACTCTTGAGCCGACGTTTTAATACCCTTTTTACAAAAAGACGTTTTAATACCCCACGAAACCACCGTTGAAACCGGATAATGGCCACGTTGCACCCTATTGACCATTTGAGCAGCTTCTCTAGAGTTATGAGCATAAACTTGATCATTCTGCTTGTTCGAATGTTTCTCAATGGTGATCATTTTCTCGTCCGTAAATAAGATTTGTCTGCGAGTTCCCTTTGCGCACCGCCGAAGAAGTCAACGGTATTTCTTTGTAAATTGTCAGTTAAGAAATTACGAATACTTTTTTTGTGAGCAGCACTCTTTAATCATCTTACAGTATCATATTAAAATACGTGACATGGTTCTGGGTGCTATATTGATCTCTCTGGATAAAATCTTTTCCTTTCGGACGGGATTTCTTCGGATTCTCTCCTTCACGGTTTTAATCGTCTGTTTAGTACGAATGGTGCGTAGATGGTTGAACCTTTTTCTGTCACAAACAGAGGGCGTTTCAATGTACACAATGTAGCTTGATACACAAACATTCGGCTAATACCAAGCGGATAAAGAGTTTTAAAAAATCCATTTGACTCCATGCCTACTTGTGTAATGCAATTACACCAATACGATTTTCAGTATCACCCCACTTCATTTTAATATTAGTTTATTTTAATTTTAATATTTTATAAAGATTGGTGCCAAAATAAGAAAACAAAAGTGTTCACGTGAGAATGACAGATTCCAAATTTAATTTTTTTTTTCTTCTTTATAGTAACGTTATTAATGGCCAGCCTAGGTAAGTAAATGAGCAGCAGAAATACTGAATGTGCAGCAAATCGATGGTAGCAAATTTAAAGATGGGCCCTAACCCATCTTAAATATCTTATATTGTCACAAGAGAATCTATTAAGGTTGTTTTGTGACAATAAAGATACAAGGAGTCTCGCGACTCCGACGTTGACTTTATGTTGTCATTCTGAGTAGTTAATAATTGATTATTTCAGTTATTCAAAATAGTTTGTTTTGCTGATTATGATTATCTGCCCGTTTAGTATTTTTTTGCTGCTCGTTTTAAATATCATCCTTAATAAAGTAAAGAGGGATAGGGCAGTATGGTATGATAATGAGTTCTAGCATATCTCACTCACTACAAAAAAAACGTACAAACTTACTTTCAGGAATAGGATAAATTTGGAAATGCAGTACATATTAAGGTAGTGTTATGTAAGGTAAAAATAATTTTGAATATTACTTAATACAAAAGATTATAAATGAAAGGTTAATAAACAGGTAAGTGAATCTTACTCATACAATAATCGCAGAATTGTGAGTAATCTTGGGTAATTTGTTCATAAAACATTTTGTGGTTGACACGACAATAAACAGGTAAGTGGTTTGAAGTTCTTTGTAGGAACATCAAAATTTAGGTCACGCATACTAGCACCTAATACTAGTCACGTATTTAGGTGCACCTGTGGTGCAGAAACTCAGTGGTACGAGCCGATGTTTCTACTTATTCTTAATAAAATCATCACGAGCTTGCATGTAATAAAAATTAAAAAAAATCTGGAACAATCCGCATTGGGCCCGCGTGATGGATTATAGCTATCGATATGGGAATAGAGTAGTTGACAAATCATACGTTCTTATCAAAGAAACTGGTTGACAACTGTTGAGTGAAGCAGATAAGGAGGGGTTCATTAAAAAGTCAAATTTGAAACTTAAGTACTATATCTAGTATGTATTCTCAAATCGGTGATTATAGCTCAAAGTCCCATTGTGACTTATTATTAGCATTGACGTAGTATCATAAATAGGTTGTGCCCTGCAGTGAGAAGTCAAAATCAGACTGTCTGCTGTTTGTCACTTTCTTTCCATAAAAAACGTCGATGACACGAGCTACACATAAAAGTTGTACACCTTGATGAGCAAACAACATATCGTTTGTAGGAACATATCCGCTTTAAATTTTTCTTTTTTTTTAGTTAATACTGAAATGAGTACTGTAGTAAAATACTATAAAGTATTTTATAGTAAAATACTTTATAGTAAAGTATTTTATAGGACATAATATAGTAAAATACTATAGTAGTAAAATAGTACTACTAAACTGATTTGGTCCATCTATGAATAATATACTTTATTTCATAGCCTAACAACTAGCCGTTGGTTGCCTGGAAGAGATTTTATTGATGAGACCGCCTATTGATTTTGTATATCAGTTAAAGATACTTAGTAGTTACATTACAACAGGAATGCAATAAACGATTTTCCTTCATTCATTTATAAACCTAGTACAGAACTGACTTTAAAGTCACGCTTATCATGAATGGAAAAAAAAATCAATTAGGTAATAGTATTAGTCGAGATGAAATGAATTTTTTCCAAATTAGAAAGCCGTGATTTCTACTATAAATAGATAAATTCCCTCCTGAGAATTAATTAATTCTTGTCCTAATTAATTTATTATTAAATTTAGATTTTATTTATTTATCCCATATTAAGTTAATTACATACTTATGTTAACCTTAACTTAATAATCCTTAATAAATCTTTCTTTAAACTAGATTTGGGAAATGACATGGCCTTAATTTAAATAGTGAGGTGATAATTCTTTACAAATCTGTAATTTGATTCATTGAGACTACAAGTTTGCTCTAGATTTAAAACTAAATGTCTATCAACATTACCTATTTAAAAAAAAATTAAGGCCGTGTCAGTTACCTCATGTCTGTTGGACATTTTGAACAAATTGGATTGGAATGAAATATTCGTATGTAATGTACCCATAACATTGACCGCATATGTTGAATGATGACTGTATCTTACATATTATTTCTTCCTTAATGCGTGTAGGCGTGCATCAGCAATTGTGTGAATCAGAACCGGTATGGAGCAGTCAACGAATGGATCACCAAGTGCGATGCACCGACAATTAACTAATTTAACACTAAATTAAATGGATAAAGCTCATTGCGTTCAATAGAGGGAGCGCCCACGAATGTTTTATATCCCTTTTAAGGCAACATTAATAGAGTGTTTTGTCTGAAAAGACGGCATGTTTTGTCTGGACCTCTGATTTAGATTTCCTTTCTCGGAACGCAAGTAACTGAAGATAAATATGACAATTAGTTCAACCCAATCTCCATTCACTTTGAATATTGGTGGAATTTACCTTATATTACGCGAAGTCGTATGAAGTTGTGTATATATGTATATATATTTTTATAGTTATATGACGCATTTGTTATTAAAATATATACCTACATATCTACAATGTTTGTTACTTAATACCGGTACATACTCGTGTGAACCTGCGTTATTGTTATTACTTCAGTCACAACTCTCTTTTTCAAGTTTGTTTTGAAGAAATTGCTATAAAAGACCGTCTGGTTTATAATATTGTCCCTTAATTTTGTCCTAATGTAACTGTCTATATTTTTAGACAGCGCCTTTCCACATAAATATCTATGGGAACTGATGCGTTCTGATCGCTGTCACGTAATGAATGTGAACTCGTAGCGTCATGTAAGGTCTCTGGCTTTATTTTCATTTATAGAATATTGTGAAAGGTAGATTCGCGATAATGTCATCGTATTCACACCAATTGTTCGGTCATTGACTGTAGTCGGTCCACCTACACTGAATTGTGAACGATAATAACATTGCTCTTTCAGCTATCATTCAATTGTAACTGGACATAAATCACTAAGTCCTAAACAACTAAAGTTAAATCAACTTTTCTCGAAAGAATCGTCCGAAGTTGTTATCTTGGGACTAATAAAAATAAATCAAAGTGTTTTCAATAGACACTAAAGGGTTTTATAATAAAGTTGGACAAGTATTTATACAAATTTACTAGTATGATTGGAACCAGCCTTTTATTCTCGTCCACTGCTGGACACGGGCTTCCTCATGCACATTATTTTGTGCATGAAGAATATATGGCCTTAAAACAGCGCGCTGACCAAGAGGGTTGGCGACTGCACTCTTTTAGAGGTGATGTAGTCTCTCAGAACTTGTGGTAGTCACTTTGTCATCCCCTAGTCGCCTTTTTGGCACCTACAGAAAGACGGGATCGTGATATGTTTAATTTTTTAGAATTTATAAGTAGATGTAGTTATTATTAAATTACCTGGTATACTAATATTATAAAGACAGACTGAGTTTGTTTCTATATACGAGGTAGATATACTCCAAACTAGTGGATTTTTTTTTTGTTTTTTAGAAAACTAAGATAATGCAGATTGATGTAGGTTATTTTTTTAGGAAATTGCAATATTAGTTTATAGCATGTATTTAAACGAGCAGCAAATATGAAGTGACCAGCTATAAAATATATCTATGGGAGCAAATATAAAAGGTTTACAGCAAATTCTTATCAGCTTACAATGTTTTTATTGTCAGTATTTGTAGACAGTCATTAGCTGAAAGCAAATAGAAGGCGGAAATAGAAGAAATAGTAATGCCGTTAAGTATATTATATTTGCTGTCAAATCGTGATTTTTGCTGGCAAGTCACATTTTTGAAAATCTATATACAAATGTGATAAGTATATGAAATTTGGTATACATTTTTGATTTTCTTTTCGGTTTATTCTGCAGCTAACGGGGTGCACACGGAATAAATTATTTGCTGTTATTAAATTTTCTTGGTGACTAGTCATTTTAATTGAGTATTTTCTTGATCGATCTATTATCTGCTGCCATAAAAATTATATCCTTTTATATATTCGTAAATCAGAAATCGCAATTTTACGAAATAGAAAGCCCAACCCCATTATTCATTACGCTACCTGAGCTAAGACAAGGCGGTTGACTAGTAGTTAATAAAACTGTAGCGATGAGACAGACATTACTTTAAAACTGAAACGTACTTACAAGTCGAGATTTCTCACTTCAAACTACTTGTGTTTTTACTCTTCGTATAATTATCATAAAAATATGTATAACGTACACCCACTTCTTTAAATAAGTATGTAGTATTTTATTGATAAACAATATTATTACGTCATTTAAGAACTCAATTAGGTACCTATTCTGTGGTTATTCACATGTTGAACTCAAAACTTAAATATGTGGTTATATTCGATCATAGGCATCTTAATAATCTATACTATATAGTACACACATATAATAAAATTGTAACAAAGTCGTATCTGATCATGATTTTTTTTTTCAAAAGTCTGCAATGTAAAGCAAGAAATAATAAAGAACACAAAAATATTTTTTTCAAATTTGTCTGTTTGTGTCTGCATCACGCAATAATCATTGGACGGATTATGATGAAACTTGGCAAAGTTATAGCTTGACGTTATAGTTATAGCAAAGTTATGTGATGGCTTAACACTAAATATTGTATGGTACTTTTTATCCAGATCCATTATTTATAGAGTTCCCACGGGAATCATCCTCAAAACAATGCGACCGAAGTCATGGGCATTGCTAGTTCAAAAATACCTTAGTGTCAATATGAATAATTTTGGATATCTTTGATTGGACGGAACTTCCTAAACCTCACAAATACCGCACGCATAATTGCCCATATAAATACTTAGATTTCTTCGAGTAATGTTGGCCATACCTACTTTGCATATAAATCGCATAATTATGGATTTAACAGTACATGTAAATTAAATGCGTATTATAATATCGCTGTTATTTCTAATTGTATTATAGACAGTATCAAATTAGTGTGAGATAACAATAGGTGTTAACCTAAAAAGGTGCCGATTTTTCTCCATTGTATTGAATTATACAAGTAATTATTTAACTTGAATTTTCAATCTCAAAATGTCTTATTTTTTTACGGGTTCGCTGTATAAAATGATTTTTTGACCGAACAGTACGCGACACCTCCGTATGAGGAAATGCAGATGGACCGCACTTCTGTGACGGGAGGTGCGGTTGTAAAAACCCGAGGTGGGAATTATATTGAACGATTCGGGAATTCCTAAACAATGGAGCAGGACTCCATATGGGGCCTAACATTTATTACGTGTAATTTATGTCCAGATATTGATCTGAGATAATAATAGATATTATTCAATTGTATAAAGTTGCCGTATTACCACCCTGAAATTGAATTAATTTAGATTTAAATAAGAATTTTTAATTTCATTTTTATTTCCATATGAATATTATATAATACTAACAAAACTCGGCAGACGTTGTCCTGCCTGTGTATATTTATTTACCTCTGTATATAAAATCACAAATTGTTATGTTTTGCTGTCGATATGATTTTTGCGATCGGTTGAACGGTATAGAAGTTGATGTGCTGCACCGCCATCTAGTGGCGAGTTACAACAAAGTCTTTTTTCCAGTTTTCTATGAAAAATACATATATGTGCCAACTTTCATGGTAATCGGTCAAACGGTGTCGAAGTCTATTAACAACAGATATACCAACATCCTCTTTTATATATATATATATGTATATATAATATATATATATATATCATACATAAGATGTGTGAATAATAATGATTTGAGAATTTGTTGTTCTAATTTAATCAATTTCCATTAATATTTTTAAAAGTGCGTTGAGTATAGGTACCTAATCCAGCCATAAATAATATTACAAAGAAAATATTGATATATTTTTTTTACATTATAATATTACCAGAAGAATTTGTGCTATTATAAAGTGAAATAGGTAAGCATTTTAAAAATATAACGTTTATTCGAAATGGTTACTATTTACATTTTTTATACAATCTTTCAAACGTTGTGGCCAGTTTTTTATTGAAACACTCACCTTTCCATGGGAAAATTGGCAACTGTCACGCCTATGGAAGTTTGAAGGATTCAATATTATCATGGCGTTTAGAGCATGCCATTCTCTCTAAATCAGACCATAAATCATTGTCTATTGACCAATAGAGCAGTTTCTCTAGAGTTATGAGCATAAACTCGTTCATTCTGCTGTTTAAAATGTTTCTTAATGATGAACATTTTCTCGTTCCTAAATAGAAGTAGTAAAATAGAAGCTGAAGAAGTTGTTTTGTTTTGTCAACCGTATTTTTCCTTAAATTATCAGTTAAGACATGACCAGTACTTCTTTTGTAAGCAGCACCTTCTAAATCATCTTTTCAAATACGTGACATAGTTCTGCGTGCTATATTCATCTCTCTGGATAAAATTCGTAATTTTTCGGATTCTCTAATTCACAGCTTTAATCGTCTATTTAGTATGAATAGTGTGTAGATGGCCAGACCTTTTTCTGTCACAAACAGAGGACGTTTCAATGTACCTACAAAAAGCCCGGTACACAAACATTCGGCTAATACCAAGTGGATGGAGAGTTTTAAAAACTGTCATTGGCTCCATGTATACTTTGTGTAAACAGCAATACGGTTTTCGTTATCACTCCACTCCATTTTAATATTATACAATATTTAATAATGATTGACGCCAATACCTATGAGAAAAAAACATTTTTCACGTGAGAATGACAGATTCTATTTTCAAATGTAATTTATTTGTTTTTCTTTATTGTAATGGTATTAATGGCCAGACTAGGTGTATCAATAGGTAGGTACTTGGATCAATAATGTGATCTCACCCATTACCTTCTTTTACACTTTATATGCAGGTTTCTGTACAACGTGGTAAAATGGTAGTTATTTACTAACTAAAATTTAACCCTTACATAAATTTACATACGTATTACTTTCTAATCGCCTTTCGACTACCCTTAATTAAATTACCAGAATTATAAATTCATAAATGTGAATTTCATAACTCTTCAACCTTTCTATAACTAAATCAGTTTGGTTTTAATTAAAATGTTTATTGAAACGCTTTTTGGCATTACCGTTTTAGATTTTCCTAAATTCTGTTTGTGATAACAACTAGAGAGGATTGAATATTATTTGTATATTCAAAAATTTTCCTTTCACGCGAAACCCCTTTCTTAATAATATTAGGAAAATATTATAAAACAATCTTTGAATTATAAAGTGTATTAAATTTTGCATTTAGTTTAAAAACGGTTTGGGAAGGGCTAATTATTAAAAATTAACGCGAGTGATTTTTATATTAATCTCCCTTCCTGCACCTAGGTAGAAGTATCGATAATACTCATTTTATATTGTAAATCGGGTCTAAATGCGTAAAATTAAAGGTAAACAAAAACCTTTCGTTTAAAAAGTTAATCGATAAATAGGTACTATTATTTACCGACGATGATCTATGTATCATTCTAATAGTAGCATTAAATGTATTTGTTTCAATCGAGTATTACATAATTTTAGCTTTGTGTCATATAGAATAGAGTCTAGGTACGAGTAGAATAAAGCGAGCAATATCTCGCTGGCTCATTGACTCACTGACCGACTATCTGCTCGCCTGCACCATTTCTTTTTATACAAAAAATAGATATGGCAAGAAGAGGCATGTACACTTCGGTACACATGTTCCAACTTGTAATTTCTTTCAAAATTCAAACTAAATAATTTTGTTTACTTTTTATTTCAAATGAATTACAGTTTTTTATAAAAAAGCTTATTTCAACTCCAAAAGTAGGTAATTAATCTCATGTCGACTTCTAAGAGAATTAGTTTTACTGAAGCAGTCATTCAAAAAGAAAAATACTCTTAGAGCATCCCTTAAGTTGACTTCGTAAACTAGAACTGGCGGTAATGTACATTGCGAAATTTGCGGCAGGGGATCAGATCAAGCTGGCTGCCATTGAAAGGCAGACAAATGATGATCCCCTGAGATGGATAGAGAGCCCACATTTGGCTTACAATTGATGTGATTGTGGCGTACACATTTAAAGGATATCTGGTTTTGTAAATAAATGTTACCGTCTTAAATAATACAGATGGGCAGATTGAAGAAAAGATTGAAGAAAAGAAAAGACGGAGAAGGTTAGTGGCAAAGGATTGTGATTGCGTGGCAAATAAGTAAACTGTCATTCCAAAAAATGTCATTTGATTTCATTCGCATGGGCACTAAATGAAGCGAGCGTTGGTGTCTGTATAGAAAGGGAACATCGGGACTTTATAACATAGTGCTTTAGCGAAACATCAAATAGATTCTTTATCTGCTACACCTTGGTACAGTCACTTTTGCAGTGTTTAAATAAAATATTTATACGACTTCATACGCAAAAGGTATATAGCAGGCTCAATGTATGTTTTGATCACTCAGCCTATCTTACTACTAAAATCTAATATGTACGAATGTATCCACATCAGGGATATTAGTGATTTTAGGTACTTCCCAATCAACATACTTTATTTACAACAGTGCGAATAAAGCCTTAGAAACTGTTGTCGGTTATAACAGCCTTTACAAATACAGCCTCAATGACAGTTTGACAACGCAAAATTCATAAGTCCTTTCAAGTGCCTATGTAATAGTAGCTTATCAAATCGTACCTGAATGTTTATCCACTGTTGCAAATTATTCACGGAAACATAAAATCAAACCGTTTGACCTAGAGTTGTATGAGTAGGAATCTATTTTATGGTGTATAGTGTTCTACAGATTACCGAGACACACGTTTCGTCACAAAATCACAGTGACTCAGATTTGAAAGGCAAACTTTAACATAAAAATACAACAAAACCTCGCAGACATTAGTCACTCTTTAGAAACTTGCGTTTGACTAACATCGACGACATCACAACACAAAAACCAAGTTGTCCGCAAGTCTTTGACAAAACAATTTTCTTTTTTTTATTATTACGGCCTTTTGTTTTCAGACCTGTAACCAGTCATCATATATTTGTTTCGGATTCTTATTGCTTGTTACTTTTGTATCGGTAAAATTAACGTAATTACAAGTTGATTGTAAGTCGATGCTCATCTTTTATAAACGCTACTTGGATAGCTCCTTTTTATTTTTATTTGTGGCTAATTGTAGCTAATCCTACCCAGAGCCAAGATAGGAAACACTAAACTAATTTTAATAAAACGTATCTAATCTAAAAAGAGTCCTTCCTCATCAGGTCAATGATCTAGCTCTGAGTATTAACGATATTTAAATATTTTAACGAAAATATCCTCAATATTTGATTCATAAGCGATCCGAATAATTAAGTTACTAATAACTTTATTTACTAAAATTTGACCTATTTCGACTTCGACTCCATTATTTACAACTATGTAGGTAACTAAATTTGCTTCATTAGATAAGTATTTATCTCAACTTCACTTACAATTGTACATACAAAATTGGCAAATATTACAATAGTCAATCAACACACTTGTGGTGTAACATTGTAAACATGAATATTTATGAACTTCCATGGAATTATTTTGATCTGTCTGAAGTTAGTCGCAGGCTGCTACCATATCTAATCGTTCTAGTAAAGCATTAATATACACTTTACACTTTGAAATTAGCCAAGCCAAATTATCAAGACTCATTATAAACTTTGAAGGCGTGTTTTCAAAACCTGATTTACTACTAGAAGTCACTCGATATATATGTCTATTAAAGACAATTCATTTATAGCCTAATTTCAACTATTTACTATACATTGTGTGTTTTATATTCAACCTTGAAAGCTATAACACCTTAATAGTATTATAATAATATTATTATAAAATATTGTTATCAGTCGAGTATACATAATAACATTGTATATACATAACATTGTATTTTTATTCATACACCGTCAGTATCGTAATGAAGTTCTATGTTGCCCTTTCCGCTAATTTCAGAGTGGCAGAGTTATTTGTAGTAGAAACGTACTTAATGAAGGCTTTAGAGAACGTGACGTATGACGTGAGTCACGGTTCGCTACCTGAGACGTAAGAGAATGTACTACTGACTCAGCAACCCAATCAATACATACGTGATTCATGAATGAGACAAAGATTAGCTGTCGCAGATACGACATACGAGGTTCAATAATTCTTAGAAATTGTAAATTGAGGTGCTGGATAGATTTCTTAATTAATAACGGGAATTCCAAAGGTGTTTAAATAGTATTTGACATTCAATAAAGTATACGTAACTCAAAGTATTAGAATTATATCAACTAAAATCTCAAAATAAAATTTAAAAAAAACTGTGTTGAGATGTCTTGGTATAAATATTGTAGATCGCGAAAAAGGTCTAAATAAAGTAACATCTCGCCTTTTCCTAGTGAACGATAAGCTATTTCCTAAAAGGTCCGCGGTCGACATTTACCAGTCCCCGAAGGGAAGTACGTTTTCTGTAACTTTTTCAAATGGTTTTTAGCCTCTAGCCATTTATTATTGCGACACACGGACCTTTGGATAGGTGGTTCGTGTTGCGACAGTTTCCCATTTACAAACCTTCGAATGCTATCTAAATGTTTGTAATATAACATTTGAGATTTTCGCGTTTTTCACACATATTTCACACACAACCGAAACGTTATCGACGTAAAATAATCGAAGGTTAATCGAAGGTAACATAAACTAAGGTAAACATTCGCGTTAAGACCCGTTTAAATATTGTACATAAAATAAATATTTGTCTCTGATGTTTTAAAATTTCTGCCATAAACTACTTTAAAATGGCAAATATCGTATTTTTTATTTATAATACATAAACTTTAGAAACTGTACAATATCAAAAATATCCATTATTGAAACTGGATAGGGGCTAAATTTTACAGAAATGTAGTGTTAAAATATGAATATTAATTGTGAAATAAATCTAATGTACTTACTAATATTTGACTGTTGATTGAACTGTTAATTGTTAACTTAAAATTTAATAATTAGTAGAAATATTTTTTTAATTAAATCATTTTGGTGTATACTAGTAGTACTAATGATACAGAGTCTAGAATAACAATGGATGAGATGCAATTTGACTGGATGAGACGGGATGGGATGGGGTAGTTACTGGAGTGTAAGTAATTAACCCCAGATACAATAATATCCATGCGGACGATGTCACGGGCACAGCTAGAATACAAAATATTTCGATGAAATAACAATATTTGGATCAGTATTTGGAAATGTCAGTGAGAATATGTCACCTAGCTCCTCCACTATTGTGTCAACTTGTAGGCAACACAGAGCTAAATGAGCCGTCTGATTAGAACAGTTCTGCACCTACTTGCGCATCTGCCAATGTTTTCAACATTCTGCGACGTGAACGGTACTCAATGATTGCAAATACGGAAGGCGGTAGTGTAAATACGCCGCAAGTCGCAGTTAGTATGTGAAAAATGTAAAGTACTCCAACTTATCTACATAATGTTCTCATAACAATGCTGGTTTATTGTTGTTGTTTAAGTTGTTGTGTTTTATCCATACCTCGGTTAGAAGCGTCATGTTATAGGGTAAAATGTGATCTGCCTTGATTACTTTAATTAGGCTCGAACTACACGAGCGAGTCTGTCGCGGCGATATCCTTGCCGTGCATTTGTTTCAGTAGTAACTATATGGGCTGTCGCCGGCCAATCTACACGGGCAATATGTTCGCCCGTGTAGATCCCTCAACAATCTAAATTGGGGTACTCGTCAAGCATGTAATTTTATTTCATTATTTATATTTTTTATTCGTTCGTTTTCGCCCTGGTCTTTAAATATTTTAAAAAATCTTGAAATTTACGAATATATTTTAGTTTTCACTAAAATTTCAAATAGCAAATGGTAACTACTTTTCCGTATGACGAGTAATTTCGTCATAACAAAATATTGCCCTTTTCATGACGAGTATAATTGTCAATAACAGATAACTGGTTACTTACGATAGTCAATTTCATTAATAACATTCATGCTACCTAATATTCCTAATTCCTTTTCAAAGTCATGTTTATAGATTCCTTGCACTGCTATTCTAACCTTTCTTCTCTTCTATTTATTAATGTATTTGTATAAGGTATAACAGTATACATATAACAATATTGTAATATAAGACAAATCCTACTAGAGCTTATATGAATACTTATTACAGATGTAAACAACATTTATAATAAAGTAACATCGTTGCTTTAAAAAAAATATCTTCCTTCCTTGTCCCTAGTTTAATATGCAAAGGTCATTCCTGACAGGAGTATTCCATATGTGCCAACGGTAACAATAACCTCTTTCTATCAACCGCACCTCCCTTCCCGTCCATCCGCATGTCCTCGATACGGAGGTGTCGCGTACCTACTGTTCTGTCCAAAAATCATTTTATACATCGAACCCGTGAGCTGTGGAACGAACTACCTCAAGAGGTCTTTCCATTAAGCTACAATATGGGGTTCTTCAAGAAAGCTGTGAATAAGATTTTGCGAGGTCGGCGGCGCACCCGCATACCCCCTGGTGTTGCAGGTGGCCATGGGCGGCGGTAACACTTACCATCACGTGGGACCGCTTGCTCGTCCGCCTACATCACTATAAATGACCACTTCACTAACTTTTTATTAAGTAATTTAATATAAGCGACACAATAATACAAATTCGATTAACACAAATATTACATTTCTGTTTACCGTTAAAATAATCTAAAACAATTGTATTTGGATTTGAGTTGACTGTTCTTTTTAAATTAATGTTGTTAAAATTTTGTGAAGTCAGGTTATCTTTATAGTGAAGAGCATCTGTATCGAAAATCTAAAGTGTATTTTTATCTACAACAACAATTTCCAACTATTCTGAGATCATATATCAAAGTATCCTGCAGGGGATACGACCTCGACTATTATTATAGGTTATTGATATCACACATCGATTAACCTATATTTTTATTCTCAACAAATGCTTTGACCTGGTAACACAGGAAGATACACGGCACTATGTTACATATTTACTGACTGTTATCGTCCAAATCTAAATAATTATATCTAAGTTTTTTTATCACGTAATAAAAAATACCTACTTAATAAAAAAGTTCGTACTTCTTACATAACATGTTTTTGAATATATTTATCTATTTAAACGGGTCTTAAAGCGAATGTTTACGTTATTTATTTTATTCGACGTTTCGGTTGGGTTGCACCAACCATGGTCACGATCTGACCATAGTGCACGGTAGTGGTGATATAATTTCATAGAACCAAAGAGGTCGGTAGACATATACACAGGCTCATTAGAAGTTTCCTAATTTTACACATTACGGTACGAAAATAGGAAACTATTAAGAAGTTGCAATTTGAAAATGCAACAAATATTTTAGATTTCGTAAAATATAATCACTTAAATAAATCATAATGTCAAATAATAGCGATTGATAATGGACATTGAAAGATTGAATTTGTATTCAGTATGTTTATCCTCTCAGTAACTCACTTGCCGAGGATTCGTATACCATTTTCCTCACGTAATAATAAAATACATTGTACAGACTAGCTTACATCCAGCTTACAAAAACTTAGCAAAAACAATATCTATTGCATTAAATAATTCTGATGGATAAGTAGGCCTTGATGAATTACACCATCTCTAATAGAGTGGACTCGAAATCCGACAGTAGCATCTTACCATCAGATAGACTGTGTATTTTTCTGACACCTTCTTTCCATAAAAAAATAAACAGACATCTATCCCTGCAGTTAAATAACCAGCAAAAACATATTTTGTTTCCATCATTACTACCCATACATATACAGTTATCTCATGAAACCCTAATGTATATCCGGAAGCCCCATTTCTACGCTTTCCTTGTGTCGAACCATTATCCAAATCATACTACGTCACCTGCACAAAAGATTGCAGTTTACAATGCTTCTATTTCGACTCCATAAAGCCTAAAATACTATGCAACAACTGCTCGAGTCTTGGGAAAGATTCGACAAATTTTCTTTTGCAGGTGATCGGAACTCTAATAGCTGTAATACGTTGGAATATGTGTTAAAATAATCGATGATCCATTAATCAAGTGGCAGACACGTCAAGACAGTCCATTGTCGACATGAATTGGTATCCGCATCACAAATGAGAGATTAAGCGATGTGGAACATGGATTATTGGAGCAGTACGGGTCCGATACATAGAAATAGATTCTTGTTAACATCGAATGCAACCATTGTCACGTATTGTTAATTTCTAAAACGTAAACACATTTCTGGATGATTCCTTGTGACTAGGAGTGTTATTTGAAAGTTTCCAGGCGAGAAGTACCTCACTACAGGATGGATTCAAGCTGTATGACTGATTTAATGCCTCATTAATGCCTACAGGCCTGCCTCACTATGCGCAAACCATAGCTTCAAGCTCATTTACGCACTATATTTTAAACAGTTTTTATATATATTTTTTGGTCACATTGCCAATAAACTTATTAAGATTTTATAATTTTTGGACAATAATTTTTATCACGTGCATATATTTGTCACGCGTCACTTTGACTAATACGGTTCTAATAAATACATCGTCACTAAAGTGTGAATATGTCAATATACTAAAAAAACGATAATGCAATACTAACTTGTGTTGACTTAAGAGATTATGACAATTTACTCGTACATTATCGATCATTCATCGAAGTGCCACACCCATCCTCTAAACTTTATCGCTAAAAACGAATAATGCGAATCGATCATGTATTCAATTTTTGAAGTAATCACTTTGGAAATTGTTTCATGTTTTTAGGGACTAAATAGAAAGTAGACGATAATCAGCTTATTGCCACCTGTGCCATACCTGCTTGTAAGTATACAACTGGAAACACGTTAATATATACAAAATGTAAATACCTGTCTGTATATTGAAGACCATTATAGCTAGTGTAATAAATAACAAAATAATAAGCGAATAAATATCTGTTTCCGATCGCATAAATATATTGAATGATTGCGGGCTGCGAATATGTATCTGATCTAAAATTTTGATTTTTATCCAACGTTCAGTGATTTACTAGGGGAGGCCTGTGCCTTACAGGTTGCAATGGGACCTTATACAAGTAGGCGGATATCGAATCCTACGTTCAAATAACAGTTAATAGTTTGATCTCTCAACACATTTCACTTTCGTATGGAGAAAATCGAAAGTCATATTTACTCAGTAAAATGAAAATGTATTGGAATATCAGTTTATGTTTTGCAACTAAGTCAAATTGTTATGGCAATTCTATCATCATTTATATCAATGGTAGTAGGTATTCTTGCTGCGTTTAGATTCAAATGCAAATGCTAACACATTATAATTCACAACATTTATTCGAATGTCCTGTTACCTTTACCGTCGGCCGAGCCATTGATCCTTGGGGACGTTTATTCTTGCACGCGCTTTCTATAATGATTTTTGTATTAATTAATTTAAAATTTGATACTGGTCGGCGTTAGAGTGGCTTAGCAGTTGCTGGAATTAAGGGTGTAGATTGTTGGCCTGAGATCTCGATTTCGAGCGACCGCAGCGCCAAAGTTTAATGTAACATCCGACGGGGCGGATGAATGACCTAGAGAGCGCGATTTTCAAAATGTTTTGCAACAAACGTTCCACGTTGAGAAATTGTTATTGAACTTGAATATTTACAGCATAACAATAACGTTGAATTTTTGGAAACTAGCTGTTGATTCTTTTTAATAGATTAATAAGAGTAGTTGAGACACAATTTTTATGTTTTTCTATCATTTGACATCTGACATTTTTGTATTCTACTTACCTAAAATTCCAACTATTTATTTATTTGTAATTTCACTACCAAAATTTATTCTAATTCGTAAAATATTCATTCAATAAAATAATTGCAAATTCAGTAGGAAGTGTGTTTATCTCTACGCAAGGAAATGTGCCTATTGCGTAAACTCAAATACTTACTTTTTGTTTACGATCACCTCGTCGATATCTAAAAAAAATCCTAGGGTTTTAAAAAAAATGTCAATACTACACAATAACAAATATGAGTCGCCATTACTCGCTATCTCAAAAGCGTGCTAGGGTTGTACAAAAATTAGTAAATAATTCATTTATTTACTAATTTTAACAGAAGTTTGTAAATTATTAATATACTAATTAAAAGTATGTAATTAAACAATAACGAAATATGAGTTCAAAATTCTAATGGTTTTTCATTCGATTACGGATCAAGTTCTGATTTCTGCTAATTTGATGATAAAATCAATGGCTATCACAAAACCTATCAGAATGAAAACGTTACCAGCTGCCCGATTCACGTAAGTAATAAAAACCGTAGCGCAGTGACGTCACTTCGTTTTTTGCAAATTTAGCCCTTTTAACCGACTTAAAAAAAGGAGAATTCTCAATTCGCTGTATTTTTGAACCAATTTTTATGATTCTTTACACCAGGTAACTCAGAAATTGTATAGTAATTGAGCTATTGGAAGATTTATGACAATCCAAGACTAGATAAGTAAGTGCGTTTAAAACAGAAAACCAAAAGGCGATTTCTAAGTTCCTAAGTTAAAACGACTTTTGGACTGGCGTGTTTACGTGAATCGACTGGCTGGGTAGTTAAGTTACCTGTATCTTTCAAAATCATTAGGCGTTCTTCTCTTTCATAACACGTAAAGCTCTTTCTTTCCTCTCTTTCATAGCCTCTATGATACTGGGCGCGTCACGAATGGGCATGCTTCGTGACTGCCGAGGATCAACTAATTCTGGAAGTAGGCAATCGTAATAAAACCTAACTAATTTCATCTCCATTTTCTCCTCCCAAAATTTGTCGTCCTTTTCTATAATATAAACTTTCATAGGTACAGTAGCACCAAACCAGATGCCAAGCATGCAAACGTTTCTTTTAGTAATATGTACCTGTCCCTGAATTTGGAAATACCAGTTATGATTTTTATTTATGACATAACCCTTGGAAGCCTTGTCCTTAACCCAAAAGGTATGTTTGGCCATTGCTTCATCAAGAGTCATGCCAGCTAAAGAATGTGGGCACTTAATTTCAATTAAACCGTTTGCATAAATGCCATCTGGTGTAGTACCAAGAAATTCATATTGATCGTCGACGAACAAACCGCAACCTTGTATACTAATATTCTCTTGAATTTCTAACTGTTTAATTGCGGTTTCTTCGTTTTCGATACCGTACCGTACAGCAGGCAAACTGGAGATATTACTACCATAAACGATTTTACGAACAAGAACAGCACAACTTGTGCTCTCTCGTTTTTTACAAACTTCCCCGAACGATGATGAGGTTAGTAATTTTCTCCTTGTACTCATCCACTCAGAACTACTTCTTTGCAAATGGGTCGACCTTTCAAGCTCCTCTCTTTCAGCACAAGACAACTTTAAATCGGCTAAAAAAGATGACTTGGCTTTCTCATATAATTCTGGACTCAGATCAGGTTTTTCGCAGTTTGGTCCATAGTGAGCGTCTTTCGATACAGCGCTGTGGCTCTTTTTCAATCTTAATTTAGGTTTAGCAATTAAACGGATTCTACGATTACAATTTTCCACTTTCGCGATCAAAGGATTAGGACTAGATTTAAATATTACTTCATGAGTTTTACTATGAATCGATCCTGTATTAAAAGACACAACAGCAGCTGCGCATCGGCCCGCATAAGAACCACGGGAAGAATAATTTACACGCTTACCCCCTACTAATTTGGCAATCACTGCGTTAAAACTTTCAACTATATTACTTGTACAATTATGAATTAAACTTCTAGAATGATATGACAGTCTTTTACTTAAAATGTGTACCGCGTCCATTAATCCGCATCCAACAATTGCTGGAAGCAACCCAACAGGTTCTATTCGACGAGTATCAGGTCTACAGAAATACTCCTTGCAATATTGGTGATTACCAAATACGTGTTGTGGACCATTTAGGATATCTTCACTAAGATTTTTTATTTTTTCTTCGAGTGACTGATTTTGATCGCCCCAATATTTAATAGCGCATTTTACACCCGTTCTTAAACGCAAATACCTTTCTTTTAGGAATTTCCGCAATTCGCAAGGATACTTAGTGTCTTTCGACAGTTTCTCCAAGCTATTGCAGTAGTTTCGTAAAAGATGATTTTTGCATTCAATTTTCTCTACTGTTAAATTACCGTACGGTCGCGAATCTAATATTTTTTTATAAGTACTGGAATCGCCGTCTGCTACAAATTTATTATAAATTACACCGTGATCAACAATGGAACGTTTAAACCCCTCAACTATTATGGTCGATTCCATACCGGTAGATGATCCCGAATAATTCTTGAAACAACGGTGTTCCGAGGGCTGACTGTCGTTCTTTGCGGCTCGTGCACAAACTACGCAGTATTTATTTTTAACTCCAAAAAACAATACTTTATTAGTTTTAATGCCAATTATCGCAGCTGCGCCGGACAAGGCGGAAAAATTCTTACCATAAGATCTCTTGCTCCAACAACCGTCAACAGCAACAGATATTAATGGTGTACCATTTTTATCAACACTACCTATAGACACTGCGTACTCCGCTTCTTCCTTGACAGCTTCTGCCATGGAATGTGCTGCTGTCTTTTCCCACCAATCGCAAACCGTATTATTAATTTCATTGTATAATGAAGGTGACATGATTGGTAGGGCTACTGCGGCAGTTAATGTTTTTAACTGATAGTAGCTCCCACCAGATGATATGATACCAGATACAATTTGATGATTCACTTCCATTCTATCTTCTTTCTTTTCAATCAAACACACAGTAAATTTCATACTACACATACTACATTTCATGATGAGTTTTGAGTCCAGACCAACTTTTACTTCACCTATTATACTGAGGTAACTTAACTTACAATCCATTGGACCGTGGTCCCCTATGGCCTGAAGAGCTTTAAAAAAAAAGAAACGTCTACAACTCTACGCCCAACTTCCATTTCATCCACCTTTCCCTCTTGGTCGTTTTCAATAACTAGTTCCTGTAAAGAAAGATAATGGCTTGATTTTTTTTATAAAAAATAATTAAAAATTTAAAAAAATGCAAAAGAATTAATACAATATTAGGTTCCTGATGAATAGAAATTATAATTTCTTTACGCATTAGGTATTGTTTTTTTATGACGTCACCTATTTGAACGTAAATTTTCTTTTGAGAAAGTAATTGAGAAGTATTTCGGTACTAAGGTGTTTGTCTCTCGATGAAAATAATAAATATTGCAAGAAAAATCTATAGGTAGGTATTGAGATTTTGTCTTCGCCCATCACTAACTAAGTAGTTTGTTTATTTATGTAACAAGTCTACAAGAATTACGTATAACAACTTACCTCTATACAGCGCGTAGCATTGTTGCTCAGAGTCTCGGCCCCAAGGTTTTCTTTATTTTCAATACTGGAAATATTATTCATCAATATTATCCACTTTTTATTTATTTTGTACAACCCTAAGCCAGACGCTAGGCGCCTCGCGTCTGTTTGGCGGTATAGGTATGTCGACAAAGTTGCGCTGTCGCCTACCTACTTCCACAATTTGATATTTAGACAATACTAGCCGACCCGGCGAACTCCGTATCGCCTTTTTTTTTTTTAAAAATCCTATTATTTTGATATTACATACAGATACTTCAATTTTATTTATCAGTATAGATATAGATAATACAAACCAATATTTACATGTTATTGTAGGTATATGTCTGAATCGGGCGATCTAAATCATATGACATATTGTATTAGCTTTGTAATGTACCCTGTTCAAATGCGATAATAAATAAGTAGGGAGGAACTTACATTTTATTCCGAGATCTTTTGGCTTTCATATTTTTGTAATACATACTAAACTTTCTTTTCCCTGGCATGCCACTCAAATTCAATCAGTCCTGCGAAAAAAATAGCCTATGTTACTCAGTGATAATGTAGCTTTCGAATGATAAAAGAATTATTAAAATCAGTCCAGTACTTTTTGAGTTTATTCGTTACATACAAAAATCCAAATCTTTCCTCTTTATAATACCTATTAGTGTAGATATTGTATTTTTTACGATTTATATCTAGTTCCATCATGGTTTTCTTTCAGACATTCATTATATCGATACTTTCTACTAACTGAAAATAAATTAATTATAAAAATGTTATACTTACAGTTTTTTACAAAAAACACAAATTCACAATACGTAATTCTGCTGTCTGCAGCCGACAAGCGTAGTGTCGCGTTCACTTACAGAAAGGAACTGCCGCTGCAGACCACCGAGATTGCACGAATGAAACGAACGTTTTATCCCATACATTTGTGTATGAAAAATTTACCTTAAAATATATCTAGATTTTAGGGCTTTAAAAGAGGAAGTCTTTGTTTGTAAAGGTATAAAAAGAAGTATACAGCTATACTTATTGGTTTCTTCAGTGTTCAAAAAGTGTTTCTTTTTATCAATTTGTGTTGATTTATGGGGTTAAATCTGAAAAATACGAAGTCATGTTTTTGCATTTTTACTCAATTTTGTGCGTTTGTTGACGTTTATTATATAACAACTATTAGGTTTAAGAGTTTAATATAAGCATGAACATACTTATTGGTCTTTGATTGTAATATATACAAATTATCATTGATATCAATCATATGTAAATAGGTTAAATATGAAAAATCGTAACACTCTTTTCGGTGATTTTCACGATCTACACCCTTAAGGCGGAAATATGTGTAGCGGCGACCCTTAAAGGATGCGACATACCATAAATATATAGAACTATATTTAGAACCACCAGTTAGAAAGATACAGGATGTTGGTATGAAACTAACAATAAAAAGCGAGAGTTTTTTGTTATTCAATAATATGAATATATTAATTCAATATTATAATATTCATGAATATTTAATATATATTCAAGTAATATATATTAATTCAATGTTATGGTTCTATAATATGAGGGGTCTAGTAAAGTGGTCTGTGATCGATGATTTCATATAAATTTCTTAACGTCCAGTCTTGGCTGAACTCATGTGAATGACCGCAATTCTTCCTGCTCGTGGCGCGCGCTTTATACAGATTTACTTAGTAAAAGAAAAAAAATATTTCAAAATAAGATATTTTATTATACACGTACACATATTATTTGATATTGTTTGTGTTTAGAATATTCAGTATTCAGAGTAAATTATCAAAGGCAAACAAACCGAATCACATAGGAATGGATGTCAAATAAGGCAGCCACTGGTATGGAACGGGGGTAATGACCTATAACAATTAAGGAAGGAAGTCAAGCATTAAAATAAATACCTTCCAATGACAGCATGGCGATATCATACATAGCAATCGTCATTGGGTCTATTCAGATGCATTCTCCTGAAAATACTGTAGTTTTGATAATTGCTCTGATTTGTACAAGGATTTTTAAAAAAATATTGTATTAGTTTACTCTTAAAATTTTTTGTTTACATTAGATTTTATAAAAATAACTTGTGCATGTTAGCATAGATATACATTATTAGGAGTTTTGACTAGTTGTTTGTTTTATGTTTAATTACTTTTTTTACATGCATTGCCTAAATTCTTGTTCTTGTGTGTGTTCTGTGTTCTTAACTGTTGCAAATATCCTCAGACATTGTCATAGCTACATGACACTCACTATATACATATTGATAGATCCGCAAAATTACACTGTCTTACACTAGATTCAAGTCTTTAGTCGAAACTAGTAACATCCAAAATGAATAAAGTTGAAATTATGAGGACATTAAATAACACAGTTTCGTGGCCAATCTTTATGAGTATTCATTAAAGAATTTGTTGTGCACGGAGGGGTGAGTCCATGAATATGCATTAGTGTGGACAGTTGGTAAAAGGAAAAAGGCAGTAATGAAAGTTGGTGAAGGATGGCAGTTTATCTTTTAGAGAACACGTTGACTGCTAATTTCAAAACAACTGATTTCAATTAGTAAGGCAATGATGAAGAAATTCAACTTTTTAACTTTTAATAGAACTTTTTAATAGTTTTGTTACTTCTTAATAGAAGTAAATTAATTAGATACTTTATGAATTATTTATTCTTTTATTTTGTTGTTACCTACCAGAAAAGATGGACATGCTTAAAACATTGTTGGAGACGTCGAATGAATTTGATTGGGCGAGAGCCTGTTGGACTAGTGTCGAACACCGTTTTAAAGTTGTTGCCTACTCCTTGCTGCGAACGTTTTAAAGGTTTTTATATTTGAAATACATACAGGGCTAAATATATTTTATGTATTATTTTTTGTAAAAATATAATATTTTGGACTTTATATTTAACAAATGTGTATGAAAGATTCAATTCATAAGGTCTTCTTCAACAAAGCGCGTGTTAGTTTTTTGTATGAAGGTTACTGATGAAGTATTTATTGTACTTAGTGCACTCAATTGAAAGGCGCTACATGCGCTAGGAAGAGTTGCCTCCAAAGGAGGGCATAGAGTTGCCAGTGCGAGGCTAAGAATCTCCTTAATAATGTCTGGGGTTACTACAGTGTTCCTCCTTCATAAAATTCCCAATTGTATTAGAAAATTATATATTTTTTGGATCACACTTGACCCCAGTTGCGTAATCTAATCGCGGGGCCAAGGAGAATTGATCTAAGTGGGACAGTGTTTATTCATTCACGTTTAGGAACGGCTATTGAATTCAATCATTGTTAATAGATGGATAGAATTTTTTTTTGGGTTAAGTAACGTATAAAACGCATCATAATTCCGTGACTGAATTAAATAGAATGACACTTATAATGAAACACTATGGGGTTCTTGCAGTTCAATACGTAGTGACATATTTAATCAAAAATGTCAAGAGGAAATTTAGTTTTCCACTTCTGCCTTCCTTAGAAAAAAAAAAGCGCAAGTGCATTTTGATGTCATTCGAAAAAATGCAAAACATGTTTGGTATAATTTTCGTTAATTTAATATCAAGCTAGAAACTTGGAGTTTAGAACAAAACAAAAATAATAACCTTTAATTGTTAATTCTCTTTATATATTTTTAATTTCCGAATATAATGTTATTTAAGCTTCCGTTAAAAATGTTACTAATGCCTTGACCTTGACTTTGACTTTTATGAAGGGCTGAGATTGGTATAGATATTTCTCACTATAAAGAGGTTTATGCAAGAGTTAGTTCCTCGTATTTCACGAGAAGTCAACACGATTGTCATGTGAATCATCATACTGTTATCATATTATGTTCTCCATCTCGTGTACGCCTTTAGCCAGAGCAGGGTATAATAGATAGCTGGCCGACAATTAGCTTTAATTGGGATCGTTATGGGGCCAGTCCGCGCCAATGCGGGCAGCAGCGGCTTTTTGACCACATCGCTTTGTCCATCAGCAAACTAGTGGTGGGGACATTATTATTTTCATGAATTGGTTGGGAGGTATAAATTTTTTGCTTAGGGTGTTTACTTAAATCCTAGTGTCTCTTATACTTTGTAAGGACACTGTTGAACATAAGTAAAACATTCAGACATCATAGGCGCAAAACACATAGAAATGGCGTCTGGCGCTGGCGTGGCACGGGCGTCTTGCCATTTCATTCTCATTTCATACATAATATATGGAAGCGACGCGATTTAAAACATACTGAAATGGCGTAACGCGGGCGACTACATCCATGTATGCACCACGCCCGAGCCACGCCAGCGCCAGACGCCATTTCTATGTGTTTTGCGCTATAGATAGAACCTTCTTTTTCTTTTTATATGTGGCAATGGTGCAATTAGCACATTATGCCAGTGTCAAGTTTTCTTCGCAATAAACAATTTTAAAGTATAAAACGTATTCTGTCAATGTCCAGTTCCGTCGAAGTGAGTCAGGAGTTGCTCAGTAAAGTGATAGTAGGTTTACTGACTACAGAAGAGAACTCCCAGGTAGCACACGAAAAACGCATAATATGCTTTTATTCGGGTATCACAAACATTCTGCTCAAAAAACACTGAAGTGACAATGAACACACTGAAGGGTATATTGACACTATCCTTATTATATCACTAAATGCACAATATACATTTTTTATAGTAATCAAACAAAAATTCAACTTCACTTTATGAGTTTCCGCCAAAAAGTCTAGATAGAACCTTAGACATAGACGAACACGTAGATAGATAGACATGAGATAGTAGATAGAAACATTCAGGAGGTAGTCTACTATGTATTCTACCTTAGACTTAGAAGATGTAGTAGACATTAATTCTATCGCTTTTGACTCGTGAGTATCCCGAAACTCGTGAGTCATAAGTGTAAGAATTCCTTTCTAGACCTCGTTGAAATGACACAGGACGCATCACTACATTGACATGAATACCTCGCATGAGGAAGTGAGGTATAAAAGGTAATCTGTCGGCTTCGCTTTGCATATACAGCAACAGTTTTGTTTTTTCCGTCAGTATAGAGCAGAGAAATTTTAATACGCCAGTAGAAATCCAGAGTGGATATAGAGGTGTTGTGAATTCAGATCATGTTTTTACTTTTTAACTTATTCAGGGTTTTTTAAAAAGGACACGGGACACGCTGGGAAATTGAATATCTATCTAGTACACAAAATAGGTTTAGGACTTTCATAATACTTACCTAGTACACATGTTTCGATACAAATCATTGTAAATAGAATTTTCATGGCTTATACTCGCTATTAAATTTCGGAATTATATTGAATCTTAATAAAATATTAGAAAGATAAAATTTGTAATAGTTCATATATGTACATACGCACGCACTATGTCTCT
This sequence comes from Sesia apiformis, assembly GCA_914767545.1. Classification (NCBI taxonomy): domain Eukaryota; kingdom Metazoa; phylum Arthropoda; class Insecta; order Lepidoptera; family Sesiidae; genus Sesia; species Sesia apiformis. Next base: position 6,176,235 of record OU611962.1, read on the forward strand.
GTCGATTAATCGCTCTCCCGGGTTTGCTGATAGAAATCCTTTAATCCGCCTTATGTACACATTTTCTTTTGTAACTATTTTTATATACAATAACGTGATTTTAATTAATAATTAAATAAAATTACACATGCACATTCCTATAGACACGTTCGTCGGCACGACGTCGCTGAGCGGGGATTGAGAACCAACGCGGTGCGATACAACGCACGTTGACGTTGAACTTTAAACATGAATAAATGCTATTACGTTTAAAGCTGAGAGTCAGCAACAGACTTTACAGGAGCCTGGCGTATTACTATCATATTACGAGAATTTACAGCGTGATAGCTTAAAATGATCTAAATTTTCCAGTTTATCCTATTTCGCAATGTACGTACATGTTTTGCTAGTGAGTGAGATATGCCAGAGCTCATTCTCATCCTATCCTATCCCTTCCCATTTTCCGAATCCTTTCTCCATATCTATCCCTACATCTGCAAAGGTAGGCAGCTCATCCGGGGGCGTACCAACGTTTGTCATTCTGAGCTGAAGGTGACATGCACCGTAGATGTACATGGTCGACAGTATCCACTTAACATCAGGTGGACCGTATGCTCGTCTGCCGGCTGGTCGCCTTAAAAAAAAATATAAAACATAACGGTAGCATTGGTGCATGTTTAAAGTTCAACGTCAACTGGCGAATTGGCGACGTGTCACCAAGTCACAACGCGTTGGATTTCACTTCACAATCTCTAAAATATGTAATGCTATTTTTGTATTCTGTGGCTACCCTGTCTGTAGTGATGATATGTGTAGGTCATGCCATACACGGTTTAATAATCAATTAATCACCCACACAAAGCAGGTCTCAGTTAATTTATACAAATGCCTTTAAAAGGTAAAACAGTTCACTGTTATCATAATAACCGACAGCGAATATTTTGTTATTACGATTGCGAACAACTCACATACCAACGAGTAACTGAACGGTTTTTGAAATCTGAACCTTATCCTTTTCAAAATAGAGGTTATAATATAGTTTTTGATAGGTAATAACAATTTAGTAGATTACGGTTAAATGTCATCCAAGTACGAGTTCATTATGCCAATTTGAAATATCACTTAATATCCAATTTTACGTTTTTTGAACATTTTTACCGTCAATTCGTACCTACTATATATTAACGACCGTTTTCAATAAAAAATTAACGTCCTCCTTATCACGCTCCAGTTTAATATTTTGTGCCCGTAATTGATTGTTACATTACAACATTTAATCAACAACATCAACATTTACAACATTAAGTTACATTTTATCATATTACATTTATAGTAACTTAAATTTAGGAAAAATAAGTATATACTTTTTTACTTGACTGTACTTTCTATTCATTTTGCTTTTGGGACAATTTAAAGAACAAAAATAATATTTACTTAAAATATTTATGTTTCATCCCATTGGGACGAAATTGTTGTGGTACGATTTGTGGAATTAGCCGAAGTAAACTACCAAAACCAAATTGTATATACGAATAAAATGTAGTTAGACATAAAGAAGAAATACTAACAAACATCTTAACGCATATTAATATAAATACATTTTGAGATCAGACAGTAGAAACCAGGATCAGAAGAACACAACATTCTTCATTGGGGTGAAATGGTTGATAATTTAGAGAAATGACCAATTGGTCAATTGACCACTCCTAATAAGTGCGATAAATACAGTAATATATAAATAATCATAGCAAAATTATTTCATAAATGGTCATAAAATATCTGCGCAGGACCAACACAAGACTAGTCCTTGAATGGAGTCCTCGCATCGGTATGTGAAGTTATACGTACCTCGCGTCGGTACGTTGTTAAGTCTTCTGTTCAGGTGGAACGTCAACTTGAAGAAATTCGCCCTTAGTACCTAGCTGGAAAAGAAGAACCGAAGAGCGCGCGTCAAAGCAAGCCTCGGAAAAGGTCTACTCGTATATCCAGCAGTGGGGAGACATTGGTATAGTACGCTATAGCGAAAAGAATAATATTAAAAAAAAACATTTGTTTATTCCTTTTTTTAAAAGTCATATATTTATATTAATGCAAATAATTATTCGTGTACTTAACTGCTGTCTTTAAATGATTTCCAGCTATTACCACTATTGTCCATCCGCCAATATATAAACTTCTAATATCTAAACTTCAAGTTACCCTATTTGGACATCGTTGCTAAGTCAAACAACATCAACATGCTACCACGTTGTTACCAACCTTATAGAGTGATTAAAATTTGCTTACACATCGCTATATATGACATAATGTTATTGGTTTTCGTTTACTAATTAAGTAATAAATAATTACTTAATTATTATGCCCCGTGCTGAAATTGGAAAACAAGCTTAACTAGTGTTAAAAATGTAAAAATAAGTACTTCATATAAAGTTTGATTTATCAGCAGTCTTAAAAGTAAAATTATTGTTTATTCAGAAGAGATATTTACTCAAACTGAGACGTGAGTCTGACAAGAGAAGTTTGAAATATTAGTAAGTACCGATGTTTCCTCGATGGTCAGATTTTATATTTTAATTTAGTTTCAAACTTATGTATGTATAACTTACACATATGAAATTATGCTAGGAAACAGTTTGTGGATGAATTTTGTGTACTATGCGGGTGTACTCGTGTGTAACACATGTTGTCAGCCACACCAAGCCCTTCGTTTCCTCTGCGTTTCACGGATTTGCATTTCCCCAACAACGGCCATTATTGTGCTGACAAATCACTATTAATTACATTCACGAACTTACTGATGTAACATACTTCAAGTCTTGGATGTCAGCTGCGTTGTTAAGTTTTTTATAGTCTCAAAAATCAAGTAAAATTTTATCATCTGTGTATTGATTTAAACATTCTAATATAAACACACTTTATTGTACACCGAAATATACAAAAAAAAGAAACATAATAGCTACGGGTAAACAAAAGTACTTACAAGCGGCGAACTCATCGCTAAAGCTAAAGCTATCTTTCAGGCAACCTTTGGATGTAAGGAGAGATCTGAAGACAATTAGAAGTATGAAAAGACCGATTGATATGAGACACTGAATTTTTTTGGTATATAAATATTTATTATTTAGTCGAAATATTCACCCATATTATCTACACACTTTCGCCACCTCACAAGCAGTTGATTGATGCCACTCCTGTAAAAGTCTCGTGGAATGAAAGCCAATGAATTCTTCAAAAGCCCTAATCACAGCTACTTAAGAATCAAATTTTTTTCCTTGCAAAAAGTTGTCCGCATTTGAAAAGAAATGGAAATCTGTCGAGGCAAGGCTAGTGGACAATACTGGCACAGGACCACTAAACTGATACCAGTAGCTTTTTCTCAGTTATCTTGCATTTTGGACATTGTTGGGTTGCAACTCCTGGATCCAGCCACTAATACGAAGGTTTGCGGTTATCGTACAGGATCAATTTCTCATCACAAGTCACGATGCGATTCTGAATTCCTTTGTTTTTGTGACGGTTCAACACAGAGCACACTTCGATGCGTTGTTGTCACTGACGTTCGTTTAATTCATACGGTACCCACTTTTCGAGTTTGTTTATTTTGCCGATTTGACGCAGATGAACCAACATTGTTTTATCACTAACATCAAACCCTGCTGCTAACTCAGCTGCACTTTGAGATGGGTCTGCTTCCACTATAGCCTTTAATTCATGGTTATTAACCTTGATTAAAAGCTCGTCCGTGGAGCTCATCCTTAATATCGAAATTTCCAGAAGGGAAGCGTTCAAACCATCGACACACGGTGCGATCGTTTGTGGTGTTTGATCCATACACACTATAGATATTGTGAGCTGTCTGACTTGCGTTGATGCTGCGACCAAACTCATATTAAAAAATAGCACTAATTCACAATATATCCATTTTATTTTCAAGACAATTGCATGAACAAAATTTAGGCACAGAAAAACAAATGAAATACGGATTTCGAAATAAGAACATCGTAACTATTAGATTTTGTTTTATTTTGAAATTCAAATTAGAACAGAACTCATAGTGGCCAGTAATAAAATCGGTCATTTCATAGGTAAGAACCTAATAGATAGTGCAATTATAGAAATATATATATATATGTACGTACGTATGCACATATGGATGTATATAAGTATAAAGATATGCATACGTACATACAATATATAAATACAATTATAATTATTTCTTTATGATCCTTATTTTACATGACTGCCATAGATGATTATTATCAGGCAAGCAATCTATTTGTCCGCATTTTTTTATGAAAACTAGTGTCTAACCTAAATACAAAATTACATACATACTCGTATCTAGACATAAATTCGTTAAGTATTATTCTGATTAGATACCGGAAACTGTATTCGCATATGATAACCTTAACCGTCACGAATAACTGTGTTATCACTTGTTTGCGGTTGTAAATAACCAGTGATTTATTACGATAATTTGTCGTAGTCTTGTCGAGTAATTAGTCCCATTGCAACTATATTGCTGTCAGATCTTGACCCTGAGTGAAGTGCTATGTCTGTTGCGTTTACAATCGATTTATTTATTTACATAGATGATAGAATTCTGCATAGTGTGCAATATATGCATGTATAATACGGTAGATAACGTCACTTGTTTCTTGGCTCATACGACTAGATAACAATATAAGCTCTTATAATTTATTTTTTAATTTCATTGCAGAATTTGAGGTGGGGAGTTCTAGTGTTGTAAAAATGAGTGCTGAGCGCTCAACGCTCCAACGCATGAGCGCCATTGAACCTTTAATATTCGAGCGTTAAACGCTCGTTAGTGTTATAGTAGGTGGTCCTGTGATGTTATAGAATCCTTAACGGTCAAGGTTGAATCTTTCAAGCGTCATGCGCGTTTAATGCATGTCCGCTAACACAGCGCTCGAGCGTCGAGTGTTCAGCATCCATTTTTATTTTACACTAGAGTTGTTCATTTTGCTGATAGATAGCATATTTTTAAAGAGTTAACATTTTTTTTATGGACGTAATCGGCAGACGATTTTACAGTCCACCTGATGGTAAGTGGATACTGTACCCTATGGACATCTGCGATACATGCCAGCATTAGTAGAAAATAAAAAACGTTGCCATGCCCTCAGATGCGCTGCCTACCTTTGGAGGTATAGGAACGAATTTAAAGAGAGGGTAGGGAAAATATGGAGATATAGGATGGTATGGGAATGGGCTCTGGCATATCTGACTCACTGCCGAAACACGTACGTACATTGGGGAAATAGGGTAAAGTGGGAAATGCAGTACCTACATTTCAAGGGAGTCTTCTGTGAGAGTGGTAACCTGCCTAGTCGAGCGCGGATCGCGGTTGTTGGATTACAACGTGCACTCTCCCCCTCAAAACATACACATATTTGTACACACTCGATACATATTCATACCATCCATGTTACTTTTTATAAATATAGGGATAAATACAAAGTTATAGTAAGGCCATTATCTGTTATTAAAAATTGAACTTCGTCAATATTAATTTGTTCGTCAATTACCTATAATTTGTTCATGGTTTCGCGTGTAATCTATAATACAAAATTAATAAATTGGAATTACTGAGAAATTAACTTTATTAGTATAATTAGGATTCATTTGAATAATTCCGAACATTGATTCGTAGTAACATTAAAGGTAGGTACATTTTGATGGCTTTGAAATTAACAGTGCTTATAATACTGGTGTGTGTTCGTAGAATACCCGTTTGTCACCATTGACGTCATGTTCTCATTTTATCATGAACACCTATTAACTAATTTCGGACAATTAACACTTTTGAATACGGTCTTCCACATCATAGCCACATCCATTGGATAAAGGTCGATATTCCCTTAGATATTAAAGTAGAAATTCCCTTAGATATTAAGGTAAAAATTCCCTTGGGTATTAAAGTAGAATTACCCTTAGATATTAAGGTAGAAATTCCCTTAGATATTAATGTAGGAATTCTCTTAAATACTAAGTAGGTAACTGTAACCAACCCTTTTATCCTTTTATAGGCTCCCTCATGCACAAAACAATGTATTGACTTAAAATGCTATGCTGGCCAAACAGGTTCGAGAGTCCACTCTTTTAGAGGTGGTTTAGTACCTCAGGACTTATGGCAGCGGCTTCGTTATCCCTTAGTCGTTTCTTACAACACCCACGGGAAGAGACGGGATGGTGGTATTCTAAAACCGACCGACAATACACAGCCAGTATTTAGCCACAAATTTAGCCACTAGGTTATATTATCTGAGCAGTCTGACCGTGCCCAAGACCAATCGTCCAATCAGTACAACGAATTTCAGCGATGGGTCTTCGTGGCTATTCACACAATTATGAAATAGGACGGATATGTCATGAGGAAAATCATAGACTACAAAGTTTAAATTATGCCGCGAAGTGGGTCACAATCATGTAGTCAAAATCAACACATGAATAAAAATCATGAGATTAAACTGAGAGATGAAGAATATCATGCATCAAAACTAAAAGTTTATGCGGTTAGAAAAATAATTTATCGGACCTTAGTTTTACTTCTAATTACTTCTAGAGATGTATTTAAAGTTATTATTGCTAATAGGATTTATTCCTTTCTACAATATAATAAAGTAGCCCTTTGGAAACTCATAATTGTAACAAAAACACATCCAATTTGTTGCATAAATTATAGTCTGTGCTCTAGAATTGTCTAGGATTGTCTATGGTTGTGATTATTAGTCTATGGGTTCTCCCAATAAATGTCTCACGTGCAATGTAACACCGAGTTTTTATTTAAACAATTAACCCAGCAGCCCTGCACATATCTAGCAAATATGTGACAGTGGCGACGAGGATAAAAAGAAAACAGTGAAAGTTTTACGTGTTACGTCCGTAAACTACAAGAAAGATAGTAGAATAATTTCGTCTTGTTACGTCGGACGAAATTTCACAAAATGGCGGCTGCTGGGCTCTCACTGCCTGAGTTTTCAGCTGCAAAATGCACATTTAAGGTGTACAAACAGGTGTTTGAAAACAAAATGAAGATCCACGAGGTGGATGAAACGAAGTGGTCACAATATTTAATCTCGTTTATAGGTTTTGACATGGTCACGTTGCTATCAGAACTCTGTTTCCCGGAAACACCACAGGATAAAACGTATACTGAATTAGTGGAACTTGTTGAAAAACACTTGGAGCCACAGCAATCAGAAATCGCGGAAACATATAAGTTTATGAAACGTGAACAGTTGGCAAACGAGTCAATCTCTGAGTTTGTGGCGGCATTAAAGAAAATGGCACAGACGTGCAACTTTACCACACATTTAGAAAGATGTCTAAGAGATAAATTCGTTCATGGATTAAAGAGTGAAAGCATAGTTAAAAGATTATTTGGTGAAGAAAATTTAACGTTTGCAAAAGCCGTGAAGATAGCAATGAGCATGGAGCTGGCGGAGAAGGGAGCAAAATTAATAACTGCTGGCAGTTCTGGGCAAGAAAGCTCAGACATACACAAAATAAGTAAAAAACAGGTGAACATTAAATGTCATTGCTGCGGGAAGATGGGGCATGTAAAACCCCAATGCAAATTTAAAGAGGAAGAATGTTTTAAATGCCACAAGAAGGGGCATATGGCAAGTGTTTGCAAAGCAAACAGTAACAAAACTTTCAAACCCAAGAGGGTCCATGAAATTACAAATGATGAAGAATTTTCTGTTATGCAAGTTAGTGAAGTACAATTGAATAGTGAATTTGTGGGTGATAGTTATGATTTGTCTAGTTTATTTCAGAAAACAGAGAGTCAATTAAATATTAACAAAGTGGTATCAATAGATGAGAAGCGTCCAAGTCCTTGGTATATAACTTTAAAAATTAATAATGTAAATATATCATTTGAAATTGATTGTGGATCAGATGTCACGTTAATGCCTGAATCTATGTTCATAGCATCCTTTCCTAATTTAAAATTATTTCCATGTAACCTAAAGCTATCAGGATATGGTGGTAACAATATCACTGTATTGGGTAAGACAAATGTAAATATTAAAATTATAAATGAAAAATACTTAGCAACATTGATTATTGTCAAAGATGGTAAAAAGCCATTGTTAGGTAGGGATTGGCTGAGTGCTATGAAAATTGATTGGCAAACTTGTATGAAACGGTGCAATTTAATTATTCACCAAGATTCACAAATTAAACTTAACAATTTAGTAGAAAAATATAGGGATATATTTTCAGGGGTTCCAGGCGAAATTAAAGGTACTGTAGGCACTTTAAAATTAAAAGAAGCTAATATTAAACCCATTGCATTTAAACCAAGAAGAATAGCTTATGCTGTAGAAAATTTAGTTAAAAAGGAGCTTGACAAGTTATGTACCGAAGGTAAAATGTATAGAGTGACAAATAAAGAAACAGGCACATGGGCTACACCCATAGTGACCATCATTAAAGGACCTCATAATATAAGAATTTGTGGGGATTACAAGGTAACAATAAATCCATTTTTGGAGGTGCCAAATCATCCAATCCCTGTCATTGAAGACATTTTTGCAAAATTAAATAAAGATGATCAAAATGTTAAAACAGTATTTAGTAAAATTGACTTAAGAAAGGCATATATGAACAGGCGAATGGATGAGGAGGCACAAAAGCTTATGACAATTACCACACCATGGGGGTTGTATAGACCAACGTTCATGATGTTCGGTATGTCACCTGCTCCACAGGAATGGCAAGATTTTATGGATGAACACTTTAATATGCCAAATGTATATTGTTTCATTGACGATATTTTGGTTGCAAGTAGTGATGTGGATTGCCATTTAAAAACTTTAGAGTGTATATTTCAAAAACTTAAAAATTTAAATATTAAAGTAAATAAAGAGAAAACTGTGTTGATGTCCCCACAATTAGAGTATTGCGGGCATGTGATTGATAAGGAAGGCATTCACAAGACACCAGGGCACATCAAGGCCATATTGGAAGCACCACAACCTGAAAATATTAAAGAATTACGTAGTTTCCTTGGCACTATTAATTTTTATCATAAATTTCTAAAGAATGCTGCTGAAAATTTAAAACCTTTATATACATTACTAAAGAATTCAGAAAAATGGGTATGGTCTAAGCAACAAGAACTAGCATATGAATGGGCCAAGAAAGCTATTGTATCAGAGCAAGTATTAATACATTATAATCCAAAGCTACCAGTTGTATTGAGCTGTGACGCTTCCAAGTATGGGTTAGGAGCTTGTTTAGCTCATGAAATTAGGTTAGGCAATAATATTGTTGAACGCCCTATTGCTTTTGCAAGCAGAACACTCAATGAAGCAGAAGTAAAATATTCACAAATAGATAAAGAAGCCTTAGCCATTATATGGGCAGTTAAGAAATTTGATTTGTATTTAAAAGGTAGAACATTTACATTAGTTACTGACCATAAACCACTGATATCTATATTTAATCCAAATAAAACAGCTGGTAGTATATATGCAGATAGAATGACTAGGTGGGCATTAATTTTATGTAATTATAATTATGATATAAAGTACAGGACTTCACAACATAATGCTGCAGCAGATTTTCCATCTAGGTTACCAATTAAAAATAGTAATGAGGAGGATAAAATTAATCTGGAAGGCAACATTAACAGCATTGTGTTGGATAATCCACCTGTAACTTTATCTGAAATTGCCAAACATACTCAGAAAGACCCTAATTTAAGCAAGGTTTGTACTTACCTAAGAGAGGGCTGGCCAAAGTTGATTAATAGAGAGTTATGTAAATTTAAAGGCAAAGAAACTGAGTTATATATAATTAAAGATTGCATATTATGGAGGGATAGAGTAGTTATACCTGACAGTTTAAAGGATAAAGTTTTAACTGAATTGCATTCTGGTCATTTGGGTATTAATAAAATGTTATCTTTAGCTAATAGTTGTTTTTGGTGGCCAAACATCACAAATGATATAAAAACATTAACTAATAATTGTGCAGGTTGTATCCAAAATAGGAACTTACCACCTATCAAACCTATACATAGATGGGAGTGGCCAGAGGAGCCATGGAAACGTATTCATGCTGATTTTGCTGGTCCATTTTTAGGGCATATGTGGTTAATCATTGTAGATGCACACTCAAAATGGCCAGAAGTAGTTAAAATGAACAATATTACCTCCAGCAGTACAATTAAATGTCTACGTAGTATTTTTGCTAGATTTGGTCTACCGGAACAAATAGTGACTGATAATGGTCCACAATGGACATCTGAAGAGTTTAATACTTTTTGTAAGAATAATAATATTAGACACATATGTACTGCACCTTATCACCCAGCCAGCAATGGCTTAGCAGAAAGGGGGGTTCAAACCTTCAAAAGGGCCATGTTAGCATATAAGTTTGATAAAAATTGTTTAGATCATAGTATACAGCATTGGCTATTAGCTTATCGTACAGCACCACATGCCACAACAGGCAAGGCACCATGTGAGTTAATGTTAGGTAGAAAACTCCGTACACGTTTATCTTTAATAAAAAAAGATGTAATTATTCCTCGGCAGTTGATTTGTAAGAAACCTGTAAAGCAATATTTGCCAGGTGATAAAGTACTGATCGCATCATATGATAACTCTCAAAAATGGTTAGATGGTGTTATTGAAAAACCAGTAGGAAATGTTATGTATGATGTGCACACTGACAAAGGCATACTCACCAGGAATGTTACTCAGTGTTTGCCTAACTATAGTGTACCTAATGAAAGTGTATTGGAGCAAGAAAAAGAATCGGAGAAATTAGAAGTAAATAAGCCGTTAATTAACAAAGAAATACCAAGTAACATTGCTAATTCTCCTATTCTAGTGCAGCCAGAAGTGCGTAGAAGTGCACGTACTCATAAGCCTGTTCAGAGACTTGATTTGTAGTAATTTAAAAATTTAATAAAAATTAGAAGAGAGGAGTGTTGCATAAATTATAGTCTGTGCTCTAGAATTGTCTAGGATTGTCTATGGTTGTGATTATTAGTCTATGGGTTCTCCCAATAAATGTCTCACGTGCAATGTAACACCGAGTTTTTATTTAAACAATTAACCCAGCAGCCCTGCACATATCTAGCAAATATGTGACACAATTCTCACTACAGGTCTTAAAAATTCATGGAAGCTTATTAATATTTTGATATACTGGCTACGACCTTCTCTGAGTTGCGAGTTAGCATCTAGTTAGTCCTAGTAAAGTTTTAGGTTACAAAACTTTGTCATTGTACCTACTACAACATAGTGTGTAAACCACACCAAAACCTATATGTAACTGCGTAACCTCATTAAACAACTGGATAAACTAGTCCAACCTGCACGTGTTTAAACCCCGAGTGACAGCACAGGTGTGCATATTATTCATGTACGGAGATAATAATTGAGCCGACTTTATTCTAACATAATTGTAAACATTAAGTTCCAGTCTGAACTTTATTTGCTGTAATTTGAAAAAACTGGGCAGGCTTAAACAAAATAGGGACCTCCTCTAAAAGACCAGGACTTAAAAAAATCCTAAATTTATGAAAAATCCCATTTAAATCGAGTAATATTTAGTAGTTTTAATAGTGTCAGTATATAATTATCGGCCAATTTTGCTATTCATGCCGCGTGCACACACTCTTTGCTTCTGGCTAAGCACCTTCTGCGCTCGCCCTAATCCATACATGTCCGGTGACTCTTGAAAGACCATTAGGGCCACAGAATTTAGCCACAAATTTAGCAAAAAAATTAATCGTTGTAAAAATCAGGACTATCAGGACTATTTAACATCTCCTTCGGGATGCGTTATAAGACCATTAAAAACGGGACGTCCTGACAAAAGTAGCACACCAGTTAACACTGTAATGACCCTTAAAAAAAGTGAAAAAGTCTACAAAATGGAAATTAATGAAAAAAATACCCGAGTTCGGTTAGTTTAATATTACACTATATTTCCTTTTGGCAATTTGATAGCTTCTGTCTATAGATAGAAAAGTCACAAGGGACCTGGAGTCATATTAGAATACCTACTACAAAATTAACGTGTCAAGTGGGCATCTACAGGTATCAAGGGTCGTGTTTCAAAAGTCTACCGGCTGTTTTATCTTAATTTCATCATGTTAAGCTATTTTTTTAGATTTCTAACTTTGTTGCATGTTCCTAATACATAGTTATGATTATGAGTTGTGAACCGTGAAATATTGATTTAGTACCGTTACTAATTCAATTCAACACTAAGAGATTCCCCATTTGATCTCGTTGTTATTTTTAGCTGGATAAACAAACAAATTAACTGAAGGGTGATTTTATCTATCGGTATCTTTGTTTACAAGTAACATTGTAATCAAAATACCACCATATCCACTAACCATTTGGCGGAAGTTGTTGTACGTACTTATGATTATTGTACATTCATCTAAGAAGTAATGTCTCCAAATATTTTCAGCAATCCGAGTGTATGTATGTAACTATAAAATATACTTATTGTTTTGTTTCTTAGAATTAATAGCAACATTAATAGCAAATTTTATCTTCACCACCTTCACATAAGAAATTCTACTATCGTGGTTTGAAAACCCTATCTATTTTTTTTTTATAGAGAAGAGGGCGGACGAGCAAGCGGTCCCACGTGATGGTAAGTGTTACCGCCGCCCATGGAGACCTGCAACACCAGGGGGTATGCGGACGCGCCGCCGACCTTGCAAAATCCTATTCACAGCTTTCTTGAAGAACCCCATGTCGTAGCTTAATGGGAAGACCTCTTGAGGCAGTTCGTTCAACAACCTAGGGTTCGCGATATAAAATAATATCCATTAATAGAGCTCTTAATCATATAATTTTTGGTAATAGACGAAGAATTCTTCAATGCGAAAAGTTTAACTGTTTTGGTTTTGTTTGCCCTGTTAATGAAATTCTAGACAAACCCATATAAGTGTTGTGAAAGTGTGTATGGCATTTGTTACACCAGGTAGGTAAGAATGTGCGGACGATTTCACATTTTTAATTCATCATTATTCTCTGTTATTTTTATTTGGCCCACTGCCTCTTCTATTTTCTTCCTCCTCAATAGGTTTCATTTTATAAACTGAATTCCCCTCTCAGATAAGTACAGGGGTGAATGGCTGTTTGATTAAAAAAATCTGTTTTTTGGTGGATTAGAGGCTTATGTCCCCCCAGCATGACAAATAGAACCAAAACACTCGTAAAGAATCCGGAAAACGTTCTTTTGTAACGCAAAGAAATGCTTCCTGGGGTCTCTCCAATCAATGAACGTCTTATCGAAACTGGGAAACTTCGCTACGTCAAATATGACTTTCAGAAAAATACTAAATGTTGAATATACAATATAGTAGAACCAACAGCTTGAACAGCGATTAGTTCATGTTATTACAATGATAACTTATTTATCAAAAGTAGGGTATTATGGGTATTTGATGACGTCGGTTTGTGCAAATAGATAAAACCTAGTTCAGTTCAATATTCCATTTGTCATGCTTTTTTTGTCTATGTAAATACAAATTTGGTATTTCAGTGAGCAATTACAAATAGGATTTTTTTAATAATTCTATTACTGAAATGACATAAAAATGAAACCAATTTTTAAGAAAATCTATTATTGTACATAATAAGTAGACTTTGGTCTTACAAGACTAACACTAAAATAGTATCCTAAAATATAATTTGGCACCTATTTCAGTACCAAATGTAAACGATATTCTTGTAGATAATTTATCAAAGTAAAAAAATAGCATGTTACGGGAAGCGAACTAAAGACGTATAAAGAGTTGAATTAAAAGGATACAAGTCCCGTTTTAGAAACATTGAGAGAATTTTAATGGTGGAACGATCCCAAAATAGAAGACACATTTTCGTGTTGAAGCTAGTGAAAGAAATGACAAGAAAGATGCTTAATTAAGTATAATATTAAGCGTTGTTATTTTTAAGTAGCTTGTGGAAAATGGATAAAACAAAATAAGGTCAATTATTAATAACCAATTAATTTATCAGTAACTGTAATAAATTTTTAGCACTTCCTAACCGATGCGTTAGACGAGTCCTCAATTTAGGCCACGAAACGTAGTTTGGCAGGCCCTGCGGCCAGGTGGAATGACGAAAGATAAATGGCTGAATGTAAAGAGCGAAAGATCTTGTATGGCGGTAGCGTGCCTTGGAAGAGGCCTATGTATTCAACAGTGGAAAGACACAAGTTGGGAGGTATAGTATGTATGCTCTTGTCTTGCCAATTACTTTGAATCATTGAAAATAAATAAGACGAAAAAAGGAACTAAGACAGTTAATTGAGTCTTTGATAAATTTAGTCTAACCCTAGGTAACTTACCATTAAAGTATGTCAGACCCCATTCCCATCCCATACTATCCTATCTATTATCATTTTCCAAACTTTTCCTCCAATTAAAATCTTTTAAATTTCCAAAGGCGGACAGAGCATGCGGGGCGTGTCAACGTTTGTCATTGTGGACTGATGTTGTCATGTATCATGAATGTCCATTTTGCGACTGTATCTACTTTCCGCCACGGGGACAGACTGCTCGTTTCCATAAAAAAAAGTAAATAAATTACACAATGTAAATGTCATGATTTTTGTACTTGTAGAGAAAAATCTGACCACCCACGAGTCCCACGACGAAGCAATCGATCAGATGTATTTATAAAATAAAAGTGGCAATGACCAAGGGAATTAGTTCACTAAACAGATATAATTTTTCACTCGGTCGCATGATGACATTTACGACCAGTTAAAAGGGATGCGTCGCCTGGTATATTTCTCGATTCTTTGAATACGGGATGTCTTGACGATGTTTTTGATGTTAATTTTCTGGGAACATTTTCTAAATTAAATTAAATTTAAACATAGTTTGAACGTAATATCTAGTTTGTCAGTAATTCTGGCACGTCCGGCACAAGAAGAAATGGCATTGGTAACATTTTTAACGATAGCATAAGTGACATAATCTTCAATAATTAAATTTAACAATGCGAATATACATTTATACATTTATACAATATAAATTTAACAATGGTAATTCTTTTTGTTTCATTCAAAATGCCATGTTTCCATCCAGCGTATTTTAAATTAATGAAAATTTTAGCAACAATTTTTGAGTTTTTCTCGAATGTCATCAAAATGCACTTCTTAGAGAAAAGGTGCAAAAACCTTTTTTCTAAGAAGAGTGAGTTTCGACAAACATTACACTGCCATTGTTACGAGTCTTATCCTATTACCGAGGAAATGAAATGAATAAATTCCGCATGAGTTCGGCTTAAAAGCTGACGCGGATGAGACCTTTATTCCAGTCCAAAAGTACAAACATACCTGCAGCGTTTACTATGATGGATGATTGATGAAACTAAGAATGATATTCAGAAACGCAATATGTGAATGTGTCATTATCATTAAAGTCATTACCTGTGAAAAGTGACCCTATTGTTGGGTCTAATTTCCCAGATACAGATAAATTGGTATAAAAATATATAATTGTGTTAAAGGATACATATTCCCGTTTGATCTGGTGGTTGCTTGGTAAAAAATGCGATATGGCATTAAGTCAGCCTGTTTGTAAAAGTTTAAACAAATAAATAAGTAAATTAATATTTTAGTGCTTATATCTTAAAAATAATGTTAGAGTATGTTCTATAGAACAAAATCTCCAAATAACGAAATTTTAAGTTATTACCACTTTCCTCTTATTATAGCTGAAGTACGTATATACTTTATACTTTACGTATATTGTGTAAAGACTTAAGTTGTGTATATATATGTATATCGTATATTGTATATTACATAATTATTTGATCAAAATATTTATTTAATCTCTACCCAAACGTTGTCCGGCAGAGATCGCTTTCAGCGACCGCCTTTTGTACATTTTTTGTGTCTATAATGTCCGTTATTGTTTATGTTTTGCTTTTGGTGTGCAATAAAGAGTGTTATATTATATCTAATTATATTATATTATGTTATATTATATTATGTTATATAATATCTAACATTTTAACCAAAGTCAGTAAAATGAGTCGACAATACAATACGTATATACCGACCCTTTTGCTCAGGTAACGTCATAAATATGTTTGAATAGGTATTTGATGATTTGTTGCAAAGTTGGATGAGTCAGTCGCGAAACAACTGTGGTTTCTTTACACGTAAATTGACAGCTTTATTTGGAATAGAGAGTATTATGTTTCGTATTCGGTGAACTTTACTGCCAAAACAATATTAGGTATTTGTATTGTAGCTGATTGTATTAGGGTGTTGTAATATCTTAATCACGTTGTATTTTCCAGTTAAATTAAACAGAGAAATGTTGATATACAAAATGTTTACAGCGGGTATAGGTCCAAATTACTGCATTACTATGACGTTAAATTGATTTATTAGTCATGGTTGTAATTAGCATATTGATAGAATGACGCACTGTGTTACCATTTATTTGCATTATTTCTTAAGGAATGGCATTTTTAATAAAACGATTTATTTAAATTCAGTTTCATGTTTAACAATTTCGTTGGGTCGACCCCATAGGGATAAAAATAATTGTTCGATTCATTGGCTGTATTCCAACCAAATAACCAATCAATCATCGGAAACAACAATTATTTGTTAAAAAGTAATCAAATAGTACTCACCAATTTTCTCGCTTCAATTGAAAATCCAATATCAATGCGAACTTTCTGCTTGTTCAATCCCAGTCCAAAACCCCCTGATCCCTTTGAATACGCATATCAATATGTAATACAACAATGTAACTAAAACAATTCTTATTATGTATTTCAGATTGTCTGTCATCACACGAAATTTTCACTTAACTCACTGTTGTGTCTAATAAAAAGTTCGCGCTAAAACGCACGTGGTAAAAACACATGTGTCGTCGTTAAGCGTGTCTGTCACACTGACAATAGTACACGGTACGGTACAATGCGCAGGCGCATCATTGTCAACACAAACGAGTGAGAGGGACGGAATGACTCATTCTCAACCGCAACCGGCTGCGTCATTCATAAATATTCGCGCAACCCAATTTCGCCACTATGACGTCACAGTAAAGAGCATATTTGTATAAAATACTACGAAGTTGTAGTCGGTAATGTCCAACCAATTGTTCGACGAGCGTTATGTTTGTTTCTACCTTAGGTAATAATAAGTTATTCGGATTAGTTTCAAAGTTGAGTGTTGGTTTTTTCACAAGCCACAATGACTGTGAAAGTATTATCATTGGATAGAGATATGCCGGGGGTTTATAGTACTACATATTGAGCTATGGTTTTCTACATATTGAGAACCATAGAAGCAATAATATTTTTAATTGAGATTCATGCAAGCATCAATCCTTAGATTCACATCAATAAGATATTTAAAAAATAATACATCATTTTGATATACAAGCTGCTTCATCAGTAATAGATCAAAGCAAGCAGAGAGCTTTATTACTATTTTTCTCGGAATTTGGATAACTTTTTACAGGGGAAATATTCAACTCCGTTGAGGCAGTGAAAGTCGTCTTTAGAGAATTCTTCGATTCTCGTCCCCAGAAGTTCTATAGGAGAGGCGTCAATCAACTTTCATTAAAATGGCAAAAGTGCATTGATAATAATGGACAACACTTCGATTAATTAAAAAGATAATTTTCATACAAAAAAATATTTGACTTTTTCCATATTTGTGTTTCTATATGGATTTATGGTATCAATTCCCAAGACATTTTCATATTTGTATTGAACACCTGATTTATTTACAGAATTAATTTCAATAATAGGCTTATTATATCACAAAATCATTTCTTTGGATTGAAACGGTCTATAAAAAAAGTAATTCAGATTATAAAATGATTTTTCTGGAATATTTTTTTTTTAAGAATAGCTGTCAAGCTTTATTTAAAGGTCTTCAATAACTTTGATAAACTTGATAAACAATAAAACTTGTTAAAAGCTATTAATTTAGTGCTGCTGCGTGTTTCAAATTAATACGTAAGTTATTTCTTACATTTTAGGATCGAGCACACATTGTAATTTGGCGGATGGAGAGCGCAAAGGGATGAGTGGCGATGTGTATGTAACAAAGGTGTAACAAACTACTGTAAAAACTCGAATTCATTCCAGAAGTATTTGACGTGTACAACAGGCGGACTTAGTGTCTTGTGGCATTCTCTATCCGTCAACCATCAGATAAAACAGAACACGGGTGCAGTTTTAGTTTAAATACGTAAATATACGTTCATCATAATACATATATATAACATTTGAGATTTTGCGTTTTTCTCACATATTTATCACATATTCTATATTGTCCTCGACATGGAATCCAGTGATTAATAAATCTAATAAAAATAAATCTCGCGTTTTTTCGCCTGACGCTACTTCTGATATTGTGAATAGTGGTGGGTACTTAATAAAGACTTCTAGGAGTGTTTTAACTCATTTAATGCTGCTCCGCTTGCGGATCCGACTCCTCTTAGTTACTCCTTAACTCTTTTGATTCACCTACTTAATCACCTTCCGAGTGTGTTTCATTCCCTTTCCCTAACGGTTGTTGCATAAGCTAAAAAAAGGTCATGCCATCATTGCATCTAGATTTTGAGCCCCCGACAAGTGCCGATGCGCGATAATTACTTACACTCACAATCATGATTGGCGCCGGAATCGGAATGAACAACAATTCGATGGAACAATTAAGGGATTCTGCTCCGCTCGCGGATTCAACTCTTTTGATTCATTAACTCCGGAGTTACCCATCATTAATTGTGAGTGTTGTGTGTCGCTAATTTTGATTCTCGACGTGGACTCTTCAGTCAGCTCGTGATCATGGTTGGTGCAACTCAACCGAAACGTCGAGTAAAATAAATAAGGTAAACATTCGCGTTAAGATCCGTTTAAGTACCTAGATAAATATAATAACATATAGTAAATATACATTCAAATCTGAAGATTCAGCAATATGAGTTACTTAGTAATAATGTTTTTTTTGTTTATAGAGAAGAGGGCGGACGAGCAAGCGGTCCCATGTGATGGTAAGTGTCCATGGTGGACACTTGCAACACCACGGGGTATACGGGCGCGCCGCCGACCTTCCAAAATCCTATTCACAGCTTATTAACATCGTAAAATAAAAGCGTCCGTGGAGACATGTTTCGGAAGTTATTGAGATTTCCCAGAGCCCATTCCATTCTATTTCTCATGCCATCCATTAGATTTATATCTAGTAAGAAGAGGTCTTCGTCTAGCTTCATTCTTTGGAGTATTTTCGGCAGGTATGTCGGTCAAGAGCGGTGACAGCCTAAGTGTCTCTATTCTCGATTCTCATTCGTGAGTTGAAATCCTCGCTAAATTATATATCATCACCTATCCCGTGTGATGGTTTATTGCCCGACACATAGAGATGCGCGATTGCGAATAAAAAGAATAGAACTATTCGATTATTAAAGTTATTCGAATGCATTCAAATGACAATTGACTAATTTGATTAATTGTTATTGAATTACTTCCCACGCGCCGCGTTCGCGTCCTAACTCCCTAGTGATTTTTAGTAGGGGAGGTCAGTAGAAAGTCAAAAAGGCTGCGTTATATCGCTAAGCGTCAATCGCTTTACTGCACCTAATGTTAGCAGTCCCTTAGCTGTAACAAATCGGTACTGGCTTGCTGACGTGGGAGTGCAATTAATTATTAGAAAGGCCGTATAACTGCAGGCGACACTTTCATAAGGCACGTTTGATATTGCACGTGTAGCATGACTTGTTTACGTATTAATTTGTAAGCTGTATGAAAAATATTGGATAACAAAGGATTGTAGTAAATCATAAAAATTACGACTATAATATTGCTGTTTATCGATCTTTGTCTTATATATTATTACAGCCAAAAGTTTTTTCACAGAATGTCAACGGCGTTTTATTGATTTCAAGAATTTAAATTATTTTTATGCACATACAATACACACATGTGAATGATTCTTCGTTTATCCAATACTTGACGCGCAGATAATGCAATAAGGAATAAAATAAAGTTGTGACAATAATTAATATTAATTACTTAATAATAATTGTTCATTATTGCAATAGCAAGAATAATAATTCTTTATTGCATAGTGCTAATGCAATAAAGAATAATTATTAACTAATTAATCAATAATGGATGATAATTATGTAAATAGTTTTAACACTATCTACAGCTTAGTTTATTTCTCTTAGTTTTAAGCTCGAGTTTATACATTACTGATCCTGTTTCCACCATCGCTGAAAATTATCCTAGGAAATCGTTGTTACTTAAACGAAGTTAGGTCGGCTCATTGATCTAAAATAAAATAGAGATTTTTTCGAATGGCTAAATTTTTGTGGTCCTAGTGGCCTTTCAAGCGTCACGGGTCGTGGAAATAGAGAAGAATAGATAAATAAGAATATAAACAACGGAACCCTACCGTGGGATTATTTAATAAAACAATGTAACGTTGAGAGCACCCGCTACCATAATTAAAATATAAATAAAATTAAAATCCTTTTAACGCGCAGCGCGTCAAATTACCATAAGGTAACTCATTACCGTTAAAATTACGTGTGTAAAATATTAATTTTACGCACATGACGCTTTTTAGGCGTTCCACACATGAACGTTTTATATGTAACGAATCCTATATCTACTGTTTCGTACTTACTACATGCGTTTTACTCTATAAGCCTTTATGCAAAAGCTTTAAGTTTTCATAAATATGTATGTTTATGTTTTAATATTTATTATGTACGTATACGGTGTGTTTTAGAATGCTCTCACATACACTATATGATATATTTCGCACACTTAGAAAACGTGAGTTTGAAAACGTGCGAATATCACTCTTTGAGCATCCAAATCATGTTATCTCTTTTTGTATTGACGATAGTAATGGATGCAATATAATATTTAGATTGTCAATGAGCGCGATAGTTGTACGTACGTTTAAGTCGTATAAGTTCATTTAAGTTGTATAAGAGCTTTAATTTCATAAGAGAAATTTGACATTACGCATACCATCATTTTAAGTTAATGCC
This sequence comes from Sesia apiformis, assembly GCA_914767545.1. Taxonomy (NCBI): domain Eukaryota; kingdom Metazoa; phylum Arthropoda; class Insecta; order Lepidoptera; family Sesiidae; genus Sesia; species Sesia apiformis. The sequence continues at coordinate 6,197,275 of OU611962.1, forward strand.
GTATTTTCAGAACACTTGCTTATGACTGACACACACTGAGTGAGTATGTGAGCGAGTGACTTCACAGGCCGTTGCAGACGATGCGCAATGGCTTGCGCACGTACTAATCAAACGTAGTTGCGTCAGCGTTCAAACGTACTTGTACTCACTTGTACTTGCCTTGTGCAGTGCTAGTTCATAGTAGTCAGTCATGGCCAAGCGTTTGGTTTTACGTAAATTATTTACGTGCGTACTTCAAGAACTAAATGTAGTAATAGCCAAGGAATTGATGCAAGAAATACAGAAACTAGAAAAACGAAAACGACATTGGATTGCACGAAGAAAATTGCTTGAAGGATTAAATTTACTCTTGCAGGAACTGGTTTTAGAGGATTCAAAAGAACTAGAATCGCTGAATAAGAACGAACTGGCGCCAGTACTGACCAGTCGCGTTCGGACGATGCGCAGTGGGCGAGAATGCTATAGTAGCGCGGGGGGTGGAGAAGGCGTAGTGAGAACAAACGGGTCGCACTCGCGCAATTCCCGAAGCGGGTACAACTAAGCAAATTGCATTCGAACTTTTACTAAGCAAACAGTGTTCACATGATGAAATTTGATGCACAGTGGTCGTACTTGCGTACTTTTGTAGAGAGAGAGTGCATGCTGAATTCCCACAGCCGCTGGGCGCACTCGGCTGGCCACGTTACCCCTCTCTCACAGAAGACTACCTTGAAATGTACTGCATTTCCTACTTTATCGTATTTCTTCAATGTACGTACGTGTTTCGGTAGTGAGCCAGAACCCAGGAATGGGCCTATCCTTCCTATCCCCATCCTATCCCTTCCCATTTTCCCCATGCATTCATTAGTCTGCAAAGGTAGGCAGCGCATTTGGGGGCATGCCAACGTTTGTCATTCTGGATTGATGTTGGCATGTATCTCGGATGTGTATTTACGACAGTACCCACTTACCATCAGGTGAACTGTATACTCGTCTGCCGCCTTTTTTCAATAAAAAAAAGAAATGCCTCTGGACATAGTCTGCAATGGGCCTTTATACGGAGTAATATAGTGATATGGTTGTGATATTGAAAAGATTTTCGTATGAACCCTGGTTGTCTGGAACTGCTTGGCCTTGAAGTTTTTATTTCTTATTTAGCTCTGTTACAATCTCTAAGAGAATCGTTATCGTAAGTCAAAAGCTAATAAGGTGCATTGGGGTAAGAGCGGACAGGTTTTTGACGAGATAACGAAGGTTTATTTCATGCCGTTATCATTGAGTGGCATTGTCATTCAGCGTGAATGTATAATTACTCCCCCTAAGTAAATTAAACAAATTTTCAGAAAATATAATGCTCATTGCGGTTCGATGTACCATTTTACAATTATATTTAAAACAAAACAAGTTAATAGAAAAAAAAACCTTGGGGTAACACCGCAAAGTAGTGGGGTAAGACCGGCATTTATGCCATTTTTTTAAATATTAACATTAGAGCTATTTGTCACTTGACAACACAATTGACGGTATATTTGTTTAAATATGAGCTTTAATGTGATAAAGTAAAGTGGACTGGTAAGCGAGGAAGACTATATTTAATTTTTATAATCCGATCTTACCCCGTTTCAGTCCATCGAGTACTTGACATTCTCAAAGTTTTAAAATCGCTAAACAGCAAATATAGAAATATTAACTACGCACAAAATTAAAATAATACTGAAAGCATGTAACAAAATTATTTATTTTTTTACACTGTACCTATAGATAACATTGTGATCTCTAACACAAAATAAAAACATAATTGAAAGTAAGAAACAATGAAAACTTTGGTATCAATCAAATCAAAAAATAAATACCTCCAAATTAGGTAAAATTTTAATAAAATTAAACTTTTTAAAATGTTAGCTACTCTTATTGTATGTTATATCTATTAAAATCCACATTAAATATAATAATATTTGGCCCCGTCGAGAAATCTTTGGTTTGGGCAATACTGAAATAATGTCATCTAAATGTTTCATAGTAAAAATTGTCATCTACTGTCGGGTAAGTGAAAATTGTTCCATTTTTAGATGTCAAATCTTTAACTTTTCTTAAAAATTTAACTGTTGGAATTCTCTCTTTAAGTGACAACACATTCCCCACAAAATGCTTCACACTTTTTTTGAAGAAAATTTTCCTACTATCCGGTCATCTTCTTTTAATTGATTCTCTTTTTCTGTTAAATATTCTATTTCACTGATTCCTAATTGTTCTATATTTTCTTTTTCTCCCTCTTGCTCTTTTAAGCATGCTTCTATGTAGTCTTCCATAGTTTCATAATCTGAATGGTCAGTGTCAGCTATACTCATTTCAATATCAGAGTCCTCAGATGTTGAGTCAGATTGAAGACCAATTTTTCGACATTTCACCGAAGTGGGCTTTTGAGTTCTTTTTCTTTTCTTGGTTTCTATTTTGCTTTTCATTTTTCTTTTTTTTAGTTATATCGTTGTCCTTGTTCATTTTAATTTTATTTATGTTAATTTCTCCAAAAACTTTCTTTGGTTTCGCTTCCATTCCTTTTTTGTTGGGAACAATTGTCATCTGTAAGGCTGTTTGTGTTATGACTTCAGCTCCATGGGCCACTCGCTTCTTTCTTTTCGTAATATTTTCCCTTTTGGTCTGCTGCACTCTTTGGAGAAGTATTTCTTCGTAAGTATAGTTATGTCAGAACAGATGTCATAACATAGTATGTCATAACATAGTAGTATAGTATGTCAGAACATATTACTACTTTAGGGGATGTCGTCTCTGTAACTTTTAGAAGGTTACCAGAAATTAAAAGATCAATGTGTTCATCTTGTTGTATGCATTCCGGTATATCGCTAGTTTCAAGAGCAATGAATGGCAAATTAGCGTTATTGCTCTTCGTATTACCCAGATAATGAACATCCGGTGTTTGGAAGGATGATGCATTCACAATTGATAGATCCAAGTAATTAATAATATCGATACAAAGCGTTTTTAGACTGGCTGGAGTCTTGGGCATTAGTCTTGGGCATTAGTAATGACTGCAGATCTGAGGCAGCATTTTCTTGAGAAGAATCTTGGATAGAAATAGTCATGCTTTCCTTTTGCTCTTTACTTTTCTGCCATCTTTGATAAGCATTTGGACCAAATTTATTTTTGGGAATCACATTGGAATTGAAAGGAAATATCCCCGCTTTTTTAAAACCGTTAGATGTTATTTCCGGTTTTGTGTTGTGCCAAATTTCGCTAAAAATTTCTGCAAACTCTTTCTTTGGCAGTTTAATCCCAATATTTTTTCGTTGACATGTCACCAATTTCGCATCCCAAGACGTTTTGAAAGATTTGAACACAGCTACGTCCAGAGGTTGGAGCAAATGAGATGTGTGAGGTGGTAGTTTCAATATGGTGATGTCATGACGCTTTGCTAGTTCAATCACCTTGACATCGACATGCGTGCCATGACCATCATCAATAACAAGCTGAGGTCTAGCATTTCCAAGTCCTGGAATTAACAGTTTTTCCATATAATTATGGAATATGTCCGTCTCCATCCATCCTTTCTTACTAGCAGCGTAAGATAATTCAAACTCATATTCCTCGTTGCGTTCAGCCATCCATTGATCCCAAACATACTTGCCCTTGGACACGATCAGGGGTGTAAGCTTTACACCATTAGCGTTTACAGCCGTTAAAACAGACATGTTTTCTTTCCCGGTTCCGTGTGTAGTACGAGAACAGGGTGCTCCTTTTTTACCCAGTACCTTAGTCTTTGATGGATCCAAGCACACGGAAGTTTCATCTAAATTCCAGATTTGAAGGGGGCTGTTCACAAATTCAGGCTTTCTAAAGTTGCTCTCAATAACTTGAAATATTCCTCAATTACAAATGGATCTGTCATTTGCCTTCTCACATATTCTAAACATTGGGCTTTTTTTATAGAAAGTCCATGACGTTTCCGAAAACCGATGAACCAGTCTGGCCCTGGGGTGTCATTTTTAAACGGGGTTTTAATGTTATTAAGTCGAATAAATTCTGCGACAATATGCATTACTTCATGCCGTGATAGTCCAAATCCCCACTTTTCTAAAGTAATTAGGGCATTTGCTAACCTTTCTTCGATTTCGTAAGGAATAACAGTTGGTCTGCCTAGTGTTTGGCTTAAATTACCGGTTTTCTCTTTCAAGCGGTCATGCAAAGTAGAAGTAGGTATATTATATTTTTTCCCCGCTGCACATAAGTCATCTTACCACTCTGCACATCTTTAAGAGCAGAGCTTAAATCTTCTGGAGTATAACAAGTAGCGCGAAGCGTTTTTCTATAATAATTTCGTGGCATGGTGAACCTATAACAAACCTTATTTTCAATATCATTAAATAGCTACGTTATCACCAGCGTTACTAGTAAAGCATAAGACTATCGTCAAACTGAGGGCGTATATGCCAAAAATCTATACAAACCCAGTGTGGGTTAGCAAACTCTAGATAACCCTCGCATGTTTTCTCAGGCCTGTGCAATTTATAAGTAGGATTAAAAAACACTATTATCTTTTTATTGAACCCACGACCTTTTAAATGAAAGCCAGTGTCACTTCCAACTAGCTTATCATGTGAAATAATATTGCTCTATAGATCCTATTTTATCATATGTGTAGGCAATTTATGCTCACTACACTGTTTATTATTCACTTTATCTTTTGAAGTACCATGTTGTGGTTTGGCAGAAAGAAGAGCATTGCCAGGCCTCAAAAACGTTTATGAGTAAAGAAATATTGAAACGTAAATAAATGGACCATAAATATTAACATTTATCATCAAAGTGGTTTCTATAAAAAAATCAAAACTTTGAGAAGCTGTGGCATTTTATATGAAAAATCTAAATGGGGGAAAATCGGATAAATCATATTCCGATCTTAACCCTTGGGTAAAGATCGGAATATTTTTCAAATTGTAAACGGTGACAGATACGACTTTTCCAATACAATAAAACCTTTACAAATAAGATATCTTATTTCAGGAATTTAAAAAAGCTATAGAAACTTACCTGGATAAGAAGTTATAGACCACGGGGTTAGATCGGATTTCTCGAATATTCGCGAAAAAGTGCACACTCCTAAAAACACTCTCATAACATAAGACCTCTCGCCAACAGCGTCTGCAGCCCACTGAGGTGGGGAGCGTTACGACTTTGTCATACCGACAATGTTGCCATGCTTAGAATTGTTCTAACGGTTTTAGAGTTATGAAAGTTTTACGGTCTTTCCCCATTTCCGATCTTGCCCCAATGCACCTTATAACAATGTCCAGACAGCCCCGAACGCGCTGTTGCGTACTGTTCGGTCCAAAAATATTTTATATCGCGAACCCGTAGGCTGTGGAACGAACAGGCTCAAGAGCTCTTTCTTCAAGAAAGCTGTGAATAGGATTTTGCAAGGTCGGCGGCGCGCCCGCATACCCCCTGGTGTTGCAGGTGTCCATGGGCGGCGGTAACACTTACCATCACGTGGGACCGCTTGCTCGTCCGCCCTCTTGTCTATAAAAAAAATAGGAAATAATTTCGAGTGATCAATACATTCGCAAGGAGAAAATAAAAGTTATTCATTCCATAAAAAGACTTAGCTTTAAATATAATAGATTGTGATTCAGAATAGTATTCGTGTATTCTTCTTAAGGTTTTCCATGCTATAGTTTTGTATGTATACCTATATAAAATTCAGATTCTTATTTCTCAAAATTACGTAAGGTGCATTGGGGCAAGATCGGAAATGGGGAAAGACCGTAAAACTTTCATAACTCTAAAACCGTTAGAACAATTCTAAGCATGGCAACATTGTCGGTATGACAAAGTCGTAACGCTCCCCACCTCAGTGGGCTGCAGACGCTGTTGGCGAGAGGTCTTATGTTATGAGAGTGTTTTTAGGAGTGTGCACTTTTTCGCGAATATTCGAGAAATCCGATCTAACCCCGTGGTCTATAACTTCTTATCCAGGTAAGTTTCTATAGCTTTTTTAAATTCCTGAAATAAGATATCTTATTTGTAAAGGTTTTATTGTATTGGAAAAGTCGTATCTGTCACCGTTTACAATTTGAAAAATATTCCGATCTTTACCCAAGGGTTAAGATCGGAATATGATTTATCCGATTTTCCCCCATTTAGATTTTTCATATAAAATGCCACAGCTTCTCAAAGTTTTGATTTTTTTATAGAAACCACTTTGATGATAAATGTTAATATTTATGGTCCATTTATTTACGTTTCAATATTTCTTTACTCATAAACGTTTTTGAGGCCTGGCAATGCTCTTCTTTCTGCCAAACCACAACATGGTACTTCAAAAGATAAAGTGAATAATAAACAGTGTAGTGAGCATAAATTGCCTACACATATGATAAAATAGGATCTATAGAGCAATATTATTTCACATGATAAGCTAGTTGGAAGTGACACTGGCTTTCATTTAAAAGGTCGTGGGTTCAATAAAAAGATAATAGTGTTTTTTAATCCTACTTATAAATTGCACAGGCCTGAGAAAACATGCGAGGGTTATCTAGAGTTTGCTAACCCACACTGGGTTTGTATAGATTTTTGGCATATACGCCCTCAGTTTGACGATAGTCTTATGCTTTACTAGTAACGCTGGTGATAACGTAGCTATTTAATGATATTGAAAATAAGGTTTGTTATAGGTTCACCATGCCACGAAATTATTATAGAAAAACGCTTCGCGCTACTTGTTATACTCCAGAAGATTTAAGCTCTGCTCTTAAAGATGTGCAGAGTGGTAAGATGACTTATGTGCAGCGGGGAAAAAATATAATATACCTACTTCTACTTTGCATGACCGCTTGAAAGAGAAAACCGGTAATTTAAGCCAAACACTAGGCAGACCAACTGTTATTCCTTACGAAATCGAAGAAAGGTTAGCAAATGCCCTAATTACTTTAGAAAAGTGGGGATTTGGACTATCACGGCATGAAGTAATGCATATTGTCGCAGAATTTATTCGACTTAATAACATTAAAACCCCGTTTAAAAATGACACCCCAGGGCCAGACTGGTTCATCGGTTTTCGGAAACGTCATGGACTTTCTATAAAAAAAGCCCAATGTTTAGAATATGTGAGAAGGCAAATGACAGATCCATTTGTAATTGAGGAATATTTCAAGTTATTGAGAGCAACTTTAGAAAGCCTGAATTTGTGAACAGCCCCCTTCAAATCTGGAATTTAGATGAAACTTCCGTGTGCTTGGATCCATCAAAGACTAAGGTACTGGGTAAAAAAGGAGCACCCTGTTCTCGTACTACACACGGAACCGGGAAAGAAAACATGTCTGTTTTAACGGCTGTAAACGCTAATGGTGTAAAGCTTACACCCCTGATCGTGTCCAAGGGCAAGTATGTTTGGGATCAATGGATGGCTGAACGCAACGAGGAATATGAGTTTGAATTATCTTACGCTGCTAGTAAGAAAGGATGGATGGAGACGGACATATTCCATAATTATATGGAAAAACTGTTAATTCCAGGACTTGGAAATGCTAGACCTCAGCTTGTTATTGATGATGGTCATGGCACGCATGTCGATGTCAAGGTGATTGAACTAGCAAAGCGTCATGACATCACCATATTGAAACTACCACCTCACACATCTCATTTGCTCCAACCTCTGGACGTAGCTGTGTTCAAATCTTTCAAAACGTCTTGGGATGCGAAATTGGTGACATGTCAACGAAAAAATATTGGGATTAAACTGCCAAAGAAAGAGTTTGCAGAAATTTTTAGCGAAATTTGGCACAACACAAAACCGGAAATAACATCTAACGGTTTTAAAAAAGCGGGGATATTTCCTTTCAATTCCAATGTGATTCCCAAAAATAAATTTGGTCCAAATGCTTATCAAAGATGGCAGAAAAGTAAAGAGCAAAAGGAAAGCATGACTATTTCTATCCAAGATTCTTCTCAAGAAAATGCTGCCTCAGATCTGCAGTCATTACTAATGCCCAAGACTAATGCCCAAGACTCCAGCCAGTCTAAAAACGCTTTGTATCGATATTATTAATTACTTGGATCTATCAATTGTGAATGCATCATCCTTCCAAACACCGGATGTTCATTATCTGGGTAATACGAAGAGCAATAACGCTAATTTGCCATTCATTGCTCTTGAAACTAGCGATATACCGGAATGCATACAACAAGATGAACACATTGATCTTTTAATTTCTGGTAACCTTCTAAAAGTTACAGAGACGACATCCCCTAAAGTAGTAATATGTTCTGACATACTATACTACTATGTTATGACATACTATGTTATGACATCTGTTCTGACATAACTATACTTACGAAGAAATACTTCTCCAAAGAGTGCAGCAGACCAAAAGGGAAAATATTACGAAAAGAAAGAAGCGAGTGGCCCATGGAGCTGAAGTCATAACACAAACAGCCTTACAGATGACAATTGTTCCCAACAAAAAAGGAATGGAAGCGAAACCAAAGAAAGTTTTTGGAGAAATTAACATAAATAAAATTAAAATGAACAAGGACAACGATATAACTAAAAAAAAGAAAAATGAAAAGCAAAATAGAAACCAAGAAAAGAAAAAGAACTCAAAAGCCCACTTCGGTGAAATGTCGAAAAATTGGTCTTCAATCTGACTCAACATCTGAGGACTCTGATATTGAAATGAGTATAGCTGACACTGACCATTCAGATTATGAAACTATGGAAGACTACATAGAAGCATGCTTAAAAGAGCAAGAGGGAGAAAAAGAAAATATAGAACAATTAGGAATCAGTGAAATAGAATATTTAACAGAAAAAGAGAATCAATTAAAAGAAGATGACCGGATAGTAGGAAAATTTTCTTCAAAAAAAGTGTGAAGCATTTTGTGGGGAATGTGTTGTCACTTAAAGAGAGAATTCCAACAGTTAAATTTTTAAGAAAAGTTAAAGATTTGACATCTAAAAATGGAACAATTTTCACTTACCCGACAGTAGATGACAATTTTTACTATGAAACATTTAGATGACATTATTTCAGTATTGCCCAAACCAAAGATTTCTCGACGGGGCCAAATATTATTATATTTAATGTGGATTTTAATAGATATAACATACAATAAGAGTAGCTAACATTTTAAAAAGTTTAATTTTATTAAAATTTTACCTAATTTGGAGGTATTTATTTTTTGATTTGATTGATACCAAAGTTTTCATTGTTTCTTACTTTCAATTATGTTTTTATTTTGTGTTAGAGATCACAATGTTATCTATAGGTACAGTGTAAAAAAATAAATAATTTTGTTACATGCTTTCAGTATTATTTTAATTTTGTGCGTAGTTAATATTTCTATATTTGCTGTTTAGCGATTTTAAAACTTTGAGAATGTCAAGTACTCGATGGACTGAAACGGGGTAAGATCGGATTATAAAAATTAAATATAGTCTTCCTCGCTTACCAGTCCACTTTACTTTATCACATTAAAGCTCATATTTAAACAAATATACCGTCAATTGTGTTGTCAAGTGACAAATAGCTCTAATGTTAATATTTAAAAAAATGGCATAAATGCCGGTCTTACCCCACTACTTTGCGGTGTTACCCCAAGGTTTTTTTTTCTATTAACTTGTTTTGTTTTAAATATAATTGTAAAATGGTACATCGAACCGCAATGAGCATTATATTTTCTGAAAATTTGTTTAATTTACTTAGGGGGAGTAATTATACATTCACGCTGAATGACAATGCCACTCAATGATAACGGCATGAAATAAACCTTCGTTATCTCGTCAAAAACCTGTCCGCTCTTACCCCAATGCACCTTAGTACATTCTGTCTATTCCAGTCGAAAAATTGCTTTGACAGAATTGATGAGTTATTTCTAACTTATGAAACTTTTTGTCGGTCCAGTTTGATCGGGCTTTGCTTGAAAGTGAGATATACCTACGTAAAAATAAATGAAATTGTAAAACCTTCATTTTATTTACTTATTTAAGGAAAAACAGCGGAAACAGTGTTTAGACAGACAAATAGAATAATAGTTACATAAAGATGAAGATAAAACTGTTTACTAAGATGTTTTCCACTAAGCACAAGAAAAATTATGGTTCGAGTGACAGACTGAACAAAAACAACATACTTTCAAAATAAACCAAAATTAGTTATCCCACCAAAAACATAAATGCGATGAATGCCAAGTTTTTTTCTACTAACATAAATATGAAACTGTCGTCCACAAAAAGAAGTAAGATCTAGACAGTGCCAAGTTCCAATTAGTATGGATGTATGTAAAAATCAACGAAATATTAAAGGACTTAAGAAGTTTATAATGTTTATAGGTTTAATAGAAATTATAAATCTGCTAAATTTTAATCAAATTATTATTTATTTCGTAGTCAAACTGCTATTCCAATTCACAATCAAGAGTCAGACAAGTTTAGCAGTAGGTACGAATAACTTTTGTATACATTTTTGTAAAATATGACCTTTGAACCCTAAAGTTAAATTAGATGAATGTTGCAATATTAAAAAATGCAAATGTTATCTTATTTCATTAATCATTAGTCATTACTAAGTGTTTTAATCATCATAATAATATTTTGAAGAACAAAAAAAGTCTTTTTATTACAAGCTTTTATTTAACTACACCTGTTAGTATGTTTGGGACAAATCTTGCAAGCCAAATTTAAACCACTTCTTCTAAACTTACGACTTTGAAATTTTACATGCTTGTTCAGTTCTGATGACTATACATTAAAATGATAGAAATAATCTGATGCTGCAGCTAGGATTGTATCCTCATAAGGGCACTCCTCAACGGTTAGTAGCATGCACATGAAACTTTGCAAACAAAACATGACTTTCTAGCGTAATGATGCGTTACTGGAAATGGATAGATTAAGAAATATTTCTAACTAAATAGGTGTAAATAAAATAATATAAAAAAACTTGTTTTTAAAAAACGTTTTTTTTTATATTATATTTTTAAATTTTCTTTTCCCTAATAAATATTATCACGGCACAAAATTTCGAATTGTCTAGAAGTACTCTTAAATTTTGTTGATCAATCGTTCATTTATTTAGTCCGTACCAATGTTTGAGTTGCTATATGCCGGACGTCAACCCGCTAGAACTATTTATTACATTTATTTTCTTATCAACAGTAGGTATTATATAGTGGTCTACTACATATAACATTGTTGTAAAGTTTCAGATTTCTGTCATGGTTTAAGTCGGTTCTTGTAAAAAGGTGTTTTGTTATGCGCAAACTTGGCAGTTACACTTTGATGTACCCAGATATGGGAATGTTGAATGACACGTTATCTGAGATCCAAGTCTTCCCTCTGGCTGGCACACAAATCTCACAACTTCTGACACTCGTACCTTCATGTCACCTTATCTCACACGCCAAAACACCAACGCGCACCATCTGTGACATGCAATGTAACATAGACCTTAAAGCATGCTACTGAAGACTTAAATTTTAATGCCTATATCGAAACTACGTTATCAATACATGCGGTCGAAACTCGACAGTACGTAAACTTTGCTAGAAATGTAAAACTAAAAGCAAGATTGAGGTAAGAAACCTTGTTGATTTATTGTGGCATGGAAAGTAAGTTTCAAAAGTTGGTATTAGAAGCCAGATCGTAGATTCAAGTTCTGTGTGAAATATTCATGATTCAAATTTGCCATTCATACAGACGATCTGGGAATACGATCGCTATGGAGCATTGCAACCTCACGTAACATATGTATCACGATATATATTGAGTTACAGCTGTAAGGGTGAGATTCAGAGACTAAAATCCATATATTATTGTCCTGCTTCGGCAAACAGAAAATGCCCCTTTCTCACCACCCCTTGACATCCGATTTTAACAAAGCTCATATTATTCAATCACTGTACACTTCATGGTAAACATGGGTGGGTGTCTTCTCTTGAGTTGTAAAAGAAGAGTCACAAAGATTCTCTCAGTCGTAGTGACGATACTTGTAAACCTTTTGGACCCAAACAACCACATTGTCTTAAAAATCATTGAAGGCTAACGGTGAGAACAGAAAGAACGCAGATTGTCCGCTTCCAGGTAGTTGACGACGGATAATGGAAAATAAACTCTTCTTACTTTATATTTTTACTCAAATTGTCGTAGCGTGCTTGTTAACACGACTTCTAGGCGTTGATTTGCCCTTGTTATGAATGACTTTGTATGATTTTTTCGGGGTTTTTAATAATTTTTAAGACCCTGTAACCTGGTGACGACCAGGTAACCTGCGTTCTTTATGTTTTATTTCGAATGCATCACATTGTATCTGAATATGAACACCGATAACCGTCTTAGAATTTGGCTCCACTTCGACCGCCCCGAAATGTGAACCGAATGAAACATAAAGAACATTAAAAATATATATATGTATATATATTTCTTATAAAGGTGTTTAAAGTTATTGTTCGCAATAAAATCATGTTGACGGCGTTTACCACCCACGCCTGCAAAGCACTGGTGTCATTTGTGTAAAAACATTAAGAAAATAGGTTATTGCTTCTAATTATCCGGCTACCTGAAAATAGTCTACCTGAAAGCTGGAAAACTGCATGGTCACTGATTCCTTGTCGTCAAGTGGTAATTTATTCACTTATCAAATAACGTGGATCGTTAAAAAGGTATTCTTAGACTTAGACTTCTTCTTATACTTGTAAACTATGTCTGCATTAATATTTCGGTTGTTTGACTTCATTAATATGTGAACTAAATGTTTAATAATAGTGGAGTCATGCTTATCCGCTATCGCCGGCCGTCAGGATATCGTTGGAGCTGGCCTTTACTTTAATAAGGACACGATTATAAAATAAGGACGCCAACGTAAATCCATTGTGGTGTGGCAATGGATGTTCTGTAGATGTGGCAGCTCCACCAGCGTTTTGGATACATTATTGTACTGAACACGCAAGGCATCGAGCCTTGAATTATTGATACTTAAATTACTCATACTTCAGTACTTATTAATTACCGGACCTCTAGTTCCATACTTTATTACGAGATACTTTATTAAGTTATTGCATACTTTATTGCATAGACGTGGATGACGTGTTCGGGTGTTTCCGGATTAGCCGATGGCCAATGTTTTCGTAATGTATGATTTGTCTATAATTTCAAACGTTTAGCAACCAATCACGTAATAGGCAATAAATATTTTATAGACTATTCGTTTTATTTACACCAATATCGCTAAGTCACGAGCAATAAAAGGTGTTATAAAATTGCTAGCACCCGGCACAAGTGGAGCATGCATGCATGCATATGCATAGAAATGTACTTTCTGAACGGATGAGGACAAACGTGTTTTATAAAGTAGTCTGCATAGACTAGTTTTCGACCCTCTATTTGCACTTATTTTTATTTTTTGTTTAATTTATATGATACTCTTTACACATATGTAATTATTTTCATAGCTTTCGTATGCTAGTGTTCCAACGACTAGCTATCACTGAAATTCAGTTTATTTGTATGTTCTAATTGTTATTTTTTCATATTGTTATATATTATTTTATCATATATTGTTAGTTGTTATTTATATAACTTCGTAGAGGTAAAAAGGTACTTGGTTCCGATATCAAACGGTCTTATTTAATAAAATCGTCAAACATTAAAAAATAAATCCTTTTAAATGTATGTTGTACAAACATACTGCACTTCTTTGAGTTTTTGATTTCTTCTTTGTCTTTAGAGTCTTAAATGAAATAGAATCTACATTTCATGTCACACCTCATCTACATGTATGTCATTTAGGACCGTATCTGCTAACACTACGAGGGGCATTCCTACGAAAATATTGTGGAATATAAAATTTTATGTGCATTTTATGTGGAATATAGCCAGCCGGCTACGATAAATTACACATTGAACACGACTGGAGTGCAGTAAATATTGTATACAATACAATTATTAAACTATTATAATATTTACTTTCATTTACTGTTCTTACATTTAAAATATTGGTTAATTTAACCAAAAAGGAAGGTGATGGAATGCGCAGCTGGTTTATTATTAATATATCTAGAATGACTGCATACAAAGAAAAACAAAATTAGCGGCAGTGTCGAGTGTATTTAAATGAGCTCCAATGAGTTCTCTTTCTGCAATTAGATATACAAATGAAAACAATAATTAATGATTGATGATAAAATTAAAATTTTAATACCACCAAGTACTAAAACAGTTCATAATTAATCAAAACATTCATAAACAAATTTCATTATACATATTAATATGCCGATATTAATTAATATGTTATATGGTCGACATTAAATTTTATCTATGAAAGATACAATTCTCTTTCAGTTGCCTAGTCACCTACCATTCTGAACGGAATAATGAAATTCAGGGACACATTTTCATCAAATTGCAGTTCTATAAGATTGCGGGTAGCGAGGCACAGATTAAATTTAGCGTTATAATCTATGGTTGTAACACAAACTTCAGCGTTACTTCATCAAATGCTTCAGCAGGCATTCAGGTGACCTCGATGTAAGTATGTTTGTAGCAAACCTACGTCAGTGACTCATTGGATCTGCACCCTCATATTTCAAGTCATTAAAATGTCATTTGCTTCTCCCTTGAAGGAAATGAGAACGATATTTTTTTTGGTGCTTGCATTGTGTCCTACTTAATCAAATAATCACAGTCGGTGGACGTTTCAGGTTGAAACAAAGCCGAAAAAGGGCATGTGTTTGAATAAAAATGGAAAAATATATAATAAGTCACCGAGATGTCCGGAAGGGACGCTGTGATTATGGCTTTTGTGATTTTATCACTTTAATGTTTTTATAATGATAAAAAACCTGCACAATAGGTAAAAAGGGGCGACTCGGGTAGTGCCTGATGTAAGAGTGTTTTTTTATAAACATTTCCTTAAGAGAAATTTTAATATTATTTTCGTGTATGCATGAATTTCGTCATAAACTTTAGTAAAGATTTGTTAATACAGGTATAAACTCTATAATATAGCGAAATTGAAAAGACCGGGTATTTTATTACGTTATAAAGAGTTTTTGTTAAAAGTCGTAGGTATAGAGAAGACTATTCGATCATGGGCATATTAAAATTGCGTTTCTTCGGTCGGGTCCGACAGTCAGGTAAATCAGTAAATGTTTGATGACAGCTAACGACTCAATTTAATATCAAACTGCACCATTGATATTTATTTATTTGATATACAAAATCTACAGCGCTAAGGATAAAAGTTCTACATACATTCAATATGCATAAGCTTATGGCCATTTTAACCTTATGTTTATGGATTTACGTTATATAAACTAAACTAACTTTATATGAAATGTTAACGTCTATGAAAGCAGAACAGAATAAATAACAGTATTTATAGAGGAAAAACAATAATATAGGATAACATATTAAGATATAATAATATACGTTATAGATATAAACTATAGAAGATTGTTTTGCGCGTTACGTGTTGTGATGAAATGTTCTAGAGCATACAGAGCAATTGCATCTGTCTAAATGCGGTCAAATAAATTCAGCCGACGAATTTGACTATTTGTTACACGCGCTTAAATCTGGATGCGAGAAGGGGAATTGAATGTCTAAGGCTTTTGTTGTACAGAGATAGGCGAAGCGAAATATTATTTGTATCCAATTCGTATTCAATTTGTTATGCTATATCTCTTTCTTTTTCCTCTTTGTCTACATCCTGGTTGAGTTTCCACACCTAGTTGAGCTTAGCGACCATTGTGCGAGCCCACTCCTCCCAGATTGGATGTCTGGGATTTAGTCGACTATTTGTCGAATTTTGTCTCTTTGGAGCCGAATTGAACTCACCTTCGAACTGAACGAATTGAACTTCGAATTTGAACTCGCCTCTCTTTGGAGACTTCTGAGAATTTTTAGGTTCACGAAAGCAATTGGAAGTGTATTGGAAGTGAAGATGCCGATGATGAAGTGTAACTGGTAACAGCTGGTGACCTTTACTTGAGTTGTAGTGTTCTTTTCCGAAATTCGAAAGATGTGATCTCCTCAATAGGTAGACTTCTTCGAAATCTCCTATTTTCTTTGAATCGTAGAATTATGAGATTATTAAATACTTTTCAATCATTTCTTTGGAGAGGCACTGTGCACGCTGCAATCCCACAGCCGCTGGGCGCACTTGACTGGCCTCGAAACCCCTCTCTCAAAGAAGAATACCTTGAAATGTACTGCGTTTCCCACTTTATCAAATTCCCGTATTCCCATATCAAATAAATCAATGTACGTACGTGTTTCGATAGTGAGTGAGATATGCCAGAGCCCATTTCCATGCTATCCTATCCCTTCCCATTTCCTCAATCCTTTCCCCTAATCCTTCTGACATCAACAAAGGCAGGCATCGCATCCCGGGGCGTGCCATAGTTTGTCGTTGTGGACTAAAGTTGGCATGTACCGCGGGTGTCCATGGGCTGTAACCACTTTTCACCAGGTGAATTGTATGCACATTTGCCACCTACTTTCTTTAAAAAGAAAACTAGACTCGTCTCTCGGTGCGACGCTTACCTGTAAGTCGTCAATGCGCGTCGTGACGGGAGTGACAGGGGGGAGCGTTCGACATCCTCATTAGAGGAAGAGGGGGAGCCGACATACTAATGGCGAGTAACATACGCTTCAAGGTAAGCGGTTTCCGAGCATGGGATCTGAAAATGGAACTAACAGGTGCTGATCAATTTAAAATATAATACCATAATCCTCTAATGCCACAATACGTGATATTACAGTAAAAATCGATGTTAGAGCATGTTTCTATTTAGATAGTATCCTGTAATAACGGAATTTTAAATTAGAAAGTCTGAAGTTTTTCTGTGGCTTAAACAAACACATGTAGGATTTTTTGTAAACCGGTTTAAACTTTTTAATAAGTTACCAAAAAATAATCATAGGTATCCAATATTCGAGTATACAAAACATAATTGTTATTGCATCAGGGTTATTACATTTACAGCTTATATTTAAACAGCTTAAACATTTTTTCCAACACGTACTTACTTGAAGCCGTTCAATCAACACTGGTTGTACATGCCGTGAGTTCTTTCTTGCGTACGCAAAATTTCATTAAAACTGTTTGTTTTCAAAATTAAAATCTAAATCGCAGTACTGAAGTTTCCTCAGCCTACCATTACTTCCAGATGCACAACGTTTCCCCTAAAATTGAGCCTTAAAAATGTCATTACTCGCAAACAATATACGCAAAGCACGCGCTAAAGAAAAAATGTCAACAAGGAAAAATTCTTTCGTCTTCACTATCGATTGACGCATTTCTTCACGATGTTGTTTCTTGACTCTTAACAACGAAGCATAGAATAACGTTTCTACGAAAACAATCACTGCACGAATGCCATTTGTTGTCACAGTAGCTGGGTTTTATAAGGTTTTATTAATTATTTTTTGGTATGTTGGGTCAAACGCGGGGTATTTAAGGACTTTCATTAATGCTATTGTTTGCTTTTATCGTTTCGGTTATTGTGAAATGTTTTAAAGTAAGCATTTGTAGATACCATACTATATCATACCATCAGCCTCCATCTCTTCTTTTTTATAGAACAATGATGGCAGACAAGCGGATAGTCCAGTTGGTGGTAAATGGATTGGATCGCCCATGGACATTGTTAGCACGCCCGCAGATATATTGTCTACCTTTGGAGATTTAGGAATGTATTTTGAAAAAGGATTGGGAAAACGGGGAGGGATAGGATAGGATGGGATGGGAATGGGCTCTGGCATGTTTCACTCACTGCCGAAACACATACCAACCTCAAGGTTGAATACGATAAATTGGGAAAAATATGATAAAGCGCATTCAGTACCTTTTATAGTGAGAGACGTGGCTAGTCGAATGTAGCCAGCGGCTGTGAGATTGCAGTGTTCATCCTCCCCCTATTCGATGGATATAAGCATCTCCCAAGGCCAGCCATCACACACGATCTTCTGGTTCTTGTTCTCCATTGGTTTCTTTCTTGACCGGACTTGACAAACTGCGCTTCCGGTACGTGGTCTCCAATCAAGAAATCGTCTACCTCATTTGTTATCAGTCCTGTAACAAATATAACTTACCCACTACCGCCTCAATATGCCGTTTATTTGCGCAATGTTGGTAACTTTCGCTAATAAAAGTTAACGACAGTATGATACAGATTTGAAAAATAAAACTATAAGCTTCTATTCTTATGTACATAGTAACTAGAAGTTAGAGCTACTATACCTACAGTACCTTAATACCTATTAAACGATAAAAAGGAAATTACGCAAAATGTTATGAGTTCGATTACGCTTCATTCTCTTCTCAGCCCTTGGACGTCCACTGCTGGACATAGGCCTCCCCCATTGTCCGCCATTTAGACCTATCGCTACGCTAGACCTACGCTTCATTGTTACATCTAAAAAATAATATCAAATTTATATTTCTTTTCTGTGTGTAAACATTTGAACTATCTATGTATATTAATATATCTGGCGTAACTCCCATTTTCAAAGTTGTTTATCTGGTGGACTGTGTGATCGTCTGCCACCATTTTCAAAGTTGTTTATCTGGTGGACTGTATGATCGTCTGCCACCATATTCAAAGTTGTTTATCTGGTGGACTGTATGATCGTCTGCCACCATTTTCAAAGTCGTTTATCTGGTGGACTGTATGATCGTCTGCCACCATATTCAAAGTTGTTTATCTGGTGGACTGTATGATCGTCTGCCACCATATTCAAAGTTGTTTATTTGGTGGACTGTGTGATCCCCTGCCACCATATTCAAAGTTGTTTATCTGGTGGACTGTATGATCGTCTGCCACCATGTCTCGTAAAGAAAAAAGATTATTGTAAAGATAAAACGTCGGGTGCGCTAGTCAAAACGCGGGACCGGGATAAATTAAAAAAGACAAACATAATAAAATAATAAACGAACGATTCGTTTGATTGTCGATATGAGACTAATTTATTCTTATTTCCTATTACTATGCTCGAGGGCCTTATCTAACAGACGCATGCTAAGCGGTTTGGGATGCAGATGCATTTATGCTAACTGTGCGTTTTGATCGCATAACTAGCTTGATTATCTTCTGTAAACATTACCAGTATTATTACATGAATATATATTGACCATGTGGTGTTCTGTGGCTGTAGGATAGCACCGCACCACCCATCTCTTCCCGTGGATGTCGTTAAAGGCGACTAAAAGATAACAAAAACCCTGCCACAAGCCCTGAAGGATTACACCACCTCTAAAAAATAGACTCGTCGACCTGCTTGGCTAACGTGGCGTGTTAATTAAGGTAATATATATATATATATATATATATATATATATATATATATATATATATATATATATATATATGCACATTGTCTTGTGCCCCATGTCCAAAAGTGTATGAAAAACGGCTGGTTACGGTAAACATTATGATAATTACGGAGTGACTACATATAATTAATCCATTTGTATATCATATTATTATTATGTCTATCTAGATTGCTCACTGACTTACAAATAGTCGCTATACAGACAATTACACAATATAACATAAGATTACCTATATATAAATTATAACCTAATTATGAAACTAGTTTATTGTCATACATAATTATAATTGACGACATAATTTAGTTTCAGTACACATATGCGACAGTATATTGCTATTATCTAAATTGCTTTTGCTTGTCGTAAGATTTAAGTGACATTTAATTCAATTCTTGCCTTATAGGTCTTCAACTAAGCACCTGTGGTGTATCAATCGCTACAATAACAGTTGAGGATAATGGAAAAATTCACTATGTTTAGAACTAGCTGACTTTTCGTATTGAAATAAAAATATACCAAATATTAAGCACTGTGTAATTTTTTTTCGAAATCCGTTTGAAAATGACCAAAATATAACTATTCAAAATTTAAAATGCTCTACTTCCGATGATGACGTCACAATATAGAAAATCATTAAAAGGTCTTTTTTTTCTTTATATATGGCAATGATGCAATTAGCACATTCTGCCAGTGTCAAATTTTCTTGGCACTAAACAATTTTAAAGTCTAATACGTATTCTGTCAATGTCCAGTCCCGTCGACGTAAAGTGATGGTAAGTTTACTGAGGACAAAAGAGGACTCCTTGGACGCACACCAAAAATCGAAGTCCTATGTTTTTATTTCAGTATCACAAACATTATGCGCAACAAAACACTTTAAAACTATCAGTATTAAATCAGTATGCACAATACACATCTTAACGCGAAAGTTTACCTTATTTATTTTACTCGACGTTTCGGTTGGGTTGCACCACCCATGGTCAAGAGCTGACTGAAGACGCGGGTATTCCACAACGAAAATTTGTGAACAGTTTCATCAACTACCCGCATTTGGTCGTCATAGTCCGAAGAATTGGGACACACAGCACTTACAATATCAGAAGTAGCGTCAGACGAAAAATCGCAAGGTATAATTTTATGCGATGTCGAGTATAATTTACACCCATCTTCTCGATTGAAATTTCAATTGTTTCACGCACAATCCTGGAGAAATAGTGGTGCTCAAAGAAGAGGATTTTTAGGCTATGGAGCTCTGTGGATCCAGTGATTAATCACGACGTTGAGTACATGGTCTGCTATCGCTGATTTATTCGTGGCAGTTCGAACATAGGTCAAACAAAGCGCACCGTAGCATAGGGTCAAAAAACATATCGCAGCTGGGAAGAATCGCGAGTCCCTTACAGTTTTAGTCATATAAGGTAAGAATTCAGTTATTGTATATGCCCTATATTATCCTTTATATTATATTATTGTTAACCCTCTCTCACAGAAACTACCGTAAAATGTACTGCAATTCCCAATTGATCCTATTCCCAAAATAAATTAGAGTTTATATACGACATTTAGACCCTTATAAGTTATAAGGCAGGAATTGAATTATATGTCGTTTACTGACTTTTACATTTAGTTTTCACCAAACATACCTTATTGACCTAGAAAATTGATACTGAATTTTATTAAAAATTCCAGACCCAGAAGGGACACCTGAAGTGTGCAGAAGCAAAATGCCGTCAAATGAGCGATTTTTATTATCATCATAAATCTTCCTTGTAAACACGTTAGTAATATATTTTCTTTCTAGGTTATGCGACGAAAACAATGAAAATACAAGTTTTACTGCCATTTTATGTCACTTTGTGTATTATTAAATAAGGCTGAGGTAACAAGTATGCCTAAAAATACATCTAACTAGACGCGTTTATGTAGAAGAATAAAGGAAGAAAGTTAATAGTGCCAGTAGTATTTGTCAGTATTACACCGTAAAAAAGCACATGAAAGCACATTATATAACCCATCTGTGGATAGGATCCTGGAAAGTTAGCAACGCACTTGCATAACTCGTTTTTTATAGGAAAAAGACTGCAGACTAACAGACAGACCACCCGGTGGTAAATGGATACTGTCGTTCTGCTATATCCACGATACGTGCTACATGCCAACAACAGTCCAGACTGACAAGCGTTGGCACGCCCCCGGATGCGCTATCCACCTTTAGAAGTTAGGAACAAGGGGAATTGGAAATATAACGGGACGAGGATGGGGTGGGATGGGAAGTCAAGAATAAGGAGTTTCTTTTATTCCGTTATATACACTCTCCATTTAATATCAGGAGAGGGGATAAGATGAGATGGCGGATGTGCTCGGCCATATCTCACTCACAACGAAAACTCGTGAAACTCGAGATTTGAGAGTGGATTAGGGAAAAGTTGATTTTATCTGAACGAGTGTTAAAACTGATACTAAAACATAGTATAGTGTTCTGATTTCTTCTTACAAATTCGATAAAATTTTCATGTGAGAAATGATGATTGAAATTTTAATAAGTTATTCGCTAAAAAATGATAATAATAAGATGGAAAAAAATAATAGAAATTGTACATGTTTGTCATAAAAATGGCCATTTAAATGTAACGCATAAATGAATTTAATATAATAAGACAATATGCATAATTATTATTAGAATTACATAATTAATATAAGAGTCAGTAACCAAAGCAGTCAAACATAATTACAAATGTCACATTTGACAAATAACCATTGACTTGTTTTAAATTTAAAATTTGTTAATAAATTTTAACCATTGTTAAACAATGAAATAATAAGATAGAAAATCATTTATAGAATGTCAGTGCTTTACATTGTCAATGTCAATAAATAATGTCAGTAACAACAAAACCATGGATAATTCTATAACCATTATGTAATATAACAGACCAACTCATAAAATACTCATTCAAATTATAGAAATTATTATTAATTAGTACTTAGAAATTTCCACAAAGCTTTTCTAAACTTTATTAGAGGGTGTTCTTTGATATTTTTTGGCAAGTGATTATATATTCTTACACACATCACACAACAATTACTTTTAAACATTCTTATTCTTGTGGGAGTTTCTAACACTAGTCACAGTTTCTAGTGTTTCTCTCTATAGTAATGCTGTGATGCTTTTATGGACATGTTATTATATTTTCAACAAACATTGCGACTTCATAATTATATATACATCAATGGTAGTGTAGTAGGTATATTCAACTTTTACATAATTTATAAGGCTTATAACCACAAATAGCACGTATGTATTTTTTTTGGGATATCTGCGCTATTTCCCCAAATTATTAGACCGTAACTAAGAACTGAAGCTACATTGCCATGGTACGCAGTGAGCGCTGTTTGCTGTGACGCTGTTCTATGTAGTCTATTCAAGACCCACACAAACCTATTTAGTTTACTGCATACCCTGCCCACATGTGCTTTCCAATTACAATTTTTATCTAGAACTAAACCTAACAACGTAAGTAAACATTCTTTTATAGTAATAAAATTTATATTCCAACCCTGCGCAGCCCTGATCGATCATTGATTTTCTCCTTGTTTTGTCTAAATGAAACTGTAATATAAGTAATATAAGCAATGGAGTCTGCAAAAGAAATTTGTTCAACAAAGTTGTTAACCAAGCTTTTGTTTGTAGCTTTTTAATTAAATTGTTTCTTTAGACTTAAGTGTTTTCAAGCAGTAAATGAAATTGAGAAGGGTTCGTTACTTTTTTCTTCGCAGCAATACGCAATTACCAACTATGATAGTATATACCTACATGTTTCTTTTTCTGGTTCAACATGGCTTGTAAAAGCCATATATCATCACGCTGAGTTGTCAGAGAGTAGCTGAGAAACAAAGATAAAGTAGGTACCTACTAATAACGCTTTAGCGAGTACTGAACAAACAGAAAATAATATCAGAGTTACTACAAGTATTTAAACTATGTACGTACTTTCGTAGTATATATTTATTTAAAAATAACAGAACGTACAGTACAGTTATAAAAAAAATATAGTAGTATATTAGGTAAGTATGTATATACGTAGGCAGCAGTATATTATAGGTTGATGTCGACACCAAAAATCATCCACAGAGACTCACTTTTCCTAATACGCTTTAATTAATTTTATCATAAAGACCAAAACAAATATGGCGGCATCATTACAGGGACTAACTGTAATTAGGTACGAAGGAATAGTACCTACATTACATGAAACTTCTCATTTTAGCCCGTTATTACAGTACAGGGACCTCTAAGCGGAACCTAAACAATGTCTTCACCTAATTATTATCACGAAAATTGTTGTCTTTATGAACATATTCGTATGGAAATAATCCTAATGCAGACTAGAGATGTTTCGAATAGCAAATAATGACGATTCGCGAATGTACATACAAATAATGGGCACTAGTATTCGCGAATGCGAATGCGAATAGTAGCTAACCTACTTCGCACGCACTTGTAAAATAAGAATGTAATTTGTAGTTCAATTTAAAGCTTAAATTAAAGTTAAGTATTAATGGTGTATTGTGCGTTTTGTGGTTTAATAGTGATAGTTTATTAATTTCAAAGTGTTTTTGTGCGTAATATTTGTGATAATCAAATAAAAACTTAGTAGGTACTGCCTTTTTCTTGTATTTCCCAATAGTCCTCTTTTGTCTTTAGTAAACCTACTGTTACTTTACTGAGCGACTACTCCTTCTCTGAAGTAATCTACTCTATGACTCCTGACGTACTTCGACGGGGCTAGACATTGACAGAACACGTTACATTATAAAATTGTTTATTACGAAGAAATATTGAGTCTTTTGGCGGTAACTCGAGAAGTGAATAAACTATCACCTGTTTTGTGGTTTAATAAACTATCACAATTAAACCACAAAACGCACAATACTCGTACATACACAACTTTTATAAACAAAATTTATTTAATTTTATTTTATCTGACAAAAACTCAACTTCCTTACTCGAGGTCCTGCCAAAAAGCCAAAAAGCACGCCTTTTGTATGTATTTTCTTTTGTAACTATTTGTATCATTTGTGTGTACAATAAATTGTATTATGGTATTTTTATTTTATGTGTTAATTACTAGTTAATTACTAAATGTGTATTAATACTAGTTTTGTCAAAACAATTATGTTTCATCCTAACTGGTCAATAAAATTTATTGTTTTTAATTGAAAATTTTGAAACACGTTTTAAGACTTTTTTAAGACACACTTGTGCATATATTTCAAAAAAATAATTAAATTAGTAAATTATATTATTTCCGATAACATCGTTTGCCTATCACGACTAATAAGCAAACGATTTTACCGGAAAGAATTGTGAACACATCTCTTATATACCTAATTTGTTTTAAATTAAAAAAAATGTACTGATTTTGATATATAAAAATCTTCCAAAATATGTACCCCCATCGATGGTGAAAACCATAATAGGATAGGTACTCTTAAAATCTATTCAATCCTCTGTTTAATTAATTGGGAGGCTTAATTGTTTATTCCGTGCCTTTGTGGAAGGCGCCAAGTACCTACTCCCGTATTTCACACACAATTTGGTGAAAGACAAACAAGTACGAACCTACTAATT
The DNA here is from genome assembly GCA_914767545.1 of Sesia apiformis. Taxonomy (NCBI): domain Eukaryota; kingdom Metazoa; phylum Arthropoda; class Insecta; order Lepidoptera; family Sesiidae; genus Sesia; species Sesia apiformis. Next base: position 6,222,229 of record OU611962.1, read on the forward strand.
GTAATTAGTAGGCATCATTCCTTATTAATTTCGTAGCAATAGGCCCTGATTAACCTCATTTTGCTATATCATATTGCCATTTTTAAACTTAATTAGAGCTCCTGATATTTTTTACCTTTTAGGGTCTTTCTCACCACCTTCTTGATAGAGTATCAGGAGGTTTTGAGAAAGGCCCTTAAGGGATAGATAAATTATCTGCCAATTAAATCTAGGTGATACTGACCATCTGATAAAGTATTTGGAGGTGGTTTTTTTTTCGTAATCGCTAAATACTAATGGCTCTAATGGCCTTTCAAGAGTCACCGGACATACATAATTTAGGGCAAGCGCAGAACGCGCTTAACCAATAGCAAAGAAGTGTAACAACAAGCCTAAGGGCTCCCACGCGGGTAGACCGGCGGAAGGAACGGACCCCGGGTTAGGGCGTTGCTTTGGGAGGGTGCTGCGGAATCGCGAGTCAGTGAGAAACGCCCAGGCACGTGCCGACACCTGGTAAAAGTGTTGGCTGAAGGCGGTTGTGTGTTGACGATCTAGCGAGAGGAACGTCTTCGTTATCAGGAGGTGATGAGAAAAGTCCTTAGCCTCATAATTTTAACATAAAATATTTTTTAATAAAAGTGTGAAGTGACGAAGTTTGCCGGTGGTAACTGGTAGAGAAGAAAGAACTGAAAGATCGTGTGTGGTGGCAAATCTTGGAAAGACAGGGCCGATGGTATAATATGGTATGGTAATTAATGTGTACTTAAAATTCAAGTCACTTGCGATTTTAGACGGGGAACTCTACCAGAAATGTTCACATGTTAATATCGAACATTCGACCATGCATGTCGCGGTGGGTATATATCTACCTGCCTACATTTAGCCACTAGAGTTATAAATAACTGAACACAATCATTAGGGAATAAATCCAGATATATTTGAAAATTTGTACTTATATCCCGACTTATATGTACTTATACAAAAGATTATTATTGTTATCAGTATTATCAGTGTGTTTGTTTACTTTATAAGCAAACTTGATAAGCAAAATTACTTTTCAGTCTAATATTTTCTCTCAAAACATTAAAAGCTCTCTCGTAAAAAATTCTCATTCAAGTCCCGCTGGAAATATTAAATAACAAATATATAAATATTTTTGTGAATTGTAAACATTATATTGGCAAGGATAATAGCGACGAAAAATGATTGCCATTATAATTATGTAGGCGCAAGATTTGTGAAGCTTACCATACCATCACACTATGTTTGATATAGGCCTCTCCCAAGGCTTACCACCACACATGATCCTCGGCTCTTATTATCTAACCACCACCAGCGAATTTCTATAATATACCTCATGTGTCCTAAGGCAAATATGACCTGCTTATTGCCGATTCTTCGATCTTCAACATGCCGATTCTACGAGCTACGTCGGTGACTTTAGTTCTTTGGCGAATGGCTTCGTTTCGGATCATGTAAAGAAACTCCGTGCATAGCTCTCTCCATAGCTTACTGAGTGACTTTGAACTTATGAATCAGGCCATAACTGGCATCAGGCCATACATCATAACTGGCAGGATGCACTGATTGAAGACTTTCGTCTTCAAGCGACAGTCTATTAAGGTACAGGCGACGAGAACAGACAGAGGCGAAGGCTTTCTCATAGTCACAAAGGCTGATTCACTCTTGGATCTTCTGTATAATCTGCCGTAGTGAATGAATGTGATCTATGGTGATGCAGACTTTTCGAAACCAAGTCTGCTGCTGGCGGGTTGGAACTCGTCAAACCTCCGTGTGAGACGATTAGTAATTATCCTCGAGAACAGCTTATATACGTGGCTCAGGAAAGAAATGGGTTCATAGTTGTAGTTTTGTCTCCCTTCAAGACCAGGACTACCACATTCCTGCTCCACGTCTCTGATATTATTCCACTGTCTTTTTTTTGTGTGGATTTGATATCTTATGCATCATAGATGAAGGAACGATACGACACCGAATTTGAGTTTAGCAACTAAAAAACCTAGAACTCATTTTCAAAGCCGATTTATCGCACATAAAAAAAGATAATAAAAGCGGGTAGTTTTGAGGGGATGATTTACCCGTTCACCCATTCGAATCGAAAAAAAAACTTCTTTCGTTCGTTCATCTATGATGCAAAAGCTATCATTTCTATAAAAAAAACAAGTTGCCACCTCGTCGTGGTAACCTAGTCGGTTTGTGACGGCTTTTTGGGACTTGATTGCAATACTGGAGGGTGTGGTGTCACATCGCACTAAATTAAATATCATCGTTACTCTACCAATACTTCCCGATACGTTCAGGAAGCCAAAAAGCTTTTGATGGCGTTTTGGGGGTTGATCGCAGTATCAAGAGCACATAGGTTGCCGTTTCCTCAACTTCCACGCAGGATCTCCATAGCGTATAATATTGGTTGCCAGCATTAGGTATAATTTTAATTACCCTACAGAGTATAAAAGTGTAACAATTTATTAGCACACTAAGATTATTAATTTGTAATACAGGGGGCCCACGGCAACAGTTGGTATACCGTGGTCTCACCAGTGGGACATAATGATGGGACCACGGGTAGAATAGTACCGTAAAACGTCGCAACTTTACCACAAGTCTTTAACATTGCCTAAAATAGTAATATGCTGATAACTCGCAAAATATTTATGTTGCATCACTGAAACCAATGGTATATTTTGTAAAGATATTCAGACAACACAAAAAATGGTCGCCATAGTACTAATGTCACCTACCTTCACGTCAGTGCCGTTTTGAACGTCAAGAAGGAGACGGGAATTTATACTGATGCTCAAAACTTTTTCGGTAAGTCGAAATAGAATATTGTTTAAGTTTTGGTAATATAGTTATCTTATCGATTTAGTCTTCTTTAATATAATGCAATTGCTAGATTCGTTTTGTCGTCAAGCGTTCTAAAATAAATTAGACTTAGGCAAAGATGGGATAAGTTTGATAAATAAGTAACCTCAACTTTATCTACGGTAGGGTTGTTACAGTTATATTTTTGAAATTATATAATTTTATTTTTTTTATCATTTAATTTGCCTTATAATGTAATTTTGTTTAATTGGATATTTTTTTAACAACGAAACGAATACCTAATACATTAGGTAAAGTATTAGGTAAAGTTACTACGTATTACTTTAAAAATTACTTTAATTAAGCAGTTGATATATATTATTTTATTTTTAGGTCCACAATGGAAAAACATAGAAGAAAGCCAGGTGCCAGGCGCTACAAAGATTATGAAGATAGCTTACTAAATTTAGCAGTAGATTTGGTAAAAAACAAAAATTTAAATTCATATGAAGCAGAAAAACAGTTTGGGATACCAAGAAAAACAATTTTAAATAAAGTAAAGCTGAAACATATGCGTAAAGTTGGATGTCCTAATAAATTGTCTGAAGAGGAGGAGTCAAGAATTGTTGAAGCGTTGATTCTTTGCGCCAATTATGGCAGTCCTTTAACACGTTCAGAATTGAGAATAATCGTTTATGACTACCTTAAAAAAAATGAAAAATCCGCACTTTTTAATAATAAGATGCCAGGCGAAAAATGGATTAGGAATTTTTTAAATAGGCACAAAAATAAATTAACGACGAGATCGACTCAAAATATTAAGCTTGTACGGGCTACAAAAACTTATAGTGAATATAACGAATATTTTGATAACCTAAAAGTAAGTTTAACTAATGCAAAACCAGAGCAGATTCTGAACTACGATGAAACTAATTTATCTGATGATCCCGGTAGCCTGAGATGCATTTTTAAAAGAGGTGTTAAGTATCCTAATAAAATTCTCAACAGTACTAAAACTGCAATATCTCTCATGTTCGCGGCCACTGCGTCCGGAAAATTATTTCCTCCATACGTAGTTTATAAGGCAGAAAATCTGTGGAGTAACTGGTGTGAAAAAGGGCCGCCCGGTACAAGATTTAATAAATCGAAATCCGGTTGGTTTGATAATCAAACCTTTGAAGATTGGTTCAATACTATTATAATACCCTGGGCACAAACCTCACCGGAACCCAAAGTAATGATAGGGGACAATTTGTCCTCGCATTTAAACATAAGCATTATTGAGAAATGTCGTGATAACAATATTCGCTTTGTTTTTCTACCACCCAATTCAACTCACGATACCCAACCACTTGATGTCTCATTTTTTAGACCCTTAAAAAGAACGTGGCGCAATATTCTACTCGACTGGAAAGTACGACACCCGTCCAGTAATTCTTTAAACAAAAGTATTTTTCCAGAATTACTAAAATCATTAATTGATGCAATAAAAATTAATCAAATATTTAGAAACAATCAAGAATGGATTCAAGGCCACTGGGATACACCCTTTAAACCCTGAAGAAGTTTTAAGAAAACTACCTGATTACAACGTGGAGAATAGGAAACCAGAGGTTACCTTTAATAATGCTGTTCTCAGTTATTTAAAAGAATCAAGATCTCCCAATAATAACATAAACAGGAAAAGAAATAAAAAAGTCCATATAAAACCAGGGGAATCTGTGTCAACCGAAGACTTTACAACAATACCGAATACAGAAAGATTAGAAGCTAGTTCTTCTTATCAAAATATAAACATTCCTCCAGGTGTGGTTGTGAATTGCGAAGCACCACAGAACTTATACATTTCTAATAACCGCACTTTATTTACAAAGGCATGTGAAAATGACCCTCCAACCTCTTGTGTTCCTGTTGAACCCACAAAAATATTATCAAATATTTCACTCAGACAACTAGACAAAAGCCAAGGGTCAGATTCAGACAGTATAACTTCATCGTTTTCTTTGCATGATTCTTCAGAAGATGGCCCATTTGTAGACTCACAGAGTGATAGGTACTGAAAGTTTTTATGAAGATAATTTAAATTTCACTGAAGAAGATTCCACTGATGACGTTACTGTAGGAAAATATGTACTAGTTAAATTCCTTGCAAGGAAAGTCAATATATACTACATTGGTTTGATTATAAGTCATAATGAAAGCAATGGTACATATTTAACGAAATATCTGAGAAGGAACACCAAGGGAACATTTTCTTGGCCATTAGTGGAAGACATATCCGAGATCACACGTCTAGACATTGAAAAGGTTTTACAAAACCCTAAAGTCGGGCGACGAGGCCAATTAATTTTCAATATAGAGTCTATAATTCCCCTGATAAATATTAAGTAAAATTAGTTAAATTAAATTTTTGCTTACAGCATTTGCCTATTTATTTGATCATTAAACATTTAAATAAAACCTTTTTCGAACCATTTAGGACAAATTAAGTGGTATCTTTAAAGCCGAGAGCGAAATGCTCCGTTTCACCCAAAAATATGGATTGGATGTTTTCTTCATAACTATGTCCATTTCTAAAGAAATGTTACATATTATAAGTAATAATGTTAATGTTAATAATATTGTTAATGTTAAGTAATAATAATGTATAAGAAATTATTACACTGTGAAAAAAAAAAGTCGTTCATTTCTAAATTTGTGACAACCCTATACAAGACTTTGTCAATGTATGAAAATGACCAAAATTTACATCCCAACATTGCCTGGCTTTAATTTAGGCTACTTATGTACATTTTTTCGATTTTTAAATAAACACTAACATGATATAAGAATATAGTTCAATATAGAGTGGAGAGTTTGTGGATTTGTGTCTTGTAATACTTTTTAACAACGTAGGCAAAGTTGCGATTTTTCAGCCCAACTTTGCCTGATATTAAATGTCGTTACAGATCTACTCCTTTAGTAATATAATGTAATATCACCATGATATCCCAAAGACAAGATTTTGAACTTTATTTAGTACATAGAAAAGTTGAAAATAGCTTTTAAATTTCGAAGATATCTTTAAAAAAGCGTAAAACTTAGGCAATGTTGCGGCAGTTTACGGTATATAATAGTACAAAATACAACCTAAAGTTAATAAATAAACTCAATTTACTACTAAATATTATGGCACTTACAATGACGCTCAGTGGGCATATTAATCATAGCCAAAGATCAATATAACATTGCACAACTTTGAGATTCCTGTGGTACCTCTGAAATTAATGAGATATTTATTAAAATTTACGCTCTGCAAGCATAATAAATAATACGTTCACAGAGTAATAAATACATACTTAATTAGAGTTTATTCCATCGCTTCCATTTCATTTAGTGAACATGAAATATAAAGTTGACCATTTAGGCGCAATTTTATTACAAAGTTATTGGCATATTGAGTTACAGTGCCCTCTCCAATATACGAAATATGTACCTTACTTCCGAATATTGCTGAAGGTCGAAATGCCGGGATCCCTACATTTTACTCACGGTTCAGGAATTCCTATCGTTTCGTCCCAATAATTTTATGAATAAACCAACTTTTTTCCCTGTTTACCAATTTATTGGGACACCAAGATGTGTTTGATGTCTTCCACGAATGGCCGATCATACATTGACCCATTTTGTTTGAATAATTCGAAGATTTTTATTGCTAGAGCCAAACAGGCCAAAAAGGTAGGTAATGGTAAATGGCGATTATCACTACCATATATTAAAATTCCGAGATATAAATGTGAGATGTCTTACCGTCAAATGGAGCGACGACTTTTTTAAATTAGAGGTGGTAAACGGATGGACTACATAATGGTATATGAACAGAATTACAGCTGCCCATGGATATCTGCAACACTAGGGGTATTACGAGAGCGCAGCCGATAGGAGCCTTATCGCAGCTCTCTTATAGAACTCCATGTCGTAGCTCATTGGAAACACATTAGTTGGTAGTTCATTACACTATTTTCAGATTCATGACATAAAGATACATGCAATACTTTCTTCAATATATATGCTGCTCTGCTCCTTATTTGCTGCGAATCTGCTCCTTGTTAAGGAAGTACGAATGCGGTGCCTTTCGATGGCGAGAAGTTGTTACCAGATTGAGTCGACCCACAAAATTTGGCGTTAGGGATTTGATGAAAAACGTGGAAAATTATCTGTGACAATGAGGCGGAGATCATCGAGCAATGAAGAAACACAGTCGGTGGCGATGGCTAAGTCAAGATTTTCGAAAGAGCAATTATACTGCTAGAGAATGCCATACGGCATTAAGTCCGTCTTTTGTACATTTTGTCTGCGCAATAAAGTTTAAATAAATACGTGTATTACATGTAGTGTAATACAGAGGTAGAATTGTAATTCTATGGTATATGCTAGTCTATTTCAAATGGATTTTAACATACGTACCTTCTCCATGAATTCTAATAATCCCCACTTGTCTTTTGCCATATTTTACGTAGCTCTTCTATAATTACCCAATTAGTAGTTACTTCTCTGTTTTTTAAAATGAATACTAGTAATTTTTCATAATCAAGGGATAACAAATGTAACAGTGCACGTGTCTCTGGGGTTGGGGTTTGCGAAGCTGAAAGTATCTTCAGGTAAAGAATGGACTAAACAGGTTTACAAACCACTTGCCAAAAACTACTAACATTTTAGTCCAAAAAGTAGGAAATGTGCTGCATTTTCTACTTTATAGTATTTCCCCAATGTACGTGCACGTGCATGTTTCTGTAGTGAGTGAGATATGCCAGAGCCCATTCTCATCCCACCCTATCCCTCCACATTTTCCCTATCCATTCCTTAATCTGCAAAGGTAGGCAGCGCATCTGGGGGCCTGCCAACGTTTGTCATTATGGACTGATGTTGGCATGTATCGCGGATGTCTATGGGAGTATCCACTTACCATCAGGTGGGTTGTATGCTCGTCTGTCGCCTTTTTCTATAAAAATAATAATTGTATTCTATGCTCCAAACTGGAAAAATAAAATTGTACTATAAGTTTGATTTTGCAGTTGGCGTAACATAGCCAGCCGCCTATTGAATGAAAGAACTCTACAAGTGATTTGTAATCATTTTGTGCGGTTGGCTGACTTGGTTAGTTGTTCTGCTTTTATAGATGTTAACTTTATAGTTTGGTTTATATAAAGTATATCCATAATTGGCCATAAACTTATACATATCTCTGTATAATTCTTATCCTAAGCGCTGTGGATTTTGTATATCAAATAATTACATATTTTACGCAGTTAGTGATGACCGCCATTTACCTTGAGATGTTTTAGCTGCGAACTGTATGCCAAGATTTCCAATAAGTGCTAAATAATAAATAGTGCAAATGTTCCGCTATTAGGGGCCGCCTACAGCCTCAGGCTCGTCAGCGTAGGTGAAACGAAGGCTAAAGTAACCTAAATTATGTTAGGGTAGAATCCTAGGAACATATTACTGGGAATTTCATTAATTTAGGTTCGGGAGTTTCAGAGATAATTTCGGGAAAACGTTTATTCCATATTAGCAATAAAATAAACCGCATTAATTTGTGCATTCGATTATAAGTTAAAGAGTCTTTGGGTGTTGTTCGGATTTAGTTTTCAGTTTAGTGATTGATTTGGAAAGTTTAATTAGTTTGGTCCCAGCTGAAAAAGGTTGCGTGCGAACGTATTAACCCGTGTTAGCGGCGAAAGTTTGCTTTCCAATCCAAACTTGCTATGGGACTTGAATCAAAGTTACAAACAACTGATAAATAATAATAAAAGGTCGTACAAAAATAGTGCAGCATATTTGAGTATATCATTCAGTGAGTTAAAGTGATAATATCTCTAAAAGAAACCCAGCCTAAACTTGGATGAATAAATCCCGTGATTAAAATTATTCTATATATATTAGTTCAAAGTATACAGCATTACAAATCCACGCGTGCGTACAGTAAGTATTTAGCGGTACGATGTAAAGACCTGTGTTTGGACGATTGTTACTCACTGCACTAAAAACATTTGCCAAACACGTGGCTACGTACCATTCTGCGTTAATGCTGCTTTGGTTTCGTAAAGGTACAGATATCAGGTAGCCAGTTAAATTGAAAAAACTTGCGATTAAAATTTTTCCAGCGCTCCTTGTTCTTGTGCTTTGGTAGGCGTTCGCTCACTTTGAAACAGCTAAATAGTTGATTGACGCTTAGTTTCTGGATCATACTCGAAGATCCAAGATTCGTCACCTGTGACAATGTCGTAAACGCGCCGAATAGACCCTGCTTCAAATTTTGCTATCATATCACGGCACCATTCGACACGGATTTGTTTTAGAGCCTCGGTTAGGTTGTGCCAGCGCGATAATATCCTCCTGACACAGGATCAACATATTGCCGTGCCAAAATTGAATAATTCTACAGCAGGCGCAGGCTGTTTGGAATGCGATCATAGATTGGAATCTCGAAGATAAAGTGCAAATTATATCTGTTGTGACACTACGGATTTGAATTCAGGTCGTATCAATAGTGCCTGTGTGCTCCTAGAACACAAACTTGACAGGGTATTGCTTATTTTTGCTTATTGCGTTAAAGGGCGACAGCTTCTTTCTTCGTCAGCAAAATTTAGTTGATCGCGCTTAAATTCATTGTACCAATGATATACAGTTGCTTTAGAAAGACACTTGTTTCTAAAGGCCATTTGAAGTCTATTAAAATAATCTTCCGGTTTTAAACGACATTTAAAATCACAGCACGGCAATGTTCCCATTGAATATCCATTTTTTAATGAGACACGTTATTGTAATTTGGAATGTGCTGTTTTTAAGTAAAAGATGTTTCTCGTTCATATATATGGCAATAGTGCAGTCAGAACATTCTGCCAATGTCAAGTTTCCTGTGTAATAAACAATTTCAGTCCAAAACGTATCCTATCAATATCCAGTCCGTCGAAATAAGTCACGGGTCGCTGAGTAAAACGATAGTTTGTTTACTGAGGACAGAAGCACACGAAAAATGCAGTCCCATGCAATTATTTGATTATCACAAATACCATGAACGAAAAACACTTTGAAGTATTGAACTATCATTATTAACAGCCAATAGGTACATAATTTTAAAAATAATCAAGCAAGAACTCATATTCACTTCTCGGGTTCCCGCCAAAAACGCTCTAAGTTAGAGATAGTCACAGTTTTATTTGACACCAAAACCGGCCAGTGTTCCCTAAATAAAAACTCTTTGTCGCAAAACATTATGAGTAGCCTGGTATGTATATACAAATGTGTTTAGGTGTAGGTATTTCTATTTTGGCATAAAAACGAACTCGATTTACTTCGTATCGGGCAGCGGTTGAAATTTCTAGTTGAGCATTAAGGAGTTTTCTTCGAAGGTGTGTTCCCTAAAGTTAGTCGATTAATTATCTCAAAACAGGTAATCCGAAACCTAACTATGATAAATTGTACTTTCTACCAAAATTTACCCAATTAAGTGCCGACTAGGATAAAGTTACACAACATCAATGGCTAAACTCGTCATTAATTGTAATTAAAGGTAATAAAGTATACTTAATAAAAGTAATTTTCGTAAATTAACTTTAGTTAAATGAAAATTAGGCTTTGCTAATAAAATTTCTCTCTATTGCATTAAGTGTTTAATAAATAACGGTCTTTAAATACTTAATTAGGATTAAAACTTTATATGTACTTGAATCTCTAAGAATATGAATGCTCTCATTCAAAGAATAACAATCACCAAAAATAAGATTTTACGCAGCGAGTAAACATAAGTCTCCGCAGCACAATTTTACCATTCGCATGCGAATTATTTTTAGGGATATACCCGTATTTAAAACTATAGTTTTAAATACGTTTAAATAAGTTTTAAATACGTTTAAATAAGTTTTAAATACGTTTTAAAAGAAATAAGCCAATTAAGTTATAGCTTAATTGGCCTTATTTCTTTTTACCATTTAATGAAATATTCCTTTGGAAATGAATAACTGTAGATTTAAAACAAGGAGCAGTCTGACACCTTTATTTTAAAATTCCCGACTATCCTCATGCATACGCCGCGGAACTTTTTTTTTATGAATTACTTTATCTAAATTAGATTTCGGAGAATGTTGCCATTTAAACAGAATATTGCAACAAAGAAATTCTAAGTTAGAAAATCTTAACTTAACTTAATAACGTCATACTTTATCAATTGGTCAGATATAGGTATAAGAAATGAAAGTATAAAAAATGTAAATCAGATATAAGTATAAAGTATTCAGATATAAACAAAGACCTGGCGGCTGTTTCCAATCGTATTATCTACAGAAGTGACTAATCGACTGCGTGTCTAGAATTCATGCTACCACTGAGAGATTCCATATCTTTTGATAATGAATGATTTATAATCAGTGATATCCTAATATATGTTCTCCGCCTATATTTCTTGCATTATGTTACATATATCTACCAACGTAAACCTTACTTTTACATCCCTTAATCACAATCTCTCGTCTGCTCGCCTCTCATATTTTCTTCCCGCCGACGTAAACCAAAACTCAATGGTGTACCGTTTGTAAAATTCCTATTTAAAGTTAAATAATTTATTAATCAATAAAAATTTAACCTAATGTTAATAATAATAATAATTCACTCCAAATATTTTAATATCTATTAGTAGAAAATATCACAAACGTTGTTATAGGTACGTAATGTATTTGCATAATGATAAATCCCTCGAGCCCGTGCCGCTCTTAGCGTGTTTGAGATTTGTTTGATTACTTGCTTCACAATAACTAGCTCTTGACTGCCGCTTCGCCCGCGTGCTCAATAGCCCACGGTAGCCTAGGTTTTGTACTTATGTATGACATCGAAGTCAAACATATTTCAATCGAATAAATTTTTGTAGAAATTGATGGCGCGGCGTTGCATAAGGTTGCATAATTCCTGAGAGAGGCAACAGTTTTCCGCGTAACAGCCGCATTAGCAATTTTTGCAACGAATTTCTGTGTGTAATAAAGTTAAGCTTGCCATTCGTCTTTTTTCCCCGGACACTGTCCTCTTTTGAAGGGCGTCCGGGGACGTCCGGGTGTATTTTTCAATTATGTCCGGGGTTTTTAAGAAGTTGAAAAGATTGCAGATTGTCAACAAGATTGGTTTATGTTTTTATGTTCAGTGCGTCCCGGGTTACGAACGCAATGTTTGGGGTTTTTTGGTCACAAATGCTAGTTTCATTAAATTTCTGATGGCAACCCTAAACAAAGTACAATAAAGGTACATTTTCTTTGCGATCACTAGATCGTAAGGATTTTCTGTAGCCGAGCTGCAGCGTAGACAGTGAAATTCTTTTATACATCCAAATACTCCAAATACATTCCTATATCTCTAAATCCGGGCAGCGCATCCGGGGGCGTGGCAACATTTGTCATTTGGGACTAAGGTTGGCATGTATCACGGATGTCTATCACGGCGTATCACGGCGACAGTATCCACTTACCATCGGGTGGACTGAATGCTCGTTCATACATAAAAAAAAGTACTCGTATATTTAAAGTCCATGTTTTCATAACACTTGATTTTGTCAGGAACTGTAGCCCCGGCCCAGGACGCAACTATTCGGTAAACGTAACTCATAACCAGCCCTTTAATCGTCCACTGCTGATTATGGGCCTTGTCTGGTACATGAGGCCATTCAGGCCTTAGTACGCTACGCCGGCCGAGCGAGTTGGCGAGTGTCTCTCTTAGAGATGGTGTAGATTCTCAGGGCTTGTGTTTTGTGTTTTGGATTTGTTATAGTTACGTTTCGGAGATGTGGGGGTGCTATTCTAGAGCCGGCCGATACCATAAGTTTTTTTTTCGGAATGACGTAATTCTTGTGGCCCGAAAAGCCTTTCAAGAATCACCCTACATGTATGGTTTAGGGCGAGCGCAGAAGGTGCTCAGCCAAGAGCAAAAAGTGTTTGCAGCAACGAGCCTAATGGCTCCCCCGCCAGTAGACCAGCAGAAGGAACGGACCTCGGCTCAGGGCGTTGCTTTAGGAGGGTACAGCGGGATCGCCAGTCGGTGAGAATTCGATACAATATGGCCACTGTCTATCCGGCATAATATCTACTAATCTGTAAACTTTTATACAAATATATACAAAAAAACTTTCTTTAACAAATATACAGCTATGGCCGCGATACCAACACCACTCAGCCCAACAATGACTATGTAGAAAGTGTAAAATGATGTTGAAATTAATGCTCCTATAACACCTTCTATTATGCGCATAGTCAACTTCACTGCTGCAAGTATCATACGTATCGGATTCATGACATTAGCGACTGTTCAGTGTTCAATCATCTTCTAAAACATTTTAAGGAAGATATTTAAATATTGTTAACTGCAGTTTTTATCGTACACGCGGCAAAATAGCTAAGTTTGCATTTAATAATCTTTGTTCACGGTCTAGACCAGGGGTGGCCAACAAGTCGATCACGATCGACCGGTCGATCGCGAAAGGAAATTAAATTTTTTGACCGGTATCAAAATTTTCGTTAATATTATCAATATTATCGAATTATACTCCTGATTTTGTTAATTTGACAGAAGAAATGAAACACAAATGCACAACACAAACTTCTCATTATTTTTTGTTACCTACCTATCATTATTGTTTTCATCATGTCACTAAAGCACAATTAAGACGATCGCTAGAAGTCAGATTTTTATTAAGTAGAACACTGTTCTAAACAAGTTGGTCACCCCTGGTCTAGACGATCAACCACCTGAGTTACGGAAGCTACGAGTATAAGAGCCGTCAGTAAAATTTTGTTACACATTCGGTGAATCGGTTAACGACATTATAACGGCTAACGGTTATCGATGTGTGCGTTTATTGTCGTACGTCGTGAGCAGGGCCACTTTCCCGCAAACTTATCTATTTTGCCTTATGTACTTACATTCTAAATTAAGATAATCATCAGTAGGCTTATTTAGAGAACTTGGAATTGGAATAAAGTTAGCGGTACCTACATTTTTCCAATCTTCAGGTATGGTGAATGTAATGAGGTAACCGTAAGGCAATCTATTCAATGATTTTGTAATGTTTATCTCTGTTATACCGACTAGTTATACAATGTTATCTAGTTATTTGTTTATCTAGTTCATACAGACTTGGAAGGAATAGAATCGCAGAGTCATTTTTCGAAGTTTGCATGGCCAGTGGCCATGGCCTACATCTCGTACAATACAATGGCCAGTAGAAGTTCAAAGGAAGTTACGGGGCAAGACGATTTATAATGTGTTGTAGACCTTTGTTTGGTATATCTGTGGCCAATGTTGTTTATTATTAATGATGATTATAAAGAGGCAACATAGTTGATAATCTCATGCTGTAACGCAAAATCTCGAGTGCTACGAACTCCTAGGCTACATTCTACGAATGTAGTTTGTAGACACAAGCTAGCGATCTGATTTAATGTTTATAAATGAATTATTTTTGGTATATTTGGCTTAACGGAATCGGGAACTGTTTCGGAATCTATTCCGACAGTAGCTATAAATACAGAATCCTCTCCAATAACAGCTGATAGCTCTAGAAGAATTCGAAAACCTATTGTAAGATATGGTTTTGAAAAATAATTTCACCTTACGATCATCATGTTTTTTGTTTTTTTTTTGCTTGTGTTAGAAGAAAGGTTTATTTTTCTTTATATTATTTTTTTTGTTTGTTTTTTGTTTATAAATAATTAGAGGTATAAGTTATCAATATTAATGTTTTATTAGAGGGGGGAGAATGGTATAGATGCGGGTACAAATATTTAATCTGTATACCTTCGGATAATAAATGCAGTCTCGTAATGTGAGTTTCATTGTCCACAACCTTGTACCATTTAATTAGATATACACTCATTTTATATAAAATGTATAACTTGCATGTAATTTTGTAAATGAAACATACCCAATTATTGTATTTATGTAAAAAATCATTATCCTGAGCAAAAAGTAATATATTAATAATATTGTTGTAAGTCAAGTTTGACATATATACCATTTGAGAAGCAAAATCAAGCTTGTATAAAAAATAGTTAACTTATTTGTGATCCTTCTTACTCGGTGACAGGAACATATATATTTGTTTGTAGTTTCCATCTAGAAATCTAATATTTCAGGTATTAATATTCAATCACAGGCGAAGAATTACATATTATATATTATGGGCGTGCCCACAGATCTAATATTTTAAATTTATTGGCAATATAATTTTATTGTGGCGCAAGGTGAAAGCGATATCATACCTTAGTAGTGTTATCTAGCGGCCGTTCTGACCTAAAAACACAAATTTTTGTTCAATAAATAAAGATATAATACAACCGTAATTAAGAACAGGTACCTAGCAAAAGTTATTGTTGGTACTTGTTGATTTCTTATTCACATTTTCCCTCAAAAACATTCTATGAGTTTTGTAATTGTTAAAAAATTATAAGAAATTGATTGTGTTCGCTCAAATTGGGATTTATTCTCTATTTCATCGTAAGTAATTGCGATTATAATGACGATTCACTAACATACGAGTATATAGCGGTATATATACATATATATGAGCATATCACATAGCGGGTTGGCGAGTCCACTTTTTTAGAGGTAGTGTAGTTTTACAGCGCTTGTGGTAGCGACTTTGTTATCACTTAGTCGCCTTTTACGGGTTGGTCCGATTGGTTGGGTTGCTTTTACTTACTCATGGGGTGGGTGGTGTTGTCCAAAACCAGGCCGACACAACAAAACTAACAAATGGAACAAAACTAAATTGTACCGTTCTTTGCAAGTCAATTCAGGACAATATTTCTCGTCTTCATTACTTTAAGGAACAATATCCGAGGCGGGGCTTGAACACTAAAGTTTTAAGTACGTAATTTGTCATTCGGCAGCAGAATTAAAATCTTCAACAATTTTAGTATGGTAATTACAGAAATGCTCGCTCTCAATCTGAATATTAACAATTTAATGTGTTTCAGTGAATAATCGTTGCCTCTCCCATTTTCTCTGTTAATTTATGATAAGACATCTACATTTTAATAATTTAATACACTCCATTTCGTAAGCTTTCGACGACTTACGAGGTGATTAATTATCTCCTTCAACGTGGATTCAACTTTAAGTTCAACTTAAAATATATTTTTACATCAAAATATATGTATATGGTACATATACTAGCGGTGCCAGCGACTTCCTTCGCGTGAACTTTTGTGTGATTCCCGCGGGAACTCTATTGAGGATGTGGATAAAAAGTATTAGCTCTAAATAGACAAACAAGACAAGACAAGCCCTGCCCTGGCTTCAGTAGATTATAGATCATATTACGTAATGTTACATTTTAGCAATAAAAATAAAAAGTTAGAACTGTGCCAAGTTTAATTAAAAATCCGTTCAGTGGTTTTTGCGTGATGCGGGTACAGTCAGACAGACGGGAAAATAATCCAATAAAATGTTGTTTTGGGCTCTATATCATTTGTACTTTATATTGCAATAACTGTTTTTTTTAAATATTGATATTGATAAGACTATGATAAATATTAATAGCCACTTAATAAATCTTGCGTACTAGATCAGTGACTTGTAGAAGTTGTAGCAGATGTTAGGCACCACAACCAAAAGACGATAGCTACCTGCTACTTTCTGCTCTACACGGTTTTATGCCAATTGGTTTATGAAAATTAATAAAATTTGTGAATAAAATATTTGACAGGGTATAAATTTTAAGCGAGCTTCTTCCAGTTATTTACAAATATTTCTTATTTGTTCTTCATCCCCATGTGATCTTTCTAATAATAGCCGATATAATAACGTAATTTTGTAATAATGTAATTTATCGAATAACAAACATTTTCCTATTTTTTTTTTCATAGACGAAAGCGGTAGATGAGTATACAGTCCACCTGATGCTAAGTGGATACTGTCGCCCATAGACATCCGCGATATATGCTAACATTAATCCAAAATGACAAACGTTGGCATGCCCCCGGATGCGTTGCCTACCTTTGGAGATAGAGGAATGGATTTGGAGAAATGGTTGGGAAAATGGGGAGGGAAAGGTTGGGAATGGGCTCTGGCACATCTCACTCACTACCGAAACATGTACGTACATTAGGGAAATAAAATAAAGTCGGAAATGCAGTACATTTCAAGGTAGTCTTCTGTGAGAGAGGGTAACGTGGCCAGTCGAGCGCGCCCAGTGACTGTTGGATGGCAGCGTGAACTCTCCCCCTAAATAAAGTACCTATAATCAAATTAATTATACGGGTCAGATCAGTTGAAATCGTGAGATAAAAGAATTTCACTGTCTACGCTGCAGCTCGGCTATAGAAAATCCTTACGATCTAGTGATCGCAAAGAAAATGTACTTTTATTGTAGTTTATTTAAGGTTGCCATCAGAAATTTAATATAGGAATGGATTTGGAGAAAGGGTTGGAAAAATGGGGAGGGATAGGATGGGAATGGGCTCTGGCACATCTAACTCACTTGTTGTCGTATTGTTTTCTATTCACTGCTATGAACGTGGTTGATCGTTAAAAATCTTTTCTGCTCATGTTGGCATTTTTATTTCACGATA
Source organism: Sesia apiformis (assembly GCA_914767545.1). Lineage (NCBI taxonomy): Eukaryota > Metazoa > Arthropoda > Insecta > Lepidoptera > Sesiidae > Sesia > Sesia apiformis. The sequence goes on from OU611962.1 coordinate 6,239,625, forward strand.
AAATAAAGAAGACACCATGGAAAATGTGGTAAATGCTAAATGGTAACAAAAGCGAGAAATAATAAAAGGGTACGGAAGGTGTGGCGTGGCAAATTGCAGTTAAGTACCTACCTTAATATAATATCGCGATTTTGATGAACCTTTTAAAATTAAGATAACATTTACATTGCAGGGAATAACAAATACAGCGCTGTATGAAGGTGTTGAATGCCTAGGCGCTGCAATCGTAGGCTCTTTCGGCTTTATTTTCTATTTACAAAGCAATTTTTTAATAGGATTTTGAAGAAAAGTAACTGTTACTTAGATAATGCACTTACATAATATACTTACGAGTAAATAACAATGCAATATAAATACAAATAAATACCTACATTATACATACGAGTATTAACATAATCATTCACACTTACGTCAATGGGAGAATAATGTGACCACGAGTAACAGATGTTATACCGTAATCACACCGAAGTCATCGCGGTCACACCGAAGTCATCGGGGTCACACCGAAGTCATTGGTGTGACAAAATGGTGTGATTATGAGTACGAAGCGAAGACTACCTGTGTGTACAGTAAAGCACTTTGAGAAAAATTGACAAGACTTGAAAAATGACTATGTGTGAAATCTGTGAATTTCTTAGAAAAGTGCAAGTTCAAGTGAAATTACTGTTCAATTCGCTCCCATTATGCACTATGCACGCCACTCATGCATGTTTGATATTGCATTCTAGGTAGAATCGTGGCTTGTTAAAATTCCAGGAATAGAAAGGAATGACGAAGCGAACAAGATTCGCCGAGAGATCTTTTTTGAAAATTCTATTTCCACAAGCTGTTAGAAAACTATATAATGCTTTAAAAATTGCCAGATAATACATATTAAAATCACGACTCAATTAAGTCATCAAATATTTGCGAATACTTGAACGTTTCATTCCAAATACACTCGAATTTTACAAGCGATAATGTCGATCCGAGCACAAGTTCTATAATTCTCAATGGTAATTTGCATAATGGAATGAATGGTAACGTTCTTTTTTACTGTATTGGCTTCGGCCCAGGAATTAGAGCCCTTGTTCATTGTCGATTAAGCCTCGCGGTTCTGTCTGGATTCAACGCGACATGGCTTTGGCAATATTTACTAAATCGAATACTTAGATGGTGTTTTGTAATTATAACTGTGGCACACAAAACAATTCACGAAAAATATTACTGTGCGGTGTAAAGTATAGTTTTATACTTGTGTTAATGCTACAGAACGCTACTAGAAACAGCATACATATACGTATCAACTTTACAATGAATTCCTTTCAATTCTCTGTTTACCCAAATGTTGACTGATAGAGAGTGCTAAAAGGCATTAAGTCCGCCTATTGTACATTTCGTCTGGGCAAATAAGATTAACTAAATAAATAAATATGTATGTTCACATATGTATGTAAACATGTATATATCCAGAGTCGTGTTACTGGACTAATATCGATCCATATAGGCCTACAACGTCCAACTGCAGGGTACCGGCCTCCTCTAGTAAATCAGTAGGAGGTTTCGGGCTGTAATCCACCACCCAGGCCCAATGCCCAATGATAAACATGCTCTAGATATTTCTTTTAATTTTTGAGTTGGTGATTTTTCCTTATAGTGTTTTTTTACAGCCGAACTAGTGTAGATATTTCAAATTCGTCTTAAGTAGAAATTCAGTAGTACGAACCGAGGAATTGGCACACTCGACCTCACGATTGAGAGATGAGAATATTACCAAGGTTATCACCAACATAGACAATAAAAATCACCACAGTTGTGATATTTTACACAATAATACCCGCGGCAAAATCACGCATCTAAACTGCCAATGTGTAAGCACTCTAAATTGGATGTAGATGTTGGAACTTGGTGGAATTTCTTTTATCACGAGAAGCGGGTCACTTTGAAAACCGATATTCGTAAATGAGCCTTGTCTGTAATACTTTTTTTATATTAGGGGTTAAAGTATGAAATTGCCGATTTGTACTGAAAAATTAAAACTCGTTTTTTTCTGAAATGTAACATATTTATTTAATCAAAATATTTACCCTCATTATCTATACATTGTTGCCATCTAATCAGAAGTTCATTTATGCCTTTGCGATAGAACTCTGGGGATGTAGATTCGACAAACTGTGTGAAAGCATTTTGTACTGCCTCTTGGGAAGAAAATTTTTTACCACGTAGAAAATTGTCCAAATCACAAAAAAAATGGTAGTCCGTTGGAGCAAGGTCTGGTGAGTACGGAGGATGACGTATGGTTTCTAACTGCAGCTCCTGTAGAGTTACAACGGTTTCTCGTGCAGTGTGAGGTCTTGCGTTATCATGGACCAATAATGGTGAAAATCGATTCACGAGTCGGGGCTATTTCACTGCTAGTTTCGCCACCATTGTTCGAAGTTCGACACAATAAACATCTGCTGTTATTGCTTGACCAGACCTGAGAAAGCTATAGTGAATAACACCATGAATAGACCACCAAACAGTTACCATTACCTTTTTATTGGTAAGCTTTGCCTTAGGGCACTGTTGCGGCGTTTAACCTGGGGTCAGCCATTGCATTTTTCGATTCAACAAGGCAACGCAAGTTTCAACACGCGTTTATTTCTGCAGATCAGTCAAATCATGAGGCACTCATTTTTCATATTTTTTTATGTTATTGATTTGATGCAAATGAGTCAATATTGTAGGTAAGGTAACGTTAAACCATGCCGCTAATTCCTGGGTAGTTTGACTCGGATCGGCTTCCACCATCTCCTTCAATTCAGCGTTATTCACCTGTGTGGGCGGTCTTCCACGTGGTTCGTTCTTCAAGTCGAAGTTTCCATTTCGAAAGCGTTTAAACCAAAAACACACGGTTCGTTCATTAGCAGTCTCCTCTCTAAACGCAGCATTGATATTGCGAGCCGTTTATGCCGCGTTAGTTCCGCGTCGGAACTCGTATTCAAAGATTACTCGGATTTTCGAAGTATCCATCTTTTCCGTCTAAGCTGAATAAAAAAAACAATTGAAAGTCGAAAATCGTATGTTGCACATTTTTTAAAACAAGAACCTCATAGGTATCATGTGAAAAAAGTTTCACTCGAAAATCTCACACCATGAAGGTTTTATGTCAATTCAAAGTATTTATTACTATAAAACGGCAATTTCATACTTTAACCCCCATTATTATCTATTTAATAATCAGGAGATCTTACAATACTTTCCTTTTTATACAGCAGTTACCGTTAACTGTTTGTCATTTTTATGTTCATTATAAGAAACCAGTTAGAAACCTAGCGTTCCCGACGCCTGCTACTATTTAATCTGAAATAATGAAACTCTTTTTGGGAAGTGTTTACGATGCGCACACTAGGCGCGCACCTGCCTCGCGTTATGCAAAGACGCTCGCGCCAATTTCAAACAGGAAGTATGTAAGATTTTAAACTATTGTTTTCGTTGTTGAACATATATTTCTACGAAAACAAGTTTTTTATTTTATATAAGTTATACGTGTTTTATTTATTGCTTAAGTTAACGGGTGCCCTGACTACCTTTAAAGTGTGTTATGGCCGTCCCACACGATCAGTTTGAACGAACAGTTTGAATTGACAGTTTTGACAAGTCGTGTATGGCCGCCATTATTGAAGTCTCACCGCGTCTCAATGGTTCATAAAAACTCGTTATGACAGGTTTTGACAGGTCGTGTGTGGTCGCCATTATTGAAGTCTCACCGCGCCTCAATGGTACATCAAAACTCGCGATTTTATGAACCGTTGACATAACGATAGAAGATAACAACCCGTTTAAATAACAATATTAAGTTATCCTGTCATGCCATGTATAATTTGTAGCATTTGTGAACATGATTATAATGACGTTAGAAACATATCAAAACAGTATAGAAAGCCTTAAAGGTCAAATAAGTGGGTCACAAATCTATTAGGCCAATTTACCTTTACTAGAACTCACTTTATTAATATTAACCACTCACCCGAATGATGCTCCATTAGGATAGGAACGAGTCGACTGGCAATATGCGTACGATGTAGGTTACCATACCATCAGCCTATCCCTCCAAGTACCCGCCATCACACACTTCTTCCACTTGTACATTATTTACTATTGTTATGAGTGAATACCCGTTGGCTGATTAGTTTGTGTAAACGTGAAAAATAATTAGACCTTTTCCTTCCACTGCTAAATATGATCTTTCTTATGATTATCGTGTTGTGGATGAGGGTTGCATGGCTTTAAAACGCCAAGCTAGTCAAGCGGGTTTGCGAGTGTACTCTTTTAGATATGGTGTAGTTCCTCAGCGCCTGTCGTAACAACTCCGTTACTTTTTACGGCACCCGCGAGACAGATGGGATGTAAGGGATGTAACTTATGAAATTGTTTTATTGATTAAAATATGCAATAGACGGGTATTCTGTTGGTAGTTTGAGTGACAAATGCTAAGAAAAGAAAATACGAAATACACTTCCAAATTTATAGTATTTAGTTTTTTTGCGTGTATATATTGCCTTTATTAATTACATTCTCCAGCACACGATCTTCGACTCTTATCATCCAGCTACTACCGACAAACTTCTAGTCTTTGAAGGTTTTGTAATGATTGCCATTAATGTTTGTGATTTTGAAATAAAAAATATTGGTAGTACAGTTAATATTAAATACCTTTGTACCTTGATGCCTTGATAAATATTGATACCTTTTGTAATTTAATATTGAAAGTGCAAATAACAAACAAGTTCCTGAGAAACGTGCAATGTTCCGCAATGCAAAGACTTATTGAATGTCATACGTGATCCAGCTTCATATAAACAGCTGTGTGCTTAAATACAACTACGAGTACATTGGCGCGAATACTACCCATGCTACTAAAAGTAGGTGTTGATCCCCCTCATATTGGTGATGAAGGCTTCTTGTGTGACGTAAGCGCTCCGGCTTTCTTTAGTGAATAGTAGGTGTTGCATGAACCCGTCGAAAAATATCGAATATCTGAGGAAACTGGCTTCGGACCCAGTATTTATAGCTCCTGTGGCACGTTCCTTCGACCTCTGAAACCTTGATGAATCCGTATGAATTTCTAACTTGTTACAATTTGATGTTAAAGTAATATAGTTATTGCTTTCTGTTTTTCTCATAACACCAGCTAGTGGAATTTGCATTATACCCGATTAAAGAACTCTTAGTGACTTCGTTTGCATTAAAAAGTGTTATGTTTAACCCATTCCTTTGGAAATCTTAGAATCCGTTTGAGATATTATCAAATTGGTAATTACAGTTATTTGAGATATTCCCTAAAGGAACTTATTTTACAAACATTTATGTTTGGATTCCTTACCCTTACGTGCTAGGACCGGGTAACATTAAACAGATTGGATTTAAGTAATTGACACCGCCTGTAACGTCCCGTTTGGATTATAGCGTATAACTTATTATAGCGTATTGGATTATAGATTATAGGTGGTGGACCACGCTGGGCTATAATTACAACATACAATTACACTGACCATTCCCGAACGAAAACACTGATAATCATAAATTTCATCAGAGCATCAGTTTCATTGGAGGGCCCAACAGAATATCAGCGCTTCTCTTCGATTGGGGAAGCAATATGCTGTAATGGGGACCTATTTGTTGCCGCAGCACGTACACATTTTTTTACTACATTATCATTTTATCGTTACTTTGTTAATGCTATGTGCTGGCTGAGGTGATAAATAAATTTATTTTCTTTCTTTCTTTATTTATATCTAGACAAACGACTGACAAACGTAGCCATCTATAGGTATATGTAAAATTGTTAGATGTTCCAGTGAAATTCCTTGATGATGTTGCGAACTGCTCCGCTCTGGTTAAGAACTTTTCCGATCTTTTGTTCGTGACGGACCCGGGGCAACTACTGGGAATACCGTCGTGTTAGTTAATAGTTTCTTACACGCCGCTTTGATTAAGATTGTTCCTATATTAGTTACCTACTTCCTAAAGTAAAGAAAGGAAACTTAGTAGCCATTAATATCTATAGATAGAATTTTTATTTCGTACACACAAGTGATAGCATATATAACAATTTTTTAAATTCTTATTTAATAAGCGCCAGCAAACAAAAATAATAATTAAACAAGGCGATAAAACTACGCGGTCCCATGTGTGTCGATCCGTCTCAGCACAAGGTGTATACCGTAAAAACGCCATACAGCGCTGAACGGATGTAACGGGTACGCCGATGGACACAATCCTTTAAGGCTGTAAGCTTATATCTTTTAGACAATTTTTTTTAAAGATTTTTTATCAATAACCAATAACGTTATATTCTAATAACGTTAGTAATAGAAAGACGCTGTTTAGAAAAGGCTTGTATTTAAAAGAGCAGCAAAACAATATTTAATAAGTAGCAAAAAACAATCAATAAACAGCCTATTTTTTAATACTAATGTAAATAATTTTAAATTACTAAGTCAGTCATCATCATCATCAAGTCGACGGAATCGCGGTGGACCGTTAGTCACACCAGGTTGTAACACTGGTGTGACTGCAGCGGCGAAATTTATAGTGTTATTTTTTATTGTCACCAGATAACTTAATCCACCTTCAAATTTATTTCTCTTTAAAAACACACTTAACTTACATTACGTGACAAAAGCCAGGAGTGTTTCCAAATATTTACATTCTTCTTTCTGAGATATATGGAAACTGATGCTTTCTGACAGTCACCAGATAAAGAACGAGTACATAGCATCATGTAAACGCAGTAGGTATGTACCTATCCCTCTAATGACACTTTAGAGCATTGTTCAGTTTCCACTTGAACTTTAATGATCTGAAAGGGCTGCTCGCCACCAGACTGCTTGCAGTGGAGGTCCAGTTTAAGATACTATAAATAGTGGACATATTTACATTGGCATCTAACTCAGCATTAGCTTAAGCAGGATTTCGAACGGCTCACAGAAGAACATTTGAAAAGCAACTTAGGCAAACTTCATGTTCTGTTAGAACTAAATTGGTTCAGCGTTGTTACAAAACGTCCAAGTACTTAATCAAGGAAGAATAGTTTTTGAGAACAGCAAATGTAAGTTTGTAGATTGGTAATCAATAATTCATGAAAGGGACAACGGATCGTGTTATTAATTGCTTTATTATTCAAGTCCTGTCCGCGTTTATACTGTTTAACGCGTGTTCAGTTACGGAGGAATTCTGCTTGATCAGTGTCCAAAAGGATTGAGGTTGAGGAGCTAAAACTTATCGTGATCAATTAATCACCACTCGATATTCTATACTGCATTATCTGAATGACACATGTATTGGACAGAATTTTATCTGTTTACTCACAAAGAAGGCTGGCTATTTTCGAGAAATACGTCTCGGATTTTATTGTGGTTTTTCATCATTGTTTAGAGTATTTATATAGCTTTGACAGGCTGTATCTAGTTCTAGTCGGCTAGATCCAGGTGTAGCTACATTCCAACTTGTAGTAATATTTTTTATAATGTGGTTAAGTGGTTTAATATTGGAAAATATTGCAAGTTTTGTAAGAGAAGAATTAAAATTATCGATTTCCTGGATGAACATAGTTCAAAGTATTCAGTGTATTGATTAGGTCAATTATATTGTCTGTTTAACCTATACCTTCTCGACCTTTTAGTAAGAAATCCCTGAAACCAATTTCAAAGACTCGGAGTGACTTTTTGATATAAAAGAGGACATTCACCAAATAGGGTTGGTTATGTGACTTGACGGGTCACTCGATCGAATGATGCGATTTGACATAATGGCCGACCTCACCCTCGAATAATGTGTGTTTGTCGTTGTCAAATGTAGTGCTAGTGACAGAGGCCCACTTTATATTACATTTCAGTAATATAAAGTTACTTCTTAGAAAATCCGGTAATAGGAATATCCGGGGCGAGCCAGCGTTTGTCATTCTGGACTGATGGTGGCATGTACACACAGTCTCCACTTACCATCAGATGGACGGTCAGATCGTCTGATGCCATATCTGTATAAAATCAGACGTAATCTACTCCGTGAAGAAATACGCAACACTCTCAAATTGTTGAGAAAGAGAAATTACAAGCAAGCGATAATTGGACGAAGAATACAAAAGAAGAGGGACAAAAATAAAACTTTTTTGGGGGAAAATATCAAGTTTAGAAAGAAGTCGTAGAACAAAAAGTGTTAGTTTTGATTAGTTTTAATTTAGAAATTAAATGTTAAGAGGTGTTTCTTTTATTAAACCCCATTTAAGTAATTAAATATTGTGTAACTTATAAAATATACATATAGGGGTTGAATACTACACTAGGAATGTTAAATGTTATGTTAGGATCTAAGTGACGTTGTGTCCTTAGGATCCAGTGTCGTGTTAAGAGAAGCTCGGATGTTAAGTAAGACCGCTCATGTTGAGCTCTAATACGACACTCGTTTATTTTCGATAAACATATAGGCCTACTGATACTCAGTAGTCCAGTAATTAGTCCATTTCCATAAGCAAATTGCATGCGTTACAAATAAATACGCCGCGACAAACTTAGGCTCAGTACATGTTCTAGTTTATCATACCTACCCGTCTACCCGTAGAATATACCTATTACATTACCATAATTTATTTTAAGTTAAAGATAAATACTTTATGTCCTTTAATAAATTATATAATATAATATCATTAACAGTTATATGTAGTATAAGCAGGGCCGTCTTAAGTCTATTCTGCGCCGGGGTGCGGGAGTGTATCCTAAGACAGTCAAACATCCTATTGTGTATCCTATGACAGTCAAATATCCTATTGTGTATCCTATGACAGTCAAATATCCTATTGTGTATCCTATGACAGTCAAATATCCTATTGTGTAATTGTTTACTATAGCGTTATATTTTTTTATTACCTTTAAAAGGTGAGCGCCCGGGGTGCACCGCACCCCTTGCACCCCCTGGTAAAGACGGCCCTGAGTATAAGTAATATCATTAATTAAACACATTGGATCACACAAGCGCGGCTGGCTATTAATATAATGAAGAAAAAATAATATTTGGTACCTAGATGGGCTATTAAAAAGTATTACTTAAACGACATTTAAGTCGGTCCAAAAGTTTCAGATAATCTCACAAAGTTCACTGAACCTATTCCACCTTACAGTTTAGACCTACCATTATTCTCTTTTGTATTCGTGGCCCTGTTGGTCAAAGCTGCGCTTGACTGATCAAAATCGTACTGTAAAAGAAAATTAAGTTATTCGCGTTCACATTTCTAAAGATAAAATCATTGTTTAATTAATAATAGATTACATATTTGCCTCATGTAACTATAGACGGCTACGACTGATTCTAAAACGACACACGTAGATTGCGTACGAACCACGTAGACACGATTCGAGAGCTCGATTCTTTTAACCTTTTCACTGCAGGTCAAAGGCAGGAAAGTAAACCATTAGGGGGGGTTTCGAGCCATAATCCAACACGCGGACCCAATACGAATTAGGGAATACAAATGCTCCAGATTTTTTTTTTTGAACATGCCAATTAATGGTCTATTTATAACAATCCGTATTCAAGTTAAATGTCGAAAAATATATACGCATGTTGAAAATATCCGTGTTCACAATACAAGTAACACGCACGGATGCCTCACCTATCATCTATACACAAGCACATTCATACTAATTTGGCAATTAGACTATTTATTATGTAGTTAGTTATACCTACATGTAACTAACATTGAACATTGATTACAGCAATTATATCATATCAATATAACCCTAATAACATTCTAATACCTAATTATATTCTCATTAACCCGAATTATAGTTGCGGCTTCAGAGTTAAACTATTTAACAGTGATTAGTGAACCTAAAAGCAGCAATATTAGCCAAATAGAGTTGTAGTTGGCAGACTGGCTGGCAACGATGACCAAATTTGAGTTGGGAAACGTCCAACCAATATCAACTTCAACCACAAAACTATCGCTTAGCAAAAACTCGGTCAAAACAAAATTCATTTGGAAGTATGGGATAAAATATCAAGTTCGTGTTAGTAGGTTAACGTCAATACGAAATTTCATAATAACATGAAGCATGAAGTACATGAAATTCGTATTGCTTTAATTGTACTTAACTTGAATTGTAAGTAGAAATTGCACTTAACATGTTTTTAGTAGTTATAAATAAATGCAAACGATATGTAGTTAGATAGGGCTTTTGTAGCTTCATCGGTATGGGAATAGACTAGAGACTCATCATACGTTCTTATCAAAAAAACTTGGTTGGCGACTTCTAGGGGAAGGGGTTGAAGCAGATGAGGAGGGGTTCATTATTTCCAATTTGAAATTTTAATGTTAAAAGTCAAATTTGAAACTTAAGTAGGGACTACGTAATAGGGAATGTTCATTTTCAAGACACATGAAAATAATTCGAGAGCCACTAAACATAGAACACTATTAGACTGTAAAGGGCCGTCCCTAGCGTGCTTATATAACATATCTAGTGTATGTTCTAAAATCGGTTTGTAGCTTTAATAATTTTGTTCATATATTTTTTATTGTAAAACGTGCTAATAATAGCGAAGTCTTCGTTCAGACTAGCGCCTGCCATGCGTCAATTTTACATGTTTTTCAGAGAATTTTCAAACTAATTTCAACTCATCGAACAAAAATTATTCAGCATCAAATTCTAAACAATCGACTTCCAATAACCTTTTCTTAAAGGGATATGAAATTTGATTCTAAATAATGTTCCATATTACCTATATTTCTATTGTAGACAAAGACGTTCGCCACAATGGGCCCATAGATCAATCTCGAGTCCACGAACCAAATTGGCGGTATTGTAAATAGGCACATAAATTTCGGCAGAACCAGAATCCCTTCATATAAATCTAACATCGTATTACTAACACTCCCTTACACACATTTACAGTACAGTGGCCCTAAAATGTGTTAAATAATTAATTGAAATTGAGGTTGTAAATATTTTTCCAAGAAAGAGTCAAAGTAAACGCCAAGCGTATAATAACTAATACATACAAGTAATAACTAAGTGCCAAGTAAAACAAAATATATTTAAGTAGAATAATTTAATGTCTGGAGAGATCTTGTTTCTCTCTGCCTCTTCTGCCGCTTGTATCATGGGGAATTTTCTAGAGAGCTGCTCAGACTGATGCTAACTTCTGACTTTCACCGCAGCTCCTGTCATTGAAACAATGCACCGACCTCCTTTAACAAAGATCTACTGCGTAACCGCCTTCATGTAGGTCGGCCGCCTATTTGCCACTTCTACTATAAAAAAACACGAAAAGGGCAAATAGTATCTGAATTTCACTTTCAGGGTCTATGTATTTTATAAATAGATTAATTGCATTTTCAATCGAAATTATTTTACAGAATAGCAGAAGGCCGTAATTGATCAAAAACTGACCTTTAAATTTTCTACCATCGATTTGCTGCCCGTTGAGTACTTTCTGCTGCTCATTTAATTATTTCTCATTTTCGTTCTTAGATCAAAGCAAAAGGGGAAGATACGGTACATTTTTACATTGCGTCAACTGAAAATAGTCTCCAATGCACAACTATATGCACACAAACTCGACAGTTATAAATGAAGTCACGTTGTACGACACCGAAAGACAGAGATAGAGCGATGAGATTGGACAGTAGCAAGAGCGAGACGAGCACTACTTTATCTCGCACTTTTTTACCTCGCGCACTCATTAATGGCTGAATATAAACTAATGATTTTAAAACTTCTACAAATTATTACTTTTTGGTGTACATACGCGTGAAAAGTGATTCCATCTGTCTTGTTTTTGCTTCGTGAGTAATGTGTGTACTGAATTAATGCACAGCAAGGCATTTTTACATGTATTTTCCACTATAAAACTGTGTTCAACGTGTGAGCGTATCAAGTGCAAGCAAGGCTCTGTTCTATCGGTGACTAAACGAAGCAGGTCCATTGGACTCGGCTTTGTAGGACCACGCGCGGTAAGTATCTTCCTCCTTTTGATTTGATCTAAGTTTTCACTTGTCTTTTTGATATTCACTTGATCGGAAGGCGTCTAGTCCAGCCTATCGGTGATCTGCCCTATAACAGACTACTTCTTCTACTACGGGGTAAAACCGCCGGTGGTGTTAAATGAAAAGAGCTGGGGATGGTGTTAGGTGTTAGGCTGATGGGTTTTAGAAGAAGCCTATATCCAGCAGACAAAAGGCACAGTCTGATTTGATATTTAAATAATGCTTTATTCCAGTACCATCTCGTTCTCCCGCTAATTTCTGAAAAGCCAATTTATGTGATTCGATAAATTAGTTATTCACTCTAAGTAGCTACATTTTAGAGCTCCAAATTTGTTTTAGTTTGGTATAAACGGTAATCCGCGAGATCTGCTACCGAAGATTTGTAACGTGTCGAGACATTGCAATTAATTCCGTCAAGCTTGGGTTTGGCAGGTCTTAAATAAGGAAACATGGCAAAGCATATGCGGTACTTGTGAAATGTCAGTGTAATAAACGGTTCAAAGAATACAAGTATTTAAATCACTAGAAACAGGGAAATTTAATAATGAAAAATTGTAATGAAATACAGAATATAATTTCCTGCAAAATTAGTAGATATCGTTTGATTTATAAATATACAATTTGTATGCACGATAATGCCATAAAATTGGATGTGATTCCAAAACTTTGAAACTACGACGGTAGGAAGCGCAATTTCGGTCATGCCAACATTTGTCACTTTTGACTGATGTTGACATGACATGCAGTATCTGCTTACCATCAGTTAGATCGTCTGCTTGTCTGCATTTCCATCAGTCGCTCTGTCTGTCTGTCTGAATCTTTCGAAAAATAAGTAAATCTTGTTTCAAAATTTATTAAAAACCGTAATTGGACAGACTATCCGATAATAACAAACTAATATTTCAGCTCTGTTGTTGATTTATTATTTTGCTTCAAAAACTTAAGGCAACCTTTTCGAGAGTTCTACCACCGAACTTTAGAAGCTTACATTATTCTACACGAAGACAAAGAGTTGTGAATTATGTCCAAACTTCAAGTGCTTAATGTTGTCGTTGATATTGTACTTTGAACGTCCTAATTATGCACATTTATTAACCGACAAACAGTATGAATATTCATTTTCAAAAGTAATACGACTTCATAAAAGAACCCCCTTTTATATTGATATTTTTTAATTTTTTATTACAATACCATAGCAGCAGTTTATGTCTCTGTACTGTTGGGTTAAGCCTCTCCCAAAGTTCGCCAGCACACATGATCTTCGGCTGTTCTTATTTAACCACTTCTTTAACTTCTTCAAGGTGTCCACCTCAACGCGTCCCACACTTGTGCTTCTCGGTACGTGGCCTACATTTGTATAACATTTGTATATTGGACTTGTATATCCGGTTATCATTATTATTATCATATTACCTACCTATTGCCATTTAATCATGCTGATTTTATGAATTATGTTCGTAACTTTAGTACTTTGGAGTATCTCTTCGTTTCGGTAACACACAGGTACACAAAAAACAAATTTTGTAATAGTTAATAATCAAATAAAAGAGGTAAGTTGCTCCAATAGTCATATATTATAAGAAAAACCTAGAGTCACAGGAGAGCTAAGTAGAAAGCCTAACGAGCACTAAAGTTTGGTCTAAAGAACACGGCACGGCTCGCAGAAACGCAAGTTCGACTCACTTTACGCCTAGCGGAGGACTTTGGTTAAATAGAAAAAGGTGACATGATATTATAAGAGTCATATTGGAAGAAGTAGAAGTATTGAAAAGTGCACGCTGCATTCTCACAGCCGCTGGGCGCATTCGACTGGCCACATTACTCCTCTCTCACAGAAGACTACCTTGAATTTCCTACTTTATCGTATTTCTCCAATGTACGTACTATGTGTTTCGGTAGTGAGTGAGATATGCCAGAGCCCATTCCCATCCCATCCTATCCCTCCCCATTTTCCTAATCCTTTCTCCCAATCCATTCCCATCATCTCCAGTAGCCACTTACCATCAGGTGGACTGTATGCTCGTCTGCCGCCTTTTCTCTTTAAAAAAAAGTTCCTATCCTTTGTGTCTCCAGTTAATCGAAAATCTGAATAACTTTACAGCTCTATTTGCTATATTTCAGACTGTGAGGAGGATTAATGTTGAATGTAGGGTGAACTTTATCAAACGTCAACAAGCTTCAGCTTGTTATCCGAATTCTATCCGTTATCAGAGTCTGAATTTATCATATTTTCAAATTTATTAGAAATGTCTGTGCGCTATTGTCGCTCAATGTTCGTTTTTGGCCTTTGAGACTAACGTATTCAATTAAACATACACTTCAACATTATTTATAAATCCTTATTTATTGAAAGTACATAATGCGATAGATCTAAGTTACTTCTAAGTGGACTCTAAACATAGTGCAACTTGAATCTTCCGAGGAACTAAACAGAGAATTTACGATATAGATAGCTTTTAAATTGTTGCAGTATGGAGTAACCGAACCGCATAATACCTTTTGATATATTGCATTGCGGATAGAAGCGGATTGCATTACACAACAATTTGCAATTATTCGTGTGATATTTTTAGATAGAACGTATCTTATTGAATATTGAATACATATCTTAATTATTAAATCAATGGATACAACGAAATATTTGGAGAAACTGCTATTCACGTAGTAACATATATTTCGTCTATGTATCGAGCGCATTTTTTAAGATTGAAATGAAATCTGCAACAAAAATAATCAAGACGAGTAGTATTTCTATTAAGTGCGCAGAGGGGCCAAATTAGTTCCAAAATTACGTTAAAATAATCCGTTCAGTAAATGACCTTATTAATAAGTCTTTAGCTTAACAAACAATTTATGAAGTAGCTAAATGAATATAAAAAGGATTATGAAGTAACTTTATTGTTTAAAAAATGAGCATTTACCTTTATTAAGAGCTGAGTACTCGCGTAGGAAGGATTTAAATTTACCTAATTGACTTATTTAAGCATAACGGATTTAAAGGGATACTTCGTTAGTTATTGAAAAAGTATTTCAAAATGAAAAAAAATCAAGAGTAAACTTTTTTTAGACGTTTGTCAAATAATTGTAATTACTAAGGATGTCTTAGGTTGAAATTCGTTTTAGTTTTGAAAATATGATAGAATAAAAAGAAATATTTACAGCATTTATAGCTCCCCTTTTATGGGAATATGATGTTCACCTGTGTTGTTGTTGATGATGTTGATATATGATATGATGATGTTGATGTTGTTGAACGTTGATGATATGATGTTGAACGGGACTATCCCGTTTTCAGGTGATCTGTCCCTTTGTCCCCAATATACGGTAATGGTATGGTAATGATCATACCTACTAGACATACAATGTCAACTGTCACAGCGATACTCTGGGGAGATACTGTAGAAATATAAGTAGTGAAGAGTTGGATAATGGCACCTTACAAATATGGGTTATTGTAACATTTTCAAAATCACACAAGAAGAGCTAGAACAAGGAACAGAAAAAAAAAGGGATTCGAATCATGAAGGGATTCGTAGGATAATTCACTATTGATAGATTGGATACTGAGCTTGAGCTACACGACAGATCAAACCTTGTCCATCCATCCTGTAGTTTTAGAGTAGGTAAAATACTATATAAATTATTTTTTATTTTCTTCTATAACTCAACTTCCTTGTGTCATATGAAGATGACATATATACCACTTTTCGTTCTGGACACTTAGCTGTACATTGGTGAAAACCCGATCAGAATCCGTTCAGTAGGTTTACGTGATGCTCCAACGAACAGACATACAAACAGACAAACATACAGAAAAAACTTCTAAAAACTACTGTTTTGAGTTCTGTAGCTTCTAAAGAGACCCCATTTCTTTTTTAATTACGACAATGTACAGACTCAACCATTTTATTGTTTTATTATATGTATAGATTAGCGTGAAATGTGTCAGTCTATAACAGAGTATTGTGTACGTACTACTTGCTACACTTTCACGTCATTACTCTGAGTGACGCAAACAAAGTGCTGAGGATTCAGTGCACTCCCCATATTAGCCAGTATAAAATATCCATTAATACGCTTTAACAGCGTGCTGACAACGAGACGAGGTCTCATAAACGAAACTGGGTGAGACGATAAAAGACTTCGTCTTAGGTCAGACATATATACTCGTAGCTTCTTTCGTGCAAAAAATGATACAATTGTTTTTTATTCGCTGAAATATTTTTTTCTAGGTGTGTAAGGTTAAGTTCGGATGATTACACGTTGTCTAGGTTTGTCGTCTATACTTAAACAATGTCGCCAATTGTGGCTTGATATGAAGAGAGGCCGGCGCTCACTGACGGCTCTGACTGGCTGTTCTCTTCGATGAGACTTGCTCGCACAAAATACAGACATAATTCTGTCGCTCACCACTTACAGCGTATTTATAATAAACAATTCGCGGACGCAGATTCTTTTATCTTAGAAAGGCTTTTTTTAAGAAACAAATAATTCTTTCTTTCAAACTGCAATCACAATGAATTTAAGTACTTACAAGTACTAAGTACAAGTTAAGTACAACGGTCTTTAAGCCTGTAATTAACTATACACGGTATACACATAACAACTAACAATACACATTGATCAAACTACACATACGACCGCACACGTATCACACATATACATAATTAATTTGTATTAATTGTTTTTTTTATAATATTAGTTCGTAATTGGCCTAAAACTTAGTAACATTGTTAAACTACTCTTACCTAAATTGTAGCCACGAATTTTGTAAATAAATAAAAAAAAATCTTTAGCACCCTTTGGTACTGATCCCACACTGAAAGGGTTTTCCCTCGATTCACTCGATGGATTTACCCACTTATCCACATATTGGACTTTTTGGCAGGAACTCAAGAAGCGAAGTTAAGTTTTGGTTTGATTATTGTCAAAATTGTGTATTAGGCGTCTCAAAACGCATAGTTATAGATAGATAGATAGTTAAATAGTTATAGTTTATTGAACTTTAAAGTATTTTTCGTGTGCCGTGTTTGTGATAATCGAACAAAAGCGTGGAACTGCGTTTTTCGCGTGCTTCCAAGGATTATTCTTTTGACCTCAGTAAACCAACTATCATTTTACTGAGCGACTACTGACTTATTTCGACGGAACTGGATATTGATAAACGTTTTAGAATTTGAAATTGTTTATCATGAAGAAAACTTGACACTGGCAGAATGTGCTAATTGCACCGTTGTCGTATATAAAGAAGAAAAAAGTGGATACTATCGCCCATGAACATCCGCCATACATGTCGACATCAGTCCAGACTGACAAACGCTGGCACGCCCCTGGATTCGCTGCCTATCATTGGAGATGAAGGAATGGATTTGGAGCAAGGATTGGGAAAATAGGGTAGGATACCGAAACACGTACTTACATTGGGGACGTTGGTTAAAGTGGGAAACGGAGTAGGTACATTACAAGGAAGTCCTCTCTAGTCGGGTGAGCCCAGCGGCTATAATTCAGGTGATGGTTCATCATAGAATGTAACAACATTCTAATTAAGATAAGTGATGGAACATGGTTTGAGCAACTGTGCCCATTTGGACTGACTCGAATTTGAATCCATAGTAATCTTTAAATCATTTGCAAGTACATTAATATTTGGACCGGTAAAAGGATTACCGAACTAGGATATCAATTAATCAAGCTGTTTTGATAAGGCATTGCTCTAAATAGGCTGGATTATAATGTCAAGGATTTTACGAGTCTGAAAACTTTCTGGAGATTCGCTTTTGGTAAATATTACAAATAGCTGGATTCATATTCGAACAATAGGCTCAGAGGCAGGGTCTTGATATTGCTGTTTTGATATCGTTTAAATAGATATTTTCCGATGAAAAATCAGTTTATGGTGGTTTAGTCGCAAATAAATCGGGCATGCGTGCAGAGGTCTCGATGGCATTGCATGAATACTAAAAGATCTCTAAGTTTCATTACCTATTATTCATTGTATATCTGGTGCAAAATTTATGTCCAAATTTTTGTTGTTTTAACATTTTAACAGTTATTGCCGTTCCTTGATATTAAATGTTAAAAATTGTCAACCGAGTCCTAAATAATATTTTCTTAGGTTTTCGCGATTACTATACATTGCAATTAAACAACTTTTAACGGTTTAAATCGCGTATATTTGACATGATTTATATCCCGACGTTTCGAACACTTTGCAGTGGACGTGGTCACGGGGTGACTAATTGATTTTATTTGTCACTTGAGTTATTAAGAAATTATTACTACCGTCTGAAATTTTTTGAACTACCGTCTGAAATTTTTTGAACTACCGTCTGAAATTTTTTAATCATAACATTCCCTATGCACGCAGTATTCGCTCACGGTGTCCAGAGGTCTTGCAGTATGGCGTTGGCCTTGTGATTTAATTAATTTAATGACTGGATCCCAAGCTGGTGGTACTTGCCAACCATCATGTCAAATATACGCGATTTAAACCGTTAAAAGTTGTTTAATTGCAACGAGTCCTAAATATTTTTTCCTGTATATTTTTGCTCTGTATCTATTTTTTCCCTTATGTCATATCTCAATGGACTACGTAAACGCAGAAAGCGTGCAGCCGCTTCTCGTATTAAATCTATTTACTGCTACTAATATCATACTAAAGCATACTACTTTAATTTTAATACTTTATATAAAGTCCTCGACAATACAAATAATAATATAAATATTGTGCATGTAATTTATACAAGTGCGGTAAAATTATGTTATTATTGTCTGTTATCGAAATCGATTTTCCTAGACAATCTTAAACAAGAAGTTTAATGCAACTTTCTCCAACAAGTAAAGTCGAGGAATCTTTAATAACATTTCTCGCTGCAAAGAAAGTTTCCGTCGTAATTTAATTTATCGCTAAAAGTAAATTAAAAAGAATAATATCTCCAACGGCTGGATCCTTAATGGACAAACCATTAACGTTGTAAAGGTTCCCATCTTTGTCAACGTTCCAAGCAGGGACGTGGGGCACTTGTGACTAGATAATTTATCTTCTTCTCGAAAGGGATAGGTGGGTAACCCTCAGTGGTCACGAAAAATGTGAGATTTATCAGAGGACACTCAACAGAAATAGGTCTAAAATATAGGGTAACTGGTAGGTCGATTTATTATTTTATAGGGGTAAGTAATATATGAGGCCTTTAACAACTAAAATCATCGAGTAGTGGAGCGCGGCTGGACCCAACTTGGCCACTAATAAAATAAAGAACATATACAAAATACAGAAAGGAGGACATGCATTTATTTATCCAATACATTAAAAACAACTTACATAAATTATCTATTTAAAATTAATTTATTAAACTAAAGTATTTAAGACTAACTTTATTGTCTGTAATATGAAATATAATAGGTCGAGTCTATATCAACAAGGTGCTCAATATGGCTATCATCGATACGAGTGTATTGATCATGTTGTGGGTCCTTATGATAAGGTACCCAAGGTTAAACATAAGGTACTAAAATTATCTATGCAATTTGCCTTTGTTTGCTTTTATTAAGGTACTATGTTTCTTGTATACAGTTTCCATTTTAAGTGTATATGACACGTTTGAAAATAATTAATTAAAATTACTTTAATTCCGGGAAATAATAATACCTATATAAAAATGGATGTCGGTATATCTGAGATTAATAAACTTCGACACCATTTGACCGATCACCATAAAAGTTGGTATATATATGTATTTTCTCATGGAGAAGGTTTCTATGCTATCCATTTGGTTGTAGTTCGCCACTAGATGGCGCTGCAACACATCAACCTCTATACCGTTCAACCGATCGCCATGAAAACTGGTATACCTAGGTATTTGAGCACGGAAAATATTTTCGAGCTATCGACTTTGTTGTAACTCGCTACTAGATGGCGCTGCGGTACATCACTTCTATACCGTTTAAACTTAAATAAAACTTAAGTCACACTTGAGTCATTTCAGGAAATGTTTATGAAGCGATTTATCCAATGTAGTCAAGATATAGGGTCTAATAAGGAGTTTCGCTTTTACTCTGTGCTGTGATATTATGCCAGTAGCTTGTAGTCGTCCTGAAATCCTTCAAATATCCACCAGAAACGACTCGTTGCCATGTAAATAGATAATCACTCGCGGTTGTATGCATGTACTGTATTTTTTATGCTTTGTTAAGTTCTTCGACTAGCTAGGTTCTATTATCTCATTTCCTCTCCTCTCCTTTCAATTTTGCTTTCGGAGACGTTGATCCTAGACGTCCGCCGTTAAACGTCGACGTAAACTCGTGACAATACTTGACATAACGTGGCCCAAACATTGGGTAAAATAAAGAGGTGGTGTATTGTATGCGTTTGAACGCCATATGAGTAATGACAACTGTGGTCAGTGTACACACACGCTTCGAACTAAATTATTAAATCTGTGACAAATATCGGAGTTTAATCTGCAAATTCCGTAATGTGCGGTGGGTGTAATTGTGTACGTCGTATATTGCAGAGCACACACGATACATGACATGATACATACAGATTACAACGTTGTGTATAACTCACTACAGTTGCGTGTCAACCTATAATTCGTAGCTACAGCAGTTTGCTACAGTTACAAATTGGTACGATAACATCAGGAACACTGATTGAAACTCCAAACACTGTAATTTATGGAAATGTACGTATCGAGTCCAATGTCACGCCCAATGATTAATAATTTCGTGATTATAGGTCTGTTTACCCGTGAATTGTGAACTACATCTAACCTTCAAAAATTCTGTGATTTGTAGAAAAACAATTACCTATATGAAAACATGTAATGACAAGTAGGTAAATAGAAGTACCTATATTTTTCTTTTTTTTTTGCTGCAAACAGTGTAGAATTAAGATCAAAAAGAACTCAGCTCGTCACAATGAAAAAATCTTTCAAGGGTCACGAAGTCATGGGAATATATAATTGCTATAAGTCGTTAAAATAGCTTAAGTGAGTATATATTAAATGAGTGTGTATATAGACAGTGAAAATCAGAAAAAAAACTGCGTGGAATAGTCCGGGTCTCGTTTATCTGCCATAAAAAAAGGACGAAATTTGGTCGTCATTTAAAAAAAATACACTGGTTCATTTTGGAGTAAGTATGCCAAAAACTGGTGTTTAAGGGCAGTTTTAATTACAGCAAAAAGAAGTTGACTCTTTATGGCTCATTGTGACTTACGCAGTTTGAATTTATGTACCTAATGTTACTAACAACATTCTTGAGGGATGTCCTTTTTTTGGTTGTTTACTTACAGCGTTCTTGCGTCTGTAATTTTTCCGGACAGTAAATTACAGCACAATAAATACTACTGTCCCATCGAAAAATAGTTTGTTAGTTACTATATTTTATGCAGATCTGAAGCTATCGAAAGTAATTGATAATACAATTTATAAGATATGTAATCGATATTATTACAAATATTAGTTACAGCACTATTTATGTAACAAACTATTACAGATAAAGTTGTTATGACGTCAGTTTACTCCCGCGCTCCTGTTGTTTCCGTGCTTACGACGCGATTTACTCAACCCACCGCATTCAAGAAGTTTCTATAAGAATGTTATTTTCGGTTCATGTACACAAGTACCTAATTCATAAGGTTTCAAAAGTCAATATTGAGTTTCTTGTTATTTTTTTTAAATATCGTGCCATACCATCAGCCTATGCCTCTCCACTGTTGGATATACGCTTCTCCCAAGGCTCAACACCACACACGATCCTCGACTCTTCTCATCCAACCACCATCGGCGAATTTCTTTAAGTGGTCGGTCCACCTGGAGGGGGTGCATCCCGCATTGTGCGTCCCCGTACGTGGCCACCATTCGATGGCTCGTCTACCCCATCGGTCAACGGTCCTGCGGCAGATATGTTCGGTCAATTTTGAACTAGTAGAATCGGATCCCAGTGCTACTTACACAAATCACAGAATAGAATAGAATTATAACTTTAACAGAGAAACCTTTAACTTATCAGTCTTCAGTTACACTATAAGCAAGTAATATTTGTTAACTGCGAATAGATTTCATAGTCTATAGCTTATTCCTCAGAATATACAGTCAAGACGAGCAAACAAAGGAACCTTTGATAGCTAGTTACTGTCGACAAACAGTCTCCCCTCCTTTGTAATCAACACTATTGCAGATGACTATAGCTTTAGATATTTTACGGTCCTGTAAAACTAGTGGCTGCAGCGGCTTTGTCTGCGTGCAAACACGAAGAAAGCAGCTCAACTGTTAATTGATACTTGGCATCGATTAACCTTCATAAATGTTTATATTACTATAATTAAAACTTAAAAAATCGTTCATAATAAAACACGTTACGTTCTCCGGTACGTGGTCTTCATTCGAGGACGTGGGTCGCCCCCGGCCAGGCGGACTGACGACTTGACGAAAGTCGCCGGCAGTGGCTGCATGAGAAGAGCATCATACCGTGTATGGTGACCGCCCGCGGGAAAGCCTTATATCCAGCAGTGGACAGACACAGGCTGATGATATGGTATGGTAATAAAACAAGTCCACACTTGGAATACACGGTAACAGAACACTAAGACCATAACCGAATATCATTATCGCCCTTTTTATTATTGGGCCTTTTCACGCACATTGTCTTGTCCATGAGGAATATATGTTCTTAAAACGCCATGCTGGCCAAGCGGATTAGTCCGCTCTTTTAGAAGCGAGACAGTCCCACAAGGCTTGTTGTAATCGTTTTGTTATCGTTTAGTCATCTTTTACGACATCCACGGGAAGAAGTAAGGTGGTGCTATTTTACAGCCGTCTGACACCACACGGCAAATACTGGACCGTGACACTAGGAACATTCGTGTAAAAATTAAAAAAAAAATGTTTACTTTTAATGAGTAACGCAACACGTGATTCGCAACATGTTTGTCAACGTTGCACAACGTCGCGCGACGTTGCCACATGACACGCAACATGTCGCGCGCCACGTCGCTTGTCCCCGCACATCATGCGCATCAAATGTGTAGACGATTCAATAGTGTGGTCTAACGAAAAAGTATCAGAGATAAACCACTAGCTCTTAGGGCGACAAGTTGCCGGTGATTGACCAAGTATGAACAGACGACGTTGCTAAACAAAAGTAGTGCATTGTGGAGAAACATGTTGGGCTACATGTGGATCAACAAGTTGCGTGGCAAATGTTTTCTAATGTATACACGGACTTAAAGGACGCAAGAAGCAATAATAGAACGGACGCTTTCGATTTATGACAAGAATCTCAGTGGAATGAATGTTTGCTGTGCTCGGATTGCAGGATAATAGAACGCAGATCGTATTACACAAGATGCGAGCTGCATCTGCATTGCACGGAACACAGTGCGGAAACCGCATTCTATTCCGCTGAACAATTTATTGAACCGATTGGTAAAACGGAAATATTCCTACTATTTTCTGGGTAAAGAGGAAATTTGGTACTAGGTACAAAAAATGGAAGTGGGTTGCATAGCAATAAAAGTATGCGGCTAGGAAACTTTGCCTTGATCACGAAGATTAAGTTTTTGAAACAATCACGCATTGTCAAGTACAAGTAAGTTACGCCTTAGGTCAGAAACTTTGGCAGCCACTTCCCAAATTCAATGTCTGCCAGTTGTGACTAAAATAAAGCTTTATGATGACCACTTTATGATATTATGTACCGTGGGTGCAGAGACGTACTTAAAGACAAACAAACCACCCCGACCCAGACAAAACATTACCTTTAAGGGTGTAGATCGTGAAAATCACCGAAAAGAGTGTTACGATTTTTCATATTTAACCTATTTACATATGATTGATATCAATGATAATTTGTATATATTACAATCAAAGACCAATAAGTATGTTCATGCTTATATTAAACTCTTAAACCTAATAGTTGTTATATAATAAACGTCAACAAACGCACAAAATTGAGTAAAAATGCAAAAACATGACTTCGTATTTTTCAGATTTAACCCCATAAATCAACACAAATTGATAAAAAGAAACACTTTTTGAACACTGAAGAAACCAATAAGTATAGCTGTATACTTCTTTTTATACCTTTACAAACAAAGACTTCCTCTTTTAAAGCCCTAAAATCTAGATATATTTTAAGGTAAATTTTTCATACACAAATGTATGGGATAAAACGTTCGTTTCATTCGTGCAATCTCGGTGGTCTGCAGCGGCAGTTCCTTTCTGTAAGTGAACGCGACACCACGCTTGTCGGCTGCAGACAGCAGAATTACGTATTGTGAATTTGTGTTTTTTGTAAAAAACTGTAAGTATAACATTTTTATAATTAATTTATTTTCAGTTAGTAGAAAGTATCGATATAATGAATGTCTGAAAGAAAACCATGATGGAACTAGATATAAATCGTAAAAAATACAATATCTACACTAATAGGTATTATAAAGAGGAAAGATTTGGATTTTTGTATGTAACGAATAAACTCAAAAAGTACTGGACTGATTTTAATAATTCTTTTATCATTCGAAAGCTACATTATCACTGAGTAACATAGGCTATTTTTTTCGCAGGACTGATTGAATTTGAGTGGCATGCCAGGGAAAAGAAAGTTTTGTACGCATTATAAAAATATGAAAGCCAAAAGATCTCGGAATAAAATGTAAGTTCCTCCCTACTTATTTATTATCGCATTTGAACAGGGTACATTACAAAGCTAATACAATATGTCATATGATTTAGATCGCCCGATTCAGACATATACCTACAATAACATGTAAATATTGGTTTGTATTATCTATATCTATACTGATAAATAAAATTGAAGTATCTGTATGTAATATCAAAATAATAGGATTTTTAAAAAAAAAAAAGGCGATACGGAGTTCGCCGGGTCGGCTAGTATTGTCTAAATATCAAATTGTGGAAGTAGGTAGGCGACAGCGCAACTTTGTCGACATACCTATACCGCCAAACAGACGCGAGGCGCCTAGCGTCTGGCTTAGGGTTGTACAAAATAAATAAAAAGTGGATAATATTGATGAATAATATTTCCAGTATTGAAAATAAAGAAAACCTTGGGGCCGAGACTCTGAGCAACAATGCTACGCGCTGTATAGAGGTAAGTTGTTATACGTAATTCTTGTAGACTTGTTACATAAATAAACAAACTACTTAGTTAGTGATGGGCGAAGACAAAATCTCAATACCTACCTATAGATTTTTCTTGCAATATTTATTATTTTCATCGAGAGACAAACACCTTAGTACCGAAATACTTCTCAATTACTTTCTCAAAAGAAAATTTACGTTCAAATAGGTGACGTCATAAAAAAAACAATACCTAATGCGTAAAGAAATTATAATTTCTATTCATCAGGAACCTAATATTGTATTAATTCTTTTGCATTTTTTTAAATTTTTAATTATTTTTTATAAAAAAAATCAAGCCATTATCTTTCTTTACAGGAACTAGTTATTGAAAACGACCAAGAGGGAAAGGTGGATGAAATGGAAGTTGGGCGTAGAGTTGTAGACGTTTCTTTTTTTTTTAAAGCTCTTCAGGCCATAGGGGACCACGGTCCAATGGATTGTAAGTTAAGTTACCTCAGTATAATAGGTGAAGTAAAAGTTGGTCTGGACTCAAAACTCATCATGAAATGTAGTATGTGTAGTATGAAATTTACTGTGTGTTTGATTGAAAAGAAAGAAGATAGAATGGAAGTGAATCATCAAATTGTATCTGGTATCATATCATCTGGTGGGAGCTACTATCAGTTAAAAACATTAACTGCCGCAGTAGCCCTACCAATCATGTCACCTTCATTATACAATGAAATTAATAATACGGTTTGCGATTGGTGGGAAAAGACAGCAGCACATTCCATGGCAGAAGCTGTCAAGGAAGAAGCGGAGTACGCAGTGTCTATAGGTAGTGTTGATAAAAATGGTACACCATTAATATCTGTTGCTGTTGACGGTTGTTGGAGCAAGAGATCTTATGGTAAGAATTTTTCCGCCTTGTCCGGCGCAGCTGCGATAATTGGCATTAAAACTAATAAAGTATTGTTTTTTGGAGTTAAAAATAAATACTGCGTAGTTTGTGCACGAGCCGCAAAGAACGACAGTCAGCCCTCGGAACACCGTTGTTTCAAGAATTATTCGGGATCATCTACCGGTATGGAATCGACCATAATAGTTGAGGGGTTTAAACGTTCCATTGTTGATCACGGTGTAATTTATAATAAATTTGTAGCAGACGGCGATTCCAGTACTTATAAAAAAATATTAGATTCGCGACCGTACGGTAATTTAACAGTAGAGAAAATTGAATGCAAAAATCATCTTTTACGAAACTACTGCAATAGCTTGGAGAAACTGTCGAAAGACACTAAGTATCCTTGCGAATTGCGGAAATTCCTAAAAGAAAGGTATTTGCGTTTAAGAACGGGTGTAAAATGCGCTATTAAATATTGGGGCGATCAAAATCAGTCACTCGAAGAAAAAATAAAAAATCTTAGTGAAGATATCCTAAATGGTCCACAACACGTATTTGGTAATCACCAATATTGCAAGGAGTATTTCTGTAGACCTGATACTCGTCGAATAGAACCTGTTGGGTTGCTTCCAGCAATTGTTGGATGCGGATTAATGGACGCGGTACACATTTTAAGTAAAAGACTGTCATATCATTCTAGAAGTTTAATTCATAATTGTACAAGTAATATAGTTGAAAGTTTTAACGCAGTGATTGCCAAATTAGTAGGGGGTAAGCGTGTAAATTATTCTTCCCGTGGTTCTTATGCGGGCCGATGCGCAGCTGCTGTTGTGTCTTTTAATACAGGATCGATTCATAGTAAAACTCATGAAGTAATATTTAAATCTAGTCCTAATCCTTTGATCGCGAAAGTGGAAAATTGTAATCGTAGAATCCGTTTAATTGCTAAACCTAAATTAAGATTGAAAAAGAGCCACAGCGCTGTATCGAAAGACGCTCACTATGGACCAAACTGCGAAAAACCTGATCTGAGTCCAGAATTATATGAGAAAGCCAAGTCATCTTTTTTAGCCGATTTAAAGTTGTCTTGTGCTGAAAGAGAGGAGCTTGAAAGGTCGACCCATTTGCAAAGAAGTAGTTCTGAGTGGATGAGTACAAGGAGAAAATTACTAACCTCATCATCGTTCGGGGAAGTTTGTAAAAAACGAGAGAGCACAAGTTGTGCTGTTCTTGTTCGTAAAATCGTTTATGGTAGTAATATCTCCAGTTTGCCTGCTGTACGGTACGGTATCGAAAACGAAGAAACCGCAATTAAACAGTTAGAAATTCAAGAGAATATTAGTATACAAGGTTGCGGTTTGTTCGTCGACGATCAATATGAATTTCTTGGTACTACACCAGATGGCATTTATGCAAACGGTTTAATTGAAATTAAGTGCCCACATTCTTTAGCTGGCATGACTCTTGATGAAGCAATGGCCAAACATACCTTTTGGGTTAAGGACAAGGCTTCCAAGGGTTATGTCATAAATAAAAATCATAACTGGTATTTCCAAATTCAGGGACAGGTACATATTACTAAAAGAAACGTTTGCATGCTTGGCATCTGGTTTGGTGCTACTGTACCTATGAAAGTTTATATTATAGAAAAGGACGACAAATTTTGGGAGGAGAAAATGGAGATGAAATTAGTTAGGTTTTATTACGATTGCCTACTTCCAGAATTAGTTGATCCTCGGCAGTCACGAAGCATGCCCATTCGTGACGCGCCCAGTATCATAGAGGCTATGAAAGAGAGGAAAGAAAGAGCTTTACGTGTTATGAAAGAGAAGAACGCCTAATGATTTTGAAAGATACAGGTAACTTAACTACCCAGCCAGTCGATTCACGTAAACACGCCAGTCCAAAAGTCGTTTTAACTTAGGAACTTAGAAATCGCCTTTTGGTTTTCTGTTTTAAACGCACTTACTTATCTAGTCTTGGATTGTCATAAATCTTCCAATAGCTCAATTACTATACAATTTCTGAGTTACCTGGTGTAAAGAATCATAAAAATTGGTTCAAAAATACAGCGAATTGAGAATTCTCCTTTTTTTAAGTCGGTTAAAAGGGCTAAATTTGCAAAAAACGAAGTGACGTCACTGCGCTACGGTTTTTATTACTTACGTGAATCGGGCAGCTGGTAACGTTTTCATTCTGATAGGTTTTGTGATAGCCATTGATTTTATCATCAAATTAGCAGAAATCAGAACTTGATCCGTAATCGAATGAAAAACCATTAGAATTTTGAACTCATATTTCGTTATTGTTTAATTACATACTTTTAATTAGTATATTAATAATTTACAAACTTCTGTTAAAATTAGTAAATAAATGAATTATTTACTAATTTTTGTACAACCCTAGCACGCTTTTGAGATAGCGAGTAATGGCGACTCATATTTGTTATTGTGTAGTAAATAAATCATTTTTATACTTGTGTTTCATTTATTGACATTTTTTTTAAAACCCTAGGATTTTTTTTAGATATCGACGAGGTGATCGTAAACAAAAAGTAAGTATTTGAGTTTACGCAATAGGCACATTTCCTTGCGTAGAGATAAACACACTTCCTACTGAATTTGCAATTATTTTATTGAATGAATATTTTACGAATTAGAATAAATTTTGGTAGTGAAATTACAAATAAATAAATAGTTGGAATTTTAGGTAAGTAGAATACAAAAATGTCAGATGTCAAATGATAGAAAAACATAAAAATTGTGTCTCAACTACTCTTATTAATCTATTAAAAAGAATCAACAGCTAGTTTCCAAAAATTCAACGTTATTGTTATGCTGTAAATATTCAAGTTCAATAACAATTTCTCAACGTGGAACGTTTGTTGCAAAACATTTTGAAAATCGCGCTCTCTAGGTCATTCATCCGCCCCGTCGGATGTTACATTAAACTTTGGCGCTGCGGTCGCTCGAAATCGAGATCTCAGGCCAACAATCTACACCCTTAACAAATGTTTGTCCGACCGGTAATCAAATTCAAGACCTTTTGTACAGCCACAGACCACCCACCCATATTGTGAACGTGAACACTACTATCGTGAAATAATTGGTTGTTTAATCAAGCTCGTAATAAAATAAATGCTTTGTTAACTTCGACATTCCCAAGAGGGATGCGGAGCACGTTGCAATCCCACTGCCTGTGGGCGCAAGGTCAAGTTATACCTTTCTATCACAGAAGGCTATCGTAGTAAGGTTCGAAATTATCAATATAAATATGCCTCGTGATAATTATCGGACAAATATGTACCAGACGATTTAGTTGCCCAATATTTTTTATCAACTTTTACGCTAGAAGTAGCGTAGTAAAAATCAAATAGGCTTTTGTTTATTTTTTATGCATAATAGCTTAATTAGTTACAATACTTACAAATAAATTTAGGAAAAATCAACAAACTACATACTAATTAAATTAATGAGTGGGATATCATCCTCATCCTTCTCAACTGCGTCAACTGGATGTTAATTGTCTGTATCTGAAGATTTTGAATTCAAAATACAACTTAGATCCGATTTTAGATTCTCCATTTGGTGATGAAAGTATATAAAAAGAAAGCAGATTTTGCTTCTTTGACAGATTGCTAGATACTTAGGGGTTAATGTTCGGAATTGACCTTTAAAAAAGGTGGTGTTGACATTTGTCAGTGGCAACACTACACACTCTCGTTTTCTTTCGCTTGGGACGGCCGCTCGGCGGTTAAACATGGAATAATAACATATAATATGTTGAAGTGAAATCAAAGTATAGTTTGCCATCGGCTTCGCAACCTGGGAACTTGAGTGTGCTGCTTGTTAGCGAGGACCTCCAAGTCTCTAGGGACTTCGGACACGCCTCAGGTAGGTGCACTTCTGTTCTTAGGCATTGAGACTGATGGCAATTTGATTACAACGTTCATTAATCTTAATCTAATGCGTGTATCGCGCTTGATTTAGAGTCGGCCACAAGGGGCTGATTCTGAACAGTTATACAAAACACGAGGCAGGGAAACCCCCGATATAACCGTCAAGTGGCGCGAGTTCCGATACACTCAATCGTTTAATGCGTCAACGTTGACTAAGAAATTGAAGAGTAGCGAATTAAATATTTTCGATTATATTTATCAAGATAATTATCAACCTGTATTTATCTTGATAATTATTATGATAATTGGTGATGAGAACTATCGCTTCGAACCCTGTCGTAAAGTATAATGCATTTCCCCCTATCCCACGTTTGCCATTCTGAACTGAAGTTGGTAGGTATCGCGGATGGCCATGGGCGACAGTATCTACTTACGACATAGGTGGACTGTCTGCTTACCTGACACCTTCTTCCTATAAAAAAAAAAACAAAAGAACGTGCGAAACATGCGTTGTGTAACCTATTTCTCAGCTGCTGTCTACAGGCCTTTCCCTGAGTCTCACCATCGCGCGTTTCCGGTTTTCTTCTCATCCAGTCATTAGCGGTAATTTTTTGATGAGCCAGTTCAGCTGTCCGATGGCGTCCCACGTTACGTATCACAGTAAGTACATATTCTATACGTAGTTTATATTTAAATTACTATATTTATTTGTTTCCACATCAAACAAATGTTAAACAGTGACAATTACAACTTTTCTGACTTTGACTTCAGAGCGAAATTGACAATAATTGAAACACAGCGACACACTCGCACAATG
The DNA here is from genome assembly GCA_914767545.1 of Sesia apiformis. NCBI lineage: Eukaryota > Metazoa > Arthropoda > Insecta > Lepidoptera > Sesiidae > Sesia > Sesia apiformis. The sequence goes on from OU611962.1 coordinate 6,270,339, forward strand.
TGAAGTTATCAGAAGTTTTAATGAAATTCTAACTCACAGTTCGCTTCAAAATTAAAAGGTGAAATTCCAGGAAAGTTAACTTTCTACAAGTACCTTACCGTTGAGGAAACAAAATTAAAGCCTTCAACTGGAGAGGTTACAATACAACTGTACAATTAGGAGAAAAGCCTTCAAAACACGAAGGATATATTTCTTTACGAGCATTAAAAGGAAAATTTTCTTTAAAACTTTGGCGCTTGTATATACAATTTTTTTATGTAAAGTCCCTTTTTGGAACAATTTCATGGTGTACATTTTATTCGACTAACGGACAACAAAAAATATTTAAAACAGGAAAAATAGTTATTTTTTATCTAACCGGAGATAAAGCACTTTGGCATATGAAGGACAAACCAAGAGTTGTATATCTTAGTCTTATTTTTTGTAGACTGATAGCGGGCCGAATTAGAATGAAATGCTGTGAGAAGTTAAAAAAATTAATTTGGAAGTTTATATCAAAAGTATATATATGCAGATGTGCCTAGTTGTCTTACTATAGTGCATCTTTGTGTATGAAATTCAAGAATTTACAAAAATGCTAGTCTGTCTATATATTACGAAATGAAACATTATAATGTTATCAATATCATGTCATATTTATCATTACACGATTTATAATTATTATAAATTATTAATATTTTATATTCTAAATCTGATCTGACCGCGTATAATAAAGGTATTTGTTTACATTTTATTCCTATTCGACGTTTCGGCACGGGTTACACCAGCCGTGGTCACCAGCAGTTGACTGAAGAGGAGGGTAGTCCAGAATGGGAGTTGCGAGCAGTTTTATCAACTACCCACATTTGATCTTCACATTCGGAAAGGCACTACACTAACAATGTCTATGGACTTATTTCATGGTAAATCGCAAGGTTTAAATTTGTTAATCACTGAATACCACGTCGACGACAGTTCATATCCATCTTCCCGATTGAAATTTTTATATTTTTTTATTTCAATCACTTCACGCACAATACTGGGATAATAGTGACGTTCAGTAGAGAGGATTTTGAGAGTGCAGAGAACTGTCCAGTGATTAATTCCAACGTTGAGAATGTGTTCGGCTGTTCCTGATTTACTATTTTGGCAGTTTCTTACGGCTGCGATGTGTTCCTTAACACTTTCCGCAACTGAACGCTTAGTTTAGACCCGATTTAGAATATGAAATGTGTACAAAATGCGAAAGTTTAAAAAGTTTAATTATTAATATGTTACAAATGATTATATAACTGCTTACTATATACCTATCACCCGGGTAAAGCCGGGATGAATCACTGAAAAAACAATTAAGGAAAGGGCACAGTGATTGATTAAGGGCTATAGGAATCACGAACAATGTGCAGACCATCAGTCAAGAACATTTAGTAATCACGGACTATTAAGTTTTATCTTGGTATAAACGATGATGAAGCATCGTCGTTCACATAGATACAGAATTCTTTTGCTAAATGTATAGATCAAAACGACCGATGGTAGTGCGAGTTACAAATTTCGCTATTTCCGCAGAAAAAAGTGTTCAGATAAAAGTCGCAAAGCGTCACGATCTCTATCTAATTATTGGGGCCTTACCTATCAAATTGCTATTTGTTCATAGTGGCCACTTTGAACATATTTACCTTGCGTTTAACTTGGAATTCCAAATTCAAATTAATTCCAATTTGAAGCTTCTTTTTCAAAATCAGTTATTCATATGTTTTTCCGTCAAACGAATTTTTGCTTAGATATCGTTGTATGAAATGTGCAATTTGATTTGATCGTTTCCGTTCTGGAAATTTCGATCTAAGAACAAGCCCCGTGAACGACCGGACACTGAAGTCGATAATGACAGCGTAAGTGACAAAACGATATTGATTCATTTGCGTCAAATCGCGAAAGTCAAGAAGCTCGGAAAGTGGGTTCCGTATGAGTTTAATGAAAGTCAGCCGCAAACACGCGTCGAAGCTTACCTTACTTTGCTGAACCGGCACAAAAATGAAGGAATTCTGAATCGTATTGTCACTTGTGCTGAGAAGTGGATCCTATATGATAATCTTAAACGTTTTAGAACGACAGAATGAGTGAGTAAGTAAGTGAGAGTGTAGCGTCCATTGTGTCGTCCAAATGGAATTCTGCAAAGGATAAAGAGCGTACGGTTAAATCCCGAGCATGCACAGTAGAAGCGTATGAAGTAGTCCGGATTCCTTCCCTCCGAGATTGTGCGATGTTAGGTACACCTTATTTACTATTGTAAGATGCTATTTTCTATGTATAATTTATTGTTCTATGTTGTTGACTATTGTAAATTGTTTCCCTTATCTTATCTGTGTATATATAATGTTTTCATTATGTTTAATGTATGTGTTTTGCTTTTAGCTCTCCATATTTGTGTTTGTGTGTCTGGGTTATAAGTTGGGTTGATAAGGATAGTCTACAGAAATAAAAGCTACGTCTGCTATGTGTTTTATTTGATAAGAGATGAAAACATAAAGTTGCGGACTAGATGGAAAAGTACAGGAAGTGGCGCCACCGGCGGTCGAGCCCGCCTCCGCACTCCTCCCACGCCCCCTTGCTACTCGGCGAGGGAGGAGAGAAACGAAAGTTAAGTTTAGCTAAAAGGGCTATTATTTCCTGTACTTCACCATCGAAAATAGTTAGACTCTCCGTGTAAAAGGGGAACTGACCCATTTATGTATAATTTGTAACCTAGAACTTATGTAAAGTATAGATTAGCGAATAGCAATAAAATTCCTCAGAAAACGGGGGGATCGCAAGGGCAGCAAGCTCCTATAAATGAGTGAGGCTCTGGCCTCCTTACGCCAGTTCGACTTGTACAATCGCCCAGATATCATGTAACAAGTTTTAGTCACTATCGACTGCCGCTCCCCCCGCACTCCCGCGGTTCTTATGTATTAAAAAGCGGCGTTTTATTTTCCGAAATTCCACCCCCTGCACCCTCCGTTGATCCTCAGCGTCAACAACAGCCAAATAATGTTCCAAACGTCTCCATGATAACGCTCGCCCACACACCGTACGACAGACAGTCTCAAAGTTACAGGAGCTTCGATTGGAAACTCCGTCATGCACAGTACTCGCTAGACCTTGCCCCTACGCCCGTAGCCAGCCAGCACCCAGCGCGATACTCTCCTCCTTACTCGTTGATGCCTATGCAATATTTCATACACACTACCCGAACCAATCTGCAATTCCTCCTGAATCTTCTCGTAGATAAAAAGAAATACTTCTAAGGCAGCCTTAGAAGGGCACTTGTCTACAAACACCATTTGAAGTATTTTAAATGAGTCTTCGGGTTTTAAAGAACATTTTAAATCGTACAAAATCATTTCACGGAAATGTTCCCGTCGAATATTCATTTTTTAATGAGACAGTCATAGCTTTAATCGACATCAAAACCGGCCAGTGATCCATAGATAAAAACTCTTTGTCCCAAAACTTTCTGAGTAGCCTTTTATTAACGGGAAATTAATAAAAGTCGAAAAAAACAACATCCTTTTAATACTTTGAATAACTTTGTCAAAGTGAAGTCGCTCAATATCTAGTTAACTCTAAAATGGTTACGAAACCATGTCATATACATGTTCGACACATTCTCATTCAATTTTAATAAAATTAGAGTTCAAAATCCACTAAAGCCAACTTTAATGTATGTATAGACGTCAAAAAAATTTTGGACACTTTTAAAAAAGTTTACACCGTCATAATTTTGGAACTACTGAACTGATTTTGCCCGTAAGTTTTTATTATGCGGTATGAATAATTTCCTAAATAATGATTTCATACAGATATGTGTTTAACGCACTTGAGATTCGGCTATATTTTTGAACTGAAATTTGACATTTACGGCTGGAGGATGAGTGGAGGATGAAGGATGGAAGTCGTAACACGGAAGTGCGTGACCTTGTGTCATATGTATTGTATATATAAATAATACATTTGAAAAACCGCGAAGAAGAAACTGTCTAAGATAGGTATTATGCAATGGTTGCAATAAATGCAATGGTGTAGTTAGCATATTCTGCCAATGTCAAGTTTTCTCCGTAGTAGACAATTTCAAAGTCTAAAACGTATTCTGTCAATGTCCAGTCCCGTCGAAGTAAGTCAAGAGTCGCTCAGTAAAACGATAGTAGTTTTAGTAAGGACGGAAGAAGACTCCTTGGAAGCACACAAAAAATGCAGCGCCACGCTTTTATTTGATTATCACAAACACCACGCATGAAAACCACTTCGAAGTTTAATAAACTATCACTATTAAACCACAAAAAAGCCTAATACACAACTTTTACAATTATCAAAAAAAAATCAACTTCACTTCTCGAGTTTCCGCCAAAAAGAACATCCTTAAAGTAAGTAAAAAAGGATTCGTTTATGTCCTGTATTTGGAAAGAAATATATCTAAGTACGTTTAAAAAGAAAAATGTTAGAACATTTATTTATAGGAAAAAAAATTTGCAAAAAATACATCGTGCTTTACCGTAACCTCTTTCATGTGGGGTAATGTTCCGAACAAAACCAATTAATCTTTGCAATGAGTCGACAGTTCGCGGGGCACTGATTGCGATGTGTCACAACATGCGGAGTGAACAGTAGCAGACTTAGCGATGGGATTACTTCAAATGAATTTACCTATTACGACTTAGATCAAATCAAAAGGAGGAAGATACCTTACTCACTTACCGCGCGTGGTCCTACAAAACCGAGTCCAATGGACCCGCTTCGTTTAGTCACCGATATAACAGCGACTTGCTTACACGTAATACGTTCACACGGTGAACACAGTTTTGTAGTGGGAAATATATTTAAAAATGCCTTCCTGTGTATTTAGTTAGTGCACAGATTACTCAAGGAGCAAAAACAAGACACATGGAATCACTTTTCACGCGTAAGTACATCAATAAGATATAATTTGTAGAAGTTTCTTTTAAATTATTAGTGTACATTCGACCATTAATGAGTGAGCTTGTCTCGCTATTGCTACTATCCAAGCTCATCGCTCTATCTCTGTCTTTCGGTGTCGTACAACGTGAGTTCAATTATAGCTGTGCGAGTAGGTTTATATGTAATTGTGCATTCGAGCCTATTTTCAATTGACACAATGTAAGAACGTACCGAATCTTCTCCTTTTGCTTTGATCTAAGTATTGCACTCTGCAAACGAGTAATAATTTAATCACGTGTATGCCTGATTCTACCATTCAATCGATACGACAAATGGATATAAGTATATTAGAGCCAAGCAGTAATAAATTATTGGAAAAGGATAAAAAATTTTTTCAATATTTTTACATGTAAGTAAATCGTAAGTGTTTTGTAGTGAGTGAGATATGATTGAGCCCATTCCATCCTGTCCTATCCCTCTCCATTTTCCCAAACCTTTTTCCAAATTCATTCCTAAATCTATATAGATTGGCACAACCTGAGACCTGGCAACGTTTGTCATTCCGAACTGATGTTGGTATGTATCGCGTATATCGATTGGCGATGCTATCCACTTACCACCAGGTGGACTGTCTGCTCATCTGCTGCGTTATTTCTATAAAAACAATCGTTCGCCAGATTAAACCCACATCGCACATAAAATATATGGGAACTGGATGCATTCGAATCTGTTCAGCATGTTTCCAACATGTGGATTTGTAAGACAACATTTTCTAATGGAAGTAATGGCAGCTTTGACTTCAGAACACGTGACCTCATTGGCTAATGGAATTGGCTAGTATGCCTGTGACATGCACTGAGATTGGTGAGGTGAACGATGCGAGTACAAGTCGCGGACACAGGTACAGGTATTGTGACATGTATCGGTACTTGTGCTCTGGTATCGACGAGCCTTGAGGCGGCAAACTTGGCTTTGGTTTGACAAACTCAAATTACACAAGATTGTCTACTGCTCAATCTATATGTTGTCACTTTACTTACACAGGGTAAAACAATGTTTCGACGAGGCGTAACAAATAACTGTATATGAGTGGGTTGAGTAATGAATTGTAATTTATCATGACTTTTGTGCGCTTTCAACAAAAAAAGTTTAAATCGTAACAATTCGTATGAATGATATTTCAAATGTACAATTTAAAAAATCTTCAAAACGTGCTTTTAACCTATTATAATTTAGACGTAACCAACAGTAGCTAGTGACTAGCAAGAATTTCCAATAATGTGATATTTAAGCAACATTGAATATTGATGGGAAATGATTTTTGGTAACTCTCATTGCAGTTGGTAGCGCTACATTTCCGTTCATCGGAAGATTTAGCGATGGTTCAGTTGGTTGGTATAATTCACAAGTGCACTTACTTAGTTTACTCCTGCGCCCATACACATTAGTTTACGCCATACACACCAACAATAGCTAACAGCAAGCAATAATTTCCAATAATGTTATGTATTGAGCAATATTGAATATTACACTTTGCAGAATAAATAAAACATATTTCCCAAATCTCAGAATTTAAGATAGGTGTTTTCTCATGCAGGATAATTGATTGGCTCCACATTAATAATATTATACATAATAATCGGTAATGATATCATTTTAACGAGCCTTCGCGGAAATAACGTGTGGGAGGAGATTAAAATAAACCGTGAAATTCCTTGACAATAGGAATGAACATTCAATGAAAACAGACAAATTCTATATAAATACAAAAATAAATTTGTCAGTACATGCAATATTCAAACACTGGTAACTTGATTTAGAAACATAAATATTTTGATTATAATTTTCGATTAAGTATGTCGAAAAGTCTTTTAATTTATATTTTTTTTATATACGGTTGTAATTACAATTTTTTAGAATCAAATTCTTTAAAAGCCTGATTATTAAAGTTCAACTGTCCAGAGAAGTAAGCCTTATATTTTTGCTTACTTTTTATCTAACATGCTAGCTTTATGCCCACGGCTTCGCCCGCATGGATTTTGTTTTAAAAGTCATAGACTAGGCCTAAAAAAAAAATTGGGCGATAATAAGTGTCACTTCAGCCTGCCTATCTCTTTGCCTAAATTTCATCGAAATCGGTGTAGTAATTTAGTCACGAAGTCATAGCAAACACACGGGCCGACAAACTTTACGGATTTATAACATTAGCGTGGATAAGGCCAGTCGATATTGAGTATTAATTGGCAAAACCTGAAGCAACAGATGCGGAACATGCTTGCACAACACTTTTTTGTAAATCGTTATTTTTTTATTTTACATAATTTTATTTACCAAATTTTGACTGCTCTAGTTAGCTTGAATATAATTGAGTATGTCACGTGGTATTTGGCACCGAAAGAACAATTTATTTGTATTATGTTATGTCCCTTCCGAGGGAAACAGAATAAAGAACATATTCACTTGAATGATACATCGATAAATATTCTGAGATATTGACGATTTAAATCATTCCATACACACAATTTATACCCTGAATTTTTGCCCCTTGAACGTAATCTTAAACAAACGGTACAACATGTGTTTAATTAATTGTATTGGAGAATATTTACAGCAAGTTTCAAATTAATAGGACCATCAATTTTATTTCCATACAAATTTTGACATCCCGTTTCACCCTTTAGGCGCTGAATTTCGAGAAGTTTTACTGTGTAAAAGAAAGCTCAATATCTTAATAAATAATTACAACCATAGTAGAATTGGTTAATAATACTCTCTATTCTCCCCATCTTTCCCAGTCGTCATTCCTAATTCTTCAAAGGTTTTCAACACATCTATAGAAGTACCAACATTCATCATATTTGATTGATGTTGGCATGTGTTCAATACGTAAATAATAATTATTAATCATTTATCCATAGTCTGATTATAAATTTTCAAGTCTCTACATTAAAAAGTTTTGAAATACAGAATTTGCATGTAAAATCATCCCCTACATTTTTGCCCCCCTCTAAGGAAAAATATCAAAGAACGCCGACATATGTGTTTAATTATTTTAAAAGAATAGTCTATATACCAAATGTCATGTACTCAACTTTATATTAAAGTTTATATTATTTTATTATAATTTATAGTATTTGCATCGAACCTCCCCCTCTTTATGACCCCCCCCCCCTTTATACACGTGTAATGCCGATACACGTGTTTAATTATTTTAAATTAGAAGTATATAATATATGACATGAAATGAAATATTAAACATGAATTTATGAGATATAATAAAATATGAGACATGAATTTCATGTTTTGTTCCTCTTCTTCCCAGTATGATTTCTAAAGAACCTTTCTTAGTGGATACGTATGTCATAAAAACTATCCACTGTGCAAATTTCACGTTTCAAGCTGCAGCGGTTTAGGCTCGGTGATAAACGATGATGAATCAATCAGTCAGTCAGGACTTCTTTTTTTATATGTATAAATAGATAAATAGATATCGTCTGTATAAGACAATTGTATTTCTGGCAACTAAGCTTTGATTAAGAAAGATTGGAGAGAATCTTAAATTACCTAAACTATGCTGACAACATTGTTTTTTTTTTCCTTCTTAATATCATTCTTAATACCAGTCAATTCATGGTTAGTAGAGAAATTAAAATCTGTTATACCTCGTTCCAATCCAATTAGTCCAAAATGTAAACAAACGGGGCTTGAGATACATTAATTGGTAATGTGATAATTGTTTACATATTCATAATTAGACTGCTCCAAATTGAAGCTAAATGTTGAGATATATAATTGATTTGGTTTTGTTTACCGCTAATGCGATTGGAACAGACTTTAGCTCCAGCAATACCTATAGAAGTTCACCGTATATCTACATGAAGTATGTATATTGTAATTGTTATCTTCGAGATAATCGTCTTCTAAGCAAATAGACCAAGGAACCTAAACAAATTAAACACTTTCTTCAATTCTCATTATCTGAAATTAACGTTTCCTTGAAATAATAAATTGCTTCTTGTTTTACCTTCCAAAGAGGTTTCTATACTGGCTCAACAGGGTGACATCACAACAGCAAGAGTTTTCAGGTTAGGCCTATTTGGTTAAAACCCAATAATATTTGCTAGTTGTACACCAGTTGTGTGCAGAAACTTCGAGTAGAAATAAAAGATAAGGAAATACCTTTAATTAATACGCGTTCAGGCCCATTTACAATATAAAATGTGTACTAAACGCGAAAGTTTAAAAAGTTATTTGCTAGTTGCCCGTATTTATTACATTCTTATTTTATTGTTTATTCATATTTTATTGTTTCGATTCGTCATTGACCAAATTCGTTATTAAATTTAATAATAACGTTTTTGTATTGTTTCTTAAAGTATCCATTATATCTACCTACGACGAATCAACATTGTGTTCATGTGTCGTATACAATGTGTACCGTGTCGTGTGTGTGTCTACTAAAATGAAACGTTTTTGTTGACAAAAACATTTAATTATATTTTAGTACACCTGAGTTAGATACTTAAAAGTAATAATGATAATAATTAACTTTATTTTTTAATTTTATTCTGACAATGAAGCGCAAATATAAAAATACATAAAATGTAATTAAAAACTAATTGCACCATCTGTTATGTCGCGTATCAATGTTAGTGTCCCCGGAACGTGGATGAAGACATGTTCTTCAGTCACTTACCGAAAATCACTAACTACACCACAGTTATACACCAGCAATGGTAATTGATGACTAGTAATACATTTCTAAAACCTGTGTAGGGAAACCGCACCACAAACAACTTCCAATTCCCATTGTGCCACTACACTCAGCCACTCACTCGACTTTTGTCCTAATAAATATAATATTCGTGCGTTTTTTTTTTCAATATAGCAATGTGAGAACGTCCTAAGGTTGCTGAGGGCCACTTGTAAAAGAGGTTGTCGCCTTATAACGAGATGAGCAGTCGTTCAGCTCGCGGCTCAGGGAAATATTGACTTAGGACTTTATATCAATGCGAAATGAAAGGATATGTAGTGTATTTTTAAGGCATGAAATTGATAAAGAAGGAATAGATTTAAAAAAGACAACAGAGGTCTGACCGGCTACATTAACAAGGTAACTGGTCAAAAATTGGTTAAAAAGAAAATTAGGAAAAAGGTAACTGTTTAGAGGGCAATAAGTTTTGGGAGAAGTTTTTAATTAGAATTACTGAGTGTAACCGTAAATCATAATACCAGCCTTTTTTTACATCCACTGCTGGACATGAGCCTCCTCGTGAACATTGTCTTGTCCATCCGTTATTCTCATTAGTTATATTGATCATTTCTACCGTAGAACTAATGGGACTTTTCTTTCCCACTAGTCCTACTTTTTGTTCTACCATAGTGCCTTAAAACGGCATACTGGCCAAGCTGGTTGGCGAGACCATCTCTTTAGAGGTGGTGTAATTCCTCGGGAATTGTCATAGCGGCTTTGTCATTAGTCGTCTTTTACGACATCCACGGGAAAAGATGGGCTATTCTATCTACCCGCCGACACCACAAGACACTGAGGCTGCTGTTATTTGTTAAAAAATGGGCGCAAATCCTTCAAAGACTAACCAGTGTCGCAGGCACGGCATAGTCACCCACTTACCATACACTTATTTAATATAAAACTCTCCTTGTTACAGGCCCATCCATTTATTTTTACTGTTCTGCTTTCGCAGCTGCGCTTACCTTCGCCGGCGCACGAACAGAAAACTCGATGAAACCTGACAATTTTGTGTGAATTTTCCTGCAAATCTCTGGTACCGGAAATGATAATATTATATTTTTACAGTTCAGACTCACTTATTTATTTAATAAGGAAGAACAGCGGAAACAGAGTTTAGATAGACAAGACAGTGGATTGTAAACAATGTTACCTTATAAGCTGTATGAATAAAATCCTACTACCTACATCGCACACAAATCGACATTAGATTTTGTAATGTGTTTATCGGAAATGTCGTAATTATTAGATATTAATGTTATAAATAAATAAAAAACATAGAAAATATAAGGTTGTAGTACTAATCCAATTAAAACTTCCTTTCTGTAGCTGTGATACACACAAATATAAAATCTCATTCCGTATTGAAACACACGGCATTGCTACAAAGTGATACAATCCGGAGTTAAAAATTTAAATTCAGATATCGCAATATTGGCGCCCCAGCTGTTGCTTATTTCAAATAAAAGCCAGTCGGCAGAGGGAGTGTCGACACTCCATATTGTTGCTACTGTTTCACGTGCCAATCGGTTTTTAACGAGTTTCCAATAATATTCGGCTTATTGCCAACAACTGGGGGCACAATCTCGCGATTGTTTGATCACAATTTAAGCAAGTTAGGTTTCTTGAGTACAAAATTGTATTGTTATTTTGATAGCGTCTTCATGATCTTGTTTCGTCCAGTACTTTTTGCAGACAATTTCGGATTTTTGGAACGAAGTTCCTTTACGCGGCTTACGGTAGGTGTGATTCGAGAGAAAATGTAACGTCACGTAAGATTTTTACCCCCTCCATACGCCTTTCTCTTTCTGTGTGCGTGTGTGCGTGCGAGTATCCAGAGCGAGACTCAAGCAGAATAACAGACGTGCAGACTAGTGCGTGGTCGGTTGTATAACCTAAATTTTTTATTTTTGATTTAATTCCTTATTTTTAATTATTTGCATTGAAAATATGATACAAAATTTAAAAAAATACATGAACTATACAGATTTTATTTTGAATTACATTCGGAGTTTAAAAAAAAATGCGTGAGGATGTTCGTTCCTGCCGAGGGTCCCCCGACCGCACACGTTTTTATTTATAAGAATTACGTTGCAAACGGCAAAGTACCGTAAACCGTAACTAGTCTTATGCACGAGGGATATATAGCCTTAAAATGCCACGCTGGTGAAACGGGTTGAAGAGTCCACTGTTTTAGAAGTGGTGTAGTTCCTCAGGACTTGTGGTAGTAGCGGCTTTGTTATCTCATAGTCGGTTTTTACAGCACCCACGGGAAGAGATGGTGTGATGCTATTCTAAGGCCATCCGACACCAGGTATCGCGATCGTCACGAGTTACACATATGTATTTACTTGTATTAGCCTAGCACAGCCCTCCCCTCGCAAGTACCAGGGAACCCCGGGCTGTCATCCGCCACGCGGGCCCAGTGCGGTTTGGTGGATCATATACTCCAGTTCTTTTTTTTACTCGTATGACAATTTTTTACTGGTATATTTTAAATTTTTATTCAATTTTTCTTCGCTTTTATGATTCCGTATGATGTTTTATGCAAATTGCTAACAAATTAATGGTTTTATGGTTTTTATTGTCTCAGAAAATTATCAGCTCAGTGAATTTGTGCCGATAATAATGTGTACGCGAGCGAAGCTGCGAGCAAACAGCTAGTGTATTTTAATAAAGTTTAATAACAATCTTACACGACGGAAATGTGTTAAAGTAAATAACGTTAATACGCATGAAACCACTTCCACAACAATCCCACCGTTCCTCAATTAATTCAAATATTTTTCTGTAATCGATTCTCGATGTTATAATATTTCGTAAACAGTAAACAGTGAACAAACTCTCTCGACGTGATGTTTCATTAAACAATGATGTAAATTATAGATAGCCGTTTCGAAACTCATTCGATTACGTACCTGGTAAAGTTTACCAAACTAGTTGGTTTAGCACAATTGATGTTATTGCTTACAACATGCACTTTAGATTGAATCTGTATTATTTGCTTGTTAAATATGTCACTGCTTTAATAAACTTCCATATTACCCCAGTAACGTCACGAGGATTTGAGTATCCACGGGGAAACACACGTGAGGTTCACTATACCATTCCATACCATCAGCCTATGTATTTTCACTGATGGAAAATGATGGAAAATGGAAACTGATGGAATTCACTGATGCCTTTCCCAAAGATCGCCATCACATACGATCTTCGGCTCTTCTCATCCAACGACCACCGACGAATTTCTTCAAGTGATCAGTGCACCTGTCCGGGTGCGCCCGCACTGCATTTCTCGGTACGTGACCAACATTCAAGGACTCATCTATCCTAACGGTTATAGGTTCTGCGGCAAATATGATCTGTCCATTGCCTCTTAAGCATGCTGATTCTATGAGCTATGTACCAACATAGCTCATAGAATCAGCATGCTGATCAGCATCAGCATGCCACCAGACTTTAGTTGTCTTCATTTCGAATCTTATCCTGTAAAGAAACTCCAAGCATAGTTCTCTACATAGCTCGTTGAGTGACCTTGAACTTATGGATAGAGCCCACCGTCACAGGCCACGCTTCCGCACCGTAAGTAATTACTGGCAGGACGCACTGATTGAAAACATTAAGCATTGCAGTATAGCTCATGAATTATTCCAAATGCTGCCCAGCCGAGCTGAGTGTGTCTATCGACCACTTTGCTGCATTTGGACTTGCTTAGTTGGATGGTCTGCCCAAGGCATAATGGTCAAAAACTAAGAGTGGCACACTTTCGACGCTTACTCTTTCGAACATGTTCATTGAACATTATTTTTGTCTTATCTAAGTTATCTAAGTTCGTTCCGAGCCCAACGCGTCTCGGTTTACTAAACAACATATTTATTTTATACGCGTAAGATTGTATAATAAAAATGCACGGGACACATTTGTAGTGATTACATTCATTTATGAAAACTGATGATTTCATTCCAGCCTAAAAACAGCAACATCAATTTTGATTACTCCCTGACAAGAAACAAACGTAGGAGGATTCCACCTCTCCTGAATCTTGTTGATACAGAAAAATCTTGTTGATCTTCTGAATCTTGTTTTCGTTAACTTTTCAGTTGCTTAGGTAAACAAAATTAACAATCCATCTGAAAATAAATGGACACTTCTTCACTTAAATGTTCACTTAAATCAATTGAAGAATAGACTGGTTATAAAATTAAAAACACCTACTGCAAACCATTTAGAGACACGTCAATTTGTATGATGTGACTTTAAACGTTTGCGTCATGATGTAAGTCTTTTAAACAACCCAATGTGAACAGGTAGGGATACCCACTCTCCAGATTTATTTAATTTTGTTTTATTTAATATTTTAATTATTTTGTCACATGTAGGTTTCCACGCGATATTTGTGCTTAATACCCATGTAAATACGTTTACAAATATAAAGTTATATAAATAAAACAGATAAATATACCCATGCGTTTAGGACTCGTTTAGTTACGTATATAATATTTAAAAAGACAAAAACATTACACAGTTTTTGTCTTTTTAAATGTAACCACTAAAATAAATAAATAGTAACTTCGTCACAATAATAGGTTTGTAACCTACGGGGAGAAGTAAGAGCAGCCATGCTAGAAAATAAATCTAATCAGGCACAAATATGTAATACGATAACATATAATATATGTCACACAATATATGTATATGTGCCCTGTGGTGTCGGCCGGCCGGCTATAGATTAGCACCACCCCAATTCCTCCCGTGGTTGTCGTAAAAGGCGACTACGGGATGACAAAGCCGCTACCGCAAGCGTTGACGAACTACACCATTTCTAAAAGGATGGACTCGCCAACCCGTTTAGCGAGCGTGGTGTTTTAAGGCTATACACCCGTCATGCACAAGACAATGTGCATGAGCATGTGCATGAGCCGGCCCAGGTCCAGTAGTGGATACTGAAAGGCCCGATTTCAATAATTATATAGGAATATCTCGTTTCCTAATGAATACCAGCCGTTAATATTAAATGGATCTTAATCGTAATCTATTTTAAATTACAAGCATCCGTGAAGTTGGTTCGATTTCACAATTTTCGTCTACGCTAACTCTAAAATGTAGGTATTTGTTAAACAGGCAAGGAAACAATGTTGGAATAGTTGTATTTGGGTCAGAGATGTAGGATGGGAAGTTGGGTAGATGGATGTCTAACTAGGGGAGCCGAGTTGGTCGGCACGTATCTGACAGATGCTAGGGTTATTTACGACCCTAAGGAACTTATTTTGATAATAAACCCCCGCTGCCTACTTCTTCTGTAATGACGCAATTTAATAAGAATAACATTCGCGTAGTTTTACATAAAAATTTACAGTGAAACTAACGCGTGATTATTTAATTTACCTCGCGTTATTTCAACATTGCTAACTTTAGTTCTTTGTAAAATTTATTCTTTTCAAATTTTATCCAGCGATGTCGAGTGGCTCTTTTTATCGCTCACTCGTTGTCCCACTACCTAAGATCTTAGTGGGCCCACCATCTACTGAGGTTTTTTCATTAATCTACGACATAAGGCTCTTTAAGAATGCTGTTCTTAATGCTTTAAGAAAACAGGATTCTGCGCGATCGCCGGCTCGCATTCCTTTTGGTGCTGCAGGTGTCCACGGGTGCCGATGACCATTTACCATCTTGTACGCTGATCGACTATCTGCTAAGTGTTCTGTAAAAGAACCCACACATAATACACCGCTCTTCTCGCGTCCACCCATCTTATGAAAGACATTAACTGCCTGGCTGGAGGATGGTCCACCTTGAAGTTGATACGTGATCTGCTTTCGAGTATTCGTCTAACCCATCGGATGTTGGTCACGCGAATGAATGTAACTGTTCACTACTTCTCGAGGTCTCTGCTCGAGGCCACGTATCGAGAAGCGCTGTGTAAGACGCCTTCGGCCAGGTGGATCGACGACTTGAAGTTCGCCCGTGATAGCTGGATAAGAAGAGCCGAGGATCGTGTATAGCGGCGAGCTTTGGGAGAAGCTTATAACCAGCAGTGGGGAGACATCATGGGCCGAGGGTATGGTAGTGGTATGGTATGTTTCTATAAGCTACAGCGAAGGCAATATGTTTTCAGATAGCGTGGATTTGCATAATGATAATTTTACATACTCATATTCTTCGTCGTCATTATGACCAGGTGTTGCAGGTGTCCATTAGCGACGGCATCCTTTGTCTGCTACCTTCATTTTATAAAAAAGGAGAAAGTGAGCGATCGCGCTAAACTTTTTTAGAAAGAAGGTGGCTGACAAGCATACAGTCCACCTGGTGGATACTGTCGCCCATGGACACCCGCGGTACATGCCAACATCAGTCCAGAATGACAAACGTTGGTATGCTCCTGGATGAGCTGCGTACCTTTGCAGATGTAGGAATGGATTTGGAGAAAGGGTTGGGAAAATGGGAAGGATTAGGATAAGATGGGATGTGAAATTCCCACTCTGGTTCCCGAGAGGGAGCGTGGGTTCGAATCCCACACCTGACACCATGTAGTAGCGTAAGGGTCCAAGTGAAACGAGGTGTATGTGATTACTTATCTTTATTCAACTGACATCACCTTGACATTATCCATTTACATACCCTCAACTCTCACTATATATTTCATGTTAAACCTACCCTTAACAGGTTCTTGCATATCTCACCCACTAACACGTACATACCGATGGGAAGAGGATAAAGTGGGAAATTCAGTACATTTCAAGATAATCCTCTGTAAGAGAGGGGTAACGGGGCCAGTGGAGTGCGCCTAACGGCTGTTGAATTGCAACGTGCACCAACCCTCCAAAGCTGTACAAAGGTATGTCACGTATACTTGTCTGTGCTTTAGAATTGAGTGCTTGTATTGGTCTTGTACCTAAAATAACTTTTGTCTCGACATTCGGCTTGAGGCAATCTGAATAAAATGTGACTTCCAACTTATTTCCGACGTCTGCACTCAGACATAGAACAGTCCCCTGGAGAATGAACTCAATTGTACAGCGACTTTGTCAAAATGTAAATTTGTGTGTAAAATCATAAAAACAAGTGTGGAAAAAGATATCTACGAACCACATTCAAAGTACTACTAGATTTATTCAGTTTCTCTTTAAAATATAATTTGTATAGCTGTAAATATATGAACAACAACTTTTTTGTGAATTCATACTGTCAAAATATAAAGGAAATATTATAAGAATGGTCAAAGTTCAAATGCCTCTTATTTTAAAACCAATATTAACTGCAGTGGATAATTACTATTATTCTTTACATTCTAATCATATCTATTAATAGTTAGGTCCAAAATTTACAAGGTCCATATAAAAACTCAGACAAACAGTCTGGACGATTCCCTTGCAAAAGGATTAGAGTTGCTAATGATTTACTGCACATGCACACTTCGTGTTACCCACAAAGGCCAATGAAAACGCCAAATGAATTTTAAGTAAGTCCACGTCCACGGCACCATAGAAATAAGAACAGTAAGTGAACACTTACTGTACAGTACAGTACTGTATAGTACTTAGTACGGTAAGTACAGTAAGTAAGTATTGTTCTAACAATACTACTTGTGTTAATTCTGAACAGAAATTGACATTTGATTTTACATACATACATATCATCAGCCTGTGTCTCTCCACGGCTAGATTTAGGCCTCTCCTAAAGACCGCCACCAAACACGGTCTTCCGTTCTTCTCATCCAGCCACTACCGGCTGGCCTGATTCATAAATTCAAAGTCGCTCAGCGAGCGACGGAGAGAGCTATGCTCGGAGTTCCTCTGCTGGACAAAATCCGCAACGAGGAGATTCGCCGAAGTACTAAGGTTGCCGACATAGTTCAAAGGATCAGCAAGCTAAAATGGTAGTAGGCGGGTCATATATGACGCGAGACCGATAACCGACGGCTCGAAGAAAGTCGCCGGCAGTTTTAAATGGTAGATATTAATTTGATTTTTAAATATAATACTTCCTTTTCATTCAAAAAAAAAACTAAGTATAAAATTATCAGATATTTCGGAGATTAAACAAAAGTAAATTATGTTTGCTTTAATGACGGACTTACACATCCAAAAATATACCTAATATTAATTTGTAAGTTCGTCATTGCACAAGTCAATATTTTTTTTTTATGCTAATCTTATGAGTAGAAAAGAACATGACATTATGTGACCATACGATAAAACTTTTTTATAATACCTATTTTTTATAAAGTTACTGTTGTATTGTGGCGACAGATTCGAGGTATTATAATGCTGGACATGTCGACGGAACTTCTTTTTGAGGTTTGATTCGAGAGGAAATGGCAAATACAGTTAGCCTTGCAAATTTGTTTGATAAGTTTATGAAGTGTGTATATATAATTTAAATAATCGCATGTTATTGTTATATTCATTAATTTTAAATTAGAGAAGCAATTAACTAGAGAAGAGCTTGCAATTAACAACTCCCAAATATGAGTAGGTAAGATAGATATTGGCTTGAGCCATTAGTTCAAAGTCACGCAGAGAGCTATGGAGAGAGCTATTGTTCAGTGTTTAATTGCGAGATGAGATCCGAAAGAAGAGATTTACCAAAGAATAAAAATCACTAACATAGCTCATATAATTAGTAAGTTGAAGTGACATTGATCAGGTCATATCTGCCGTAGAACCGACAACAAATGAAATAGAGGAGTCCTGAAATCGAGACCGTGTGCCAGAAAGCGTAGTGTGGGACGACCTCTGACGAGACGGACCGACAACTTGAAGAAGTTTGGCGGTAATGGCTGGATGGGAAGAGAGGGAAACCGTGTGGGATGGCGAGCCTTAGGAGAGGCTTATACCCAGCATCGGAGAGACATGGCTGATGGAATGGAATAGAATGAAAAATGTGGTATCTCAAGTTTTCCCAGAAACTAAAAAAATGCAGTTAATTTTGAATTATTGATAAATAATTAAAAGTTTTCATAACAATTAAAACAATTAAACGTAAAAAAAATAATAGAAGTCATTACTGTTATTTATTAATATTTTTATGTGATTTTGGAGTAAAAACTTGTCGCGAGATTTGTAATTTGAAGGGATTGTATTCCCATAAGGCCGCCTGTTGGACTTTTCATGTTACTTACTCAAATTTTCTTTTTGCTACATGTATTGGTGTACAATAAATAGTTTATCTATCGATCTATTTCTAATTAATTAAATTGGTACTAAAATATTGCGACAAGCTTTTAAATCACATACAAACATTCGCAAATAATAGTAGTGACTTCTATGTTTGTTTTCTTAATTTTAGAGCATTTTAATAAACGCTTGATTTTAAAAGGATTTTTAACTTTAATTTATTTACTCCTTTTTGATGTTTTAAGTTGCAGAAACTCTCTATGAGCCTATGAAAATGAGCCCAAACACGACATGTCTACCATTCGCCGTTGAACAGTTTCACAGTGTGCTGACCTTCCTAGCTGCAGCGTCAGGTTTAGGTCATCAGATTATTGTATTGTAATCCTTTTTACGTACATGTGTAAAGTTTCAAAACAAGTGGAAGTAGGCTGTGGAACGAACTGCCTCAAGAGGCCTTTCCATTAACCTACGATATGGGGTTCTTCAAGAGAGCCATGAATAGGATTTTGCAAGGTCGGTGGCGCGCGCGCAAACCCCCTGGTGTTGCAGGTGTCCATGGGCGGCGGTAACACTTACCATCGTGTAGGACCGCTTGCCTGTACGCCCATTAATTAGTCTATAAAAAAAAAGTGGAAGTAGGTTAAAATCGACTTGTAAGATTTAACTTAAACAATCAAACTGACAACCATATTAAGTTAAATAAAAGCTTGTAAAAAGTAGCTTCCGTAAAATAAATGATCGTTGTATAATTTATATTAAATGCTTATCTCTTTTTTATGTTTGTCAACTTTTAGGAAAAATTTCATAAAGAAGAAACTTTTCGAATTTTTATAACCTCTGCCTGATTAGGAGTCATTTTTCGCCGTTAGAAGTTTCTTTTATACAAACAAAAGGAAAACAAAGAACAAAAGTTACACAGGTACTATATAGATGAAACGAGTCTTTGATAGAAAAGGTTACAGAGGTTACAGGGTTGCCATTATTTTCATGGATGAAAGAATACAAACGTAACTGATATGATAAGTAATGTAATTGATCCAAGTCATAAATCTTATTAGTTTCACTGTCGTCAAGTCAACGAAATTGTTATTTTAACACACATTTCGTGTATCTATAATTACACGAAATTTAGATATAAGTCGTCTAACACATTAACAATAGTCACACGATTGCGTTAGTTCTTACTAAAATAAGCGATAACGCGACCACAGGTTGCTGAGGTAAGCAGGAAGATATTCGCTGCAGTGGGACCTTTGAGGAGACTGTAATTTCCGTAATATTATATATGACTATATATAACGTAATATGTCACCTCGGTAATGCTTGCAGAAATTCTACTTCTACCCATCCTTGACTATATTGATATAGTGACTTGACTATAGTGACCTCTGTTATATTGATCTGAATGAGGATTAACTAGATAAACTTGAGCGTCTTCGAAACATTTGGATTCGGTTCATGTTTGACCTTCGAAAGTATGACCACGTCTCTCAGTTGCGCCGACAGCTCAAGTGGCTCCCCATTCGCCTCCTATGGAATACTCATATCGTGTCCCTCCTCATGTCATGCTCAATCATATCATGTATTTAAAAGAGCGTTCTCAATTTCTCTGCTCGCACTCACTTCACCTTCGTACTTCTAATAGCCTTCTTCTTAGCGTTCCTTTTCACCATTCATATTCATATTCATATTCTTACTCTTTTACTGTGCTAGCGGTTCCTTTGTGGAACTCTCTTCCCCTCAACATAAAACCTCAATTTTTATCCAGCTTCACAAGTCAAACTACAAAACACAATTTAGCTTTGTAATCATTCATTCAGTTACTGACATATATATTTTTTTATAGTATGTATGTGTATATACATATGTATATATATTTGTAGTAGGTACATATATATTTATGTGATTATTTTTTATTTCCTTTCTACCCAAAGGTTGTTAATAAGGAGTTTTATCTATCTATCTATCAACGCGGCCTACCGCAATAGATCGATAAAGCTGCGCCTAGCTGCACGGTCGCAGGCTGCTAGCTGCTCGGTCGCGGGCTACCAGCTGCTCGGTCGCGGGCTGCTAGCTGCTCGGTCGCGCGGTTGATCACTCTATCGTAAGACCAGCACAAGGCCGTATGAACACTTCTAAGCGACCCCATACAACTCCTTTCGAGCTACTGCATCTTCGGGCATCCTCTCCCAGTTTTTCATTATTCTAATATGTCAATACAAAATTACTACAATCACGTTGCTCGTACTCGTATAGTACACGTTTGACTAACTCATTAGACCCCCATTTAAAATTCAACTGTTAGATTAGAAATAGGAGTCCTTCGTTAGAGCATAAGGTTTAAGGGAGTAACAGCTAAGGTTTCCTATATCTCATAATTTGTAATTTGGTAGTTCTCTTTAACAATATGAGAAATTCATCTGAAGTATCTGAGAAAAGGTGCCTTATTCTCAGTTCTAATGCTCTAGAGCAGGGGTGCTCAAACGGTTGATCGCGATCGACAAGTCGATCGCGATCAACCGACTTACTTTGACTAAAAAAATGCATATTGTGCGGAAAACTAATATCTATGCCACGATACACCCTACCTAGATGACAATCCTGCATCACACATACTTGCAGCCTCTCAGAGTCGATCGATCGTAGTCTAACAATATTGAGGTAGATCGCCAGCAGTTCAAGTTTGAGCACCCCTGCTCTAGAGACTTAAACTTTACTGAAATTTTAAATATATAAAACATATTTTCTATCACCTTATCCCAAAAATCACATGATAGAGTATATTTTTAAATTTGCTTTAAAAATAAGCATGTAAAGTAGGAGCGGGTGATACAAAACGTATATAGATATTGAAACTATATATCGTAGCAATATCGCGATATCAATATCGGTCTGCACTGAAACTACATATCGGACAAAACACTATACTGCTCCATGTGATGCGTATCGTGTATCGAATCAACGATACGATTCAGCGAATCAGCGATGGCGATGTAGTTAAATCGGATATTTTCGTTTCGGATCGAGCGGGGCATAAGAGAGAACTAGCGATCGGCCCGCTACCGAAATTTACCGAATACCAACGAACTGACACGATCGCCAGAATCGCGACCATACCGTGTCCGAGCGAGAGAGCGCGAGATTAAGAAAGAGCAATATTATAGCTATACTATCCATACTATTCTAAACTTTACGCATATAGTAAAAAGTCTGATTGAAGGTTTTTCTTAATATTTTGGCAAGGTTATGATAAGAAATTGTCAGTTTCAACCTTAGACTTTATTTTGTAAAACATAATGATGGCAATGATGCACTTCCGATTTAACTTGTTAACCTTTGGCGTTGAACTAAAATTTGAAGAAATTAGTGACACATTTCTTTTTCCTAATCTATTTTTAGTTTCGTTCATGCTTCGAAATAATCGCATTAATCTGTTGTTTTTGGATTATTTGAATAAAACAAAAGTACATTGAAACATAAATGTGTAAATAAGTAGCGATTTAACTATATTTTGCAGTACAATTATTGTGTATGTCGATTTATCTATTCTTCGTAATACATAACTAGAAAAAATCTTATGATAGCGAGAACGCACAAATATACCTACCTAAAATAATGCTATAAAAAAACTATAACATCATCGAAACATCAACAAATATCGTAATATCGTAAGATATTATGCGTATCTATCAATATATAATTTCAGAAAATATATCAAATATCGTAATATCGTAAGATATTATGCGTATCGATCAATATATAATTTCAGAAAATATATCAAATATCGTAATATCGTAAGATATTATGCGTATTGATCAATATATAGTTTCAGAAAATATATCAAATATCGTAATATCGTAAGATATTATGCGTATCGATCAATATATAGTTTCAGAAAATATATGGTTTCGGAATCCGATATCAAATATCGATATATAGTTTCGATTTGATATTCTTAAAAGCTATATTACCCGTCTCTAATGTAAAGTGACATTTTGCTAACTGTACCTGGCTGGATTAATTTGTTAAATAGGAGATTACTTATTACTTTCCTTAAAGTAAAAAAAAACTCCAATAACGCGGTAAGTAGGTAAAACTTAACCACTTTTAACGTATTATGCACCAGACACATCATTTGAGATTCTTACCTATTCAAATTCAAATTTTAATTAATTAATTTTTTGATTATAGGTAGTAACTTTAACATAAATTGTATACGATAATAAATACCTACTCTATATCTAGTCGTTAAGCATACAAATATAAATATCAGTATAAATTTATAGTAATTGTTAAAATTAAAATTAAATGTAATAATAAATACAACCAAGTACAATTTCAATTATTAAAATATTAAAACAATCCAAGAAAAAATAACCTACATTTATTTTTTCTTGGATTGTTTTAATATTTTAATAATTGAAATTCCCAATTAATATACATACACACAAACAAATTCATTATAAACATTAATAAATATCGACATTACATTTAGGTTATACTATTATTACCTATTATTATTGTACCTTTTACCTGATATTAATCGGACCGACCCCAGCTCTTAATAAACCCACATAGTGTAGATACAGTACATGCATATATTCACTTTGTTAGGGAAGGGAGCCTGAATGCTTCGATGACATTCCTAGACTACGTCTCGTTTGCGATCCAATCTTTAATTTCGTCTGACATAGAAATGGATTTTAGATTCTATCGGATTAGGTGCAGACATTTTCTTCGGATTCTTTTGCTTCTCAGTAAAATTTTCCTACCTATTAACTATTTAATAAAAAAAAACTGTATATCTACAATATATAAATTTGAGGTTGTTACAAGACATCTACACCATTGAGACCACCACAGTAAAAATAAAATAAGGTAAATGAAATTACTATACAAATAATTATTAATTAAAAGTAACCATCAAAATTAGTTTCAAAGTAAAGTAAGATTTAATTTTTATCAAAAGAAAAGTATTGCGTTTTATCAACGTTGTTAATTATATTGACTATTTCTACGGTGATATAATTTCGAATTATATAAATTCTCTTCAATACAAACTATAACGAAAATAAAGCAACATTTACACAACATTTTCAAGTTTCGCATTTTCAACACATTTTATATTGTAAGTCGGGTCTGAACGCGTAAACCTGTGCCAAGTAGAAATAAAAGGTAACGTTTAATTTTACGCGATCAGACTTTAGTTTTACGCGTTTTTTTTAATTATACGCGGCAGACGAGCATTCGGTCTACCTGGTGTTAAATGGATACTGTTGCCCATAGCCCCGCGGTATGTGCCAACTTCAGTACAGAATGACAAACGTTAGCACGCACCCGGACGCGCTGCCTAACTTTGGAGATGTACTCGTACGAATGCATTTGTAGAGAGGATTGGGAAAATGGAAAGGGATCGGATGGGAGTGGGATGGGAATGGGCTCTGGCATATCTTACTCCCTACCGAAACACGTACGTAAATAGAGGAGTAGTATAAAGTAGACCCCTATTTCAAGGTAGCCTTCTATGAGAGAGGGGTCAAGGGGCCAGCCAAGTGCGCCCAGGGACTATTAGATTTCAGCATGCCTATATACGAGTAATTAAACCCACACTAAAATAAATAATTAAATAAATACTCGTACATCAAACGAAGGAATAAATAATATTACCATCTTAATTATTAGTTTAATTAAGTTTAATTAGTTTAATTAATATATACATAGTTACAACAAAATGTATGGAAAATCTTATTTAAAATCAAAAACATATTTTATTAAGCTTTTGTCAATGCGTATGAGGTTAGAGCTTGAATGTAAAGTTTAATAAACGTTCATATAACATTAACAGATTAATAACAATAAATATTAATGTTGAAACTAATTTATTTACAATAAAATTACTATAATTTTCACCATATTACAAGTAACTTACTTTCACTTGACGTGATACAATAATTACCTCATTAAATTAATAACATTAATTACCACTGGTAAATCGTTACCTTACGAATAAACCTACTCGTGTATAAGAATAGCATTGTGGTAATGTATTCTATTGCCCGCCTATGTTTAGTCTCTAATTGCGTCTCGACTCTTTGATTGTTGACTCTATCGTTGACTTGTATTAATTAAACTGCTCCTGTAATTGTATAAAGATCCCGTTTAAGCCCGGGTGGCGCGCGGAGCACTTATAGCGACGTCCTCTATCCTTCAAAGTTGAGTGACCTCATGGAGGCAGTTTCATAACAACGCCGGGAGCCTGGAAACGCCATGTGATCTTATTTTTCAGTGTTCGACTGAAAGCACAGTCGGCATCGTGCCGTCGTTCATGGAGGACGTTTTAGTGCCGGCTTCCTCCGTACACATCGCGTAAAAAACATCGAGAGAATTTTCCGAATCTTCCTCAGCAAACGATTTCGATCCCAACAACAAAATCCGTGTTTTCCTATTCCGTTAGAACGGTGGATTAGACTTTGATATTAATTACGGTCTTTGATTAATCTTCTAATAACTAATAATAATATTATTGCTGTTTTTATTATAAAGATTATTCTTAGCGTTTTAATAATTAAATCTATGTAAATGTTCATGTTTAATGAATGTGTAGAGACGCATTAATTCGTCAACTTTAAATACTTTCTGTGTGAAATATTAATATTTGATGCGTAGAATCTTCGTATCTAACCGCTGATATTAATTTTTGTGTAGTATTTAATGACAGTGAATGAAATAAAGATTATTACAGTGGAAAATTCTTAACAGTGTATAAAATAGCTACAATATCTTTACGGTGAGGACCAAAGTTATAGTTTATTTTAAATGTTTTTATTTAAATAAAACAATCGCTCTTCAGAGTTCAGAACGGTTAGCTGTGATTTATTGCGTGCCCGTGTATATGTTTTGACGGACGGTTTCCTGCGAGGACATTGGGCGGATATCGGCGGCTGCACGGATTCGGACTACATAATCAGCAGTCCGAAATAGAACTTCAACAAAACGGTATGCTTACATTTCCCTAAAATCCTTGCATGGTTATTCTGAAAAGCGTAAACTAGGATTGCGGTAACGAGATTGTTGACACCGTATATTTTCTGAATGTTATCTATATATGGAGTGAATATAGATTTAGATATATAGATTTATCTAAATATATTTATATCACGTAATATGTCAGCTACGCCGAAATAATGGGAGAGATCCACATTATATATATATTTTTTTTACATTTATAAACTTATTTTTTTTAGAATTAATTAAATATTATTTGAAATTCATTTCGTTTTAATAGATAATGTTACTTATTAACACATTGAATCGTTTGTGATATATGCACTGTATGTGGTTGCCCATAATTATTTAGTGGCAATATTTTTCTAAAAAATATTATTATTATATACCCTATATTAAAAGAAATTGCACGTCGATGAGGGAAAGTATTCATGGATGCAGCGCAGCTAATTAATTATAAAACATCTGTTGTAATTAAGAAGTTTTCTAGCAAATAATCTGATTCTGAATCTGAACCTATATCCATCAGTAGAGAGATTTCTGTTCACTAAAATTGAAAATATCCATACAGAATTTGAATTATTATTTGTTCTTTTATTTTATTTTATTTAATAATTTAAAGTACAGACATAACAAAAAATAAACTACCCAAATGGGAATGAGAGGAAAAGGTGTACAAAAGCAAAGTTGTGGTATTACGTGTTAAAATATCATTGAGATATGTTATTTTTAGAGAGTAGTACTGACCTCTTTTCTACTTTGATAAATAGATGTAATTTTTTTTAAACCTTTATTAAAAGCTATTTAAAGTTTTCCATTTTTATCGACTTTTCTCACAGGACGCAACTTTTACCACCTATAAGTAGATTAAGTAGACTATAAATAAATAATAACATCCCTTATTCTGTGGCGCGATAAAATCAAAAACACATACTGGCACAATGAATACAATACAACATTCTTATATGGTGGGCGAGTTCTTGTTCATAAAAATCGCACCCCAAATACGGTAGGCGGGTTAACTCCTCAGAAATAAACGAACTACAGGAGAGTATCTCGTAGGATCTCTGTAGGAGAGTTATTTCGCCTAAGAAATATATAGTTAATAACGTCAGAATGAGTGTAGTGTTGTTACTTAAGTGCGTGCTGTTTGCATGCTGTGTGTTCCGTATACAATACCTACAGACAATACAAGCAGAATGCCATCTTAGTTTATACTATTTGTACTAACAATATATATTTTGTACATATAAAATTAACTTAAGGTCATTTTAATTTGAATTTTAACTGTAAATGGACTTAAGCTATTTTTATGTGTAGGGGCTCAATAGGATACATGACTGAAATAAAAAAAAACTTTCTAAATGTCTTGCTTTAGCATGATCACATTATCAGTTATATTATAATTAATTTATATTTATATTTATTATATATTATTTTATCATTTATAATTAAAATTTCATTAGTCTTTATAAATTTAGTAAAAATCATCAAAAATAAGTGTTCAATTTATTCGTTCATCGTACATAGAGTACCATTATTTTCTTATTTATTTTATGATAATCGCACCAGTCATAATTACATATGTTATACATGCTAAGCTTCAAACTGCGGATCATGTCACACTCTAGCCGTATGTGGTGAGGATTTCATGAAGATTTTTTACGAACGAGTTATCTCGCCCACCGCAGCGAAAGGGTTAAAATTTATATCTTTCTAATAAGCAGTATTTTGGTCTCAGTCTATAACGTCCCATTGCAGGAAACAGGTCTCTCCCTTTTAAATTACTAGGATTTGAGCCGTGTTTCAACGCACTTCCACATGTTTTCCTTCACCGAAACGCCGAGCACGTGATAATGTAAAAATCCGTAAGTACTTGGGGTTGATATTCAGTGATACTAATGATATAAGTTCAAGGAGATCCTTGAGATATGAATAATACTATTTAAGATTTATATCTGTTGAATAACCGGTAATTAACATATTATAAAATGCGTTAATTAATGTTTTTAATTGACGCACGGTATTTGACACAGATTAAATCTATATATTTTGTATTATATCACGTCCCATTCGAGACAGACAGAATAAAAAACATTCACTTGGTTGATTAACCGTTAAATATACCGATATAAGGGCAATATAAATGTTTTCATACAAAACTCGTAATCTGTCTCCATGACAAAATTTTCAAAAACGGAAAATCACATTAAAGTCATTTGTAATGCAGAATTTTTATTACAAGTTTCAAGTCAATAGGACCATCAAATATTATGGTTTAAGTGGATTTAAGTACTTGCCTATTAAAATTTTAAAATAGTAGATATCATATTTCGATGTTTTTACAGTTTTCGAAATTCAGGCCGCGTGTTTTTTGTAACAATCCTTATTACCATAATATGTATATCTGTGTTTATAAATCGCTTCTACGTTTCCGTACGAAAACGAGTTCAATTTTGATTCAAAACAATGTTCGTACATCGAAACATCGACACGTCGTTCATTTGTTTTGTTAACGAGCTCTCTTTCCTCTTCGTCAAAGTAAAACAGAAAAGAGTTAAAATTCGATTCCATTTCACGGTACTTGAACACAAAGGATTAATTAAGATTTTCCAGTCTAGTCTATCCATTATTTGCTTCTAAAATACCGAGTGCTGTTATTTCAAAGATAAATGCCCAACCTATTAAAACGGGTGTTGGTTTTATACATTTTATTTAAATTGTAGGGGTTGATTACTGCATTGAAATGTAAAATGTTTTGTTATGTTAGAATCCTAGTGATAGTGCATCCCCAGGTTTTAATGTTATGTTGAGGAGTGTGAGTCTTAAGTAACACCATGTTGAGTGCCAATGCGACACTGGTTTATTTTCTATCTTCAAGTACAACTTGCAAGCGTATGCGAAACGCGGCGACCAATTAAGGCTTAGTACATGTATGTACTCTATAAAGTTATGAATTACCCGTACATAAATTTTTCTTTTGTACATTCATTCTCAAAACGAGTATGAATACACATGCTCGTAGGTACACTTAAATGTTTCATTATAAATACGTATACGAACAAAGAAATTATAATTATAGATTCTTAGAAATTATAATTATAGATCATTATAAATATGAAAATTGGTTTATTTGTTTGTTAACTCATTATCAATTTTTGGGTTACATCTGGTTTGTAAGAAAATTGCATATTTATAATAACTATTAATATATTTTCTTGCTAGGTGTTAACTTAGTTATATTATTACGAACGTGACCGACGGTCACTTGACGGTAATGACGATTGTCATCAGAAATCGTCATCAGGCTCCACAATCGATAACTGTTATAATTATTTATGTAAACGTTCCGTAACCGGCTCTGCGAGTATTACTCACGCGCCTTTCATTAATGTGATTTCTGTATTAATACGTAGAATATACGTAGACGTAGAAATAAATGTGTGGTTATTTTTATTTGCTACAGCTAACCGCTGTAGGTATGCTTTGGTGAAATATACTTTAAAATTTTCTAGCTTATATGTACCGCTTTACATGTCGTAAACACAGCAGAGTTACGTACATAAATTAATAAAATATACATCTACTATCTAAAAATGAGGCAAGAGCCATTTTTAAAAGTTGATATAAACTTAATGTTTTAAAATGCTCAGGAGAGCCGTAATTCTAATAAACAAGCTGCGTAGAAAATAAAAACAACGGAAAGTTTAAACAGATTTTAAAAAGTTTTTATTAATCAAAATTAAATTATAAGGGCACCTTGTCTGAAATTATATTAATGAAATATAAATGGAAATTTAGATTAAAGGGAAAATTTCCAAGTGTCGAGGCTGTAATATCTAACACGAATAGATTACAAATTTATCGCTGTTTTCCTATTTAATTAAAACGCCTATTGACTGTGTCAATGGTATAAAAAAGCCCTACGTTCCAACCAGTTCAATCAATCAGTTTTATTATTGAACTTGACCGGTCTTGGCCGTGTTGTATTTGTTCAAGAAAAATAAGGTGTTTTGACTACTTTTATTCAACTTTTATTCAATTTCATTTTATTTTATTCATTTTTAATTGTTTCAAATTTCATTAATTATTTAATTCATTATTTATTAAGTGAATTAAATAATTAGCTCGTTTTTATTTATTTCAATTTCATTTTTATTCATTTCATTGATTTTATTTCAATGCCAATGGTCGGTCAGTCAGTTGTTCTTTGTCTCTGTCATCTACCCGCTCTAACCTCGCCTCTCAACAACTCAAGCGGCCCGTTAGCCTTACTAAGGAGGTTGGACGCTGCTACAGAACTAGTGAGTAGGGATGTGAAAAAATAATCGATTTTAATGTTAATCGATATTTTTTTTTCAAATAATCGATTTTTAAAAACCGATTATTGAAATAAAAAAAATCGATTATAAATTAATCAATAATGTAAAATACACATTTTAATCGATTTTTGTATACAACGCCATCTATGCGCCGGATGAAAGAAATTGTTCCCATTCAATTAAGGGGAAGAAATAAATCGAACGGCGCCATCTGTATGTATATATTTGAAATAGGTAGGGCTAGGGGTAGGTACCATCGGTAAAGCAGTACAGACTAGCCAATTACTAAAGTAATTATTTGCGAACATTTTCATGTATAGATCATTACGAAATATCATGTTTCGAGTTCACAAATCATAATTTTTCAAAAGTTATCTCCTAATTTCTCTACCTGTCGACGCCATTGTGACGTCATCTTTAGGGCTCATACAGACAGGGTAACTAAAGGTACTCCGTTTTCGCTATACACGAAAATGTTCGCAAATAATTACTTTATTCATTTTTCTACATTCACATGTACACAGCACTCGGAATAATTTAAAAATACAACATCTTTTTACTACTTGTTAGAATCAAAGTTAGAGTATGTCGTATTTTGTTACAAAAATATTAAAATCTACGTAACTGATTCTTTTCGTACTTGTTTATACACTTTTTAAAATAAGTATTTTCACTTGTAGTTATCTTTTTGTTATCCAAGCTAGGGACAATAATAAAAAATAAAGCGACCAAAATAAACACTGTGAGCTCGAAAACACAATAACTTTCATTAATATAAATAATTCACACAATTAATATCAAACAGCTGGTGTTTGAAAGGTGTTTATAGTTTTGAGAAGAGAAGTTTTTTTTTTGTTTATTTCGTTTTCGTTTATTTTTATTTTAATAAAGTATTAATATAATTTCTATGTCGTCTATTCCTTAAAACTAACGTTTATAAAACATGATGACTGAGGCCGATGGTGGTTATTTCCCAGTAACCCGTGAGTACTTCTTTGTCCTGGGAAAAAGCTATCATATATAGATACCCAACCCAACCCAACCCAATTATTGATACTCATATTCCTCGTCTTAAGACCTTAAGCTTGGTTTTATTATTATATAGTATTTAAAACAAAAATCGATTTTTCCGAAAAATCGATTATTTTGTCTAAAAAAATCTAAAAAAAAATTTTTTTCATTCAATGTCACATCCCTACTAGTGAGACGTTGTAGATAGTTCGTTCAATTGAAACTTTTCTGTTTTAACGGTTGAAGCTAATACATATCAACCGTTAGCAGAACAACACGAGGTAATTTCATACTACCCCATGTTGATCTATGGAATCAAATTAAAAAGAAATACTATAATCTACCAAAATTAATAATGTTGTTTCTTCACTACAACAAAACCGTATTTTCAAATAGCCCGAAAAGAAACATACAGATAGCGGAGCAGAGAGTGTTGTTTATACCTAATCTAACCATAGATAAATATCGTTACAAGAAAACATTGATATTTTTATTATTACATCGGTTTATCGGTTTATTAGAAGAATTTGTTATATTTTAGAAATGAATAGGTAAGCATTTTAAAAATATAACGTTTATTCGAAATGGTCACGATTTGCTTTTATACAATCTTTCAAACGTGGTGGCCTGTTTTCGATTGAAACACGCACTCTCTCCATAGGAACATTGGAAACTGCCACCCTTATAGAATATTTTAGATATTCAATATTTTAATGGTGCTTAGAGCATGCCATGCTCTCTTAAACAAACCATAAATCATAATCAAGTGGATTAAGACCGTGACTAGATGACAGCCAGTCTTCAGCTCTAATGAAGTCGGGAATATTCCTTTCTAGCCACGCTTGTGTTGAGCCAACCTTATGACCTGGTGGTGAATCTTGCTGAAAGGACCATTCTTTGTTATGGAATAGGGTGTTGTTTAGAGGCTTTACGACCTTCTCAAGAAATACACTTGAGCCGTCGTTTTAATATCTTTTTCTCAAAAATATGGTTCAGTCACTCCTTGATAGCTAACACCCTACCAAACCATCACTGAAGCCGGATAATGGCCACTTTACACCCTATTGACCAATTCAGCAGCTTCTCTAGAGTTATGAGCATAAAACCGATCATTCTGCTTGTTAAAATGTTCCTTTCTTTCTTTAACATTTTCTCGTCCGTAAATGAGATTTGTCTGTGTGTGTCCCTTCGCGTACCGCCGAAGAAGTTGTTTTGATTTGTCAACCCTATTTTTATTTAAATTATCAGTTAAGAAATGACCAGTACGTCTTTTGCAGCAGCAAGTCGTAAATATTTTTTTAAAATACGTAACATGGCTTTGGATGCTATTCATCTCTCTGGATAAAATATTTTTCTGGACGGGGTTTCTTCGGATTAGATCCTTCACAGCTTTAATCGCCTATTTAGTACGAATAGTGCGTGGACGGCCAGACCTTTTTCTGTCAGAAAGAAAGGACATTTCAATAGACCAACACAAACACAAGCAATCGGCTAATGCCAAGCGGATGGAGAGTTTTAAAACTTGCATTTGGCTCCATGGCTACTTTGTGTAATGCAATTACAGCAATACGGTTTTCGTTATCACCCCACTCCATTTTAATATTAGTAAAATATTTAATAATGATTGGCGTGAAAATAAAAAAAAAAACATTCGTTTTTCACTTGCAAATCACATATTCCAAATTCAAATGTAATTTATTTATTTTCCTTCATTGTAACGGTATTTATGGCCAGACTAGGTAGGTATAGGCTTGTACTCGCATAGAAATAACAAACGGGCAAAACAACTTATTTTTGAATAATTTATATACTATATAAATTTGTTATACCTCCCCTCAGATTGAGGTCTGACTGAGAGAAGGCAGTGAGCGTCCCCATGAGGCTGGAGTCGGACAAAGCGACTGAAGCCTAGAAAATTTAAAAATATATAAAAACAAGCTTGGTTTACCTACGACATTTTTACAATTTTTACCTTATATATAAATTTCAGTACCATCTGAATCAAATAGTCTTTTTTTCCAGTGCAAGTTTTATGTCAATAAAGTTACCTGCGTCATTGATATAAGTTATGTTCAATTTCACACGATAAGTTTGTTTAAATACTAGTATTCAATATATTTTAGGAACGGCTTTTTCAAGACCTTGAATTTGATACCCCACTCAATGAGTTTCATAAACTTTATTTTTTTTAAGCAAACATCCGCCATCTGGAAGTTTTAAGAAATAGAACACGCCAGTAGCACTCGCGACAGCAAGACGAATCTAACGACACCTCGTTCATTAAAATCAGTCACTCCGTTTAAGCTATGCGAGGAAATAAAGAAACAAACATACATACGTAATGATAAAAACATATCCCTCCTGGCGTTTCGTAATAATTTTAAATTATTAAGAATATTATCACCAAGTCGACTATTTCTTTATAGTCACCAGGGAACCTCAAACTACCTTTACATTTGCTGCCATCGATTTGCTGCCCGTTTAGTATTTGCTGCCATGGGCGTAGCCACTGTCCGACAGGTTGGGGCGCTCCCCCCAAACTGGCATAGGGAAGAATTCTTTCTGCATTACCCTACCTCCATTTAAATTATAGGAAAATTATTTGATTTTATATAGGAAATTATTTAGTTCAGTATTTGCTGCCCATTTAGTATTTTTTTGCTGCTGGTTTTATTATTTCTGGTTTTAAAGAGGCCTTTCAGGAGAGGGTCACAGACCTATGATGATGTTGGATTTCTCAGTGTTAACAAAACACTTGCTTACAAGATTGATCATGACTAGAAGCACGCATGTTGATTGATTAATCTCCTTAACGGCTAGATGTTCCATCGAAACCGATCAATACTTCATTTGTGACTAACAGACGGTCATATTATAAGCATTATCTACTTGATAGGCTTATTTATCTACTTGGAAAAATTTACATTAGTAATACTGAAGATTTACTTGAGTGACACGATCTGACACTATCACTTTAGTGTCACTCCAGAAGTATAAATAGGTACGTTCTTAATAATAATAAGATGCGCGGTGTGGCATGGTGTTATCGTGTTGTTTTGATAGCTTGTTGAGCAAATATAGCTGAGAATGTGGGGACATTCTCAGCCAGGAGTGGGGCTCCTCATTGTCACCAATTTATAAAAAACTCTGTAAGTAGATTTTAAGTCAGACTTCACTTCATCGACACATGTATGGATTTTAGAATGACAAGGATGCAATTGGCTAAACAAGAAAATTTAAAGGATTAAATACGTTTCGCTCTGGATATATAATTACGATAATTTTATTAATCTTCTCATTTGTCTCGACAAATCTTTCACAACAAATAGATTTACATTGTTTCCATACAACAGATGAATTAAGCGCACTGTTTCTACTGTACTACTGTACCACCATTAATTTATCTCCTTTTTAATCAACGATCGACTGGTACAGAATGTATTTAGGCTTCTATGCAGTATAATGCAAAAGGAGTAAATAAATAAATCAGTTAAGATTCTCTAATTTAGTAGCATATTGTTGTTTCAATATTCTGTGTAAATACAAGCATGCTCTAGCATCTAAGTTTTAAGATATTGCAAAAAAAAACGAATGTTGTTTTTTATGATTTCACTAAAGCATATCTGGAATATCTGGAACTGACAATAGGATCTCTGTACGCAAATAATGTCACATCATCATGTAGACTATATCTGTTACAAATTCCATGAAAAATGTACAAAGTCGAAGACAGCCGAGCTGATGAAGGCAATACACGTAAAATTCGAAATTGGAAGTAAGACAACTGCAACTGACACTAGAGATATTGCGTTCGCTTCTCCTGGTTACATCCGATATTCTTATTGCAAAGAAATCGCGTGACATCGAGAATAACACGGATCTTTCCATCTTTTCAGAACGTTTGTCACAACAACGTCTAGAGCAGTATATCATCTTCATGAAAGCTTATAAAATACGTATTATCGCGCGCAAACGTGTTGTTTGCACAAACATCGATGTCGTGCGATGTTTGTTGCAAAGTTGCTGGAATATCGTGCTCCGTTTGATGCAATCCAACTACATAACAATAACGGGCCTAATTTTATGGGATAATTAACTTTATAGGTATAACTACATATTATAGTATTTAAAATTTTCTACTGTTTTTAATAATATATGTATAGGTATATTATAATGTAAAGTGCCGTGTGGTGTCGGCGACTATAGAATACCACCACCCCATTTCTTCCCGAGGGTGTCGTGAAAGGCGACTAAGGAATAATAAAGTCGCTACCACAAACACTGATTAACTTCACGAGCTCTGAAAGAGTAGACACACGCCTGATTGAATCTGAGAATATACCGTATATGTATAAGGTTTCTCGCACAAAAACAGACATAGTAGTTAAGTCCCTGTACATATAATTTCCCGGGATTGTCAGTGCAAATATTTTCGAATTCAATTTATTCTAGCACCACCGTTGCCACGCACAAACAAGCACGTGTAAATGGAGGATGCTTTCAAATATTTAATATTTGTTGTTTGTTTCTTCGAATCTGAGAAATTTACGGAATTTGTTTAAGTATTCATGAATTCGTCTACTTAAATTTCCCGTGTAATATTGACAGCCAATATTTGTATCTATGCTAATTCTATGCTATTAAATTAACACTATCGTGAGTTAAGCCACGAGCGATCGATAGTCTCTGATACAAAAACCGGCCAAGAGTGCGTTATATTGTTATGTAACCGTTTCAGAATGACATGACCTTTTAATTTTATATTATCTATACGTATAATATAATCGTAACTGAGTCACAACGGACGATACAAAGTCCAAAACAACCGTTTTTATAATTTTTATCTGTCTGACCGCGCATCGCGTAAAAACTACTCGACGTATTTTAATGAAACTTAGCATAGTTATAGCTTATGTGTTAACATTTAAGGTACTCTTTATGCAGATCCTTTGTAAAGTGGGAACTTTGTAAAGGAATCATACACAAGAATTATTTAACTTTGTTCTATTAAGACAGTTTTTCCTTAGCAAGTGTCTTTGCTTCGTGTCCGTCATAATTTTCATTAAAAGTAGAGCTATTTGAGCAAAAAGCTATATTTCTGAAATTTTTGTTAAGCGATTTACAAATGAAAGGAGGAGATATTTTGATAGCAACTTTGAAAAGGAATATCTCGCTACTCGATACGAACAAGAGTTACGCACTCGATGAAATATGATTTTTTTTTACTTCACTTCTCACTATATGCGAGAAGGTGACAATTTTATTTCAAATTTTCTTTATTGATGAATTTGAGTTAACATTAAAATTGTTGAGTTAAAATTTTGTATTAATTATTAATGGGAGAATATTATTAATATTAATTATTATTAATGGGAGAGAGGGCAATGACGACGAGTCGTAACGTGAGTAACATAGGTACATTGTAACTTACAACTATGAGTTGTAACATAGAGATATAGAATTCCTGGTTGACTACGGACCCCTAAAAGTGGAACAAAATGTACAACAAAAGCTATATCTACACAAATCTCTAGCCGTCTAGATAGAATCAAGTTTATTAAGCCTGTCTAGTGAATCGGCAATCAGACAAGTTTTTCTGCCCTATAGTATGTTATCAAATAAACCTGGAAAGGCAATGTTACTCCGCAGATAAAAACACTCATAAATATTGAAACATGAAATCAGTGTCTATATTTCGAAATTTAAAATAAATTTGAGTCCCAAGCAAATCAGTTTACAGTTTATTCATAAGATGTTTTGTTTCATAACGTGAAATTTATAAACGACTACTTCGAAAATAAAATACTTCTTTGAAATTGAAACAATAGACAATGGTGATAAGCTTAGGAATTCACAATTCCCATTCACGAAGTCGTAAGTTCAAATTCCGGCTCGTGCCACATAACTCTCAAATACGAATTGTTTATTTATCCTTGCCTCAACGAATTTACGAATTTACGAGAATTTACGAAAAAATTGTAACGTCCATCAATATCGCCGATAAACATCCTGTGATTATTGTGTTATTACTTAGCCTGGTGTTGTGGGCAACTCCAGTCTAAAAAAGGATCCAGTCTCCCACTGTTGGGCGAAAACCTCCCCTCTTTTATGCCACACTGTCCTGTTAAAAAATGCTGTGCTTCGCCCGGTTTTGTTTAATAAAAAAAAAAGGAATATTTTTGTAATACATATTTAGGAAATTAAAACCGATAATAAAGTCTCTTTTCTTAAATAACTGCACAAATAGTTCCAGTAAGTCACATTTTATAATTAACAATGATGAATAAATGAATTGTAAGTAGAACTAACATGTGGGTGTTATATTAATATTAGTCATTAGATAATTGGAAGAAAATTACGTAAATGTTGACTCTACGATATCTAAACAACGACGAATATCAGTCTGTTTACATAGGTCACTACTAACGAAATTATATGCATGAATATTATGAAGATCATTATGAATATTATAGGGGATCGGTGCGCCACAGTCGTCGAGTCAGTTACGCTCGAAAAGCCGGAGAGATAACATCTCTCCGAAAGTGAACGCAGCCGCCACTGAAGTGGTCAACCTCAGTTGTTGACGAAACATTTGCAAGAAAGAGAAGAGATTCCAGAAGACCTCGGCTAAGTATCCCGGAAGATTCAATTAATATGGACACCGGCCGAGAAAGCCTACACTCGAAGATAATATATTTCATTATATAAAAATGCGTTATATAAGTGGATAATTGTATATTAAGTCAATTATTATTATAAATTCAACCTGCAGAAGTTAATAATTATTCTGTTATACATTTTTGCGAGGATCAGGGCCAGCTCTCGCGTCAGGATCCTTACCTTTTTTGCATAACGCAATTATCTAAGATTTCAAAAGATATTGATATCACCTTCAGCTTTCTGATATAGTCTTGGTATATGGGTTGATTTTCTCCGTGTCTCATAAAGAACGTAGATGAACAACTAAGGAGAAGCTAAGGATCAAAAGTTGACATTTACATTTTTCCTATTTTTACAAGAAAATGAAAAATAAAATGTCTCGATCAGTTATAAATAGCACCTTTGGACATAAACTCGTAATATCGATCACTCGTTTGGTACTGATAGACACCTTTTAATGGATATGTCTTATATTGAAGGATTGGAGTACGAACGCAAAAAAATGGGTTGAATTCGTAATTGCGAATTTCTCACGCGAATTGCGAAGGAAGATGGCCGCAGTTGGCCGCGGCGACTAGTGAGGCGCCCAGTCGCGTGATCATTCGACTACACGACCTACCGCAACAGATCGATAAAACCATAGAGGAGTTACCTGTACAGTCATATGCCACACGTAACATATATAAAATGGCTCCCGTGCGTAAATAGGCGCAAACGGTTGCGACTGCGGGTGACTGACCATTCGGTTGCGCGACCGCGAAGCGCCGTATGGACACTTTACAGCGATCCCGTATAACTTTCCTGCCTTTCAAGCTATTAGTGGCCAAGTTGCAGATCGCGGCTACTAGTATCAAGTTAAATATATTTTGAGTTTTTTTAAATCTTATCCATACCATATCATCAGCCTATGTCTCTCCACTGCTGGATATAGGCCTCTCCCAAGGCTCGTCACCACACACAATCCTCCGCTCTTGTCATCCAACCATCACCGGCAAATTTCTTTAAGTTGTCGGTCCATCTGGCGGGAGGGCGTCCCATACTGCGCTTCCCGGTACCCACATCTGATCTTACCCACCAAAATCTGACCCACATCACAATTATTATAAAAGTGAAAAAAATATTATATATTCAAAAACGTATATACTTAAATATGTTTTCTTCAGTTGTGAGTAAAAATCGATATCCAGCCAGCAGACAGTTTCGTCGACTCGTCTGACCTTAGAACTTGAAATTTATGCTCACGACCAACTTTAATTTGAACGGCGTCGTCTTCTAAGGAAGAATAGGAGTAAAATTAGTTGGGTAGTGGAAAAAGTTGTTCAACTCCAAACTTTTGGTTTTACATCAATAATGGAGTGATGTGAGTGACACCAGAAAAGTTTTGATAAGTGAGAGCAACGCCCCTGGAGCCCGGCCCATCAATACTTTGTTACGTCATTTATTGTGGGTATGTCCTTTTCACACACACAGGGCACGGCTGCTGAAAACGGTTCCTAAATAGGTCGATAAATATAAAATTTACTTGTCGACTAGACCATTAACGTCCCATTGCAGGACACAAGCCTCTCCTTACTGATTTCGTAAGAAACTTTATGACCTGAACCCCTGTAGCATGTGTTTTTTTTATAGTAAGAAAGTGGCAAATGAGCATACAGTCCACCTGGTGGTAAATGGATACTGTCGTCCGTGGACACCCGCGATATATGCCAACTTTAGTCCAGAACGACACCAAACTTCAGCACGCTCCCGCAAGGGTTAGGGAAATAGGAAGGGATAAGATAGGCTGGGATGGGAATCGGTTCTATCGTATCTCACTCCCTACCGAGACACGCACGTACATTGGGGAATTTGATAAAGTGGGAAATGCATGTGTAAATGCGGTATGGAACATAAGGACCTACGTTACGTTCTGTGGGTATGTCCTCTCTATGATAATGTGCTAGAGGAAATGCTGAAGAGAAAAAAAACAGAAAATGGATGTATGAAAGCTTACCTTTAACCCTGCTAGCTGCTGGTGGCCCTGCCATCTTGATCTGTGGGACAATCATCAAGATTGTCCGATGATATTTACAGGTTTTAGATGACATACGAGTATCTTATGTTCGATTTTCTTGTTAGGATTACGGCCTGTTGACGATTTTCATGAAAATTGAATGTAGTTTTTGATGAGCGGTATGCCCACTATAACCGCAATTTAGCGAGGATCACCTCACCTACTTAGCAATTAAACAACTTTTAACGGTTTAAATCGCGTATATTTGACATTATTTATATCCCGACGTTTCGAATACTTTGCAGTGGGTGGTTCAAATATACGCGATTTAAACCGTTAAAAGTTGTTTAATTGCTATGTATAGTAATCGCGAAAACCTAAGAAAATATCACCTCACCTACTGTTCTTTTTAAGGTCTATTAATACTTTATAATGGACAGTTATCATTTTAAGAAGTTGGCAAATAATATACGGCGTTTTATGTCACACGTCACACGTTTTGACGAAATACAGAACAACCGAGCTTCCTTTTAGTAGTTTAAATTTTAAATAAGAAGTTCAAGTACTATTTAAATTTAAAGGAATAAAAATTTAAATCTTTCAATACTTGACATTGATTACTGCATTGAAAATGATATCTCGATATTCAATTAAACTATATTGTTGAAAAAAGTTTATTTCGACTTACAAGCTTACCCCCCCGCCATGCACGAGTCTATGCATGTACGAGTATCATACAGTATATCGTCGCGGTGCAGTGTGGTGGTGATACGCAGTACGTGTAAACATATAGTCAAATGTATACACTTTTTTTTTTTTTTTTTTTTTATAGACTAGGGGGCGGACGAGCAAGCGGTCCCACGTGATGGTAAGTGTTACCGCCGCCCATGGGCACCTGCAACACCAGGGGGTATGCGGGCGCGCCGCCGACCTTGCAAAGCTTTATATACACTATATGTATATAAACTGTATAAACATTTTTTCTGTCCAGTACGCATACTATTTTACGCGAATGTGAAGATGAAATTCAATTAGAAGTTTTCTAGTACTCTTTTCCCTTTGTCCTGTGTCAAACTTTTTAACTCTGACTTTTGAGTTTCTACAGTTTACGTATCTAATGTATATATATATATATATATATATATATATATATATATATATATATATATATATATATATATAATGTGCTGCACAGTATACTCGTAATATATATATACGAGCATACTGTGAAGTACAGGTACTTATATATGTATACTCGTAGATAGGAATCTTGAATAAAATATGTGACATTATTTGAGCTTATTGTAGATAAGAACTTATTTATAATTTAAATTTCGTTAAGATTTAACTTAAAACTTTGTTGTTTCAAAGATTATGCATAAATTGATATTTATACTTAATCTTGAATTTCAGATTTAATTATTTTCCGCAGGTACATTTTAGAAAAAAACTGTTTTGCGAAAGTTTGATGAACCATTTAATAACATATACATAGTTTACATATATTTATTACCAGAGTTTATTATTTCATTACGACTTTTGAAATGTTTATATCATCGCAATTTTGGAACTACTTACGTAGTCATAGTCTCACGATTACTCCTTTCAAATCTCCCTCACAATTAAATTAGTTAATAAATATATTAATTTCATATGTTAAACTAAATTCAAAAATATTTAAAAAATATCTTCTCGCATGTGCTGTTAGCTTTTGACTTATTCACCTAGTAACAATAACAAAGGACTCAATAAACATAAAGCAGTTTCAAACGATATTAGGCAAGCATTTCCTCCAACTGCTGTAATTACATTATCCATTGAAATATCCAATATCGCAAACGAAAGCCTTATTCTTATTTACATTTGCCGAATACTGATTACCTAAAATCAATTTGGTGAAATAAGGATATTGCGGTTTAATTTTGGAGGCTTAGGGGATTACTAACGTTTTTCATTTAGACAGGGATTACATGTGATACAGGTATAGGCAAAATCACAAAAATCTTATATGAAATAACCACAAGAGCTTGATTCGTCGCACTGAATTATTTTGCCCTCCTTAGAAAAAAGGCACGAGTGCATTTTTAAGACATTCCAGATAGTTTTGGATCAAACAAAAAGAAAAACCATTATTTATCCTCTTCGTTTATTTTCAAATTCCGAATATAATGTTATTTATCTATTCTTTATTACACAACATGACAAAAGTCGGACATAATGCTAGAAGCATTATTTCCCTTCAACCTGACCATAAATTCAGTTACAATGAATAAAAATAAATATTTGAATTTTGAATTTGAAATCTGTTATTCTCAAGTGTAAAATAAATGTTATATCTCATTTTGGCGCCAATCATTATTAAAATGATGCATTACACAAAGTAGGCATGGAGCCAAATGCAAGTTTTAAAACTCTCCATCCGCTTGTTATTAGAAGAATGTTTGTGTGCTGGGCTATTTATTGGTAGGTTAATTGAAACATCCTCTGTTTGTGACAGAACAAGGTCTGGCAGTCCACACACCATTAGTACTAAACAGACGATTAAAGCTGTTAAGGAGGGAATCCGAAGAAATCCGGAAGCAAATCATTTTATCGAGAGATATGAATATAGCACCCAGACCCATGTCACGTATTTTAAAAGATGATTTAAGACTTTCTGCTTCAGAAGACGTACTGGTCATTTCTTAACTGATAATTTAAAGAAAACTAGGGTAGACAAATCAAAACAAGGAGTGACTGAACCATATTTTTGTGAAAAATATATTAAAACGTCGGCTCAAGTGTATTAAGATACGATTCTTGAGAAGGTTGTGAAGCCTCTTAACAATACCCTGTTCCATAACCGAGAATAGTCCTTTCGGCAAGACTCAGCAGCAGGTCATAAGACTCGCTCGAAACAGGCGTGGCTAGAAAGGAATATTCCCAACTTCATTGGAGCTGAAGACTGGCCGTCATCTAGTCACGATCTTAATCCGGTCGATTATGATTTATGATCTGTTTTAGATAGCATGGCATGCTCTAAACGCCTTGACAATATTGATTCCCTAAAACATTCCATAAGGGTGGCAGTTGCCAATTTTCCCATGGAAGGGGTGTGTATTTCATCGAAAACTGACCACAAAGTTTGAAACATTACGACCATTTCAAATAAATGTTATATTTTTAAAATGCTTACCTATTTATTTCTAAAATAACACAAATTCTTCTAATAAAATGATAATGTAAAAATAAAAAAATTAATAAATATCAATGTTTTCTTTGTAACAATATTTATGGCTAGACTAGGTATAGTGAATAGTGACGCATATTAATTAAATTCCATAATATAAATGAACATAATATTCATACATACAAAAATACATACCATACTTATGTACTTAACTACAGTTTATCATTATATTCAATAGCACTCCTCCTTTAATAATTGGCTTATGTTTGAGCAATATCCTCCACTTTGAGTAAATGTTCCCAGAGT
Source organism: Sesia apiformis (assembly GCA_914767545.1). Taxonomy (NCBI): domain Eukaryota; kingdom Metazoa; phylum Arthropoda; class Insecta; order Lepidoptera; family Sesiidae; genus Sesia; species Sesia apiformis. The sequence continues at coordinate 6,313,585 of OU611962.1, forward strand.
ATTTTTTTAAAACTTGCACGCAAATGAGCCTTTCTAATACTGACGGACAGATCGTTCCAGAGCTTGGTAGCCTGTATGGCGAAAGAATCAGAAAGAAGACCAATACGGTGTATGGGATCTGCAGTAACAGATTTTCCCTAGAACAAATATCTTTTTGGTGACTGGCAAAAAAATAGCTAAAAAAATGTTTTGAATATTCAGGAGTATTACGAGTAGTTTTTCAGGAGCATTGATTAATTGAGAAGAGTCACTTAAGTTTCGAACGATATTGTGAAACGTGATCGTACTTCCGTAAACCAAAGATAAATTTAATAAAATTAGATGTATTATCTTTCATAGGTTATGACACTTATGTCTTCTAAAAACCTTTCAACGTAATTGGCAATCTAATTACGACTACTAGTAATTAAAATACTTCTTTCATTTGTGCCAACGTCTTTGTTCTTACGCTATTCTCATTCAGGTCCCAACTGGGACCTCTTTATCTCTTGAAAACCGTTGAGACTCGGGATTAGTCGTAGTATCTAAATCGTCATATCATGTCATAAAACCGGGCCGTAATAAAATTATTATAGCTAGAATCGAGATAAAAAGTCACAATGTTCTTTAAATTAATTTCTTTGTCAGCAATGCCTGAACCAGCACATGCTTCAAACAATAAAACCTTTGTAATGCTGTCAAATCGTCTGACTACTGAAATTTCTAAAATTAAGAATGTAGACGTACTTATTTATATAATTTAGTTGTGATAAACTTAAGGTAATTTGAAATATTTTTAGTGGTTTTAAGATTTTATAATTGTAAAAAATTTTTCAAGAGCCATTTTACGAATAATTTGTAGTCTATACTGTTGGCCGATAATTATAATCTAATTGAACTGCATTTCGAATGAAGATATGAAATTGCAAACATGTAGCTTACCAAACAGGATTGTAATGTGGATGGATTGTAATGGAAAGAGCGTCCTGATTCTCTTCTGACAAAACAATCTACAGATTATAGGCCGACTGTACATACACGTACGATGTACTATAAACAAGTCTTTCAGGCGACCATTTTGGTCATTGCGCAATGACCAAAATGGTCGCCTGAAAAAGTACCAATACCATCCGATACTAATCCAAAATTAGGTATACAGGTTGGCTAGTAAACAGTGACCAAGCGTGAAACTGTCGACAGACCAGCTATGACCTATCGGATGACCTCATTTTGATCTTAGTGAAAGTCACATGGTTTTGAGACATTTTGATTTCATTTTTTGAAAAATTGCCACTTCTGGTCAGTAATTTCCGTGCTATAGCTATAAATGAAGGAAAATTCACATTTTGTCCTGCGCCTATTATTCTCGAAGAGTTGTTCTATTAGACCTAAATCAGTATTTTTCATTTACTGTTATGGTATGGTATTCGAAACGTTTGCATATGTCTCAAGTTAAGGTACAACCTTCGTCTACTAATTTGAATTTGACCTTCAGTTACTACAAAAAAAAAATAGCAAAGCTAGTGTAGCGAACTATTAAAAAAAATGCATATTTAATGTAGATTCTAAAATGGTATAAACACATGCAGTTTTCTCTTTCATAAATGATGAAATATGTCGACCTTTTTTTAATCAGTGTACTATCGGCCGACTATGTATTTTGTACGCACCCACTTACAACTAAACTATTGGCTCACTAAACTGATAAAATATTTTCTGATTAATCCGGCAATAATTTAGATGAATACTATCTTTATTTTTCTGATTAATCAAACAATAATTTAGTCAAGTAATAGAGTGTCTAATAAGATAATACATAGATTAGTCTTTAATATCCACTGGCTATTAGCTTACTGTACCTACTGAAATAAAGCTCACGTTTGGGCATTAAGAATAAGATTTTTTCATCTAAATTTTAGTAATCCTAAGAAGGAATATGAAATATTATAAATTTAATTTTTCGGATTTCCTTCAATTACTAAGTTCAAGGACTCAAATTTCATTCAGTCGTTCAGTTTTGCCTTTATACTTCTTATTCTGAGGAGATAGCAGGAGATTTCTATTTAAAACTAGATATATTTCAATATGATTCTTAACCGCGTTTCACGGTAGTGGGTCACGAATAATGACTCAGTACCTAAGTATTTATTTGCTTGGCTGCATCTTTTATAAAGAACAGAATAGAGCAGCGGAGACGTGCCTCATACTTTAGATTACTGCAAGGATAATAGAAATACTTACATGTATTGTTGTACCTATTTAACGTTAGACAGGTCATGAATGTTAAGATGTTGCTAACAACATATAAATTAGTAGTAATTCATGCAATCGCAGTACCTGACCTTGCAGTACAGTGTAAACTGACGCGACTATGACGCGTTGAATGGAGGAGTTCAATCGCGGCTGTAGTTGTAGCAAAATATTCGTTCGGTTTTGCACATTGATAGACTATTCGAATTCGTGACAGTTTATATAACTTGTCTTTAAGTATCTGACTACTGCAAGGTGTTACATATTTGCTTTTAATCAAATAAACAAGACGAATAAATCTATCTGCCTAAAAATCTATTGAACAACTTTTAACAAATTATCTATTTAGCAAAATTTGAACACCGTGCGTCAGGTGTTTGAAGACAAGATATAGAAACCGGCGGATACCTACGGTATTATGTAATTTATATAACTTGATGCAATTTTTAAGAAAGAGTCAACTTGGTCAACTTATTCCTAAGTGGAGTGTTCATAACTTTAGTATGCGATAAGATCGTACAATCTGCGACGTATCATACCAGTAACTATGATGAGATCGAAAGGGGAAAATATTTATATTAATTTAATTTTAGTAACTAAATAAACTTAGAATAAAGCATCGATATGGGAATAGACTAGATGACAAATCATACGTTCTTCTCACAGAAACCTGGCTAGCCCCCTAGCGTGAAGTAGATGAGGAGGGATTCATGAAAAAATCAAATTTGAAACTTAAGTTTCATTTTCAAAACACATATGAATTAATGAATTCGTGAGCTATTGAACATAGAACACTATTAGACTCTAGCGTCCTGCCCTAGAGTGCTTGTATAACATATCTAGTACAACTTCTCAAATCGATGGAATAAACCAACTATCCAGGCGGTCTGACCACGAAGAAACTATTAAAGTCCCCTTCATCATCCATGTTTTGATTACACATAATTAATTATGCCGTAAGTCTAAAAATATGAGACCAACGATAGTGTAATAGTAAACCTCGAAGCGTATGCATCATAAAACAAAAGTTATGGCGGTACAAAGCAGCCACAAATAACTTTCAAGAATAGATCTGTGCCCGACGAGAGACTGGACTAAATGTGTACTTTGGTATTTTAAAAAGAAACAAGTGCATTTTCATTGCCTACTGAACATTTAACGACTATGGGATTGACTGTGTGAAGATATATCTGTACTAATTATTGATTTATTTGTTTTAACAAAAGGCGGATGTAGTAGTGCTCCAAAAACATTTACTCGCGTTCAACCAGGGCGCTATTTACTGTGATATCTATGGTACAGGCAAATGAAACAGTATTGTGGAAGAAAAAATTTGGAGACAGGTTTACACTAACATGAAATAATTTATTTATCTATTTAAGAGGGTTATAACACGTATATTTTAAATAAATATGTGTAAAAACCGCGAATGTCTCAAATATTATATGAAGTAATTTAATTTATATTGGGTCTGGAAACGTTATGGAATTGTATGTATTTTTGTGTTGAGTTTGTTCAAACACCGACGTATACAACTGTTTCTACTTAAGTAAATACTCCAACGTTAGCTCGACAGGTAGGTAGTTCCTAGGGATTTAGAGGTGTAAGGAACAATAAAATATCAATGAAGACTAGTATGGAGAACTTCCTACTTAGTATCGCCGTACTATTGGTTTGCCTAATGAGTTGCGTTGTGTTGAGCTGGGCTGTGCTGAGCTGATTATGATTTGAAAATATAATTTAACCAATTTATTTAACCACGATTATGAAGTTGAAAACACTTATAATGTAACTACTACTTTTTGTATGTATACTTTCTTATTGTTAACTCTCTTAACTCTTTTCCAAATTAAACATTTAAATATCCAAATTAAATGAGTAAATAAACACTCGTGACCGAATAGATTAAGCCGTGTATAAACAGGGCGTGAAGGAAACTTGTCAGATTCATTCGAGTTGTCATGATTGCGAAAGTCATGGTCAAGGGGCAAATAAAGTTACTTTTCAGTTAAAATATCTACGTTTTGTGATTTATAATTCTCTTCTGTTTATAGTAGCATAAAATCAGGTAAAATAGTATTGTTACAGTACATCGTGAGGAAATACGTGTGCTATAGAATTAAAAATCTAGTACTTAGTAAAATGTGGCCATATGTAATATTCACATATTAATATTGCACAAGTCCGTTTTTTTTCTATTCTGCGGTATTATAATAAACATCCTGAGGAAACCCGCGTTTCGGCGAGTCCTATGTAATATCCACCAATCCTCAATAGGCCTGCATGGTTACAAAGGGAGGCCTGTATCTCATGGATCGTTAGAAACCGATGTTGAAGGTCACCTAGCTAAATGAATGAAAATACAAACGTAGGTACTATGTATAATGTAACCGTTATAAATGATTCATTTTCATTTGTATTAGTAAACGTATTTATACATCTGTATTCAAGAATGAGTGTCGTAATAAAACAGACAGCTCGGCACCGTCTGAACTCGACCGTAAACCACACTCGTTCATATTATCGTCACTCGTAAAATCTTTCGCTTAAAATTCAAGTTCTGGACGCTATACGCGACTGGCTCAGATTTATAAGTAACTTTACCTCACTGTACACTTTATTAAAGGGCACTGTACTGTATTAATATTAAATTACCATTTTCACCTTGATTGTCTTGTCTTACAAAATACAATGAAAAACTTTGCAATAACTATATATATATTTTGGTATAGTAACACCATCTAAAATAGATATTATATACATTAGCAAAACTTCTAACGGTTGTCTAATAGTTCCAAATGCCATTCTTCCTTATAAAATAGCCAGTATGAATCATTGGCAAGCTTAGGTTATCTTAAAGCTTTCGGGGATCTAGGAGGTAATCAAACTTTTCATCGATTTAATAAAACAGTAGCGGATGGAATATTCCAATCTGCGAAGTGCAAACAAATGTTAAAAAGTGGTAATTTCTTGATTTAATAGCAGATTGGGTGCGATAAAACTGGATTAACTGATACGAAACATTAAATTAACTCATTCGCGTAACGACCTACGCAAACAATGCATTTCAACAACGCCGCGTGTTATTTGGTACGTGATTTCGCCTAAAACAAAGGTACAAAATGTTTTTAACCGTCGAATAATTCAATGTGTTGATTCAATAATCCAATTTTTTAAATACATATATGTGTATGTTTTATATATACATATTTTAAGCGGCTCATCTGATGTTAAATAGTTACCGTCGTCGTCCATGAACGCTTGCTATCCAGGATTGCAATGCATCTTTAAGCTCTCTTATATATCTTATCTTATATAAAGGCTCTCTGGAAAATGGAATTGTTTCACAGATTCTGGAATTTTTTGGCAATTCAATACAATATATATATATGTGTGTGTGTGAGAGTGTGTGTACATACATATGTATGTTGTATTTTACTTCTTAACATTGTGATTTAATTTTTAATTTTGGCATATGAGTCTTCTACTCTCTACGGTCGCCGTTTATCTCATTGTGAGATATGATGGTCAATATAATAATAAGAATATAAAATTTATGAATGGTTGTATATAAAAAATTAAGACAAAACAAAAAAATAATTTCTCATCGGTCTCCCAGGTTTGCTGGTAGAAATCTAACAGTTTTCGTAACAGTTTTTCTTCGTAATCTTCGTAACAGTTTTTCACATTAATTATTTGTGTGTACAATAACCTATATATAAATAAATAAAATGAAAACGAAACTAATTGTAGGAGTATATAAGATTACATTTCACCGACCAAATAACGGAGAATCACGTGATATATTTGTAGAAATAAATAACATAATGTCTATGACTTGAAGATCAAACGAGAATATTGGTAGGAGAAACCTCAACTCGTGTATATATGTATTGATAATCTATGAAGTTCTAACGAATTTTATTACGACCGCCATTGAACTTCACTCGTGCGGCCGTATTCGCCGACCAAGAGCTGGCGTAGGTCATTATCATTGTATTAAATCGGGTATTCGCTTCTATTACAAGATATTGACTGAATATTGGACTACTTTCTATCACTATTAGACGTATGGTCATATGGTTTATGTATGATACAATGTAAATAATAATCTCGTCAATTTGGATTCTTCTAATCTTTTTCTCCTTATTTTATATTGTTATGTTGTAGTTCTTAACCTCTATTGGTTAGTGTGTTTCCTGGTACCCTCAAGCAAGAGAAGGTTCGGTTCCCCTTATTTTTCACCTAAATCTGTATTGTCTATTGTTGTTGTGTGTATTGGCGGTTTGATTCTGTAATGTGTAAGTATTTATTTTCTTGCTTTTAACGGGCCACAATACCTACAATTACACTTTTAGCAAACCATGGCGGTTACTTCTATTACTACTAGTACTACTAATGCTTGTGTAATTCATAATCCTGCTTTCTTATTGCATTATCATTTATTATTAGTACCTACCTGTTATTTATTTTGTACTACATATTTATTGGAATTCCTATAGAAACATCATGCAAACATTAAATTCTCTGAATTTACTCATCAGTGTACTCGCGTATACGACTTAGACAAACATTGTACGTCGCCTCCATTATGACTAAATATATCAGTAATGCGTTTACGCAAAAAACACAAAATTTGCGTACAATATCTATAATTCAATTTGTTGGATGTATAAATCTCGCGGAGTTTCTAAAGAAACAGGCCTTGAACGGTAATACTGTCGCTGACGGAAGATTACGATCGCTATGCGGTACACTGAACGCTGGATTTGGATTTATAAAGATAAAAAGGGAAGATTTAGTGCAATATGTTGTGAAAATTCGGTTTTACTCGATCCTCACCTTATCTCCATTGTATTCTTTGGTGGTTTCACTCAGTATACATTGTGATCGCTTTGTAAAACACCTTTTTCGCCCACGCTTGCTTCAGGTTCTGACAAAATAATAACGCTTTATTTCACGAGGATTTCTGGGAAAGATTTTAGAAAACCTGTTTCTTTTCTTAACGCGTCCTTTCTTTTTACTGTCAGAATCAATTCAGAGATTTTACCCCATACAAAATATGACGCATATTCACTAGTACAATTGTAATAATTACTTTATCATTGTTCTTAGAATTATAACAAACATTTATCTGGTAAACATAAACAATAAAATCAAGGTAAAAGAATCCAGTACATTGGTAAAGGAAGTTTACGTAAATTATTATTTAGGTTAATACGAGTAGCTCATGGGAGTTCTAATAAATAAGTAATACTCAATTTTTGCACCGCCACTTAAGGGATTATTCAACAAAAGTTGAAATAAGTTTAGTGAGTTTATCTACTTTAATGTCTATTAATCTGAACAGTATTGAAGTTATTTGCTCATGAATTGAAACACAGCTTTTAAAGTTTCTCGTCTTGTTGTTTTAAGAAAATCTGTTGTTTTAACTACCTTTGTCCTCTTACGTATCTGTTGTATGAGCATCCTATATTGACTTTGTCTGTTTAGCTTTTGTCTCACTTCTATTTTATATAGACTCAGATTTTTCGATTAATAAATAATCCAGACTTTTTCTACTTCGTTTTGTTTAAGATTAATTTTATTTAAATACATAATTTAATTACTCAACAAAAAGGAGAAGGCACTGACTAACGAAGCTCAGGTTCTACTTAGTTTGTGGAGTCAGAGTTACAATTATCATTCAACAAAAATAAAAAAATGTAAACTATTATCCATTTTAATGTTCATGTTATGTTGTAACGTGTCACTAAAGATTATTTATTTTTTTACCTTTTTTAACAGCTGTTCTACAACTTTCTTTTTATCATTGCTATTCAAGAATATGCCTAATTTACACAACGATCACCCATTTGGGGGATTACTAATATTTTTAATGACGTATTTTGTTTATGAGCTGTAAATAAAATCTTCAAATCAACAACACGTACAACTCCGATACAAAACAACGATTTTTCTAAAGGAAGATTGATTTTGTTTCGCTGTTTGTATCAAGAAAGAAGAAATAAATGTTGCGAAATGTTGTAACAAGTTGCCGCTGATTACATTGTCATGTATATTATGATAACACAAAATCAATCCCTTGGTATTAAATAAAAAGAACAAGCAATAGTGCCTTAATAATTTCCTACCGGCAAAGGGATTGGGATGGAAAAATCGAATTGGTTTCAGGGAAATTGCGCGTGAAATGAGCGAGAAAAAAACTTATTGAGTCGAAACAATGAAGGTCTACTACCGTTAGACTTGACCCGACCCAGAATATTGAAGTTAAGTTCACGCTGTTATCCTCGTCAATGTAAATAGATAAATGTGTGTAATGCTTTGCCTGCTGAAGGAGTTTGAATTTTAATGCGGTATTTGTTGTTATCCGTTATTCGGGTAGGTGGCGTAAAATTTACAAAATATACTTACTATGGGAGACTTCCTACAATTATCTACTACAGTGATTGAGAACAAGTTTACCTTACCAACTGATCTTACCGAATTTATTAGTATTTTTCCGATCCCGATAAGTACTGAAATAAGTACCTAATAGAAAGACCTTACCGATGGCGGTCGGAAGAATGGAGATTTCGCTATTTAGAAAAAAGTGCTTAGTTTTTTTTTTTATATAGAAAAAAGGCGGCGGACGAGCATATAGTCCACCTGATGTTACGTGGATACCGTCGTCCATAGACATCCGCGATACATGCCAACATCCGTCCAGAATGACAAACGTTGGCACGCTCCCGGATGCGCTGTCTACCTTTGCAGATTAAGCAATGGATTGGGAGTGAGGGTTGGGAAAATCGGGAGGGACAGGGTAGGATGGGACGGGAATGGGCTCTGACATATCTCACTCACTACCGAAATACGTACGTATATTGGGAAAATACGATAAAGTAGGAAATTCAGTACATTTCGAGGTAGTCTTCTATGAGAGAGGACTAACGTGGCCAGTCGAGTGCGCCCAGCGGCTGTCGGAATGCAGCGTGCACTCCCCCCTATCATTAACCAATTAGACTAATTAGATTAAGCAAACTACCAATTAGATAAAAGTTTTGAAGCTTTACGTGACTTATTCAACGACGTACAGATTGTTTGTAGGTATAGACGTCGAAAATGTTCTTGGGATTTTTGAAAACATCGTAAGTTTGGAAGTACCGAAGTACCGGCTCATCTTCATGTTTAAACGAAATTTAAACCCAAACTATTATTAATTATTATCCACATATCTTCCTATTACTATTATCTTCAATGTCTACAGTTCTAAATAAGTTCAATGAACATTTGAAACAATTCAAACCTACGCGATTTGATTATAGAAACCATTTTCACGATTACACGCGCGTAGGGCACATAAACCTGGTATTAAAATGTCACGTAGAAGCTTCCATTAAATTGTAATACCATAAACTGGGATAATTTCGTGCAACCATAGTAAATACACGACAGTAGGGTTATCTTTACTACTAATCTTAGATGGAAATAGGAAATCCAAAAAGAGAAATGTGTTCATTATCTTATAATAGTGCATAAAAGTCATACATTAATATGTTCTGATAATAATTTTAGTTTGATTCAGTGATAAATAAAAAAAAAACTAGTTTTTCCGTTCAAACTGCTTTGCTGTAAAATCTCATTTTTGTATTTGTCCGTTTTTATTCTGCTTCCTTCGAAGTATTGTCGGTATTCCCTTTTTCCTAATGTACGTACGTGTTTCGGTAGTGAGTATGCCAGAGCCCATTTCCATCCCATCCTATCCTATCCCTCCCTATACTTTTCCAAATCCATTTATTTATCTCGAAAGGTAGGCAACACATTGCGTGCCAATGTTTGTCATTCTTAACTGAATTTGGCATGTACCGCGGCTGTCCCCGTGTATCCAGCTACCACCAGGTGGACTGTATGCCTTCTCCGCCTTTTTCCTATAAAAAGAGGTAAATAAACTGTCGAATCCTTGTTTGAATATCTCCAGTAGACTGTGAATCTTCAAAAATGCATTTTCGTAATAAAAATTGAACGGTCCGCTGAATATCGATTATTGTCCCTCGATTATTCGCTGAAAGATAAAAACTGTTACTCAGTTTTATGGGGTTCTAGATGGAGAAATAACCCTTAAAATTAATCATTTCGCCCATTGGCCTTCAGCGATATTACATTAGAACTGAGAACTTAGAAATACGGAGACAGGACCCGCAGTTCTATATTGACATTTCTCCTTTTGTATACGAACTTGAATTTGCCTTTGTATTTGTTCCAACAACACCTGTATCGATGCAGAATGTGTATTATTACATTCTGTGGAACTCAAATCAATATAGATAAAAAACTAAATTTTCTAATTGCATATCGACGGCACTCTATCGAGATATCTGTATAGAAACACAATAAACGAAGCGTCCAATGTTGCTATTCGTAGTCCGAATTACTTTTTAATCTAAGGAAATTCTAGAATGTTTTTGTTAGCTCTTCATAAAACTTTAGAGAACTATGGAGAATAGAATCCTTTTCTACTATCCATTATTATGCCGCATTAAGGAACCACTTTTAGGAAATGTTTTTATGTGTCCTAAATGATGAAAAATAAGAATAAACAATTAAATACGATTAAACAAATAAATTTTAAGTGAAATCCTACGAAAGTATGTCCAAATTCTCTAAAATAAACTAAAATAAGTTGTATGGATTTTGTACCTACTAAATTATGTCTGGTCCGGTGATTGTAAAACTAATTTTCCGTGATTTGATTATGTTATTAATAGATAAACAAAGTGATGTAAAATTTGCCAATGGGTTACAAATTTTAACAATTGTCATAACAAATTATTTTTGTAAAATTTACTATATTTTGGTAAAATTTACCTTATGAGACTGTAATGAATGTAATTAGAAAACACACATTTATTTTTGCTTTATCATAAAAATCAGACGTTAGAGCGTGTTATTGTCACATAATAATAAATATTGATATATATATATATATAGTCGTTCAGATGTTATTTATGAACAAAATCTTGAAACGAAATTTGAAGTTAGAAAATCTTAACCAAATTCAATAAGTTTATGCCGACAATAAGGTGTCTTTGCTTAGTAATCTAAATTAAAAACAAAAAAAAATACAATAGAGTTTCCTTTCAGAATGAGAGAACCATTGTTGAGTGCATAAAACAAAAATGAACAAACAGATTAAATATATCTACCAGGGCTAATTAAAATGATAATAGAAACTAGGGATCCCTACAACCCTTCCGTATACAGGAATTTTATTACTAAAAAACCGTTAAAAGCTAACTTAAAAACCACTAAATGTACACCAATAAAACTAAAACCTCAATATTAAAAGAGCGTGATAACTTTTGTTTCGATGTACGAGTACACACATCTGGCGTCTTCACCACACTAAAAAGGAAAGTTACAATATATCGTTGGATCTCACACGGAGTTTACCGATAAGGCAATAAAAAGTAAAAATAAAGCGTAGACTGCAATGAAATTAAATAAAACCTTGCATACACATGCGGTGTCCGTAATATACGAGCCAGACGTTCAAGGAACTACAATCGACATTTTCATCACGAACACAAAGTTCTGGCACATCTGTCTGTGCTTGGCATTTTCGCCCATAAATATAAAATTAAATGGCATGAAAGTTTCAGTTTGCATATAATTTTGTATTAGCTACTTACGAGTATTTTCACTATCCTACTAATATTATAAATGCGAAAGTTTTTACGTTTGTTCAGCTCAATCACGTCGAAACTGCTCAACCGATTTCGTTGAAACTGTCAAATAGGTAGATTGACATCCGGATTAACAAATACATAGGTTACGTAAATCATATTGACCATGCGAACGAAGTCGCGGGCAAAAGCTGGTATGAAATATAAGGTACTGATTATTCTACAGAATTTTCATGTGAATCATCTCAAAATATTTAATAACAATGTAAAAATATTTAATATATCACAATGTTATTCTTATCAAAAACTAACAAGTGATAGGTATTGTTTGCGATTTTTTATGGTGAAGGTGGTAGACGGGCATGTGGTCCACGTAAGTGGCTACCACCGCCCATGAACCCCTGCAACACCAGAAGATAAGCAGAAAATAGTCGGCCATGGAAAATACTATTCACAGCTTTATTGAAGAACCCCATGTCGTAGCGTAGCGAGAAAACCTCAGCAGGCAGTTCATTCCACAACTATCGAGTTCGAGGTATAAAGTGTCTTGACGACCGCACTGTGCGAAGTGACTCTTTGTCAAGGAAGTGTAGATTAACCCACATGACGATGACGGAAGTTGCGATGGTAAAAACCCGAAGTCGGTATGACATTGAACAATTCTTCAGAACATTCCCCGTTATACAGGCGGTAGAACACGCAGAGGGACGCAACGTCTCTTCGGACTCTGAGGGGTTCTAGACCGTCTGTAAGAGTGGGACCGTCGACAGTTATATCAGCTTGTCGTTGGATAGAGTCAAATGGATCTAATTGATATTTTAAATATATTATTTACAAACATCATGTTGAGGAAAACTAAAAAATACAAAAGACAGGTCTTGGTGGACATTTTTTTTATATAACTCTCAAAGGAAACGGACGCCCAATAGAATTACTTTCTGTGGCGTACTTCTGGACCGTTCTGACAATATGTGACAAATAAACTGTCACGTTTCAACTGTCGGCATTCGGGAGATCGTATCCAATATCTGTCAAACATTTGTCTTTTAACGGGACGTAAACGTCGGTTAGGGATTTTATTTCTTTTGCGTTTTATCAGAATTATAGACGAGATATCTAATAAGTAAATTTTAAGACAGGTTACAATGCCTTAAGGCTTTCTCTACGAGTCAGCCTTTGAGTTGATCAGAGAGGTTCGATTGGAGGTCCCTGAAAGACTCAAATGAAATGGTATGACAAAATAAATATATTATTCACAAAAATACTGTATTATCATTTGTCTTTCAGTAACTAGTTACAGATTTTATAGTCTAAATCTTTTATTCCTCAACTCGTGACCACGGCTGGTGTAACCGATGCCGAAACGTTGAGTAGGAATAAAAGGTAAACAAATACCTTTATTATATGCGGTCAGAACCGATTTAGAACATAAAACGTTTACAAAACGCGAAAGTTTAAAAAGCACATTAGATTTACAGATTTATAAGTACTTCATATTATATAATTAAAAACTAACTTAAAATACATATTTTATAATAGTTTACAAAACTTAAATCTAAAATTTAAAACAAGCTTTATTATTTAATGTACTGATTCTACATATGTATCAGTATGTATATATATGTATATATTGAGCATGTTGTACAAATTTGATGCCTGTAGCAAGGTAGCCAGTGTGCTAGCAGCATTACCTCGTAATAAGCACTGCATAATTTTTATTTCACTTTATGCACACAATTATTTTCATTGAACCAATTAAAATATTATTTCTTGGATTTAACTTTGGATATCCTAAAAAGATTTATTCAATTTTTATTAACTCAAGACAGTCTAATTGGGAAGAAACAGACTGTTAAGGTTTTATCCTTATTTTTTTCCTTAATCAATACAAAAATAAGATCTAGGTGTGAATGTGAACTCAGTGAACACAGTGAACTCAGACTACACAACTAAAATGTTATAAAACATAAAATTATTTAAAAACATTGTTATTTTTCCACATGTTTAACAGCCCAAATTACAGTAGGTGTATAATTTCATTAACAAATGCTTATTACAGAGGTTTGTGGGAAAATATTCATAAAGCTCTGTTACAATGATTAGGGGGAGCGTGCGAACGGTTAACGAATGAGATGCTAAATAATGGGCGGTCTCGGTTATTGTTCAAAATATTCTTTTTAGAGTGGACCGAATAATTTGTTTTGGTTTTGAAATTACTTCATATTTCTTCCATTTATTTGTTACTTTTTATGAAATAGGTCACCTATTTCACTAGTTGGTAGTGATTTAATTAGCGTTTCTTATCAGGAACAATAATTAATTGAAAACGTAGTAAAATGTTAAGATGATTTTGTTTATCTATACATCCTCGTATAATAAAACATTAAAAGGGTACATTGTACAATACATTGATTTAATTTTGTCTGTATGCTTGTCTGAGGATCATGTAAAAACTACCCAATGGATTTGAATCGGGTTTTCACCAATTTATAGCTAAGATACTTTTACAGATGTTAATTTTTTTACAGTTGCTTAGTCTAGGAGAGCGAAGCCGCGGGTACTTAAATAATAGTACATAAAAAATCTTGGAATTTGCTTTTAGTTAACACGTATGCAGAGGGTTGTGGTTTCTGCATCATCTGCGTTTCTACCCGCGCTTGAAATAACAAAAAGGTAAATAATATGAAAAAAAATGAAATGTTTAATTTTTACAATTCTCTAAATCATTTAATCATCATGGTTTTTAATCACTTTTTAATTACGTTTAATACTTGAGTTAATACATATCATTATTTAAGTTAATTACTTTACAATTGTTTTTTGTTTTTGCGGATTCTCTGTACTAATACAGAGATAACAACTACATGACGATATGATAGAGAGATAACGATATGTACTACATGACTAATCATGTTTTATTATAATCATAACCACGAAACTCCAGGTGCACAAAACCATTAATTTTAGTCATTATTACTATCTATCATACACGCTCTCCATATACATACGATTACAATATAGAAGAAATAAATAAAAAACATACTTTCATATATATATTCTTAAGCATTAAAATAATTATATATACATTAAGCTTTTAGAAAAGATTGTGAATTTCGTGATTTCTTTTGGTATATTCGAAATATTTTTGAATACCTATAAGTACATTTGAAAAACATTCAAATATAGTATATTAATAAATACTTAAGTCTTTTTATCTTTTTCCAAAGTTAGAGAAACATTTCATTATTATCGATTTAATGTTATTACACCGTATGTAATTATGTAATTAATAAAGCAACTTTAAAAGTAAATGTTGTCTTTCAATTTTTCGATGACTTAATTAATTTTCTAAAAATATCTTTTAGATTCTCGGAACACTTAATTTAATATTGAACTTCCAGGATC
The DNA here is from genome assembly GCA_914767545.1 of Sesia apiformis. Lineage (NCBI taxonomy): Eukaryota > Metazoa > Arthropoda > Insecta > Lepidoptera > Sesiidae > Sesia > Sesia apiformis. The sequence continues at coordinate 6,328,884 of OU611962.1, forward strand.
AAGTATTATTATACCTGCACGTGGCATTGATCGATTGATAGATTAAATCCCGGGATTGCAAACCCGCAGTGTTTTCAATCCCGCAATAAATTTTCGGGATAGGAGTCAATCCCGCGGGATCCTGCATAGGGTTTTAAAATTGTATGATATTAAATAAAAAATCCTTTATTTAGTAAATTATTTGAGAATCTCCAATTTTTTGAAGAAAAATCGACAACAGTATTTCTGTTAACAAAATAACATTTATTTGAATTAAATGTTAAGATTCTCTTAACTGATACTAGTAAATCGACATTTGCTATATAGTTGTTTTAAAATCATAATGAACTTTTTATGTGTAAATGAACTTTTAAATGTCAATTATTTAGTACTACCTAAATCTAAATTAAACCTAACAAAGTAATGCTAAGCAATGAAATCAGTCATACTAGTTTTCATCAATTTGTATGTGAAATGATATCTAAGCGGTGTTATTAATTTTGATACTTACAATAATAAATTACATTAGTTAGCATTGATCAACCAAATTTTGGTTGATCAATGTTTCAGTTTGAATAAATTTATGTATGTATCTATGTTTGTATATAAAATATCTTAGCAGTCTCACACATTTTCATACAATAATTGTAGATCACATTGAGTCGTAATATAATGAACACGCTTATTTTTAAAAAAAATGGATTAATTTTTAAATCATCATCACGTTTTCCGCTTTCGCAAGAATGATCTTAAGAAACAAATGGTATCGATTGTTTCGTCCGTCAACCTAAGTTTTAAAGAACTGCATACGTGTATTATCAGCTGCCGAGAAGGTCATGTCTGCCTCTACGCATGTTGGTTTAATTGCCATCAAGTATCAAAGATAAGTATTTTCCTCTCACTCCTTCACATTGCTCTCACTCGCAGTTGCTTCTTTCTTTAATATTTTATCAAAAACCTTCCTCTGCTCTCTGACTGTTTGAAGCCTTCTTTTTCTTAATGTTAAATTGATTTGCTAAATATCTTGGTTATCTTCTACGGTGGATGTATTAGCTTCCGTTTTAACAGCTACAGTGCTGTTTGAACATCTAATGTTTTGATGTTTCATAACATAATTTTTTGTGTTGAATTTTTGCCCTTTGCACAGACACAAGTTCGCGTTATTTTTTACAAGTTTGTGGGATCCGTGCAGATCCGCATAGTTGTTGCAGATAGGTTGGGGAATCCCGCTTTGCGGGATTGCAAATTTCTACTTACAAGTTACCTAATCTCTTACTGAAGTTAACAAGACTGTCAGTAGGTATTCTTTGTGCTAGAGATTCCATATTAAAATAATGAAATTTGACGAAGGCTTACATAAGTCCCGTCATAAACATAGGATCCTTGCACATGACAGCCAGGATTATATAGCAAGATGGTAAATTAGAAATTAATTGAATTACGGGTTCAAGACAGCGCATCGCTCCCGTCTGTATTGTTAACCCGCTGTTGATTGCTTGCCTTCGTCAATTTTGGTCTTTACATACAGGAAATATTGCAAATATCAATAAGTAATATTACCAAGAAAAATGATTATTTGTTGAGATAATCTCAAGTTGAGATAGTCCTGAACCAATTTTTATACAATCTACCATTCCAGCCCTGTTTTTCATCCACTGCCCTTCATCCACTGATCCACTCCTCATGCACATTGTCTTTTGCATGAGGGATGTATTGCCTTAAAATACCACCCCCTTAGCCGCCTTTTACAGCACCCACGGGAACCGATGGGTTGGTTGAAAAGGGAGATGGATATAACCTACACCACTATATTTCTTGGATATTTCCCTTACATCTATAGACTATAGACTAATTTACATCTACAACGATGCGGACGAAGCCACGAAATACTCGTCCATACTAATATTATTAAGAGAGACTGAGTTTCTTTCTGCGTGTTTTTATGTAAGGAGAAAACTCAATCACTACGAAACAGATTTTAAAAAATGTTTCACTTTTGAGAAACTACACTAACGCAGATGGACATAGGATTTTCTTGGGTTCCATAGAAAATTGAATCCCCCCATCTATAACTTTCGGGACTCAAAATTATCGTAGACAATCTCTGGCCTTACAAACAGCCTGTAAGTTATTGGCAAATACATTAAATACCTACGATTATTTTATTTTCTGGTATGTCCACCGGACGCAGACATATGGCGGGAAACGCTGAAACGTCCTACGGTCACCGGCCATTTATTCCGACAATACATGAAAATGATTAAGTGGGCCATAAAACTACTAGCATGTCTATTATAACCGCATCCCGAAGGAACGAACTGGAATCCGCTCAATTTCCTAATGGTTTCATCTCAGCTTTATTGTGTTCATAAAGGAAAATCCCGTCTCGTTGTCAGAGATGCAAATCTCTGAGGTTATTCCTATAAATAATATTTTGGGAATTTCAAATACAGAATATCTAATATTTCGAATCTATATCAAACTATATCAAATCTGAAGTAAAGACGATTTTTTTCTTTTCTTATATGGCAATAGCACAATGATGCATGTGACGTGTTATCTTCGTAATTAAAAATTTTAATTCCAATCATGTCCAGTCTCTTCAAAGTAAGTTAGCGATTACTAAGTCGCTCAGTAAAGTGATACCTAAAATCGGATTTTCTATTCGAGTCACCGATATGACATGTAGAACTGTCAATAAAGTGTCATCTCCGTACAAATTTCACTCTGTTTGACAGTACTACATGTCATATCCCTGACTCGAATAAAAAATCCAACTATAGTAGGTTTACTGAGGACGGAAGATGATAATTCCTTGGAAACACACGAAAACGCAGTCTTATGCTATTATTTTATTACAGCAAACATTACACATAAAAAGTTTGAAGTCTAAAAAACTATCATCACTATTGAACCACAAACCCACAATACCCAATTTTTATAATAATCATTAATCAAACAACAAAAACTCGACTTCACTTCTCGAGTTCCCACCAAAAGTCTAAAGACTGCTTACTCCACTCACTAGTCACTGGTCCTTCTTTTTTAAAAGAGAGCAAGAATTCTCGACATTTTCTTATGTTTTTATAAAATATACCTTACAGAACTGTTCTAGAAATCGACATTATGTTTAATGACTTATTAAAAACTAAAGAAGAAACTGTATTTTAAAAGGTTTTTTAATTAGATTGAGTTAGGTATATTGTTTTTTTTAAATATACATATCATGTTCTGAAAATAATCTAATGTCCTAACGATATTATTATTATCCGACTAACTATAAGTATCATTCAGAAATTCTTTCCATTAAAATTCATATAAAAAAAAATCAAATTCAAAACGTGAGCAGAACCCCGTGCATTAGCTAGTCATCCAGTATATATATATATGTCTGAGGATATGCCTCGCGCAAGAATGGTCATTATTAATGCCCTACATCTCAGATGACATGACATGGGGTGACCCACTTACCGAAGACTTGTAGTGAGTATTTAAAATATTTGAATATCACATGCTCTGTTTGAGAATGTTTGAATGTAAGCCGGTTAGGAGGAAATATGACGTGTTGTAATCTGGATGTTATATTATAACAGTAGCCTCCTATTTGAGTTTGTTGTTCATTTTCATTTGATTTTTTCTGAAATACAAAGTTGGAGGCTAAGGCATACTTATTAAATACGAGCATTTTAGAAATAGTTACAGAGGGTGTCATTCATAGATCACCTCATAGTGACCATATTATAATAGTGACCAGTTATTATTATAACCGGACTACTCATACTAGGACCTTATATTCATATTTAACATTCATATGACGCTTTGAAATATATCACTATATCTTGTATATATCTTGAACATTTTGTACAATATGAAAGAGCGGATTTAAAAAATGCGCCAGATTATAAAGAAATATTCTGAAACACATTTTTTTATTAGTAAAAACATGGCCACGACAGCTGAAGTAACAAAAGAATAATAAAACAGTTATAGATAAGGCAACAGAATAGGTATTTATAGAAAAGGGCTCAATATCGCACATAGATGCAATTTCGCACAGTGCAGTCTTCCGCTAAGCCGGCGCTAAACTCACGCCGTGAGGCCCCGCGAAAAGTCTCGAACGCGGGTGTGAATGGTAACTTCTCGCGTGTTCACGGCTCTTGTTTCCCGATCGGAGTCAGTAAGGGAACGTACCGCGAACACTCCCGCAACGCTCGTAAACGAATGTGAACAATTCGTTAGTTTAGAGACGTGTTCTTGGGGCATGCAGGTTCACGTCGTGAATTCTAGCCACAACTTTACGGTGTAAGTCTAGAGCTGGCTCTTGAAATATCTTGCGAAAGATGTCGTCACATCACTCTAGAAATATTTCAGCGTTGCCTATATCCGAAAATCACGCGTATATAATACTGCCTTTCAAATGCACGTTTTGATTAAAAAATCAATGGTGTTATTTTTTTAACAACGCCCCAGATTACTAAGCTTTTATAAATAACTGCTATTAACATGCAGCTACATATTTGGACAATAGCACCTGTATTCCGCAGATAGCATGGATTAAGGTCGTAAATAACAGCAAAAAGGTGTTCATTTGTTAACACAATAGCCTTTTGCGACACAAAGTGCCATTGCATTGTCGTAGTATGCAGAACTATAGTAATCGACCTTCGATAATTTAATGTTATCGTTGCAAACTAAAATCGCCTAAGATCACATAACTAAAACTGTCAATAAAAGATTTTTCTTACTTTACGAAGGTCCTTACTTTACGAATATGCCTCGTAGAAAATCTCAGTCATGTCAGCTTGAAATACAATTCAATTCTAGTAAATTATTAAATTTTGTTAGTCCAAACTCATAATTGAATACGTAGGATGTACTCGTATTTGGAAAATTCTCCACCTAGGTAGGTTACACTCGTGTCGACCGAGCCAATTTACTGAGGCCACATATACTTTAACGTAATTAAAAGACATTTCGCATTTACAAATGAACACTGAAACCCCATTAGCTGTTGTTTCACACGAGTATAACTCAAAAACAACCAGACCCATTGTCTGGGAGTCTAGCAACAGCGCCACTGTTTCAGTTACGTACTAAGTTGTTGATAACTTTGTTTGATGATCATAACTTAGGTATCCGCTGTTATTCCACGTTGAACTTACAGCAAACAAGGTGTCCCATTTTACACGTACGCCTTTTCTCGTACGAAAATAGTAATTGCGTGGGAAAATGTGGGCGTATTAAGTAGCAATAATACAATGTCTTGCCGCTGCATATGCAAAATAAATGCCAAACACCGTTAAAAATATATTAAGCAGTACCCTTCATACGTGCAAATAAAGACATTTTCTTTTAAAAAGTCTTAATCGATACCCTTGTTTTGATTTTTAAATCGAAAAGCTGTAAATTGAAGAAATTAGAATACTTATTTCTTAAAGTATCACTATGCTAATGCTATGTTATGCTAATGCTATATTATGCTATGCAAATAAAATATACTTTTAATCTTGTAAGTACGTTCCTTCATATTCCTATGTCCCTATCAACCTCGCGGTTATTCGCATTGAATCGTGGGAGGAGCGGCCCGTACCTACGTGAGCTCTTTCTGACGCGTATCTACTCCACCTCTTTACACATTTTCTTCTACACCTATGTCCCTTATCTACTTTCTAGAGTATGAACTCTACATGCATATCCCTCCGGTAACGGGTAGTTTAGTTATTTACGCAGGCTTCTCTTTGGGTGCCAGCGGTATGCGAAATCTCGCAGAAGTTCTACTCCGAAGTTCGATTCAGGGGGTCTACTCCGAAAACTCGAAAAACGAAATTTCGTCCAATATTTCAGTAGATTCCTACCACGAAAATATTCACTACGATATACTTATATATCGGCCCGAACGAACTTAATTTGACATTTGAAACTACTCCCATCGCACGAGACAACAATCGAAATATAGATTTTGGCAGGAGATACTTGAAGGTCAAACGTCAAATTTGACGATAACAATATCTCACCTTTTAAATAATTGGTATTACACGATATATAGAGTTACGAACGAAGGAAAGTGAGAGTAGAGTTATAGCACTTCGTTCGTTGGAACTTCGGTCGGGCCCGAAACATCGGAATCGTAAAATCAGAGTAGACCCCCTGATTAGAGAAGGTCCCGGTCATAGAGCGTCCGTCTTCCCTCACTGTGTATTAATATTTATCCAAAATAGTATTAATACTAGTAGTAATCTAAACGCGCGAATAGTATAAACCAATCGAGTGACCGAAAACTATTTATATTTTTTTTTTGTTTTGCAGCTGATTATTAAAATATTCAGTAGCCTAGGTGGCGCCAAATGCAAAAACAACGTTGTAGAACAAACTCGTTCCTTCAATTAGAATAAAGAAATATGAATATCATTGCTATTGTAATAACTCGTTCACGAACGTAAAAAAAGATTTGTAATCCGTGAAAATGCTCAGTTAATAATGCGATGTCATCATGTCTGTGTGGATGAGAAGCTAGAGACGTTTATATGAAGCCGATATATTGCTAGAAATTCGAGCTAACTTTTTCATTTGAACACGTACGACTAGTTGCGCCTGCTTTCCCCGAGGTTACTTCGAGTAGAGTTCCGTTTTTTAGGGATGATGACAAATGAGTCAAAGGAATTATTATCAATTTCGGGTTCACGAGGATAACTAGTACCAAATTAAATAAATAACTCCAACACTTTCTTTGGTTTCGGTGTCGCACGTGTGAACTTCGTGAAAAAAGGTCACACGTGTCTGAAATCGGCGATCATAAAAGTTCTTTTTCTGCTTGTTTTCTGATATCGATTTTCTAATACCGTAACAGAATTTTAACATTGTCGCCCTAAAAGTTACTGAGATGGCCACGAGAAACTATCAAATGAGCGACATCCGTTGATATGGCAAAACTTCGCATCGACAAATGCGGTTCATTCCCATTGAATTAAGTCTTCTGCGTTGCCATTAGAAGGTACTTACCACACTGGACAGGTGGGTTGGTGATCTGATCACAGTACTAGATCCCTTTGCATCCCTGACGTCACCAGTCTGCGCTAAGTAGACCAAGCGAATCGAATGAAAACCTCATTGGTCAATCGTCAGGTCTCCGTCACTCATTTAATGAAATGTACCGCTTGCAAGAGGGATGCAAGCAGTTTGGCTGGGAATCATTTGGGAAAGTGCATCGACCGTGCAGTGATACTCTTCATCTTCTATATCACAATGCTTGAAATCTGTGTGTCTTGCAGTTATAACGTATTGTGCTGAAACGAAGCCTCTGACGGTACACCTGATATATAAGTTGAAAGTCGTTTAGCGAGCTATGAAAAGAGTTTCGTTTGAAGTTTCTTTGAAGAATAGTATCCAAAACGAAGGAATTCGTAAAAGCACCAAAATCACGAATGTTGCCAAAACAATCAGTGAGTTGTTGTGGCAATTGGCAGGTCACATTTGTATCAGAATCAACAACCGATGAAATAAATGGACTCGACTATCTTCTCTAGCGGAGGTCGCATATCGAGAAAAGTAGTGTGGGTCATGCTCTATGGCCAGATTTGATGCCGATCACTAAAAAAAAGTCTGGCTGGAGGAGCGGAAGATCGGAAATGAAAGCGTGATGACATGTCGTAAGTGAGGCCTATATCCAACAGTGGAAAGACGAGCTGATAATACGGTATTGTATTTACTTAAGTGTAAATTATTTATTTAAACTTCATTATGCAAATATTAAATGGCGGACTTAATGCCACAGGACATTTTATATCAATCAACCACCAGATTAAACAGAAAATGAAAAATTAACACGGGTGCATGTTACAGTAATATACATACATATATGTACTTATATAAATAATGACATACATAATATAGTAAATACAAATATATATACATACACGCATACTTTATATACAATATGCTTCTTATGGACACTTATATCCAAAAGGACATTACTCATTTTTGATAATACTCGATATTCAAATAAAATGAGTTAATGCTTTGATTGAGCACCAATGATGTACCTTCGTTATATCTGTCAGTGTAATTTTCCGTATACGAAAAATGAAATCAGATCACAGAAGGATCTATTTAGTACCCAGATAGTATATCCTTTAACACAGATAATAAAGGATGAACGATGTATGTAACAACAAAATGTTGTCGCGAATAACTGCTTGTACGAGTTGTAGGCAATAAAATTAGCATAAGGACACTTTAACGGCGAGTAAGCAATTTGCCCATTTTCGTCGCTGCCGTGTTAAAACTGGGAGGTTTTATTTGAAGTAAATAAAGCGGATTTTAAAACCCTATAAAGTTGGCTAGAATTTGGGTCGCACACACACGGCCGCGGCTTCAGCGATCGACATGCTACTTAATACTGAAGTTTAACTTTGGAATGCGTAAACGATGAGTTAAATGTTTTGTAATTATTTACAAAATCTTTTAAATTGACTTAGGATTTTTCGGAACCTCATTATTTCTCATTAAATTTTACTTTTCCTTAATTAACTGTTATTTTTTATTATCTTTATTTCAGACTATTATTGTCCTCTGTATGGACAAGAATTAGTCTGAAATAAAGATTATTATTAATATTAAATACACTAGATTCCATTCATTACCCTGTGTCTTTCCATACTCTTGATACTTGATATAGGCCTCTTCCAAGACCAGTTAGATATTCACCATATCCATAATAGACAGAAGACCTACCTGCCCACGCCCTTTCAATAATTCAATAACACCAGGGAACTGATTGTTTTGCTGACTTTTTGACAGTACTGTTACAATCCTTGACATTTATCAAGAATTTTCAACAATGTATAGGACAATTGAATAAATTGTAAGGAATATAATGTATGAATAACGCTAATTGTTGATGATCTAATACCCATAAATCTTAGATGCCTTAATAAGCCTTATGCTCGATTTTCTTGTTAGGATCACGACCAGTTGTTGATCTTTACGACATTAAATGTAATTTTATACATACGGTATGCACAGGTGTCGTTTTCTATTTTGTGTCGTGATAGAAGAAGAAGTAGTCGTAGTGATAGAAGACTTAGGGATAACAAAGCCCCTACTACATGCCCTTAGGAACTACACAGCCTCAAAAAGAATGAACTCGCCACCCCGCTTGAACAGGGTAATGGTTTAAGGCCATAAATCCCTCATACACAAGATGTTGTGCATGAGGAAGCCCATGTCCTGCAGTGGACGCTATAAGAGTGATGTGACTAAATGACTGTTGATGATGACGAAGTAGAAGAAAAAACAAAAAAAACATTGTCATTTGAAAATAGTTTATGCGGCATTTTGCGACATATGGCAAAAGCCAAAGTTCGGATATTACGGCACTTACTCTCTCTCTCCAGTCGTTCCTTCATTGCTGAAGATCGTGGTCCTGGTGATTTTGCAACCCTGCGCGGATTAAATTCCTCCATTGGGTTCTATCGGAGGCCAGTCTTGCAATGGTGTGAAATTTGAACTTGGAGTCCCTCAGTTGGTCTGACCATCTGGTTGGTGAGCGGCCTCTCGATCTTTTGCCCTCAGTGTTGCCCGTCACTATAAGCTTTTCTAAGCTGTCATTCCCCCGTCGTATTATGTGACCGAAGTAAGAGAGCAGGCGCTGGTAACATATGGAGGATAGTCACGTTTTTACCCCTAGCTGTGACAGGATAGACGCGTTTGTGCGCTTGGCTGTCCAAGGAATCCTTAACATGCGCCTCCAGCACCACATCTCGAACGCGTCCATCCTTTGCCTTTCTCTCGCCTTTATGGTCCATGTCTCCACTCCGTACATGAATATTGGAAAAATTAAAGCACGGACCAAACGACTCTTGGTGGTGTTGCTTATACCCCGATTCCTCCATATTCCATTTAGACGTGCCATGGCGCTTTTCGCCGTTGCAATGCGTCTCCTAACTTCTGGAACACAGCTCCCATTACTGCATATTCGTGAGCCTAGATAGGTATATTCCTCCACAACTTCTATAGATGGAATAGTGCAGGATTCTGCGAGTTTTTCAGCACGGTCAACTATCATGAGCTTGGTCTTGCTTTTGTTTATAGTCAAGCCCAACTCCAAACTCTCTGCTTCCAGTCTCCGCAAAAGTTCCTGCATGTCTTCCAGCGAAGTAGCAACAATAACAGTATCGTCTGCATACCTTAGGTTGCATATCCGTTTTCCACCTAAAGGGAAACCTCCATCCCAATTGTCCAAAGCTTTGCGGATTATATATTCTCCGTATATGTTAAAAAGCATTGGAGAAAGAATGCAACCCTGACGTACGCCTTTGCTTGTAGCAAACACATCCGAACAGTCGGTGTCAATCTTCACAAAGGATCGGTTGCTGCAGTAGAGATTACGGATAAGACCGATAAGATGTTTTGGCACTCCCATTTCCTCCAAAACCGACCATAGTCTGCTCCATACTACGCAATCAAAAGCTTTGGTGTAGTCAACGAAACAGAGAGCAACAGGGTTGTTGAACTCACGACTCTTTTCTATAATCTGGCGGATATTTAGGATCTGTTCTCGTGTGCCCTTTCCTTTTACAAATCCTGCCTGTTCTTCAGGAATCTGCCGATCTAGATAGGCTTTTAATCGCTTATTGATTACATGCAGAAGAATCTTGCTAGCATGCGATATGAGGGCTATTGTTCTGTAGTTTCCGCAATCAGTAGTCGAGCCCTTCTTGTGCAGCGGTATAAAGACGGATTCGGTCCAATCCTGGGGCCACTGTCCCGTCTTCCAGATGGAATTGCAGATGTTCGTTATTATTTTAGTACCTGCTGAACCTAGGCTTTTAATGAGCTCAGCTGGGATAGCATCCTTCCCTGGAGACTTGCCTAGTTTTAGCGACGATGTTGCCGATACCACCTCTGAAGGTAAAACGTCTGGCTCCAGGTCTTCCATGTCCCAACTATGTGGTCCTCCATCTGCTGATTCATTCTCATATAGCGCAGCGCAGTATTGCTTCCAGCGCTCCAGTACTTGTTTGGTTTCGGTAATTAAAACCCCACATTCATTTTTAATTGCGGATGTCTTGATAGTACGAGTTCTCGTTAGGACTTTTACTTTTTGGAAGAGATCTTTTGTTTCATTCTTAACGGAATGTCTTTCCAACTCATCGCAGATTTCATTAATCTGATTAGTCCTGTCCTTCCGACAACGTCGTTGTACATCCGCGCTCAATTCGGCATATCGGTGGTGATCTTCTTGTGTAACAAGACCATTCTCCTTTAATTTCCGTCTCTCCAGAATAACAGCTGCCGTGTCTAGTGTTATAAAATCCTTCATGGTCCCTTTTGGTAGTGTGTTTTCCTTGGCAGTTTCTACAATTGCTTCTTTTAAACGGTTCCATGATAGATTCGGATCATGAACGCCGTCTTGTGGGAGGTCTTGGATTTTACTTACTATGGCTTGTTTGAAACCAATGGTGTTTACTCGTCGCAGATCAGGTGTTCGAGTCGGTTTGAGCAGTGTCTTAAAACGTAGCCTTAGAGTGGTGACAAGAAGTTGATGGTCACTTCCACAATCTGCTCCAGGTACAGTGAGCGTGTTCATAATGGACGACCTCCATCGTTTTTGAACCATTATATAGTCGATCTGGTTTCTGCATCTGTCTCCGGGTGATATCCATGTGTACAGTCGGCTTACATGATGTTTAAAGCATATGTTCGTAATGACGAGGTCCTGCTCACTACAGAACTGCAGCAAACGTTCTCCTCTTTCGTTCCTTTCGCCAATTCCGAATCTTCCCACCAGATGTCTTAGATGGGAGCCACCCTCTGTTTTTCCGACTTTGGCATTAAGGTCTCCCATTACCAGAGTCACCTCTCTTCGCGGTAGTTCTTCTAAGGTCTCAGACAGTGTGCTGTAAAACAAGTCAATTTCCTCTTCGCTAGATTGAGATGTTGGAGCGTATACCTGAACGATATTTAAACTACATGGGGATGTGTTCAGCTTGATAGTGATTATACGGTCACTTATTGGTTTGTATCCAATCACACACCCATCCAGCTTTTGTGGAACAATGAAGGCAACACCTCTACTACTTTCTTCTTCAGGTCCTGAGGAGTATATTTTATTACCGTTATCGGAAATAAAATGGCCTGATTTTCTCCATTTCGTTTCACTTAATCCAAGCAGTTGTATTCCTTTTCTTTCCATCTCTTTCTCTATGATGTTAAGTTTACCGTCTTGATTAAGGCCACGGACATTCCATGTTCCAATACGCTGAGGGTGTCTCGCCCGGATCTTCTCAATGCATTGTGCACCGGGTGCATAATTTCCACGTGGTGCCACGGCACTTACATTTACATTAAAAAAAAAAACAATATGATTGTTTAGATAACATTAGATAATAGACGTATGATAAAGTACGGAACAAGCAATAAAAACATTTTGCCCAAAATCCAAATCCGGAACATCATTAATCGGAATTTAACATCATCATTAACAATTTAACATTCCGTTACTCGTGACATATTTCGAGCTTAATTCATTTGCCGCTGAGCATAAAGCCTTCGCTACAAGCGATCCGCTAGATAAATAAAAGCGCAGAAAGGGTTGACAATTACTGAGAAAAAAATATCGCCCGGATTATAGGGTAGCAAAGCATCTATACGGTCCGTTACACTTCAGTGTGAAAGGTATTTAGCTTTATAGCGTTTTGGAAATAGCCTGTGGTAATCTGGATTAATTGGTACCTACTGCAGTTATTTTCACCATCACTTTATTATTATGTGGTTAGGATTTTAACACTAAAATTCGTTGTGAGATTTTTGTTATCATTTTTGTCGTAGTCTCAAGCTGTCAGTTCGTTAATGAAAAATGTAATTATGACTTGATCACAATTTAAATAATTTTTCTTCCCAATATCTTTGTGGTGATTATTATTATTTTTTGGATATATGTAACGTAAGCAGCCTTTTTATCGTCCACTGCTGGATATTGATATCCACACTGTCATGGGCATGAGGGATGTTTGACATTAATACACCGCGCTGGACAAGACAGTTGGCGAGTTTACTCTTTTAGAGATGCTGTAGTTCCTCAGGGTTTATGGCAGCGGCTTTTTTATCCCTTAGTTACCTTTTACGATTCCCACGGGAAAAAATAGGGGGTGCAATTTTAAAGCCAACTGACACAATACGGCATATAGGTACATTATATATGTACGTTAACATTAATTAAATATTGCAAATAAAAATATATGTTTTAATTTTATGAAAATATGATATTTCAATGCAATAACAATATCAAAACACTTCGACACAGGAATCCAACCAACATTCACGGGAACTCACGAATACGAAGATATTCATTATTTGTGAAATGATGGAAAAAAAAAGATGAATCATGTGAATCAACATTAATCATCAATTTGTGGAATATTATTCTTTCATATAAATACATTAGATGTTTTTGTTGAGTGTAGCCTTTATACATACAGTTAATAAAAAAATATATACCTACTTTGTATAAGCCATCCTACAAGAGGCCAATGTGTGTCAAAGTTAGAGCCTCTAAAATCCGTTCTGAGCCTTAGCCACATACGCCTACGTGATAGGGATGGGCATGTTTTCACATGAATAAGGTTTCACAATATAAAAAGAGGACGCACATGGCAAAAAAAATCATAGCTACGTTTGAAATAGGAATCAGATATCTGAAAATGTATTTGCGTTCCATCTTAGAGTTAAAGATGTTTCTGTTAAATAGAGATGATTTCTAAAACATTAACTCTATACCCGTGACTTCGTACGCGTGAAGTTTAGAGTACTTGTTTAACATTAATTCATTGTAACCTGACTCTATCCAGTGTCATTCCATCATATCCCATTACATATCATCCAATCTTATTCAATATAATGTATAAACTACATTAATATGAAGATATTTATTTACTTACGTATTGCAATTTTTGTTGCAGTTACACAAAATGCGTGATCTGCATTCAACGAACTGAAATTCAGATCCGGTGAGTCCAACAGTCAAATTTCAAGGTATAAAAATCTCATGGAAATCATATCAATAAATATTTCACAGTTTGAGATATCAAAATTCAGATTGCGCTGTAAAATATCCCGGGTTTGATTCTCGGTTCGACATTCATTCGTTTAAAGATAAATGTTTGTTCGTTTGCGTGGTGTGTTCATCTTTGTATGTATTTCTGGATCTACGACACAGGAAATCCTAGTATGGGCCATATACTGCGGCGTTAAGAAAGAAAAAAAAAACAATCCATTAGTCTGTATCTCCTAAGGCTCGCCACCACACACGATGATCTCTTTTCTATTCTATTCTAATTCAGCCACTGCCATCGAACTTCTTCAATTAATTTTGACTCATTGAGAGTGCGTCACAACACTATAGGGTCTTGCGGTATATTTTGACAGCGACAATTTTCTCCCGCCACACGCAGCCATCCTAAATACACCCTTAGACCCGTCAGTTCGGCAGAAATTCAGGCTGTGTAAACGAAGCTCAAAATGCGATGTCACTTTCTATATTAAATAAACAATCTATTATCAAAGTCGAGACGTTTAATTGTGGCGATCAATTTTCAGTAACCCGCAACTTTCGTCACCTTTCGCCGTCTTCAGTTTGCTACATATTAATTATAAATAAAAAGTAGATGATCATGACGTACTTACAACATTTACTATATCATGCCATCAGCCTGTGTCTCTCCACTGCGTAATAGAGGCCTCTACCAACAAGGAAAAAATTGTTTAAAGTTATTGATTTAATCAATAGTCAACAATTAAAAAATCGTTGATAGGTCTTGCCAAGAAGAATGGCACACTCGTTCAATGGAGAATTACAATCACCGCTTTGTTGTGTTGGTGACAATTAGCTTCTCTTCTTAAAAACCACTTCACCACGCTTATAATTTTTATTTGAAATCAGACAGTTGGCGTCTATACTCGGTGCGCGGGCAATAGAGCTCCGGAAGGAATGCGATAAGACAGCGCTAAGGCTGGCCGTGTAAGCAAAATTATGTCGATATCGATTGACATTATAGGATATGAAAAATACACAGAATTATTTAATCAGCTAGCTAGTGGTGAACATCTCCCCCGCTTTCTCACCTCATGCCGCAAAGCTCATCTATTGCGCGTATTGTAGGTATAGTCCCGGAACGACTTGAATGCGCGGGGAAGGAATGTGACCGTTTTATGTCACTTGTTTTTAGTGTTGTACTACAATGATCTTAGTGAAAGATAGGTATATCGATATTGGTAAAGTCGATATTTTTAATTTAAATATCGCGGTCAAAAATAAATTACACGACTATGTAATTATAATAAACATCACTTATTTTTTACTATTTTTATTTACTTTCATTATTTATTTATTTATTATTTATCACACATTAGATAATATAGTAAGTAGGTATACATATTTTTTAGTTTTAAATAGGTATTTAATATTTAGTTTTGAAAAATAAAGTTACTAAAAAACAAAAAGAAAAAAATACAAAAATTACTAATTGAGAGAAATATAAAAAAAAACAATATTATAACAACAAAAATCTAGTACGCATTACATTATTATTAATAATAAAAAATAACTTAAAAGTGCTAAAATACACAAAAGACTATCATATTGTTTTGAATGAGTATTAGTCACTACAATCATCACTTGTAACACCTGATGCAGACAAGTCAGAATCAGGTTTGGTCGTTCATTTTAACAAGTAAGTATAGTAAAAAACTACTCAACACGTGTTATATTGATGACGCAAGAGAAACAATAGAAAGCGATCAAGCGCATCACTTAACTAGCCGGCACAAGTGCGGCGAGACGGCTGGGAGGGTGGTGTGCTCATGTCCCCACACCTCACATCACTCGCGCATTTAGCTCATTCCGGGACAGTGCTATACTCATTGGAGAAGTATCGCCACAGCTTATGTACTCGTATCTAACAGCTAGTTTCCTCCGCCAGCGCGGCGACGATAAATGCCTTCTAGGTGTAAATCGCCACCGGGTAGCACAAGTCCATACTGGAGTATTGCTATTGTTTCGCTATTTGTAATGTGTGCCGTGTGTGTACACAGATACGCGTGTGTGCGTTAGAATCGAGCCCTTTGTATGGAGAGTAAGTTAAAATGTGTTATCGTCTAGCGAATTTGGTCCCTTTCAATATTCATCAAATAAAACCGCATATCTGTGTATGGATTACACTAACGACTTTTACATGAAAATGATATCTTCATCAATCTTTGTATATTATACTGAACCATGTTAGAAACAAAAACAACTGAATCTCCATCCATTCTGTCATTTGTCTTTACGACTAATAAGTACCTAGGTATCTCAGTCTCTTCCATTAATTAGTGTCTATATTAATCAAGTCGCTCTAAAGGAGATTATTCAATGAGTTTTATTTATAGAACAATATTTTTTGCAAGTGATTAATGATCTCCCTTAAATACGCAAGATAAAAACGTTAATTAACAGCACGTTACTGAGCGAAACAGTTTTGTTATTCGTTAGCAAAAAATGCTTTAAATTCGTTTAATTAAAATTCACTTTTTGCCTATGCTAAGTTATTCAGTTCTAAAGAAGTCTACTCTTTAGAATGTCTGTGTAAATAGATATACAATAGTTAAAATGTCACTTCATAAATTTTGTTTTATCTAAAGAAATCTATAGACGAGCATACAAGTCTATCAGGTAGTAATTGGATTGTATCACCCATGAACATCCGCGATTCATCCCATTAGCAATCCAGAATAACTAACGTTGGCACGCCCCCGAATGCGCTGCCTGCCTGCATTTGGAGATTAAGGAACGTATTTGGAAAATAGATTGTGAAAATGGGGAGGGATAGGACGGGATGAGATGGGCTCCGGTATATCTCATTCACTATCTACCTAAACTAACTACATTGGGGAAATGCGATAAAGTGGGAAATGCAGTACATTTTATTGTAGTCTTCTGTGAGATAGGGAGTGGTCAAAATCAAATCAAATCAAAGTCAAAATCCGTGGTCAATTATTTTTTCCAAACCTCGTGGGATACAGTACCTAATTAAGAGTAGAATTTAAAAATGTATACAATACTTATTATATAATATAAAATTATATAAAAAAAATTTTGTTTTTTTGTAAATTACAAAAGTACCCGCACGCAGTTTGCGTAGTCAGATTAGAGATTTGCAACTTATTTCCATTGATATGACTATATGATATGATAGGAATAGGCCAATGAAAGATTTTTCCAATAGGAAACTTGAATAATTTGAATAATTCTCTCAATATATCTACTCTATGTTGTTACAACATTGAATAGTTGTTTTCAAATGGAATGGAGTAATAAGACGATATAAAACCAGCTTCAATCTTGTATCTTCAATAAAACTCACTCCGAAATATATTACCCGTTAAAAAACTACGTCGAGATGTCAAGAATCTGGAGCTAAATTTTTATTCCCTCTTTTTGTCTTCAAAATAGGACTGTTAGTAAAAGTCAAGGGTGAGCTAATATATCACCGCTAATGTAAATCTCGCTAGAAATAAAAGTTTTTCAACGAGTTTTATTCGAATAAGATTCATTCGCGTCCATTTTTCAACAGTCAACAACTTTTTCGTCGCGTTGATTTTTGAAAGCAGTTGCGTTAAATTACAACTAAGTATATTTTCTTCAACTATATTCTTTTTTTTCTTAGAATATTCTACTTTCTTGACAATTTACTTTCAACTCCGAGTGTATACGTCCTCTTCTTTCATAGGTAGAAGGTTGTACCCAATGACTTCTATGTGTTCTACACATCTATATCTATTGTATATAAAAATGGATGTTGGTATGTCTGATGTTAATAGACTTCGACACCGTTTGACCGATCACCATTAAAGTTACCACATATATGTATTTTTTCCTGGAGAAGGTTTCTATGCTATCGACTTTGTTGTCACTCGCCACTAGATGGCGCTGCAGCACATCAACTTTTATACCGTTCAACCGATCGCCTTGAAAATTGGTATACATAGGTATTTAAGCACGGAGAATATTTTCGAGCTATCGACTTTGTTATAACTCGCCACTAGATGGCGCTGCAGCACATCAACTTCTATGGCAGGACAACGTCTGCGGGGTTTTGCTAGTACATATATAAAAATGAATATTTCTTTGTTTGTCCCGTATTCGTTCGTATACCATTCATCCGATTGCTATGAAACTTTGGTGAGTTGGTGAATTGATTTCTGAATTAGTACAACCATTTTACAATAGGTGGCACGCGAGTCGTTCTGTTTGTCTGTTCGAACACGCTAATTTCCAAAACTACGGAACGGATTTTCATGGAGTTTCCACAGGTTGATTAAGCTTAGCTTGGCGCTTCGAATAGGTTTTGTTTCATCGAAATCGACTTACGGAAAGACAAATATATCTTAATTTAGAGTTTAAAAACTAAAATTCCACGTGTACGAAGTCGCGGGCACAGCTAGTATGTTGTATAAATTGGTTAATTTTTACACCGATTTTCAATAAAATTGAACTAGTATTTTTGGGTGATGCGTGTTCAAACTCACAAACAGACAGACAAAAATTCCAAAAATTGTTGTTTTGGGATCTGTACCATTCATTTTTATCAGTGCAACAACTTTTTCCAAAAAATATTAAATTATAGACATGAATTTGTTACGTTATTATACACAGTTTATATATCATATATATATTAGAAGTACAAGTTTATATATTAGAGCATCAATTTACTTGTATTAAAAAGAATATTAAAAAGAAAATTTGTATCACATCCCGATATATTCGCATACAAAGACCAAAAGTTCTGGATATAAAAAGTAATGAGTCGCCCAAAAGTTTCTTCAGCAGTATGATAGTTCATGATTAGCTCGCTGTAAGTATAATCAAGGACAAAAGTTTTTAATGAACTAACGACATGTACAACAAATTATTTTTCTTTCAATGTATTGAAAACTAAAATGTCATTGGTGAAGTTATCCAAAAAGTAAAAGATTAACATAGGGTTTTTAGGTTGCATAGGTTGTACACATACACAAAGGTCGGTAGGTTAATGCAGAATCTCTTCGTTCGAACAGAGTCCTTTACAGCTGATTATCAACATATTCAGCGCCAAAAGTAAATATAACTTTGCAGAACAAATTTGTGCATTCAATTAGAGTAACGCGGTGTCCATGGGCGGCGGTAACACTTACCATCACGTGGGACCGCATGCTCGTCCGCCCTCTTCTCTATAAAACAAAACGCATATGTACATTAAAGTTACTATAACGTCTCGTTTACGAACGCAAAATAGTTTTTAATCGTTTGAACAACTTTCGGTTGGCTATACGTATGTACTCTAGAATCGTTAGCACGCTATGTCGGAATTTCTATAGGATAAATATTTACTTATGTACCATACCATCAGCCTGCGTCTCTCGATTATTGAATTGAAGCCTATTTCAAGGTTTTCCAATAATAGGCTTATAATAATATAATAATAGGCTCAAAATAAGTATTTCCGGATAACATTTACATTTTTATAAAATAAGTGCAAATCCTCTGGTTATCTGACAGTCCTCTTGAGATAGAAGCTAGGAATGCAGAAATCAATGCCACCGGACCGGGATGACACTGGTGAGCTGGCATTTTTATCGCTACCGATTAGACATGAGAATTGTGGGTGTTCCAATATGCAAAATCCAAACCATAATTATACAATACATATATACCTTATATACTCATATATAATTATGTATTATATATACATATATACTCACTGTACTCGTATCTTACTATTACGGCGATTCATGTTGACGCAGTTAGCTGAAATATTGCGAAACATTGCTACGACAATCCTATTATTATTCTGTTTACAAAATTGTCCAATATTTATTAAAATTGAAGCAACTCGTAACAAAGCAATACGGACTCTACTCTAATTTTAATGAAAGCGATTTACTGAAAATCGTTAAGGACTTTGCGCGCGATAGTACCTATAGTCACTCACGCAGTTAGTAACACTCTTAAATCATCAATTCCATACTCTCTCAACACAAGGCTTGTTATTGCTTCCATAACTTAACCTAGAAAACAAAAGCGAAGTTTTCGACCCCGTTTTAGCATAAGTACTTATTTGTTAATGTGATAAATGTAAGATCTTACAGTTATCCACTCGGAATACTTTCTACGATATTTATCATACATTTTGGGTACTATCGGGATTTATAAATCTTTGTGTTTTCTATGCATACTTATTTAATTAAGCGTAACATGTTTGTCTGTTTATTTTTCAGGATAATCATAAGAGCGTTTTGTTGCTATTGAGTATGTTTAGAAGAAAGTATTTTTTTTTTAAAATCACACCGAAGCATTACAAAGTTTACCAAAGAAGCGATGCGATTACTTTGATTATTTCTTTGTGTCATTGAATGATCAACAAATCGATGGCAGAAGGTTTAAAGGTGAGTTTGCTTTAGATTATTTGGCAATAATAAAGGAATCCGGCTCCGATAACTTAGTAAGTACATTCTTAGTAATTTCAAATTATTTACTTTAGTGAAACGAAAATAGGTTGATTTGCTCTTTGCTGCACATTTAGTATACTTTTGCTGCTTGTTTATACACAACCCCTTCATAAATATACTGTAAAACGAGTCCTATACTTCTAAAGGCTAACAAGTCACGAGTGATTGTGGTCAGCTTGTGACCACGGCCGTGACCCGACCATAACGAAGAGTAAAATAAAAGATAAACAAAAACCTTTATTTATACGTGCATAAAACTCGTTTTGTAATATAAATAGTGAACAACAAACGTGAAAAATCTATAGTTATACTCGTAATCATTATTATTATACAATGATACTTTATTGTCGGTTCTAGTTTCTAATTAAGTCTTATTTCGTCTTAATTACTATAGGACGTAAAAGTCGTACTTGACATTCAATTCCGCAGCAAGTACATTTGTTTCGGTAGTAAGTAAAGGAACTAGCAAATTGTATCTATTTTTACTGTATTCAAAAGAGTATTCGATTATTTAACTAAATATTGATCTAAAGTGTCAACCAATCGAGCGTCAGTACAAATACAAACTACTTTGCAGCTCATTATCTTCTTCTTCTTCTTCTTTTCAGCCCTTGGACGTCCACTGCTGGACATAGGCCTCCCCCAAGCTTAGCCCAAGCTCATTATCAACATATTATTAATCTGGCAGTTAATAATTAGGGTAAAATAAAATTTAGTAGCATAGTATTAAGTTTTATTGTATACTAACATTATTGTGGATTCTTGTTGTCTTGTGTGTGTGAATGATTATTACGCGCCAACCGCAAACAACGAATTGAACTTTTTTTCCTCTTCATATATGGCAATAGTGCAATTAGCACATTCTGTCAGTGTCAGTTTTCCTCGTAATAAACAATTTCAATGTCTAAAACGTATCCTGTCAATGTCCAGTTCCGTCGAATCAAGTCAGGAGTCGCTCAGTAAAGCAATAGTTTACTGTTAGATTTACTGAGGACAGATGAGGCTTTTATTTGATTATCACAAAGACCACACACACTAAAACACTTTGAACTTTAATAAACTATCACTATTAAACCATAAAACGCATAATACACAATTTTTACAATAATCAAACAATAACTCAACTTCACTTCTCGAACTCCTGCCAAAAAGTCAATTGAACTTTAAAATTGCTGCTGTAACTCGTTTACGAACGGGAAATAGTTTGTAATCGTGCGAACGCTCAGTCGGCCAATATAAATACTCAGCATATTTCCAAAAGTATACCAATAGTATTTAGACAAATACGTATAATTTGTCGTATTTACTTTGCCAGAAAACTTATCGGGCCTTATATTCGAGTCACGTTATTTTCTCGAGTCCTCTCCTCGGAGCCTACATATACAGTTTACACACATTTCCCATGTGTAAACACGTAAACATTGCGGATTCGTTAACTGAAAACAGTACAGAAATTCATCTCTTATCATCTCTCTGCCATATAATGTATAAAGAGAAACGTCTGTGTATCTATGATCGGATTAATATTAAAAATAGAGATCTTATTTTATTGTGGTGCTCGCTGTTCTGCAGGATGTTTTTTCTCTACGTTATTGTATTTGCTTTTTCTTTTTCAAAGTGAGTTCTTTTTTGTTCGGAATGTCTAAATTCTTGTGGCCTTAGTGGCCTTTCGAGAATCCGCGGACATGTGCATGGCGAGTGCAGAAGGTGCTTAGCAAGAAAAGTAAGAAAAAAATGTGTAGTGCAAGTAGTCTAAAGGCTCCCATGCCTGTTAACTGGCAAAAGGAACGAACCTCAGCTTAGGGCGTTACTTTGGGAAAGCAGCGCGAGAGTCTGTAAGAAGTGCCCAGGTACATGACGATATCTACTAAAAGTTTTGGCTGGAAGTCGATAACATAGTAAGCCTAGCAATTGTGTGAAAGCGTTCATACAATGTAAACCACGACAGCAGGTCTGATCTACATGTTCATAGTCACTCAGCGGGTGATAAAAATAATTTCCTTGATAGATAGGATCTACGTGCACTGACAATTTGGTATAGGCGGAGTGTAGGCCTTTGTTAAACATATGGACAACGTATACGCAACACGTACGGAGCACAAACGCCGCATATACGCAGTGCCCCGGATATGAAAATGACAGCGTCCTAAAAGAAAGAAATTAGTAAAAATCCAATGTCACCGACATAACTCAAAGAATCTGTAAGCTGAAGTGGTAATTGGCAATTCATTGGGCATGTGTATTTCAGCGCCGATTTACAGCCGAAGCCAAGAGCACGTGGACTTTATTATCTGTTGTTATTAATATATATAGTGGACTAGTGACATATACCGTAAGGTTCGCGAACGACGTCGCCGGCACGGCCTTATGCAAACTACTTCATAGTGCGGATTGATCAAACATGTAGGTTCGTTAATAAAGTTTCTGCGGGGCAAAGTTATTATAACTCAGTGCGACTTGCGAAACCGACTTAGTTTCACTTAGTGGCACTGAATATGTAATTCCGTGCTAGTTTCTAAGTATTCAGGGCTAAGTTTGTAAACAGTCAATCTGATCGTAAATAGTAAATGGGTGCCATCTGTATCGTGTGGAACACACGCGGAAATTCGATGAATTCAGAGGACATTTTTATGCGCAGAGTGAAACTTTCTGATCAAACGGCCTCTCTACCATCTTTATTTCTATTTCTATACATGTATAATGGAGGTCTGTCTGTCTGTTCGGAATCACCATTTTGTTACAGTTTTTACTATTATCGTATAGGGTTCCGTAAACAGTCCTTGTTTTGTTCACAGCTGGATACTGACCGTCTCGTGCATGAGAGATGTATGGTCTTCACACGGAATGCTCGCCAAGCGTGTTGGCGAGTCCACTCTTTTAGCGTTGGTGTAGTTCCTCAATGCTTATGATCATTTATAAGCTTGCCGCGAGATTTTCGTACCAATTTAATCAATTACAAATACAATCATTTAAAATTACAAATATCGCGATAAGTTTTTAAATCACATAAAAACATTAACATAGTGATTCGATTAGTGTAATTTGTTTATTTTGACTTCTATGTTCCTATGACTTATATTTTCTTCATTTTAGTTTATTTTACTATAAACTTGTTATTAAAAGGTTTTTTTACGTTTAATATAGAAACATTCTGAATTATTGATATTATACCAATACAAGGTAATTACCCCGTATTTTCTTTGTTTTGTTTTTTGAAGATAACTACTTAGATAACTGACAGATACACTTTTTATTAATTTGAAATAAATTTTTATTACTTTACTTTTTATTAATTAATTTGAATATTGTTTGCAGATACTTTTTAGAGTTTTATTTTTAGATTGGTTGACATTTATTTTTATAAGCGTTTTATAATAATTATATAATCTTTATTTCATGTGAAACCTGGATTACTGAGACCCAGCGACCCTACGTTACACATTGACGGCTACAACTTACTTAATTCCCTAAAACTGTTGCTTGATAAATTAAAGTCACATTATTATACAAAACATCTTAGGAGATGATTTCAATATAGAAACGCGATGCAATACTCTAACGATTATGAAATACTTGTAGACATAAATCTGACAAAATTTGATATAATTTACATCAAAAAATAAAAAAAAAACAAGAGAAACGCCCACGAGCTCAACCTGTATTGACCTACTTTTAACAAATAATAACATTTTTCCATAATTATTGAAAATCAAGGAATCTCCGACCATAAATGTTTAATATACAACTTTGAACTATATTCACACGCTTAACCGAAACCTTTTTATAAGAACATACGACATATAAATAATTTTAAAAAATCACAGCATTTGCATTAAAAGTAAACTTTTTTTTTTAATTTTTACACGAATGTTCCTAGTGTCACGGTCCAGTATTTGCCGTGTGGTGTCAGACGGCTGTAAAATAGCACCACCTTACTTCTTGCCGTGGGTCTCGTAAAAAATGACTAAAAGATAACGAAACGACTACAACAAGCCTTGTGGAACTGTCTCGCTTCTAAAAGAGCGGACTAATCCGCTTGGCCAGCATGGCGTTTTAAGAACATATATTCCTCATGGACAAGACAATGTGCGTGACAAGGCCCAATAATAAAAAGGGCGATAATGATATTCGGTTATGGTCTTAGTGTTCTGTTACCGTGTATTCCAAGTGTGGACTTGTTTTATTACCATACCATCCATTATTATTACCATACCATCCATACCATACCATATCATCAGCCTGTGTCTGTCCACTGCTGGATATAAGGCTTTCCCGCGGGCGGTCACCATACACGGTATGATGCTCTTCTCATGCAGCCACTGCCGGCGACTTTCGTCAAGTCGTCAGTCCGCCTGGCCGGGGGCGACCCACGTCCTCGAATGAAGACCACGTACCGGAGAACGTAACGTGTTTTATTATAAACGATTTTTTAAGTTTTAATTATGGTAATATTAAACATTTATGAAGGTTAATCGATGCCAAGTACCAATTAACAGTTGAGCTGCTTTCTTCGTGTTTACACGCAGACAAAGCCGCCACTAGTTTTACAGGACCGTAAAATATCTAAAGCTATAGTCATCTGCAATAGTGTTGATTACAAAGGAGGGGAGACTGTTTGTCGACAGTAACTAGCTATCAAGGTTCCTTTGTTTGCTCGTCTTGACTGTTTATTCTGAGGAATAAGCTATAGACTATGAAATCTATTCGCAGTTAACAAATATTACTTGCTTATAGTGTAACTGAAGACTGATAAGTTAAAGGTTTCTCTGTTAAAGTTATAATTCTATTCTATTCTGTAATTTGTGTAAGTAGCACTGGGATCCGATTCTACTAGTTCAAAATTGACCGAACATATCTGCCGCAGGACCGTTGACCGATGTGGTGGACGAGTGCTCGAATGGTGGCCACGTACGGGGACGCACAATGCGGGATGCACCCCCTCCAGGTGGACCGACCACTTAAAGAAATTCGCCGATGGTGGTTGGATGAGAAGAGTCGAGGATCGTGTGTGGTGGTGAGCCTTGGGAGAAGCGTATATCCAACAGTGGAGAGGCATAGGTTGATGGTATGACATGATACTTAAAAAAAATAACAAGCAACTCAATATTGACTTTTGAAACCTTATGAATTAGGTACTTGTGTACATGAACCGAAAATAACATTCTTATAGAAACTTCTTGAATGCGGTGGGTTGAGTAAATCGCTTCGTAAGCACGGAAACAACAGGAGCGCGGGAGTAAACTGACGTCATAACAACTTTTATCTGTAGTAGTTTGTTACATAAATAGTGCTGTAACTAATATTTGTAATAGCATCGATTACATATCTTATAAATTGTATTATCAATTACTTTCGATAGCTTCAGATCTGCATAAAATAAAGTAACTAACAAACTATTTTTAGATGGGACAGTAGTATTGTGCTGTAATTTACTGTCCGGAAAAATTACAGACGCAAGAACGCTGTAAGTAAACAACCAAAAAAAGGACATCCCTCAAGAATGTTGTTAGTAACATTAGGTACATAAATTCAAACTGCGTAAGTCACAATGAACCATAAAGAGTCAACTTCTTTTTGCTGTAATTAAAACTGCCCTTAAACACCAGTTTTTGGCATACTTACTCCAAAATGAACCAGTGTGTTTTTTTTAAATGACGACCATATTTCGTCCTTTTTTTTATGGCAGATAAACGAGACCCGGACTATTCCACGCAGATTTTTTTCTGATTCTCACTGTCTATATACACACTCATTTAATATATACTCACTTACGCTATTTTAACGACATATAGCAATTATATTTTTAGCAATTATAAACGGTGTCGAAGTCTATTAATCTCAGATATACCAACATCCATTTTTATATAGGTATTATTATTTCCCGGAATTAAAGTAATTTTAATTAATTATTTTCAAAAGTGTCATATACACTTAAAATGGAAACTGTATACAAGAAACACCAATGTAGCCACCGTACTCAATTGAGTACATCCGTGTTTATTACAAAATAAACTGGAAAGCACATGCAATATGTGTTTCAATTATTATTCACATAATGAATAACACTATATTTTGTGAGAATGATGAGAGAAAACATTATTTACTATATATATATATACACTAAATAAATAAAATAATGAACTTACCCAAGGGAGCTGTCTGCACAGTCACTTTAGAACACTCTAAATGATTTTTGTTTTTAAGGTACCCGCAAGTATTATGTTTATTCAAAGAAGTAATCTTACACTGTAACATAAACACTCGAAACGAAAACATAAAACATTTGAACTTTTGATTTATGTACTATAGTTTGGCTGTACTCATATGCGTACAGCGACCTTAAATGGGTTAAAACTAAGTAAAATTAACTGAAACATTATCTTGCTGTGAAATAATAATGTAAATTTTAACTACAAACTTTTTGACGATAAACTAAGAGAACTGGTAGTTACTACAATTCCTCTAAAACCTGTTATAACGAAAAATAATAACTGGTTAACTAGAAGATTAAAAACTATTAGGCAATCTATTTCATTATTTAATCTGCTTTGTTTAGTGGTAATATTATCCAAACGATGAGTAATTTCGGTGTTAAAGTTAGTCAAGCCGTTCTGTATTTCTTCCTGATTTCTTAATCTTAGTTAGATCTTAATGAGGGATCTTAGTTCAGTCTTTAATAAGGAAACTATTTTACTTTCGTACTTACCAGTTTTTTATCTAGCAGTATGCTAATTTTGTGAAGGGTTATGATTGTTCCATGTATTGATGGTTGGGCGGGGAGCTGTGTCTGCGAATATTCTGTTTCTTTATATTCTGTGTTTATGCTGTTGTTTCATGTAAAATAAAATAAAATGCTTCGGCAAAATCGGTTTCTAGGCGAAAGAAGCCGCAAACGTAGACTAAAATCTAACAAAGCAAGTTTTTCTTTTATTATACAGATGGGATCATGCAAACGCTTTGATTATATACATTTGCTTAAAGTAACATCTCTTAACTATGCGCATATCAATCTATTCCTTTCAAAGGGTAGAATATATTGACTAAAACTTTCCGTTCACTACACCCGATTTCAATAAGGCTGCTCTAATTTTGCATGCCAGCTTGCCAGCAGATCCCAGATACACACAACCTCGTCTGTTTATACTAACCCCTTTGAGGTCAGTATAAACTTTTTATATATTTCTTACTAAAGGACGATCGATTTTACTCAGATTCGAAGAAAACAATCTATAGCTGAGATCATAACTTTTAACAAGGCTTTAGGTAATATTCAATACTTATTCTTTTTTTTTAAAGGCGGGAGACGAGCATACAGTCCACCTGATGGTATGCCTGAAGAGGATACTGTCGTCCATAGACATCCCCGGTACATGCCAACATCAGTCCAGAATGACAAAAGTTGGCACGCCCCCGGATGCGCTGCCTACCTTTGCAGATTAAGGAATGGATTGGGAGCAATCTGTTAGTCCCTGACCATAATAGATAGACACGCTAACGAGCTATATGCCCTTTGAACTTCAATTATTCTAATTTGTATTAGTGGCCCTTTTGTGCCAAGCAGCGATTGAGTGAATAAAAAAAACACTGTTTAAGAGACGTTTAACGAATCTGATTGGACGAGAGCCTCTTACACAAGCGTTGATCACTGTCTTAATGGTTTGTCTCCGTGCTAATTGGGTTAATGTTTAATTAAATGTACGTACTTACCTATCTTGTAATTATTCTCAACCATCGATCAACCAAAATACATAGATGAATAATTCCTTGTGACAAAACTGTGAACATGAGTGATGCCAGTGGTATAAATAAAATGTTTCTGTCACGATACACGAGTCGTAATAATTACTTTATTAAGAGCCTTTGCTTTATATATGTGTTTACTTAAAGTCAGTTACGCACCCGGATTTTATGTTACTACCTTCCCGGATCCTACATTTGGAGATTTAAAGAAATGGATTTGTAGGAAGAATTGGGAAAATAGGGAGGGATAGGACATAATGGGATGTGAGTGGGCTCTGGCACATTTCACTCACTACCGAAACACTTAGGTAAATTGGGGAAATAGGGTGAAATGGAAAATGCAGTACATTTCACTTCTCTGAGACCATTATTAATTAAATTATGATCTTATAACAAAATTCGCCTTAAATGTTTACTGTTGCACATCTACGCGAGTCACGTAATTCTATAAATTCATTTTATCCCTAAAGGCCTTATATTGTCACCTCGGTGCGATAGTAACCGTAATTAGTAAAGGCTTATACATTAATTGCCACAGTCGACTCATCAAGCTACATAACACCATTCAATTTCAGACCTTATTATCAGTGCACCAAGGTACTTATCGTACAAATTAGAATAAATAGGAATGTTCCTGACATATTCAAGGGTCTAGCTTCAATTTCCTACATTAGTCTAAGTCAGTTGTTGCGATATATTTTTTCTCGTTTTGCTTCTTTCGTTGTATAAAGTGGTCAAATTGAAACAAACGATGTATACAAAAATAATAAAAAGCTTTTTGCAATATTGTATCGGTAACCGTTTTGCGTTTGTGAAAAGTTATGAAACAAAATTATGCGAATAGCAAATACAGTAAATATATTTATTAATACTTAATAATGAGGCATTAGTTTGACTTGTATACACCTTGTCTGCGCAATAAAGTTGAAATAAATAAACATTAGAAACATACGAGGAGATTTCACATTTTTTTACACAACACATGTTCTTTCTATATGGTGTGGTGTGTCATAGATAATTATACATAAATAAAATAAATAAACATACAATATAAAATACTTACCCTGCAAGGTAGAATCGCTCGCCGCTTATAGATAAACTGCTGCGCGTGCGGCGGCCGTCTCGATACGCAGGAGTACTGCGCATGCGCTGCGCTGCCGCCGAAAAAGAATCTCCTACCTAACGGTTGAGCGTACTTATGCTCTGAGATATTATTTGTTTTGTGATTGATTTTCGGTCGTCATTACATAGTAAATTTATAACAAACTATAACGTTGCGTTTTTGTCAAAAACTATTTTCTTTTATCAAGTTTTAAAACGTCTAGAACATCTGTTGAATCGCTTTGGCATTAGTGGTTGTTAGTACTACTAACGTCATCTATCTTTCTTACTTTAAACTAATTGGTGTTATATCGATGGGAGTTTCCGTTCGGAAACTCAAAATCCATCCATTTAAGAGAATGTTGTAGTATTCGTTATATTTAAAAAATAAAATAAATTCTTCAGGGATTATTCCTCTTGTATTTACAAGTGTTTTCAAAGATATTTAAAAAGTGTCTTTTTATTTGAATCGTCGCAGACTCGGATTTGGATTTCTGAACGGATCTAGAAATGTAAAGGTTTGACGGAAGGAAGGCACTTTCGTTTTTGGGATTCACCAAGATGGGTGAAAATTAATATATTTAATTTAAATAATTAATCTAGCGATGAGCGATGAGGCATCTCATCAAGATTTCACATGATTGACGTGAGGTAAGAGATTTAGTCGATGTTGTTCGGATTTTCTAATTTGATTTTTAACGCGTCACAACAAACGCGTGTTTTCATGATACATTTTTATTTCAGCAAACACCTCTGATCTTTACCGTTGAGATTGATATTTCTTAATGATGCCTAAGGGTAGGCCAAGTTGTGATAAGTATAGATTATAAATTACTCATAAGTGTACCCATGTCGTATTACTTATTATTTGTAGAGTACACAACAACAACAACCAAAATAAACTCATCAATCTTAATGGTCTATTTCTTTTATTTATTAAAATACAAAAAGAGGTTCTTATAAATTTCTGTAAGAAACTTGCAAAACCGTTCGTGGATTGTGTCCTGTGTAATTCATGACAATAAAACATTGAACTATAAACTCTGTGAAGTGATTTTAATCAAAACACCTCGGGCACACACCCATAATGGAGAAAGAAATACATTTAATTTTGTTAAATAAAAAAATATAGTCACCCAATTTTACAGCAATTGATTAATTGATAATTATAATGTGAGAATGACTAATAATATGACTGAATGGAAATACGAGTACCTATACATTTTACACAATGAGGTAGGCATTTTGATGCCACGATTTTCTGTTCATAACAGAGTTGATTTACAATAATTTAATGATGTTCTGCTCATTAAAATTTTCACTACATTGCAGTTTCGTCAAATTAAACTTGTAATTAAAATTAACGTTGTATATTGCCGTATTTCCAGAAAAAAGCGCTTATATTCGTACAATATATTCGTACGATATATTCGTACAATATATTCGTACAAATTACATTGCATAAATACATTACCTATAATTTTCATTGTTTTCAAAAAGACATTAATACTGTTTATGTTCCAGAATCTAACGATCATTTATATAAGTAACTTCAACAAAACATTTCTAACATCTTATGAAAAATCTACATTACTTCCATATTATATAAATTATCTACTTATTATTTACATAGTTATTATTATAATTATTATCTACTGAATCTTAAAAAATAGCGAAAGTACTAAAATACTTATTTGACTCCAGACAAAGCAAAAAAAATTACAACACTGTCCAATAACAAACATTACAATGACTTCTAAACATCGTAAGGAAACTACAGCAACCACATGCGCACCACGTGATCCCCCACAAAAGGAACAAAAGACGAAGACGAAATACACGTGTTCAAAATGATTGCACACTCGTGTGAACTAACCACGACAAAACACTTGTTTAAACTATCACTCCATCCCGACTTCGCCCAGATGTGTTTAAGTGTCACTAATACCTCAATTGTATAATTATAATAATTAATTGTTACCTGTACTAACATAAATTCAATATGCATTTTGCCTTGAACATTTAATGAATGTTGATGTAATGCTGTATTTACAATTATTAAAAGTAGTATGTGCGAGGATGACTGCATACAGAATAAAAATAAAATAAATGTCCAATAGTCAAGACAGTCTTTTACAAGAATACATGTTACACAGTTCTTTTTCTCTTCATTGTTGTAATATTTAACTAAAACCGTCTCGCCTAATTACCCGCTACCGGTTACAGGGAAGTGGCCGCTTGGCACCGAGCCACGACGCGACAGATTTCAGAAGACTGATTACGTGTCTGATGTTTAAAGTCGCTCACACCGTTTAAAAATGGGAAAACTTTTCACTACTATTTATTTTCTTGAAGATATGTAGCAAATGCTTGACTGTAAGATTGCTTGAAGATATGTATGGAGTAATAATATCTTTTCTTTAATAGAAAGTAGATGAAAGTTTGTAACAAACGACAGTCTTTTTTCAGACTTCGTGCATTTAAATTGCTAAGAACTCCTGTTAGCCATTAATGCCATTAATGCAACCGTCGAAGAAGACTGTGCAGTTTTATTGCGAAAATTAATCGCTCCAAACGTCTACTATTGACTCATTTGTTATATAGATAACAAATGAGCCATGGATCAAGCGATAGCGCTTGATCCATGAGGACATGCCTACTGCATTCCATAAAATTCCCCAGTGCCAGTAGGTATATTTTAAGTGTACACTCGGCTATTAGGTACATCTCACACGTTAATACGCTGGTGTAGCGCTTTATGCATGGGATGGCATGAGTGCTTTACCGTTAAAAATATAAAAATAAAACATCTTATTAAGTATGTTTTTTTATTCACTCTTATTAATAAATTCGTAGAGAAAACACTTACTTTTTTAAGGAGAACTAACACTTGTATTGACGTCACAAGTTGAACAAATATTTCGCTTGGCGGTAAATAGATACCTTCGGTCCTCGATATATCAACATTTTATGCTAACTTTACTCAATAAAGATGAACACTGGCATTCTCCTGGATGCACCGCCTACTAATGATTAACGAGTATTAAAGATTATTTAAAGATTAACGAGTGAATTTCGAAGAAAGGATAGGAAAGTATTTTAAAATTCACGCATGATTATCAACTTGGGTGAATTTTAAAATAATCAAGTGTTTTTTTAAGTATCGACGTACATATTACTAATGATCATGTAAGGTCATCACAGACAAAGTGAGATTGTAAATTTGTTATTGCAACTGTGGTATGGTTTATTTTTAGTCTTTACATGTTGCTCGTAGTATAGACTTTACCCGGGAGGGTAAGGCTGGCAGATTTATTAAGGAAGATAGACCACCTGTCTGAGTAATATACCGAAGGTAGTTAGGTAACAATTTCGGTTAAATGTCACATTTTTTAATTTATATATTGCGAAAGAGGTGTGTCAGATGTGCATAAAATATTAAATAACTACTTACTTTCAGCAGAGAAAATTGGCATAAAAATATGGAACGTTGCTGCTAAAATGTCGCTATGTTATGTCAACAAAAGATTAATGTATCAAAAGTCGGATAAAGCCAGCAGATTCGTTGATATGTGGCAACGACTGCTCCATTTTATATCGTTTAAAAAGACATGTAACATTTACACATTCTGTAACTAGGGTACTAGGCAAATGGGTTGACGAAAATAGACGCGGTTCCCAGTAAATATTTGGTAAATATTTTCAAACGCTAAATAATTCTATTTACATCCGACTTTTACTACCTGAACGGACGATAGAAGACGATGATTTAAAATGTTTTGATATTTGGCAACTTATGTTACGTATTTAACGTTACCACATCTCGCTTTTACACCGCTCTGTGTAGAAAACGACACGACAACAACACAATAATGTTTTTATCTCACAAAACGGTACTCAATGGTAAAAGAAAACATCTAAGGAAACCTGTAAGGAATAAGTAACGTAGAATGCGTGTATGTCGCATTCTTACATACATTCATTACATTGAATTCATTGTAGTTTATTGTCGTGATTAAAAAACAGCCTGCTCCCGAAATGTCAACATCAGCATAACATTTTTCGTACATATCCTAAAGTTATAAAATAATTTAACACGTTAAATCTGCCTACAACAGTTTACAAAGTTACCAATAATAGCAAATCTGATATAATTTAATACGTTAAATCTGCCTACAACAGTTTACAAAGTACCAATAATAGCAAATCTAGTATAATTTAATACGTTAAATCTGCCTACAACAGTTTACAAAGTTACCAATAATAGCAAATCTGGTATAATTTAATACGTTAAATCTGCCTACAACAGTTTACAAAGTTACCAATAATAGCAAATCTGATATAATTTAATACGTTAAATCTGCCTACAACAGTTTACAAAGTTACCAATAATAGCAAATCTAGTATAATTTAATACGTTAAATCTGCCGACAACAGTTTACAAAGTTACCAATAATAGCAAATCTGATATAATTTAATACGTTAAATCTGCCTACACCAGATTTCAAAGTTACCAATAATAGGAAATCTGATATAATAGGTACTTCTGATATTTTATAATTCACAGTGGGTACTTGTATAAGCTGATAAAGGGGAGGAATCGAGGAGACTCTCACCCTCACTCACCTAGCTTCTCAGTTAACCGCCTTCAAGCTGTAAGTATTCTGGTCAGTTACAGTTTATCGTCAGTTTTAAATTACTTGTTCTGAGTAGGTCTACCAACTGTCGGCAAAACATTCGGAGTCGTCTGTGGTTGAGAAACAATAAAAGAAAGTAGTTGTTGGTTGAGAAGAGAGGAAAACCGAGTGTTATGGTGTGCTTTAGAAGAGATTACTACTACTGATAACTGTAGGTAGTAGCAGTAATAGCGGTTAAGAGCTCCCAATAGCACAGCTGTCGATAGGTTACTTGTTAATATATATATCCTCCAGTTTCGTATCTCATTCGGGGTTTCAGTTGAAGATCAGACTGTTCCAGTCTGAATTATCGTGCTGAGAGGAATACACAGTTTTTGAAATTTCAAATCGTTCAATTTTTTTTAATCATATTATTTTATTTTTTTCTATTCTATGTCACGTGCATATATGCGTCGTAGCGTATTTTAAGAGGAATCTTATCTTACTTACCTTTTCCATTAAAAATGCAGAGGCATTGCACATTTTCTACATAGATATCAACGGCTCTTCTCCATAAAAAAATATACTTGAATTTCTGCAACCATCTTGTTTTTAAAAGTATCATGCTCGGATCCAATCGGCGAGGTTGAATACATAAACCCTGATTGGACTGCTCTCTTCTACGGTTACGGTTTAGAATATACATATAATGTGATCTTTGGTTGAGTGAGCCAACGTTTTAAGTAGCCATTTCAGACATAATTTTGACCTGTAACTAATAAAAGCGTCTCTCGTATATAACTTTATACCTTTTATAATTAAGTTTTAAATATGTAGGCATTTTACTTAATACTAAGTGTTGAAAAGTGATCTTTTTGGAAAACTAATATAACTACTTAACTTTAAAATTTGGAAAGAATACAAGTTTCAACAGAATAGTTCCTGAGAAAATAAAATTATTATAAATAGTTATCTATTCAGTATACCTGTATGTTTACAAAAACACATTACCAGAGGCAAGTCCAAAATAAAACATTAGAAATGCCTAAGATTTAGTATTTAACTATTACTTGAGGAACTACACCACCTCCAAATGAGTGAACCTGCCAACCCGCTAGGCCAACTGCAACGTGGCGTTTTAAAGCCATACTTCCCGCATGCACAAAACTAAGGTACTCTAAGTGTGGTAGATCTATGTGTATTTTTATATAGAAAAAGGCGGCAGGCGGGCATATTGTCCACCTGATGGTAAGTGGATACTGTCGTCCAAAGACATCCGCGATATATGTCAACATC
Organism: Sesia apiformis; assembly: GCA_914767545.1. Lineage (NCBI taxonomy): Eukaryota > Metazoa > Arthropoda > Insecta > Lepidoptera > Sesiidae > Sesia > Sesia apiformis. The sequence continues at coordinate 6,364,139 of OU611962.1, forward strand.
AGTCCAGAATCACAAACCTTAGTACGCCCCCGGATGCGCTGCCTACCTTTGCAGATTAAGGAATGGATTGAGAGAAAGGTTTGGGAAAATGGAGAGGGATAGGATAGGGTGGGATGAGAATGGGCTTTGGCATATCTCACTCACTACCGAAACACGTACGTACATTAGGGAAATACGTTAAAGTATGAAATGCAGTACATTTCAAGGTATTCTTCTGGGAGAGATGAGTAACGTGGCCAGTCGAGTGCGCCCAGGGGCCGTAGGAATGCAGCATACATTCTCCCCCTACCAAATGTGTATCGTAGGTAAGTGTGTATGTGTATGCGTATGTATGTATGAGTGTATATTCATATTTATGTATATATATATATATATCTCCTATTGCTTGTTATATATGTATATAACCTGCTTTTTAATTATATAAAATGATGACATTCTCTCGGTTATTCCAAAGTTGACTGGAAGAGATTCCTTCTAGAAACTAATCAGCATCGGCTATTCCAAGGTTGACTAGAAGAGATTCTTTCTAGGAATAATTCAGCCTCGGTTATTCCAAGGTTGACTGGAAGAGATTCCTTCTAGGACTAAGTCAGCCCTTGTACTTACAGTAATATTGTAATATCTTATTGTAACAATTGACTCTATGTACAATGAAGAGCAACAACAACCACGATGTGCGGGATGAGACCTACGAGGAGCAGTGGACCATGAAATGGCTGGTTACGCTACTAAATTAATGTGTGTAAATACAATCTAATGTATATAGCTTATTGGAGAATTAACAAGAATTAATAGAATACAGGCAAATTTAAGATAATTAAATTTTAGATTACAAAACTGTTCAAACACAACCTGATTCAAAAAAAAAATCTCACTAAGACACATGTAAACAATAGAACAACTATCGGGGCAACATTGCATACACATTCTCTTTATTCTCAAAGCTTTACAATTATTACGAAAAATACTAACAAGTAAATTGTAATTAACAAGATAGCAAGGTGTGGGTTGATATGTTTGATTTCAAAGCGGCCGAACAGCGGCGGCAAACAAAGTTACAGAGATAGGAAGACGAATAAATATATCTGTAAGTCCTACGAACTTTTTTCTGGACTTGGCATTAGATAAATGCCATCAACATCCATCCACAGTGTGGTTCAAAGAGTGTGGTTTGTGTGCGTGTATATGTGTGTGTATAAGTGTATGCGTGTGTACGTGTAGGTATGTACCTACACATACACACGCATCGGCCTTTAGAAACAGACTATATTTTGTAGAGCGTTCTCTCTGTCGTGTGCCTGTACGACAGAGACGACGCTTTACAAAACCGAAGCTAGCCGATCATAGTCAATGTCATTAGTTTAATAACTAATAACACACATGTGTTATTAGTTTAATGATGTTATAAGTTAGATTTTGACGTATAAGGTGTCACGCAAATGTCTTATAAATACTGTAGCACAGTAGCGGAACATGTCGGCCGAAAGTAATACACATCGACTATGATCGGCTACCTTCGGTTTTGTCAAGCGTCGTCTCTGTCGTACAGGCACACGACAGAGACAACACTCTACAAAATATAGTCTGTTTCTAAAGGCCGATGTGTATTACTTTCGGCCGGGAAGTGTATTTGATTTAATGTCATTAATTATAAATTAGAGTAGTGTTAAGTTAGAGAGTAAATACAATATAACCTGTGTGGTTTATATTTATGTACTGAAAGCACCTAACCAAAAATGACATAAGTACTATAAGACAAATAGTTAATGTATTCAACTTTTCGACAGCTTCTACTAGTCTTTCAATAAGTGCGCTATATTTTGAAATGTAAATTATGCAATATGATATCAGGTAAATAGCCGCCGCGGCTACGTTGAGTGGAGGTCCAATTTTCGATGACTCTATCGCATAAATCCTGCTCGTTTTCATTAATGACTCAGGCGATATTGGCCTTTAAGTCATCAAGTATTTGCGGGTGGTTTGCATACACATTTGATTTAACTTAACCACTTAAGAAGAAGTCTAAGGGCGTTAGATCACACGACCTCCATGGGCAGTTGATGTCGCCGCCTCGCGAGATAATGGAGCCGCGAATGTACGGCGCTGTCTATGGTCATTCAACGCCAGCTCTTGAGTCAATTACATTTTATATGGATGAAGCCTGAAGTTACGACGCTTATTTCGCCAAGTTAAAGTCATAGGAAGCCCATGTTCTTACGCAAGACGGTAAATTGACTGTCTCGGATTCTCACGCACACTGTCCCGAACAGCATCAATGTTTTCGATAGACCTTGCGTTTCGTTGACGTGAAGTAGGTGTTCGATCGGCAACTGACCCGGCTTCTTCGAATTTGTTGATTAGGCGTCGAATTGAGGACTCAAGAGGCGGATTATTCTGATCATAAATTCCACGTAACTCACGGAGTGTTCCACGAACTGAACAGTCATTTTGACATAAAGTTTTAATGATTTCCATGCGTTGTTGCATTGTGTAATATTCCATGATTAAATGGTTGAATCTCAATAAAAAATACTGTCAAATATGTCAGATATATCTTTTTAAAGATGGCCGCAATAGGCTTTTAAAAATCGAGCGTCTCTTTTGAAAGTCCCATTATATAACGTGTAGCACTCGAATGCAGTGCAATGGAGTTGTAAAATCGCGAAACTTTACATAAACTGCCACGAGTCAATCTTGAATTTATCGCCACATCGTAAAACTGAGACTTTAACCTATTTTCCCAATAATATCCCGACACGTCACGTTTGATGGTCCGGCTAACGAGAATCTTATGAGCAATCATATTGTTCTCATCCAAATACTATTTATGTTATTTATTTGCCCCATAAGAATAAACGAGGCAATAATTGCGAAACGAAAGAACATAGAGAAGAATGAAACTAATCAGCAAATAAGTAATATATCGACATAAATAACGGATAACATTCTATATACTTACTGTCATTATCATGTTCTGAAAATTTTAGTAAAATTCATAGGATTTGCTAACCACAAAGATCAACAAAGAATGTGAGTGAGAATTCAAACCATAAGCATGAGACCATGAAACTGGGGTGTGTTGAGCCGAGCTCTAGCGAGCTGCGCTAATCCAGCTTTGCTATGTTTTGTATGCTATGAATTAGATGTGTGAAATCTGTGTTACATGCAATTTGATTTCATTTTATTATGTGCGGTGTTTCGTTTATCTGCGCTGCATGGCATGTCAATATAGTATCGCTCGACTATGCTGTGTTTACAACAGAGCATAGCTCGCTATTATGCCAAATAATTTGTATGCTGCAATAGGAGTCGTAGTACTATTTTTCAGTGCCGCCATTTTCAAATTTTAAACTACAATTTCTTATTATAATTACCATACTATAATCACCCCTTTTATCGTCCACTTCTGGACGTGGATCTTTGCACATTGTTTTATACACGAGGAATGTATGGCCTTGAAACTCCACGCCGGCCAAGCTCACTCACTTGGCGAGTTCACTCGTTTAGAGGCGTTGAAGTTCCTTAGGGCTAGTGGTAGCAGTTTTGTTATCCTTTAGTCGCATTTTACGACACCCACAGGAAGAGATTTGGTGGTGTTATTCTAAAACCGACCGACGCCAGCCGGTAATTACAATTATAGTTTCCAAATTGCATAATTTTGAACCTCTAACCTTACATTTCCTAGACTATACAAGGAAGACATATAAATGCTCTCGTCTGACAGTTAAATGCATTGCTCATTATTTCTACGCAATGCTTCATCAACGGAAATGCATTAGCCGATGTTTGGAAGCGTAATGTTTCCTCGACGATTAATTTATTAACTATCGGTTGTTTTATCTGCAGTTACGTCCAAAGTGTAAACGCATGTAATGTTTTGTTAAGGTTTTATACATTTGATAAAAGCAAAGTGAATTACAAAAGGTATACCACACCATACCATCAGCTTGTGTCTCTCCACTGGTGGATGTAGGCACGGATGTAGAATCTCTCCACGCGGTCTTCAGCTCATCTCATCTAGCCACTGCCGCCGACTTTTTTTAAGTCGTCAGACCAGCTGGCCGGCGGGCGGCCTACGGTATATTGATTAAAAATATTTTAAAGTAAACACATGTATGTAATGTTTGTTTGATCTTTATTGCGTCGATAATAAGATTCATGTGTATGATAATGTCAGTGGATTGCGTGACCGATTACATTTTAGGGTAAATTAACTGTTACTGTACTGTCCCATAGCTCATTCCATAATAAGAATAAAACAAAACTATATGTATTAGAAAGGATTTTTTTAAATTTATTACAAAATTATGAAGGTATGAGTTTGAGAATCAGTAGACAACTGAGAGAGACAATTCATGTGTGGTTGAAATTTGTAATGTTCTAGGGAGGAGTGCCGTCATTAATTCAGTAAGTACTTGTAATTTAATAATTTTCTTATTTACCCTCCAAGCACATGATTTCATTAATTTTTCAATCAATTTATCTTTTAATTAAACAGAGTGATTTCTACTCGTAAGTATACTATTAATTTAAGATTAGCCGTGGTTTCCAGTGATTCGAATCAATTCTGGAGTTCTAGCTGAAACTCATGTGGAGCCTAACACGGTATGAGGTGGTGTAGGACGAAGATTGGCCTTCATCAAAACGGACCTTTCCAGCGCGTAAAGTCGATATTTCGAGTGCTACGTACAAGTCGGTGATCACTTCTGGTCTTAAACCTGTTGTACACTGTAACATCTCCAAATATGCGCCTCTTGCCTGCAATGATAAAGTTAATTTCGTTCAATGTCCTACCGTCTGGACTTTACTAGGTCCACTTTCCGTGGGGCTTCCTTTTGAAGAAAGAATTCATCAAAGAGAGCCCCAACATTTTCCCTCGGTGGTTCCTCTCCCAAAATCCGTGCTGCCGGCCCTACTTTCGATTCTCCACGTTCCTGTACTCCCACTTTGGCGTTGAAGTCCCCGATAACAATGCTGAATTGAGGCTGAATTCAGGGCCCTATTTATGTCATCATAAAAGGCCTCGACTTCATCGTCCGTGTGCGTAGACGTGGGAGCATATACGTGTACAATCCTTAAGAGGTACTTCTTATTTATCCTAACTTGCACTTAGGATAAATAAAAAGTACCTCTATGCCACCTACGCCGACACACCAGATACTTTCACAACGTTATAGGATATTATACCCATTTACTATTAAAATAAATTGTTTACGTAATCGAAACCAAAAAAATGTTTCAATAAATGAGACGCTTCACACGAGGAAATTTAATTATATCATGAATAAAACACGTGCTGAAACACGTGGGGAGGCTTACCCCACCTTAGAGATAGGCCAGCAGTAGCGAAAAATGATTGGCATAAGTGAAAATGTAATACAAAAACTAATACAAAAAAGTATTAGTTGGAAACATAAAAAATACAATAATAATACAATACATAAAAAACTGTAGTTTCTTTAATATTAAATTATACTAATATTAATTATATTAATATTAAATTATACCAATATTAATTATACTAAATATTTAGTAATACTTTTCAGTGTTCGTGTCAATTGTTTCAGTGTTCAGAGACTATGTCATCCCTATCTCCGTTTTAATCCGTATCTACCTCTGTTTACGTCAACGTTTGAGGTCGACACGCAAATCAGGTCAATTGACCCTAATTTACTACAATTTCGTAGTCACTCGTCCTTTGAAACTGTGAAAAAGGAAGTAAAACCTTGACACAGTGATCTAAAAGACGAAAATAGTGAAGTGTCCCTCCATTATTATAATTTTAGTATTCACAGATTTACGGCCCATTAACTTAGTTTACACTCTGAGCTCTGAGCGAATATCTATGCAGAGTCAGTGACGTTTCTAATTATGCACATATGGAAATCTCAGAAATCTCTCTCAACGTATTCGTCTCGTTACCCAGCTAGGTAATGCCGCTAGCATGATGTACCCAACATGTTAGTATCTATTGCCATTAGGACCAAATTTGTACAACATAACACCATAATGGACATACACGTACAATATAAAGATTCCTTCTAGGATTCTTATTTTTCTCTATCCTAAGGTTGCCTGGAAGAGATCACCTTAGCGATAAGGTCGCCTAGTGTATTCTGTCATTTATGTTTTGTGCACATGTAATAATTATTTGTATGCATAAAGAGTATTTATTATAATTATGTCCGCCTTTGTACTTATGGTAATATTGTAATGGCTTATTGAAACGATTCTTTATACGTACAACAAAGAGCAACAACAATATACGTAGATAATTTTGAAACTTGTTTGAAATATTAAAACTAGTTTAAGCATTTTAGTATAAAGTGAAATATTTTGTTTTCTCTCAGAAATTATTGTGGTTTGTCATGTCAATATGTGTGAGGTTCTTAAAAATAATCCTTGATACGAGTATTTATTTCACCAATCATGTACAAAGGTGGTTGTAATTTAAGTCATTGCAACATTCTTGATACAATTAACAATTTTTCTATTTATTTCAATTTATTTGTTTGCTTAATATAAAAGATAAATATAAACTAATATAAAACATTTTTCTACAGAATTTTTCTACACAATTCTTGTCTAAAAACCTTTAGAACACACACACCCTCACACTGGGGCACACACACACGCACAACACACGCAAACGGACACACAGCACAATGCAAACACAACTCAACATGTATTATTAATAAAAAAATCACCTATTACTTGCCCACAATCTATTAAATACCTACTGTAAAAAATGTGAGTGTAATCTGTATTTGGCCATTAGCACTAGCAACATATTTATTTGTTAAATGCGTTATAAATATAAAAGGTTAGAGATTACATAAATAAATAAATAATAATAAAAGAACATAAACAAGAAATCAAAGTTTAAAGTAATTTAGATTGCGGCGCACGTAACCTCCTCTTGCCAACGTTGGCAAAAGGCATTAAACTTTTAAAGAATAATATAGGTACGATGCCGACGAAAAATCTCAACCAGGATGGACCGACTTCGGATTTTTAATTTTCTTCCAATATTTGAAAGAAATTAAGACAGAAAAAAGAAAACATTTACTGCCACTCTTACTGTCAAAAATAATAAACTTTTGCTAAAAGAGGGAAAATATTAAGAAAAGAAATTTAAAAGAACAGAAGAAAACTTGAAGTGAACAACAGAAACTTAGTGTCAATATGAAAGTCTTGGCTTACAATTATTCGATAAAATCAACCTAAGACTAAGCTACTTATACATCGTTAGTAAAAGTTCTCATATACCTTCTTCTTGTGGTGCCTCTGCAACTAAGTGAAGGTTGGCAATCAGCTCCTAATATTTTGATTTGTCTCTCGCGAGGCGAAACAGTTCGGCGGCACTCGCGATGCCAGTCCGCTCCCTTGAGTATGTTTTTTTTTTGTATGTTTTACTAGTGTCCCTCCGACATGTTAATTGCAGATTTTATGTAGCTAAACATGCTGTTTTTCTTTTGTACTTTTTTTCTATACCTTGCTCTGATGGATTGCATGGTACTATGTACCAAATGTACACCGGTACATGCATGCATTTCATATATATTATATACATGTAGTCATACTCTATTTATGTTCAAGTTTTTTTCCAGTATTATATTACTATTTACATTTGCTACCATTTTTTATGCATATATCTCAGTATAGTGCATATAATATACATTACACATTTTTTCATACGTATTTTTTTTATTCTTTAGTATATATGTATAAATATAAATTTGATGTGTATTCCTTTACATCCTTTACTTTCATATACATATGCCTAACAAGGCATCCATGACTTTTTCTGCGACCAACACACCTCTTTCCGGCGATCTTGTCCATCATAATCAGTTGCAAGAGTCCTTATCTTTCATGCCTTACCCATGACCAAGTGATACACGTGACCCAGATTCACAACTTTTCTGTACTTGACGCTCTGCAAGAGTTCGCGTTTCCTACCAAATCACATATATTGGAGAATAATTATGGCTCCAATATTCGTAAATTGAAGTCATAATAATTATATTCAATTCAACTCAATTTATTTATTTGCAACACGCGTAGCAAACAGATATTAAGCACATAAAATCAAATCATCACATTTGACAATATTGGCGTGAAAATTAAACACGAAACATATTCCCACACGTCACAATTATTGGAGGAATCTCTGAGAGACTTCGATCAAACTGTCTACATTCATTTTACCGTTAAAAGCGTCTTATACAAATAAAATATCAATACAAGTGGATTACATTACTGATTATGCCATTTAGTATTATAACTTGACGATATCACAAAATTAATTGTTTTCAGAATTAATTTTCTGTTATCGTGTTGCGCAAATATCACTAAATGATTTCGATGAAGTTCTCACTATCATTTTTAAATAGTTGGGTACCTGACTGTGATAAAATCTAGCTATGAATTATCATTCTGCAGTAGCATTAGTTAAATTTAACCGCGTCGAGAACAGAGCGGCGGTCGTTTGAATATTTCTCATTCCACTCATGTAAAGCCACAATCAAAGCTAGTTGATTATTACGAGACGAAGATCAAAGTAACGTCAGTAATGTAAACATACATTTGCTATTGACAATATTTGGTTTGACTAAGTAATGAATTAATTAATTATGAATAAATCTCTCATTTGTTGCTACCTTATTTTGGTATTAAACATTTTTTGTAACTTGTATATTTAAATTAAAAAGATACAAGATCAAAATATGCAGATAATAAATACAGCGCAGTACCGTCTGCGCGGTCAGAGACTCATCTGTCTTGTTGCTAGAAAACCTCCACAATACCTAAGATGTAAACTATTTTTTTAAAAAAGAACGTGACATACGAGCAAGCAGACGAATACACCGCTTAATGGTTAGCGATTACTGTCGCCCAATGTACAAGCCAAAATCACTCAACAATGACTTACGTTGGCTCATATTACAGTTGATAGACATAGGGATGCAAAGAGATTATTTGTTCTACTTAAATTCCCTTAAGTGGGATATTCCTTTAATTCCGTTAGTGGTTGGATCTATAAACCTCTTAGTAGCGGGAAAATACCATCTCAATCTCAGTATTCATTATATGAAATGAAATGGGATTGGATTAATCCTACTTTAAATCCAATTTGATATTTATCATTCGACATCAGACTATAACGTCCCAATCATGATGTGTCCCAATCCCTCTGATTTTTCTGATGTGTCATCCAGATTCAGTAGAGATTGGTGGATACAAAGGCTTTTTCTAATACTCTGAGGTGTTTGGGTTTCCTCGCGTTGTTTTCCTTCACCGCCATATGAGATTCTATTTATTATAAATAAATGAGCGGTGGGATCCTAGGGGTATTAATGAGCGATGATAGTGTATCTATGGCATGAATGGCATGTATTTTCAGCTCTCATTCATGAGATCCAATTCTCGATCCGTACATCTGAGTTTCTACTAAAGTGAAGATTCTTAAATTATCACTAATTCTATGCTCAATCAAGAATTGGAAAAAATCGTGGAGGATTATGGCCCGAAAGTCCCTAGTGATTTATTAATACTTATTGTTAACCATAATAATGAATGCTCCTCCCTACGCTGTCACGCACTCTGTCACTATCCAATTTAATTTAGCAAACTTTATATTTTACATTAGTGTCACCAAAATTTATCCCCAGCAAAATTGTTACCCAAAATTGACTTTATTGACTTTACATTGAACGATAACCGAGGGTGTTAAAAGCAATTTCTTGATCAAACAATTGACACCGACTTTGAACTAGCGAAATAAATTTTACAGGCGTTTCAAGCCTTCGTGAGACTGCCACAATGATTTTATTTGAACGTGACAAAATAACCTCATTCTTTATTATATTAGGTTCTACAAAAATAGTGTGAAATAGTTTAATAAGTATATCGATCAGTTCACTAAATCTATAAATGAACCACCAATGTTAATTTTTAATTAGATATATTAGTTTTAGTGTACTGATTGATATATTAAAATATATTTTACATTATTTTTTGTAGGACCTTAAATAACTGATCACTATTCTGTTATTTGAATTCATGATTCATTTGATCGCACCTATTCAAATAAATAGCCACCAAGAGTCGTCTGCTCTGCGCTCCTCAATAATCAAATCATGCCCAATTTTACGATTGATTAAATAATAGCGTTCCTACTTGCTATGCAGAAGTTTCCAGTTTCAATTACCGACGGTTCAAAAATACAATTTAATTATAGACTATTTCTTCGAGATTTGGGTAATTTACTTAATTATTCATACTCTATTGCACTACCTCTATACCTGGCAACCTTTGGGCAAACAGAGTAACACAAAAGGGGCGCATTAAATCAAATCAAATTATTTATTTATTTCGCAAAAAGGTAGGTAAAAATGTAGTGTTCATTACAAATCGTTATCTCTCATGATGTTCTGCCACACTACGCGAACAAAAATTAATTAAAAATGTGTTCATGTATATCTTAAATTAATACTAACACGGTTCTCATAATTTCAAAAACACAATAATAAACACATATTGGAAATTTAGAGCTAATGTATGTACATACATGGATTATAAAATCAATCAATCAACAATAACAAATCAATAAATATCTACTTAATACTTAAATACCTAACTTATTCGTGTTTTGAGACTTTTTGTTGACTTCTTATCTAGGTTAAAAATTTATAAATTGAAATTTAAAAACGTTAAGGCAGGGGTGTGTGTTTTGAATTCGTACGCAATAAATCCCCGTAATCCCTCACTTCATTACACCCACGCTTGACCTCTAGGGCCCATTCAAAATAAATAAATATCTACCGCAGCTTCCGCCGATACAAAAAGAGAATTCTTTGCAATATTGTTTGTTCCTCCCACGCTTATTTCATTTATTTTAAAAGTAAATTTGATTTTAACACAATGGATATTACATTGCATGTTTATGATTAAATTTGACTTGTAGAAAATCAGATTGGTTATATTTTAACGATATCTTTTCAACGGTGGTGAAACCGTATTGTGACCTTATGAAGGAACACCATTGTCGGTTTGGAATTTGGGTAAGATTTTCTAACTTACACTGAGAAAAATATCAACCAATGTTCTTGTATCTGGTAACCAGAATTTAGTTCTATTTATTAAGAACGATCAAACTTGTGGTTAAAATCGCAACTTGTGCTTTCATTAATAATTGCATTAAGGCTATTCATATTATCAAAATTGGGTTTATTTGTAGTAACATGTATACTTTTAATCTTAACGGAAAACCACTCAAGTCGAGCACGTTAAAAGCGCGACATAAATTTTCTTAGCGTAAAATTTTGTTGTTTCAAGATTTTTCAAGACGTTTTAGGATAAAGGAGTGAATATTATATTTTTTTTAAGATTTCACTAAAATATAAATGTCTAAGAAAGTAAAACTGAGAGTAAAGTCTCATTCATATCACGTAACATTGTCAACAATTGTAAATTTTATCAAGTCAAGGGAATTTTGGAGGGGACCGTGCACACTGCTATCCAACAGCCGCTGAGTGCACTCGACTGGCCACATTACCCCTCTCTCGCAGAATACTATCCTGAAATATACTGCATTTCCTACTATATCCTATTCTCCAATGTATCGATAGTGAGTGAGACATGCCAGAGCCCATCTCATCCTATCCCTACCCATTTTCCCAATTCTTTCTCCAAATCCATACATACTCGTACCTACACCTCCAAAGGTAAGCAGCGCATCCGAGAGCGTGACAACGTGCGTCATTCTGGACTGATGTTGGCATGTACCGAGGATGTCCATAAGCGACAGTATCCATTTACCACCAAGTGAACTGTATGCTCGATTGCCGCCTTTTTCATATAAAATAAAATTATAAATTATAAATCTATTAATAAATAGATGTAGTTAGGTATGTTAGTACACCTACAGTCCGATTATTTTAGCATGAGCTCAGACAGATTGGGGCGTTGTCTATTTCACGCAAAACATTTTTATTCCGTAACGCACTAATCGAAAATTTAAAAAAATATATTTTTACTAGTCCCAAAATGATAATAATCAAATGTCAGGTATTGCTCTTTTAATGTATATTTTAACATTATTTTGTTCGACACAATGGATAAATTCATTTTCCTCGATTAATATGTAAAATGACCTTATCGTGTAACGGAATATAAATTGTGCTAATGCTTACAACCAATTTTTGTCGATTGTTGATGATCGATTATTGAAAGTAATATAATTAATATTACATATTAAAATATTGCAATTCAAAGTCCGGTTTTTATTTCGATGTTTTAATCCGGTTTTATTATATTTATATAATCATGCAAATAACTTTATATTTCCATTTATATTTCCAACATATTATATTTCCATATTATATTATATTATATTCCAACATATTTATATTTCCTGGCTTATAACTTTCTAGTATTAGTTTATATTTGGGTTGTATTATAATAATAAATTGAATAGAAAAGACAATCCAATAGTTTTCTATTGGACTTATCATTAACTTCCTTATCATGGATCGATTAACCTTGTATTTCATAGTTATAATCAATAATTTAAAAAATCGATTAACTGGGCTATCGATTAACAAAGTCGCATCACTGTAGTTTTCTCAAGTGTCAGCTGTCAGAGCTCATGCTATAATAACCGGAATGTAATTGTAATAATTGTAATTGAATCAATCTATATTGTATTTATTTTAGTCAATGAATTTTTTTTTATATCAATGAAAAAGATAAAAACCTCCAATTGGTTAATGATTTGTATAATCAATGGTGTTTATTGCACCATTAAACATAGAATCCACTCAGTTTGGTCGTTAAATTGAGTCACGCTAAACTCAGAACGCTCCATTAGAATGATCATCGTTTTGAATGAATGAAAACTTTATTTCACATACAGCACTACAACATTTACATTGTATATATGTACAATATAAGTTTTTGTAATAAGATGAAAATATTAGCGCTGCATTGTGATGTCAAAAGGTAACTTAACTCCATCGCAGCATTTCTACCGCAGCAGAAGGCAACGAGCGCCGCTGGTTTTCATAAGAGCTTATAACATTATAGCAAAATAATCTACAAACAAACAAAGCAGTAACTATCCAGTTAAAAGTTTCCATAATCCGAATAACATCATTAGGCATCTGAGCAGTCGACCGTTATATATTTGGCTGCTCCTTATATTCTGCGCCTATTCAGATGAAATTTATTTCAAACGCGAAATTTGAATTGAAAACAATTTGTTTTAGGTCGAACAAAAGCGTTCTTTTGTTATAAATCTACTACGGGCTCTGATTAAACAGTGGATTATATAAATACGCTCAAGACACAGTAGAAATATTACGAAGAGTACGTGATCTCGGCGCTATTCTCCCGTAACCGTAACCAGCCCTTGTATAGTCCACTGCTGGACCTCCTGTGCTGCCTCCTCGTGCACATTGTCTAGTGCACGAGAGATGTGTGGCCTTGAAACGGCATGCAGGCTATGCGGGTTGTCGAATCCACTCTTTTAGAAGTAGTGTAGTTCATGAGGGCTTCATCAGGGCAACGGCCTTGCTATCCCTTAGTTGTCTTTTAAGACATCCACTTGAAGAGATGCGGTGGTACTATTCTCAAGTCGGCTGACACCGCACAGTCAAAGACTTCTTACTGCCACTAAATTATGTAGTGCTCCAGATGAGATTTCAGACTAATGGAGGTACGCGGATTATAATGCTAAATACTTGTAACGATGTAATTGCGAACAGAGTTGTTAATAGTGAAACGTAGTAAGCCGTAGACAGTGATTTGTGGGTCGACAACTGAATACACGGAAGATGGTAAGTAATTGTACTGATGATACAAGACACAATTAAAGTAAATGCTTAAGTAAAATTACGGGTAATGGAAATAGAAATTAAATTAATTAATGTCTGAGCAGTGAAAGCCTAGGGGAATGTGTTCTCAATTCACATTCGTGGCGTCGTAAGTTCGAACCAGGGAGTCTACTCCGAAATCACAAAAATACGAAGTTTTGGACGATTCCTACCGCAACAACGTTCACTCCGATATACTGGCCCGAACGAACTTTATTTGACATATTTTGAGTCGAAATTATTCTCCCATTGCACGAGACAATGATCGAAATATAGATTTCGATACTTCGGGATCAAACGTCAATTTTCATGATAACCTTTTACTCGTAGATACTTTGAGATACCCAATGTATAGAGCTCCGACCGATGGAAACTTAGAGTATAGTTATAGCACTTAGTTGGGTTGAACTTAGTTTAAACTTCGAAAGTGTAAAATTAGAGTAGACCTCCTGGGCCTTGAGTTTCTATTTTTTCAATTTAAGCATATACCTCTTTAAGCAATGATAGTATTTTTTTAAGTGGTATGGTGGTAAGATAAATTTTTTTAAAATGACATTTACTGTTATCGCAAATTATCAAGTTCCAACACGTATTAGTGAATTTCTATTTAAATACGATTTTGTCAATTCTTATTCTCATTCATAGGTCCATAATATTGATTATTATTATTAACATTATTACACATTTACCATCTTTGTCATAGAAATAAAAATGATACAATTTTACCTATAAAAGGATCACTAGTTGTAGAGATAAGGAAACTTGCGTGGACACTTCCTTGCGGCCTTAGTAAGGGATAAGAAGGGATTCTACGAAATTCGCCACTCGAGAATATTTTTTCTATAGAAGCCGAAAATTTCTGCTTGGATTTTTCACATAAAAAACTTTATTTGAGAAAATGTCTGAGCCTGACGAAAAATGTAATTTTTCGTCCTTCCGTGAAGACTTAATTCCGCATTCTAATGTTTCTATTTACTAAAAGAACTTCCTTAGAAAATATTTTGCGACATACTAGAGATATGTTGAGCAGCTTTTGACGAAACATCATAAAAAGGAGTAAAGTATGTTACACTCGTATGTATCATAGTTGACATATTATTGCTCAATGTTACACGAAATTTCGCAATCTTAGACACGGCTTCTGGAATTGTCAGATTGGTCATGAAAATGATTTCCTCACTGTGCAGTATAGGAAAAGTATGTGAATAAAACTTGAAATGTTCGACTCACTCTGTTTCTAAATAATTACTTATTCCAATAACCGTGAGGCATATCGGGAGACTCTTCGCGAGACATTGTCGCCAAGTGAAAACAAGCTACAAACTGGTACAATTTGTTGTCATAATTTTCAAATTCATTTAACGTAATTTTGGGCAACATTAGATCAACATTGAGCGGGGAAATCACAAAACAGAGTTCGCTAGTGAATAAAGACTGTCAAAGATTGAGTCGCAGATTTTCTATCGATTGAACCTAGTCGACACCAAGTAAGGTCCCGTTGAGCGTTGAAAGATGCGTGTGCTACATTTTTTTCTTTTGTAATTTATTTGGACACTTGCATAGCCATTGGTCCACACACGTAGCAAATAATAACACAGAATTGTTTTTATCAAGTCGTTGTCCAGTCCCGCTGAAGTAGGAGTTGTTCAGTAAAGTGATAGTAGGTTTATTGACGACCGAGTTGAACTCCTTGGAAGAACACGAAAAATGCAGTCTCAAGCTTTTATTTAATTATCACAAACATTATTCACTAACACTAGGCACTTTGAAGTTTAGTAAACTATCACTATTAAACCACCCCCTGTGTACTGTGGGATTTGTCCCACAGTACACAATTTTTACAATAATCAAACAAAAACTTAACTTTACTTCTCGGGTTCCTGCCAACAAGACCCCGTATTCTCCGTTTATAAAGAGGCAGTGCGTGACATGCAGATTGTGCGACGGGCTCCGTACCGGAGGAAGCGTAACTGAGGCGCCGACTACACGAGCGAGTCTTTCTCACCGACATGCGGTCCCGCGGTACCCTCCCAAAGCAACGCCCTAAGCCGAGGTCCGGTCCGCCGGTGTACCGGTGGGTGAGCCCTTAGGCTCGTTGCTGCACACACTCTTTGCTCCTGACTGAGCGCCTTCTGCCTTCGCCCTAAACAATAAATGTACGGTGACTTTTGAAAGGCCATTAGGGCCACAAGAATTTAGCCATTCCGACAAAAAACTAGCGAGTCTCTTGCGGTGATATTCTCGCCCGTGTCACTAATTTCAATAGTACGCGGAGGCTCCGCGGAGCACACGCTGCGGATACCGCTGGCGCATCGCCGTGTGTAGACGTAATAACTGTAAGCATGCAAAACAGCCTCTGCATAAACACTCTCATATATGTCATATGTTTAAATTGCTCAACGTCTCGCATTGCGCGCCGTTTCAAGCTCCGCGTCTCCATAAACGAGGCCTAATAGGCCTAGTAGGTCCGTGCTATTCGAGTACTCAAATTACATTTAAATAACTAATCAACGAATAGATCATCACAGATGAGTCGACGCATCGATTACGCAGGATATGAATTACAGACTCGCCCGGAGTGGCCTCGTTATTACGTGAAAATCTGCGGAAAGCAACATTCAGTTGATTTACGACCATTTTATCGTTCAACCCGCTTTGGGGGCATTTGTCGAGGACCAATTTGTAATGTTTTTCGTATTTTCTGTTGATAAAACTGCTGTGAGAGCCATCGTATACGTTTTGTCACACACTTTTTATTGAGGAATGGTCTAATAATATCCAGAGCGATTTTTTTACAGGGACCTTGTAAAAGTAATTCTAAGCAGCAATGAAAAAGTACTCTTAGAGCCTTGAAGCATGAGATCAATTAAAAATAATAATCTTTTAAAGACATTGTGAAGATGTTGTTCGACACCACCGGTGAACCCGGCAATTACCAGTTCAGAGCATAAGCATGGCAATTCAACGCGTTGAATATATACATTGAGGCCTTTACCATAATTTAAATATTAGTTTAATTAATATTTTCTTAGGTTTTCGCGATTACTATACATAGCAATTAAACAACTTTAACGGTTTAAATCGCGTATATTTGACATTATTTATATCCCGACGTTTCGAACACTTTGCAGTGGACGTGGTCACGGGGTGACTGACGTGTTCGAAACGTCGGGATATAAATAATGTCAAATATACGCGATTTAAACCGTTAAAGTTGTTTAATTGCTATTAGTTTAATTAGTAAATGTATATATTTATCACTTTGGAATTTAAGTATTATAGTATTTATGTAAATAGTATTAAAGTGTTACATTGTCATTTATAAATTATTATACCCATGCACGAGTATCTTTTTTCTGGCGCACGTTTATTATGTGAAAAATAGGATTCATTATTTTAATGGAACTCACTCGGTCTCGAGAGGTCTCCATTTACTTGATATTTTTCGAATAACTCCGTGTAAAATAAATTATACATAAGATCTTAGATGGATATCTGTATCAACTATTGTGATTATTACAATAATCAGTATGATGTTATTCTGACCAAACCCATGTAATAGTTACTAAACTCGGCTGGCTATAAATGATTGTAGACTATACTGTCGAAACAAATAACTTTTTTTTATGAGTGGTAACGACCGTTGTCATGTCCCAAAGATACTCGGAAAACTCGTAAAGTGACGTCACGGTTGCTTAGATACCGCTTAAGGGTCCCTGTAAGTATGTTGAGAACGTATAAAATTTATTACTGTGTAGGAATACACAACAATAATAACGCATTATCGGTGTCTTGCGTTATAAAATTATCTATTAATAATATTACGTTTCTATTATAATTTTAATTGAAGTCGTTTTCTTAAATGTCGGTTTAGAAATACGATATGCTTATTTACTCTCAATAAGATACTGGTACTATAAAATTTGCTCTTGCCCGCGGCTCTTTTCGCGGGTGTATACTGTATACTAGAACCTTCCGTAGGAAATAACCTACACGATAGTAAAAAACGCATCAAAATCCGTCGAGTAGAACCAAAGTTTTGATTCTAAACAATTTCTAAACACTCTGTGCCATTTTATGTTCTTCCCGCTTACAATAAAGATGGCTATTCAGCTCTATTAAACATTGACATACGAATATCACTCGTACGTTTACTTCTCTAGTCTTACACAAACTTTTTATATCTCCAAACAAACCCAATAAATAGACAACCTAAACAGGAAATTTATTCAGAAGGTCTAGACAAAGTCCTATATAAATAGGCATAAAAGGAAAAGCGTGAATTTGACGACTTGATCTGTTGAAGGTTCTATGACAAACAAGTAAACACATATGAAATAACTCTGTTTATAAATATTGCTCTATAAAGACACTTGAAAGTATTCTACGTATCTATACATACGAATATAATAAAATCATAACGGAGCCGTGTCTGTCTGTACATGAAATATTTTTTAAAAAAGTCGTTGTAGTGTAAAGTACATGTGATACAGAAAGCCAAATAACATTTTTTGGAGATTTTGTCTGTCTGTCCGTCTGAACGCTCATCCTGCAAAAACCGCGGGACATATTGTAATGAAAATTGGGACAGTTATAACTTATATGCTGAGTCAACATTTAGGGTACTTTTATTCAAATAAATTATGAAGTTCCCACGGGAATGACATGTTCACGTGAACGAAGTTGATGCCACCGCTAGTAATAAGTATATAAAAAGCAACGTCAATCTGTCTATTAGTTCGGACTAATTTCGAGAACTATTAGCCTTATTTTGTAGAGATAATCCTCTAAATCATTTCACTGCCCGTTGGTTGCCTCGAAGAGGTCGCTTTTCGCGATAAGGCCGCTCTATTGCTTCTGTATACTTAGGTACCTAATTAATTAATTGTATAGGGTATTTTTTTCGAAAGAATAAATATCCTATCAAAATTGGCCTTGTTACTCCCAAAAGAAAAAGAGTTGATCGAGAACTATTTTCCTGACGTATTTTTTTTATCAGCATACCGTGTGGTGTTGCCCGGCTATAGAATAGCACAACCCCATCTCCTTCCGCGAGTGATATAAGCGACTAATTAATAACAAAGCGACTACCACGAGCCCCGAGGAACTACACCACCTCTAAAAGAGTGGACTCGGCCTTGGCCCGCTTGGCCAGCCACTAGTCAATGTGCATGAGGAGGCCCATGTCCAGCAGTGGATTCAGTGGTTTTTTGCATTGCATTTTTTTATGGAACGAAGACAGTAGATAAGCAGACAGTCCATTTGATGGTATGTGGATACTGTCGCCTGAATGACAACGCCCCCGGACGCACTGCTTACCTTTTTGAAATTTAGGAATAAATTTGGCGAAAGAATTAGGAAAATGGGAACAGGATTGGATGGGAAAGGGCGTATGTCATTCACTACAGAAACACGTACGTACGTCGGAAATTGGGGGAATAGGATAAGTACATTTTAGGGTTGTCTTCTGTTATAGCGATCATTAAGAAACATTAAAACTGCAGTCTCGAACTGCCTGAAGAGGTCTTTCCATTAAGCTACGATATGGGGTTCTTCAAGAGAGCTGTGAATAGGATTTTGCAAAGTCGGCGGCGCGCCCGCATACCCCCCGGTGTTGCAGGTGTCCATGGGCGGCGGTAACACTTACCATCACGTGGAACCACTTGCTCGTCCGCCCACTAGTCTATAAAAAAAAAATCTGCAAAAAAAATATGAAACATGATTTCCTCAAACTCCTGTGCGCTGCTGGAGTTGCTGGTTACGCCAAACAGGCAACGCCTGTGAACTTCTATACCTCTCTTCATAACTCAGTTTATTAAGGTACTTTCATAGCTAAATAAAGCTAACCAACTTGAAAACAGGCAAATAATAGGAAACACTTTGCATCAAAGAGTTCGGTGTAGCGACGGAAATGATTTCTTTCTTTCAATTTTGAAACAAAAGAGCCAAAGTATCACAAATGTACTCCGTTTGTTTGTACAATTTGTGTGTTGTTTTGTTTTTTATTTGTTCTGAATGGAGAACAAAGCTTCTACGACCTCGTTACAGCTCATGAAGGCAATTCGACCACCCATTTGGTAGAACGCCTAAAGAAATCATTTGTACCTACTCAGTCTATGTGTAACTTCGCGTGTATTTTTAAGTCTTTTTTTATAATAATTGATCAAATCGTGAATTTAAAAAATCTCCAATACAAATACACTGAACGAAATCTATAAATATAAAAAGTAGAAAATATTTTCACACAGTTATAATAATAGTTATACTTCTTCTCATCAGCACTCTAAAGTTCTACCTAAGCGATGTTTTATACAAATAATACTTCCAGAAAACCATATTCCAACAAAAAAAGATTCATATTTTGGACACAAATAAATATCTAAATGGTCAGTTTAGCAATATTTTTTCACAATTAGCAGCATCGCCTATCATGGTTACTCGGCGAATCTATGATTATTCTGTACTGTAAAGTTTCACGCGCTGGGACCCTTTAGACCGCAGAGCTCTGGGCCTATAACCCATCGAGCCACCCCCCTTAATCCAAACCCATTGGATAATTTTATCCCGATCGATGAGGGTGCAGTCGCCGACAACAACTAGTATACTAGTCATGAAAACATTGCATAAATATTTGCTTTACCTCCAAACTGGAGATAAATTAAAAATTCTTACTTAACTGAAGCCCGGCGGGTTCGGGTTTAAATTCCAACTCCTGACAACTAAAATCTAAGTTAAATATTCCCCAGCTGCTCTCTGCTCACTAATAGTTACTCTAATCTGTTAATTCCCGGTCCTGCTGTAGCGACGCTGGAGAGACTTGAATTGTTGCTTCAAACAAACTCCACTGACGCACGTAGTACTGACAACGGTGACCTTTAAATGTGAATGAATGAAGTTAGAATGGGTCCAGTGCTAGCCTATTTACACATACCGAGTACAATAACGGCTATTGTATGCGATAGGGTTTGCCCATTCAATTCGCTCTGCACATTATATTTATGCGTAGTCAGACATTCCTAGGTTGTCTGACAATAACTATGTGGATCTGTCTGCACAACATACGCTCGGGGCGCTTTTGAAGCGTACGATTTAATAAAGCCGAAATTTAATATATAATATTTGTAGTGATGTAATGTGTCGAGGTTCGTTTCAGAGATATCAATAATTAATTAGGGAAAATTTAATAGACCATTTTCAGATTAACGATTGCAATTATAGTCCAATTTTTAATTGCATTGATTTCGGACATTCCAGTTATTTAAACCTTTTTTGTCTTGTTCTTTTTTAATTAAATCTAGTTTATAATCATTTTCTTTAAAAAATATTTTATCAAGCCGATAAGAAAAATGGAAATAATATACCACTTACCTTTTGTGTAGTTCTTGCTAAATCTATAATTTAGCAATCTATCTATAATTCTAGAAATTTATATATATTTTTTGTTCGAAAAGATAGTTAAGGGAAAAATTATAAGCATTTAGGTACTAAGTATTGGTACCTCTAATCTGAACATGAAGTCAACATCATTGTCAACTATGTAAGTGTCGAGACAACTATCAATTGAATGGCCAAGAAGTGTTTTTTATAGAATAGATGGCAGACTAGCGGGCGGGCCACGTAATGGTAATCACCGTCGCCCATGAACGCTTGCAACACCAGGGGGCACGCGGTGCTCTGCTGACCTTGCAGAATTCAGTTCACAGCTCTCTTGAAGAGCCCCACGCCGTAGCGTTAGGGAAAAATCTCAGCTGTTCATTGTACAATTTTCGGGTTCGTGGTATAAAGTGTCTTGAAGACCGTACTGAACGCAGTTACGAGTACTCTATGTCAAGTCAAGTGTATGAATAAGTTATCCTCTTCTTTTATATCATATGCTATACAGTCTTATCATTGATTTTAGCAATATTGTTGACTCCTTTAACTAATACGAGTAACTCTTTAACTTCACTCATCTTTAAGTCTTATTATTTCTGACAAGGTGTTTTTATTTTATTTGTTTATTTTAGTTAATTATTATTTTTTAATTTAATTATATCTTACCTTCTACGGTATAAATTTTATTTTTACTATGGACTTGTGATACAGCCACCGTTATATGCCATTGAAGAAAAAACAAATGTACCTAATACATACTTACGAAATATACAAAAATATATTTCACTTTCCCAGGTCTCCTGAAAGAAATCTCCGCTGGAGATAAGCTTGCCTTATACTGATTAAGATTTAATTGCAAAAATCCTTATTTTACTTATTTAAACCTTCGAAACCACAGTCAGATTTTATTTTGTTATTTGTTAAATAAAAAATAAAGGTTGCCAGAAAAAGATCGCATTAGCGATAACACCGCGTATTATGGTTTTTAGTTACTTGAATGGTCTTTTTGTTACAATTAGTTAGTATTAAATAAAGGAACTTATCTAACTATATAGTTAGATCTAACTATATATCTAACTATTCATATGAATGACTACAATCACACTTAAGTAAAGTATGAAATATTGTAAGTAAAAATACCTCACTGAAATAAGAATTTCCAGATTCAATTCCGTTTTCTCTTTTACCCCAGTCCAATAGCATGAGACAAAAGACGAACATCATCCAGACAATACAGCTCTCCAGGTGAGGTACGCCAATTTGGATGCAGACGTTATCCGTAACATAAACACTGTTACACTGGCTAGAACTTTTATTGGTCTCTGTCGGCGTTAGGGTACAGGAAGCACATGAACAGTCCGACAATGCAAGTATTATTTGATTGTTTAGATAATGCTTAGAAGCATTATCTCCCAGCCAACCTTCAGATGGCTTTAGATTAGAGATGGCGCGATAGGTAAAATAGTAGTTATGATTAAGTAAAACTATAGTGAATACTGTATATTAGTTAAATTCTATAATATAAATGAACAAAGGTTTTATTAGTGATTTACTAGGGGAGGCCTGTGCGCTGTAGGGGGAAGTTATAAGCTGATACTATGTAGATAACGATTCTGTCCATGAAAGCAGATATGATAGTTGTACTCATATATCTTAAATGTTGAATTTTTGTTCCACAAATCTGGTTTTTTTCGTCGAATATTCTCTCGTAATCGCTTCATGAAGCCCAGATAACAATGTTTATTGACTGTTTGACCCTCTGGAAGGAATTCTGAGTGGACAACACCATGATAATCAAAGAAAACAGTCAACATGTCTTTTCAGTGGATTTGACGTTCGGTTCGGTTTTCGTTTTCGGTTCGCTATCGAAGCCCCATTCCGAAGCTTCTTGGCTGGTTTGCATGTTAAACTCATAAACCCACGTTTCGATTATGATTCTATTATGTCACCCGTTATAATGCGTTTCATGAATTGATATTGGCAAACGCATTGGTTCGTTCAAGCATGTCAAGCATTTTAGAAGAAAATTCTGGTCCTGCGGAAAATCCGTGCCACGATGCGTTTCATACTTAAAACATCAACCAAAATGGTGCAAACGGATGCGTGACACATGTCAACTTCCTGAGCTATCTCTCTTATCTAGCGCGACGATTTGACACCACCATGTCCTTCACCTTGTTGATATTTTTTTCAGTCGAAGGCGTTGAAAGTCGACCAGAACGAGGCAAGGCTTTAACAACTTCTCGGCCTTCTTTGAATGCTTTGTACCATTCATTATGCTCTTGTTTTTGATAAAGTCGCCTCACCGTGAGCCTTCTCTAATATTTTCAATGATTCCGCACAAGAAATATTGTTGGAAACACAAAATTTGAGGCAAATTCTTTGTTCGATATTTTTATCCATTGTAAAATTCGCAAAGTACACTCGAGGTCGTCTAGCAAATATGAAAATTATCAAACAACTATTTGACAGATCGCGCCAAAACTACAATAGTGCCAACCTAACAGCAATATGCGTTTTACGCGGGCATTCTTTTTTCATAATTCCCGATACTTATTTGACAGTATGCATATGGTCATTTATTTTATTTAGTTATTCCAGTACTTTATAATAACTGAACACTGTGATATAACACTTGTAAATTCGTTCCTTACCTTTCGCAATCAGTTCTTCACTGCAATTTATTTATTTATTTTTACACTTCATTGCACAACATCGTACAAATGGCAAGCTTAATGCCTTAAGACATTCTCTAGCAGCCAACATTTGGGTTGATCAGAGAAGTTCAATTAGGAGATGCATGAGAAACACAATTTAGATGGTGTTATAAAATAAATATAATACATTATGACATATAGTACACACATACAAACTTACACAAATACATAGATCAAAGATTGGTCATAAAGCCAATACGGCAAGAAGAGACTTGGAGTAAGGAGTTTGTAACGGAACGACGATGATGGTCATGGGTGTCACCCATGGTGTCATTTTAATTTCATATCTTTGTGTGCGTGGGCTGCGTCTAACGCATGTTATATTATATTGATAGCTTACTGTCCTACCTTGAACAAGATGCAATAAACCACAGTAAGTTTTACTGCAGGTAAGTTGGTAAAATATGGGCGTCTGTTCGCATGTTTATGTTTGAAACGCAAATAATTAAATTTGAGAACTGAATAAATTTGTCTCACTTTTGAGAATACGACAGTGAAAATATTATAGTAAGATATTTTTATCACACACGAAAATTAATTATTTTTATTCAAAGTAAAGTTTGTGTTGCGGTATTTGTCTACATGCGGCATACACACTATATATGCGGAATACTATATATGCATTTGCGGAATACACACTAACATAATATCTTAGATCGGAAAATTGAAATTATTTGGTAAATCTCTTAGAAAAATGCTGTACTATCGTTTGTAGTAAAGAAAACATCAGAAAGAGCACTTATTGGAGTAAATTCTTTGTGAAATCTGTATTTGTAAGATCAACATTAGAGTTTACTTTTAAAATAAAGTATATTCTTCAGTTCTAGACATGTTAAAAGCCATAGTTCTGCTGTTTTTGTTGTTAACAGCGATTTTCATTGCTGGATTTTCATCGGAAAAATCCGTAACAAAATCCGATCGCCAATATGCATATTGGTGATCGGATATTTATCTATTAACCAAACAATGAACACGATATTGAGGGGATGACGGACGGGTCGTTGACCTCAAACGGAAATGTGTTGGAAATCCAGAGCCTTCAATAGGCGCCAACGAGGCGATCGCTGCGGGCGTTTCTAGTCTTACTACTCAAATATACGTATATTATATATAACTACAATGGTTGTATTTAAAATATTCCAGAATGTATTCCATAGATTAGTATTACGCGATATTATGCAAAATGTATTATTCAACAAGTACTTATATCAAGATTAAGTATGACTCATGAGCGATAATATTCTAAGGATATGTGTATATGCTCGACTCACATGAGTTGCTTTATGAGATGTGAGATACTGCGTTTACTGCGTTTCTATTTAATATGAAGTACAGATTTTTTAATTATCAATTCCTCGGCGGTGAAGGAATATCACGAGGGAACAGTCGCATGTGTACGAGTAATGTTCATCCGCACTGGGTCCTCGTACGCTAGTTAATTATGGCTCATAATTCCATGTGGAGGCCTGTGTCCTGCAGTTCATTCATTTCTTACCGATTATGTAGATATTTTCTAAAGACTTGTCTTAAAATTCTTCAGGTTTCAGATTAATTTTGTATTATTACCAAAAAGAAAAGTACGGGCTTGGTCCACGATCCGTTTCCCCGTGACTTTCCTGCCTGTTTGCACTATATTTATACCTACATTCATATTTTTTGAATAATAACATACCTACATAGATAATAGAGTAGATATTTTTTGGTTGAAAATCCTAGATATTTTAATAAACAAAAAAAAAGAATTCTTCGAAGAGGTCAGTGCCGAACACTACATAAAAATAGCACCTAAACTCTGGGTATTAATCATAAGTAAAAAAAACCTTTTGTTTCATTTAAATAATACAGAACTAAACTATGTAGATTATGATATACCTGACAAATAGTAAACTAACCGTATATATTTATCCATAATTTATCCATAATTGTATATGAATCTGTTAATATTTCAAATAAGATTTATTATAAAAAAAGTGTTTTTTACAAAATAAAGTACATAAAAAACATATTATGAGACGCAGTAGCTTCCCAGCTGGATTATGTACCCTCACAATCCTGACTTTCATTTTCACTTACACACCACACATCTCTTTAGGGGTGTTACGTTTCTGTTGTTTATAACAACTGTTATTCTGTTGTTGCCTATTTATTTCATTACTTTTCGGGTTACTTTATATTTCATTCTCTTCTTTATAATATTTTTGCCGGCCGCATGTGCTTTGTTTTCTTTCGTTCGTCCATACAAATGCCAAGCGATCTTGGAGTGCTCAAAGTAAATATTTTTTACAACAATATTGCCGGAATCGACTTTTAAGTTTAAAGAATTTCAAAGTATCAATAATTTTTAGACATGATTTATGTTTGAGAATTATTCTTTTTCATCACATTTAGAATACCGAAGACTTTTTGATTCCCTACAATTTAGAAAATTTTTCACGTTAAATTTCCTCAGAAAATATGTACTGAAAAAATATTGATGTAAGACATTAGAACTGAAAGAAATTGTGTTAAAAAATAGAACAGGTATTCAAAATTGACAAAGTTTAACATAATTATTAAATCATGATACTCTACTTAAATTAATTTTAAAATGCACTCTCTCTTTAAACTAAAAAAATTTTTTGTAAACATCTGTGAAGGCACAATCATAAGAATAAATAATAATACAAGTATTCATTATTCTTATGGCACAACCCTTAATATATTCTACGAGTATACTCAAAGCTAGCTTCGAATTTTAAGTCGCGTAGACATTTTATATGCTGGCACGACTCCAAGCTAAACTAAGCTGGATATGACATAACTTTTTTATAGTGAAGTAGGCGGACGAGCAAGCGGTCCCACGTGATGGTAAGTGTTATCGTCACCTATGGACACCTGCAACACCAGGGAGTATGCGGGTGCGCCGCCGACCTTGCAAAATCCTATTCACAGTTTTCTTGAAGAACCCCATATCGTGAGTGATGAACTGAGTGAACATAACCATATAACTGAGAGAGAAGGCTTTTTTCTTTTCAAAATGGCTAAATTCTTGTGGCCCTAATAGCCTAACAGTGAGAAGGCATGCATTACTTAAATATACATCAAATAGAGCGATGTCTCGCCCTTGGGCGCCGACGTATCGGGGGTGCGAGATTGAATAGTTCTGTCATAGTAAAAACATAACAGTAGTTGCACTCCAGCACCGTCACGTCGTCGACGTCCGCGTCGTCGTCGAGATAATCATCTTCTCTCGAGTCTCGAGCCACAATGTACCGTGGCGGAGCGGACGTGGACCGTGATATATAGCGCGCGTCGCAAACATTCAATGAGATTTAGTCGGTAGCGACATGGCGCGCGGCACACATTCACACAAACAGTGACTAGTGCCTTTGTATGAATTTATTGTACTGTTTTGTTTTCTATTTCATTGACATTATAATAATATGCTTTGTAAATCTCTGTTTCTGTTTTGCTCTACATACACATACATATATATATTATTATATTAAAAGTCACAACTTGTTCACGCCAATCTTGAAGGTCTAACCATATTGCTTTTTTTTTTATCTTAGGAAAAACAATCAAGGAAATCCCTGCATGGTCTGCATGGTGGCCCTGGTGGCCTTTCAAGACCATATTGCGATTTTGATAGTTGTGTATAGTACTCATCCAGGAAGAGAATAATATCGAGATATTAGTTTATAACCTCCCATTGCAGTGGGAAGCACCCTTTATAATTACTAGAATGTTTTGGGCCAAAATCCAAGAGGACCCATTAATGTGTATTGAAATGCCTCACACTCTTTTAATTCTCTGGGCTAGAAATAAATGAAAATAAAATTCGAATTTTACTTACATTTCTATTTCTACAAATGTATTTAAATTCCGAACGCACGACTATCGCCGCGGAAGGTTTTAGTGTAGGTATATTTTATCAAAAGTATATGGACAATAGTTCATGATCATTTAATTGATGGCCTGGTGCCACTTACCATCATAAAAAGAAAGATTTTCGTGTAAAATCCTAAACCGCTCTTTTTATGTTGACGTTTGCTATCCCAATATTTACCAAAGTTTCCCAGTAACAATCGATAACAATCGATCTAAAATCGTATTGCGATTTAGAAAACTGAGAAAATGTACAAATACACTGGAATAGACAGACTGAGGGTGAAGACGTAAAAATCGGATTGTTTACTTGTGCTCCTTTCCTTTGTCGCCGTGTTTACTAACAAATCGATCAGTGTCAACGAGAATTCGCAGCTGCGTCAATGGAACTAAAAATACAAAACATCATAATTAAGTTAGATGAAGTTAACGAAGTCAATAAATCCACAGCGGCAATAAAGTCCCTTTACTCAGATAAAGTCACATTACAAGTTAATTTATAATAATTATGGTTTTGTATATATAATCGAATTAACTATAAAACAACATATCTACCCAGATTTTACTTATTATCAACCGATCACGTTATAAACAGCTCGTTAAAACATGGCAAATTGTAATCGTGATTATCAAATAGGCTAATTCACCCTGCTATTCATGTACACCACGCGAACAAAGTCGCGGGCAAAAGCTAGTGTATAATAAAATAAGTTTCAAAAAGTCGAGCCCAATTGAACCTACGACCTCTTTTCAAGAAAGATGAATCTTAACTCCTAAGCTGTCAATGGCCAGCACTCAATCGATCAACCTATAAAAGCTATGTTGTTGACAAACAAATTATAGACACTATGCATCGGTTCCCACGAAAATGTATTTAAACGATCTATATTTTGCTACACCCTCGCTGTTTTCCGAAACTTATCTAATCCTTCGCATAATAATGTAGTGTATATTATGATTGCTAATCCGCAACTAGGTAACGCTAATACTATATGTAAATCGTTATATGAAGCTGCGGTAGCAACACCAAACAATAAAGTAGTTATCTAATGTTCACAGAAATCTAAATAATTTTGTTATACAAATGTTACAAAAGATGACAGTAGTTGTTACTTTGCAACATTAATTGTACAAAAAAATATAAGTATTCTTTTACAAAAAAAATCTGAAACTTGTCTCGAGAAGATTGTTCTTTTTTTGTACTCTAACTTGATTTTATTTTTTAATAGCAGTAAAAATAACAATACCTCGTATGATGTATTTGCCTTAAATAACAATCTGAATGGATAGCATCATGTATTATTCATGTGGGACTACTTTTTAAAAGTCATTTACAAATGCTGTATTACTATAATTGAATTTTAGACACACCATTTTATTTCATGTAAATTATATTTTTTTTTTTATATTTCATGTCTGCAATTTGCTGTTGGACGTTCAGACCCAGACAGACATAGCCAGACGACACTTGGCCTACTAGCACTGACCACGTTATGCGCTGTGGTGCGGCCCGTCGTAATATGCACGAGTACTAAACAGACAAATTGTCAGGTATACAATAATAGTTAAGATTAGGATTATTTTATACTAACGAACCCCTTTAACTTAACTCAAGTGCCGCTAAAATAAAACAGATACACTGGTATCTATTTTATTATATAGATAAACTCTTTATTGTACACTAACACATGCTGATAAATGTAACACGACAATATATCGACACCTTGCGATTCAATTGGCGTAAAAGCCATTTTGGCGAAAATGAGTTATTTATACAGTTTTGATTAGTCTTTTACGCTCTATCGATCTTTAAAATGTCGATATTCGAAAAAAATGGTCATTACTACGCACTTTTTTGTGAGCCTAGGTCAAAGACAATTTTTTTTGCCACAAGTTGCCAAATGGAGTTAAAAGCCAACTTTCTAATGGTCGTAAAAACAAACGGCCTTTACAACTATAAAATAAAAGACGTTTTTTTTTACAAAAAAATGTTTAAAAACCTTTAATAGTGGCTTTTATTTATACATTCTTGTTACATTCGTACATAAAGTATGGCTTTAACGACAACAGGGTGAGTTAATTGAGAATGCTACTGGTGTATACACGAGAGATATATAAAGAATTAAAGAAAAAAAATCACTTACCTCAATCAATGCTTTCTTAAAGGCTATTTGGTATAAACAATCTCCAAAAATAACGATTTTTGGGGCGTAAAATACATCTATTTTCCATATAATAGAATATTGTATTTAGATTGTTAAAGCTCACAGAAAGACAAGTTTTAAACATCTACACCATTTTTAATAGCTATAAAAACAAAAAGTTGTATTAAAAATAGTAATTCTATTCCCTTTTTTTAATTCTCCTGAAAAGTAACCTTTTGGATTTTACGCCAATTGAATGGCAAGGTGTCAAATTATTGACACGAACACGAAAAATACAACAGGCGGCCTTGTCGCCAAAACGATCTTTTACAATCAACCTTTGGGTGATAAACTAAGGAGAAAATAGGTAACACGTTTATATAAATAATAATTCTAAATTCCAACTAAATAAATACTTCATTGCTGAACTCTCAATCAACTACTAATAAGTTTACTAATATGAGAAATAAGTTACTCGCACCGTTGTAGTCGTTATAACACGTTTATGGCAATCGTTTATTTGTCACTATACGAAATCATTGTTTGTTATTTTATTTTTCAGGTAATTCGTTAAACAACATGCATATTTATAATAGCATACCCTAAAACATTGTTTTGTTATACATAAATGATATTTACAATATTTAGAACGGTACTGGTATAGCCCAAGCGTAGGTGGGAAAAGGTAAAATGTAATTCACTCACAAAATCGCCAAAGGATTTACGTAATTTAATATCAAGAATTGTATCTATTGTTATTTTCATGAATAAATTAAAAAAGGTGCCAACACAAACTTATGTTTGGGTTGCCACCTTGGATTGCTTAGTTTACGAGTAGCTTAAATTTTCAATCTCGGTCTCTTTATAAAAATAATAGTTTGTGTAGGTGTTTTAATTTTAAAATATAAATAGTTTCGTGTCGTTTCAAACATCTACCGATATAAAGTCTATACGAATCTTGAAAAAATTAAAAAAAATCGCAAACTCGTTGTCTTCTCTACAAAGGCATGTGCCTACATATTTGTCATTCCATGCTCCGTGCGAGTAGGTACTCCTTAATGACGAACATTCTAGGACCAAATATTTCCTGCAAGATGCGGAAAAAGTATCGCTACATTCAGTTCGTCAAGATGTCAACTTACCATCACGATGGACCGCATGATTTTTTTATTTTAAGACACTCAGCCAGGAACAAAGAGTGAGTGCAGCAACGAGCCTAAGGGCTCGCTCGTCGGTAGACCGGCGGCGGACGGAACGAACCTCCGCTTAGGGCGTTGTTTTAGGATGGTACCACGGGATCGCGAGTCGGTGAGAAGCGTCCAGGCACGTATCGATACCTGGTAAAAGTGATGGTTGAAGGCCGGTGTGTGTTCACGATGTAGCGAGGGTGACGTCCTCGTCTCCGTAGACAGTATATATGTGTAGCTGTGAGTGTAGTGTAAGAACCGCAATGGCAGCAGTAATTGGGTCGTCGAGAGGGACCGCTTGCTCATCCGTCTACTTAATACAATAGTTGCATGAAATCCAGTATCTATACATGATACAAATAAGGAGACCAAAATTAAATCCTTTTTCATTAACCTAATAACTATAAATAATATACAACTAAACCGTGCATAGCGGGAATAAATTATATTGATAAGTGAAATTGAACTGTTTTACAAGCGCACAGTTTAAAAGTTTTATGTAACTTGTATTTTCGCTTTGAATATAGAAATATCATTTTAATGCTAAAATCAAATTCTTTGAAGCTATCGAGGCGATTTATTTTTTTATTGTTAAACCAAAGTGATACAACGCCTTAGAACTTCTGATTTGAAATCTTACATATCCCGAATTATCAACTTTTCCCGCCGTACACAGGTTTATCAACCTCTAAAACAAAATATGTACAATGCATACGTTCATTCTCGTTTGCACTAAAGAATTCCTTCCCTTTTCCGACGTGTGTGAAAAGGACAAGTTCAATTATTCTGCTCGGATTCAGATCATAAGTGTAATAAATAAATATCAATAAGAAGATAAATAAATGAAATTAAATTAGCAATTAAACAACTTTGAACGGTTTAAATCGCGTATATTTAACATTATTTATATCCCGACGTTTCGAACACTTTGCAGTGGACATGGTCATGGTGTGAACAACCTAAAGGTGCCGAAAACCTAAGAAAATATTATGAAATTAAATTACTTAAATTAATACGGAAATACAATAATACTTAATTAGGAAATACTTAATTATATTACAATGCATTCTTGTTATGAAATTTTACTTGGATGGAGTAGAATGACGAATTTAATATGAGCGTAAACACAAAATGTGTCTAATGTTAATTTACGTTATTTTATAAGTTATTAATTGGAGAAAACGCTGATATAACCTACTGTTTGCTTACTCCTATCGTGGTAAATGACACCCCCTATCTAAATCTAGTCTACAGAATGATTGCTAATGCTGACCCATCTTCGCCCACACAAACAAACAAACATTGGGTGAACTGTGAATGTGAATGTTCCTCATTTACTCCATGACCTAGACACTTTGATGGCCAAGACGCCACCTTTTGAATGTTGACGCATGAATAAGAGTAATGTGTTGTGATTGTACACCATCTTAGTGTATCTATTTTTATTTTTTTGGGTCGCAACTAAAAATATATATTTTCCCTTTATGCGTAGAACCCTACCATGCGACTTACAAGACTTCCACTGTGAACCATCTGGTTATGTAGACATATAAAGCATCAAATGTACATTTTTCATTTAGGTTCCGTGTTTTTAGCTTCGTCTTGATTTCTGTATACCTAAACTGAAGGGAAAGAACGTACAAACGGAAATATTTATTTCCGCATACAATTTATGTGTTCTAATTTTGCACGTACGAGTCAATTTTCATGAACTAACTCGTTTAAATATAACAATTTACTCTAGTTCAAATTAATACGTTTTATTGGCTCATTCGACAAGTGGATAAAAAACAAACCTATACTAGAAATATTTTTTCACAAATTCATTAGAAAATTTAATAGATATGATTTTGCAAATATATGAGGTATGAGATGGGGATAGCTCCGAAAGGCTCTGTTACCTATGCGCGGTTGTAATGTCACGACTGTGTAGTGACGTCAACAATACAGTAGTGCCGTCCTTTTCTAACGTTATAAATTGTAAATCCTTTAACTCAGTAGTTTTTCAAAATATTTTGATTTCACAAATCGATTTCTAATACCTTAAATCAGCTATACTCTAAGTGTGTTCCGCGGAACCCTAGGGTTCCGTGATACCTCTGTCGGGGTTCCGCAAGAATTTAGAAATAAAAAAATCAAAACACCTCTCTCTGGTCGCTCCGCAGCTGTGCGGACTCCGCGGCCGCGCGGAGACAAAACGCTATGAATGTTATTTATTTATTTATTTGTATTTGTATAAGCTTGTGTTACATTAGCTGGTACAATATCTCATAAGTTTGGTCTCAACAATTTTATACTTGTACAACGCGTTCGCTCTAAGTTTGCCGGTCTGTGGAATGCGCGTACCCTCCCCCACGTGACAACAAAACTTATAATGTGTCATAGTTTTACCCAAATATCTAACGTACACAATTTTTATTGTTACAATTAAATAAAAAATTTCGAACGTCATACACTCATACCTATCGCCAGCGGCAAACTTAAAACGAGCGGGTAGTATACTTGTAAGCGCTCAGTCTCTTTGATAAAAGCCGCCTCTGAATTAGACGCTATAGTTGTCAACTAGCGACTTTCGTCTCTAACTTCAAAGGATAAAGTCGATATTGTTTACAACGCTATTTTTAAATTTCTGTTTTTATTTTTGCTTTTTGTTTATCAAAGGTGCCGACTCGAGTATTTTCGAGAATATTTGAGATCGAGTCTAGGACTAAGTATAAAAGCGGCGATCGCGCGTTGGCGTCGTCAGTTGATGATTAGCGTTCGGAGCGATAAGTTACTACCTACTTACAAGCTCGCTAGCGAGAAACTAGTGTTCATTGTTTTACTGCCTGCTGTATTCTGTTGTCTCAGTTTTATACATTTCTTCCCTGTAGGTTCTAAATTTAGTCTCTTATACGCAGTAACGATTGTGCATTATTTAAACCCCACTATCCTGACTTGTAACATTATAAATAAAGAAGAATGGAACGTTGGCTTAAAGGTGTTAAACGTGTTCCAACAACATCTTCTAATGACGCTGAATGTTCAAAAGCAATGCGCGCGGAGAATTTAGCAATCACCGATCCAGAAGATGATGCCACGAGTGCCACGACGTCAAGCTCGACGGTTTCAAAGACGAAAAAAAGGAAGTATGATGAATCTTATATCAGTTTCGGATTTGTTGATTCCAACGGCTCACCTCTCTGCATGCTCTGTAGTAAACTGCTTCCTAATAGTTCCATGGCACCTGCCAAATTGCGTCGACATTTAGAAACCGTACACCCCGAGACTAAAGACAAGAATAAAGAATTTTTTGTTCGCAAAAAAGATCAGTTATTAGAAAGTCAAAAAAATATGATGCATGTAACACAAACTACCAACGAAAAGGCCACGGAGGCATCATACTTAGTTAGCTATCGCATTGCACAAGCAGGTGAAGCGCACACTATCGCTGAGAAATTAATAAAACCATGTGTATTAGACATAACAAAATGTATGCTTGATGAAAAATCTGCAAAGCATCTTTCTACTGTTCCGCTATCAAACGATACTGTTTCACGACGAATCCATGATCTGGCAAGCTACGTCAAACAAGAACTAGTTACACGTCTACAAAATACACGATTCGCTTTGCAAATGGACGAGTCGACTGATGTCGCTGGTTTGGCTATCCTGCTGGTTATTGTGAGATATCCATATAAAAGTTCTTTTGAAGAAGACATGCTTATGTGTTCATCGCTGCTTACAAACACTACCGGGGAAGAAATTTTTAATAAAATAAATATATTTTTTGAAGAACATAATCTCAGTTGGAACAATTGCATTGACATTTGTACAGATGGGGCCAAGGCGATGACAGGTAAAACAGCAGGAGCAGTGTCACGAATGAAAAATAAAGCGCCTAATTGTAGTTCCAGTCATTGTATTCTGCATAGACAAGCACTTGCGATGAAGCAAATGCCGTCTAATCTAAAATTAGTTATGGATGAAGCGGTAAAAATAATTAATTTTATCAAATCACGACCACTACAATCCCGATTGTTCACATTATTGTGTGAAGATTATGGCAGCAAACATAAAACACTGCTGCTCCATACAGAAGTGCGATGGCTGTCTCGGGGAAAAACTTTAACAAGGCTATTTGAACTTAGAGCCGAGTTACAAATGTTTCTTTCAGCAGATACTTCTTTTAATTTGAAGGACCGTTTATATGATAAAACTTGGTTGTTCCGATTGTCTTTTATGGCGGATATCTTTCAAAAACTTAACGAATTAAATTTATCGTTGCAAGGTAAACAGACAACAGTGTTTCAGGCCTATAATAAAATAACTGCTTTTAAAAGAAAATTAGATTTTTGGATCATTTGCATTGGTAAGAAAGAAATAGAAAGTTTTACGTTACTCAGTGAGTTTGTTAGCGAAAACGACTCAGAAATGTTTGAAGATAATGTGTTTGAAGAATTGGTCCAATATCTCAGTTCGATGCGCGCATCTTTTGAAAAGTATTTTCCCGAAGAACACAATACAAAAATTAAAGTGAACTCCTGGATTCATAATCCTTTTTTACCCAACTTGGAAAAGCCTGAAAACATGTCAAATGAGATATATGAATCTCTTTTAGAAATGTCATCAGACACAAGTATGGAGTCATTGTTCAAAACGACGCCTCTTAATGATTTTTGGTGCAGAATCCAAGATGAATATGCAATGCTTGGCCAAATGGCTCTGGATATTCTTCTCCCGTTCCCAACTACATATTTGTGCGAAACAGGATTCTCTACCTACGCAGCCACGAAAACAAAATATCGCAATAGACTGGACGCCGAAGCTGATATGAGACTCCAACTTTCTTCCATCAAACCTGATATCAAGCAATTGATGAAAAATAAAAAACAGTTTCATACCTCCCACTAGTTAGATTTTTTCTTTTTTAATGTTTTCTATTATTGTCCTTACCAAGTGGTGAAGTAAATAATAATTAGTAACTGATACATTGTACTTTTATTATGCTGATTAATATAGAATACACTTATAAAAATAATTGTTTTATTGTAGGGTTCCATCAAGTATTTTGCTTCCCAAAAGGGTTCCGTCATTTAAAAAGTTTGAGAACCACTGCCTTAAATCATTTAATTGTATATCTATCTATAATAAAGATTTTGATATTTTGGACAATTTAGTTTTTTTTATTTTATTTTTTTATAGTGAAGTAGGCGGACGAGCATGCAGTCCCATGTAATGGTAAGCGTTACCGCCACCCATGGACACCTGCAACACCAGGGGGTATGCGGGCGTGCCGCTGACCTTGCGAAATCCTATTCACAGCTTTCTTGAATTACCCCATATTGTAGCGTAATGGAAAGACTGAATGCAAAATATAGATGCTGATAAACCACTTAAGACTCAAGATGCCGTATAATAACTTATTTCCTAACAATAAATAATACTTCAACCTCCTTCAACAAATAATTATAATTAACACTTTTGAAAATTAGTTCACAAAATTCACAAACCTCATAGCAATAACGATGGAAACTTACGTCATAGACATATTTTACAGCCTAATAAAGCAAGCATCGAACAGTAAACAATAATTCGTTAACGGCGAGCTCTCGACCCGAAAATGGTGTATTTGGGTCGTCGGACATTCCGTAATAAGACGGTTGTGAAACAAAACGGCTGTAACGTTTTTTTCATATTCAGGCTCTATTTAACAACCTACCTGCATAATACAAATAAAACAGTGTGTTAATTATTGGATGTTCAAATAACATCAAACTTAAACATATTTGTCTCATGTAGAAAATTAATTCTCCTAACTGTGAAAGGTGCGGAACGATGGAAGATGTCCAACGCTTGTTGGTGGAATGTGCACGGAACCAAGGGGAAAGAGAGGTGCTAATGAGGATTCTCAAGCTAAACAGAATGATTGTAGGTGAATTTAACAGAATTTTAGCAGAACCAAACTCAAAAGCTGTCCAATTACTGTACAGGTTTGTGAGTCTTCATTGGTAGCTAATTTTTAATTAAGTCGTTCACGTTTTTCTTTTGAGTTCATAAGTTAAGTTTAAGTTCATAGTTTAAGTTACGATGGTGCTGACATGAGGCATAGGTATGCATCAAGCCCCTAAATAAATTAGAAAAAAAAACTTAAACAGAAGACTACAAAAACTTTTAGAAATACATTTGTTTGTATCATTTAGTAATTTATATCGTAAAACCGTAAACTTCATCGTCCACTGTTAGACATGGACCTTCTCAAGGGCAAGGCAATGTATAGCGATGTATGGATTTATAATGCCAAAAAGGATTTGTACGGCTTGGCGAGTCCACTCTTTTAGCTGTGGTGTAGTTTCTCATGGCTCAGAGATTATTATGCTCTACCACGTAAACGTAATAATACGTAAGATTTCGCAGTAGCTTTATTTATGGGGATAATTTAGGGATTTAAGGGTCTAGCTACCCAAACCCGAGCCCTTCATAACCCTCAACAAATAATGTTTTCTTGTTTCTTATTCGAAATTAACGGTTCTTATTTTCATATCATTCAATTCATAGATACGAATAACTTTGTATATTTTTAATATATAAATTGTGACTGTAATAACGCAAAAGCTAAAATAAACTGTTAAATATTGAAGGTAGAATCGATTCTACCAATTTTTACAATCGTTTTTTTTATAACTTATTGTTCATTTCTAGTATATCTTTCATTCTACGTGCAGTTACATCCTTCGCACGTCGGTTGCATATATTTTCAAAACCAATTGCTAAACTAATCTAATTTTATGCTTGAAGATTTTCGGGCTCAACTGAAGTTCGGACGAACGAATTTATACTATAACCTAACTTTCCTTCATTCGGAGCTCTTTGTTTCGGTTATTTAAAAGGTGAGATGTTGTTATCGTGAAGGACGTTTGATCCCCAAGTATCCCTTGTCAAAATCTATATAACGTAGTAGTTTCAAATGTCAAATGAATTTCGTTCGGCCGATTTATCGTAATAAACGTTTTCGTAGTAGGAACCTACCGAAATATCGGCCGAAACTTCGTTTTTCGTGTTTTCGCAGTAGACTCCGAGCCGAATGGATTGTCGATATGAGAGAATACACTACTAATCTACAGGATGCCTCATTGGGGCAGAAAACTCCAGCAAAAGTGTGTATGAGTAGGTACAGTTCTTTCGTCTCAAGAAGGCAGGTTACGCTTAGTGGTAATTGTGCACATGCATGTACATTTTTTAGTGTACGCCGCACAACCACTACTAAGCGTAACGCGTCTTCGTGAGATGAAAGAACAATACCATTTTCCTGTTTTTTTTAAAGTTCTTATCATTACACCTCGGTGTACGGTTACGGCTACCCCCCGTTACGGTTACGTTACCCCCCGTTACGTCTAGCTACCCTCCTAGCTAGACCCCCCGTTACGGTTACCCCGGTTACGGCCCCGTAGTTTTGGAATTAATTAGCTTCAATACTCATATAGACGTCCTTGGGCTAAATATGTTTTGTAATAAAAATATCCAGGTAAAATTTTCATTAACGTAGGGTCGATTCATGAATTTCTTATTCGAATTCATCAACAGTCGGTGACTGCCGATTTTTAACAATATGTCCTTTAATAATTTATATCATGGTTATCCAACTTCTGAAAACATTGTACTGCTTACTGTCAAAATAAATTTTATGTAAATATTTTATGTATAAATATGCATTGCTCACGATGTTTATTTATTTAGTCGTAACTGGAACGAACTACCGACTGTACAAAATAAATAAAAATTGTGAATAGCCCGCTTACAATTATTGTTCATCGGTTTGAGGCATGTTAAAAAATCTATCAACCCATACGAGGCCAGCATGCCAGCAAGGCTGCCTACCACAGCATGGTAGATTGTAATACTTATTTATGCCTACACGAAAAGTTGTGAACTAAGAGAAATGTTTAAATAAATTATCATTACATATTATTCAGTATTTTCCAGTTTTTGTTAATAAGAATTAACAAAAACCGGAAAATTTCGTGATTCTCTCATGAATCCTTCATTATCAATGAATGGATTCAAAAATATTTCATACAAGTGACAAGCAATGATCGCTGATGGCAGCTAAGAATACCTCGATATTTTTTTCAAAAGCAAAAGCTTTCGTAAACTCGATGGGCAGAGGCCGAGCAAATTGTATTTATTAAAGCGGCAAATTAATGTTGAAAATAATTTTTAATTCACATTTTAAGTCCCTTTTCAGCAAAATTGTAATTAACGTCAGTCTTGTGTTGTGATAATAAAGTAAACCCCAAAGCTTAGACCGTCGTCATTTTATTTTTTAAAGTACTTGTAATTATAAATTGAACGAAAATATAATAAATAAACTAAATATGCCTCGTTTTGACATCTAAAGCCATTCATATCGCTTGTTTTGTTTTTAGCAACTTCATAATGAAAATTCGTAATTAAACTTTATAATTAAAATTCACAATATGGGTATATTTATTAATGACAATCATGACAATTTATTTAATATCTCAAAAAATATTTTTATTCTTCATTTATGTAAAAACTACTATTTATAATACGTCTCTTCGATATGATCTCGGGGATGTAAAGACGGGATAAATAGACGACCCTAAGCATGTGCTTAGATCGAGTCTAATCTAAACACGTGCTTAGATCGAGTCATTATAATAGACATATAATTTTTTAAACCTTCGCGTTGTGGACATATTTTGTACATTGTACACATTTGTATTTTATTTTATACGTTCAGACCCGATTTAGAATATAAAACTATAATAAACAGTTCTAAAGCACGCAAATTACGTCTTAGATCGAGACCGTGCTTAGCTTTGATTGAGTCATGAAGTCCGGATAAATAGACAATTATCGGTCTTAGAATTAGACACAGTCATGTTTTATTGCACCTAATAAAATCTGCTTACAAGATAGTTTCCAACGACATTGTCTAAATCTAAGCAACTTTAGAAACTTTAGAACAGTCTTAGAATTGTCTATTAGGGCCTTACCTATGAAGTTGCCGTTTTATATGGAAAAAATAAAATATCCGGATCTGATTTTCGACTTGCGATTTGTTATAGTAGAGGAAATCTAGCAAACTTTTCTTTGGATCCACCATTATTTAGAAGGTGTATTAAATAATTTACGGATGCACATTTAGCAAACTTTATATCGCTTTATAAGAAAATAGATATATTTTCTCGTGATTTCGCAAATAATATTTTTAAGGTTGTTTTTTTTCAATAATTTTTTTTTTATTTTTTTTTAAATTAATTACGTAATTTTCAATTTAATCCTTGATTACAAATATAATGTTATATAACAAAATATAACAAATATATATACAAATATAAATACTCGTAATTGACATAATTTAGTAACTTAATTACAACCACATGAAATCAATAAAAATGTATGTCCATGTCGCTATCTGTGTGCCCATTTACATGTGTGCGTGCGCTTCCGAAACCTTCCTAGACGCTTCCTAGACGAGTGTAATTTGTGTCTTAAAAAAATATATACCTAGTATATTACCAACATACATACTATGATATAATACACTGATATACATAAAACATACCAAACTTAAAATAATAAAATCTCAGAGATCGAACGTTTAAAATCTAATGAGCTTTATATAAACTACTTTTAATTAAACACAAATAACACTCTCTGAAGTATATCTGTTAATTGTAAACACTATTTAATTGTAATTTATTTTGATAAGTAATTTATTAATCAATCTAATAACAGTCGTGAATTTTGTAACACACGGTAACATACGTGAATGAAGGTAACGCATGTGAACTTCATTAAGCCTAGTGTACATATCTAAGAGAAATTCCTCATAATTTTTGGTATGATATTTTTTTTTTGTCAAAATAAAAGAAGGGTCCAGGCATATTTTAATGGTATATTATATAACAATAATTATTAAAGTTTTTGGAAATTCTTTGTAACGTAAATTAACTTGATAAATTACTTATAAAAAAATTACAATTAGTCTTCAAACACTTATTCTCTTCGTATCTACAATAAATATAGACAAACGCGCATAGTACCCAAAAAAAGTATGCAAGGCACAAGTAGACCTTAAAAATAAATTTAAATTTAAATAATTTTAAGACAGTTAAAAATAAATTTGATCACTAATTCAATCTTTTAATAAATATGCTTTCCCATTTAACTCTAATTAATTTTTTTTCACTACACTTATTTAGGGAATAACATCACGATCTCTTTTTGTAGGTACAAATTTTAATGTTGGTTTATAAATTGTTTTTAAAAACCATAAAAAATTTCTTTGTGTGTATAATATTTTGTCTTCCACATAGTACTGACATGGATGGGGTCGGATCGTCTATATTTATATTTACTTTATCTACTATATTTAATTAAACAGATTTTTCAATTTTTTCGAGCTTCAGTGGACCATTGCCAAAAGTTTTGTTACAGAATGCACGATTTTCTTGTCTTATTCTTGTTTTCACCAGTATTACAAGTTTTCTTTATCTTATTCCTGTTTCCTTTTTGTTCTTGCTCCGAATCTGTCATTTCACTTAATTCTGACATTTTTCTTGTTCGCTCGTTTGCTTTATGCTTTAACTCGTTTTGCTTTATTTTTCCGATCTGGGTTATTTTCGATCTCATTTTCTTTTTCAGATTCTTTATTTTGAACAGACAGGTGGTTTTTAACATTAAAAAATCCACAATAACCTTTGGGGGACAGCATATCATTACAAAAACAGCTCAAACATCTGAATTTAATGACATTCGCTGCCCCCGTGTTAGCAATTTGATGTAGAGCCATGGTCTGTAGTACTGGCGTTAAAGTATCTGATATTGAGTATGTACTTGGCGATATCTGTCTTTGAAATATAGAAGGTCATTATTGAAGTATCATAGCCTTTGAGAATTTTAAATGCTGTATCAGCATTTGGTATATCTGTGCCCTGTGACACATAGCCATCAAGTCTGCGTTTTATCGCGCCACCATCGCCGCCATCGGCGGCTTCTTTGCCATGGGAAGCTTCGCTGAAGTTCAACGTAGTATGGGAATCCTATCAATTTTGTGTATTTTTAAAACAAAAAAAAACTTTTTTTGTTTATATTGGCTGGTGAGGCCATCAGGAAAAAAGTGTACAGTTGTGACAGCCGGAAATTCTGTTCTAATATGGTTAAGAATATGTTCCAAATGGGCCCATATCGCCTCTGGATCATGTTCGTTGATGGACGATACGGAAGCAAATGCTTGTGGCTTGTTCTCATTTGTATATAAGACTCCGGTATGAATAGTTATTTGTGGTTTCGATGCACCGAAGTTCATAGATTGAACTTCTCTTGCAAGTTTGCACGTATAATTTTCAGTGAAATCTATATGTACAGCTACTTCATTGTTTTTTAAATTTTTGAAACATGATGAGTACGGGTAATATTGGTGTTTGATGTTATACCATTATATCATTCTCAACTACACTTTTAAGAACATTGCGGTCTTTATTACTTTTTGAATTTTCACATGTAGTATTCTGTAGAGCAGTAGCTAAAACGTTATAATTAAAAAGCTGTTTTTTCACTTTTTGTAGATATATTGGGTATGTTTTTATCTATAAAGCTTTCGGTTTTAGAAAATGGTATCAACTCATTGTCATCTTGGACTGTACTTGTAGAAACATTATTTATTAGCAATTATGCGTTTCTTGCTTTCAGTTTTTCGATACATGAAATTAATGATTGTTGCTTTTTTATTTCTTTTTAAGTGCTGTGATATTTTTTGACATATTGCTGATTTTTGTGTGATAGTTTTTTTAACAATAGCCAAATGTCTTTGATACTTTTTCCTTTCTGCTAATCGTGCTTTATTATCTGTGTGATTATTACTCGTGTTTTCTGCAACATTTTCTTTATTTATTTTTTTGTCTATTTTTTCTATTTCTCCACTATTTCCTTGGGATTTCTTTTTCATTTTCCGTCATTCGCTATTTTTTTTTATTTCTCTATTCCGAGGAGCATTTTTAAGTTTAGCTTCTTCAAACGTTTCTGGGTTGTTAGCTTGCATTCGCTCTCTGTACCGCATCTGTTTTTCCGCCGCCGTTAATGCCATCTAAAAAGATAAATAAATTAAATATTTTGCTTTAACACGCCAGGGACGATTTCTAGTAATTAGCGCCTGTTATCGATCATGTATAAATATCTGTCTTTATTTATAAAAATAATAAAATGAGCATTTTAATTTTATTATTACAAAATTACGCACCGGCCCAACTTTGAGAAATCACCACTGATCTACTGTACAAATATACGAAAACACTTATTTCTCACAAAAAAGACAAGTTTGTGCAGCCTTTTAATTTTAGATTATGTGGTGTATACTACTCTTAACAACTGATCACGAATGTTACGTAACACACACGGTATCATTCGTGAATCAAAATGACTGTGGACATAACGTAAAAAATATTTATTCATGTAAGTTCTGAAGTAGTAGGACGCCGCATAGTTTGATTTGTTAAAGGAATAGTCTATCTACACACACAATTTAAAATAATATAGTAAATTTGCATTCTTACCGTCCATATTCTCAGTTAAATATATTAAAAACTCCCGAGACAAAAGTGTCGACTACCTTGAAGA
The DNA here is from genome assembly GCA_914767545.1 of Sesia apiformis. NCBI lineage: Eukaryota > Metazoa > Arthropoda > Insecta > Lepidoptera > Sesiidae > Sesia > Sesia apiformis. The sequence goes on from OU611962.1 coordinate 6,407,929, forward strand.
CCACTTTCACAGAAAACAAAATGGCAATTTCTTTCCATACTTGGCCAAGCTGGATATGGTGTTGCGATGACTAAAAAAAAATTTTTACGGCCTGGGAATCTAGCTAGTTTCGTTATTATTTATGGTAACTTACGGGAAGTATCATTCGGGAAAAAAAAGTGAGACACATATTTAAAATTAGTTTTGTATTTATTTTTTACGTTATTTATTTAAAAGAATTAATTATAACTAAGCAAATTGACAGAATAATTCATAAATGCCAAAATTTAACAAGTTAAAAAACATTTGTGCATATTTATGTGACTTCAAAGTATGAGATGTCTTATTGGGACACACGATTTTTGTATTGATATAAAATTAACTCTTTAGAAAAAAATTAAAATGCGCTCGTTAAATGCAACTACATAGAATTTAAATTATTTTTATGAATAAACATGATACTGCGAACCCGAATCTATTTACAACTTATCATTAAATAAAATAACATGGAATTTTTAATACTCTATGAGGGGGAGAGTGCACGCTACAATCCAACAGCCGCTGGGCGCGCTCGACTGGCCACGTTACCCCTCTCTCACAGAAGACTACCTTGAAATGTACTGCATTTCCCACTTAATCTTATTTCCCTAATGTACGTACGTATTTCGGTAGTGAGTGAGATGTGTCAGAGCCCATTCCCATCCTATCCCTCCTCATTTCCCCAACCCTTTCTCCAAATCCAGTCCTATATCCAAAGGTCATTTTGGTCCTATATCAGGTCCTATGTTATTTTGGACTAATGTTGGCATGTATCACGAATGTCTATGGACTACAGTATCCACTTACCATCAGGTGGACTGTATGCTTGTCTGCCACCTTCGTCCATGAAAAAAAAAAACTATATTTAGAGGACAGATATTTTTTCGCAAATATACAATTTTTGGCGGCCATGCTCATCTATTGTTTTTATTGCTCTTATAATGGATGATATTAATATCATTTATACCATAATTTTAATTATTTTTATTGTTAATTTTTCATTTGCAGAGCATCTCGCTGAAAATGTTATTAATTTACTTTTAATGAGATGAGGTATTATGAGTATTTACTTACTTTTTCCTTGAACTGCACATAAAAATTAGTCTCTGGTTATTTCCATGTATACATACGGGCTTCATTAACAATAACACATTAATAGTTTGTTTGCTATAGTTAGAACATTATTATGATTATTTTTTTCTATTTTGTAAAGAGTGTTTCCCACTTCACCACGATAGACAGCGGATCAAGTTCTACATTAACTTCTATGCTAATATTATTAAGGGCTATAATTGACTTTTTTGATTTATATCAAGCTGTACAAAATTTCCATTTCCCTGATGTACGTACGTGTGCGATATACCGTCGTAACCCATTCCACCGTAACCATCCCATCCTACTCTAATTTAATATACCCTTTCACCAAATAAATTCCTAAATCTCCAAAGACAGGCAGGCGCACATCCGGGAACTTGACAACGTTAGTATTTCTGAATTGATGTTGGCATATATCGCGGATGTCCATGGACGAAAGTATCCCACTTACCGTCAGGTGCACTGTATGCTCGTCTGCCCACATCGTTCTATAAAAAACGTGACAAAAATAAAGCTTTATCAAATCTCCGGTTACAAAATGTTTTTCGAATTGTTATTATTTTACTGAGAAGCGGAACGAACTCGTTATAACATAGTTAGTTTATTAGAAACACACGCAATAATTAAACCTTTTCCTTTGTTATGAAAATAAATATATACTAACAACCTATATTTGTGTGCACTCACATTTATGTTCATTATATTAACTCATAACCGTCTCGCAGCACATTACATGGTAAATAGGAGACGACAGAACACATGGGACAAGACGGAAGACATGTTTAATATTGGATAAAAATGCGGATCTACAAGAGAATCACACTATATCGTCTGTATGTACGTGAAAAAAAAACTGTATTGTAATGCTACATAGATGTTTAAACTGTATCGTATAAAAACTGAATATAATTGATAAAATAGAGAATGAATATCAAATTGAATATTCAATTAAACGAGTACCTATTCAAATGAACGAATATTCAAACCGTGAATGATCATAATGTAAGATTTATGTTTGTATATTTTATTTATTACAATTTTGTGATATCTACATTACCTACAATTTCACTTGTACCTACCATACCATCATTAAAAAGCTCCAAGGTTAACTGGCAGGAAATGCTTTATATCATTAAGTCCGCCATTCATTAAAATAACCAAGTGTAAATAAATTATATTCTTGGAAATCAGCAGTGGGTTCGCGCGGTGGATGACCGTGCGTGCGAGTATCACACGAACTTCCCTTTACTGTAAGACGAGGTTTCTATTCTAGAGTAGAACTTACAAGATTGATATCGAAGTATACAACATGCGATCTCTCTCCTATTAATTTATAGACATTTCCAGACAACCTTGAATTGAAATCCACAAGATTGTTGGCTGGGACCGAGATAATAATTAACATTGGCGGAATGTAAAGGTTTATCTTAAATGCTCACTGAATTTAATAATTCAATTCGCTATCTGTTTCTTTGTAACACCTAATAATTCGACAGTAGACTGAAGAATGGGTACCAAATAACGATGGGAAAATAATCTATGGATATCGTCCCAACCAACCAACAAACATAAAATTAGAGTGGCAATGTACTTGTAGTTGATCTACAATAAACGATATACGTAATTGAAACTGCTAAAAGGATGTATTTTTTACTAAGAAAATATGAGAAACATTTTAATGAACAAAAGATAAGAACAATAAGACATAAAAAGATCTATGAACAGAAATAAAAGGTTTCGTTTGAGATATATCAAGTGTGTTGGTACATGGCGATGCCAACGCACGTTGGCATACTCATAAGTAGTTCGTAAAACAGATCAATAAATAATACATTAGACAGTTTTCGATCTAAATTTCAGGCGAACGAAGCCTTAGACTTCAGCTATTATATTTATAAATTTGAAGTAGCTGCTGCTCGCGACATCGCATGCGTCAATTTAATCGCGTTTAATTGTTTGCGTGGTATTTGTCACATAAACGAATTTATTTGTATTATACCACGTCCCTTCTAAGGCAGACAGAATAAAAAACATATAGATTCACTTGGCTGGTCAACCGATAAATAATCTCCAGCCTGTACTTCATAAACTCGTAACATAATTTTGAAAAACACGTGTAGAATATTTATACCAAGTTTCAAGTTAATAAGACCATCAGATATTTTATTCCATGCAAAAATGTTGCTATCCTTTAGGGGTCGAATTTCGAAAAAAATCTTCTTAATAAGAATTTACGCCATAAAAGTAAGCTACGCTTCAAATTGTATCTTTCTAGCATCAGCTGTTTCACCTCAGTGTTGATAAGTCTATCAGCCAACCAAGCCATTTTTCATTATACGTATAATGTATATGCAACCAGCCCTTTCAGCATCCACTGCTGGACACGGGTCTCCTCGTGCACATTGTCTTGTGCATAGGGGATGTAAGGCCTCAATACGCCACGCTGGCCAAGCGGGTTGGCGAGTCCACTCTTAGAGGTGATGAACTCGAAGTTTTTCAGGGTTTTTGTTACCGCTTTGTTATTCCTTGGTTGACTTTTACGACACCCACGAGGGGAGATGGGAAAGATACGAGGGGAGATGGGAGAGATACGAGGGGAGATGGGAGAGATAATGTATGTACTCGTATATAGATGTATGAAAATGTCAAATAAATACACGGAGATATTAAAATATATACAGACGTAGCCAGGCGCGTACCGTTGTACTGTTAACAACGAGAGTCAAATTCGAATACGACGTTATATCGTCGACTATAAACATTATCGATGGTGTAATAAAATATTATGAGGAGTTCCAGCGACTTGCGCTGTCAATGTTTGTATTATTTTATCTCAATAACCATTGTGTTATTGAGATATACACTAGCGACTATGATGTACATTATCTAACGAGTTATAATCGCAATTACGTGGTGTTTACGGGCTATACTGACATCATATTACATTAAAATACAAGACCTGCGCTATTCGCTAGAGCAAGAAAATTAATTAGAAAATAAAAATAAAAAGTAAATTATATGACATTAAAATGCGCGTGTAAAGTGTTCACGTTATGTAAGTTTCCGTTATTAAACACGTTCTTGCTTTTTGATTAAAACGTAAATGAACACGTTATGATCAAACCCTAAGTTAATTGATTTAAAAGCCCTGTACCTGTTAGAGAATAAACTCGCTTGAGAAGAAATTGCAAAATCGCACACAGATATAAATAAATGGAATGAACAGGTGTACTGAATAGTAGATACTTTTCACGATAATGACGAGTTCAAATTTAGATTGATTAAATGTTTTATTTTTAAATTGTAAATTATTGTTTAAATTTAATTGTAATTGTATAAGAGATAGTCCACAAATAGTTAAATAGCCTAGGAACTTTACATTCGTGAGATCGTAATGTCAGCTAGCACCTCTCAGCTTCTACTTAAGTACGAACTTTTCAATTACCACTAGCTCGACGGTGAAGAGAATTAGGAACCCAGGTATGATGAATTACTATTAGGCGTGGAACACACAGGTGTCCAATAGCTCAAAAGGAGTTGTATGGAGTCGCTTAAAATTGTTCATACGGCTATATTTCTCAGTTACGCAACCTGATAGCTGGTCGCCGCGTCCAGTGATACTGTGTGTTCATTCAACACATAATTGTATTGTCAATTATCATTATTGTCAATATATGATTAATTTATCGATGTGTGATTAATTGAATATTCAATTCAAACGTGCTATTCGTGACATCTGCGGTTAGAGAATAAACACACTCAGCGTTGTAATCATTTGCATCATTTTCGCATCCACTGCCGAACATAGGCCTCTTACAAACGTCATCACTTCGATTGATGGTAGGTTTTTATAACTATAGCCTTTACATCATACCACAGTTCTTGGTGTGTCGGCTAGCTTTAGAATAGCATCGCCCCATCTGTTACCGTGGGTATCGTAAAAGGCGACTAAGAGATAACAAAGCCGCTATCACAAGCCCTGTTGAACTACACCAGCATTAAAACAATGGACTCGCCACCCGCTTGGCTAGCGTGGCATTATAAGGCCATACATTCCGCATGCACAATAATACGTTCCTAAGAAAGCCCATGTCCAGCAAGGGACGACAGAATGGCTGGTTATAGTACGGTAACGGGGGTCGAATAACGCCTCTTTTGCCTGTGCACGGTTTCCACACTAGAGTCCTATGTAAACAGCGACCATCATCCTTACTGGCTACATGACCTGCCAATGTCTGTGACCCGTGGACGTTTGCATATTGTTTCTATGCACACTTTGTTCGGCAAAGAAATTTTCGGAATATCTTTGCAGCATTAAATAGCAAAACATAAAATACAGCCGTTCTATTTAATTTGTTTCGTTGCGTGCAACTTTTCCCCGCGTTTTCTCCTATAGATAAATCCTTGATCGCAAAGGATTTGACATTAACCGTGGTATGAAAGGTTCGGCGTAGGCGATGATTCGAAGGGCCGTTGCCGGGCCAACTCATCCATCAATGTCGGGGTCGGCGGCGCTGCGAAACGCTCACAAAGTGCCCTTTAGTTTCGCACCTACAGCCCGGGTAAATTATGACATTCCACTCAATGATTTGTGACTTAAGAAAATAAAGATATTTTCCTACAATAACGAAAAAATATTCATTAATGACGAGTATTGTCATAAAAGACTTAAGTTTTAATGCTCCGAAAGAAAAATACAATAATTTTCTTTTGACAATGAAATTACTTTCTGATTGAACATTGTTCCCATTTCAATTTCACTATGGATTTTTTAACAATGAAAGAAGGCGATACTGACTGTAACAGCCGACTGAGCGTGCCCAACTGGCCGAGTAACTGCCGAGTGTTTCGGGAGTGAGTGAAAGCTACTAGAACCCATTCCATCAAGTTTGGAGTATAATGGACTCATGGAAATTCAACCCTCTACTTCCCATCCCGTTATACTCTCTATTCTTCATCTTTCCCAGTCCTACCTTCAAATCCACTTGTAAATCTGCAAAGTCCATAGACGACATTTCACCCACCAGGTTAACTATCCTCTCACCTGTCACCTTCCTTCAAAATAAAAAAAAAATCAATATTATAACGCAATAAACAGACATTATTTTTGTAAACCTTTCTATTACCAATTAAATTACCAATGATGTTTAAAATTGAACGAACGAAGTGGTTGCTAACAGCTGGCGCGCCTTGCACACTAGATTCCAGTCCGCTGACGTTGTCATGAGTCTTATTCAAAACGGAATAAAATTCATAATCGCTTGTACAAATTGTCCGCTTTTATTTCAAAGACTAAATCAGTCGTGATCTATACGTAATATAAAGAGAAATGTCCTGACTAACGGACTCATCACCACCAAGCCGAAACATGAAATTTGAACACTAGCTTCCTTTTATGACGTAAAGACTCACTGAGAAAGGATTTCTCGAAATTCAACCCTTAAAGGGGCGAAACGGGCTGTTTAAGTTTGTATGGAAAAAAATATATTTCATGGTCCTATTAACTACACCGTGCAATAATTAAATAAATAAAACTCAAAACTTGATTTAAATATTCTATAATTCAAATAGTGAAACGTGTGTTTTACCATTTTTGAACAGAATCACAAATATCACAATTTAACGCAATTAAATCCCTGCGAGCGAAGCTGTTCGTATCAACTAGTTCAAACTTAAATCCGAGGTCCGTCGAGACTGTCTGGCGAGGGACAGTTCGGGTCTAGGCATCAATCAGTCAACGTCGATGGAAGCCGCAGACTCCAAATTAGCTTCTAAGTGATTGGGTATCTACGGTTCTGAAATACGAGTAGGCAGTGAAGTCAGCAAATCAAACGTAATAGTAAATGTTACAAATGGAACACAAATGTATAGCTCAATGTGCTTTTTTCTGAACGTCCATTTTAGAATTATTTTTAAAAAAATATAAAAAGGAGAGGGGGGGCGGCGATATTGGGGAGATAATTAAGAAATTCACTTACTGCATAGATCAATACTATCGAATTTCACTATAGGGCGTTACAAGGCCGGGACTCATTAAAATTTATTGAATAACTAGCTGTGCCCGCGACTTCGTACGCGTGGAATTTTAGTTTGATTTATAAAGCTTTGTATACAGCATCTTTTCTTTCCGTCAGCCGATTTCAATGTATTCAGTGTATTAGTATTCAGTGCTTAACGTAATGATTAATTATTATGTACAAAATTATTATGGCATAATAAAGTCCGACATATTATGGAATTTCATAAAGAAGTGCGTCATGAATGGCACAAAATTCCTATCTCGTTTAATTTGCCAATCCATTACAACAATATTGTTATTGACAGTGTCCTATTTCTAAAAATAAAAAGCTCTTTTAAACAGTTCCTATTGAAAGATAAATTGAAAAAGTCTGACAGACTTAGCTACACAAGGAATAAGAAGAAGAAAGGCATAACTTATTAATTACATATTTACTTTTATATACCTTGTTAAACCCTAACCATAAGATTCATTCCGAATGAAACTTTGCTGAAAAAAATAGCATTATGAACGAAAATGCCACTGAAAGTACTGAACGTACTTCCTCATTTTTACAAACGTTATTGAACAATTTTGCTTTGTATATCTAAAGTATGTTCTCCCAGTAAAGTATTTTTTTAAAGTATTTCTTCCTCGTGTAATGTAATTGTCAATTCGTATCTACACTTTTTGCAAGTGCTGTAAAACCTTTACATATAAATATACCTACAGGCATTTTACGCTGCTTTCCCAGTTTGAGATTTAATTTCCAAATCAGGCTGCCACCCCTCCGGGTTTGACCTGGAGTCTCCGGGTTTGGAGGATGCTTGTCCGGGCTACGGGTTAACATCGTAAATCTCCGGGCGGCACGGCTGTGACGTTGAACACTCAAAAACCTCCGAAAGAATTAAAATATGAGTTTTAAACTGACTCTAGTGAACATTACTTAATAGCCACTAAGATAGATTACTCTAAAGATTATTGTTGTGACAAATGCAAACATATAATTTAAAGCGTCGCTGTGTGTATCTAAGACAGTATAAGTTTATCTTGTGGTAATTTTATTCGTAATTTAGTACTAAAACTTTAATTTAACGTATTTAACGGTAATTTAACGATAAAGTACTAACTTTAAATTAAAAATTTACTACTATTTCCTGTTTGGTTTTTGTCCCATTATTTAATCTCCGGGTTTAGAGTATTCTGAAGGTGGCAGCCCTATATATAGGTATAGCCAGATAATTTCTTTATATGTATTATGTTCCTAATATATTATTATCATCACTGTGATGACCTATTTCCAATGGAACGCAGGCTGTATACTATGTACTATGTGTATGTTACTACTCGTACCTAACATAAATAAGTTGCATACTGTAAATAAGGATGCATTAAAATTCATATAGATGTTAAGATTATAATTTTGATTTACAAGTGAGTATACAGAACATTTGTTTAAAATATCTAGTGTTTAAATATCGTGTTTTAAGATATGTATAAATGAGACGATGCTTAAAAGAAGATAACGAAATGCGATCCTTATAACAAAGCAAGAGATACTCCGAATTTATAAAGTTTCTAAACTGTAATAAGCCGTTTCACAAAGAAAAGTAAAAAGGAATGTCCAACTCACCAGCAAAAATATGACCGGCATAACTTTCGGACATAAAGCGAAAAGTTTTACTTTCACAATGAATTTTAGATTGCAAGTTTTTTCTAATTACGTCAGAGGCATAATAGAGAGAAATCTGTCATAAAAATATCTCTTTTTTTAAGATGTTATTTTTGCCATCGAAGCGCCTCTAAAAATGTATTCCAAACCATTGGTGAAGGTTTTACGTCATTACGTCATCATTCTCTCCGGTTTTCTTTCTCCCTAAATCTTTCTTTGAATGATTATCTGTAACATCTTTGTAACATCTAGGTGATCCAGCTTTCTTCTTTAAATAGCGTGAAGAACTTGTAAATAAAATACATGTAATCCTCTTAATATTTAACAACATTCGTCGCCATTGAACGATTTATGGAGCAAACAATAGAGGTTAGAGGAGACATTTTACCAAACAACATAAAACGGGCCGTTCATTCAACTTTCCGTAAACTTGAACCCTTAATATCGGTATATATTATTATTCATGATTCTAGTAACATTGTGTGTCAGAGCAATACCTACTAGATAAGTTGTATATATTTACACAAAATAATGATTTCATAATTCATTAACTGAGCATCGTTTATCTCCGCAGATAAGGTCACCGAGGGACAACGGGAGCAACGTAGCTCTGATACGAGACGACACTTCCTGAGCAGCTGCGAACGATAGCCCCTACTCATCGACAAAATGTCTTATCATAACTATATTACCAGTCTATTGAGGAGACCGAACTACTTCTCTACTTATCACCAATCGTCTGTGGAACGCGCTGTCGTCCGCTAACCTTTAAACATGGAAACAGTTTTTATTTTATTTGCGTTATTCTTCATTAGTAGTGCATCGTTTGTGGTCAAATGACGTGTTCAAAGAGTTAAAATGGGTGATTTACTGCCGAGTATCCCTAAGAGCACGTTCGCGAGTGAAATTGAAGGGCACAATTGGAGTGTTGTAGGGTTGGACGAGTACAGTGACGATGAGGAACTGGCTGCAGTGGAACTGTTCAAGGACTATCCGGAAGGATTGGTGAGATTCGCGTCTGTTTGCTGTGTGCTGTTCATGCTAGTGGGAATCCCAGGAAATCTCATCACTATTATAGCGCTGGCGCGATGTAAAAAGGTGAGTTTTAAATATTACAAGTAATGACACACTTGTACATATGATTTAGAGCAATTAGATAATTAGAACAATTATACAGAAGTACTCTACTCCCACCTTTATTAATGTGGGTGGTTTATTGACAGGTTTTAATTAATCTGGCTTAAGTAATTACATGACGTGTTTTTAAACTAATTTCAGTATTTCCATCTCGATGGATTCTCGCAAAATTTTGCCTCAGCAACACTTAGTTACTTAAACCGCACATAGCTTATGTTTCCCGGTGCTATGTAATGTAATCAACCCTTTCAGTATCCAGGTTCCATCAAATCAATGGGTTGAGTCAGTTCCCGGGTGCTATAGACAAAACAAACTAAATAAAACAATAATAGATAAAGCGAAATAGAGAAAATATTAACAAAATTGTTCAACTTCAAACGACGTTAGCAAACAGTAACCAGTACCAAGTCATCAGCTGGATTCCGTTCTCCTGATCCAGACAGTATCGGCGAATTTCTTCAAATCATCTATCTACCTGACTAGAGAGTTTTCCACACTCCACTTTTTGGTACAAGGTCTCCATTCAAGGACTCATCTTGAATCGGTTGTCAGTCCTGCGCAGCTGCCCATTGTCACATTAGCTTGCTAATTTTGTGTGCTATACAGCATACACTTCCTATCTTATTAGAGTGGGCACTTTGTAAACGATGCATAGAAACAAACATCGATGAAATCCTACTGGTAATCAGTGGATCAATAAATGCGTTTTTACAGTTATGGTTTACGATGCCCAAATAAAACGCTCAGCAAGCTGAAATAAACCATGCTCGGAGTTTAGTTACGGGAAAATTTACGAAAAGTAGAGATTCGACAAAGAACTTAAATTACCGAATATAGATATAGTTCATAGAATTAGCAAACTAAAGTAGCAATGGGTTAATCGTATCAGTTACAGGTCCGAAAATTGCTAAAGAACTTCTAAAGCAATTCTTGAATAGAGACAACGTACCGAAAAGTGCTATTTTAAGAAGTTTACCAGTCTCATTCAGTGGCTGGATAAGAAGCACGGACGATTATGTATCGTAAATAATCTATATAGGAATCTAGGAAATATCCAATATACAATTGAGAAAGACATGCTGATGATACGGTAGGGTTAATAAGGAGATTAATAATTTTAACTAAATAATACATACTACCAGTTATCTGTATCATGTTGGGAATTGAACTGGGACCTATATTAATTAGTATAATGGGTTCAGTAGGCGTTTAAAATAACTTTACTGTCAAGTAGATACCAAATTAATGGTTGTCTGTGGGTTCGTTTACCCGAACCTTGCCTATACTTGAAATTAAAATGGTTATCTTAATTGCTTAAAATATTTTATAAATGTGTTTACCTCGTAATTACTTCCAGTGTATGGCGATGTCTGTTTTACAAATAACGAAATATTATTGATATTTTTCCTTAAAAATAAGTGAGTTATAATGTAATTACGAAGAATAACAAGTAGATACCTACTTCAAGTGTGGATTAAAACGACACTGAATTTTCAATAACGAGGAGGAAAAACCAACTTAGCTAAACATAGTTAAATGATATACCTATATTTTTTAAATCTATAATACTTATCGTATTTCTCCAATATACGTACATTGGGGAAACACGCAAACGTGTTTCGGTAGTGAGTGAAATATGCCAGAGTCCATTCTCATCCCATCCTCTCCCTCCCCATTTTCCCAACCCATTCCTTAATCTGCAAAGTTAGGCAGCGCATTCGGGGGCGTGGCAACGTTTGTCATTCTGGACTGATGTTGGCACGTATGGCGAATGTCTATGGACGACAGTGTCCATTTACCATCAAGTGAACTGTATGCTCGTCTGCCGCCTTTTGTCTATAAAAAAAATTCATGTTGTAACTACGATTATTAACTAACATTCAATAATTAATTTATAATAAGTACTTAGATAATAATAAAAACTGCAAGTCCGTACTTTACGTAGGTCACGTTAATCCTATCAACGGGCAACAAGTAGGAAAAATGTGAAAAAATAACGCAGATGCGAGAGACGAGGTAAACGTGTCAAAAAGTCAGCACTCGTACATTCCATTAGACATAGTAATGTCTGATAAAAACCATTTGATTTGCAGTAGCAAATTGCTATTGCAATTACTGTATTAAGTCGAATACCGTTATTGAGAAATTTAAATACCGTTAAAAAGTCTTTATTTGGTCTATATGTTTCCTTTTTTAGTCTGATCCTTTCTAATTCTATGTCAACAGTTTAAATGCGATCATTGTATTTGCATTCTTGTATTATATTTCATTTCAGTCTTGTCTCATCTTTATGACTTGATTTATTTCTTTCACTTTATAAGCGTGACAAGTGAAGTAGAGACCTAGGTCAGTGTCGATGGTAATTATGCTGACAATAATTCTTGCCAGACATATTTTTAGAACATGTATTTTTGATTAATGTAGTTTCCCCTCATTTTTTATCTATACTACATCAATTAGCCCTGTGATAACAAAGTAGCTATCACAACCTCTGAAGAGCTAAGGCTGTGTTTTAAAAGCTATATCCCCTGCATACAATACGAACATCCTTCATGCAAAAGACAAAGTGTATGAGGAAGCCCATGTCCAGCTGTGGATATCAAAAGCGCTGGTGACGATGACGGTGGTGACGGACCACATCAATGTAGGAGTAAACAACAATATGTGGACTTATATATACATATTTATTTCTAGCAGCCCATGTAACAAAATTAACAATACTTTTTTATAGTGAGTTAAAAATAAAGATAACGACATAATTATCAAAAATGAGCAATGACAATACTGCCCTGCCATTCTCATAAATTAAAAACCATGGCTACGACAAAGTTCTGTCTAAATATAAATTCTATAAATAAATAAATAAAATCTTTATTGTTAACAAATTTTTGTTGACATATATGATATATGTTTATGTCACAGGTCCGGAACGCGACTGCAGTGTTCATAATGAACCTTTCCTGTTCGGATCTTCTGTTCTGCTGCTTCAATTTACCCCTGGCCGCTTCAACCTTCTGGAGACGCTCCTGGGCACACGGCAGGACACTGTGTCGCATGTTCCCATTAGCAAGATACGCGCTGGTCGCCGTCTCTCTCTTCACCGTTCTCGCTATCACTATCAACAGATATGTGATGATCTCTCATCCAAGACTGTATCCGAAGTAAGTTCTAGTAGTACTTACTTTTATTTTTTTATCATATTTATGAAAGAAAAACTATTGACCATTACAAACAATAAGTAAAAAACATTAGTTATTATTTATTTTTTTACATTTACAAGATTTCGGCGATATATTTTAAAATAGATATTGATAAATTCAAACTGCCACAAACAAATATGAACAAACAAATAAGTTGATAGAAAGTGTGAAGTGTGGTTATTTTTATCAGCTATTCACCACACATCCTAACCACCGTCGTCATATCATCAAATAATGGCAAAGTTCCTAGTCTTTTATTTATAAGCAGATTTTGTCTTTATCGTATTTTTTCTCTAGGTGTAATTCTAAAACACAACATTGTCATAATCATCAATGACTTCCCTTTTTGTCTACAGGCTGTACAGGAGAAAATATTTAGCTGTAATGGTAGCCAGCACATGGGTGTTTGCTTTCGGAGCTTTAGTGGCGACGTACCTCGAAAAATGGGGACGATTCGGCTTAGACCCCACTATTGGATCTTGCTCAATACTCCCGGATAAAAACCATAGATCTCCGAAGGAATTCCTCTTTGTAGGAGCTTTCATGCTGCCTTGTCTAGCAATAGTTATATGCTACGCACGTATATTTTGCATAGTCCGTGAGGCAGCAAAGAGGTCTCGAGCCCCAATGCAAGGAAAGCCACGACTTGGACTAGAAGACTCTGCTGTTGGATCCGCATCAACTGCCCTTGAGCGGTCACCAGGTCCCGAAAACGGAGTTAATCATGTATCAGCACCTCGTAGGGCTTTGCTCGCTCCACCTGCCTTACACTACCCACCTACTCCGGGCCCGGAACGATCTTCGTCGTCAGGAGTTGATACGCTAGACGGCCACGATGAAGAATGCGCTCTCGATGCAAAACCTCGAACACCAAGTGGCGGGGAAACAGCAAAACGACTAAGGCAAGCTGCTGCAGCTCTGAGGCGTTCGCCAGCGCCAGTCCGACCGCCTCGCTTGACATCTAAGGACAGGAAGCTACTGAAGATGATCATGGCAATCATGCTTTCATTCTGGGTGTGTTACTTGCCTATAACGTTGACGAAAATTTTCCGCGAGTTCACATCCCATCCAGCGGCCAACATTGCCGGGTATATTTTAATATATTTGACAACGTGTATCAACCCGATTATATATGTAGTGATGTCGAGTGAATACCGGCAAGCGTACAAGAATCTGTTAATGTGCCGTCGAAGAGCGTGACGCTCGCCTGGCGATGGTGCATCGGAAAAGCGCCCGCCATGACTAGTCGTAAACGGTTGAAGAGACTGAACAAATGATCGGTGGAATTAACAAGTTTTCTTTGTACGTAATGAAATATACGATAATTATACTCATGTACCTATTTGGGAGTTATTTGTGTATGTATTGTTATACGAGTAGAACTATGTGTATGAGATGTAGTGGAACTAATTAATATGTTATAATCGCGAGCCGTCCGTGATTGTGCTATGGTAAATGAGAGATGTGTGCTGGGGAACGTTTCAAACATAAAGTTATGCTAAAGATAGAATAGAAAGACAACGTGATGATATTTCCAAATGATTAATTATTATAAATTACCTATATACGAGTACGTATACATAATTATAACTATGCAATCTCTTAACTTATTACCGTAATTTTAAGTAATAGGTAATCATAACTCAATAGATATAAAAGTCTCGTATTACAAAGATTAATATAATGCATTTTTACTTACGAATGTATTTTTATGACCTATGCGTAGTCTCATGTGCATAGAAGGACATTCCAACAATGAATTGTTTACAAGTGTAACATAAGTTCTCATAATGACTGTTTATTTTTATGCAAAATATTCTATAAGCTGTCGACCTTTTGTTGCATTTATATCAAATATAATAAATATTTAGCAATACTGTGTGGAATGGAGAATTGTAACAATAATGTTAGAAAGCAATAAAGTGTAATCTAGTAATGTATGCATATGGATAGGAAATAGGCTTGTCGGCCCTAATGTGTTAGATCGGGTACTTAGTGTTGGAAACAGAGTGTTCAAAAAATCCTAAGATATATATCACATATTTGCGATGTCTTTATTAATTTTTAATTTCGTTTACTATATTTACTGAATATCGATTATATAATAGCAAATATAATCCTGTAATTTATATATTACAATAAAATATACAAAGGATGGATATTATTACGATTAAATTATGACATTAGGTATTGTATTTTATAATTCTAACATACATGTAACATTATCAGTTTTATCAGTCAATAATTAACGAAATGGTTTTTTTTAATTTTCCATATGACAATTATGTTTATGTTCCTGTAGGTAACGTTATATACATTTTGAAAATACCGATAGCATGTAGACACTAAGGTATGTTTTAGCTAATAATGCTATATGTAACATAATATGTTGTATATGTAATATGTAACTATATGTAACTATATGTAACATATATGTTACTATATGTAACTATATGTTACATAATATGTAACTATATGTAACATAACATAATACGTATAAATGTTTCGTACGATGTGTACAATATCAATGTGTGATATTATTGTAAATAAGACGGTGTCAAAGACATGAATAAACTTGTTTCCAAATGATATTGAATCGAAGAAGGTGCTGTCACAAACGATTTGAAGTAGAAAAACCAACAGTTAAAAATAAAAACTATTATCCTCTTAATTAAACATTATTTCCCTAAATTCATAATTTCTAAACCTTTTCAAATAACTATAAGTACCCTTTAAATATGAATACCTAGTGTCCTCCTCTACTGCCTATAATTTTCAAATTCAATGGAATATCACTTTTTTTAAAAATTGCATTACTATAAAATTATTTTCTCTTGCAAATCGATTCATTTTCCATTTGGAAAATGTTTTTAGTATTTCCTGAAAACATACAAGGGCTTTTAATTTACTTTACTTTTCACATGAGTATACCTAACTTCATCGAAACCTACGTTAATGGTTGCGTGTTTTTAGACCGTACATTCAGTTCGACAATCCTGAAAGATATTTATGTGTAGCCGTTGAGTGTTACGCATTCAATCTTCCTTTTAAGTAAATCACGATTACGTTTGAACATGTTATAGGTATAAAGATCAAACATAATACATATTAGTAAATCTTATTCTGGGACAAGAAGAGACGAAACAATTCATCTTCCGAGATCTTGTTGCATTTCGAATGTTGTTCAAAAATGTTACCTATTCTCGATGTTCATTCTACGGTATGGTTAATTCAAAGAGTATAAAATTGGAATAAATTTTATGCCAAAAAGTCTAAAATATAATAGTTATGTAATGAATTTTACATTCGTACTGAATGAATATTATTTTACATTTGTACTGAATGAATGTTATTTTACATTAGTACTGAATGAATGTTATTTTACATTAGTACTGAATGAATATTATTTTTATCTTACAAACCAAAGTTTAAAATAATGACGCGTTCATTATTTAGAATTTAAATAAAATAACAGGAGAATATTCAACATTATAAAATTACTTGTATATATGTACCGATAGGAACTCTCATTTGTCTACACTTTGGATTTCGGTACTTTAAAGAAAGGTATAGCTTAAGAAAAAGGTCCATTATTAAAAAAAATCTCGAAACGTGACATATACATATGTATGTCGTGCTTGTTGTGGGCCAAGTCATTTAGTGGATGTATTCCTACCAAGGAACCACTAATTTGTATCTATTTTCACTACATATAAATGGGAGTTCGCCTCTGTACAAGGCTACCAATGACTTACAAGTAATTACCTAAATACCTAAAAGATTCTGGATTATTGTATAAATGATTAAAATGGGTCTGATAGGATAGTTTCTTATATTTAGGTTAATAGCAATATAATGATTTTAACAACCAATATAAAAGTTACACTGCATGTTGTAAAAAAATATTCTATATTCCTCAAACTTTGTACTCTTTTCTGAGAAATTAACAACATTGTTATTAATATATAAACTTTTCTATTGTAACTTTTATTGATTAATATTTTTCGTTTCATTATTTGCAGAAAATAACTTAAAATTGACTCTAGATTGATCGATAACACAAATAAATGCTTTCAAAGCTTGTAAAAAATGTCATATAGAATTTTTATATTATTGAGAAATATAATAAATACTCATTATATAATACACACAAGATTGATACCACTAAAGTAAGGAATTAATACTCAAAAGGAGTACTCAGAGTACAAAATCGTCAGATGTATAAACGTTTTCGCCTCTAAATATAATTACAACTAATTATAAGTATATCTCCTTTTATATATTCTTGTTAACATACAGAATGTATTACATTGCCGGCTGTTTTCTCGTGGTCTCTGTGACATGTTTCTAGTGGTCCTATTCGTGTTTTGCTACCTCCTGTTTGCTTTATAAAGTAAATAAAGTGACAATTTATTCAACTGTGATACATTGAACTGGTGCCAGTACCCATAGGCAAATGCCTATGGGTTCCTTTGCGCAAGTTATAGGTACATAATCTTGAGACCTCCTTATTTAATTTATTATAATTCTAAATGTGACTTTTATTATTATTAAAATGAATAATAATGTATATTGAGAGTGAGACCTTTTTAGAAACATTGTAATTTGAATCTACAGGTGGGAAAATTTATATCCTTCATGGCAGTAGGACCACGAGAAACAGGTGCCCCTCGCGGTCCTACTATCAGGACAACTTAATAGGACCACGAGAACAGCCTAATTCCCGCAGTCATAAACAGGATTCTATTCATGTTTCTAAGTTAACTGACGTGAAAATTTTATGTATCATTCATTGTTTGCAATAGATTTATGTTTTAAGTATTCGCTGAAATTTTCATACATATTTGCTAAATACAAATCACAAGAAATAACTATTCATAAAAAAAATAGCGTTTCATGTTAGTTAAATCGGAATCATGAGTAGAAACAATGGTTTCAGGCTTCAGTAATTTCTCGTTTACAATCCGTATATATATGTACACTTATGTATTTCAGCAAATTTACTTTCTACTAAATAAACTTTAAAGTAATTTTGTAACCAGCTTAAATCAATGAACGTTTCTCTAAAATATCATTTGTTACGCGAATTAAACAATATTTTACGGTTCGCGCGTTTTTAATTAAAATTAGCATCGGCTCGCGACTTCGCTTTTGATTTTACGGAAGTTACGAGTATATTAAATGACTTTTCTCCCCTTAATTAAGGGTAGAATTCCGAAAAAGTAGCTCGAACACGCACAATGTTATAGTGTGTGATATTATTGTAGATAAGATGATGTCAAAGACGTGGGGTGTTGAATATGGACTAACCCAGATAAAGTGTTCGCGCGACTTGCTGTTACAGCGGGTCACGTGACCATACGACGCCGTGTGTGCATTTTCAAGCTACTCCATACAACTCCTCTCCAGCTATTGGTCGCACCGTGTGCGCGATGTTGCCTTAACTACGCCTCCATACAGAAGGACGTGTGTAATATTTCATATTTTTGAATCCGGTTGATTGTGTTTATGAGGAAAGACAAGCATTTTCATATAACGTAATGGGAATAGAGTTTATTATCTTATATTTGAAGTACACACCGTGACCACGGCAGTTGCAAATTAACCATAACGACGTAACAACATATTTAAAAATTAAATATAATAGGTCAATTAAACCGTAAAAACTTGTTTAATTCAATAATCATCACGAAAATCGCAAATTTTACCAGCTACGTCTTATTACAATTCTATTAATTTTCCTAACTTTTTAATGCTCTGTACTACTTGATAATTGTTAAAGTTACGAAAAGGTAACCCGCCAAACTTGTAGGTACCAAAGAACCAATACCCCTGGGGCCACGGAAACCCGCCATGTACTTACCAAAGATTGTAATTAAATAAATTAAAAAGTTCCATATTCTTTTATTAAATTTCAATTATTTTTGTTCATTTTACAAAGGAAACAACACTTTGCTTCGTGTCGTTTCGTGGTTTGTAATTCAACATAGGTAGGTAGGTACTCCTATTTTTTCCTTTCTACTTTATACCTGAAAGCACAGATGACGCTAGACGTATCGATCCTATACAGAAAGAACATCGTTACGTAATCCAGATATATCGTTTCGTAATAGTTTCATAATTAATTCCTAATCCATTCCTAAATTTCCAAATGAAGCGCTTCTTGGGGCGTGTCAATATCATTCAGTCAATATCATCATTCAGGGGCGAGTCAGCGTCGTTATCATTCTGGACTGATTTTGGCATGTATCGCGGTCGAAAAGACACTTTATACTGCGGACCCGAAAGTTGTGAAATGAACTGCCAGCTAAGGTATTTCCGTTACGCTACGATATGGGGCTCTTCAAGAGAGCTGTAAACAGAATTCTGCAAGAGGTCGGCGCGCACCCGCAAGCTCTCTGGTGTAGCAAGTGTCCATGGGCGGCGGTGACCACTTACCATCATGTAGCCCGTCCGCTAGTCTCCATCCTTCTATAAAAAAATGACCATGGGTAGTAGTATCTACTTACCACCGGATGGACTATCTGCTCATCGGCTACCTTCTCTTTATAAAAAAATATTCGAAACAGAGACATTCGTCAAAAACTATCTATCGATCACAAAAATTAGCAATCTAAAGTGGCAATCAATGGGCAGGTCATATCTCCATCACAGTGACAAGTGATGGAGTAGACGAGTGTTTGAACGGAGACCGTGTATCGTGTATGGGGCGCCTAACAACCAAATCGACCGCAATTATTTGAAGAAATTGTATTGTAGCCTGCGGAGATAATTATATCCAGCAATGGAAAGACACGGGCTGATGCTATGATGTGGTATGTAGTAAAGAACATTCTTAGCATTAGAACATTTAACGGATTGAAACAATATTTAGCAGAAAAAACACTTCTATACATAGATACCATATATGATTGGATTAGGCTCATCAAAGTTACCAACTGATTAAACGCGGGAACGCATAACCCCCTCTTTTCCAGTAATATACCATACGTAAGTAATACCGCTACAAACGGCATACTCTGTGCTCGCTATCTTATTGAGGCGTGATCATGCCGTGATCCAGCGTCTCCTGCATGGAACGCTACATAAAAAAATAATCAATAAATTTTAGTTATTTATTGGTTAGTATGATAATGTAATTTTTTTGTTGCTTGCTTATTGAAGTAAGGCGGTGTTGCCTTATAACGTGAGCGCATTCCCCTTACAGGAAATGTTTGATCACGCCTCAATAATATAGCGAGCACGGTTTGTAGCGTATGGTCGTAACCTATGGCTAATAGTGGAAAAACATAAGCTGATAGTTGGTTCTGTTAATGTTAAAGAAAATGTTAATATATCTAAACATTTGAATCCACAACGGTAGTAAGTAGGTACGAAAGAAAAGTCGAAAGTCGCAATTTTGCATCTTTTCGAAGGGAAAAGTAAGTCGTGTATTTGGAGCTATCACGAGATTCATCGTCTACGGAAATGAGAATAGTCGGCTTTTGCGAATGGAGCAACGTTCGCAATTTCGCACGGTGAGGCTCGCCTGTTCACTGTCTCTACGCAAATAACAGAGTTAGGAGAAAATAGTGTCTCTTATTCTGGCTGGGACAAGGTGATTTGGACAAGGTGGACAAGGTATTTGAAGTCTGACTAAAAAGGTAAAAAGTCAATATGATATCAAACTGTAACGTCCCACTGGAGGGCCTCCCCTAGTAAATCACTCAAGGGGGGATTCGGGCCATAATCCACGCGTGTCCAGTACGGATTGGTGGATATATGCTACAGATTTTTTTTATTTCTCGAGCAAGCGGGTTTCTCCATGATCTCTTCCCTCACCGCCGAGCTTTTTGCTTTCTTTTAAAAAAGTTACGACTTTTTGAAAAGCCATACTGTAGTAGAAACTCAGTGGTATGGGCCGAGGATTTGAACTCACAATCACACGAATGTAAATAATTCACATCAGCATCTGGATGCCAACAGGGTGACCCTCTCGGACCAGCTAGAAATTTTTAAACTGTCAATGAATCCAATTATTTAAAATCTAAATCCAAAATTCAATGTATGGTACCTCGACGATGGGACCCTAGGTGGTAGACTAGACACAGTTTTGTTCAGATCTCAATATTAAATCTAAATTCCAATGCATTGGCTTAGACTTAAATATGTGGCTTTGCTTAACTTTAATATGGCTTAGGCTTAGACTTAGATAAATGTGAACTACCACTACATGTGAACATGTGAACTACATGTGTGCACCACGGGCTCTCGTGCCTCCCCAGTGCAAGCCGCTTCTCACGTCACTCCAGGTTAAATTACATTCTATGTCATTCTCTTGCTTCCGTTAACGTCCTATTAACGGCTATTCTACACCCGAACGGTATAGTGCGTGCCAGAATAAGCTTATTCTGGCATAATAGCTAACCTTTGCCTGCGTCTTCGTCCACCTAATGCAGTCAACGACAAAATGAAACTAATGTTCTATAGCTAGTAGTTGCATATATTTATGAGTAGCTGTTTGTATCTCCTGTTAAAAATATAAGTGTTATAATCTCGTATTAAACGCGTTTATTCTCCCCAACAATTTATTTTCTGATAACGAAATTTTCATTTTACATTAAACTTAAGATACATAATAAGTATCTATTGTACATCGTACTCAGTATGCCTTTAAAATGAACATATTTTACAAATTATATAAAAAATATTGTCTGTCTGTCCCTATATCTATGTACATATGCTTGTCCATTTATTCGTAAAAACAGCATTCAATAACACCAAATATTTGTTTACGTAGATCTACTTGTGTCTAGACAGCCTCTGGGGAAATTTGTAGTGAAATTACAAAGGAAACCGTACTCGTGGTAACCATTTTAGTGATACTAATCCAAAACTTCCACTTCCATGCAGGCAAAGCCTCTGACGAAAAGTAGTCTAAAATAAAACCATCTACCTCAATTTATAGCTGTTTATCATTTTCAGCCTATGTAAAGGGAAAGGTACGGTTTAAATAAATGTCCCAATTTATCGGAGCAAAGGTTACGGATCCTGTATGATATCACACACATCCTTTGTAACATAGAACACAATAGGGTAAACAACAGTGTGGTAACTCTAACAAGCGCCTAAAACGCTGCTGCACACTAATGCCAAGTTCTATACAATAGGGAGAGAATACAAATGTCACAATTTGGTCAGAAAATATATTTAGGGAAATACATTTACTTATAATTAGGGAATGCAAAGCCGGTTATTCTAAATTCGAAAAATCTGAATGTTTGTGTGTTTTAGACAAAGTTTTAAATTTGGCTTTCAGTCACATCCGGATTTATTCGAATTTTATTGAAATAGCTAGAAGAATGGGTTACCACTCGCTCTTAATGAAATGTGGTACATGTGAAGTTCAAACGAAACGAAACTGTGAGACTCCTAGACCCTTTATCTCAATTCGTTATAAATATATTGAAGCGACGAAAATCAGGGAATATCAGCCTTCAGACTTTTTTAGAGTTTTCGATCTGGCTGTGCGCTAAGAGAAGCTCTCTTGTACCTCAGTTCAATGAGATCCAGAGTCTCGCTTGATGTTTGCTCTTTGCCTATGCGCTGTTGTTTGAAGGGCCGTAAAGCCCACTCACTTCTCGGATTACTCTCACCAATTTATCGTTTATTTCGTGAATATTAGCCGTGTTTCCCATCGCATCGAATCGATTCTGGAGTTCTAGTTGAAACTTTTTGGAATGGGACAAAGATTAGCATTCATCAGAACAAACCTTACCAGCGTAAAGGTGCCACGTACAAGTCGATGATTACTTCCGGTCTTGAACCTGTTAATCACTGTAATATCTCTAAATATCTCTTGTCTGTGATAATAAAGTCAATTTCATAAATATTCCCATTTCCAGTGGGGTTTCTTTTTGAAGAAAGAATTCATCAAGAAGAGCCCCTGCAGCTCGAAGTTGACCAGCGTTTGCCCTCGGTGGTACCTTTCTTCAAAACAATGCGGCCCCACGATCCTTTGCGTTCTTGTACTTCCATTCTGGCATTGACCTCTCCGATAACAACGCTGAATTGAGTCTTGACAGTTTGATTCAGGGCTTTATTTATGTCACCATAAAAGACCTCGACTTCATTGTCCATATGCGTAGACGTGGGAGTATATTATACATATATTCCGTTCCAATCCAATTTGCCCAGTCCAGTCCAAACGGTCGCGGCTTTAAATTAAAGAAATATTTAAACATTTAACATCTATGGTAATTTTTTTTATAGAGAAAGGCGATAGACGAGCATACAGTCCACCTGATGGAAAGTGGATACCGTCGTCCATAGACATCCGCGACACATGCCAACATCAGTCCAGAATGACAAACGTTGGCACGCCCCCGGATGCGCTGTCTACCTTTACAGATTAAGGAATAGATTGGGAGAAAGGGTTGGGAAAATGGGGAGGGATAGGATTCTACAGCCTCGGGCAAACTTGCACTCTCTGTGAATCAAATTATAAATAGATATGTAAACAAATTATCACCTGACTATTTAATTTTAATATAACCTCACTAAACCGTGTCAATAACTCAGGCTGTCATGTTTGTTTACATTTTGGACAAATTGTATTACAATGAAAATGGAATGCTTGTACGATCTTTAAGCGGTAATTCAAGGATCGTCGTGCCCTCTCCAACTCTTCAGACTTCTGATAACCTAAGAATATCCTACCTTATTCTACGTAGCTTGTAGCTACCGTGATTGTAGCCGCTGCTATGGCTAGGAATAGTAGTGACGCTGGGGACTGGGGACCGTCATGTGGTTTGCTTCGTTATGGGAGGTTTGCAGGCACTTAAAACGCCGTGATGAGTTGGCGAGTCCTCTCTTTTTTTACAGTTATTTAGACTGGTTTGTGATAGCTGCTCTGACAAGCCAGGGTGTCAGTTCACCGTCATCCAATATTCAATATTATGGTGTTGCCCATTTAGCACTACCTGGGGGACGCGTGTAGGGTGCTATGAGGTAACTTCTACAGACGCGGGCAACCTTGCCAACTGGATCATATGATTTTTTATGTTCTTTTAAAAGAAAAAAAGATAAAATCCGGTTTGATATCATAATCTGTAAATGATCCGTATTTCAAATAACATCCGATTTGCATTCTCTATTTAAAATATTCCTTGTTCTAACTGGAAATTCAAATCAAACATAGAAGTGTTTGCAAAATTTATAGTTCATGTAAAGAATAAGATTATCTAAATTAAAAGTATCAGTTGTAATGATAGTAAGGATATGGTATACGAAAAATTTGACTAAAAACCTTCCATGTAACTATTTATATAACAGAAAATCGTTATATTTACAGTTTTGTTAACCTCTATAATGTTTATTTACAAAAAAAATATTACGGAAAATGTTGTCAGTTTTAAATTTTAAAGTTTAAATTTTGTACAACTTAAAGTGGTTTCATTTTTGAACAGTTTGAATATTCACTATAAAAAGGTATTGTTAATTGCAGATATGTAATAATAATTTATATAGTCGTCAAAATAAACTGCTAAATAGATAAATAAACTTAAAAAATTCGCGAAGCAATCTTGTCGCTTACAGAATCAAATCTATTGAGTTTTCCCAAATACGTTTATTAAATATTTTTTTAGAATTTAAACTTAGCTCTTATACTGCTGTTTATGTACACTGTGTACAGAATCGCTTTACAAACGGGTCGCGCGCCCGAGGCTCGAGTTGCCCTCGCATGAAATATGTCGATCAAGGATCCGGGTGACTCGCTGAGGTAGTTCAATTTCTGGATAACAAGGCACTATTATGAAAAATCAGTCGCATTAAATCCATAGTACATACTAAATAAAAAGTGTTATTATTAACACTTTTTATTCCTTTATTCCTATTATAGTATTATTCCTTTTTCCTGAAATTACTAAACAATTTAATTGCTTGTACCCATCGATATGAGAATACATACATTTTATATGTATATAGAAGAAAGGTGGCAGATAAGCAGTGAGAAGTACAGACATACATGCGTTAGCGTATCTGTTTGCCTTTTTCTGCCCCCAAATGTGTTTAATGCATCTATGAATTGCATGTCTTTCATAGTACTGTTATGATGCTCAGTCTTCATTCCATTGACCATTGACTGATCGTGTAGACTTTGAAAAATTATTATGTATATTATAATATTTATTATGTGATTCTATAGTATTTCGTATTAATTATAAGAACTTGTATGCCCAAAGAGCGGAATGTAGAGGACATATTTGTAATGATCCTGACATCTTTGCATCTACAATCGAAAAATACACATTTTGTCTCTATTTGATACTTATTCAAATGCGCGTTTCAATTCGCGTTCAAGTTTCAAGTGGCGCGGTTTTATGCTAAATGTAATTTAAACATGTCTAAGGCTCACCAACACAAAAACTGCTTCTGTTAGATAAAATTTATTCAGGTTTTGGCAATAGTATTGACAATGGTAAGTGGCTGTTAAGGTGCCTTTGAAGAGAGGCCTACAAGTAAACAAGAGGACACCTCTTACACACACCCGATATAAATAAGATGTAAGCAGAACCATTTTCAATAGCCTCGATTTCAATTACTTGTTTCTATTGCAGTGTGAGTTTCTACTCAAGTACGGACTTTTCAATTATAAAATTTATCATTGACTTGGCGGTATAGGAAAATACCATGAGGAAACTCATCCTCGAGGTATAAAAAATCAATCTGTCGCATGTCTTTTTTTTTTTTTTTTATAGATTAGTGGGCGGACGAGCAAGCGGTCCCACGTGATGGACATGTGTACCACCGATCTGCACTGGACTAGCGTGGAGGAATATAACCCGAAACCCTTTCCTAAATGCAAGGGGAAGTATGTGTATTAGCGCTAATGAACTTTAAGACCTCAACCTTTTCAGACTCGAGTTTTTAAGCTCATGGTTAGACCATCAGACTTTATAAACTTAGGCAATAACACTCACGCGCAATTAAGTGTCTATTCTTAAAGGATTTCGAGTGTACTTTCTGTAGCCTGGCACATCTGGCACTGAGCAGTGCAAAGCAAACATGCTTTGCACTTGCGAATTATTGTTACAACAACTGTAACATTATTAAATAAACTTTATCTATATTGACAGTGAGTTCGAAAAGGAAAAACATAATATGACTATAAAGAATAATGGCTATACTTTATTCAAACGTAAAAAGAAGTATGATCGAGTATTATTCACCTCTATCCGTTTTGAAATTAAATATTCACTTAATAAAATTGACTTTTCATTGTTGTACTGGGGTCTAACGTGAATTGTAACGTCTAAATTGGATATAAGACGCATATGTTAACGCGTATAACATTTTACATGCATACATTTTAACGTGTTAATTTTAGTAGCCCAATAGGGCTCTTCGGAAATGTGTGAAAAGATTACGCATCTTCCCTGGTGTTACAAGTGTCCCTGATCCACCATCAGGTGGCTCGCCCACTGGTTTGTCATCTTTTCTATAAAAAAGGTTTGGCATTAGACATTACTCGGTAACTCGTTACTCGAAAACATGCTAGTAAAACAGTTAAAGTGACAGTTAAAGTTAAAGTGACTGCTGCTCAATACGGCGACTAGTAAAACTATACCTTGTTCGAATCCAATTTGTCCAAAATGTTAACAAACATAGTGGCCTGAGTTAACTGACAAGACCTTAAATTAATTAGTGATGCCATGATTGTTTACATATATTCAAAATATTATTCTTCGAGAATGCAAGTTTGTCCTGGTTTTAAAGCTAACGTTGACATATTTCATTAATTAGGTTTTGTTTATTAACGCGCATAGCGGAGAAATGCTCTGCTCGCACATGTATTTTGGTATTCTAGCTAGAAGGACTGTTAAGGGTCACTTGGTTTGCACTAACACGATTATACGCGGGATACTGTAGGGGTCTAAATAATAGCTATGTATCTGTCCTAAAGATTTAAATATTATTTACTTTTTTCATGTAAAAATGTACTAACATTCTGCTATACAGAGAGTGGTCATGGCCAACTAGATTTACGTAGCCAACTAGATCGCCAGCCAACTAGAGCGACATCTAGTTGATTTGGTGAACTAACATCGTCTTGAACAATTTGAATTTGAATTTTTTGAATTTTTCATTTGTTTTCGCTCTTTTGTTTAGATAACAGCGGTCCCTAATTCCAAATCTATATATTCCAGAACAGAGACTTTTGGATCTCCCCGAAACAAGATTCTGGATAATGATATGCGCCAGATATGCACTATTTTTGTTGGCACATCTCCAGATAAATCTCTTAAGGATATATCCGTTATCTCTAAATCCTGATTCCTGTTACGGGAAAATATTGAACAAAGATATAGCCGAGAGCGGAAATCTAGTAACGGAAAGTTTGCCTGTTTCATGTGTTTACTGGAACGACGCGAACGAATCAAGAAGGAGATTTTCTGAAAAAGGTTTTTATCGAAACCGCTTGAGCACACTGGTGAAGATTTTGGTTGAAGCATATATTTTTTTTTTTAATCACAAAGCAAGATATCAACATATCAAAGCATACGGTGTGTACAGAAGTGTTAAATCTATTTGACATCTCAATAATGTGACGGCGACGGACGACGACGACGTAACGACGGCATCATTGACATTCTAGCAATAAATTTAATTTTAAAATTGCTAATGGTTAAAAGTAAATAAAAAAAAGAAAAGTTTATACATTAATCTATATATATATAAAAGAGGATGTTGGTATATTTGATGTTAATAGACTTCGCCACCGTTTGATCGATCACCATGAAAGTTGGCACATATATGTATTTTTTCATGAAGAAGGTTTTTATGCTATCGACTTTCTTGTAACTCGCTACTAGATGGTGCTGCAGCACATCAACTTCTATCAGGTTCAACCGATCGCCATGAAAATTGGTATACATAGGGTATTTAAGCATGGAGAATATTTTCGAGCTATCGACTTTGTTATAACTCGCCACTAGATGGCGCTGCAGCACATCAAATTCTATGGCAGGACAACGTCTGCGGGGTTTTGCTAGTATAATTTATATAAGTAGGTATATGAACCATAACGTACGGTCGACTAAGAGACCACCTAAACATTCGATTATATTGTCCAATTTTACCGATTGCGCAATGTTTTCGATCGTTTACGGAGAGTATTAAAACTCGTTTTGGTGTAATTCGCCATGCAATAATAGTGTGCAATGACATTATTGTAAAATTTTATTGTAGGATTAAGGGCCGCCTGAAGTTCAACTTATACTAGGTATTTCTTGAGATACGAGTAAGAACAAAGAATGGATTGTACAGTCCCAGACTGATAACATGATACAATTATCACAAGCACAAGCAGTAATAATAAAGATAAAGATATTTTATTTTATTTATTTTTATTACATATAAACATATATACATATATTACATACTTATAAATGCATACCTTATTTATTTAGTTAAGGCAACTAAGGGCCATACAATATATACCTTAACCTAGAATACATATAATATAATATAATAAACTTAACCAATAATAGGGATCATTCTTGCTCGGTCTCGCTTCTGGCCAAAGGTCAGGACTTAGTAACTACAAAAATTATAAAACTTGACCAAATTGTAACTAATGGGTCTGATTAACACAGGATGTTTAACGTAGACGCCACGCCAATGAATCGCCAGGCAACAACAAGTTTTGTATACCAGGCTACTTAGAATGGACAAAGAGTTTTTATCTATGGAACACTGGCCGGTTTTGGTTAAAACTATGATTATCTATCTATAACATAAAAACAAAACATTCCAATTCCTTCAAATTCAAATTTCCCTCCATATTTTTTATGCGAGCTGAATCAAAATATCGTGTCTCATTAAAAAAAGGTAATTCGACGAGAACATTTCCGTGCTATGATTTTGGATGATTTTAAATGTTCTTTAAAACCCGAAGAATATTTTTTTTAATAGACTTCAAATAGCGTTTTCAGACAAGTACCAGTTCTACGACAACCGTGTATCGTTGGTACAATGACTTTAAGCGTTGTCGACTAAGCGTGGCTGACGAAGAAAGAAACGGTCACCCTTTAACGGCTGTTACGATAGAAATCGTGGTGGCAGTGAAAATTTTAATTTGTGAAAACAGGCTAATTACATATGAGGAGATTCAGGAGAGACTGCAAATTGGATCGGGGAATGTGTATGAAATATTGCATGGGCATCTACAAGTAGGGAGGATATTATCGCTCTGGGTACCGTAGAATCTCACCGAGGCTCCAAAACAAGTTCGTGTCGAATGATGCCGTGATATGGTAACAAAATTTAAAGCAGGCTCGTCTCAACCCGTTTACGATATTTTCACAGGTAATGAATCTTGGATCTACCAGTATAATGCAGAAATTAAGCGGCAATCTACTGTTTGACTGTTTCAAAGTGAGCCAACGTCTACGAAAGTGATAAGAGCAAGAACCGTTGGAAATATTTCAATTACAAGTTTTTGCACTTTGACTATGTTCACTACCTCATATCTGTATCTTTATGAAACCAAAGGTGCTGAGTTAATCTCAGAATGGTACGGAGCCGTGTGCTTGCTAAACGCTTTTATTGCAGTGAGTAACAACAGTCCAAACTGAGGTCTTCGCGGACTGCTGCTGCACCACAACAACGCGCCCAGGCAGGCCATTAGGCCATCCTCCTTACAGTCCCAACATGACACTTTTTGACTTTTTTGTTTCCCAAAATTAAATCCCAAAAGGGATTAATTTTCCCAAAATTAATTCCCAAAAGGGAAGCAGTTTTAGTCGCCGGAAGACACGCTAACTACGTTCGAAGAGGCTGTAAAAGCGGTTCCTAAGGAAAAGTGGGAAAAATGTATTCAAAATTGATTCAGACGCATGAAACTTTATATGGATGCAAGTGGAGAGTACTTTGAGAAAATGTAATAAAAGAATTGGAACCCGTAGAACATATTTTTTCTTTTTCGCAAAGCTTTATGAGTTCTCTACGTATATGAGCCACTTCGTGAACAATCCTAAAGAAATCGCAAGTCAATGAACTAAAGAATTTTCCTTTTAGAACAAATGGTAATATCAAATTGAGCCTTTTATAAAGGCAAATTAGGCCTTTTGTTTCATTTTATTTAGTTCATAGGACTTTTACTATACCGTTAGTTCAATGATGTATTTTTCCGAACTCGTTTGTTTATCGGGTGATGTTCAGTGATGTTTAGGCGTCGGACACACGGCGTCGTCTGGGAACCTGTTCTACTAATATAAAACAGACTGAACATAAGCTGAACCGCATCGGAAGCTGTACTAAATGCTTTCTTTCGTATTCATTGCTAATAATGGCGTTGACGTGGTTGTGATTCCGCTTTATCGATACAGCCATGAACGGTATTCAACTCTTCCCATCAACGCCCTCTTTAGGCGTCAAACTACTTCTTGCCGCAGCATGCTTCTTCATATCCTATTCTGCTAATAAAACTATACAGCCCTTATTACTGAACGTGCCGTCTTCATAAACTAATTACAGGCAGAATATACATTTATTACTAGAGCCAGTAAACGTATAAATAAGTTTTGTATTAATTTAGACTTGTTTTGCACAAAGCAATACCTACACAATAAGAAAGCCATGGCAAATGATTATTTTTCTAAAATATAACCTTTTGCACTCTCTTCCTTTTCTTCAGTTGTATTTTTCGTTAATTTTCTTTAAATTTTTATTTTTTTTGTTATTATAAAATACAGTTAGGCCTTAATTCTTTGTATATAGACATATTTGTGGAGATTTTAAATAGCATGTTTGCTCATTTTTTTCGTTATATTGCTACCTACTATTTTTGACATGTTTGTAACCTCGCCTTGGCCGGAGGACATTCTAATACACTGCTGTTCCCGGTACGTGATCTCCATTCAAATACAATTAAATGAATTAATTTTAAATACCTATCCTGGCGGCAAATATCTACTTCAAAAATCAGCAACAACATTTCATTGAATCGAATTTATTCTGTCATCAAGAATTTCAACATTCAAGTTAAGAAATGCAAAATCAGCAAAATACCTCTGAAGTACTAAAAGCCTTTCAAGCTTATTGAGAGTAAAGTTGAGCGTCCATTGATGTATGTATTTATACCTGTATTGTTTTATCTCCTCATTATTTATTGATTTAACGGTAATATATTAAGTAAAGACGAACTACATATTATTTTTTATGGACGAAGGCGGAAGTCGAGCTTACACTCCACCTGATGGTAAATGGATACTGTAGCCTATAGACATCCGCGATAAATGCCACTTTGAATGCGCTGCCTACCTTTGGAGATATAGGAATGGATTTGGAGAAAGGGTTGGGAAAATGAGGAGGGATAGGATGGGAATGGGCTCCGGCACATCTCACTTATTACCGCAACACGTACGTAACATTAGGGAAATGAGATAAAGTGGGAAATGCAGTATATTTCAAGGTAGACTTCTGTGAGAGAGGGGTAACGTGGTCAGTCGAGCGCGCCCAGGGGCTGTTGGATCGCAGTGTGTGTGCACTCTCCCCCTCAAAAACTCATGTTTAAAACACATTTTATAAAGTTGTTATCATACCATCCTATATCTCAGCCTATATAACAGCCTATATCTCTTCACTACTGGGTATAAGCTCCTCCTAAGGACCGCCACCAAATACTTCAGCTCTTCTCATCCAGCCACTAACGACGACTTTCTTCAAGTCGTCAGTCCACCTGCCAGAGGGCGTCCACTCAACGTTTCCCGGTACGTGATCTCCGTTCAAGGACTCAAGAACTCGTCTCTATGCCATATGCCACCTTCACTTTAACTTATTGTATCTTTCGAGTTCTTCGTTGAATTTCTTCCGCACGAATTTTGTCCAGCAAAGAGAGTTGGAGCATTCTCGTCGTCTATACCACAGTGTTTGAAGACGAAAGTCTTCAATCAATGCGTCCTGCCCGTTATGAGGTATTGTATCGAAACGTAATCTCCGATGGTAGGCCTGATTCATAAGTTCAAAGCGAGCAATGGAAAGATGTTATAAGAGTCCTAGTCCTAGTCCTGCTGCCGCTGCACACCACCACCATACTCGGTCTTCCGTCGTTCACATTCACCCACTACTGGCGACTTTCATTAAGTCATCAGCCCACCTGGCCAAAGGGTGTCATACGATCGGTTTCCTTCGTCGAATCCTTTCCGAATCAGAATCCTAACTAATATCATAAATGTGAAAGTTTGCTTACTGCCTACAAAAAATTCAAAGATTCGACAAAAAATTCCATATTGCTACTAATGGCATACCTGTAGTTCATGGGGTCGGGGTAATTTTATATACGATAGTTTTTATACCAATCAATACACACGAAGCCGCTGGTAACGGCTAGTTGAAATAGTTTAAAACATCTCCAACATGATAATGATAATGTTCCAACATGATAATGATAATGTTCCAACATGATAATGACATAGATAAAGGCAGAGAACAGCTTAATTATACAGACTTTGCAACATTAACAATAAGCCATTATTGATAACACCAACAATTTCACCGACAGACAGACGGAGATATAAAAGCATGCACCTAAAATTTATAATACAGGAGTATTAACAGTATGACTTATAAAACAAATAAGTATTTGTTTAAGATAGGCAGGACTTGCAAACTTGCCTTTTGTACATCTTTTCTTTTTCTTCCTTTTTATATATTTCATGTCATGTGTGTACAGTAAATTATTAAATAAATAAGAATTTATGTCGGGGGTTAAGAGGTAAAGAAGTACTGGTAATACGGCAACTTGACTTATCTACTCCACTTCTTTCCACCTCAGTGGATGCTCACCCTAATCCTGCAAACAAATGAATCATTTAAATTACTAAACAGAGACGAAGACTGAACGAGGTCGCGATAAGGCAAGCGACGTACTTCCTCCGATGCGATCTCCGCCAGCGATTTGTAAATTGTTCATTTAATTTTCGAGTTCACCACGATATCTCTTGAAATATTTACCACTCTGAAATACTCGTATTTACGGCAATTGTAGCTTGAAATTTTAAGGCCTATATATCGCGTATTGTGTCAGAAATTCAGTGTCTGGAGCTCTAAAATTTGGTATAAAGGCTGTAAAAAGTATGTGTCTGGTATAAATAAGTCGTAAAGGCCATTACGTCATTAAGTATATTGACTTTGATAAAGGTAAACCTAAAAATAATATCTGTGCCTATATCTGAACTAGGTCATTTAACCTGTGGACTACCTATATTATGGTGTGCATGTTTTAAGAATAGACTCGAGGAACCCTATACTTAAAACGGGCAATATTCATCAGACATAAATCAATGGTAAGAGGTATTATTAAACGTATATAGTCGATATGTATAAATCTATTCATACGTGTAGTGCTACATATATTTATTTTAACACGTCATTTCACAATATCGTATAAAAGACGAGCTTAATGCCTTAATAAGGCATTCCCTACCAGCCAACCTTTGGGTTGATTGGAGAAGTTCAATTAGGAGGTGCATGAAAGACACAATTTAGGTGGTGTGGTAAAATAAATATAATACATTATTACATATACACACACACAAACTTACACACATACATAATATATAAATAAGAAAAAATATAATACATACAAGGTATACATAATCAATAAATACATTATATCAATAAAATATCTACATAAGTTATATTAAAAGAAACAATTCATGTATATAGATGTTTATTCATATTATGGTATTTAAATAATTGGCCACGTGGTGTCGCCGCCTTTAGAATGGTACGCTATTTTAGAGTTACGTAGACGAAAATTGTGAAATCGGACAACTTCACGTATGCTTGTAATTTAAAATAGATTACGATTAAGATCCATTTAATATTAATGGCTGGTATTCATTAGGAAACGAGATATTCCTATATAATTATTGCAATCGGGCCTTTCAGTATCCACTACTGGACCTGGGCCGGCTCATGCACATGCTCATGCATCTTGTGCATGACGGATGTATAGTCTTAAAACGCCAAGCTGGCTAAGCGAGTTGGCGAGTCCACTCTTTTAGAGGTGGTATAATTCTTCAAGGCTTTTGGTAGCGACTTAGTCGCCTTTTACCATACACAAGATAGGATGGGATGGAAGAGATGTGGTGGTACTATTCTAACATCGGCCCACACTACACCACCAACTGTTATCTGGACTGTTATCTGTCTAACTGTTCTAAGTCAATCTGAGTAAGAATTTAATAAATATAACGAGTATCTATTTGTAACTTAATTAAAAATATAACTAGTATTTAACAACTTTGTTGTTCTCTAGACTCTGATAAAGTTACAATTCTCAGATTCAATATTTAAACAATGTTTTCAGTAATTATGTACCTAACCTTTTCGTAAAACTCCAAAGCTTCCCTTTGCAACAAACAAGCTATCAATTACTTCTACTTAAAATGTCTTTAAATTATAACAAGGGTAAGAGTTCTTTAAAACAAATATTAAAATAATGATTCAGAAAATAATTCCGACAAAAGAGCAATCACGCTTAATGTAAGTACTTTAAACTGACTCTTTTAAGTGATAATCACGAAAAAGTTTTGTCTACCCAAACTCATTTTTAGTTCTTTACTTTTATTCTTTTGGGAGATGAATAAAACGTCAACCGAACAATAATTTATCGCAAAATTATACAGAATGACGACCAAAGAACCAAAGTAGGTAAACTTTATTTTCGCCACTTCATCGTTTTCGTATTCATTGTAATTTCAATGTAGCGAAAAGAATGGCAATGAATAAAACATTTTTAGTCAAATATTTGCAATCTTCTGATAAAGAAGACAAACCCAAAATTTCCTGGGCTGTGGAGATAATCAGCACGGCTGAGCTAAATTTAAATCATTGACGTAGCTTGGTAGGTT
Source organism: Sesia apiformis (assembly GCA_914767545.1). Classification (NCBI taxonomy): domain Eukaryota; kingdom Metazoa; phylum Arthropoda; class Insecta; order Lepidoptera; family Sesiidae; genus Sesia; species Sesia apiformis. The sequence goes on from OU611962.1 coordinate 6,442,951, forward strand.
TTTTATTTATTTGTACCGTAGAGTTCAACTAACCGTGAGCTACCTTTGCCTGAATCTATACATTTAATAAAATATTTTGTATATAAAACTCATTGCTGTAAGTACGAATAATAAAGAAACCAAAACAACAATATTTTAATTTCTGTCCGTCTCTCTGTCTGTCTGTCTATCTGAACGCGCAACATGCAAAAACTACTGGACATATTTTAATGAAACTTGTCATAGCATATGTACCGGGTAAACATTTATACGGGTAAAGCGGGTAATGTAACGGGTAAAGCATATGTAGGGTATATTTATCATTTCATAGAACATTTATAAACATTTCTACGAAATTTAATACAGGAATAGTTTATGTCGTGGGAATACTGATAGGACACTTATTAACTCATGATAACACGATAAGCTTCCGCGAGTATAATTGTAAGCACATTATAAAATCCACATGAACAAACTCGCGGGCACAGCTAGTTGTGAATATATAGGTGACAACCATATTTATTTCATCCACATTTTTTTCAAGTACCATATATTATTTATTATTGTTATCCATCATAAGTAATTATGCCTATAATCGATATAGCATACCTTGCCTTAGTTCAAGAGACACGGGTCCCTTCTTTCGAAAACTTAACTTACTGATTTACACATATTTCGATTGCCTAAACTCTAGGCCCTAGACTCTAGAGAATCCAAACATAGCCCATATTCATCTGCATTCGTTTAGTTTCCTAAAAATTGAATTTAAAACGGTTAATTAGTTTTTGAGTTTATCTTTTACATAAAAACAAACAAAAATACGAGAGCTGGCAGTATATCTTAAAGAGCACTCACGTATGTTGGAGGATTATTAAAATCTTCAGACCGTCTTAATATTTATCTAGTGTTGTTATGTAATTATGTAAGTGATATCCAGACTGTTACCGATCAGTAGTAGAACTATAAACGCCAACTCTTAATAAAATAACAAAGATTTATGAGAACGAACATATGAAAAGAACGCGAAGCATCTCACAACCGAGTGAAACATTTTACAATCCAATGTTCACACGCTTACCGACGACATCACGTACATGGATGGATCTTATCCCAATCTTAAACAGTAATATGTCAAATTAAAAGAAATAGGTAACAATGATTTATGAAATCGTAGTGTAAAATACTTAGTGAAGCAGTACAATATTTGATTCGATACAATATTAGCTAGTACAATTAGCTTAGGTAGTGAATTTAGTTCATATGTGAGTCTAGCCTAACCAAGAAAATAAAAAACCTCGCCACGTTGCGTAAAACTAATAGAACTAATATCTCCTACTGACAACACTAACTAGCTACGAAAAAAGCAAATGTGGCGCCCCCAGAGCTAGTTTTTTATTTTTCTGGTCAGGCTTTAAATGAAGGTACGCATGTTTATTCAGGTGTAAGGTACATATCTTATTAAGAATATAATTTCAGCCTAGACATTATGGTTATTATTATAAACTGGTTATATACTTACATTTGATTATTGTGAATTTAAGGATTGTGGTAAATAAAGTATTTGCATGTAATCAAATATAGTTACCTCAGTGACTCACAGTTACTCAAACGAGTTGAAACTGTGTTTCCAGATAAACTGTATATACAAAGATAAAATGGCATTACTTGTCTACAAAATGGCGTATTGCCAGTCGAGCGCGGCTCGGCCAACTGTGGCCCGTAATACAAAAGAAAAGATTGAAGGTTGAAGGTCATCCTACATGATTAGGTACTTCTCTACCCGCGTGATGGAATATAAGTTGCCAGCACTCGTAACAACTCACTATAGTCACTATACCCCACTCACTATATCCCCACTATAGTCTATCTTTTTCTACAAAAGATAAATCTCAAATTATACATTTTTAGTGTGTTACTGACTGCAGTTGGCCGTGTGGTGTCCGTCGGCTTTACAATATCACCACACCATCTTTTCCCGGAGGTGTTGTAAAAGCTGACTAAGGGATAAAAAAGCCGCTACCACAAATGCCGAGAAACTACACCACCTGCATAAGAGTGGACTCGCCAATCCTCTTGGCCAGCGTGCGGTTTCAAGGCCATACATTCCTCATGTACACGACAATGTGCATGAGGAGGCCCATGTCAAGCAGTGTATGTTAAGAGGGTTGATAAAGGCCTGTGCCCGATGTAACGCCTCATACCGGGTTCACTGACACAATTTATCAAACTATGTGCTTTCCCTGCAAATGTATGGATTAATTAAACCACCGACAACACCACCTACCGTCTATGCTATATTGGACCTTATAGATAACATATTAAGGTGTTTATTTCTATCTGTAGGTTGACCTGTTGCCCACTGTACAGTAAACACGTCCAGGAAAAGTCATTTTGGTCTTTGTTTATCTGTAAGCCCGGAAGCGATGGCGGGTATCTCATTGCACAAGTAATAGCAAACCTTTGTGAATATTATATTGATATAAATAGACTGTGTAGATATTTGATAAGACTACACCATCTCACTTTTCCGTAAAAGTATTTAGTTACAACCTTTGTATTTGGTAAGTTACCATTTTATTTTTATGACTGCGTGAATACGATATATGTTCATAAGAATGCATAAATTTCGTGTTCCTATAAGTATAATGGATCTCTGTCTGTATGATTCTTTGTTCACAATCTCGGAAATTGCAGAGCCGGACGAATTGCGGTTTTTAATACAGTAGTATTTGAGTAGATTTTGCATATCTTCAAACGAAAGTGATTCATTGATTTAGTGATTCATTAAAATTGTAAGGTTTCAATGATACCGAAAAAGCGTGGGATATTTGTTATTGCTCGCCAAGATTCCCCTGTATGAACAAAGGGGACGATTCAATACAAATGAAAAGGCCGATAGCAGACGCCTATATGGGAAGGTAGATACTTTACATAGGTTATACAATAAAATCTTACAAAGTTTTAAAGCTTGATGAAGCTGTGGTCCCACTGCCTGCTATTTTTTGTACCTTGGCGATGAATTCACTTTTTAGAATTTAAGAAAAGCTTATTTGTCGTAAGCTTAGTTTACGAAAAGTCGTAATTTTGGATCTGTTTTGAATCATAACCGCGATTTAGGATTATAGAATCTGTGCTGCGATGAAACCCACACTATTTTTCAGACAAAATTAATTAAGGAATTCGCCCCCCCCCCCCCCCCCCCCCCAGTTCGTCCACAAATTTACAACTGATGACCTTAGTTGGTTTAATTTGAAAGTCGTGATCTCCTCAATATTTATATTTCTTCGAAATCTGCCTACAAACTGATTACAGTTTGTAGGCAGATTTCGAAGAAATATAAATATTGAGGAGATCACGACTTTCAAATTAAACCAACTAAGGTCATCATATATAGATATATAGTATAGTCATCATATATAGTATAATAGATTACTATTATACTATACTACAGCATATCATCGGCCTATTTCCCTCCACTTCTGGACATTGGCCTCTCCTAAGACTCGCCACCACACACGGTCTTCCGCTCTTCTCATCCAGCCACTACCAATGAACTTCTTCAAGTCGTCTGTTCACGTGGCCGGAGAGTGTCCCACACTACCCTCCGCGGTACGTGGCTTCCATTCGACGACTCGTCTCGTCGGTTATCAGTCCTGCGGCAAATATGACCTGCCAATTGCCACTTTAGTGTGCTGATTCTACGAGCTATGTCTGTCAGTTTAGTCCAAAATAGCAAATTTAAAGAGCCTTTTAAATTGTGAATAACTAGCAAACACACCACCACAGTCAGTGTCGTAGTCGAAATCCATTCACGAATTCCATGAATGTATTATACCAGCAAAATATTAAAATATGAAAATGGAATCACCTGTATACGAATAAATTCGAGTCACGCGGTTCGAGGAATCAATCTTTCTTCGGTATTGATTTATAGATTACGATCACAATAATATCGAGGTCAGAACGATAAACAGCCGTGAGCAGAATAAATGGTGTCTTCATCCACGCAGTAAGATGTATTATTTAGTTGAAGCTACCAACAAATTCAATTTCTGAGATGAACCGTATTCCAGTAAGTAACGCCACACAAAAAATAAGAAAAAGTAGGTCATATTTTTGTAGTGTTGTTAAAATAAGCACTGAATTTCTCGACGCTCGAGCGTTGAATGAGCACTAATTTAAATTTTTAATAATAATAAATAAATAAATTTGATTTATTACAAGAATACACGTTTTGCGGGTGTTATAATTATTTATTACTGATTGTATCATTGTATTATATGTTAGACATGCGAATCATAATAATATGTTAGAAAGCGTCAAAGATAAATAAGAGTAAATATTACAATAAGTTTATATTAATAGTACGACTATTTTTTTTAAAATCCACGCATATTCACTATTTATCTTTAAAATTCAAATATTCGTGAATAGAATAAAACCTATGTTCCAATAGCCATCTATAGATGTTCCTTTAAAATTCAAATATTCGTGAATAGAATAAAACCTATGTTCCAATAGCCATCTATAGATGTTCCTTTTAAAGAGTGATAGAGGTAGTTCTTTCACATACTTTTATTCTCGAGCTTGGCAATATAAGCAAATTGTCATAGTTTTTGCGCCTTTATGTTACAAATAGAAGTTTTTTAAATTAGTCCGGATAACGATGCATAAGTATACATATGACTTTAATGTACATACAGGGTAGAAGTAAAATCTTTAGTGATTGCAACAGTGATTTATAACTGTCACGTGGTCGAGTCCCATATATTACTCGTACACTTTTTTTTTGAGTTATAAAAGCTGTCTCAAATTCAACAGTTTCCCCAGAGATCTATACTTAATTATGCAAATGTATAATGTCAAAACAAACCTCTATGGTTTATAATGGATTATAATCTTTATTATTTATGTGTTTAAATAAAAAGAAATCACATGTTAAAACATGTTTCTATTTAAACAGAATCTTGGAACAGCGAAATTTTAAGTTAGAAAATCTTAAGCAAAGTTAATAAATAAGTCTACACCGCCAATGTTCTTATAAAAAGACTACCATAAATATAGAGTTAATAAATAAAAATCAACCGCATTTTTCAGCATTTAATAAGGGTAAAAATCAAGAATAATGATGGTAATCGCTGGGTTTCAGATATCGCCAGGAGAGGTTTCCCCCCCGCCCGCTCGTCTGCGAATTGAGAGAGTCGAGAGCCACATTTGTCAAGATCAGAAGAGCAATTTTTCTTAACAGATGACAGACTCCAAAGCCAACGTCCACTTTCTGAAAAAAATACTCACGGCCAGACGCGATAATCTTTTCCGGCGACGAATTTACGAGGGAAATTTGTTGAACCCAGTTTTTTATTGCGGATAATTTTAATACAAACACGGATTAGGTGTCTCAGACCTTGAGGCTCATTAATCATTAATACGATAAGTATTTTTTTACGTAAACTAGGACGAGAGAGAAAATTTTAGGAATTTATAAACATTTTCAGAGATATAACTCGTAAATTAATCCAGCTTAAACTGCAAATTTTAAATTATCAGTTGACCGGCTTTAATCAGAATGAATCCAACCCACGTTTATGTAGTTTTAAGATGCTGCAGCATTTTGCATTTTGCTGGAACATAAAAAATTATGATAAAGTATAATATATGAATTCCAAGGTCTTAAAAAGTTTTAAAAGTGTTTTGATTGAAAAATTATGCACTATATTTTAGTTTTTTGACACGACATTATTTATTTTGAAGTACAATTGTGGACTGGATCCATTCTGATTAAAGTTGGTCAGTTATCGCTTAGATCAGCGGTGAAGACATCCGTATTTATTATATAAAGAAGACGGCAAACGACCATACAGTCCACCTACCTGGTGGTAATTGTATACTATCGCCCGCGACATCAAAGATACATGCCAACATCAGTTCAAAATGACAAACTTTGGCACTCCCCCGGATGCGGTGCATTTAAAAATTTTTAGAGATGTAAGAATGGATGTGGAGAAACGGCTAGGAAAATGAGAAGTGATAGGATAGGATGGGATATGACTCGAGAATTCGAAAATTCCGCATGCTCGAGAATCAACAAAAAAAAATCTGAGCATGTGTATCCACCAACAGGGCCCACGTGGGCACCAACACCAATCAAATTGGGCCCGCGTGGTGGTTTGTGACTCGAAACCCTTCAATGATTCATTAGGGGAGACTTGTGCCCTATAGTGAGACGTTATGAACTAATATCAGTTCATGATATGCTACGTTGTCATTCCATTTTATTAAGTACGACTCCTATTACTGCCAATTCCCCAAGTTGATCAAGTCGGAAATCCAATACGAATTTTAAAAAGTTAATTTCTCCTGTATATTTTACCGCGCGACCTAATTGAACTTCCACTGAAATTAGTTCCGACCGAAGAAACCATAAAATGTAATTATATGAAAAAAGGTCAGTGCACATTAACAAACATTCCCTACTTTTATTTCGCCTCAAGTTATGAGACTGCACTAATTCGAAGCTTTAAAGAAGTTGTTCGCCGTTTTAATCGGTAGTTATATAAAAAACTTCAAAATCAAGAAACTACGAGTACTATAAGCATTAGCTTAATCAGTGGAAAAGCCAGAAGCCACCCTATCAGTGGAATGCTATGATTCCACTTTATTTGTACCACGCCTTACATGTATTTTAGACACTATGAATATAGATACTGTCACCCATGGTCATACAATCTGTCAAATAAGTATCGGGAATTGTCCATTAGAAAAGCCGGCGGAATACAGAGTACAGAGTAGAAGAATACCCAGGAATACAGAGTGAATTTTATTTTTTGCTGTATATTGGTAACCCTGTATGTATTTGCAATGCAATCAGCCCTTTCAGTATCTACTGCAGGACACGAGCCTCCTCATGCACATTGTACTGTCCATGACGGATGCTTAAAACGCCACGCTGGCCCAGCGGGTTGGCGAGTCATCTCTTTCAGAAATGGTGTAGTTCCTCAGCGCTCGTGGCTTTGTTATCCCTTAGTCGCCTTTGACGACACCTGCGGGAAGAAATGGGATGGTGCTATTCTATAGCTGGCTGACACCACACGACACATCTGTATGTATTTATTAAGTGGAAATTTTAGCGCCATCTGTCGACCTGTTTGTTTACATTGATGCCATAGAACAAAAATCGCTGAAGAAGCTGAAGGCCGTACCGAAAAGTGCCTACAAGAGGTTTTTAACGACTGGATCATGCGTTGGTATAATCGTTGGCAATTGGCATAATGCGTTGGCGTTGGGTGCGTTGGTATTGGTTGGTATAAGTGTATCGCATCAAATGGAGCCTATTTTGTAGGCTACAAAGTAAACTGGGATGATTAAACCAATACTTCTTGTTTTATTGAACCATTCCCGGTACTTATTGAACAGAGCAGTATATCCATAATACATGCCAAAATCAGTTCAAAGTAACAAAACGTTAGTGTCCCGACGCTTCGCACACCTTTGGAGATTTTTAGATTGGACTTGGAAAAGAAGTTATTCGGAAGACGGGAAATAGGAAGTATTTTTCCTATTCCTCCTCACAGCAAAAAGCATGAGGAGCAAAAAGAATATGCTGCAACAAGGATATCTCCTTTATGCCATTGTCAACATAAGAAAACAAATATGTATTAAATAAAGTTTGAATTACAATTTGGATACATTACGTGTCACTGCGTCATAAAGTTTATAGGGATCGCATATTTGTAACGATTTCAATGGTTCATAAACTTGATATAGAGCAGGCCGGTGGTCTAATCCCAAACCCTGCCTCTTTCCATTTTCCTCTCACGTACAGGTCTCAAGATCAAATTTTCCTGTAATGAATGCGGGTATTCATTCGCATTGAACATTTTTGTCCTAACCCGACCGCTAACGATTGGTTTTGTTTTATTACGTGCACGAAATAATTAGTAGGAAATTGAAATTCATATTTCGGGCCGTGCAAAAGATGCGACAAAGGAGGCAAAGGGTGTAGACCAATTTCAGTAGACGCCAAACGCTACTTAAAACGGTCACAGTTTTTTTATGATTAAAAAGACTGCAATTATATTACTAGTAAGTGTAAAATAGCTGTAAAATGAGATGACTTTGTAAAATGTTTCATCATTTGCCCAATTAGAACTTCGTGTAGAGCTACTGAAAATTACTGCTCTCCTTGTTGGAACTTTTGAGTAGCAAATTTCAGCACACATTTTAGACATTTTCGCCCAAATTTTAAAATAAACATTACTCTTGCAAGATTTGTCCCTGCAACAAATGTGGAAAATGTTGCATTAATAAATACTTAGATGCAATAGAGATTACGAACATTTTATTTACTGTAATCACTTAATGTTTTACTTTTTTTTTTCTAAATTAAAAGACCAGTTTTATGACACTAAATTTAATAAAAATACGTTTTTTCTTTCTTTGCCTTCATATAAACCTACGAATAATTTATTAGTAGTAATAGTTTATCTACCAATAAACAACCGTATCAGCTCTCGACCTGAACTGCCCACTTTTTCAGTTAGCTCGTGAGCATAGTTGGTGTAGCCCAGCCGAAACATACTCGCTCAAGATACGTTCAAAGTAAATAGGGCAACTTCTTTTAATTAAAAAATGAGTTGCTACGTTCTTTGAAATTTGTTTGTGTAATTATTGTTTTATAGTCTGCAATCACTATAAAATTTACTCCACCAACACAGCGTAAACCTTAAGTTTAACTAGTAATAATTTTATCATCTAAGTTAATCACGTTATTGCTAATTAAATTAAATTAACTATAAAGTTAAGATGGTAGCACCAAACGTTTAAACTTGCGTCGTTGTGCCACCGCATGGTAGGAAGTGGCGCCGCTAGAGAAAGTTTTGATAACCAACTAATATAACAAAGGGAAGTATGTCACGGAAGTTAGAATAATCTCTGAGCGAGCATTTACTCGTTCTTAATCTAACAGATGCTGCAGAATCTTTGGATTGCGATTGTATCAAACTAACATCGAACTACTGATAATTTGATTAAATGACGCGGCTGTGATAGCTTGGCTGTACGGTCTATGAATACAAATGAAACATTGATCTTGCTTCTCTCTTTGAATTATTGAGGTAAACTATCCTATTACATGTATAATTCTACAAATTAAAACCATTACTTTTAAATGCAATCAAGTATATACTTTAACAAAAATATGTTAGTTATCCTCCATTCCGTATGATGCTATTATAATTTCACTCCATCGTTGGCGTCGTTTTAGAGAATACCTACTCAATGGTAATTCGATATGAAAGCGATTCTAAGGCGTCAATTACACGAGCGAGTCTTTCGCGGCAATAATCTCGCCATGCCACTAAGAGCTGGTTCACATTAGGTCGGACCGATACATTGTATGTATGTATGTGTCGGATGTATATTAGCGTATACATTTAAATAGCACTATTCACATTAGTGAGATCCGATAAAACTATCGGCGACGACACATTTACTGGACGTTCTGCCACGATTTAACTGTCGGGTTAGATATTATTAGCATACAACATTGTATTTTGTATTGTATTGCTGTTGCCTTGACGAGCCGGCCAACGATAAATGTGTAGGCACGACATATAGTGTGAACAGCAAGAGCCCGACAGCGGCCAACGACAAACCTATAGATCCGATCTAATGTGAACCAGCTCTAATTACAAAAGAAACTGTGCCCGTCGCGAGACGCTAAGCGCTCGCAGCGAGTCCGTCGCAAGGCGCTGCGGCTACGGCCTCGCCGCGTCTCAGCTGTCCCAAACCACATAGCAAGTGCTCAACCTTTATTTCACTAGCTAGCGTATCCGTACCGCGGCGCCGGCGGGTCGTACGTAACGACTCGTCACGGATACGCGGCAAGTCGTTGCGAGGCGCAGCGATACTCTGACGTAATCGCGGTGTCGTGTAGTTTACTCGACGTTATAGTTACGCCGTCGGCAGAATAACGATTTGACATATGTCACATTAATGTAACTAGTGACTATAGACAAATTGTATCAGTAGCATTAAATACTTTTATTAACAGATAGTGACAATACTTTCGTTGTTGTGATCAAATAGATATTCCCATACGGAAATAAAAAAGCCATTGTGGTTAAAATATGTTTATGGAGTAAGTTTACACTATTCTGAATCGGAATCACGTGAACTACTGATATCGTCCTCCCTATAAGTTACATGAATAATTATTTCATTGTCAATTTATTACAAGCTTCTTTTAGCATGTTTAATATTTTATTAGTGCTAAATGGCAGAGCCGTACTGTGGCGAACTGCGTAACCAGTAAAATATAAAAAAATAAATATCTGCTGCTTAACTTTTTAGACTTTGTGTAGGATAAATCCGTGCCATTGACATCAAATACATATAACCGACAGATTGGTATATTGAATAGAATGGAAAACCTTTATTTGACATCAACACACACATATATCAAGATATTTATTATCTTGCTATACAAATATCCCATCCCATCCTATCCCTCTTTTTCCCAACCCTTTCTCCCAATCCATTCCTTAATCTGCAAAGGTGGGCAACGCATCCGGGGGCGTGCCAACGTTTGTCATTCTGGACTGATGTTAACATGTATCGCGGATGTCTATGGACGACAGTATCCACTTATAATCAGGTGGACTGTATGCTCGTCTGCCGCCTCTTTTTCCATAAAAAATAATAAAAAAACGAAAACGTGTGGGGTCAGGGGACCCCCCCCCCCCCCCGTCAGGAACGAAAATCCTCACGCATTTTTTTTAAACTTCGAATGAAATTCGAAGTAAAATCTGTATAGTTCATGTATTTTAAAATAATTAAAAATAAGGAATCAAATCAAAAATCAAAAATTTACGTTATACAACCGGCCACGCACTAACCTGCACTAGTCTGTTATTTTGCTTGAGTCTCGCTCTCGATACTCGCACGCACACACAAACAGAGAAAGAGAAAGGCGTATGGAGGGGGTAAAAATCTTACGCGACGTTACATTTTCTCTCGAATCACACCTACCGCAAGCAGCGTAAAGGAACTTCGTTCCAATAAATATAGCATGGTGTTTAAAATGATAAAGAAAGTCAACTTGAACGTTTACCTTTAATTTGGGTCCATTTTAACTCATATTATGACAATGGTGGGGCGGAGTTCGGAGAACGCGATGTTCGTGTGCTAGAGCCAGTTCGTCTATCTCGTATCGCAATTTTGTCGCCTCGTTCTCTTTCACTAATTTTATCACGTCCGCTTTCAGCATCTGGGCATTGGATACTATGTGCCAGTTCTGTCATTTTACTGACTTGGATGGGCGCTTTATCCAACTGCATGGAATAGTATAAAGCATTGTCCAAAAATAACTGAACGCTAGTCGGTAATCTGTCGACGGCGTAACTGTAGTAGGACAGAATCGTCGCAAGAGGCTGGCTCGTGTAGGTGGTGCCTAACGCGCCTTTTTATACCCCGCTGCTCAGATAAGTTTGATGACTCTAACGGGCCTTTTATGACTTTTTGCCAAAGATAGACGAGGATACATAGGGGCAGACGCTCGGGCGACACTGATCCATATCTAAATAATTTATTTTATCGATGCTGTTATTCAGCAATTTTATAAAGATTTCTCTACATAATAATATAAGACTTACCATACTTGGCTCTACATGATAATATAAGACTTATTTACATGGCTTTAATGTTAAATTCTTTTACCATTCAGTCTGCAAAACTCTGGACTGCGCTTCCTGTTGCCAACAAAACAACTAACATTCAAAAAATGTTCCGTGAATATTTACCTCGATAACTTAATCAATGTATGTCTATTTTTCCTTTTTTTATATATAATAATATCTAATGTATGATGCACTTCCCTTGATATTCTTGATAGCCCCTTGATTGGTAAATGCCTTTATGCATTAATTTTGCCTTTTGTACATTTTCTCTGTTCATAAGCGATATACATACAACAGGCAATTTATTTAGATTAATCAACTTTAATTATTTCAATTTAATCTTAAATTAAATTCAGTCTTCAAAACCTTATTACAATACCGAAATAAAATCAGATCGTGAAGGATTCGTGTTCCTGTAATAGCGAAATAATATGATTGAATAAAACATTCCTCGTGGTCGATTTTTTTACATCCACGAGGGCGACATCACCGGCACAGGACAGTGACTTACTGAAATATAACCTAAATAGAGAGCAATTTAGTTGGAATAATCTTAAATGCAAGTAAGAGCTTCAAAGGGATTGAACAAAAGATTGAATTTTCGCGAAAATAAAAATGGGCAATAAACGTGAAAGGCCTTTCACTCAATTCGAGAAGGTGAAATTGGACTAAATTTGATCTTGAACTTATTAAATCACCTCGGCTTCGGAGCTACTAACGTTAATAAATATTCATTTTGGGTGAACACACGATGATTTCATTGTCTATGCTATATATACATATTATAAAATCGCAACAAGCCGTGACTGTACGTTTAATATTTAAAAAAAAATCGTTGCCGGGTAAAGCACGAATGATACAGCACAAACATTTTTTTTTGGATTTTTTTCTACATGTCTGTCCGTCTGTCTGTCTGTCTGAACGCGCATCATGTAATAACCACCGGATGGATTTTAATTAAACTTGTATAGTATTGTAATTTGTATTGTATACTTTGTGTAATGTGTAAATAAACAATACAATTTTTTATCCCGATCAATCATAAAGTTCGCACGGAAATCAAGTTAATCACACATACTCTATTCTACGCGTACAAAGTCGCGGCCACAGCTAGTTTCAGAAAGTTATAGTTATCAGTTTAAACCCCCCAGGTGGTGTGGTTAAATGGTGTCATTGGCAACAGACCCTTAAAAAGGGCGTCCACTGCTTTACATACACCCGATATATGCCTATCTTCTTTACACCTAATATATAAATAACAAATATAAATTGATGTCAATACAATTGCTTCCAGTGTGTACAATAGAAATAATTAAAAAATACCAACTCTTTTCAGAACCCCTTTATAAAAATTTATTCGCTTTTTTCTCTGTTAAAACGACATCAAGTATCATTAATCGTGGCTTAAAGTGTAATTAAACATCTGGCTTTTATCCGTAGGTATTTGTTTTGGCCTGAAAAGCGCTTTACCTGAATTCTCGAGCCATTTAACAGTGACGCGGGACCATAAAGATATCCGGGTTGTTTCGTGTCGACCCTCTTTTACACCTCGCTTTGATCACTACAAGTGCAGCTATACACAGACTGTGTATAATTGTACACACCCTTTCCCCGAATCCTAACACCATCGACTCCGTTTACGACCCTAAATTCATTAACATGAAAATTCCAGGAAAGATTTTTGTAAAAAATTTAATGTTTGAGATTTTCCATACAAAGAACGATGGGTCTCAAAAAGTCAATCACAGTGGGCATGGAGATGGAGGCCCACTGTATACAGGCCTCCGCACGCACATAATGTCTTATGCACGAGAGATGTGTATAATCCTCAAACGCCACGCCGCGCCGGCCAAGTGGTTTGTCTAGTCCACTCTTTAAGAGGTGGTGTAGTTCCTCGGAGCTTTTGTTATCCCTTATTCGCCTTTTGGAAAGAGATAGGGTAGTACCATTCTAATGCCGACCGACATCAGACGCCCAAACAGTGAATACAAGAAAATGTATTAATGTTTTTAATGAGTAAGAAGCGATGAAAATAAATTCCAAAAAGGTAGTTACTAAAATTATTAAAAATAAACGCAATAATTACTTTTTTATGAAAAAAATATCCACTATCATGGATTACACATGACACATGAAGATTTATTAAGCATTTAGACTCTCGTTGGCAAGTGCAATTACGCAGTATTATTTATTAATATCGATATAACATTATTCAATATTCAATTCAATATATTTATATAATCTAATATAGCACATGCGACAGAAATCCGGCGACTTCTGTTGTGTACGCATTTCAGCATTCTTTCTGTGTAAGCACGCGAAAGAATCCGTTACGTCAGCTGGGCCACCAACAAAGGGAATGATAGATTACTGTTTCTATCTCTCCCTCTCCCAGGACACCCACCCTTTTTGGACGATTAATTTTTTGTTTTTCTTTTCCCTTTAGATCCCCAAAGGGAACAAGGCGACATGACTTTTTAGTAGCAAATGTTTGATATATACTCTGTGTCGTCTTAAATCTTATAACATTATTCTAGATTGATTCACATTAAATGTTTGTTTGTTTGTTTTACAGTAGTAGACGGTACTGAGTAGGCGAACTATTTATAAGCAACACTATAAAGCCTACTCAAGTAATAAATCAATAAATAAAAATACATTACTTTTTTAAGCTTTAAATTCTCAATATCTGTGAAACTAGAACAGACAATAAGGTCCCTTTTCTCAGATAATGTTAGATATTATTGATATTGTGAGAAACTCGCGAAAAACATTACGTATAAATAAGAGATCCATACAATATTTTTAAGCAAGATTTTCAGGATCGGTTCTTTTGAACACAAGTACTGCTTTGTTACACCCGTATACCTATAAAGAAGGCCTGAAAAAACACTTATTGCTTTACCAAAATGTCCCCTCGAGAGTGTACTATATCATAAGCACTTATAAGAGAGTACGGCGACAGGCACAGGGAAAGTAAACATATATCATACTTCAAGACCACTTCTCTCTCGCTGAAGCATAAAATAACCGTTCACTATTTTTTCATTCACTACTTTTTTCTCTATGGCTATGTAGATAGGTAGCAGTATTACAATACTGTTTTTTTGCCCGAAAGTAAACTTTCCCAAAATTTATGTACGAGACTTTATTTATTATTATTAGTATCTATTCATTAATATGTACTTATTGCGTGTGTTGTGATCCAGAAATACACGAAGATAAAACATAAACCGCAGTCCATGAATCGCTGTCTCAGTAGCCACGGTTTCTTTTAAATATCCGTGGATCGGTAAAAGCGCGCAAAACTACTATTCTATTATTATTTCTAGCATATTCTCTTGTTGTGTAACATAATTATTATGTAAGAATAATTGTGTCATGATAATTTAAAATAAATACGGTTTTCTTTGATTTTTCCTGTTTCATCCAATTTTGCTTCATACATAAAAAAATATGGCTATTACCTACTACGCGTGGTTTCAAGTATCTGCGGAAGACGGCAGTACCAAATCGCCGCGGATATGAGGACTCTACTGTACCCGGATCCCAGAAAAAACATTTATCTTGAATCAAATCTTTTTCCGACGATAAATCCAACCCGGAATTTTAACAACATGCATGATCAGCACTGGATTTATCGATTATTGCACGATTAATGATTAGGTGGACAACAGTGATCGATCGGGATATACCTAAGACATTGTGCGAGCCAATAGATTTAAATGATATTATCAGAACATAGTGAAGCATGCAATTCTTTATTCAGATCATCGATTTGAGAATACATAAGTACCTAGATATTAGAGCCTTACCTATGAAATTGCTCTTAGTTGAGACTTGAGAGTAAGAACTTAGTTTGAACGCTTTGAACTTAGTTATCTTGCGTTTGACTTAAAATACTAAATTCAAATTAATTTCAATTTAAAGCTATAAGATTATAATTATTTTTCAAAATCAATTAATCATTCGTTTTTCCGTCAAACGTTGCTTAGATGCTTTTAAATTTAAACAGACTTTTTGTTTAGATGTTTGCGAACCGTTTACACAACGATGTTTTGCAATTATGGAAAAGTTACAAATTCGCGTTATTTTCGAATATGAGTTCCGTCGTGGCAGCAACGTAGCACAAACGGCACGCAATGTCAACGATGGTACGGACCAAACACCGCAAACGAACGCACGGTGCGTTTTTGGTTTCATTCTTTCCGATCTGTAAATTTTGTCATTCTTGACCGGAGACTAAAGTCGATAATGACGAATTGAAAGCAATAGTGGAAGCGGATTCATCTTAAACGACGTCTTAATTAGCGTTCGTTGATTCAGTTGCGTCAGATCGGAAAGTGAAGAAGTTCGGAAAGTGGGCACCGTATGAAAGTCAACACACGTCGTAACTTGCCTTATTTTGCTGTACCGGCACAAAAATGAAGGGATTCTGAATCGTGTTGTCAATTTTGATGAGAAGTGGAACCTGTATGATAATCATAAACTTTCGCCACAATGGTTGAACTTAAGAGACACAGCCAAAAATGTCCAAACTTAAACTGAGTCAAAAGAAACTCATGGTGACTGTATGGTGGTCCTGTGTCGGTATTATCCATTACAGCTTCTTGAGATCGGGCACAGCAATTAATGCAAAAGTGTACTGTGAAAAATTGCAAACGATTATGGACAAACTCGCTATTAAACAACCGAGTCTGGTTAATCGCTCTAGTCCACTGCTTCTCCCCTAATAACGCTCGCCCACACAATGCACGACAGACAATCTCAAAGATACAGGAACTTCGACTGTAAATTCTCCGTCACCTACCACACTCGCCAGCTATGCAGGGGCATAGGATTGATTCACTAGGGAGTGATTTCCATTTTTTCGGATTTTGAATAATTTTTTAACGGGGAAAATTCAGATTCGATGAAGCAGTGAAAAACGCCGTCAGAGAATTCATCGATTCCCTTCCCCAGAAGTTTTAGAGCATAGGTATCAATAAACTTCCATTAAAATGGCAAAGTGCATTCATAACAATGGACAATAATACTTCGATTAATTATATATATAATTTAAAGAAAAATTAGGATCATTTTAACGAAATTAATAAAAATCGGTCATCGTTCAGATCAAAACTCGCCACACTCAAATTGTGTCCAAAGTCAGTCTGGCAAAAAATATTGTTTTACAAACTTATATTTTCATCATTTTTATGTTGGTAGAGTGAAAAGAAACCACATGGTAGCAGACATGGTGAAAGAAACAGGCGGTAAGTGGCTTACCGCCCCTTGTGTCTGATAATGCCAATAGTTAAGAATACTCTGTCGACCTTAGCAATGGGGGTTACTGATCATCATTGCTATTGCATCTAATCATTCTTTCATCATTTAATTTATTATGTACCAATATCAATGTTTTAGATATAATAATTACACTAATAAACAGAGAACAATAACTATTTATCAGTTTGATTAATTATTTTCTACGTTTTTCTTAACAGCATCCACTTGTATTGTAAGAATTTGTAAGAACTTATTCATAATTTAGGTAGCTATCCTATATACAAAGATATATATATATATATATATATACATTTCATCAAAGTAGGAAATACACAACGATACATACAATATTATCAAAGAAATTAAGAAGTGATTCAATATAACACCCGTAAACTAAATAGCGTATTTTGGTACCTCAACTGGCTTGCATAACAAGCCAGTCAAATGACAACTCGTAATACGCACTTGCTAGTCAGAAGACGCTGTGACGCGGGTGAAATGCAATGGGTCACATGACCGTTTGTTGATTAGTTGAGAGTGCGTTCAAATTACAAAATTGGAAGGCAGTTGAAAGCGTAAATTGGGAATAAGAGCTTATAATAGGCCCCCATTAGCTGTCTAATTCTTTAATTCATATGTGATTTGAAAATGAAACATTCTTATTACGTAGTACTTAAGTTTCAAATTTTACTTTATAGTAAACCCTCATTCCCTCATCCTCATCTGCTTCAATCCTACCTAGAAGTTGCCAACCAGGTTTCGAATGATTTGATAAGAACGATGATGTGTCATCTAGTCTATCCCCATATCGATGATTCAAACAAAGCGTATTCAGATAGAAACGGCAGATACGATATTGGAAATTTTCAGGATTATATGAAATAGAAAATTGTTGCTTGTTTTTCAAATATTTTCTTTTGTGACCTCAATCTAGTAAACAACTTAAGGTTGATTTTGTTACGATTTTGTAAACAAAACTTAACGATTTACCACAAATCGTTTGAACGCCGTTTCGTATAAACTTTTTTAATAAAAATCTGAATTGCTCGCTCGAGTGGAAAACAAAAAGTTTCGTTCACAGTTCACATAAAAACATGATTTCATTGAGTTTCAATTTATTATAATTTTTTTATACATCGTTTTTGTTCACTATTTTGTTTCTCAAAAAAAGGGTTTCGGTAATAACCATTCTTATAGGAGTTTTAATTTACTGCCTATTGAGCCTAATGATGTAGGTGCCTACACAAAGATCAGGCTTCGAATCCTAAATGACGCAAAAACCGTAAAATAGCCGTATCTATAGACCTAGATACTGATGAAGCAGGTCTTAACTGGGATAACTCATAATCAAGTTTTCGGGGCTATGACCTATCGAGAGAAAATGAATCCAAGAATAACTCACAGCTTATATAGAAATGAGTTTTACTTTCACATAATAAGTACAATGTTATTCCCACGTTGTTGCGCGCTTGGAACTGGCACGTTGATTCTGTAAAAAAGTAATCAGCTTCTCATTGTACAATCAAATTTATTACATTTGTTATAATATGGTTGATGGCGTACAAAGTGAATCGTAAATAATGAGAGCTTTTCCGCCAATAAACGTGCTCACAGTTAGGTGGAGCTATGTGTAATGTTAGTTCGGAAAATGAGTTTTACAAAAAATGATTGCAGATTTCATATTACTCGCAAAGTCGGATACGATATCAGCCTATAACGTCCCACTACATGACACAGGCCTTCCCTAGTATTTACTAGGGGTTATCTAGGGGTAAATAACTATATAAGGGATTTCGGGCCATAATCCACAATGCGGGCTCAGTGCGAATTGGGGGTATCACACGCTCCAGATTTTTAAATTCTTGTTCACACGGGTTTCCTCACGATGTTTTTCTTCACGGAGTTAGTGATAATTTTCAAAAAGTGTCGGATTAATAGACCTTTCTTCTCCGTCTTCAGATTAGTCTGTTTTTAATAGTAAATTTAAGACAGACATTTAACCGGCCCGTTGTTCTCGAATCACACGGCGGCATTTGATACACAAAAATTAGCGCCACAAGCAACTGGCGGCTGTAAACGAAAACAAAATTCACTTGATTTTGTTTTTCGTTTGGCAAATTGGCATACTTTTATTTTCTTTGATTGGAATATTGGATTACAGAATGAATGAAAACAACGAAAGAAAAATGAAAAAGTAAATATTTTAGATCAGATATTCGGATTTAGCTCGGGGCCAAAGGGTAAAGGCGCTCCTGTCAGTTGCAATTTTTGATTGCTATTTGACAGCAATTTCCTTATAACCGTTTCAGTTGTAAATTAGGGAATAATCTTTGGTACTTCCGTCTTCGCCCTGTTTATCGTTTTTGACCACCTTTTTCACCCTTCACCTTCATCAACATCATTCTTCTTTCATCCTTACCTTTTTTCACCTTGCCTTTTTTCATATTGTCTGAACTTTTAATAAAGTCAGAGCGAACAGACAAATCTCAATCACAGTTAGATGTGTATCTGTCTTACAAACAGATGTGAATGAAGTTATTCACATATGTATAGATTATAACCACATTTCCTCCTATATGTAATGGGTTTTCATCAGTCCCCGAGCCGTCTTTATCTCGTTCAGATCGAATCGCAATTATTGTTGTGTGCCCTTTACGAAAACCAATATCTAATCAATTAGCCCTAAAAGGGAATTGATATCAGGGAGGCGACGAGGCGTTCACGATAATGTCATACACGTGTATCTTCTCACGATTTCTATTATAAAGTAATGATAGTAAGAACACCTAGACAAGTGTCAAGTTCCAATACGAGCGAAAATCGATATGAATCCTTTTTTATCTTCATAACACAAAGAACCGTTTTGGAACACAGCCCAGATAAACCTATATAGCCTCGATTCAAATGTGAAAGTTATAAGTTCAAACTTTCCGAAAAATAGGTATTATAGTACAATCATAATAATTTTAAAACTATTTATTTCAGTTATTTAAATATAGTTTGTTTTGTTGTTGCTTACTCATTTAGTATTTATTGGTGCTCGTTTGGACACAAATCCTTTTTTATTAAGTAATCCTCAAGTGGGAATTTACAAAAAGGAACAACAAAACTATAACAATAGCTTTATTTCGTACAGATACTTATCTCAACGAGCGTTTATCAAATGTTGTGTTGCGACACACTTCTTTTATAAAAAGTGCCTTTTAACAGCAGTAAATTCAAAACCAATATCCTGAGTATACAGGACCAAATATTTGTATAATATTTCAAAGAGATTGTATTACAGATACGACTCACGTCAGAACATTGTTGGTGTACATGTGTTTGCTAAGTTTTATGCGCATTATGGCTGACTACGGATTACCATGTCACGTGGGTCGCAAGACGCAATGTAACGCATCACAAGGCATCGCCACGCAGTAATGCCACAATATATTTAACTAGCCGCACTGACGTTGATTTGTAAAAATATAATTTAAAAATCTTACATTTTTTATAAATAAATTTATAAATAGCGTTAATACTCAATGACCCATACTAGGATTTCGTGTGTCGTGGATCCAGAGACACGTACAATAGCGAGCATACCACCCAAACCCGCAATAACCACTAACATGCAAGATAATATAAATTTTAGATATGGGTTAATAGTAGGTATAATAAAGATTGGGGAAATTGAATTTTTAATCAAACTAATTCTTATTCTCAAATACTTACTGACTTTACCGTGTTCACGATAATATGCACATAATATGCACGATACCTTAGCTTTGTATATCTAATCCAATACAAAAAATTCCAACAATGACCAACGGGGAATTATTAAAAGGAAATAATTGCCTAAAACTTGTTTTAGAAACCGATGAACTACCTACATGTAGTTTGAAAGCACCATAAAATGTACTGCATTTCCCACTTTATCTTATTCCTTGATGTACGTACACGCTCGTACGGTAGTGAGGGAAATATACCACACCCCATTCCCATCCCATCCTATCCCTCCCCATTTTCCCAACCCTCCATCTAAATCCATTCCTACATCTTCAAAGGCAGGCAGCTCATCCAGGGCGTGCCTACGTTTGTCAATTGTAGGCCTTAATCTAAGAAAATACACTCATATCGATGGCCACTACACATATCCCTCTTTTCTCATTCTGCCGAGACTGACACACTTCTACAAGTCCCTGGTCCGCCTAGCTGTAGAGCAACGCACACTGTGATTCCCGGCGGGTGGTTATTCAAGGACCTCATTAGTTGTCAGCTTTACAGCAGATATGGCCTGTCCATTGCCACTTCAGTGTGCTAATTCTGTGAGATATATTTGTTACTAGTTCTTAGTCTATTAAAGTCTTCATTTCAAGTTTTATTCCGTTTATATTCAAACTTATGGTTTGAAACCTTTCAATACGGCGGCTTTGGGATTTCTGCATCCCGCAAACAATAGACAAACAATAAAAGGTCAAATGTCATTGTTTAACCGGTTAAACTTCAAATATTATGGTATAGGTGATGAGAAAAGCTGCCGCATTTTTACGAATAGATACTGCCCAGGCGAGCTGAATGCTTCGATCGGCTTCCTTACTCAAGGAGACCGACAGAC
Organism: Sesia apiformis; assembly: GCA_914767545.1. Taxonomy (NCBI): domain Eukaryota; kingdom Metazoa; phylum Arthropoda; class Insecta; order Lepidoptera; family Sesiidae; genus Sesia; species Sesia apiformis. The sequence goes on from OU611962.1 coordinate 6,464,473, forward strand.
GCAATCATTTGCTTTCTAAAACCCACTAAAGTATTTTAATGCGTTTAGGACCTCCTAACAATAAACCAATACCTACCTACACCTACACAGTGTATCTACACAATAAAAGTAATTCAATTAAATGTTCAATAATATACTGTAATTTATTTATTCTGTAATTTATATCATTTAGCAATAAAATGAGAAAAAAATACCAAAACATAAATCAACAAACAAAACAAATATTATTTATTCAGTGAAATATGTTTAAAATATTTTATCTTTGCAGCGAAATCAAACGAAAACAACTCTAATACGGAAACAGGTGATAGATAAAATACAATATGGAAACCTAATTTCGAAGTTTCTACGAAGTTAGTAACAATAGGACAATGTGGCGTTAGATTATAACACACAGGGCAGGTAAATCCAGGGTGTAATGGACAGTAATTTCCCTGGGTACGTGTAATTTTCCCTTCTTGATCACACTTTTGATATCGGGCTTAGTTTTGTGTCGGTTCTTCATACAAACCCAAGATTATGTTGCTTTGTCTTCCAGTGAGCCGGTAATGTCTTGATCGTTTTTATAGATAATAATTATATTTCTTATCTAGGTAATTACTAAGTACATGCCAACATCAGTCCAGAATGACAAACGTTGGCACGTCCCCGGATGCGCTGCCTTGCCTACCTTTGCAGATTAAGGAATGAATTGGGAAAATGGGGAGTAATAGGATGGGATGGGAATGGGCTTTGGCATATCTCACTCACTACCGAAAGAGTTCTGTGAGTCAGGGGTAACGTGGCCAGTCGAGTGCGCCCAACGGCTGTGGGAATGCAGTATGCACTATCTCCCTAAACTGTCTAAACCCGTAAGTATACCGTCGATGTATAAGAATAAGGTAAATAGTAAACATTTTACATTGACAATGATAATTTGTAATATCGTGTTGTAATATCGTGTTATTACCTACTTATTAAAAAAGTACTTATAAAATTTGAAATAATAACGCATTGATTTGATTAAATTTATTTAACTCTTACATCGATTCAGTTTCCAAATAATATGCACAAAGCTTAAATAGATAAAGGAAAATTCTTGTTTCAGTGATCTTCAATTACAGTGTTATCGATCGATTATAGTAGGACAACCTAATAATATATCAGGAAATTCCGTGGGACTCACTCGGGTTATAGCAATACCTAGCAAAATCTCGTAGAGCATGATCTCTTGAGTACGGAAAAATGAATGTCGCTCTCCTAGATCGTGGAAGGTAGAGTTATGATGTCATCAATATGGCCGCCGCTGCTGTTCTTTATCTTTAAATATCGCGAGTATTACGTAACAGATGTTCCTGTGTGAGGTACCCTATCAAAGCTATTTAAATTATTAATAAAAATGTAACTTAATGGCATAGATATTACAGAAACAGAAATATTTACAAAAATATGTTTTTTTTACCACTCTATAAACTACTTAATGAATGTAAATGTAATGTAACAAATAAACTACTTACTTTATGGTAAATAATACTTAGTAATAAATGGTTGCTACAATAGTGCACTTTCTAAAAAAACATTAAATTATAACAATACCATATAAAATACCAGAGATATGTTATTTTTTATAACGCGCTGTCTTCATTTCTATAGACGAAATGTCAATACCATAATGATTTTCTCGTGTAAGAAACTATTTACATTTTGAATGAAAGTATTTTAGGGACCAAATTAGCGTAAGTATTATAGAAACATAAATATTAACGAAATTTTTTTTTCACTTGCTACCAATTTTTTATGTTTTTTTTTATAACTAACAACTACTCACTTTATGGCAAATAATACACTAATGGCAAATAATTAATATGGCAATATATGGCAAATAATAGTTACAAATATATAAATTGTTACCACATTACTCCACATTCTAATGGACTTTAAATACTAGCCTAATATGCTCAATAGAAATTATATCACACACGGCCTTAACATTAAGCAGTGTGTGGTGTGAAAAGATTTGAAATGTAGCCAGTAGTTGTAATTTGATGAAACTTTTCGTAGATTATCAGTCCATGACGCAATTGTTTGTTTAGTTAGACGCGTTTTCAAAGAGCAACAACAACTACATTATGGCGCGACATGAAAGTATTTGTATGTAATTAAAATATCAAATATTAAAGTATGTTATTTTTTTTTAAAGTATGGCAAATACTCAATAATAAATGTTTTTTATTTTACCTACGCTTCGATGAAATTCATTTTTTCAAAGAATGAAGTATTTACAAAGTGTCTTAATATTCCATTATCGGTGTCACATATTCAGCCATTGCTAACGTAGAAATATTAAATATATGGCTAATATTACTACACGATCGCAGTAAACCTAGCAGAAGATTGACAGCTTGGCTCAGAAATCTTAGAGAATGATTCGGGTTGAGGACGTAGTCTTTGTTCCGAGCAGCAGTCTCTCGCGTGAGAATAGCCACGTTAATCGCTAACCTTCGTTAGGAGATCAAATGGCACCAAAAAAAAGAAAGGAGAATATTACTGAACACCTGCATGATGCCAATACTAAAACGTTAAAACTAATAAAATAAAAGTACATCAAACATTAATTGAATTAAATTAGGAATATATTCATTCACAATAATATTGTCATACTATTCAGTTTATGTTATTTATTTATACTTATGATGTTAGCTTATGTCGTAATTTGTTATTATAATAATAATAAAGGTTATAATGAAATGGCCCTGATTACCTCGATTTACTATTATAAGGTAGAAAGAAAGCCCTGGAGAAGAGATAAATGTGCTTATTTATGAACACCGGGACCTAATAATCATAAACGCGTTCCAACCCCATTCCCGCCGACGATATTAAACAATGAACGCATCGTTAGATGTTATGCTTTCTGTACACATCGGGTCAATCAACACCCATAATCTTCGCTTGACTAAGTATATTTTTGCGTGATCTAGGTTAGACGAATTTCTTGTTCGGAGTCTTTTGAGGTTTATTTATTTTACTATATTTAGAAAATAATATGGTTTAAACATCTTAAAATATTATAATTTAATGTACTAAATTAACATCTAAAAATCTTGAAACACGATGGGATAGACGAGCCCTTGAATGGAGACCACGAACCAGGGGGGGCAGTAGCCTTATGATTTGATAAGGTAGCATAATACAAAAACTTGGGAACAATAGCACTCTCAAATAGCTGCTGTAAATAAGAAAGAAAGTAACATTTATTTCGACATATAACACGCTACGATACACATATATATACATACATACATAAACATGACAATATTTAAAACATTAAGAACTACCCGTGGATCAGAGCGCCGTCGTACCGAAAAGTTGTCCAGCTTAGCATAATACCCACAGTTTAGAAGTAGATTTTCATGTACGCTACGATATTCATTCAGCGCTGATTTTCAACTGGAACCGTAGGTGATACACAATAAATAGCAGTTCATTCCTTAAAAATCACTGAACAAAATAATAGGCATTTTTTCCTGATCGTATGTGTACTACCCATACACAATTGCTCTGCAATACTATTTGCTTCGCTAATTTTCGGTTCATTTGCCGCAATACGAATACTCATTTGAAACTAACCAGAATGTGGGTTCCTATTATAACCCTCGTGTGGGAATATTTCGCGAACAAAGAGACTCTTGGACATAGTGTTTAATAGATTAAGCAGTGCCTCTTAATTATAGACATAGATAGGTAACTATATTATTTTTAAGGAATGGGTGGCAGGCAGATGAATGATCCACTTGAATCAGGTGGTCATTTGGTGGTCAGTAATCGGTCATTGAATTGATATAGGGTATTTAAAGAAAGTATAAAACAGGACTCGGCAAAGTCGACACGCCGATATCTGCTTGGTGTTGCAAGTAGCAATAGGTGACGGCAACCATTTACCACTCGGTAAACCTGAAAATATAATTACCTTTTAAGGTTGTTTTAAGATTGCCGGTGGTTAGTAATTACTACCAAAATATAAGTAACTACCTTCTAAGTAACTTAATGGACGCAATAATTTTTGAGTTATCCCGATGACTGACGGACGGATACATTGCTTTGTCAATATACAATACCAGTAGACTCGTATTCTGATGAAACCATAACAATGGCGTTTCATCAACGTCTACTCTCGATAGCATTTACAGATAGATTATTGAAAGATGTTACCTATCTTAACGCATTGGATTTATGATGTTACTTTAAAATTGCATTCACTAGATTTACAACTGATTCTTTTGCCTCCACATAGAAACAGCAAGCTGCATTTTCAACATGTCTTAAATATATATATAAGTATGTCTTAAAATATATACAATATATATATATAAACTAAAATATATCTAAATACCCATATCTATCTACGTCTGTATATCTACGTCTGTAGGTCGGGGAAAAAGTTTCTTCGTATTTTATATACCAATTCAAGACAATTTTTTTAAAAGTTAATTACATTTCATTATAATATATATGTGTCGTTTTGTTCTATAACTTGTTGCCATCTTATAGGTAGTGACATGATCCCGTTGCTGTAGAAATTTTGGAATTATTGGTCAAAAAATTGCGACAAGTAGTTTTGACAGTCCTCTATTGATGTTAACCTTACACTATCTAACGAATTCTGAAGAGAGTAAAACAAGTGGAAATCTGAGGGCGCAAGGTCAGGGCTATATGGTGGGTGCATCAATACTTCCCAACCAAGCTCTCTGAAGTTTTGCTGAGTGGCCAAAGATGTGCGTGGTCTGGCGTTATCATGATGAAAGACTACACCCTTTCTGTTGATCAATTCCGGTCGTTTTTTCTCAATTTCTTGCTTTAGTCTCATCAGCTGTTGACAGTAGAGATACGATCGATAGTTTTGCCCGGCGATAAAAGCTCATAATGAACGACGCTCTTCCAATCCCACCACACACACAACATCACCTTATTGCGCGTTAATCCGTGTTTCGCCACAGTCTGTGGAGCTTGGCCGCACTTAGACTATGATCTTTTCCGCACGTTCTTGTCGTAAGTGATCCACTTCTCATCACCAGTGATCAATCTTTACAAAAATGGTTCGGTTTCATTGCGTTTTAATAGAGAATCGCAAATGAGTACATGGTTTATTAGGTTTCTTTCAGTGAGCTCGTGTGGTACCCCAATATCGAGCTTTTTTGTGAATCCAGACTTGTTCAAATGACTCAAAACTGTTTTGTGATCAATGCCCAGTTCATCAGCAATGTCGTAACTACTTATATGCCGATCTTGCTGCACTTTTTCACAGATAGCATCAACTTTATCGGTAACACGGCGACCGGAGCGAACTGCATCTTTAACATTAAGATTTCCTGACTGAAAATGCTTAAACCAACTTTGTGCTACTCTTACTGACACTGCATTAAGTCCATAAATGGCACAAATTTTTTTCGCGGCTTGTGTCGCACTTTTACTTTTTTTGTAATAAAACTTTAAAATTTATCGAATTTCTTCGTTAGATTCACTCATTTTCTTGGACAGAAAAACAATTGAAAAATGGCGGGTAACAGTTTTTATTTCCTTTTTATAAATTTTACCTTTTTAATGGTATCATAACCAGCCAGGTACAAACAGTTCAATCAAAATTATTGGATCACGACTTCATACATACAAAATACGAAAAGACTTTCTCCCCGACCTATTATGTACATGCTTAAATCATATTTTTAATATCCTTTCATTTGCAAAGCTATTACGCCTAGAATAACCTCGTCGATTGAAAAAGCTTTTAAGTAGTTCTTACGCATCACAATCTCGCAACTTTAATGGGAGTAATGGACCAGACATGAGTGTTGCCAATAAAGAAAACTTGCATCGATATTTAATAGCATCCGACCCACATTCGTAAGACCTGGCTACACTCAGGGCGATTGCATTTTATTATAGTGATCGCTAAGTCACGTAATATAAAATAAGTAATGATTCTAATGATATGTGAAAATCTTCGCAGTTTGATACCTATTAAGTCAAAACTACCTAATTTGTAAAAAATTTTTGAACCTACACATATATTTAAGTATTACCAAGGTCACTAACAGCAAACCAGTGAAAACCTCTCTACGACCCAAATAGAAGTTGGCAGGTGGAAAATACCTCAAGATAACGTGTACAATAATAATGTGGAACATTACTGTACATCTTTTGTACAATAATGTTCAATATTTCAATTTTTGTACGATAAAAACCGCACAACCGTAACCAGCCCTTTTATCGTCCACAGCTGCACATGGGCCTCCTCATGCACATTGCCTCGTGCATGAGTGATGGATGGTTTTAAAACACCACGCTGGCCAAGAGTGCTGGCGAGTCCACTCTTTTCCTCAGTTCCTCAGGGCTTGTGGTAGCCGCTTTCTTATCCCTTTATTGCCTTTTACTACATCTACGGAAAGAGAAAGAGCGGTACTATTCTACAGGCAGCCAATACCGCGTGGCCAAAATCATCATTAAATCATTAAAACCACTAACAAAACACATTACTACCTATTACAACAAAGTCGGGTAAATCGCAGCAATTTAATTTCAATCTATTTTCTATAAAACGCCTTCTATATTTATTATAAAGCCATATACACTTTCGTCCCACAAATTAAATCAGTCATTTATACACAGCCGGAAGCATCCGATCACGACCGATCATTTCTTTACGACGTGCCAATAGAGTCGAAATGAGCGCTCGAGCGCTAAGTCAGCCTTAGCCTTAATAAACCCTGTGAACCATAACCTTAACAGTTTTAAACGCGAACTTTTAACCTCAAGTGTTTAAGACCATCAAACGTTTAAAAATTGGTCAATAACGCAATTTAAGGCTAAAGTTTTAATTCTTACTCGGAGGGCTCGAGCGTCAAGCGCTCAGCGCTCATTTTTACAACAGTATGTGCCATATATTATTAGGTATATCAAAGAATATGTATGATGACTGTGTCCATTTACGAAAATAACTTTATATACGTTTTTACGTTTTTTTGAAAGCTAGTGTCCAAAATTTACTTTTAATACACATTAAAAGTAAATAAATGTACTTTAATCATGACACTAATCTACACTATAATATTATAAAGAGGTAAAGTTTGTATGTTTGGATGTAGGAGTTAATCTCCGAAACTACTAATCCGATTTCAAAAATTCTTTCACCATTTGAAAGGTACATTATTCCAGATGGACATTAGCTACATATTATGTATATATATTATGTGCAAAAAAATTGACGGGCATGCAACTCATGCCGGGCACAGCTAGTTAATAATAAGTGTCAAGTGAACCCACTTTACTGCCTTCATATAAGTAGTTTCCCAACTCCGACTTGTATCTCTCACTTTGGGGGGCAATCAGATTGAAATATGGCTGTTGTCATAATACATAGTTATGATCATGGCAACTAGTTCCCCGCAGGGTCTAATATTGCCTATGATTTAATTATTTCATCTCTACAACATTTCATGTTATGACTGTGAACTGCTATCACTGTACAAAATAAAAGTCAGTGAAGAATATCCAAAACTATTTTCAAATATTATAATCAACGCCGAACGCCAGTTGAAATCAGTGTCACCTACAGATTAATGAATAATAATACAAATAGTTTGTTTATGACGTTTAAGCGTTGGGCACACGGGGTCGCTAGTCGCCACGACTATGTGATGATTGATCGCTTGGTCTTCCTTCACAGTTGCAGAACTGCTAAACGTCGTGTGATCAAAAACAAGCGACCCCAGACAATTCCTTTCGACCATTGATCACAAAGTCCGAATAATTATGTAATCCAATAAAATCGACTTTGGCCAGATTTTGAAGCCCTCCACACTTACTACAATCGATTAAATGTAGATTACATGCTGTTCCTTCTTTGTATTATGTTGGTGAGCATTGTAATACGTTTGGGACCAAACTGTGCACATGAAGAATAGCCACATTTGCAGAGCTTTACGCATGGACTGCTCGTAATGTGGGAAACATGTATTTTCATAAAAGCTTCCTGTCGCCATAGAGCTCCATAGAACCGAAAATCTAAGCTTCTATGAAGTAACGAACGCTCTTTATTGTTTAAGGCTTTGTCGTAACTCTTAAATAGATATAGTGTTGTCTTTTTGGCAGGAACTCGAGGAGTGAAGTTGAGCATTTGTTTGATTATTGTAAAAATTGTAAATTACGCGTTTTGTGATTTAACAGTGATAGTTTGTTAAACTTCAAAGTGATTCTCGTGTGTGGTGTTTGTGATAATCAAGTGAAAGCGTGAGACTGCGTTTTTCGTATGCTTTCAAGGAGTCTTCTTTTGTTCTGAGTAAACCTACTATCGCTTTACTGGGCGACTCCTGATGTACTTCAACGGGACTGGACATTGACAGGATAAGTTTTAAACTTTAAAATTGTTTATTACGAAGAAAGCTTAACACTAGCAGTGAATGTGTTAATTGCACCATCGCTATATATGAAGAAAATAAAATAGGTATAGACAGATGTGTAATGATGACTGAATCATAAAGAATTCATTAAAAGATATAGAGGGAAATGTGTGTATAGTAATGAACTTTTTCCTAATACAACATTATAGTAACTGTTCCCTTATTGCTAATGCAGTTAACAGAAAAGTCAACAATACATGCTATAGATCCAGTACAGCCTGCGAGCCGTAGAACGTTAGATCGAAACCTCGTTTAAAGCCATTAGAGCATAAAATTGGATTCGCAGGCCAAGTGTGATCGTAAACTCTTCAAATTAAACAATATCGGTTCCGTTTACGCACCTCGTAAATTGTAAAGCGTTATTCAACGCACTTTTTATAGGAAATATATCAATTTCACGTCGTATACTTTGATGGGTCGACCTTATGTGTTACCTCAATACCTATATAAGTACAATATTGGAAGATTAAGAAATTGCTTACTGCGCATTATATTTATACCTTCACAAAAAATTAGATAAGGTCATAGCTTCACTTGGCGTTTCTCCATTCTCCTCGATAATTTGCTTTTTTTTATAGAAAGAAGATGACAGACGAGAATATAGTCCACCTGGTGGTACGTGGATGCTGTCTGTCGTGCATGGACATCCACGAGTCAATATCTTGTAAGGTCAAAGTTTGTAAAGCTCAAAACTCAAAATTTTGTATAGAAACATTTTTTTTCTAAAATGTACGTTAAATAGCGGAATGTACATACCTTTAGACTTTTTATTTCTATGCTGCAATCATGTTTTCATTTCTATGTTTCATCAGATTTGTAAAGGGAGAGTGCATGCTGCATTACCACAGCTGCTGGGCACATTCGACTGGCCACGTTACCCCTCTCTCACAGAAGACTAACTTGAAATGTACTGCATTTCCTACTTCATCGTATTTCTCCAATGTACGTACGTGTTTCGGTAGCGAGTGAGATACACCAGAGCCCAGTCCCATTACATCTTATTCTTCTCCATTTTCCCAATCCTTTGCTTAATCTGCAAAGGTAGGCAGCGCATCCGGGGGCGTGCCAACGTTTGTCATTCTGAACTAATGTTGGCATATATCGCGGATGTCTATGGACGACAGTATCCACTTACCATCAGGTGGACTGTATGTTCGTCTGCCGCCTTTTTTCTATAATAAAAAAAAAGATAAATCGTTGAAATAAATAATGACATTATAAAATTACAACAACTAAACTTTATTATTTAATTTAATATTGAATTCAATTTATATGAAATGATTAAATAATAAAGTTTAGTTTAAGTTGTTGTAATTTTATAATGTCATTATTTATTTCAACAATTTTTTTTTTCTTAAATCGCTAACAAGAATGCACAGAGATCTAATACTAAGTGTCACGTGAAAAAAAGATAATCGGTTTCAGAAAGGTTTTCTGTCATAAATAATATCATTGAGCATATAGATATATATTTAAGTTATCAAAATAAAGTCAGATAATATTACCGATTGGTAAAAAGAAATAATATTAGTCACAATGACATGGTGTTTTAAGAGCAGCATACAATTCCCAAAAGGCGAATGTAAGCAATTTGGTTTTCATAGTTCTAAAACAAACCAATTACTGATGTATTCGATTATCTTCACGTAATCGGTTTGCTTAATAAATCGTTACGTGATAAAGATAAAAACCCATATCTAGTGTTTATGACTTTAAGTTATCTAGTCAAAATACCATCTAAATCCGTAGGAGACTTATTTGAATTGATATAATCAGTAAAAAGTAAACTTGTCACAGACCAAGATACAAATGTTTTACTGAATGAACACATCACGCATTTCGTTCTATAATTGACTTACTTGCTACATATGCATTTTAACCTATAGATACCGTCGTGTAAGAATCAGCTGGACGTATGTTTTTGCATATTTGAGGATACGTATGACGAATTAGTTCTTAAACTGTGATAAGTATGATATTTGACTCTCAATTGATCTCTTTGGTATTGGTGGACCTGTTGGGCCAAGCCTGCAAGGTTCTGTGTGGCGTCTTTTTTAATTAACACAAACAATTGCGACCAAAAACAGTGCCTCTCTTACAGAATTTCCAAGAAACAAACCGTCTTTCTAAGAAAGGATTGATTAGTCAAGAGCGGCTGGGTCCAACAAAGCCACAAATACAAAAATAACAATGGAGGTGAAAGGTCATATACTTGTAGGCTGATAGGTCAAAAATTTCCAAATAGATATATAACTAGATATTACTTTCGGAGGTATCATAATAATTAATAATGGAACGTATAATTGTTTCAGTGAGGTTCGTGGATAAATGGCCGCTGGCGAATCTCAGCGAAATAATATTCATTCTGGTAGCGTATTTCTTCTTTATATTAATTATGGGTCCAGCCCCCATGAAGGAACGTCCTCCCTTTACAATGAAGAGGTTTCTCATTGTTTATAACGCGATCAAAGTTATCAACTCGTGTATTTTAGCATTTAAGGTATTCACTCAATATCATATTATTATTTACTGAATAACTAGTCCTTAATTTCATATGAAGGGCGGTAGTAATGCCCTCTCCACTGTTTACTTCATTATACTACATAACATTTCAAAAAGGGGTTTATGAGAACCACACAACGTATCTGCGTGTACATAATTGTTTACAATATTTCATCCAATCAAATAAGCTACTGAGAAATTTTAAAAGGCGATAGCACTTCTTTCGTGTTCGTAGTTGTGTGCAGATTACAATCATTTTTACCATGATTGATTTAATCAAGTTATTTGATTTGAATCTATTATAACAGTCAGACCACTATGAAGAACTGCAATACCCTACAGCCGTTGCAAAAAGCAAAACGAATTTGTAAAAGTAAATTTAATGAATACACATTACATTAAAATTACTAATCTAATAAAGTGTATGAGCAGTCAAGCAGTCAGCAGTCAAATGTGTGAGAACCTCAAGTGTGCATAAAATATTTAATTCGCAGCAGAGCGACTCAACGTTGCGGTCCATCCTTCCTTGAACATGACTTCAACAATCACTCGGCACAAGGTGTCATCTTGTACTTGTATCACCTGTAACTTCCCACTGCAGCGCACAGGCTTCCCGTAGTTAATCATCACTGGGGAGTTATCCACTAATCACCACTTGTCACCTGCATTGTCAAAATCGGTGTTAAGACCGCGGCACTCCGTCAGCGATTCTGTCGATGCACCGATGCCTAGTAACAGTAAAACGCATAAAATAAAACATAGTTGTATCATCCTTTCGAAGGCTCTTAATTAATAACAAAGGTATTTTTCAGTTCCTCTCCTACATTATCGATAAAGGATTATTTCCAAAAAGGTGCGAACACGATGAGATGACACTGTTCGTAAGTATTACATGTTTATCTTATGAGAAAACATCTCACAGTTGCTTCTACATAAATATGTACCAAAATGTTGAAAATTACTTATCATTTTTGTAATTTTAGGCAGGTTACTCGAATTATTCCTATCCCGTCCCTGGAACCTGGCCCATTTTTAATATTTATTATTTGTTATTAAAGTACATAACTGGAACTATAGATACATTGTACTTATGCAACAGCGTCATAGACACATATGGCCAAAATTTGTTTTCGGCACGCCCACAACTGAATTACTGGTGTTTTTTTTTTTCTATATTAATGTAGACAGACGGGCAAACGGCCCACGTGATGGTAAGTGGCAAACGCCGCCTATGGGCACTTGCAACACCAATTTCCAATTTGTATATTAAGTTTCCAATTTATATACTATTTAACTATTTGTATATTAAAGAAAACAGTGATGATAACTTAGAGCTTGAGATAATGAGTTGTAACCCTGGCCTCTACCACTGATATTTGACATAAATACGGATTCGTAAATTATTATCAACTTAGCGGTGAAGAACAACATCATGAGGAAACCCGTATATGGCATGAATTATAAGAAAAATCAGGGGCCTGTGTATCCAGCACACCGCGCAAGGCCAACGTGATGGGTTATGGCCAGCAATCATGACAGTTACTTGTTCCCTTCAGTGGGACGTTATAAACTGATATCGATATTTTAAAAAATCGTAATCGATATCGTGTTTCAGACGATCGCAATGCTCTACTGGAAGTATATGATTACCAAGGTTCTAGACCTCTTTGACACAGTTTTCTTCGTCATCCGGAAGAAGAATAATCAAGTGACCTTCCTTCACGTCTACCACCACGTGTTCATGGTACTTATTACTTGGACGTGTTTAAAATACGATCCATCGGACCACTGGGCTTTTATGGCAATGATGAATTGCAGTATTCACGCAGTAATGTATACGTATTATGGAATAGCAGCGTTGGGGCCACTGTACTCTAAATATTTATGGTGGAAGAAGTATGTAACGATGATGCAAATGGTTAGTGCTAGCTTAATGTTTCATTTCAATATCATACATTTTGAAGGTAGATCAGAAAACGAACGAATATTTATTTACATTAATACATTTGCAGTCACATTACTGTTTAACATTGGAAAGTAACAGTTTCGATCTTCGCAACTTAAATAAAACTATCAAAATTAGTTAATTATTTCTTAATAGATAGAAGGTGGCAGTCAAGAAAAAGATCCGCCTAATGGTAAGTAGGACAGCGCATGAACTTTCGCGATACATGCTAACATTAATCCAGAATTTTTGACAAACAATAGCAATCCCTATGAGATAACAGCGTACACTCTCCTTCTCCAAACGTAAATAAGCCCGGCTAAACGAACAGTTAACAGATATTGTTTTATGTTGCAATGAACTAGACAAGTTCAAGGTTCGATATGCATTGTCTTTGTTCCTTTTTCATATTCAATTTGTACTAGTAATAGCTCACATAATAGTGCAAACTTACACGTCAGAATGTCCCATGCACGGAGGGACCTACTGGGTGGGTTTGCTGAACCTTCTACTCTTCATTTGTCTGTTCACAGACTTTTACAAGAAGAGCTATAAAGCACACAGCCCCAACGAAAAGGTTATTAGGTTTTCATGCACACATTAGTTAAGTAGAGAGAAAATTATTTTTGTTGGTTAATTAAATGGTTCTTGTCCCATGATTTACTTTTATTGATTCTTTTTACTTTTATTTAATATATGTATTTAATATTTTTCATAACAACGGATAAGTAAAGGTACGCTTTAAGCACTAACATGCAGTTAAAAATACAAAAATGCAAATTAGTTCTTGTTTTACGTGATTCTCGCAAGGAAAAAATATGCCATTTTTAACAACATTTTTCAATGGTTTAATTCAAAAATTTTATTTCAAGTAAATGGAGCCTTCTAGTTTCCAAATCCGTTTGATTCGTTTCTCTACCTTCACTGGTTAAGCTGTAAATTACTTTGCAAGGAAATGTCTATCATTATTTAAACGTTAATAACTCGAAAAATAATTATTTTTCCGGGTCCAATGAGTGCTCATTTTATAGGGATTTTAAGGGTTATCTCATCAGTAAGTTCTATTGCAATCCAATGACTTTTGCAAAAATAGTTGTTTGTTTTAAAATTGGCAAGTTTTAACGGTTTTTCCATTTTCCGATGCAACAAATTATCGCTATTTGATCGCTCGGCCCCTCTTTTTGTAGATATTTTTTTATTATTTACTACTCTTATTCTACTTCTTTTATTATTTGTAGGTTTTTAGTTCTCTCATTCTAATATTGTCATAAGGAGTTATAAGGAAAATACATCATTTTGCAACTTTGACCATTATTTAAACTGTTTTCGAAATGCATACCATTGTCGAATTTATAAAATTCTTAATCTAGGTAAAAAATGTTAAAGGAACACATTTATTCATTTCTGTATATAATTGTGTCAGGTAAAGACCCTCATTGAGTGGCCTATATATGTTAATCGGTTCCATAAACTACACCCACCCTGAGTTTAGTAACGATTACTTGATTTCTTATAAGATTATTAGAAAATGAACGAACCAACCAAGTTTCGCATTTATTAGGATGGATTGAAAGTACATGTCTAATCTTAGAATAAGCTAATCTCAACCTTTAACTTAGTTAGACCTGTCTGCATAGTGTGGTGCCAATGGACTAAATTATGTTGCCTTTGCTATAGAATTGTATACTTATACATGTTAATAGATGAACACACAACGCCGTGGTAAACGCTGTATTCGTGGATGAAAAGAAGTAACCCAGTATAACAGTATACACAAACACCACAAACTCGGGCTTAAATAACAATCATATAGAAGTAAGAAAACTACAAGTTTCATCGTAAGAAAGTACGACACGTCTGAAACTAGATATTTAACACGCAATCTTGTTAAACGGACCGTTCACGAACGTAAAACTTAACTTGCCAAATGATACGAACACATACAAGGAACGATAAAACGCAAATAAAATATCAAGTTGGCAAAGAATTTGAGGGTAAGTCAAGCGAGAAACAACAGCAATTACATGGGAAAGTTGCTCATAACGGATTTATGGGTCTTACGTAACGTATTACGACTTCTACATGCGGTGCAAAACTTTATTCTGTATATAAGAGTATGTAGAAAGGTAGAAATCATTTTTGGGTATGTCGTATTTCAAAATTCCTTGCATCTGTAAGTAAATATTATAGAGTTACAACTAACAAGAATGATACAAGAAACTAATCACCAAACAAATAGTTAGTTGTACTGTACCTACTGGAAAAGTGAGAAGGATAACTAACTTTTATAAAATTTATTTCACAAAACTTTATGTATGTCTGTTTAATAATTCTATCATTTTCACTGATAAAATGGAAATAGGTATAGTTAAAATATTAGGCATTTTTTTAAATTCTCATAAGCCAAAAGCATAAAGCCAAAAATCGTATTAAAACCTCTTGGCCGGGTTATTCAAATAATCGTCAATTCTCATTTTAATCCAGCCGATACGTAGATATGATTCCCGCGTAATGTGAAGGCCGAAGCGCATCCGCTGGATTCTCTCAAAGTTTACTTCGAGTTCGATTCGAGTACCGTAACCAAGTAATCAGGTACCGTAACCAGCCCTTCGGTCGTCTACTGCTGAACATGGGGCTTCTCACACACATTGTGCCCTTAAAGTACCAACGTGGGCATGTGGGTTGGCGAATCCACTGTTTTAGAGGTAATGAGTTCCTCGGGGCTTGTGATAGCAGCTTTGATATTCCTCAGTCGCCTTTTACGACACCTCTGGACAGTGATCAAGTATATTGTACTAGAATTACATAAAATACAATCTCCATCACGTTATGCTAAACTACATATAACAACAGGCTATTTTATTTAGCAATGAATTTGCCCTTTTCTACTTAAATGTGTACCCCATAAAATCGTGTAATCAGTGGAAAAGGTGGAAATCGGTGAGTGGCGATACAGAACTATTGTTTATATACACACTCCCGTCGTTTTAATGGCAGTTGATTAATGTCACTGTTGTAGAAGGCTCATAGTAGAGCCGTGAAATATCTGGGAGGCGTTTTTCACTGACTCTTCAGAATTGAATTTTTTGATGTGTAAAAGTTATCCAAAAATTATAAAAAGTTTATTTAGTTAATGAAAAATTGACTGAAATAATTCAAACCTTTCAGCGATGTAGGTCATTTTCTTAGGCCATTCACTTACTGTGAACGTTACATTCTGACTAGGTCACTTTCTGAGGAAGTCGCTTTCAGAGTAGTTCACGCTTAGTAGTAGAGTAGTACAGATGTACAGTCACATTACAATTACATATTAAGTTGCATAATATTTATATTTTTATGCGATAACTCCCCTAAAAATATATTTTACGGGTAATCGAAAGATTTATCGGAAATAACTCTTGAATATCCGTAACATAACTACATTTTTTTAATTTTTAAAACATTACTAAATTAATAACATTTGGCGAAAATGTTACAACTTACTACTATTATTTCTATCGGATAAAAAATTACCACAATAATGCACTAGAGATCAATTGCGAACGGTTGAGAATGGGTCTAACTGTACTAAAGCGTGCGAGATGTACTCAGAAAGTGACTTCCTTAGAAAGTGACCTATTCTGCATGTGGCGTTCTCAGAATGTGTCATAAGAAAATGACATAGATCGCCGAAAGGAATTTAAATAATTTCAAACGCTATTAACAGAGTATATTTACTCGACACGAACTCGATAGAAATGCTTTTCGAAAATGTCGATGGTAACCCTGCTGGTTTCCAAGGGAGGACGCGCTCATGTATGTAGATAAGTGCCTGTTTTTACAGGCTATTGTATAAAATTGCGTATTACACGTACTGCGATGTCTGCTTAATGTTTATTGGATCCCGAATCGACGATATACGAGATAATAATCAATGCTATTAGTGATAGGAGATTACGTGGATGCCGGAGGGTTTTGATTCTTGATCTTTTAATATAGTAATCATTTTATTAGGTAGTCGGATATGTTCGCGACCTTTTTATAGTGGACATAATAAAGACTTTTTTTGTATTACATAAATATTTATTGAACGGAATATTGTCCATTTAATTCATCTATCTTTCGCCATTTTTTTGGCAGAGCCATTATCTCATCGCTATAAATATTTTGGGGATCCTGAGCGAAAAACTGATTTAAATGGTTTATACAGGCTTCTCTTGAATGTAATTTTACTCTATTTAGAGAATTTTGTAAATAGCGGAATAAATGATAATCCGAAGGTGCTATGTCTGGACTGTATGAGGATGCATTAAAACTTCCCCGCCAATGTCCATCAATTTTTGTTTAGTCTTCAAAGATGTATGCGGTCGAGCATTGTCGTGATGGAAAATTACACCTTTTCTATTATTAAATGTGGGCGTTTTTCTTCAAGTGCTTGTTTCAATTTTACTAATTGCTGACAATAGACATCAGAATTAATCATTTGGCCATGTGGCAAAAGCTCGTAATACACAATGCCTTTCCGTCCCACCATACACATAACATGACTTTTTGCGGAGTGAGGCCTGGCTTTAGGACTATTTGTGATGACTCACATCGCTTAGGCCTAGATCGCTTTCGAACATTGTTCAAGTGATCCACTTCTTATCACCTGTTATCAATCTCTTCGGAAATGAATCGATTTCATTTCGTTTTAACAACATCTCGCATATGGAAACTCTATTCACCAAGTTTCTATCATTTGAATCACCCGGCACTGAAATATCTAGCTTTTTTACAAAATTCAGTTTATGCATGGGATCCAAAACTGTTGAGTAGTGAATGCAAGAGCTTAGGCTCTTGCACTATTTGATGACTGCTTATGTGTCGATCTTCTTCAATTTTTTAAATGATAACATCAACATTTATCTTAAAAGGTCGACCACAGTGAAGAACTTCATTCATATAAAAATTTCCAGACTTGATTTTAATTTGGTTAATATTAGCAATTTTCTTAATATTTTTCCAGAACTTTTTTGTGTCTTTCGACGACTTTTCAGGTTTTGACTGTTCGTGGTGCGTTTTTATAATAGTGAGTCTATTATCAATATAGTTCCTATATCTGCAGTAGGTAGCCTCAAGAATTAAATAGATTGGACACTTTTCAGTTTTGTTGTGCAACCACGAATCGAATCAGACCGGCTGTCATTCAAGGCTTGATTTTGTATTGTCACTTAGGGATTTTTATTTCACTGGTACTACTTTCTATAACATGTGATACGATACCAACAAGTGCGTCATATGCGAGGGTCACTATTTATAATAATAGGCATAAAATCAGCCTTTGTATACAAGTGACAACAGAGTGTCAATCAGTTTTATGTCAACTTTTAGGGAGTTAATAAATTGGGGTTAATAAGTTAGCTGTCAAACAGTATATCACTTTCCCGCCAGTGATCAGTGTTGCCAGAAATATAGCACGCTTAAATCATACGTTTAAAAAGGCCGCGAGCTTTTCCGACTACGTTTCCGTGTTTACTGAACTGAATATTCACGTGTATGAAATTTTCCTGTCACAATAGAATAAAACCTGAGATTAAAAAGCAAATGAATTACGAATTTCTGTTTTCCCAAGACACCATTAAGCATGATTTTTACTGTTCCACTAGAATAACCACAAAAAAAGATCCTGATTTTAAATCATTGCTCCCGCAAGTATTATGTATACCTACGTGTGTCACTTTCTTTGTTGTCAAAGAATTGTAACTGAAGCGAAAACCCTCCTTGAGAACTTTCACTGCGTCTGAACACGCGAAAATTATTGTATTTTAGGAGTAAATGTGAGAGAATTCAGAAAATTTTACAGGCCAACAGCATTTGAATACAAACCAGTGTGAAATACTTATAAAAACTCTTAAATTTCAAACATTACGGCACAGATATAATGCTTACACGATTTAGCAGGAAGAAATGATAAAAAATGGGCTCCGCTGTGTTCGAGGTAAGTATATAAATTATCACTATCTCGGTGATAAAGGAAAACCTAGTGATAAAACCCACATCCATGGGAATAAAAAATATCAGGAGTATATGTATCCACCAGCTTGTACTGGGCCCTCTAAATGTATCCATGTGGTGGATAATGGCCCG
Source organism: Sesia apiformis (assembly GCA_914767545.1). Classification (NCBI taxonomy): domain Eukaryota; kingdom Metazoa; phylum Arthropoda; class Insecta; order Lepidoptera; family Sesiidae; genus Sesia; species Sesia apiformis. The sequence goes on from OU611962.1 coordinate 6,483,463, forward strand.
AAATCTCTACGTGATTGCTAGGGGATACCTGTACCTTTTTAGTGGGATGTTATAAGATGATATCGAAATTGAAAATATAAAAATTGCACCGCTTTTGTATTATATATTTATGCATTTTTGTACTGACAAATTGTTAATGCAAAATATGCTTGTAGTTCGTCAGTGTTCGTGTAGTTGCCGTACTGGTGCCCAATATATCTTGACTTACCAACATGACACCTATACAGGTGAACACCGATGTGGGAATTTCGCAAATGTTTAGCGACATGTTTCAGCGAACAACACTACGATATTGCGTAAAATATTATTGACGCACAAACATTAAATATGGACATTTCTATTCTGGACGAGATAATATTCGCATGCACGTCTTGCGATTGAACACAAAATTAAACAACAGAAGATTAGTATACAAAATTATAATATTAGTAGGTACTTATACAGGGTGTAACCGAACTCTTCACGAAGCTTGTAACTATAGATTCTGCTCAAAATTATGAGTTAATTGGCATATGATATTGCGAATTTCTGGTTAAAATATCAATTTTTGCAGCTTTGTTTTTAGCAAATTTCTATGAGAAATCTGTTAAAAACACAAAAATAGTAAATACGACATTTCGACATTTTCCCACGAAGATATCCACTTGCTACCAAGTGAACGGTCTGCTCGTCTGTCACCTTCTTTCGATAAGAAGAAACCTTCAAGATAGCTATATTAATACGTGTACGCAAGGGTAATCTAACTATCCACATTATTCACACATTTTCGAACTCAAATAATTTCACCCATTTCGTGTCGGCGTAGTAAAATTGCTCTGTAGAAGCGTGTGCGGCTATAAAGGAGGGGGATGTGAGCTCATATCACTGTCTAATGTGGATAAAGGGGGGCAAATGGGCCGCAGAATGTTCTTTATGACCGCATGCCTACGCGCACAGCGCAACAATACCTTATAGAATTGCTTTTTAATGCAGATTGCTTTAGAATTTAATAGATTTTCTTCTTTACTTCCTGATCTCTCTTATTACACTGTCAAATCTTCATAAACTGTTAGTTAGTAGTTCAGTTATCATCATCGTTGTAATTCCCTTTGCATCCACTACCAGATATGTACAGGACTTTTGTTTCTATTGTTACCCACGGTGATAAGAAAATTGTGTATACGTTTGAGGTAAGAGAGTATTTTTATCTATCTATTATAGATGAGCTTAATAACCCACAATTTTTGACTGAGTGCTATTGTCAGTAAAATATTTTTTTTAAAATACATTTATTTTACTGACTTTTCTGAACTATCATTTTTAAACATCGATTCAATTCTAATTCTAATGAACGGCAAAGACGTAGTTAATGTCAACACAAGCGCTAAACATTGAAAATGAAAAACAGCGTATTGTATACCAAGTAGGTGAACATTTAATATCACTTACATCAATATTTGTATACTTTCTTAATATACTTTATATTGTTTACATCGATACAGTTAACAATGTTGAAACCTTCCAAGAAGAACTAGCGGGTGTTTACCAGCCATTTCTTTACATTCCTTTCAATTGATTCCTTGTTTTTACTTTCATATGAAAAGATTTCCCTTTTCTCGTATATTATGAGATTCTTGTTGTTGAGAAAAAAATAAATCCTGCTCAAGATGCCATTGTTATTGGTCATACCCGTATAAGACCTTTTAAGAAGAGCTGCTGAGACAGCCGTGGACCAAACTTTCAGTAATTTATGCAATTTTCTGACCGGAGACTGCGGATATACCATACATATCGTGGTGTTCAAGTAAGAACACAATGTAGCAGAGAAACACACTATCAAACCAAAGTATAAGTAGCTTAATCCTGATTCCCACCAAATCGCATGGCGCGGTACGTCACGGTCGCCGTAGGTCGTGTATTTTATTACCATCAGCCTATGTCTCTCCGCTGCTGCCTTTCCCAAGGCTCGTCGTCACATACGATCCTTGACTCTTCTCATCCAACCAATTATCGCATTTTAATAATGAACTTTATCTCAATCGCACATTATTTAAATTTGTATGACGCTATGAATATAGCCAGCGCAGCCGCACGTCCCCATAGACGGCCGCTAGCGCGTAATACTTTAAACAGTATACACTAGAGACCAAGGTTCATAGGGTGGAGCTCCACTGAATGGAGTTCCATTTTGACTCTCTGAATGGAGTTACATTTTCTTTCTTTATACTCGCAATGTTTTACTCTTTTGAATGGGAATCTAAAGAAACGCATTATAAGTACTCGTAATATCGAACATATAATGTTGTTTATGAATACAGAACAAATTCACATTGATCCCACAATTCTAAGACAAAACCTTTTATAGAAAAATAAATTGAAAACAGACCTATTTGTATTCCCAAAAGACATCTGTTGCCTTTATCTAAATAACAAATCGGCTTGGGAGATAGAATAGAAACCGAATAGGCTTTGCGGATAAAAACAAAGCCTCACTACAATGACACAATTTACTATTCTATACACGTGTTTGGAAGAGAAGTTCTAGCGAAGTGTTAGGTGCCTATACGCAAATGTATGGTAGGTGTGTTTTCATTTAAATACCTTACAAATAAACTAAAGCCACTATGTTGTTCCAAATAATAATTATACCCACTAAATTATGTAAATTATGGTACCCAATAAAATTCATTATGATTCAGAAAAAAATTATAAAGATTAGGTATACCTATATTAAAAATAAATATCAGAAATAAAAAGTATAATGAAATAGTATGAAATACTACTAGTATGCATAGTACTATTAGTATGAAATTGTAGTATAATATCATAAATAAAAAGTATAATGAAATAGTATTCCAATAGAATATGCGTCTGCGGAATGTGACTGCTAGGCATCATTTCTGAAGCGCGTCTATTTGGAACCCAAACTAACTTTCATAGATAAGTGTAAAATATCTATCAGGTCTCCGTATATTAACAGACATTCTTTTAATCATGGAGTGATTACCATCGATAACTGGAAACACATGTTGGACAAAACTTCTGAAAAATGGGTATAATTTTATATGTAGAGTGAAAATTTTTTTTTGCGAATGTGCAAAAATCTATCTAAAATACACCGATTGACTATTAGATCATAAACGTACACAAGCGCGTATTCACTAATTTACAGAACCTCAACCTGTCTTCAGTTTCTTCCTCTACCGGTCGTATATATGTCCTAGACATATATGACGACTAACAAATATACTTGTGTACTTAACGCAGAACTGGGATTCTATTCATATATTTCGTTCTACCCAATAATTACGAGAAAATGTAAATACGACGTTACTCGTATTAGTAAATAAGTACCATATCTACTTAAAAAATATATCTAGTATTTAAGTAGATGAAAATAAATAATCTATACCTACTCGAGCAGAAACACAACTGAACAGCCAGAAGTAAACTACAATAAATACATATTATATTATTATTTACATTATTTATTATTATTCTAGAAAGTATATTATTTATTTACAAGGAATCCCCATGTAGAATACCATACACTTAGAGGGAAGGAAAAAGAAACTTTTTCTTTTCCTGTAACTAGGTTTCTTCTATGTATAAGTAACTAATTACGTATTATTAGTTACCGTATACGAAAAACGTGGTAAAAGCATTCCCCAATGCGTTGTTAATTGCACACGTCGAAATGTTAAATACGGAAACCTTCTACCCACCCAACTAGTGACCAGAAGTCAAGAGGTACATTTATTTGAGCCCGGTAATTAATTATACGAGTACCTACCATTATTTTGTAAATGGTAACCCACATCAATCTTCGAAAACTTATTAGAACGAACCAAGTTCCCTAGTTTTAATGAACATCATAAGAGGACAAGACTTATTAGAGGTTTATTAATAAAGTGATTTCAGAATGAAAATGAAATAAGAATTTTTTATGACGTTCCACTTTTATGATCTATCTTATAAGACTAATTTACCTATATTTTGGTAACATTTTTAGAAAACAAGACAATCAATTACGAAATGAAAATTAATTTCAGACCCTTTTCACGGGTCTTTGACCCATTTATAACAAGTCTGGTCGAGTAACATCATAAAAGTTTATTTTCTAGAAAGTATATCGTCCTTTTGCTTATTTTTACAATAAAAATATATAGAATAGTTAAATTGAGTTTTAGTAGGGACTAGATAAAGGGAGTGAATGTTAACACAAAGTCAGCCTTCTCGGCATAAAATATGTTGAGTAAAGATGCTCACGAACAAGTCGAGAAGTTTTTATAACTTTTCAAGTGTTTACGTTTAATATTTTTATAAGTTCCCAGCAGCCGGCTTGTTTTGCAGTTACTTTATTATATCCACGTTTTTTTTCACTTTTCTTTAAAACTCTCTCTCTCTCTCTTTTCAGCCCTTGGACGTCCACTGCTGGACATAGGCCTCCCCCATTGTCCGCCATTTAGACCTGTCGGCAGCGACCTGCATCCAGCGGGTGCCCGCAACCTTTATGAGGTCGTCTGTCCATCTAGCAGATGGACGTCCTCGGCTTCGTCCGCCGGTACGTGGTCTCCATTCGAGAACCCTTCTGCCCCATCGGCCATCGGTTCTTCGAGCTATGTGCCCTGCCCACTGCCACTTCAGTTTGCTAACCCGAGAGGCTATGTCGGTGACTTTAGTTCGTCTACGGATCTCCTCATTCCTGATTCGATCACGTAGGGAAACCCCGAGCATAGCCCTCTCCATAGCTCGCTGTGCGACAGTGAGCTTATTTATGAGGCCCATAGTCAGAGACCACGTCTTGGTGCCTTTTAAAACTAGTGTCTTTTAATACTTGAGACGTATACCTACCAGGGAAGAATTCTGGGCGAAGGATGTAGTCTTCCGGCTTTTGCGAGGGACTTCGGAGCGATAACGGACACAATATTATATTAGTTTTTAAATTTTGTATTTCGTTTTGTATTCTATTTATTTCAAGAGTGAATTCGCCAGCTCGCAATGGCGTTATAAACACAACTTTTCTTTTGTATGTATTATATGTACCTATATAAAATCCAAGTTTGTTTTGTTTAATGACATAAGATTAACACAAAAAAAAATGTAGTTAAATGAATGTATTAAGTGCGTATACTTTTTAAGAGTACTTAAATGCCTATGCCTATTTATTACTTACGAACATAAATCAGTATAATCTAGACGTGTGGAATAGCGAAGTAATTTGTATTACTAATTTACAATACCCGACGGTGATGTTGTTTTGGCAAGTAAAGAGTAATAGCCAACCATCACTGAGATAAGGACCCAAGACAAATGTTCACGTCGTAAAGTAGACCAATGGGAAGCCCCTGCTGAGTAATATTGGCGTTTCATTGGTCATAAAGATAACCGTTTAAAATTATGAACCTGTATGAGACACGTTTGAGAATAAATCAATAAAAGTATTTATATATTTATACTTATTTCTATTGTATAGGTAATTATTCGTCTTTCTGTTAATGCTATTAGGTACGTACTTTGTGTGCTTTATGTGCCTTAGGTGAATATTTTTTTCCTTCTTTCTATATTTAATTAATATAATGTTTTTATATCTACAGTTCAATGTAAATTGTTAGTACTTATTTCTAATAAATGCTAATAAGGATCATCGACAATATTTTTTTGTTTTTTTATAGAAAAAAAGGCGGCAAACGAGCATACAGTCCACCTAATTGTAAGTGGATTACTGTCGTTCATGGACATCAACGATACATGCCAACATCAATCCAAAATGACAAACGTTGGCACGCCCCCGGATGCGCTGCCCACCTTTGCTGATTAAGGAATGGATTGGGAGAACGGGTTGAGAAAATGGGGAGGGATAGGATATGATAGGAATGGGCTCTGGCATATCTCACTCACTACTGAAACACCCTACGATACAATAAAGTAGGAAATGCAGTACATTTCAAGGTAGTCTTCGGTGAGAGAGGGTAACGTGGCCAGTCGAGTGCGCCCAGCGGCCGTGGGAATGCACCGTGTACTCTCCCCTAGAAATACAGCATGTAAGTATATCTAAAACTATTGAACTGGATATTACCAGGGAAAATCTGAATAGGTCTCCGAAATAATGAAATAGAACTTAGGGTCATTGAAATAAGAGGCAGATGATTACGTCTAACATACAATAACAAACAAACAAACAAATGTTATATTGTTATCTTACTTGCGTTTATTGCTCGTGATTTGATAACGTTGTCTTTCTCATTTTAGAGTGCTACATTAGGTACTCTACAACTCGAAACAGTCAAAAACTGCAAACACTCTGTAATAAAGATACCCAAAATGAATTATTTCACAAAGATTTACATAAAAAACATAACAAAATATGGACAGTAAATCATTCCAGTACGTGACATGTCCGTGAAATCTGAACGAAATTGCGCTGGTAAATAAAAAACCTTTCTCACTATATTTATTCCAACGACGTTTTTCAGAACACCAACGTATAAATTATCACGAACGTTTTCTTGCGACAGTTTCCTATATGATATATTGCTGGTATCTCTGCATCACTACGCTCTACATTTGCTATCTGATTTGCTCGGCTAGGCTTGTAAAAACAGAATATACTAATGCCAGTAATATACTAAATCTATGGCTTAAATTGAACACAAAAATAGATGACGGGCTCCAGTCGTACACCGCTATTTTCCGAACATTTGAAAAAAGTTAATATAAAATTTGTAGAATTTTTTACATCGAAATCTGGGTTTTTTGAAAATATAAACCGTTATAATGGTAAGCAGACATTTTACCGTCTACTACTTGACATGAGCCTACTCATACATAGATACTGTATTGCGCATGAGACGCTGGCCGAGGGGTTTGGTGAGTTCACTCTCTTAGAGGTGGTATAGTTTCTCAGTGTTTGGGGTAACGGCTTTGTTATCCCTTAGTAGCCTATTCTAAATTCAGCCGACACTGAAAAAGAAAACACTGAAAAGAAACTCTACTCTGTCGTAAGTTTAAAAGTACTGAATTGATACTACCTATTTTTCTGATAAATTTCATTTCAACCCGTTGAGAATTTCCACAATTTTGGAACTGATTAGTGCTTTGGATTCAGCTGGTGACCCTCAGGGGCGATGTAGTGATATTTTTCTGAAATTGTAAAGCCGTGATCTGCGCAATAGACAGGAAACTGAAAACCGCGAAAAGGTGTATCTCCACTACAGACAAAATTTACAAGTTGAAGCGAAGCGAGGCAAATGGCGACACTTGTAGAGCCTCAGCTGTAGGCAAATAGAGGTGCTTGTTTGTGTAGTAGGTATCTCAACTGTAGGCTTAACTTCACCTCATTAACTTTGCCTCTAGTGGAGGCGCGCCTTAAGAAAACCGATGTGACGTTTACGATACGTGATGTGTGATGTCGGACGTTTACTGTTTAAATAAAGAGACCTTGTTAAACTGTGACATACATTTTAATTTGAAAATTTAGTGGTTTAAATATTATGATCAAGAGAAATATGCATGCATATCTGAAATTATGAAAGCTTTATTTATCTACCTACAGTAAAATCAAATCGCGATACTAGTACTTAACTAATTCATCCCAACCCTACCCTTTGAACACTGAATCTCCGCCCATCCTAATCGCTTAATGCCCCATCTTCTAACTTGGGTCATCAAACTTTCATCAGAACCGAGCAATATTTAACTGCCGTTATGTTCAAATGGGCTCGCATTCTCGAACTTTCTTTCCCTCATAATCGCGTTTTAATGCCAGTAATGTGTGGTCTCGTTTATCACGACCCATAAACTAAGAGTTATGACAACAATTTATAAGACTTGAACACAATTATGTGTTCACCACGTTATTTATTAAAGGTTCAGTTAGGTCTACCACTAATTTTGCGCTTCTCACCGATTTTATGGTCGACATTTTATTGGGTACATTACACTTTTAATAACATTTTTAAGATGTACTATGGTTTTATCCACAAAAGAATTACCTACATTTTATTATTTTTCTAATTACCCATTCGTACTTTATTGTTAGGCATTAATTGTTAAATCGTATTATTATTTACATTACTTATTATTATAATATCTAATAATAAAAAATTGTAGGTACTAATATAATACTGTAATTATTCGCAGCATTTTTGTAAATAATAGTATATAGTATTACTTAAATTAGCTGACTGTTTAATACTCGAGTTATTTGTAATTTTTAAGTAGGTATGTTAATAATTATGTTGTAATTTTAAGTATAATAATAATTATGTTGTAATTTTTAAGTATAATAATAATTAATATTTGGTGGACAATAATAAAAAGCATAAATTTGAGGTGTCGAATTACTGGTGGAAGGAAATTTTAAATCAGCCGACAGTGAAGGAAAACGAAAGTGCTAAGTTACTGTGGCAGATACCAGTGCAAACTGATGTAACAGTGGCTCACAATAGACCGGATATCATATACATAAATAAAATAGAAAATAAAACTTACCTCATTGATGTCACAATACCCTCAGATTATAACATAGGTCCAAAAGAAATAGAAAAGCTTAGTAAATACCACTTACTCAAAATAGAAATATCTAGATTATGGAACACACAAACAGTAATAATCCCCATAGGAGCAACCGGTGTGATTGCTAAAAGTTTAACCAGGTATTGTGACATACTGGAATCAAAAATAAATACCCACATCTTGCAAAAACAAGCAGCCATACACACAGTGACAATAGTTTCAAAAGTTTTGGGTGAAGAAATTGGGAGAGCCGAACCTTCTCTTCCTTGAGGGAGTCGGGGCGGAAGGAGCGGTAAATACAGACCCGAGAGGTCGAGGGAAAAAAAATAATAATAATTATGTATTTTATTTCCAAATATGGAGATTTGTCATCAACTTTATAATTATCAGTAAACTAATTGTATTATCCAATACAACTCGCTGTAAAGCTTCCTAACATAAATAAATAATTTCTTCAGCAAATATAAACAGTGGAAGGAGACAAACTGTTGATATGTTTATATTTATTTATTTTTGGTTTAGTTTCGGAATTAACTGAATTATAGATGCATTAACCGTCTCATTTGACGCTTATAATATTTATGTTACTCCTAAATCACTCGAGAAGGTACCTGAGTAAATTGAAAAAAGTTTTTCGATCAAACGGTTACGGAGATTTGATTTTTATTCTTTCGATAAGGCGAAAATGGATAAGGAGTAGATGGAGTCTAACCAACCATAGAATACCAACTATTTTTCAATTTCCCGCCACGACTGTATAGAAGTTGTTCTTGCGCTAATATTTCTTTAATATTTCTGTAGTACTTTTATACTTTTCGCCTTAGTTTCGTTAACCAATAACTATTTCGAAACTGTGATTTAGACGACCTTTAAAATAACAACACCACACCACTTCCCGTAGGTGTCGTTAAAGGCAACTAAGTGATAACAAAGTAGTTGCCGCAAGTCTTCAAGAACTACACCACCTCAAGACTGAACTTGCCAACTCACCGCGTCGCGTTTTAAGGTCATGCCTACATCTCCCATGTACATGACAATGTGCGTGAGGAGGCCCGTGTCCAGCGGTGGACGATCAATAAACTGGTAATGGTATTATTTTTGTAAGTTATTATTTCGAATTTCAAAAGGCGAAACTAAACATAATGCTTAAAACTAACCCCAAAGTAGGTACATATCTGTAGCTATTTTCATATAGTATTTTGTTTTCGCAGAAGGTAAAGAAACTACGTCCTAAATAAAAAAAACATTGTACAGTTGGAAACGATGTACAAAATGTACAAATGTAATGTACAATCTCGGGCATAAAGTTTTTCTAAGATAATAACATGTGAAAGATACTATAAAATCCAGGAAGTATCTAAGTTAAATTAAAGATACTCGCAATGATAGTGGTGTGTATTAAGGTCCCAAGTGTAAAGGTAGGTACTACATGCTTGTCTTGACTGTGGTTTGGAACCCACAAAATAAATTGTTGTTTGTGACAAGTCGTTGATTAAAGGAGGAACTTGTGGGCGTGTGATGAATGAATTTCAACAAAATTTCACTTATTTATGCATGCTAATTATAAACAGGGCCGGATGTAAAAGCGTTCGCCCTGTCGCCGCTCATGGCGCTAGGGGCGACGAAATAATGGAAGTAACTATTATTATTACGAGTACATATTTTCAGGGTAAGGTCAAGGTACCAAAACAATTAAAATTTGAAGTCCATTGAGGAGCAATGATTATAAATAACGTTATCTGAGGAAAGCAATCTTACTATCGCTGTGAATTTATTGACTTTGGTGAAGATTTTCTAACTTATAATTTCGTTGTTTTAAAATTCTTGTTAAATATAAACATGTTTTAACGCTTTGATTCCCAAAGTGTGGTCCTCGGCTGCGCCCTGGGGAGCTGCGGCTTTCTCACAGGAGCGCCGCGAAATATTACACAATTTTCATAATTTCCATTTTAAATTAAGTGTCACAGGACGCGACATCTAGCGGATCCGATGCAAACAACTTATAACTAAGTATACTAATTATAACTACAACTACATTTTATTTAATTTTACCTAACTCTTGCAAAAAATATTGTCTATATAGCAAAGTGTACTGTGGTAGAATTTGACATAATCGTAGCGCGCCTTGGAATCTGGGGCACTGAGAATCGACGAAGCACTACGGATATGTGGGCATTTTTTATGATTTCATTAATTCTCAATTTTTTTATTGGAAGGCGTCAGGCAATCTTACCACCTGATGGTAAGTGAATACTGTCACAGAAATCCGCCGTATATGCCAACATCCATCCATAATGATAATCGTTGGCACGCCCCTAGATGCGCTGTGCCTACCTTTAAAGATGTAGGAATGTATTTGGATATCAATATCTTTGAAACTAGAATAAGTTCCCTTAAACATAATCGTAGCTCATAGCTACGGCGTAGCATTTTGTAGCTGTTTCGTAGCACTGCTGTAGCGCTTCATCCGCACTAAATTAAAAATTTATTATAAATCCGAAAGTGTTTTTATCGCCTTCACAGCTAAATTACGCAACCGATTTTAATCAAATCTGGCAGCGAGGTAGTCAGTAATACGTAGACGGGCTTAGTATCCTTTAATCCCGGAAAATTGATCACGGTACGAATCCGTGGGCAAAAGCTAGTAGAATATAAGTTTTCTAAAAAACCAATCTATGGATATTGGTTTGCACAAACTATGTTTAGAGTAAAATAAAATTGTTACTGTGCTGTAGTTATAAAAGTGTCACACGAGTTACACAGCGTAACTCATTACATCATATGGATTTTAATAATAATAATAATCGAGACATACATAGAGTTGACTACCTTTTATTTTAATGATATTTTAATTTATTTTAATTTTAATGCAATACCTACGCAAATTCAATTCAAATTAATTTAATGTTATTACAAAATTACATTTTGATTTAGCGAGAAGGATACAGCTTATACAAGTATGTAGAACACAACCGAATCATGTGCGATCTATTTATAACCGAACATTTTTTGTTAAAGGTAGGTACAGATACATTACGACAACGTTGACTATCGGCTAATACGGAAGCATCCACACGCGTCATCCACGTCTATGAATTATCGTACCTCTAATTGCATACTTTATTACGAGATAAATACAAAACTTTAAGAACATGTCACGAGTCAGTGCGGAGAAATATATGGAGTTGTTATTTTTACTTGAAAAACTAATGACATTATATCTTTATTAAACAAGTCACTATAATGCTAGATAATCATATTATATTTTGTCTACCTCGCATCCCTTGAAATCAATGGCTGCTATTAGTTTCAGATTTAAAGACTTGAGTGTCAGCACATGCTGAAACCTCAAATAAAAATATTGCACCATTCTTCTTACAATAGAATTGTCAAAATTCTATAAGATTTTTTTTCGATCTACCTTGTTTTTGAGTTTCTGGTGAATTCGAGCTGTCGTCATGAGCTCTTACAATTTTACGGATACTTGTACGGGAAAGACCAGTTGCATCACGTACTCTTTGTTGTATCTTGTTAAAATAGTTTTTCTCGGACGTATTTTTAAAATTTGTTCGTTCAGTTAAAAAATAAAGATATACATTAAAATAATTTCACCGATTTCTTTGGAATCTTTATGAAAGCGACTCTTATAGTTGACTGTAATGGTTAATAACGTGGCTTTTTAAGGCGTTAATGAAGGATTTTGACATCCATCACATCATTACGTTGATAGGATACCTTTTTGAAAATTAAACATAAAAAGGGAATTAAATGCGGTCGGTGACAGTTGTCGAAATTAAATATATATGTATAAAAAATATTATCTATTGAAGAAAATATTTTGGGGGTATTAGTAGCTCCATATATTTATGAATTCGACGGTTGCCGAAGATACCCGAATATTCCCGATGGCCAATGTTTTCGTGCCAGATCTGTACATTTTTATTATAATAATTATAACCGAACTATTTTTATTATAGTTACATTTTTGTTATTTTTTATATTTACGAAAATAATCGTATTCCCGTGGTGATTTTATAACATACCTACGTCATTTTCTGTTGAATCTTGACTCTTAAACAGTAGCAGGCGATATACTTCATTCATAATTCCACTAAATACGATGTAACATACCTAAGGATTTTTACGTTATAGTACAGTAAGCGGCCGAAATTAATACACATCGACTATGATCGGCTAGCTACGGTTCTGTAGAGCTTCGTCTCTGTCGTGTGCCGTTACGACAGAGACGACGCTCTACAAAACCGAAGCTAGCTGATCAATGTCGATGTGTATTACTTCCGGCCGTTTACTGTACCTACTTACTACACAGGTAGGTACATCATACTCAACTTGTAGACGACTGCACACTTACAGTACTACTACTTACATAATGTCGGTCGACCATATTAGTATTTCTTCATGATATCAGCATGACTGAGTACAAAATGAGAACACACTTCACAGTTTATTATGTTACGTTGTAACCACCTTATATTATAAACTACAGACCCTCAGCGGTCGGTCGTGATCGAAAATACGAAGGCGGCCGATTGTCACTGCTTAATTAGTACTTAGTACTGTAAACTTTATGTATGGAAATGTTTATACTAGTAAAAAACGTTACTGGTACATGCTTATAACAAAGAGATGATTTCCCGTTTATATAGTGCAATATCGCTGGGTATTGCATTGGTTGTATTTATGCATATCTTATGTTTAAAATGCAAAGTAATGGTGTACCTAATATATATAAAGAACGTTTAATCAAGTGGATAAATGTTGTTTGTCCGTGACGAGCTGAGCTGCGTCGCTCTTTCCCTAATGTTACTGCGGTATTTAAGTAAATTAATGTTCATAATATGACATCCTTAATTGTTATAACGTGAGACTGTCTCCAACTTGTTTCGAGACGAAATTTTGTTAATTTTACGACTTGATTAATTGATTACATTTTCTCTTTCAAGCGTTATCAGCCTATAAAGCCCCACTGTGGGACACATAGCTTATCAAATATTTACATTTGAATAAAAACACATTTTTTATTTATGTATGCCTTTTTAATTATTTCCAAATAACCCTGGACACACTTTAATAAGTCTTTCAAGTAAACTTATTTTTTATTTGAAAAAAAATTAGCCTTGTAAAGGCGTCCAAAAATAGCCTTTAGCTGTTGACAGTTTCCCGGCTGACTAAAAGCCTCAATCTAATTGAGATTATAAAGGCGTTTCCACAAGGGCGACCCAATATCAGAATCTCAACAATTTTGGTGACGTCTTTAGCAATGTAGAAATACGTTACTGCCTACATCAGAGGTAACGATAATAACGTTTGAGATCCGTCGACATAAACTGTTAAAAAAAAATGTACGATGTGAATCATTCTGAGCAAGAACAACTTCATCCATTCTGCCAAAAAGGTTCGCAAACGATTTTCTGTTCTTACAACTCAACCACTAGCAACAAGTTTCTGAAAATCTTTGCTCCACCTGCATGAGGACCTCCCACACTACACTTATCGGCACATGGTTTCCATTCAAGGATTGCGTTCCATTCACGGACAAACTGTGACATTTCGTAGTCGCAGGTTGTCTGAAAGAGATGGCAATAAGACCGCTTATTGTTTTCTGTTTTCATAGCTATGTGTACTATGAATATATGATGGTTGGATGAGAAGAGTCATGGATCTTGTGGTGGCCAGCTTTGGGAGAAGCCTATCTCCAGCAGTGGAGAGACATAGGCTGATGGTATGGTGTGCAAATTACTTTGTTAAACTTTACAATAAAGATTATTATTATTATTATCTGAGACAGATATGTTGATATGCCACTTCAGTATAATTTTAATTAGCTACTGCAGTGCTATTAAAAAAGTGATTAAAAACAAATATACCTACGAAGCATTCACAATCATCGATCAATCCAATGTAAATCCGCTCAAATGATGTCTATAAGTTGAACGCTTGGTGACATAGGTCTTGTTTAACTTGCTCTTCTGTTGACTATAAACTTCGCTAATGAGGCAAAGGTTTACGTTTCGGTAAGGCTGCTTAGTCTTTACAAGAATATTAAATAAGAAATAAAAATTGTCTTAACAGACTTCCTTCCAACTACCAACTTTAGCTAGGTCAGTAGTTTCTATACATATTTAATAGCAAAATCTTTACTGGTGTAGAATATTTAAAGTACGGGTATATTTAATTGCTATTATGTTTTATGAACACTATCTGTTTCCCAAATAGAATAAATATACATAAAGAAAATACTTTTGAAATATTTATTTTGAAAGTAAGTACTATAGGTAAGTAGGTACTTCGTGAAAAATCTATAAGAACGTAAAAATTTTCTTGTCTATGCAAGCCTCTTTCATTCTAATGAGTGTGTTTTAGTTTAGTTTCATTCTAATAAATGTGCTTTAGTTTCAATGACAAAGAATCATGTGCACTTTTGTATGAAACTTGGCTTCACCAATACCTACAGTTACTATAAATAAATATTTGGTTTCCCAGACTAATGGGGTATCTACTGTAATAATAGTGCTTGGTATAAAAACTTAATGGTAAAAATCACGGTCTAATAAGATCAGAGCCTATAACGGATGGATCATGCCCGCTCTCATGTACACCTTTGGCGTGATCAGATGGCTGTAGACCAAATTAGACACCCTGGATAGATGAGTCCGCTCAACCATGTCTCTTCATAGGACGCACCACCCAGTTTCGGTCTAAGGCCCTGAACTTCGGTAGACTGTTCTACCGAATGTGGTTATATTGTCTCTACATTGTACATTTTTTAATATACTTGTAAGGCAGATATCTGATTTCCCGGGTACTTTAGGGCCTTGTTGCCATAATAAAAAATGAAGTTTATGTTAAAAGCTTTCATTTGGTAGTCATGTGATTTTTATCGACTATACCGGCCTAAATGACGAATGAAATCGTCTGCGTGTTATATTATTATCGTATTAAATTAATGATCAATTGATCATAATAAGTAACTAGTATACATATATACTGTATACCATGTAACATGTATTTCAACAAAAAATATTATCTTCCTGATTTTTTTAATATAATAATAATGGTAAAACGTGTTAATTCCCATCAGCCTGGAGACCTAACTGAGGCGGTTGAACTTCTGTGGTGGTTGGCTCTCAGCGAAGATATAACGGCGATTTCTCTCCCTACGGTCCTGAACCCTGGCCGACTGTGCTTTCGCCGGGGTTTATACGTCTCTCCCTCATTTTGGCACACCCAAGGAGAGACGGGTTTAGAACCATATTTTAAAATAATAATAAATCGTGTAATTCAGAAATCTTAAGTTCTAACGGGCGGTTTAGAATCCCTCAGCATTCGGAGAGACGTCTCTGTGTGTTCTACCGCCTGTACAATGGGGAATGCTCTGAAGAATTGTTCAATATAATTCCCACCTCGGACTTCTACAACCGCACCTCCCGTCACAGAAGTGCGGTCCATCCGCATTTCCTCGATACGGAGGTGTCGCGCACTGTTCGGTCCAAAAATTATTTTATACCGCGAACCCGTAGGCTGTAGAACGAACTGCCTCAAGAGGTCTTTCCATTAAGATACGATATGGGGTTCTTCAAGAGAGCTGTGAATAGGATTTTGCAAGGTGTTGCAGGTGTCCATGGGCGGCGGTAACACTTACCATCGCGTGGAACCGCTTGCTCGTCCGTCCACTAGTCTATAAAAAGTCCCTTCATCACAGGAAGGGCACAAAGGGATAAAATGAAACGCATTATTTAAGAAATCTTTTATATCTTTAGTATTATTTCTTTTAATTCTTTTTTCTGGTGCTTAAGATACCAGTATTAATTACAACGGAGTGGAGTAGCTAACTGAGAGAAGTTTTAACGTTAATTATTCATTTAAGCAAACCTCTCGTCAAAGGAGACTTCGCGACCCCCAAACAGAAAATCAATAGACCGGGGGGGTGCATTTTGTTCTGAAACCAATAACATAATATTATTTGAAATTGTTGAGTATTTATAAAGCCAACGTAGGAATACAATTGTACTCTTGTACTCGTACCTATTTTGTTTATTCGTTATAAAGCTATTTGTACTCTGTACCTACAATAAGGCTTTGATGACAAAACAAGGGTCACTCTCGACTCAGTCCCCAATGGGATCTATCCTCATCTACGATTCTGATTGAATTAATAATAAAGGTAAGAATAACGTAATATACGACCGTACCACTAATATTTTCATCAGATAAACCAGTTTAAATATCAGTTAATAAAATTAATATAGGTTTAAAATAAAGATTACATTCACAACAAAATCTCTTAGGGACGTTTCCTAAACCTCAATTAACTGATTTAAGTCAAACGGATGGACGGCATCGAGTACGCGTCACCACGCGTTTAACATACCATCCAGCAAGGTAAGAGTTGAATCCTAAAACCCATACATACCAGGAAACTAATATTAAATATTTAAGAATCGAACAAATATTAAATATAAACCGAAACAAAACATTCACATCACATGTACCTACTTACCTAAACCAAAATCAGTAAAAAGTCCATAAACAGAATGGACGTCCTTTCTTTTAATAATGGTCAAAGTTCACAGCGCGGCCTGCTCAAATTAGGACAGTTTAAAAGTTTCCAACGAAGCCTCCTGTCACGTAAATTGTGTTATCAGTGCTCGAGTTAAATTTTGTTAGTTGGACTTACCGCGGGTCGCGCGTTGTGGTGACGGAAACCAGTTAGCGGTCTCGACTGTAAATATTAGCAAAACGGGTAGCCTGATAAAACCACGAACATTTACCTAATACTTAAATTGGAACAGTGGAGTATAACTTGGTAAAATTCGTTCCGTAAAACATCACCTTGATAAACACTCTCTATTGTGGCGTGTGGCATTTATAGGTAACTATAGTATTAACATTATAGATATTACTACACTATAGTATAGTATACTAGACACAATAGTATGTATACTATAGTATATATACCTACTATAGTTTAGTATACTATACTATAGTATTAACATTATAGGTAACTATATTAGTAACATTTATACAATAGATAGTAGGTAACTAATATTTCCTTTAACCGCTCCTTCTCCTTTCTTTTAGCCACGCGCTGTAAACTTGATAAAAAATAGTTTATTTTCATAGGAACAAGGATTCCGGACTTGCAAGTGTGCCGTAATCGTCCGCGCAACTAATGTTTTTAGGCGTTGGTAAACCCGTTAATTTCAGTGATTCTATGTTACACAAGAAGTTTCTCGAACATCGGTCAAATGCTAGTTAAACAACTATTATCATTTGTCATCATTTGATCACTGTTATCGTCGAGTTTTATCATTTGAACAATTGTAGGCGAGAACTATATGTAGTTTTGGTCGCATGACTATCGTATACCTACTCTCAGCCGAACCGTTCGAGAAACTCTTCTTGTGTAAATGAGCCATAAGGCTCATATTCCACGAAGAGATTTATACTATGCAGACGAACGAATCACGGTTCGTCAGTACAGTATACTCGAAATACACAACTCCGACGTTTCTCGTCGTTCAATGTCGGCGCTGAGCGTCGTGGGTCGTGCTCGTGCACTAAATCAATTCAGTAGGCTAGTCTAGGAGAAATGCATTTTGCTACTATTCGTAGTCAGTTAGTCACATCTACGAATTGTACCAAAAAGTCGTTCCTAAGCAAAACAGAGAGCGTTCAATCAACGTCGTCCTTAGGAAAAAAGCGATTCCTTCTCTTCTACGTGCTTCGATTAATGGACATCGTTTATTAAGTACAACCATCTGCGTTCTATTATCGATTTATTCATCTACATAGAAATGTACATAGGTAGATACCTTCTAACTATTAGAATAAAGTAATAATAAAATAAAGGAAGTACATGTGTGGTAACGTGAGGAATAGTCCTATATCCGGTAGTGGAGAGACATAGGCTAACACGCGTTGTTTTTCGAGGTCACCATTGTAGGAACCGGACACGAGTCGCAAACTCTGCTATTCCAAAATCGAAGTAAAGAACACTTCCTCTGATTTTTTAGCTAGAAACAGCATCAAAAATTCTTACGAACGTGAGAATTTTTGTTCTCACGAAAATGACTTAAAGCTAGAACTAGAACTAGAGACAGACTTCAAACTAATCCAGCAACGGTATTCGCAAACCTTGCACTTCCAGAAACTTCTTTATTTCCGTTTAAAAAAGAACCTAATGCCTTATGAGGTTATAGGCAAGAAATAATTCTTTGCTATCTTCAAAAAGAAAGTGTTGGGAAAACTGTTAAAGATTCAAGTAATTCTACACATAATCTACAAGGTTACACACCAGTGATGATGAAATATCATAACACTAAAGAGAAAAGAGAGGCAGAGGACTAGCAGAAAGTGTTGAAACAACAGAATTTAGCTAAAAAGGAGGTTGTGCAAGAAAATAAAAAAAATCTGCAAGGACGTTAAGAAGTAGAAGTGTTAAAAGAGAACTAGTTTCAAGAAGAACGAGAGTAAAAACTATAAACGTAGATGGCTATAAGAGAAATGAAATTAACGAAGCGAAAATTATTACCTAGGAAAAACTAAATCAAACGCTAAGGATAAAATTGCAGCAACGAAAGAAGTCAAAAATGTTCAGAAACCGAAGACTCTCTGAAATGTGGAGACACTGAAGACTCCAGCAAAACTAACTAAATTTTCTTCGAAAGTTATTTGTTTGTTGACGCAAGGACGAATTATTCTAAGATCATTGAACTTTTCTGGAATATTTTCTATATGTTTAGAAAACGTTGAGTCGATGTAATGATGTAATACAACCTCCGAAGCAGCTTAAGAAAAAGACTTTGTTTGAAGAGTCTCCAAGTTTAGATGTTTTTGTGACAACGATGCTCTGCCGCCAGGAATAATTTTTACGGACGTACATCAGAAAAAAAGACGTATAGGAACCCCCATCACTAGAAGCAGTTTTGGGCGTATTTATCTAGTGTCCGATGAGGTGAACAAAAATCGATACATATAGTAATGGGACGTTGTTCGTCGAAATGTATTGTCTAATACAGACTGCGCAGGTTTCTAAAATAAAAGAATGGGGTAAACAAAACAAGCAAATGGAAAACATATCATCATACGTCGCCACGGGGTCCTTTGTAAACGAAAGCACATGGCCTAAATAGAGAATTCTTGTCTTTCCCCGTTAAGATATCGACCTGCATGCACAACACATGGACTTTTTAAGTCCAAAGTATGGACTTTAGACTTAAAAAACATCGTAGTTTGTCCATGCAAACATTAGGCGTGTTGGAATATCAACATGACCAAGGCTACAATTATTCAGACTGATTCTGCCGTAGAAAGTTCCAATTTAATGTTTGGTTTCGATACAAAATTTCTGACCGGACATATAGTGAAACTGACACCACGCTTCCAAAAGGAAACTAAAGAGATGACTGTATTATCAGGAAAACATAGGAGAGCTAAAAGTGGAATGGATAGATCCTCAAACTGTTATGATTACGAAGATTTCGTTCTCAGTCTCAAAAAGTGACAAACTACCACAGTCAACTTGACGTGGCAAGTGTTGCGCCCAAACCATCGCGAATCGCTACAAGTTCGCTAAGAAATTCCCACTGCAGTTTATCGGCATATCAAAATTAATAGATGTTTTGGATTCAGCTGTTCACTTTTAATAGAAATAAAGTCATTTTTTTCCGGAATTCGAAAGCCGAGATCTTCCGAATTCCACTATTGCATAGTACAATTCCAAGTGATAACTTCCTTTTGGCATTGTGTGGCATTTGAGCTACTGAGCAAGAACAGCTATAATAAACTGCCTAACCTCATCAAAAGGCAGCACGTAATCATTTGGAAACTGTCGATCGAGTGGCCGCGCTCCCTTTAACTGGGTGGAATATCAATGAGATTGACTTTTAAGTATTCGCTTGGTAGATATCCGTGCCTGGCCTACACTAAATTGGGTATTCAATACCTATACCTATATATTAAAGTCAACGGCATACTAATGAAATAAAATAAATTAGATATTAATTGGAAACGTCCAATTAATATTTATTTTCATTAATATATGCATTAATAATAACTGCAATGTGTATTATTCCGCATTCCATGGCAGATGCGTGCTAACAATACGGCCCTCCTAAGAAGAAAATGCATTACTAACATTTTTAACGTATGCATAAGTAACATTATATTTAGAAATTAAAAATGAATAAAGAGAATAACCAATTATTATTCTTATTGTCTTTAGATTGACTTTAAATTAATGATTTTTTTTTTCATTTCTCTCATTTAATGTCATCAAAATGCACTTGTGCCTTTTTTCTAAGGAGAGTAAAATAATAGCCATAGTTGATAGTAAAACACCGGACGAATTAGCTGAATGAATCAATAAAGCTACAAAGAACATCTTTCAATGTGCTGATTTCAATGATAATCGAAATGGTTCGACAAAATAGTATTATTTATACTACACATTAATACTTAAATATCTCTCAAATGTTTCTCTTAATATTTAGAGAGAAAAAGTTGCATATCGACTCAATCAGTAGCTATTCATCTATTCAATAGCTATAGAGCTTAAAGTTATTTCAGTTTTAAAGTAGATATGCCTAAATAAGTTGTATTTTCTTAAGTCCATTCAATTACCTAAAATTTCACCTAAGTTTGTGGTCCTGATTATTATCTGTAGCTATACAAAATGGCCCAGCCCTCTCGGTAGGTCATGTGACGTGTCACGTGACAAGGGTCATCCCAAGGGTCGACTCCATTTTCAATATTCAGTCGCGCCGTGGTTTTTGAAAGTTTAGCATATCTACTATATTTTGTATTTAAATACAGTAAATGGATGTTTTAGACATTCTGCTTGTTGGACATTTCTGCGTGTTGGACATTCTGAGTACTAAACATTTTGTGTGGCACTAATTTAGACATTATGGGCATTAGACATTTTGCGTGTGATCCCTTTTGACTACCATACACGCTCAGCACTGCCGATTTTCTGAAACACAGAGCTGTCTCTATGAACTTAACCATTCTAGCCAGCTTATGTAAATAAGAAATACCTACATTTTTCTATAGAAAATTAGACGTGCAAATCCGGCTTGTTATCGTATCGCGTACCTCTCTGGAATTCAAGTGTTTTCAGAATAAAACAAGCGTAATTAATTAGTCAAAATAATGCATAGGTATTATTGACTACTACGTAGAAAGATCGATCTAATTTTTTTCGTGTTTTAGAAGATTCAGCTGAGTGTAAACTGGACTTATTTTATTGATATTGCAGTCTACAAAGTTCCATTCCTTTGTGCTTTACAGGATTGTTTTCTACATCCCGGTATTCTACTTTTTAAAAATAGAAAGCCTTAAAAAGCCTTAAGGCTTTTAATTTTATTGTTTACTAGCTGTGGCCGGCATTCGTTGCAACAAGTTAGATTTTTTTCTTTTTTTGTCAGAAACCTTCACGGGCGCGCGCACAAAAAAGTTTCATCGAAATCGGATGAATGGTTTAGGAACGCATAGAAGATAAAAAAACAAACATTATTTTTTATATATTAGAAGATTAGGAAGGTTAGACTAAAAAAACTCACTATTTATTGTAAAGGATTTAATTTCCCGAGCGTTGTAGGTATGCATAAACCTTTTAGTATTCAATCGACAGAATCGAACCTAGGGAATGGATAAATTGATAAAAGTCCATTGTTTGTATAGCCTGACCAAGAAAACAAAAAACCTCGCCATGATGCGTAGAACTAATAAAACTAATATCTTCTACTAACAACACTAACTAGCTATGAAAAAAGCAAGTAGTTGCTCAGTTTTTTACAGCTAGTTATTTATTTTTCTGGGCAGGCTTTAAAATTTTTATTACCACTTATGAACGAATGAATGGAATATAAGTTGGCGGATAAGTTGCACGAAGAAAAAACATTTTGTATATTTATTGATAACTTAATAACAATAAATCGACACTATAATCTCCAGATATGTCTATTACTTTAACCCATCTATTACGTAGATCGTTGATGACATGCGCCCAGAATTTAGAAGACTGCGATGCAAAGAAGTCGTCCACGGCCATTTTGAGGTTTTCGTACTTCTGTAACTTTTTCACTCGTAGATGAAGCTTTAGCGGCCTGAACAAGTGTTAGTCGGATGGAGCGATGTCCGGGAAGTAGGGTAGGTGGGCAACCGGGTGCCATCCAAGCTCGGCAATTTTTTGGCGAGTTTCCGAAGCGATGTGAAGTCTGGCATTGTCATGTTGTAGGTGAACAGTTACACGTCTCGGACTTTTTGGTCGAATTCCATTGACGAGTTTCTGAAGGTTATCAATGTACACGGAAGCAGCGACCGTTTTGTTTGGAAGGAGTAGCTCGTAGTAGAGTGGGCCCTTTGTATTCCACCACACGGAAATAAGGCGCTTGCGTGAGCGGATGTTCGACTTTGGTTACGTTGGCGTCTCTGCGTCGCGAGGAAGCCAGGCAGACTGTTTTTTTTTTTTGTAGAAAAAGGCGGAAGACGAGCATACAGTCCAGCCGATGGTAAGTACAACTGTCGTCCATAGACATCCGTGATACATGCCAACATCATTCCAGAATGATAAACGTTAGCACGCTCCAGGATGCGCTGCCTACCTTTGCAGATGAAGGAATGGATTGGGAGAAAGGGTTGGGAAAATGGGGTGGTATAGGATAGGGTGGGATGGGAATGGACTCTGGCATATGAGATGACTCTGACTTGGCGATGGCTGTCAGTCAGCTGATGTGGAATCCACCGTGCCATCATCTTACGACAACCGATATTGTGAAGATGAGTCTCAATGGTCGAATAATGACAGCCAAATGTCTCTGCTAAATCACGCGTAGTTGCTTCTGGATTGGCCTTGATGCAGCGGAGTAACTCATCGTCGTTGAAAGTGGATGGTCGCCCAGACCGCTCGTGATCCGAATCTCCCGAAGCAAAGCGGCGAACGAATCTGCGGTTTACCTTCCCTTGGGATACGGCGTTGTCGCCGAATGCGTTGTTGATGTTGGCGGTTGCTG
This sequence comes from Sesia apiformis, assembly GCA_914767545.1. Taxonomy (NCBI): domain Eukaryota; kingdom Metazoa; phylum Arthropoda; class Insecta; order Lepidoptera; family Sesiidae; genus Sesia; species Sesia apiformis. The sequence goes on from OU611962.1 coordinate 6,506,997, forward strand.
CGCTCGTCCCTGGCACCACTCGTAAAAGATGTTCGTTCGAAGTTGATGTTCCCTAATCATTGTTGAAAAATGATAAAAGTCTTAACCTTTGCAAACAGCTCTCGTCATAGCCTTCTACAAGATTGTCATATACTTCAGACGAATTTAGAAGGTTTTGGGAAATTCCAGAAATTTCAAATTTTTCGTGCAGTGAAGTAGGCGGACGAGCAAGCGGTCCCACGTGATGGCAAGTGTTACCGGCGCCTATGGACACCTGCAACACCAGTGGGTATGCGGGTGCACCGCCGACCTTGCAAAATCCTATTCACAGCTCTCTTAAAGAACCCCATAAAGACCTCTTGAGGTAGTTCGTTCCACAGCCTACGGGTTCGAGGTATAAAATGATTTTTGGACCGAACAGTTCGTGACACCTCCGTATCAAGGAAATGTGGATGGATCGCACGTTAATCCGTTAACATATTGCTTAACGATTTAACTTAAATTAGAGTTAAGTTAAATTAAAAATTACTAACGGTCTTCTTAACTTCCGTTAGCTTTAGTCCGGTACATTGGTTGGTTATTGTCTATGTTTGTTTGAATTGCGCGCTACGTCTGCTACCACGGCTGTATGGGCTCAGTTCTCTTTGCCTTACCATTAATGGAAGAATTAAAACAAAAATTATTTTGATATTTTTATAACCTAACCTATTTTTATTTTTCTTACTATGAGCAAAAAAGTATCACTTTTTAGTTTGTGTTGGTAAAATAAATGAAATTGCCATTAGCATGCTACATATTATCGCTTGCTATTGTATTGTAATTTTATTGTACTAGGTAGGTAGGTGGATATGTTTCTGTTTTTTTTTCTAAAAATATTTTTTTTTTTTTATAGACTAGGGGGCGGACGAGCAAGCGGTCCCACGTGATGGTAAGTGTTACCGCCGCCCATGGGCACCTGCAACACCAGGGGGTATGCGGGCGCGCCGCCGACCTTGCAAAATCCTATTCACAGCTCTCTTGAAGAACCCCATATCGTAGTAAAAAATACAAATAATTAATATAAATTATTTAATATACCTACTTGTTTTATTTACCTGTGTATGATGTGATGTGTATCCCAGCCAGCCCAGCCGATTCTATTCTATTATCTTACTTAAATATATAATACTTAAACATCAGTACAAATTTTGGGTGATTAACTTTTAACGGATAACTTTAACTTGCGTTAAATTTCAAAAAGTTAACGCTTTAACGATTAACGAAATTAACTTTTGGATTAACTTTGCCCATCTTTGGAGAGACGCAACGTCTCTCCTAATGCTGGGGGGTTCTAAACCGCCCGTGAGAATGGGACCGTCGACAATTCGAACAGCACGTCGTTGGATGGAATCAAATCGGTCCAATTGATATTTCGGTGCGCCGGCCCAGAGATGAGAGCAGTAGGTAATCCATATGTAAGTGCGAGTCGGTGAGGCGCCTAACCTGAGCTTTGTAGAGCATTAGGAGTTGCTCAGCGGTGAAGTACCGCTTTGCTCTGTGCAGCACATCGAGTTTGCGTTTTATACATATTTTTTATTGCACATTATCGTATAAAAGGCAAACTTAATGTCTTAAGGCATACTGCACCGTCTAACCTTTAGACATAAGTATATTAGAAAGTAAAGCATTGACCAATCAGGCATACGCAACATAAAACTTATTTTGCGTAAACGAGTTATTTCGCTGATATTAGAGTCCATATTCGATGTTCTAATTGAATTAATACGTTTATTCTACAGCGTAATATTTGCGGTTGACGCACCCTAACGGCTTATTGATTAAATCGACAATGAGCTGCAAAGCAGGTTTAATTTTTGCGAACGCTCCATTGGCCAATTAAAAGGTATAAATATAAAGGTATAAACTTATTACTGTAGATGCAACTGGTTGTCTTACTCTCACACAAAAACATAGCCATCGGTTTAGAGGCACTATTAGCCAAGGATGCTAGATATTAAAAAGAGAAATAAAACGAATTATTGATTTCACTTTGGCTATAACATTTTTTTATTACAAATCTCACAAACATTAATTCACTCATAAGTGAATAATTAATGTTCACTAATTCACTTATGTTAAATCTACCACATCGCCTACCCACCAGAACGTCAAAGAGTTTTCAGCTTCACTTGAATACTTCAAATCTACAACACCATTTTCATTCACACTATCACTCTTTGCATCCCCATTCTCATTTTCTATTACTATTTCTTCATTTTTTGATAAATCGTCTTCGCCCAGCTGCGTGATTGGATCAATGAAATGGTACTGGCCCGATCCGGTGGCTATGATTGGTCGGAGAGGGTGGATAGAGACACTGTTACAGCAATCGCGGTGTAGACCAAACTGAAAAATAACGATGTTTTTTATGGTATGCCCTAATGGCTTTTCAAGCGTCACCAGACATGTATAATTTAGGGCGAGCGCAGAAGCCGTTCAGCAAGGAGCAAAAAATGTGTAGCAACGAGCCTAAAGGCTCCCACGCCGGGAAACCGGTGAAAGGAAAAGAGCACGGCTTAGGGCGTTGCTTTTTTGGGAAGGTACCGCGAGATCGCGAGTCGGTGAGAAACGCCCAGGTACGTGCCGATACCTGGTAAAGGTGTAGGTTGAAGGCCGGTGTAGCGAAGGGGACGTCCTCGTCTACGCTGGCAAGGACGGTGTATATGTGTAGTGTGTGCGTTGGGTAAGTGCCGCATTGGCACCAGTAATTGGGTCGTCGCGGTAAAATGTAGCCTAAGGACGCACTGTAAATGAACTGCATTTATTTCGCTTAAATTCGCAACCACTTCAATAAAAGGCACTGTAAAAAATCCGCAATGTGTTCTATTTATCACACTTATGTGGAAAGAGAACGCACGTTTTTATCCGCATTGCGACCCATACTACGAAAGTACTGTCAAAATTTAGTATTATACTAAAGGCATGCAAGCCCGTAGTCATAGAATGCGGAATCAACACGAGGCAACTATTCGTTTCGATGTACTAAGTTTTTTGGTCAATGTCTAAGACGCAGAGCGCTGTTATGTGGCACTTCGCTCTCGCACGTTATTCCCTCGCGGGTCGCGAGCGTTTAGTGGCTGATCAGGTAGAGCACAGTGAAATATCAAAATGCTTTTTGTATAAGGGAATAAAATGCTCAAATAAAATGATGGAATGTAGTAAAACATTCTGTATATGGGTAGAACATTATTTGATATCAGAAATTGTTCAATATTTTGATGCCAAGAACTTCGTATTCAGAGATGGTCAGTATTTTTCGCAAACGTATGTTAATAATTAGGGTTAATAATAAATTCATAATTAGAGTTTATCTCTAATTACGAATCAGTTAAGAAATAAAATTCTATTCTAAATAGAAATAAATAACATACCTTAAACGTGGCATTGTCACCATCGCTTAAATCAAGACTAGACTTCCAATCCATATGCTCAACTGACCACACCTTCAATATGCCATCCGTACCTCCCGTAACCAAATATTTCCCACAAGGAGATATATCAAAATACACCCTCTGGTTAGTATCAACAGCCCTGCTTAAAATATTGAGTGGTCTTCTATAGTATCTGATGTCCCAAACTAGTAATCTGTGATCCTTTCGAGCACCAGAGACAAGTTTTAAACCATCTGGCGTGAATTTTATGTGGGTTACTCCACCTGAAAATTTGACATACTACTTTGTTGTACTTTACAAATTACATAATTTAGTGCTTCAATAAACATTTTATCTAAACATATCAAATTGTTTATAACTTCATTAACAAAGTCAAATCTTTCATTTAATAACCTTTAAGTACTAATTTAATTATTAAGTTACATAAAAGTGAAAATCATATGAAATCTATACATAACAGATAGAAATATTTGCCTTGACATAGTACTTTAGTATCTAATTACAGTTACACAAACTGTTGAGCATCTGCCAAATTTCAGGTTATCTTTGGAGTTTCTTTAAATGCTTTAAATGATTCGTTATTACTTAGAAAAGTCTTTTAGATTTGAAATCAAAACTTAGTCATACACAAATACAAGTAAATTTATAAAACTGTATATAATATTTATATATTTTAGAAATAGGTATTTTTTTACCTTAGTACCAAAATAATGTGACAATACAATGACATTATTACATTACCTGCATGTCCATGCATTTTGCCTATGCTCTTATAGGTGCCCATTTCATTCATATTGTACAGACTTACTGTTGAGTTCCACGAGCCCACTGCCACCAGGTTACTGTCGGTAGCCAAGCAGGAAGCCGGGGAACTAATTTTGTGCTGGGCAAAATCTCTCCCAGGCCTGAAATTTCAATATAAAAAGTTATAAAGACACAAATCTGTTTGCCAACCTGGTGCACGGAAAGTTGGCTCTGCAGAAAACCGGTAACATAGGTGGTTTGAAATTATTACCACAATATTATCCAAAATATTCGAGATAGTCGAGGAGTAACGACAGTTCTCTGTGCTCAAAACTAACACCCAAAGAGAATTGAAGACTAATAATAACAAATAGTTCCACGCAACTATGAAATGCAATCCGGATTTTTGTATATTTTAAGCAAAATTTCAAATTCGGATTTCAAAGAAAAATCTGGATTTTTCAAATATACGAGTGTTATTGAAACAGCTAGGAATGCAGATATTACGCGCGTGATATTGCATTCGAGCCTTTTGATATCCAGCTCAAACTTCCAGCAATTTTGCCATGATAACTATGTCATCGGCGAACAAGATGTATTCACCGTTCACTTTCAATCAACGACATTTCCAGTCCAGCATCCTAAATGCATTTGCCAGCGCGTTTCTCAAGTTTCGGAGATATACATTTACCCCCACCCCCTGTTTCACCCCACGACGCGGCTGAATCGGGCTGGTCTGCTGGTCTTGGATTCTAATTATGATGCTCGCAGTGTTATACAAACATCTCAACACCTTCATATACCGCCAATCAATTTGGTACCGCTGTTAAGATTCCAGCCCAGGTCTTATAGAGTTAAAGGCTTTCTCGTAATCCACAAAGGTAAGACTCAGCTGATGATTATACTCTTCGGCCTTCTGTATAATGTCCTGTATTGTGTAAACGTAGTCTATGGTGCTCTAGCCTTTTTGGGAACCCAGCCAGCTCCGGCAGCTAGAACTCGTCTGTCTAACCTCTTTTTTATTGGAAATTTCTTCCTCTTAATGTCTTTTTTCTTAATTTTTTAAATATTAATATTTTTCGAGTTATTTGAAAGAAACTAAACTCCTTTTTTTCATCTTTATTTGTTGATAACTTTTGCAATTGTTTATGTGCGGATTTGAAACTTTGCACATTTTTCTAGGCGTCATTTCCAATTCAATGAGTCCCCGCTCATATTTTTACGAGCGGTATCAAGAATTAACACCATTTTCAATTTGTGAACTAGACTATTCTTCGGACTCTACGTTGGGGACGGTGGGGACTCTTCTTCATGAACATATCTTTTTTTCGGAATGGCTAAATTCGTGTGACTCTAATGGCCTTCCAAGAGTCACCGGACATGTGTGGTTTGGGGCGAGCGCAGAAGGCGCTCAGCTAGCAGCAAAAAGTGTGTGCAGGAACGAGCTTAAGGGCGAGCTTAAGCTTAAGGCTTAAGAGCTTAAGGAACGGACCTCGGTTTAGAGCGATGCTTTGGGAGGGTACCGCGTGATAGCGAGTCGGTGAGAAGCGCCCAGGCACGTGCCAGGCCGATATCTGGTAAAAGTGTTGGCTGAAGGACGGTGTGTGTTCACGGTGTAGCGAGGGTGACGTACTCGTCTCCGCCGGCGCGGGGACGGTGTATATATGTAGCCTGTGAGTGTAGTGTAAGAACCCCATTGGCAGCAGTAATTGGGTCGTCGGTGTCGTCTAGGGCGCGCCGGGGACGACGACGACAGTAACGAGTAGGGGCATTAATATCGAGAACGAGAACATAGGTTAGGCTGGCAACTATTAGGGGGTTGTAATGGTGAAGGACTGTATCAGTAGCGTTGGGCGGAGTCTTTCGTGTATATGACGATGGAGGAAAGTTCCAAGACCTTTAGGGGTGTAAGAGGCTCAGCTACCATCTTTGGAGCCTAAGCCAACCTCACCTGCTAGTTAATGTTAACTTCTGTTAACTAACGAGGCAATGGCGTTCCCTTTTTGCGGTGGGATGGTTACTCCGTCGGCATAGCTACCACCCTTCCGTCGGAGTCCGCCGCCATAATGGTGCCCTATTAGCCGCGAGGCCCGCATCGTGTTCCGGCGGTGAGCGGAAGAAGCCGTCCCGAGAGAGAGATTGTTGCGTGTGGAAAGAAGGACCAGCGGTTGCGGGGAATTACAGACGCGCATGGGCGTGGCATGGTGGCGCGGGGATCAGGGAGACCCGGTGAAACGGTTGTCCGCTGACCGCCCGCGGGTTGTTGGGGGCCCGAGCCCGGGGATCTTACTTTAATCTCCACCCCAGGAGGCTGCCCCGCCACACGCGAAAAATCCCTTGGGGTATCAGTTGTGCCGGAGGAGACCGGAGTGGAACCCGACTGCTGCCCCCGGGGGGGGACCGGGGGGGGGACCGGGGGCCCTTCCGTACCCCGTGCCAGCAAGTCACACAACCTTTGTGACCTGGTTTTTTCTCTGCTCCGTGCTCCACGTTGATCCACATGCAACCATCTCTCTCTCCGTCCCCCTTTTCTTATTTTCCCTATTCACACTTTAGAATGGCCAAGAAAAAGAAAATGCACAAGGTTCACTCAGCGGCCCATCCCATTAGTTCGACACTACAAGTGGACTTTTGCAACATCAGAGGGATACATAGTAACATCGACGCCGTCCACTACCACCTTGAGACGGCAAAGCCGGCCTTGCTTTTCTTGACGGAGACACAGATATCCTGCCCGGCCGATACATCACACCTTCATTACCCCGGTTACAAACTGGAGCACTGTTCTGTGCGACGTGCTGGGGTATGCATGTACGTCCGGGAGAATGTTTGTTGCCGCCGCCTCAGCCATTTTGAAGACGGGGACTTGTCGATTCTCTGGGCGCGTATTGACTACGGATGTTCCACTAAAGTCTACGCTTGCCTTTACAGGTCCCACAGCGGTGATACGGAGACGACTCGGTTTTTTGAGCGTCTACAAGAGACGACTGACAGCGTGCTCGAGCAGTTCCCTTGCGCGGAAGTGGTGGTCCTCGGTGATTTCAACGCTCACCACAAAGAGTGGTTGGGATCCCGAACTACCGACCGCGCAGAGAGACACAACAACTTTGCCCTGGCCTATGGTTTCTCGCAGTTGGTGTCCTCACCCACGAGGATACCTGATATCGAGAGCCATACTCCCTCCTTACTGGACCTCCTGCTGACTACGCGGCCGAATGACTACAATGTTGTTGTTGATGCTCCGTTAGGATCATCAGACCATTGTATCGTTCGAACTGCTGTGCCAGCTAAACAATCCGCGCCGACCTATTCTCAGGGAACGCGCAAGTCTGGCACTACAAGTCTGCAGATTGGGATGGGTTGCGCGAATTTTACGCTTCTTATCGCTGGGGGCAGCTGTTTCTCGTCGGGAGATCCAGATACCTGTGCAGACTCCATTGCCGACGTGGTGTTACAGGGCATGGAATGTTATATTCCTTGTTCCGTGATACCCGTAGGCGGACGGAGCCAACCTTGGTTTAATCAGTCCTGTAGAGAGGCCCGCCGTAATAAGCGGGCTGCATACAGGGCCTGAGCCAAAGCGCATGTGTCTGAAGATCCGAATACCACCGACTTGAGGAAGAAATATAACGCTGCCTCGAGGTGCAGTAAGAAGATCACTGTCAGAGCAAGGAATGAGCACATCCGCAGAATTGGCGATCGACTAGCAAGCTATCCTTCTGGAAGTCGGGCTTTCTGGTCGCTCGCTAAGGCTGCCGAGGGTAATTTCTGTCAGTCGTCACTTCCACCACTACGGAAACTCGATGGCTCACTGGCCCATGAGGCGAAGGAGAAAGCCGATCTCCTGGGCAGTCTCTTCGCCTCAAACTCGACTCTGAACGATAGAGGTGCCTCACCACCGTCCACCTCGAGGTGCACAAGCTCCATGCCAGAAATCTGCTTCACCCAGCGTGAAGTCCGGCGAGCTCTAGCATCTCTTGATATCCGAAAGTCGAGTGGGCCAGATGGTATTCCTGCGGTGGTGCTCAAATTTTGCGCTCCCGAGTTGTCTCCGGTGCTTACGCGACTCTTTAGGCTCTCATATTCCACAAAAAGGTTCCCGTCAGCATGGAAGGTAGCTCATGTTCACCCTTTGCCTAAAAAGGGTGACCGCACCGACCCGGCCAACTACAGGCCAATAGCGATCACCTCCCTCCTCTCCAAAATGATGGAGCGTGTTATAAACACACAGCTCCTTGGGTACCTAGAGGATCACCAGCTGATTAGCGACCGTCAATATGGATTTCGCCATAATCGCTCGGCTGGTGACCTTTTAGCGTATTTAACACACCGCTGGGATGACGCCATTGAGAGTAGAGGCGAGGCTCTGGCTGTAGGCCTAGACATTGTGAAAGCTTTTGACCGGGTATGGCACAAATCGCTGCTTTCCAAGTTACCATCTTTCGGGATACCCGAGGGACTATGCGAATAGGATGCCAGTTTCCTGACTGGACGGAGCATCAGAGTCGTTATCGATGGTAGCTGCTCCGACACCATGTCCATTAACGCTGGCGTCCCGCAAGGCTCCGTGCTCTCTCCAACTCTGTTCCTTCTGCATATCAACGACCTGTTGCAAATTGGTGACATACGTTGCTATGCGGATGACAGCACTGGAGACGCCTTGTACAGGGGCCGCGCCAACATCCCTCGAATCGGAGGTTCCTAACCTGGAAGAGAGTCGCGCCAGGCTTGTGTCTGAAATCGAAGACTCTCTAAATCTAGTCTCGATTTGGGGTTCCCTGAACCTAGTGGATTTCAACCCCAGTAAGACGCAAGTCTGTGCATTCACCGCTAAAAAAAACCCTTTTGTCGTAGCACCTCGCTTTCAGAGCATACCTCTTAAGATCTCGGAGAGTATTGGGATCCTTGGTGTCGACATTTCCAGCAAAGACGAATTTAGGGGTCATCTGGAAAGTAAGGCCAAAATGGCCTCCAAAAAGCTCGGTGTGCTGAACAGAGGGAAGCGGTACTTCACCCCTGGGCAAGTCCTAATGCTTTACAAAGCTCAGGTGAGGCCCCATATGGAGTATTGCTCACATCTCTGGGCCGGCGCACCGAAATACCAATTAGACCCATTTGACTCCATCCAACGACTGCTGTTCGTATTGTCAACGATCCCACTCTCACGGGCAGTTTAGAACCCCTCAGCATTCGGAGAGATGTTGCATCTATCTGTGTGTTCTACCGCCTGTACAATGGGGAATGCTCTGAAGAATTGTTTAATATAATTCCCACCTCGGGTTTCTACAACTGCACCTCCCGTCACAGAAGAGCGGTCCATCCGCATTTCCTAGATACGGAGGTGTCGCGTACTGTTCGGTCCAAAAATTATTTTATATCGCGAACCCGTAGGCTGTGGAACGAACTGCCTCAAGAGGTCTTCCTATTAAACTACGACATGGGGTTCTTCAAGATACTGTGAATAGGATTTTGCAAGGTCGGCAGCGCGCCCGCATACCCCCTGGTGTTGCAGGTGTCCATGGGCGGCGGTAACACTTACCATCACGTGAGACCGCTTGCTCGTCCACCCTCTTCTCTATAAAAAGAAAGAAAAAAAAATCTGTCAAGGCGTATACCATTCTGGGTGGATGTGTGGCTATTGAAACTAGGGTGTATAGTGTTGACATCACCTGCCAGGATAACTAATTTATCCAAATTGAGGTGACACAAGGTCAGTCCTGAGCAGTTCTCTATCAGGGGCCAAGTAAATAGATGCCAGAGTGACAGGTGGATGACCTGTCATAGCTAAGCACCAGACCGAGGCCTCCATATTAGTCCGTGGAGGCCATATTAGTCTGATATAATTATTGGTAAAATCTCCGTGGAGGCCATATTAGTCTGATATAATTATTGGTAAAATCTAAATCCTTAATAACCAGTAGGTATATGTTATAAAATACTTTGTATCATTTTATGTGATTGAGTGTTGTGTTTTTTTGTAATAATAAAAGAAAAAATAGTATATCCATACTGTAAATAAGGTCTCTATCCTGAGATAATGTAGACAAATAGAATCTTATAAATACATAAAGAAATATTATCACTACTAACCTATTAACATCAAATGTTCGCAGTACTTTCTTGTACCCAGCAATGATTCTAGTTGCATCAACAGTGAATGTAACAGACAGTGCAGGCTCCATCTCATCCACTGCATTGTATCCTCTGTATGAGCATCTGAGTGAGCCATCAAATGCATCCCACATCTGAATAGGTGCATTTTGTTTTGTTGTTAGCCAGCTGAAATTTTTTAATAGCATTTTAGTAAAGATATTCAGATATTAGATATTCACATTAAATGCTTAAATACTAGGATTAGGTTACATTAAAAAACAGGAATAAAGATCGCAAACCTGAAATAGAATACCAACCACATCAGCAAATATGTATATTAAAAAAATGGATGTTGGTATATCTGAAATTAACAGACTTGGACACAGTTTGACCAATCACCATAAAAGTTGGCACATATACTTATGTATTTTTTAATGGAGAAGGTTTTTATGCTATCCATTTTGTTGTAACTCGCCACTTGATGGTGCTGCAGCACTGATCAACTGATCGCCATGAAAATTGGTATACATATGTAGGTATTTGAGCATGGAGAATATTTACCAGCTATTGACTTTGTTGTAACTTGCCACTAGATGGCGCTGCAGCACATCAACTTCTATACCGTTCAATCGATACTAAAAATCATATCGACGGCAAAACAGAACAATTTGTGATTTTATATACAGAGGTAAATAAACATACACAGGCGTCTGCCGAGTTTGGCTAGTAGAGTATATAAATCATTTATTAAAATAAATATCTTTATGTACCCTTAAGTCTGTAAATGTTAAATAAATAATAAAATAAAAAAGATCTTAGAGTACTCAATAGTGGGGAGTTTTAAATCAATACTAGACAAATGGATGTCAGAGCAAAATCAATGCATACACCAGAACAAGAAAAAGGCACATTAGTTGCTGCTAGCCTATTATATAATAATAATAAGTGGAAATTATAAAATATGCTATACAAATGGATAACTCCATTAAAACTAAAAATTCAGAATAGAGCAAGGGTGGAAAAAGAAACTTTCCTATACAAACCAACATGTTTCTGGATAGCTACTGTTCATTCCAGGATACCAACAAAAATCGTAGACTAAACCAGCTTCTTTTACGTGTATTGCGGAGTCGAGGACATCTATAGTTCGGTTCGTAGCTACCGAACCGGCGTATAGTTCCCTCGGTAACTCCGTAACATGAATCCCATCATTATTCACTACGGACAAGCAGCATGTTCCGTCTGGAGACCATTTACAGCCACGCAAATAAGGTTGCACATCCCCATTGGCTTTGGGAGAACGTGACCAAGAAGAATCACAAAGTTCTAGCAAAGTTTTGCTAGTAAACAAACTCGGATACTGAAACACTCGTTCACCATCACAGACGTTTTCAATGCCACCTGAGTCTAAAACAGTTTCTTGGTTGGTAAATTCGTGGAGATCGGTATCCATCAATCCATTATCCACGGGTTCTTCCATTTTTCCATGTATTTACTCTTAGCACTCAAAATTTAAAATGATAACATGCTGTTTATTTTGGCTGAAAGTACAATAGGTTTTTGAGTTGACAGTTTTTTATTTTTATATATGGCAATGGTGCAAATAGCAGATTATGCCAATATCAAGTTATCTTCGATAAGGAAATTAAAACAGAATAAAAGTTAATGTCAAAACAAGTCAGTCACAAGTTGTGACTGACTGTGAGCCTCACAACACAAGGAAATCAAGAATTGCTCAGTAAAGTATGTTTACATGGCTTAGGATGCTGTGTCTCATTTGTGATAAAAAGATAGGTTAGATTCAAATTACAAAAGTGATTTTAATTTCAATTAAAAAAATATAGATTATATTTAAAAAAATATATAGACATGAACCCAAAATTAAAGCTTCGTGCGATCTACTTGGGCATCGTGAGATTAACCAAATGATCGATGGTGGGCATGTAACTCCCATCTCACTATAAATATTAACTCGCGCGTTATTAGATATTAAAACAGTTATTAGGATCTAAATTCTAGATCTAATATAACATTAGATATTTTACTTGCTTCGGTTACACGAGTTACACTCACCGTGTAGAAACGCCTTTTACCTAAGTACAAATACAAAATCAGCTGTCATATTGCTCTCACTTCACTGACTTAACCAATTTTCCTTTCAGCCGAAATCGAAGAAGATTACCGTAGTTGTCATATCTTTAGTCTGTTTTTCACCGGTCCTATAGATGACCACTAGACTATATAGTAAATGAATTAGTAATGAAAGTGTTAAAACAATGATTACACAATTTGTTCGTGAAGTATTTTGTAATTATTTTAATTTGTATTATTCTGTATGCATGACAAATAAGTGCTTGTGGTGTTTATGTTGAATTTATTGCAGATGAACCAGAGATTGTTTAGTCGCGGGTTTTGGCTGAATAAGAGTATCTTCAGAAGAATCATGTCATTCACAGAGTCTCCTGCAAAGGCCTCTCTGTGTTGTGAGGAGTCACAGGAAGGGGCGCCTCCTTCTTTTGCGATGTACGAAGCACTGAAGGATTCTTGTCAGAACAACGCGACGTACTTTCAACCAGACGACAGTGAGAATGGTCAGCGGTTGTACCAAGGATTCATGACGCTCATAGATCATGTGGACACTGTTTGGCCTCTTGTGGATCATGTAAGGAATGTATGTATCTGTTAAAGCTATAATTTGAATTTAAAAAGTTGAAAGATAAAATTCTTTACAATGTGATGTGGAAATGCAAGCTGATAATAATATTGGATTTTAAATCTGGTGTGCAGTGGTTCTAACCTTAACAGGAATAAACTATTAAAAATCTACCTATCACCTAAGAAATTTCCTGTACTCTTTTCCTGTAAAATTTCCTATTCATTGCATAAATCACTGCTCATGCTATTAACAATTGCTTACCTTGAGAGGTTGACATAGACTATCTAATGACTAATTCAATGCATGACCTAACCCAATAACAAGTACTTTCCGCTGCCCCTAAACAATGTTTTATCACCTTGATCATTGAATTTAAAATTATGTGTACCTAATAGGATTTTGTGTTTTTGATTTATAAAATAAAAAAAAAATACTTATAGTATATACCTTTCATTTGTAATTTGTAAATGCATTTACATTGTTAATTACCTACTATATTTTTTATTTAATATTATATAGATAAATACATAATATATAGTCTTTAAATCTTGATATCATTATACACACATTTTTTATTAGAAAAAATATAGTGTTTTTTGTACTTGTATTTATATTACTATTGTACAGTAAAAGAAATTTATACATGTTGTAGTCGTTAGGAAATAATTATATTGATAAAGTTTATTTATATTCTGTGATATCATGTGTGCCTGCTGGGAACTGGATGACTTTTGTACTTTGGACCAACATTCAACAATGGGTGAATCATTGCCAACAACCATGTTTGTGATACTTAATTGGTCTATTAGGATGCTAGAACATTGAATGATATATCGAAAGTGGTATTTAGGATAGTTATGTTTAATTTTGTACATTTATGTTAAGCATGATAGTAACCAAAATATAAATTACAGACATCAAATTGTATTTCATCACTGGTAATTATTAGTTTGCAGGGACAGTGTTTAACACATGACATGGTGTTTTATTTATGTTAGATGGGTTTTCCATAACAGTTTTTTCAAATATAGAGCTTTTTTATTGTTATATACTTGACAATTGATCGCTAGTTGTTTCCCTCACTCCCAGTTAGGTAGCTCAGTTTAATGTATACACATGTCCAGTATAACAAGTAATCATATATTTACTCAACCTTCAGATATAACTACAAATATATATATATATATATATATATTATATATATATATTGAGCTACCCCTGTTCTATTTATGTATTTTCAACTATTAAACAGATTGAAAACAAAGGGTAACCCTGAAAACACATTGTTTTCAAATTATATATTTATATTACATGTCTCCTTAACATTATAAACTTGTTGTCATTGTTCAAACCAAATACAATGCATTCCCTAAAATACAAAGGTCTCATATCCAGTAGAAAGTTTGAATATTATGTACCTACTTGAAACAAATATGAAATATAATCTTGTTAGGTATTCAAATGTCAAAACCTCAAGTTAGTGCGCTTCCCTTTGCTATTATTTCATACCAAGAAATTGAAGGCATATTTTTTGGGTTACAGTATAAATTATTACAATATTATCTTAGTACTTATTATTTAATATTGACTTTTTATTACAGCATTACTTTTATCTGGGAGTGTTTGGATAAGCAATCATAAGAATTTAAAATAGATATCCAAAGATAATTTTATTGAAAACAGCTGCTGCTTTATTCAGATTAGTGCAAGACCTTGCTTTTGTGGGAGTCCACATTGTATGTGGTCTAGTGTTCTTCTTGAAGAGGCTATTTTTCCATAACATCATATATGAAAGATGTCAACGTTAAGATAATCAATATAACTATTACTAGAAATGAATTTATGAATTCCCCAATTAACTTGTAGAGGATGTAATTATAAGATAATATCCTGAAAAATGGCTGCATTATAGGGCTTAGAAGTCATAAGGTGGAAAAGGATGACATCACTGTGTTAACGTCATCGCTAACACAGTATTACAAGCATGTTGAGTGACAGTAATAGCTCCCCACCTCAAATGATTTCAAGTTTATAACTTACTTAATTTGAAAAAAATCCTATTCATGTGTATTTATTTATTACACTGATTGTCGTACAATCCTTTAGTCGATCAAACCGATTATTTTATATGGGAATCTCTTTCTGAACATGACCCCTATTCAAGCCACAAAATGATTAAACACTTTGTTTTACGCTTTATGTAGTGACCCGTGGCTCCCAAGGTTCTTTACTGTTTATTAATATTTTAAACATAAAACATATTTCAATGGTGTTCCTTGGGTTTGTAGGTGGCACCATTATATGACTTCGACTCAAAATCTCCAGGCAATGGCTATCGGAGTTTTGTATCTGTGGTAGACTCCTGTGTGCTGCATGGCCTTAAATTGAGCCGACAAGTATGTACAGGGAGAGACGCGCTTCTCTTCCGCAAGGGATATTTTGTGAAGTAAGTTGTGAAGTATTTAATACCCATCAGCAGTTCCTACCAATTATGAAATCAGAAATCAGCCATCTAACTATTTACGAACTATAAAACAGGTGGCAGACAAACAATGAGCTTATCTGAACATTATATTCTCTATCCTGAGGGTGCTCAAAAAGTCGATCGCGAAAGCTTTTACGGTCGACTGCGGATATAGTTCTTATGTAGAACTCAAAATCTCCAGGCAATGGCTATCAGAGTTTTGTATCTGTGGTAGACTCCTGTGTGCTGCATGGCCTTAAATTGAGCCGACAAGTATGTACAGGGAGAGACGCGCTTCTCTTCCGCAAGGGATATTTTGTGAAGTAAGTTGTGAAGTATTTAATACCCATCAGCAGTTCCTACCAATTATGAAATCAGAAATCAGCCATCTAACTATTTACGAATTATAAAACAGGTGGCAGACAAACAATGAGCTTATCTGAACATCCTATTCTCTATCCTGAGGGTGCTCAAAAAGTCGATCGCGAAAGGTTTTACGGTCGACTGCGGATATAGTTCTACATAGCCTACAAATTATACTATATTTACTAAAAAAAAAAAAATTACCGTCCTCCATTTCCATCCGACACGGCTACAGTACCGCAAACGCACCGATAATTTACCTACCTACCTATTACCATTTCACACCACCACTACCTACCTAATCCTTTGGCCATATCACTGGCCAAGTGATTATGAACTTTATTGCGTAGCGACAATTCATAGTACCAAGTTTGAACAAAATTAACTACCTACCTACTCCAAATGAATTATGACAGTGTTCAAGGTTAATTAGATTAAGGTAAGGTATTACAAAACAACCACTCGATCGTACTGAAGACACAAACAAGAATACACTGTCGATATGTCTTACTTTTTATCTAATTTATTACATGGGGTGATTAGGTAAATTTTGAGATCCAATAAATATATTTGGGTCACAACACAAGTTTTTATTACAACTTCTCAAATTACTCGCCATTAGTAATAATACAGCGATTCATTCGTCTAAACCAAGATTTAAAGCCCTGAGGATACTCTTCTTTAGCGAGGTCCTCAACAGCTGCCATAAAAGCATTCCAAGCGTCCTCAGGGCTGTCGAAAAGAATTCCATATAGTCAAAACTTCACCTTTAAAAAGATAAAGAAGTCGCATGGAGCCAAATCGGGCCTATAAGGAGGGTGGCTCATTTTTTTTTATCTCTGTGGTGTTCAAAAACTCTTGGGTAAGTTTTGCTATGTGAGGTGATGCATTGTCATGATGCAAGAAAAGCCATCTCAAACCTGTTTTAGGACGTTTTTGATTTAACACAATGAATACAGTTGGTAAACAGTTGGTAAACATACTTATTATTATGGCTTCGCCTACAATTAAATTAAAAACCGAAAATGAACATCTACTGTATCAATATTATAAAGAAGAAAAAGTACAACGCGAGAAACTGCAATGTTTAGTAAACGACCTAAAAAATCAGATAGCAGCACTCCAGCAACAACTGAGTTGTATCCAGGAGCAAACTCATAAAGCCCCTAAATATAAAAATGGTGACACTGGAGAGACCTCAGAATCGGTCCTGTATGAGACAGACGAAGAGGAGCTCGCAAAAGAAACGGAGTGGGTTCGTGAGAAAAACAGGAAGAAAAGGAAATTGAACACATCATTATCCCCACCACAACAGCAAGAAAGCCAAAAAGAAAAACTAAAAGCTAAAATCACAACCAAAAAGCTACCCCTTCCGCCACCTATTGTAGTCGAAAATATAAAGAACTACCAACAGTTCTATGACCTTCTTTCTACAAATACAACCCAAGACTCATTCAAAGGAAATACAAAATCCTCGAAGCGGTAAACAAACTAAGCTGGAAGAAAAAGGAACCTCTTAACATGTTCATGCTTTCATTTCACAAAGATGAAGATATTAATAAGATCTACGCTTTAAAGTCCATTCTGGGTTGTAAAGTAGATATGCAACCTTTAAAAACTTCCAAACTCACCCCGCAATGTAAAAGGTGCCAAGCCTATGGACACACACAGAAATACTGTTCTATGGAACCTAGATGTGTGAAGTGTACAGGAAAACACCTAACCAAAGATTGCAAAAAACCAGCTGAGGCAAAACCGAAATGTGTTCACTGCGGTGAACCTCACCCAGCCAGCTATAGAGGATATATAGTAGCCAAAGAGTTACAAAATATAAAAAATAAAGTAGCCAAGAAAAATGTCACAGCTCCCGCTGGCCAGACTACTGTAAACCAAGAAAAGAAGTTTACCAGTCAACCCGTTAAGAAGGGCGTGTCTTACGCGCATATCACAAAAGGCGATCACTTGTGTCCTCAACCACAGCCACCACCTAGTACGGACGAGAAGATTAATAAAATTCTTAACCTTTTAACATCATTTGATGAAAGGCTGAAAAAACTTGAAAGTAGCACTAAGACAGCTGCACCAAAACATAAAAATGGCTAATACATTAAAAATCATGACTTGGAACGCAAACGGACTCCTACAGCATCAAAACGAGCTACGTGCAGTCCTAATCACGCAAAAAATTGATGTGTGTTTAATATCGGAGACACATTTTACAAAAGAATCCTACATTCAGATCAAAGGTTATAATACTTACCATGCATTGCATCCCAATAACACTGCAAGAGGAGGCAGTGCCGTCATCATAAAAGAGAATATATACCATTATGAAGGTCATAAATGTGAAGAAGAGGAAATTCAGGCTGTAGCTGTTTGTGTAAAAACACAACGCTATCCTATTATTATTTCAGCCATATACTGTCCACCACGGCATGCAATAAAAGCAGAGCAATACAACAGCCTGCTTAAAGATCTTGGTGACAGATTTATATTAGGAGGTGATTTTAATGCCAAAAACACTTACTGGGGCTCAAGGCTTACCACAACAAAAGGAAGAGAATTACTCAAAGCTATTAGAGGACTCCAATGTAATCCCTTATCTACAGGGAAGCCCACATACTGGCCAACGGATCCACAGAAGATTCCAGACCTAATAGACTTTTTTATTTATAAGAATATATCTAGTAACTTTCTACACATCAATGAAGGTTATGACATGAGCTCAGACCACTCACCCATTATTTTAACTATATATGGTAAAATAGTAATAAAAGAGAATAATCCCACCTTAATAAATAAAAATACAGACTGGGCAAGTTTCAAGTCAGACTTGGACAGTACAATTGACCTGAAAGTTCTACTAAAAACTCCAATAATAGAGAAGACAATGTTCTGGAATTGCTCGCGAAAGACTTCATTTTCCCATACTCTTGTTGACTCATTTACCTTTCGAATTTACAAAAGAGGTAACATTACAAAAGCAACTAGTCAATCATACTAGAAAAAGAGATGAGAAGAGAATGCCGAGAAGGAAATAGATGGCGTAGCTGGTGTTGCCAACATAAGAAACTTTATATAACTAGCTCGTGCAATAAATGCCCTTTAATAAAAGTTGCCTTTTTCCCTACCCCTAGCCTAGTCGATTATTTGCCGCCTAAATTTTTTGTTGTCGATTCCTTCTAATAAAACACAGAACCCAAACATAGCCTATTAATTTAACTTTCTAAAAGTGAAAGATTTTTCAAAATGGATATAGTAGTTTT
Organism: Sesia apiformis; assembly: GCA_914767545.1. NCBI lineage: Eukaryota > Metazoa > Arthropoda > Insecta > Lepidoptera > Sesiidae > Sesia > Sesia apiformis. The sequence goes on from OU611962.1 coordinate 6,525,993, forward strand.
TATGTTCACCTTAAATAAACAAAAGACCAATTCACAATCTTTCTTTATAATATTAGTATAGATAGTGACTATGCTTATTAATACTATTTTCAGGGAAGTAGAGTCCTGCAGCCAGCTACTTGCATCCCTCGGGACTTGCCTTCACCATCTCCATACACTGTTATCTTGGGCACCACCAGGCGAACTCTTCCCTTCAGAGCCACATTCCCCTGAAGAGCTGTTCTCACAGGCTGACACAATCAATCAGTATTGCTTCTATGGCAGATGCCTTGGGTTTCAGGTAACTAAAAAATTTTTGTTTTTATTTTATTACCATTTCAGAAATAATATTTTACTCTTGATAAAACATTGTTTCTTAATCAATTAGGTTAGGGGGTCAAGTGATTTGACTTCATTGCCCTTATACATTGGGATAGTGATTAATTGGGCTTATCTGTTGGGTTTGATATTAAGCAACTTCTGACAGTGGTCATTGTGAGGCAATATTTGATAATAACTTGAGATTTTACTTTAATAAATTATGAGCTAAAAATACCATACTGGTCGCAAAGACATCGAATTGTTTATGCAAAAAGTAACCCTTACATACCGAAATCTTTCAAGTCTTTATTTACTAATGTTATTATTGATATATATTTAGTATTTGTGTTCTACTAAGCACCTTAATCATAAATGTTATTCTTGCTTAAAACTATTTCTACAGAGTTGGAGTTAAAAATTTTAATTGTTAGATAAGATAAGTATTTTTAAGCTATAAATAATTATATTCAAACTGCATTAATGAGTAAGAGGGTAGATTGTCAATAATTTTAACATTGACTACCTATAAGAGCGATCATACATTTTATTATATGTTAACAACTGTGATAACCTAATAGTAGCTATTCTCGACTATCATTTGTGAGCTTGACTTCTAACCCTGGCCTACTTCTACTACTGAATTTCTTCTACTTAAGTATTCTATTTTAAAATTATTACTATAGCAGTGAAGGTAAACATCGCGAAGGAACACGCATGCTTGATTTTTTTTAAATGGGGCAAGTATATCCACCAATTCACACTGGTACCGTATGGTGGATTATGTTTCCTAAACAACCTAGTAATTAAATTAGGGGACTCCTATGCTCTGTGGTGGAATAATACAGGCTGATGTAGTATCTATAAGACGTAACTCAAAACAGTAGCATTAAAACTACTCTTATCTTGGTCCTGGTAATGTATATCTTATCCTATCCTATCTTTCAGTTCTTGCCCTCAATGCGCGGCATACTCAAAGGCATTTCTATATGCATGGCGGGTTTCTCCGAGGCCTACTACAGCCACGGGAACCTGATTAGCTCCGTATGGACTGGAGGCCAATATCTCATAGACCCGGAGATGCGCGCGAGAAGGATCGTCAATATATCGCAGTCCGCGAGCGTTGAGTTCTGCAAGGCGTTCTGGTTTTTGGCTGAAAGTGGTATGTACATATATATGCATAATTATTTCATTGCGCAATTTTTGACTTATTACTAGTAAGATTTTAAACCTTTCTTAATGTGGTTGGAAAATAATAATTCTTATGTAAACGATGTACTCACAATTTATTATAGCCGATATTTCGGTCCAGTTACATGAACCGTGGTCGCGGTGAGACCGCGGAGACGGTTGAACGTGTTGTTGCTATTGACAGACAAATCTGTCTACCCTCCGTCGTGTTCGTTTTTGATTCATCTGCCCACACTGAACTTGTTTTCGTTGATTAAGTTCCTGCACACTATACTAACAATATCACCACACACACGCGAGTTTAAAAACGCACCTCCTTTTCTGGGCTTACAAAGTTCAATTACTAGGTCCCATGTAGCTGCCAACTTAAAACCATCCTCGTCATGAAAACTAGGCATTTTTTAATATCTATAGCCTCTGACCAAACGCGGTATGTAATAGCGTTCAGTTGTAATTACTTTTGGTTTGTGTAATTCAATTCAATAATTAGTTCCTGCCTCTCTAGCAGTCTCCTAATTTGTGAATTAGGAAACTGCACGCTGCAATCCCACAGCTATTGGGTGCACTCACAGGCCCCGTTACCCAGCACTCACAGAACACTACCATAAAATGTACTGTATTTCCCACTTCATCCTATTCCCTCAATGTACATACATGTTTCGGTAGCGATTAAGATATGCTAGAGCCCATTCTCATCCCTATCATATCCCTCCTCATTTTCCAACCCTTACTCCAAATCCATTCCTAAATTTCCAAGGCATGGCGCATCCGGGGGCATGCTAACGTTAGTCATTCTGGACTGGTGTTGGCATGTATTGCGGATGTCCGTGGACGGTAGTATCCACTTACCACCATGTGAACAGTTTGCTCGTCTGCTACCTTCTTTCTATAAAAAAAGTCAGAAAATTTTTATTTTTCAGAAATAATGAAACGCGTGCCAAGTCTAATGTCATCAACGGTGGCCGTAAACAAACTGATTACGATACCTCCCGAACCAATCACGGTGACCACACTAGATGGCAAAGAGACGACAGTACTGCCACCCACCGTTCATATAGGCCTGCAGGGACTGAATGTTAGATTGATCAGTGTCAACAAGAGAAATGGAATGGTAAGTTTTAGTAGTTATAAGAAGCAAACTGTCCCATGAAAACTGACACATGTCTAAGATGTCCGAACAGTTACTATGATCTTTAAGTAAGAATAAATGTAGTTAGAAAGCTTATGTTATTCTCCTTAATATATAATATAGGTGAGTGGGAACCTCCTCTAAACTCATCTTTATTAGGTAGGACAAAAAACTCCCCCCTCTTTGCACATATGCTAACATTATGGTATTTCTCTTCAGATAATTGTTTAAAATCAGTGTTAGCTTTAAAATAAGCTTAAAATAATTTGAGAGCGAAAATACAAAGTTTTTAAAAACTGACGGTAAAAATAGCCAATTTACAAAAAAATGTCTACAAAAATTGCTAAAAGTTTTTAAATTACTCATGTAATCTTAATGTTTCATCATGGTTCGACCAGACCCACTAGATACAAAAAAAATATTATAAAATCAAAGTTTGACTCCACCACATGGTTTGTTTGCCGGATAGTAGACAAACCAGCACAATCTAGTTGTAGCAAATCGTAATCTGTAAATTCAAGCCAAGGTGATCGTATGAAGATGATCCAATAAAATAAAACAAGTGAGGGTCAATAATAATATAATAATTCACAAGAGAGAAAGATGCTCACACATCTGACCTAGGTACAGGACTAAGTGACCCGACTCGTGTTTGCTGGCGCGTAGAATGCGGACCACCCCCCAACCTCACCTCCCGCACCTCTGCCGCTTGTTTCAGTAACACAGAGCGAACGGGTACGTAACAAACACCAATAAAAGCTAGAAAGAGACAGCATCAGGATCCATAAAATAATAATGTGACAATGTATACACAAGGGAATGATTAAAAAGGAATTGCTAAATAAATCTGTCTAGATCATCGTTTCGCAACCTTTTTAGTGTTACGACCCCCTGAAAAGGCCAAAAATAATGCAAGTAACCCCATTAAAAGGCCAAAAATACTAGGTCCTAATTTTGTTTTTATCGTTTATAAATGATGAAATAATTAACAAAAGGTTTTTTCCTTCATAGGTGCTTAATTTTCTTGACCAATTGAGACCCTCTGTACCTACCTATATATGATGGTTGAGGTTGAGAAACGATGGTCTAGAATAGTCTAGATAATTTCTTTGACAAACCAATTTAGAATACGATTTCTAAGCAATTGAAGCTTCGAGTAAATGCTAGCATAAATTAAAGAATATTCTCCATTACCCCTGATTAACCTCTCCTAACGACAGGCCGGCGAAGGCTCTTCAAGCCTACCACCAGCAGATGGGGTAGTGTTCCACTGCCATGGGGGTGGATTCGTCGCACAGAGTTCCAAATCACACGAGATGTACCTTAGGGACTGGGCGACTAAATTGAATGTGCCGATACTCTCGGTAGATTACAGTTTAGCACCGCAAGCGCCTTTCCCGAGAGCATTGGACGAAGTTTTCTATGCATATTGCTGGATGATGAACCATTTCAAGGAGATTGGGACTACGGGTGAGTCTTTTGAAAGTTATTACTTTTTTATGTGTAGATTAGTTACTACTAACTGGGTACTGGATTAGTTACTGGGTACTCCCAGAGTTTGTAACTGTTTCAGTCTTGAAAACCGAAAATTTATTGAACACAATTTATCCAATGCGATTAATTATTTATGACTTAAAAATTTAAATACCTTATTTTTGAAAAAGTTGTCACGCATAGTGGATAGTATAATAATAAAAAAAATGTGTTTTAGTTTTAAATTACCTTTTTAAACCATTTTGATATCTACGACTATGTAATTTTCTCTAAATCCTGGATAACTCTGTATGTAAAATTAATGAGCTTATGATAATATTTTATTAATTTGTTACACTAGGACGGGGTATATTAAAAAATCTTTCAATCCGCATTTCTACCCCTCGCAAGGCCAGCCCGCTCCGATCATGTAATCTATTCGAGGCCGTAGGCCGAGCTTCGCGGAGGGCGAAGCCGGTGCGTGCCAATAGCGTAACTTCACCCTTCAATCCTTCATTTGATACTAAACACGATATATTTATCCTGAATCCTGAAACGCGTATTTTCGAGCCTTATCCACCATATTGGATTTATAGAGACTTATGACCTATGTTACTCAGAACATCAAGGCATTTGTTAAAATGTGATGAGTAGTTTAGTAGCTACGAGGGAACAGATGAACGAACATTCATACGTTCTAACGTAGACTGCTAAAATCATAACCCTCCTTTGGCTTTGCCGTAGTCGGGTAAAAAATATTTTAATCATACCTGCTCGTTTAGCATATCAACACAAATCTTTGCTATTAAATAGTATCAGGCGCTACACAATTGCGAGGGAATTCGCATATACTCAATAGCAATATTGAATTTATCAGTGTTCCCTAATAGATTTTGAAAATTCTTTTAATTTTAGGAATATAAACTAACAGATTTTCGCGTTTCTCACACATATTTTATCTATTTAAACGGGTCTTGACGCGAATGTTTACCTTATTTATTTTACTCGACGTTTCTGTTGGGTTGCACCAACCATGGTCACGAGCTGACTGAAGACGCGGGTAGTCTAACGTCGAGAGTTGCGAGCAGTTTCATCAACTACCCGCATTTGGTCTTCATATTCCGGAAAGTTGCGGCATACAACACAACAATATCAGAAGTAGCGTCGGACCAAAAATCCCCGATGCCTTATTGCTAAATTTAAATTTATTAAATTTATTCAAAACCATGATTATAGCGACACCGAATCCTTATACCAATGCACTAAATTATTCTTAACAATCTGTACTTAACATTTTTAGCATCTGTAACTATTATTACACACACACCCATACATCAACTCAAACTCAATTATTTACTTTATTGACTCCGTGCTATTTAAAAAAAAATCGAGTAACTAAAACCACACTCCCACACATTTACAGAGATACTTCATAAAACACACACAATGTACATATTATACACAATAATTACTATATTAATTGAATCTTCGAGGCTACTTGGCCGAGGTCTTCTGGAATCTCTTCTCTTTTTTCCAAACGTTTCATTCACTGTCAACCGCAGTTGTTGACGAAACGTTTGGAAAAAAGAGAAGAGATTCCATATGACCTCGGCCAAGTAGCCCAGAAGATTCAATTAATATGGACACCGGCCGAGAAAGCCTACACTCCACTACAATAATTACTACCTGTATAAACTGTTTTCTTTAATAACTGTAACTTACAGTATTAAGAATAGATCTAAGTGAAGACACTGAAAGTCAGTGAAGTCAGCACACATTGTCCTTATACTTACCTACTTGTAAATTTGATGTTTTTGTAAACTACATTATAAGTGACAATTACCGTATATAAAATATGTAAATGTCTTAAATAAACAATGTTATTATTATTATTAATCCCTGGATTCCACGTCGAGGACAATTTGTATCCATCTTCTCGATTGAAAGACCTGTTCAGTCGTTTAGACCGGTTTAAATGGATTAACACAGATTAATATAAGGTTTAATCCATGTTAATGTAGACAAATCTTGTGTTAATGTTTAATATGTATTTGGTTTCCTTAGAAATCCGTTATACGTCCTGAGCGTACCCAGATCATTTCCAGTTTAATATTACCTTATCTTTGAAATTGCCGTTTTTTTATATGATAAAATTATTTTTTTTTTGTATGAAAATTATAAGCATATTTAATTAATCGAAGTATTGTCCATTATTATCAGTGCACTTTTGCCATTTTAATCGGAGTTGAATTTTTTCCCTATAAAAAATTATCCAAATTCCGAAAAAAATGGAAATCAGTACGGACAACGTCTGGCAAGTAAGATGGGCGTCGGGAGAGTTTCCAGTTGATACTCCTGTAATAAGACTGTCTGTCGTGCAGTGTGTGGGCGAGCGTTATCATGAAGAAGCAGTGGACTAGAACAATTGACCAAACTCGGTTGTTTGATAGCGAGCTTGTCCATCGTCGCTTGCAGTTCTTCACAGAACACATCTACATTAATTGTTGTGCCAGATCTCAAGAAGCTGTAGTGGATAATACTGACACAGGACCACCACACAGTCACCGTGAGCTTCTTTTGACTAAATTTACATTTGGGACATTGTTTAGCTGTGTCTTCCATGTTCAACCATTGCGGCGAACGTTTACGATTATCATACAGCATCCACTTCGCATTAAAATTGACAACACGATTCAGAATCCCTTCATTTTTGTGTCGATACAGCAAAGTAAAGCAAGCTGCGACGCGTGTTGACTTTCATACGGTGCCCAATTTCCGAGCTTCACTTTCCGATCTGACGCAAATGAATCAACGAACGCTAATTTAGACGTGATTTGAGATGAATCCGCTTCCACTATTGCTTTCAATTCGCCACTTTAGTCTCCGGCTGTCCACGAGGCTTGTTCTTGAGGTCAAAATTTCCAGAAAGGAAACAATCAAACCAAAAACACACCATGCGTTCGTTTGCGGTGTTTAGTCCGTACACATCGTTGATATTACGTGCCGTCTGTGCTGCGTTATTGCCACGACGGAACTCATATTCCAAAATATCGCGAACTTTTCCATGGTCGCAATCGCAAGGATATCTAAGCAAAAAGTTGTTTGACGGAAAACAAATAACTGTTTTTGAAAAAGAATGTCATAACTTTAAATTGAAATTAATTTGAATTTGGAATTCCAAGCCAAACACAAGATAACTAAGTGTAAATTAGCCGCTATGAACAAACGGCAATTTCATAAGTTAGGCCCTAATAATATACAAGAAGTGATGACGTCGACATTATATCAAAATCCCATCTAGCACCATAGCAATAAGGCATAATAAGATAGGAATAAGGCATTTCTCCTGTTAGCTATCTGTTCAAAGGATATTGGAAAGTATTATTGTCGAAGACATGACAATTTTTATAAATAAACTAATACCAATTATAATTCCCCATTTATTAGGTAATTAATTATAAGTAAATGAATTCCTTTTCTTAGGTAAACGTATAATATTCGCCGGGGACTCGGCTGGTGCTAATCTAATAGCGGGGTGCACTCTCAAAACGTTGTCTATGGGTGTCCGCCCGCCAGAGGGCTTGTTTATGGCCTACGCCCCGCTGTTGGTCAGCTTCATACCGAGCCCGGCGCGACTTCTGTGTTTAATGGACCCTTTGCTGCCTTTTGGTTTCATGATGAGGTGTCTGAAAGGTAAATGTTATTTGTATTTGTGCTTATTTACATTGTGTACTAGCTTTTACCCGCGGCTTCGCTCGCTTAGATTAAGCAACTGTAAAATATTTTTTAACATCTGTAAAGGCACCAATTTGATGGAGCTCACTGATGCCCTCGCTTTCAACCTTGACATTATCTTCTCGTTTCTGTCGTATTTATTCATAGCCTCCTAGAGTACGTGTCAAATGTTGTTCCTCCTCATCAGAAAAACTAAATTCCGACTAATCACTTTCACGGCCATATCGGGTATCTTCCAAACGTTCCACGTGCTCCTTACTGATTTCAGAAAAACTTAAGTTGTAGCGTTACGGAAAACTACAGGGAGTAGTTCTTTCCACAACCGTTATTTACGTAATGTTAGTCGACTTGATGTATACGCATCGTACGCGCAATGGCTCCAAGGAGCCACCACTTCTGCTTCTTTGACGCTTCTGCTTTCCTCCTTTTGGTGTACATCGCAATTTGATGACGACAAGCACGATATTATAAATCCGAGCTGGGCGTGTAACGGATAGTTCTACACAGCAATTGCGTTAGTAGGACACGCGGAAAGACTCAACATCTCTCTGGATGCTAATGGGTTCCAAACCGCTTATGAGAGTATCATACCATAAACCTGTCCCTCCACTGCTGGATAGAAACCTCTCCCAAGGCTCCCCACCACCAATCCAACAGCCGCTGGGCGCGCTCGACTGACCGCGTTATTCCTCTCTCACAGAAGACTACCTTGAAATGTACTGCATTTCCCACTTTATCTTATTTCCCTAATGTACCTAATGTTGATAGTGAGTGAGGTGTGCCAGAGCCCATTCCCATCATATTTTTGCCATTTTCCCAACCCTTTCTCCAAATCCATTCCTATATCTCCAAAGGTAGGCAGCACATCTGGGGACGTGATTTAAGTGATTCTGTGAAGCGGCTATTTAATTGATACACAATTTATTTATTTAACATATCTATTTTGTTAGTGTGTGTGTGCACATAACCTATCACAAGACTAACCCATCTCAAAACACTAACCCCTTTAATGTTATCTTGCATTCCATTTTTCCAGCTTACGCAAGTCCGAACGCAAGTACAAAAGGTACAAAAGACGACAAACATGGAACGTCCATCTCAAATGCTACCACACCTCTTGACAGCAACGGATTCCTTAAAGTCAGTCCGTCACAAGGTAATTTTAATCTTTTCCAAGTAAATTGTTTAATGAATGAAGGAGCGAAAAAATATTAATTAGACTGAGTTCCAGATCGTTTGAGAACTGCACTTTGTTAGTCTAATTCACACTGCGTTGTTTTCTGTGTTATTTTTTAGATAGGTACACTAAATGTATCTACATGATCGAGATGAAGTGCGCTTTTCGCACATATTGGGACCCAGACCCTTTTGGAACTTAATTTCTCACTTGAAAACTAACAATTTCTTTTCTACGATTTTTTAAAATGTAGTCCTTTTTGACACCACTCATTCTTTCGCACCGCTTTTACATAGACGTAGTTATCTAACAGAAACGGTTCAATTAGCAGCTATTTTTGAAGAAGAGTGTACGGTGTTGCCATTTGTATGCAGTGTTACAGTGTAACAAAGCGAGAGATCTCATTAAAAATAATTTTGGTGAAAATCATTACATATGTGTAAAAACTTATTCAAATTCACGTGGACTTATGTACGTACAACTCTAAAAAGAGCGAGATTTTGGGCTGGTAAATTTACACCATTATATATTCCCCCTATAATACAGAACGGAGTTACTCTTAAAGTTGTAAAAGTGTTTAAATATCTTTGGCATATCGTCACTGAAGATCTCAGCGAGACGATAATGATATTGAAAGGCAGCGCAGGGCATTGGCAGTTCGAAATAACATGCTGATCCATAGATTTGCTCACTGTACAATAGAAGTTAAAATAATCCTGTTCAAGGGGAATCATTTTACGCGAGCAGCTTATGGGTCAGTTATACTCAGAGTGCTTACAACGCTATGCGTGTCCAATATAATAATCCTTTCTGGATGTTGTTGGGGCTGCCCTGCTACTGCAGTGTGCCAGGGATGCCAGGGTCGCGGTGCAGCGACAACAGCACCAGCTGTAATTGCCAAAAATGTCTGCCCAATACTGAGTCATTGAGTGGGTGTCATATTGGGCAGAATTAAGTAGCTGTTACACTAGTAACAGTATTACAGACTAGTAGCAGCTATAGTTTACTATTGGAATTGTTGTATTAGTATTATTGTATATACTCATATATATATTAATTATTAATACAAACAATATATTTAGATATTTTATATCTTTATTTAATGTATCACTGTACATACGTAACTGTGGTGTCGTGATAACGAATAAATATATTTTCTTTCTTCTATAATGTGTGTGTAACTATGAGTCGTCGCTCGCAATAAATGTTATCATTATTATCAAATTCGGAAACGAATGTAGAACTAGTTTAATGATAGAAATCAGTGTTAACATGCTTATAAAAAAATACGGATTTGTAACGTTATTTTCTCTTGTATTCAGTTGGTCAGCTGGCCCTTAGACAAGATGTAGTAACATTTTGCCTAAATTCTAGTCGTCACCTTAACAATGCGTAGATTTTTTCGATTTTCGGACCCGCTGTACCACGGGGAAAGAAATCCCCATGGTACAACTAGTTGGATATAGCAGTTGTACCACGGGGAACGGGTCGATTGTCGAACCCCCTAATTGACGGTAGCATGTGTGCATTTGTCAGAAGTTGTCAGTTCCGGGCCATCGTCATTCGAGGAGGTATCGCCGTCGGACCTAGCGGAGCTGCAAGCTCACAAGTCTGGCAGCGAACGGAGGAAGTCCTCTGATACTACCATCAGTGCAGCCTCTTTACAGAGTGAACACACTGCCACAGGTATGTAAAAGGAAAGTTAAATTGACAGGAGCACAAGTGCATTTGTCAGAAACTGTCAGTTCCGGCCCATCGTCATTCGAGGAGCTATCGCCGTCAGACCTAGAGGAGCTGGATGCTCACAAGTCCGGCAGCCAACGGAGGAAGTCGTCTGATACTATCATCAGTGCGGCCCCTTAACAGAGCGAACACACACAAACAGTTATGGAAGAAATTTAATTTGACAAGAGCATATGTATATTTGACAGAAGCAATATATTTGTCTTCTCTAATACTTCGGTGGTGAGTGAGATATGCCAGAGCCCGTTCCTATCCTATCATATTTCCAGCCCATTTTTCCAACACTTCTTCCAAATCCATTCCTCTAAATCTCCAAAGGCAGACAGTGCATCCGGGAACGTGGGAATGTCTGTCATTCTGGACTGATGTTCTCATATATCGCGAATGTCCATAGGCGACAATATCCATTTATCATCGAGTGGACTATGAGCTCGTCTTCCGCCTTCTTAGTATAAAAAAGCGGTGAGTTGTGGCCCGTCGTCGTTCGAGGAGGTATCGACGTTGGACCTGCACAAGTCACACAAGTCCGGCACCTTGCTACGGTTACTGTAAAACTGTTCGTTTTACAGGCATAACTCCACCTGAAGATAAATCACAGCAGGTCGTATCAGACTTTCTAGAACGATATGTTCTAGATAGTGATACTGACTCTGAAGGGAGGCGAATACCAATAATCAAGCCTAATAGGAAGGCTTTCGAGGAATCTCATAGGTAAGCCATACTCACCGAGGATCTGATAAATATACGTTTCTTTTTCTTAACTAACTTTTATACAGACTGCATAAGGTGATAAAAACTTCTTAAGGTGCCATCTTCATCAAAGGTAGGCAATTGAATTTTGGATACAGCAGCTCTAAACAATGGACAGGTGCTTTTTATGAACCATTAGCAAAAGTTCTGAGCCTTCTTTATGGTTTTCTCTTCTCCTGGAACTTTCCTTGGATGATTAACTGCAACATCTTATACTTCTGATTGCGTACAAACACGACTCAGTGCAGTAGGCGATAGTACAGTTTTTGAATTTGCCAGAGAAAAACCTTAAGTGTTACCGGTTTCGGTAATAAAATAAGCGTCGACATTATCGAAAAGGATTCCGTGTTAAGAAATCAGTAAAATATGAATTTTATAAATGTTGGTGATATTATCCCACTATTCTCTTTACCCCATCCCCTCTCCCCTAGGAAGAATGGGGTGTTTAATAGAAAGATGAAAACATCTGATCCCGTTATGTTCCCGATTCCCCCACCCTTCCCAATTCTATTCCTAAATCTCCAAAAGTAGGCGGTGCATCCGAAGGCGTGATTTAATATTTATTAAAATGTTTGTATTTACCATTGAGTGGTTACAACGTTTCTACGTACTTTTTTACTTGATATCAGCGTATAGCGTCCCACTGCCTCCCCTATTAAATCGCTATAGCGTTTCGGGTTATAATCTACCATGCGGAGTCCTGTTTTACCTAATCAGGCTGAAGTTATTGCAGAATACGAAAATGATGGATCGACATTATCTAATTAGTAGTACTGTATCATCTAGGAAGTTGTAATGTTTGTCTGCAGGGAGGCTGAATCTGAAACGTCAAGCACATTGGTCGGCGAACCGCCACTTTTGGACGACATTGACAACAAAGACAACAGGAAGAGAATAAAAACACGGTATTTATGGTTGATAATAAAGATCTGCCATTGTTTATAGAAGAAAATCAAATAATAATTCAATAACTTTGATTATTTTCAGAATAAGTGAAGCGGCGACAGGCATAATGGGTGCGATGTCGTCCCGCCTCGCTTACATCACGGGCTCTAACACGATCTCGAGGCCACCACAGGACGAGTAAGTAACCTTTACTCGGAAACCTCACAGAAGTTTATCTTTTGAATATTTCTTACATGTCTTAAATTGACAAAACGTTTAATATTCACTTCATACATACATAAATATGTGTGTGAAATACGTGAAAATGTTTAAAGGTATATAGCCTTGCAGTTTCTACTTTCGAACGACGCGTACTTGAAACTACAATAATTAAAATAAATAATTTTAAATAACTAAGAAGATTATCACAAAGGCGACGGAGACTAATTTCTTTATCAGAGAGATCCTAAACCTTAGAATTTGCTGCCATCGGTTTGCTGCCCGTTCAGTGTTTTCTGCTGCTCATTTAATTATTTACCTTTTCCAATTTCCTAACTTTATACTTATGCATATTTTATGCTTATGTATATTTTATGCTTATGCATATTTTATGCTTATGTATATTTTATGCCTACACAACGTATTGTAATAATTTAAAAACATTACACCTCACATAAATGTTCTGTAACACCCAATACAATTGTATTTTTGTAACACTTTATTCTCACACTCTTGTTCACATTGAATTCGTGCTGCGTGGTGTCCGCCGGCTGTTGAATATCGCCACTCCATCTCTATCTATTGGTGTCGTAAAACGCGACTAAGGGATAACAAAGTCACTACCACAAGCGTAGAGGACCTACATACACCACCTCTAAACGAGTGGACTCGCCAACTCGCTTGGCTTAGTCAGTGTGACGTTTTAAACCCATACATCCCTCATGCACAAGACAATATTATGCTGAGGTAAAAGTGGACGAAAATAAGGCCTGGTTACGATCACTGAATGAATAACGACAAAGGCCCATCTTCTATTGTGATATTGGCCTTATATAAAATAACTCAAACAAAAATAAATTTTACACCAATTTCATCGTTAAAATAACTTAAAATTTAAATGCTTTGTATATTTTTTTAAATAAAGATGAACACTAATAAACAAATTATTTGTTATATTTAAGTTTTATTTTATTACATTTTAACATTTATATTTCGTCACTGTATCAATACTACCTAATATGTAACACGGCAGGTATGCAACATAGATTGCAACCACAATTATATATAATCTGTGGCAATACATTGTAATGCCCCACAGAGCAATAATAGTAGCGTTATTGCATTATAGAGGGCACCTGAATCGATTCACTAGATCAAAGAATTGAAATAAATAAAAAAAATATTCCTATCTTTATTTTTCGTTAAAAATTGCAGAATGTTTCTGAAAATAGTCTGTTTTTTTTTTCATATAAAAATTATTTTGTTTCATGTTACTTCACAAACAGCCCAAATATGAGCATTCCCGTTTTGTTACACATATTTTCAGACTCGCAATGCGTACAAATTTGGACGCCCTAATAGCGCGCAGTCCCTCGGACGAGTTCATATTCTCGGTGCCGCGCGACCCGCTGCTTTCACCTTACTGGGCAGATGACCAGCTACTGAAAAAATTTCCGCCTGTGCGGATACTGGTAAGTTCTTCTGTTACACAAGGAGAGTTTCTCGAACGGTTGGGGCGAGAATATTGTATGCTGTTAAATATAATTATAATACTTTATAATTTAAGATATTTGTATCCAAACCAAAGTTGTATAACGTATAAGAAAAGTATTATTTCTAGTGTACATTTTGTAGTTTTGGTACGTGACTCGTATGAATTGTTTTGTTGTAGAATACAGAAGTGTAGTAGAAGTTACATTTTTTTAGTGAAAGAAGGCTGACGAGCAATACAGTCCACCTGATGGTAAGTGGATATTGTAGCCCAAGTACATCCGTGATACATGCCCAACACGCATTAGTCCAAAATGACAAACGTAGGCACGCCCACGGATCCGCTGCCTACCTTTGGAGATATAGGAATATATTTGATGTAAGGGTTGGGAAAATGGAGAGGGATACGGAAGGATGGGATGCGAATGGGCTCTGACATATCTTACTCACTACCGAAACACGTACGTACATTGGAGAATAGGATAAAGTGGGAAATGCAGTACATTTTAAGGTAGTTTTCTGTGAGAGAGGGCTAACGTAGGGTTAGAGGGGCCAGTTGATTGCTGATACTAGTGATAACTGTGATCACTTGATGATTATGGTTTATACTTTTTTTACCGATTTTCTCGTGAAAATCGCGTTCGAGAAACTCTTTTTATGTGAATAAGCTTTTAGTCTGCCATATAGACTCGATCACACCCTCGCAAACATACACGCACACACTAGCAGGCGCCGCACGCACGCACGATTACACAAAGCAAAGATTTTCAATTCTCAACCAAATTTCACTACATCTCGACTAACGTATCAAAAACTACAACCAATTCGTAGATAGAGCAAGTCTTCGGTTCAGTAGTTTAAAATTATGACTGTTTAAATTATTGAAGAATCCCAAAAGTTTTAAAGCAATTTCGCTTTTACTGAAAATCTTATTACTTTTTACACTCTCAACTTTTTACTGGTTAATACTTACAACTGTTACGATTTTATTTACTGATAAATCTTGTTTATATTCAAACGTTTTATGCTATCGAATAGGACTCGTGGATCTCTACAGATTTTATGAAAACTTTTTCTAAATCATACGGAAAATATTGTAATCCACCGCAATTCGTAATTCGTATTCTACGTTAGATTTCAGAATCTACCTTTGCGAATGGTGCACGCCAATTGAAACAGTAAAATTCGTATATTTATACCCTTATATCCCTGTATATAGAACCCTTAGGATAGAACCTTCCCGAAACCATATATTTTTCTCATTATTCTAAGTTAATTGACATATAATATTACTTATTTTTCGTAAAAATATGATAATTTTTGGCTTCATAATACTAAAATAATAATAATTTATTTCAGAAGCTTTCCATTTCTTCTTATTTACATCTAACTTCTTGATAATAAATGCATCCAAAATTATTGAATGGGTCATTCCGTCCTGATGGCAATAATCTTCAGAATTCTGTTATTGCTACCCTGTAGTCCATGCCACAGAAATGCTATTCTTTTTCACCTGATTGCATAAAGGCCACATGTGCGTTCCTCGGCAAACATCCCCAAAACACTACAGAAACTTGGTAACCCTAACAGCATCCTGAAGGCATTATTATACTGTACTCGTAGGGCTTTGTAGGCTCTCTGAGTGTAATTCACCCACAGACTGCTCGTGTAATACACTTGATAGAAGGCCTTAAATAGAGTAATTCTCACTTGTTTAGTACATCGAGCAAATCTGCGGGCAAGCATATTGCTACGCTGTGGCAACGCCCTACGTTCCCTCTCTATGTCCAAATCATCTTTCAAGTCGTTAATAAAGTGTCCCAGATATTTAAATTGTGTTACTATACGTTAAGGATGATTGGAGGTACCCAACTGAGACCCTTGTTTCCCGACCTGAAGACCATAACTTCGCTTTTCGTGAAATTATAAACCAATCCATGTCTATCTCCATATGAAATATCTCGTAAAAATGTATAAAATTGTCATGTCAATGAACCCAGAGTCATCAACAGCGTCCATAGTTTCAGGTTTCGGAAAGGGTTCGCTTACACCCGTATATTTTTTAACAGTCAAATACCGTATTGTAGTTATAAAACACTGTGTTGTCAGTCGGTTCACCTTGATCCGTGCTTGGATGACTGCGTGATGTTCGCCAAGAAGCTGAAGAAACTCGGCAACGTCGTCGGCATCGACGTACTGGAGGGGCTGCCGCATGGATTCCTCAACTTTTCACTGGTATTTTTTTTCAATTTATTTATTTGTATTAAACATACTTATTACAAATTGTTATGAGCCCTGAGTCCTAGAAAAATCTGTATCTTGGGAGCCAGTAAATCTTGTTTACCTTTCACTGGTAAATCTCGTTTACTTTTTAGTGGTAAATGTCATTAGGTAAGTGATTAATGTTACACTGGTAATTATCACTAGTAGATTTTGTTTACTTTTCACTGGTAAATTTTATTTACTTCTCACGGGTAACTCTTGTTGCTTATCACTTGTAAATCTTGTTTACTTTTCACTAGTAAACTTGTTTACTTTTCAGTGGTAATCTTGTATACTTTTCCTTTTTGTGCAAAATAGGAAGCCCTTATAATTTACTAAAATTAAAACTTACTAAAATTTGTTTATTTATCGTTTGGGCACACCGTTGTTTACACATACACATGAGTTTCAACATATTCCATTCGTATATGTGCATAATTAAAGGTATTATGCTATAAACTACAAAATATGTTTATTAATTTATATATTTTATTGACACGCAAAATAATATTGCTATACGTGATTAAATGAGAGATGTACAAAAGTTAAGCTTATCTCCTGTGGAGATGTGGCTTATCCAGTAGACCCGCGAAATAGAGACATTGATCGAAACAGAAAAGGCGTGCATAGTGCATACTAAATAAAAATAATACATACATGTAATAATATTTATATACGAGGCATTATTATCTTTTGCGTGACTAAATATTCACGTCCAAAAATAAAATACATGGATAAACATTAAAAATAAAAGAAATAATAAACCTACAGAAATATGTACGGGTACACATATAAACGAATACATAGGATATGTTATATACAAAAATATTTTTTGTGCAATTATGAAATGGACAAGTAGGGTTTTAAAAACGGAGATTGATGAACTATCTTGTACTGTGCAGTCACTATAGAAGTATCGCGATACCTACGGGAGGTCTGAGAGGTTCTGAGGGGAAGACATGAAAAACGCTCGCGCAAGTAAGTAGGGGAAGAAGAATTAGTAAGAATATTGTAAAGAAGAGTAAGCATATAAACGTTATGTTGAAGACTGTACTAAGAATACTAAACTGGAAAATACTAAAGTCGAAGACTATACTATATTTTATACTACGAATACTTAGGAAATATTGGCACTTTATCGACGATATATTGTTGTGAATAAAATTATTCTTTATTGCTTGCAGCTTAGCTCAAAATTTAAGATACACCATTTTTTTCTTTTCAGATGGCCAAAGAAGCTAACGAAGGATCAAAGCTCTGCGTGGAACGAATCAAACAGTTACTCGACTTGGAAAATGAGCCTCCAAACGACAATACGGACTTATGAATATGCGGAATGTGCTGGTAGAAACGCTGTACTGTGCCTGAAATGGGAGAGGTGAGAGATTATAATATAGGTAGAAATAATATAAATGATATAATTTATTGATAGGTAGAAAACATTTAAATGATCTTAGCCGATTCATTGCCACTAGACCCCCCCCCCCCGCGCCCCACTCCCCACTTTTTTGTGATCTACTGCATTGCATAAATATCATTGAAGCCAGTTGGGTGCCTGTTTGATCAGCTTCGTGAACTTTCCATGACACATCGGTTGTGTCACGGACCGTGTTAATTGATGACTATGACACCTGCCGTGTCAGTGTCCTACAACTGAGTTTTATGAATTTTGTTAAATTTTTATTAAGTCATTGTATCAGTTTGTGTTTGTCACCATAACAAAACGCATATTCTGATCTTAAGGCGATTTTAGTAGTGCTTAAAACAACCGAAGTTTTGTTTTTAAGGCCCTTACCTTACACCTTTTAATCTTAAAAGATTTTCGTATATTTGAAATATTTTAAAATAGCTAAAGATATTAAGAAAATTTGTAATACAATGGTCATTTCACGACGCATGGTTTGTCATCGACCTCTAAATTATGAGAAATGCTCCGTTTCTCATTATGAAATGTCATCATTTTGTTTTCTAAGCCCTATTTTGAAACCATAAGTAAACTCCCAGACTGCTGAATCGAGCCACCCTGCATTTTCAGTTTTGATGGCCCGAAGCTTAAAACAATGTTTAACCAACAAAAAGTTTTTATGCAGTTTTGAAGCTGGCTGGCATAGGCTGTCATTTCAGTATGCCATTGTTTGTAATTTGAATTCAGAGTACTGAAAAAATTGAGTTTAAGTGTAACAAGTCCTGTGTCCGCCTTACTTATAGCGAATAATTGTATTTGAGTTTTAAAGAAAACAATGGTTTACCTAAAAAATCGTTTACTCGGTAACTTATATTGTCTCCAAGAACGCTTATGACGGCCATCGTGCGGTTTGACATGGAATCAATCAATGTCATTATTACGTGTTGTGGAATGTTCTCCCATTCTTCCTCAATGGCAGTGTTCAGCTCCTGCAAGGTCTGCGGAGCTGGGTGGTGAGCTCGAATACGCCTCTAGCTCATTCCATAAATGCTCTATGAGATTCATATCTGGGCTTCTTGCTATGCCATTCCATAGCTATGATACCGACATTATACAGGTATTCTTTGATGATTCCTACAAAGTGCGCTCTTGCATTATCATGCATAAAAATTAAATCTTGCCCAACAAACCTAACATATGGCATCACATGAGTCTCTAGGCATTGACGAATGTAACAGTCGCCATTTAGTGGTGACAGCCGTGGTCCTGTCACAACCTGATCAGTTTTACCTTTCGCTTTCATATATTTCACAGAGCTAACTGTGCTTACTAAGCTAGATGAATGGCATTATTATCCTTAGATCAAAAAGATTCATATCTCTACAGTTCTGTAACAGTTTTGTGAGAGAAACGTTACCATACAGCATAATTTTGGATTCATCGGTGAAGAGTACCTGGCTCCATTGACGTTGAGTCCAATGCAAATGTTAGCACGCAAACAGAAGGCGCGCCATTCGTGACCAGTTTGGGCCCATTGGCTAGCTTATGTGGTTTTATACCACGTTCTTCGAATCTTCTTCTAACAGTCCAAGTACTAACAGCCACTCCATGAAAATCTCGATGTTGTTCTTGGATCTGTACTGACGTCAGGTGACGATTTCGTAAGCTGGTCGTGAAGTTAAATCGATCTTGTCTTTTGGTTGTCACTCGGAATCGTGGTCCTCCTGGACGGCGAACGAAGCCGCCAGTGTCTAGGTATCGATGGTACACTCTTTGAATAGCAGAACAGCTTAAATTGTGAAGTTGAGCACTCACATTTCGCTGACTAAACCCAAACTGAAAAAGTGCCACAGATTGCGCGTCTACTTCAGGCGCAGTATCCATAATTTTAAGGTCAAGATCGGTTCAAATCTCAGGAAAAACAATTTAGCGAAACTTTTATTGAGAAACAACACCATTAAATAAAAAAAACTGCTTCAATTCAAACTTTCGGTTTCCTTATTTCTTTCAAAACAATGAACTGATTCGGCTTTTCTTCTGTGATTCAAATTCGTGAATTCAAATTTGGAGCAATAGCATACGAAACTTATGGTGAATAATGCCAGGTGTCCGGGACTGTATTACTAACAATTAAACGCTACTTATATATCATCTGCATGTGTATAATAATTTTACAATAAGTCATTAAATCAATTTCACTTTATACAAATATTATACATACACCCAACCCATGATGTGTCATAGGTACCTTAAGCAATATATCCTTGTCACAACTGTTGTGTGATCGCAATTAATCGGCTAATACAGCGACTAACTTGCGATAATTTCACAAAAGACAATTTGTCTTGGTAATAGGTATTAAGACCAAAAATTTTTTTTTCAGGAGGTATTTTGTTTTGCGGGAAAAGTTTCGTCATATATACACGTATAAAATGTCATTCAAATCAAAGTCGAATCGTGGCAAACTCAAGGCTTCAGAAATGAGTTGAATTTTTTAAAAGGTATCGGTTTTAAGAATGTATACATTATGTCGTATTCTCGAAGGCTGAAACTACGGCTTTTGACCGTGAATTTTGCTCATAATTCTGAGTTAATTGAAATGAAATATTAAGTATTTTCGTAAACAAAAATCGTGCTTTATATTTAACAAATATGTGTGAAAAATTTAACAAAAATATTTATTTTTTCCAAATAAATGCATAATTTTTTCATGTCATTTAACTCGCAATCGTGTACGGTTATAGTTTGGTTTTCGGGAATATATCGGTTACACAATGAAGTATTGTTTCAGTTTCACACAGATGAAACTTCACACAGATTCACACAGAATATTTAACCGATTTTGTCAAAGAACTGGTCGCAAGTTGTTTAATGTTTAATTATTGGTATAAAATACAACTTTGACTTGTTGCCAGTTAATTGAGGTACCTATATGTAAAACGGTTTTGTTCCGCAAACCGATATTAACCGGTACTTTAAACCGGCTCCAATAATCTCATGAAATATACGTGAAAATACAATTCTTGAACCTTATTCTCGTTATCATAAAGTTATTAATACACATTGTCATTAAGTCCTTTGTAGGGGTTGAACGAGGAAAATGGTTATAGGAACAGACACGTATGAAAATTTTGATTATGGCATGTATTTTAATTTTTACATAGTATTATGAACCTTGGTACAGCGCTATAAAAAGCGTATTGTGTACAAAAGGTTCAAAAATAAATTATTTACATAATATTAATAATAATAATTTACCTTTAAGTCTCGCTGCACACTTAGATCAAGTCCAAAATTATAGACGAGAAATATATTAACAACATTTATTACACAATAATTATGACGTTTTGCGTTGCTGTGGGTTTATACCATTTGCAACCTTTTGCTTTCGCATTCAAAATAACTATGTCTTTGCAAATCGAACAACTGTGTACGAGATCTTATTTTTAATCATAATATTTATAATTCAGAATACTGAATTGTTATGGGTTAACTTATAATTGTGTACAAATGATATAAATATCTCAGTGAAAATATACTTTTATTGTAATATATAAAGCTATTTACGGGTCTATAGAGACTAATAAATATATTACAATATATTATACTCGTAGATACAATTTAAGAAGCGATTTAATAATTCGTGATTTTTTTTTAATGTTATTTATGTTGAATAAACGTTATCGTCATCTCATATTGTAAAATGAGATGTTATAATATTGAAATTTGGAAACCAAAGTATATGTTTTGTAAATTTACGTTCATTATTTAGTTCCGACAATTAGTCAGTCGATTTTATCAAATTAAAGGGCAAATATAACTCACTCGATTATAATAATAATAATAATAATGGTAACACTTCTCTTTATAGGAAGATAATTTTTACACTACTGTTTTTTTTTTTTTTTTACTGTTTAATCAATATTTTAAAAGTTGAACGTATGAATGTGATGCCAAATGAAGCAAAACAAAATTCTTTAATTATTTGAAATATTGGCTAACTAAGACTTTGTGTAATTAGAAACTTTTTTTGTGTTCGCAAATGAATTATTATGGTAATTGAACGTTCATACTCGTTACTCCAACTGAATAAACGGGATTGTCCTACAACGCTTTATTTGCGGTTGGTGCCACCTAGCCGGCTATTGTATAAGTTGGTAATGAACTACAAGGGAGTTTGTGTTTGTACGAACACTCGATTGGCCGATACTATTATGTAAGCGTCGTTTATATAAAACTGGCAGTATTTTTAGAGGAAGCTCAACTTCAGGTAAAATTTATTAATATTTTCAATGGTTATCAAAAACTATGCCAAATTGTTAAGTACCTACGTCTAAATTGTTATGCAAAATATGATCAATTTATAAGATTGCTATAGTTCCTAATGAAATGTCGTAAATTAACTTGTTTACAACAAATCGAGGCTTTAGATACATTATTATCTTAATTATTATCATAACCATAATGGTTATGATAATAATTTAAAAACATAAATATATCTTTTCAAAAACAATATAGCCTACCATTTTGGTGGGCTATGTCGGATTTTGCTTGGTTAATTATAGCAATTTTATTCAGAACTTGAAATTATATCTCAAAACTGAAAAGTTTTCGAACATTGGGTATACAGTACGAATCTTACAGATTCATTCTGGTCAAATCGTTTCCACAATCTAAACGATAACCGTTATACAAACTAAACGTTATCTAAACGGTTATACAATCAATGAAATTTGAAGGGGTATTTGAACATGCTTTAATTTGTGGTAAAATATAGGAATTTATTAAAGAATGTTTTCAAATACTTCCTTTGTTTCCAATTACCCTAAATAACCCTATTCAGGTTATTTAGGGTAAATAACCCTGTCTTCGAGAAGTTTTATGTATACTTGGCACCGACCGCACAAAACGGAAGTGACATGGCAAGAATGACTAGGATTCCGATTGACGTGTATATCATGCGGACTCAAGTGGCCAATGACGATGATGTTCCATTACAAGTAGGGATTCGTGTATTGGAGCTATGTGTAATCATAGTTCACTGATGTGATCCAAATTACCTTATTCGTTCTTCAGTTCATTTGTATCAATCTTTGAAATCAGCTGAAGTCAGCACTTCAGTAGATTTCAAAGATTTGGTTAGGTTGTTTGTGCGTAGAATGAAGTGTCATTCACACTTTCATGTCGTTCGTTCATCACGGTTTCGTCCACCAGCATTCAATAAGATAATTGCAGTGCAGAAGGAATTTTTTACTACTCTTTTTCGGAATGGCTAAATTCATGTGGTTCTAGTGGCCTTTCAAGAGTCAGCAGACATGTTTTTAGTCTTAGGCGAGCGCAGAAAGCGCCCGGCCACAAAACAGAAGGAACGTATTTGTTTTCGCTCAGAATGAAATGTTCCACACCTAATTGAAGCACACATCCTTGCGTATGAGTAACGACCGATATATCGTAACCGCATGTCGACCGCACGTCATGCAAATTTAAACCATATACGTTGAAGATGACGTTCACTGTTTGAGTGGACGAGTTTTTTACCGCACATGTTGCTTCCGTATTTTATGGTCGCTATGAATTAAGATATATACACCTATGAACTGAGACCGACAATATTGTTTTTTTTTTCTGTGTCACCCAACGTTTTATATTCTGGAGTGTTTCAAAGTATCTTGATATTTTCGTACCTAAAGTTGTTTCTGTTATAGTTATTTAAAAAGATGTTAAGTAATATAACTCTGGCTTGTGGAAAAAAAGACTATGTAAACAAGTATAAGAATGTATGAAAAAAATTAAAATGAAATTTCACGTGTACAAAAATTACGAAATAAATTCTTATAATTCTTTATAGAAAGAATTATTCGTTTTTTACTTTTAACTGTGTGTCCTTGATGTATTTTAATCATAAATAATAAAAATAATCATCACATTATTTTTATTATTAAAAAATGACACTAATTGTGGCCACTATTCAAAAAGTACCTTAATAGTTAGAAATGCTCAAAATTTTGGTCGTATATTTTTGATAAATTTCTTTTGTGAGAATAATGTAATCAAAATAAACGAAGACATTTTAGACAATACACACATAAGTTCATGTACAGTAGAGTCAATATAATAGGCTACTTTTGACATTTCATTGACTTTGCGATATAGCTTTGCATTGGTCCCATAAACCCATTTAAGTTTATAAATTCATTACTGAACACTAAAAATATGTAACGTTTTTAATAAAAAAATATAAACTTGTCTTTTTATATCAAATTTATTAAGTTCGACGATTAATTTGGTTGCTACACATCATTATCAATTTATATTTCAAGAAATTCGAACCCCACTACAAGGATACGCCTGCCCACATTTATTGATTTTTAATAATAGGGATGTGATCTTTATAATCGAAGTAACTTTGAAGAGAGAAAGGAATATCGAAGAAAGTTACCGTTAAATTAAGAGAACAATAAAATTATTAAATAATTGACATAATTTAAATAAATACAATTATTAATTAGTAAATACAATAAAAATATATATGTAATTAAATTAATATATCTATACCTCATTTAATATATTAAAACTATAATAAAAACTGCGTGTACAAATATTTCCAAAGATGATTGGAAGAGTGGTAGAAAAAAACAAAAAATATAATGGAAGATTTTTAACGTGATTTAAGAATTGATAATAATATCAACGATAGCGGTTCCAACGAATCTGATAGTTCCAACTAATAAATAATAATTTATTACATATATAAACTGGTTTCATTATATTTACCTTAATTACGCTTAACTTTGAGGTCATGTGGCGTATGTAGAAGGTTTCTAATGCTGTGTATGCTCTAAAAATATTGGAAAATTATTTTTTTATGAACACTAAAATCGATTCACTAATATATAACTTATATATCGATTTTTGTCTTTAATCGATAATTGCTGATAGATTACCTCACTATGACAACCAGTTTGACACTTGTCAAAAGTGGCCTATTACATTGACTCTACTGTAATGTGTACTACTTTATGCTTTTTAGTCTACCTGTGTGACGTCACATACCCTAAGAACCTAGAGTACCACCAGAGCCTTTGAACGATTACAAACTCTTTGCGTTCGTTCAACGATCTATTACTCGTATATTGGCTTTAATGTTAATATTCGTTGCTCTAACTGAATAAACAGGCTTGTTCTAGCCACATTGTATTTGCCGTTGGCACTACCTAGACACCTATTTATTGATTATTGAATAACTTTATAATGAGCTGCAAAGGAGTTTGTATTTGTTAAAATGCTCCATAGGCAAATAATGTAAATTGTTTTAATATCGATACTTTATACATACTCCATACACTGTCTTCAATGTTCCATAGGCAGACATTATTAATTGTAAGATAATTTGCGAATAAAGCTAGAAGTTTCTTGGTCCGTATACAACGTGGCACTGGAATGACGCAAAAGCTGAAATGGCTCAATAGATTGTGCAGTATCGAGTAGTTTTTACAAAAGGTTTTTACAGGGCCGTCTTTACCAGGGGGTGCAAGGGGTGCGGTGCACCCCGGGCGCTCACCTTTTAAAGGTAATGAAAAAATATAACGCTATAGTAAACAATTACACAATAGGATATTTGACTGTCATAGGATACACAATAGGATATTTGACTGTCATAGGATACACAATAGGATATTTGACTGTCATAGGATACACAATAGGATGTTTGACTGTCTTAGGATACACTCCCGCACCCCGGCGCAGAATAGACTTAAGACGGCCCTGGGTTTTTATATTACTTATTGTACATTTCTAATATATCTTTTATTCTACGTCGCCCGCGCCGCGCCCGATCACCAACCTATACGGCTACGCAATTTTTAGATAGGAAAACAAAACTTGTAATTTTTTATTTATTCCCTAAAATAATTTTATTTTTCGCTAGAACGGTTTTATATATTTTCATTATTCAACACTTGGTTAATCTCTTCAAATTTTGAAGCATTCACTACCCGAATATTCTTAACGATTATAAACTTTTTTGGCTCTGAATAAGCAGGTTTACACCATTGTATTTGCAGTTGGCGTCACCTATTGAATAAGTTTATAATGAGCTGCAGAGGTGTTTGTTCGCTATTGGCTAATACTATGTCTTTCTCAATCGCCCAATAACTAATAACAATATACGTTCCGTTTATACGCACCAAGAAACTCTTAACTTAATTATATTTAAACAATGTGCTTTAAATGTGCGTAATTAATCATTAAATTAAAATAAAAAAAAAATAATGCAATTATAAACTGTCTGTGATAGTGAATTGAAGCTTTTTAAAGGCATAAAACCGTATTATAACGTGCACGAATATATTATAATAATAAAAACATGTGTATGTCATTGTATATTTGTTTGTGTATAGATAATGTATAAATTGTATTTAACAATATTTTTAATAGATTAAAAGTTGTCCATGAAATTGTTGAGCATCTAAATTTTAACGTCGTTCTAATATTGTCGGAATATTCTGTAAGGCTTAGTTCGGATTTTGGGAAAGACATATTCAAACCCCCAAACACGTGTATATCACGTGTAGAAGCTTTCTAACTGATACATGTAAGTATATAGTTACTAAAAATCATGCGACCAAATTTCATCATAGCTTAATTAGATTATAATAATATTCATACCACAGAAGGGTGTATTTTCCAAATTCTAGCGTATTGACATTTCGTGTGTACTAAATTTCTTCGCTATTCTATGTATTCGTTAATTTATCTTAATTAACCTTTTATAAAAAGTTTCCAGTCAAATTATACATCGTATCATGCAAAAGATCGGGTAGTTTTGAATTTGTGACATTTTGTAGGTACGTATCGGGATACTATTTAAAAAATCCAAGTTGTCGACCTAGTCACACAGCCGCGAGCATTTCTACCTCGAAAAAACCGCGAGATTTTCGACTATGTTTAAATGCGTCTGATCGATCAATCATTTGTTCGGTATAATAATTAAATTGCATGCAGATTAGATTTTCAAATAATTAACGAAGTTTCTTTATCCGTTGAAATTCTATTAAATCTATTAAATCATGATAAAGCGCCGACCACATTTTGTTAATAGAATAATTTTAATACTGGTACAATATTATTACCTTAGTCTGTTAAATGTTTATTAAGCTGATTTATAACGTTTATGAAAGAAATTAATTCACAGATCAAAAAATTTGTTCCTATTATTAAACTTGTTTAATATATATAGGGGTTGTGCACAATATGTAGTTAGTACTATGATTTTTGTTTTGTAAATGAAACTCATAAGTACATATAATTTTTAATAATAAATGAATACCCATTTTAGTAATTATTTGTAAATTCCTTAAAGGGGCTGTATTTTGACAAAATTTTAGGCGTATAAACGTTGTCCTGGGCCGGTGAAGCCATTGCCGGTGAAAATTGCTTCATGTTTAAAATTATCTATGACAGTTTTTTCTGTAGAACCGACCATTAAAAAGTTAAAATATTGAAATTTTAGAATTTCCTGGCAACAAATTCCGATTTTCGAATATATGTATCTTGGGAACTATATGATTTACCGAAATCACACTTCCCTTTATAGCGAACTTACTCTAGTTTAATTTATTAACCTCTCTGTGGCCGCGTGTCGAGCGCTATCAGAAATGGCGTGCCCTTTGTATTTCGCGCGTTCTCCACGCGCGAGTTGTGCACTTAATAATTATTTATGAAATTGAATTGTATTTATTCAAAGATCGAAATAGTAGATGTTACTTTTTTTAAAAAGATAAATGTAATTTTTACGTGGAAAGCAGTGCACTAAAATTTTTACGTAACCGTTCAGGAATCGTAAAATAGGTCAATCAAACTAATCGTGTGCTAGAGCACTATACAGTGGTCCGGCACACGAAATAAGCACAAAATGAGTGCACGATAACGTGCTCCGGCGTAACGGAGGTTAGTGTGATTTTTTTTCCACCAAACTCAGCAAAAATCAACATTGTCGAAAATTTTGCGGATTTTGGAGGTGACTACCGACTTGTTTTGCACGGGTCTCCTTCCTTTTTTTGGTGCTATTTGACCGGACTAGACAATAATTAAAAAGATTTCCTAAAGACAAAAACCTTCATAATGTAATGATTCGATAAGTACCTACACTTACTACATAGCGCTATGAGACGCTCACGGCCAGTCTACGTACCTACGAATACAAGCAGCTAGAAAACAAACAGTTGCCTGAAGACGCAATTAAAGATGTTGCACGTGTTGTCAATTTAAAACCTTCCTTTAGAATCATTCTTTAGTTGTATCGGTCCATACAGCACCATTCTTGTAAACTTGTTTCTTTTTGTAAAGTAATCAAGCTGCAGAGAAATCAAGCCAACTATATTACGTAATGCTGAGGGTCAGATCACTGCTTCACTGTTAGTGCTTACTATGAGTAAGTATACTAGATATACCATACCATCAGCCCGTGTCTCTCTCCACCGCTGTATTTATTGGCTTCTCTCTCCCAAGAGTGGTCTAATTTTAAAATATAATAGGAAACTCAAAATTACTATTGTATTTCTAGTCTCACGATCTGAACTAAGTCATTGAGAAGTGCATAATAATCAAGCCTTATGTTAAGTGAAATTACAGTACCCAATGAGTATATGACACAGTACCCAGTACCAGTAATTACAGTACCCATATATGACACATCGTGAATGAGAAAGAGACGATCGATTGTGTTCGCCTGTGATCGGCGCACTTCACAACACCGACACAACCGATATTCTCTTTTGGCATGCATGATGCAGGACACAACATATACAGGTTGTGTCCGAACCTTTATCAAAAAGCTCGAAATCATAGATTCAACTCATAATTCCAAGTTAATAGACATTATACAGGGTTAAATAACACTTACCTGCACCCTCTCAACTTTATCATTAAAACTGTCTTTTTTCTGAACTTGATATTTTCCCAGAAAGTTCCTTGGTCCTTCTTCTTTTGTATTGTTTATCTAATACACTCGATTGAAAATTTGAAAAATTTGGTAACAATTTAAAAAACTATTTTTTTTTGCAAGATACGTAAAATTTTCATGTCAATGAACTCAAGAATAATGAACGGAATCCATGGTTTCAGGCCTCGGGAAAGACTCGGAGTCACCCTGTATACTAGTAGATACTGTTCTTTAAATAATATGAGTTCATAGATGGTAAAATTATAATTGTATAGAGTTACGACCAAATCTTTAACAAGTCCATACTAGAGATGAATACACTATAGTCAGTATGATGGTAATTGTACGACGTTACTGCAATAAAGTATTTCAATAAATTAATCTAACTTAACTTTGATTTTCTGTTTTTACCCTATTTCTTTTTCCTAATGGCTAACATAATTACTCCAGATGATAGCCTACCATACTATAATATGCCATCAGCCTGTCTCTCCACTGCCTTGAGGTATCTATTCTCGGTTCATTACAAAAATTCCTCCTAGAGATTCCCCCTAAAGGGGAATTTTCTTATGGGGAAACTGGATTTGAAAGCAAATTTTGTCCAAAAATCCTCCCGACCTATGCACAGGAGAAATCTGGACAAACTATGGTTTACTGTCCCCATAATTTTATTACAAACAGAACAGAAAAATAGGATATTCGATTACAACAAAGACGCTTAGGTAAATCTAACATTAACATTTGCCTGGTGGGGTTTATCAGAACCCAATTGTGTTCAATTATTCAATAACTAAGTTCAAACTTCGAAACAAGTGATCTCAGTAGAGGTCTGTGTTCTATAGTGGGCCCGCTTGGATTTTGGCTCGAAACCCCCTATGTACACATGTTGTGATCTCGAGGGAGGCCTGTGTATGTGATCACGGAATTGATCAATTTGATCAGTTCTCAATTATTATATCCTATGCGTACGAAGGCAGGTCGCTAGTCGATAATAAATCAGCGACTTCAGTAGGAGTTATTAGTTTTCAAGCACAACATTGCTTGTGGATAAATAGATTTTTTTCACTAAAATCCCTTATCTGAAATCCCTGTGGATCTAAATGTCTGTACATATATGTGAAAAGTAACCTTCGGGTCAATGTGTTCAAAAATATTGTGAAGAATATCAGGTCTCATTTAACTTGTGCAGACACTCAGCACTGCAGGAAGGCAGACGCGCGCTCGCGAGTTGCAATAACTATAGTTACGCCGTCGACAGATTACCGATTTGACATATGTCAGATTAATGTGACTATAGACAATCATAGCAGTAGCATTAACTACTTTTATTAACAGATAATGATAATTTCATTGATGCGATAGAATAGAGAATACGGAAATCAAAAAAATTACTATGGTTAAAATATGTTTTATTGAGTATTTTACACTATTCTGAATCAGAATCACGTGAACTACTGCTATCGTCGTCGCTATTTGTTACTTGAATACTCATTTCATTGTCAAACATGGAATCAATCCTAATATCGCGGTCATAGTCGTCCAAAATTATTTTTCTTGTTTTTTCAACTAGATAGATTTTTTATCTCACAAACAAGTGATCGCGTAACATGATTATTTCTTATTCTAAAAAGTCATTAAAACATATAAGCAAACAAAAAAATAAAATGTAAACGATTTATCATTTTAAACACAGTGCTATATGTATAATAAATGTCTTGGTATATTTGTGTGTTGATGTCAAATAAAGATTTCCTATTCTATTCCATTAGTCGGTGATATGTATTTGGTGCTATGGCATAGATTTATCCTATACAAAGACTAAAAAGTTAAGCACCAGATAAATCTATTTTTTGTATATGTATTACACTATACACAGCTCGCCACAATACGGCTACGTCATTCAGCACTAATAAAATGTTGAACCTGCTAAAAGAAGCTTGTGAGAAGGTCACAAAAGACGACTTAAATACGTAATTTTAAATAGTTTCTCCATTTAAATATTGTAATGTAATATGCACATATTTGATCACTCTCTCATAATTATAATTTACATGATATTTATCTACACATCCTATAGGCCCAAGAATTGTGTTCAACGGCGCACACCGCTGTTATACCTGTTCACGCGTTTGGTTCCGTCTGAAAATCAGCGCTGTATGCCGTTTTTACGGTATACAGCTTGTGCTGAGACGGATACCCTTTCAACACACATGGGACCGCGCAGTTTTATGCACTAAAACAACACGTCCAAAGTACAAAGCAGAATCAGAATGCAATTTCGCACCAAGGTCAACGTAATCAGCAGGAACAACAAAAGATAGCCGGGGTCACAAAAAAAACACTACCCAACCGTAAATACTGGGGAAACGTAGTGTGTACGTAAACACTGTGGGGGAACAAGTACGAACGATTGTTTTGCAGACTCAACATCAGTGCCAGTACAGGTCGAGGTGACGGATTGTTAGACCATTAAATAATACAATTTTTAAAAATCCTATATAAGAATCTTAATCGTAAATTATCCTACTGGTTCTGTCACAGACTATCAAATCAAATTATTGGACTTAATCAAATCACAAAAAAGTAATCGAATTAGTAAATTCATAACAAAAGTAATCGAATTAGTACACTTCTAACATTTTATTCAGACTACGTTACAAATACCCTGTATCTGTGATTCAGTATTTTGAACTACATCACTATTTTTAAAAACAAAAAGTGAGACGACGTAACATTGTAACAGCGTGTCACGAATTGAGAAAATAATAGTTTTTGAATTCGTGTAAGTATATAGTTGGGAAAACCTTGAAACGAGACGAATAAAACATCATAAAATGTTAATAATAAGGTTTATTACACTATCGCTATAAGTCGCTGTGTACATGATGTTCAACAAAATATTTGTTACAGTATTAAATGTACTGTCGTCAGAAAAGAGAATTGACTTTTTGGTAACGACTGTTATTTCTTCATTAAAATACATAATATGAGGAATACTTACAGATGACGATTCGGTTACAAAAGGTTGACTTGATAAATAGAATTAAATGTCTAACAGAACAAAAATTTAAAAAATCAACAAGACCTTTAAATAAATTAATCGAACACCAAAACTCCATCGCAGTGCAAAGAATAAGCGAAATTGGTAGAAAATAATTTAAGCTAAAATGTTGAACTTTTTCAACAACTGCTATTACATCAGTCAACAGAGGGATTAATATAAAAAATAATTTATTGCGAGGTTATCAGATTCGGAAAAAAAACAAATAGCCACATCTACAAATTTACACCTATTTCAAATTCTTAATTATATAGTAAAAAAAATGGACACGAGAATTTTGCATGCCATTTGATATATGTAGTTAATATAATGTCTAGAGTTAAGAGTTATGTGTTCACATAAATGTTAAGTAAATTTAGTTACAAATTGAAGTTTAATTCATATCGCTTCCTGTAATAGAACTCAGATTAACTATTGAATATAAACATCCATTCAGAATTTGGCTCACACGCAATAAATGAAGTCTGTACAAAACATGAGATTGACTATCTTCTTATAACCTTACGAGAAGCATCAGTCATTTTCCTGCAGTGTTGCAGCCTCAATGTCCACAATCTTTTCCACATAACTCCATAGGTCGTTTTTACAGATATGGCTTAATTAAAAATGCCTGAAGACAACCACACTTAAAGTTATATACCTGTACTCATGTTACTATTTGTAAATATTTTCTATTAGCTATAGTAAACCATACCTTCAAGATCAGAAAAGGTCTGACTTGCAACCATTACAAGATTCTTTACCATCTTGTAAGATTGTAAACTGAAGCAATACAAAAACATATTATTGTCTGGACTCAGCAGTCAAAATCTTAGATATCTTAAATCTGTTATTTTGAAAAAATGAGAGCTCATTATATGGTAAACATAACTGTATTCAACCTCCAAACCTAGGTTTAAGGTGTATAAAATATCACATGTTAATATATATATATATATATATAAATAAAAAGATAAATAATTAAAACCCTTTTACTGTCCACTGCTGGACATGGACTTCCTCATGCACATTGTCTTGTGCATAAAGGATGTATGGCCTCAAAATGCTATGCTGGCCAAACTTATTGGTGAGTCCACTCTTTTAAAGAATAATCAGATAGTTGACTACATAATGAAATTAATGTTAAATGGGCTTATTAAAAAACTAAAGAAGCAAACAAATATATATATTAAAAAGATTTCTTTAAATTCATTGGAAAATTGGATAGGTATAGATAGATAGATTAATGGTACACCAAAACATACAAGACAGATACATAATACAAGTAACTAAAATTACAACTGGTGGCCTTATCAATAAAACGATTTCTTCCAAGTAGTCTTTGGGTGGTAATAAGAACTCTGCAGACAGATAGAATAACAGCTGTCTGTTATTCTTTATCTGTATAAAAGATCGACATTATTTGAAGTCTCTGTAACTGGCATGTGATTGTAATGGCACTACTGTGTTAGTGACATCATTAACACAGTAATGCGGTAACATACATCATTAACACACTTGTGATTTCTAAGCCCTATATTTATTTTTGTTTGATTGGTTCTTGTATGAATTGAACCAATCAAATTGATTAAGTTCTCATAATACTTACTAGAAGAGTTGATCGAATTTGGTGTTCCTATAGGAATTTTACGGGCATGAGGTATATCAGAAAATTTGTGCACAAACTATTGGCCACAAAGTGTTAGCCAACTCCATATTTATTCTATTAAAGGGGTCTTTATCTTTTTTATTTTACCAAGCAGTCATTATGTTTAAAACATATTTAAGGCCTGTTTAAGAGATAAAGTGTGAAAAATGCGAAAATTTTAGAAATTATCTTGGAACTCATTTACCAGATATAACTTTAAGTGTGGAGTTCAATATTGTTTTGATTACTGTCCTTACACTTTACATTCACTTTAGTTCACTAACAATCGAGTTGAGGCTTTGTACATACATTGGGGTTCATTCATTATCTCAGTCGTGTCCATTCGTCTTTGCATGTGGCACTGTTCCATTGACTAAAGGTATGGACTGAGGTTGTCTAATCGTCTTCTGTAGTACGTGGGCGTCTGCTGGTTCTATCCTCTTGTAGTAATGTTCTTTAGTTTCAACAATTTCGAAGCCAAATTTCTTGTAAAAATCTATTGCACTCTCATTGTTTACTTGTACATGTCTGGAAAGAACAAAGGTTAGTTTGTTAGGAGTAACTGACAACTGAGTTTTTTTAAAATAATATCTGTTTTAATGGGTGTTTTTTTGATTGAAAGATGTTCCAATATGCAGCTTCATTTAACTATGAATATGCAATAATTTTTAATTTGCAATATCTTTCAAAACAGGAGGTTTTCACAAGACATGCCAGTCCCATCATACCTTATAGTCAATATTCAAACAACTTATGTCACACACATACGCAAAAAAACATCTTATTCTATAATATATACCTAAGTTATCTTGTAGTCCAGTCATTAATTTAATCAAGTTACAACAAGACAATGTCTTAAGCAGTATATTTTAAGTAAGCCACATTAGAGAATTATAGTGATTGATATAGACAAATTATTAGCCTAATTACTTAAATGAGCGTGGATCAGTCATCTACGTCACGGGCAGACAGTCTGATGATATAGAGATTTGCAGGCTACATATAGACCACACTTTCATCAAGTAGGACAGAGTGAAAAAACTTAAGAAAGATGGATATCCAGCAGTGGACAAAAAGCTATTAAAAAGAAACAGAATAACTGATATTTAGATATTAGGTACCTACACTAAAAAATGTTGTATCAACAACAATCCTAACAGCAGAAACCCTGAGCCAAAAAATTAGAAAAATATGATCTTTGATTAGATATATTTTACATCCCATTGGATGGACTAACAACTTGTAGCTGGTAGTGACTGGATGAGAAGAGCAGAAGATCTTGTGGTGGTAATTCTTAGAAGTCTATATCTAGCAGTGGAGAAACAAGCTGATGGTAGGGTATTACTATTTATATTTTAGAGATTTCATGCGAAAATGGCTCTTTGACAATATAAATATGGTGTATGCTTTTGACAATCTAATTTCCACTGCCAAACAGCAATTTTCGAATGTTTCTAATGCAGCGTAAATTGCAGTATTGTTGCCAAGTTAAAGCTTCTTAAACCCCATAGGTATGAGGGGCGGTGAAAACGTTCGCGGAATGGAGATGGAAAGGGGTATGGGAGCTTGTTTCCAAGGTACTAGTTGAGTGAATCATATTTAGTATACAGGGTGTCCCGGAAAGAATGGATAAGCCTGAAACACCTTATAGTCCAGCTATTGGGCGCTCAAAATAAAATACAAAAAAAAATCTATCCCAAGTAGTATCTAAGATGTCATTTAGAAAAAAAAATCATTTTTTTTTCACATTATTTTCCGTATCTCTGCACCACGGCTACAATTAAATGAAATCCGTCGGTTTTTTGGTGTTATAATATTCTTCATGGACTATACCAATAGATATGCAGTAAATAGTATGCATAGCTATTACTATACTTGGGATAGATTTTTTTTTGTATTTTATTATGAGCGCCCAATAGCTCTACTATAAGATGTTTCAGGCTTATCCATTCTTTCCGGGACACCCTGTATATACCAAGTTTCAGTCACATTGTGTTATTAACCTCCGAGATATCAGCAAGTAAGCAAGTTAATCTGGAAGAAATCATAAAGAATGGAGAAAATTTAATATTGCACAGAATTCCATACAAAGCAAAGATAAACCCTCAGACTATTTTAGAAGAGATGTCGGCAGTTTGTAGTTTTGGGGACTTTTGCCCTGGAATAACAATGAGTTACAAATGTCAAAAACGCCAAGACTCGATTGAAGATAAGCCCCACCCGGGCCATCCTATTGAAGGCACTACCAAAGAAATTGTCCAAAAAGCTGCAAAAGTTGTACTGGAATCAATATCAGAATCAACTTGCAGAAATGGTTGGAGTGTCAGATACCATCATTTTGAATATTGATCTCCTTGGCCATCTTGGAATAACAAGGGTCAGAGCAAGATGGGTGTCGAGAATGCCCATGCTGCCCCGGAAACAACAACATGTGGAGTATAAAGTAAATATATCAAGAATAAAGTCATTGTCTTGTTACCAGGTGTATAAGCTTAAATCCGCTGTTTTCAGTCAAAGAAAAAGATACTTTTTTTCATAAAAAACTAATAACAATTTTATTCAAAGTAGTTTCCCTCACTAGCTACACATTTTTGCCATCTCTCGGGCAGTTTATGGATACCACTCCAAAAAAATTTTTCTTCTTTAGAGGCAAACCAATCATCAAGCCATTGTTGTACTTCTTCGTAAGAATTGAAGGTCTGCTCAGCGAGCGCGTGGCCCATCGACGAAAACAGGTGGTAGTCAGAAGGAGCAAGGTCTGGTGAATAAGCGGGATGGGGTAACACCTCCCAGTTGAGTGTTTTTAAGTATTCCTGGACCAGTAAAGACGAATGCGCTGGTGCGTTGTCGTGGAGGAAGATGAGCTTGTCGTGTCTTTTCTGATATTCTGGCCTCTTTTCTTGCAAAGCTTGGTGCAATTTCTCCAATTGTTGTTGGTAGCGATGGGCATTGACAGTTTCGCCAGGTTTCAAAAGTTCGAAGTAGATAATTCCCTTCTGATCCCACCAAACGCACAGCATTGTCTTCCGACCGAAACGATTTGGTCTGGCGGATGATGTTGATGGTTGGCCGGGATCAACCCATGATTTATTACGCTTAGGGTTGTTGAAAAATATCCATTTTTCATCGCCAGTAACAATGCGATGGAGGAAAGACTTCCGTTTCAGCCTGGCAAGCAAAATTTCGCTGGTGTTTTGACGTCGCTCCATCTGCCTGTCGGTCAACTCATGCGGTACCCATTTTCCTATCTTCTGAACCTTTCCCATGGCATGGAGACGCATGGAAATGGCTGCCTGACTTACATTTAATCGTTCAGCAAGCATTTTTTGCGATTGGGTGTCGTCTTCATCCAGAAGAGCTTGCAATTCTTCATCCTGAACCTTCTTGGGCCGATTTTCACGCTCCTTGTCGGTCAGGTCGAAATTACCATTTTTGAAGCGCCGAAACCAATCCCTGCAAGTTGTTTCTGATAGAGCAAGGTCACCATACGCTTCCACAAGCAATCGATGAGATTCAGCAGCTGATTTTTTTAAATTATAGCAGAAAAGCAAAGCTTCCCGCAAATGCATTTTTTCTGGTGAAAATCTTGACATGTTGAACTCAAGGAAAACAAACGTTACTGTGCGAATGCGCTGACGGAGTGGACTGACTATGTTGACAACAGTCTAGTCCGCAAGGAAATGCACACGGCGCGGTCGTAGTAGCGAAATTCGCCAAATGGCGCCACCTTTTAGCAAACAGCGGATTTAAACTTATACACCTGGTATGTTGGGTTCATCACTATGAGCCTGAGTCTAAGCAAGATGCAATGCAATGGTATAAAAAGGGCACACCTCCCAAAAAAATGCAAGGTGACGCCATTGGGCGGGAAGCTCATTGCTACTGTTTATTGGGATACTGAGGGTATAGTGTTGATAGACTACAAAGAAAAGAGTGTCGACATAAATGGACGCTAGCCTGCTGGAGCAGTTGAAGGAGGCAGTGAAGGAAAAAATGAGAGGAAAATAGTCCAAATGTGTGCTGCTTCTGCACAACAATGTGCCCATGCACACAAGCAATATTGCACAGACTGCCCTTAACCGATGTGGGTTCCAAATTGTAAACCACCCTCCTTACATCATGGTCTAGCCCCATTGACTATTATTAACTGGTGAAATGAAAAGAAAGCTTTCCTACTTCCCCCCTCATACCCAGTGGCGTAGCTACCTAGGGGCTAGGCGGGGCAGTGCCCCGGGGCCCTCAAGCTCAGGGGGCCCTCGAATCCTTACCAGAAATCTCGATCGAACTGAACTTTTGGAAATTTCTCCCATTTTCAAAATAAATATGACAGGTTGCAACCCCACTTTAATCATGACAACTCAGTTGAGAGAAATTCAAAAGTTATGCCTAGGGAATTCCCCTAAATTCTTTCTGTAGGTTGGCAGTGTTGTCAATTTGACGGATGGTGATATGTGCGTTTTATTATTCATCGATGTGCGTTTTATTGTGAATTCGAGTTAAGATTTTTTTTTCGAGAACGGTTAAAAAATTAATGCTGTATCAGGAGTAAGTAAGCTAATGTCAATAAACTTTTTTGTACTGGTCAATATAGTGGTTCAATTTTATTTGATTTTACCACTCATATTGATGTCCGTTAAGTCAATAAATCGTGTCAAATCTATAGATTTCGGCTACAGCTCATTGTATAACGCGAAATATCGTGAAAAAATGCAAGTCACCTGCAGTAGGTACATTAATTCAGGTCCGCGGGCAGGAGATCGTTCATGGTCTCCACCGTTAAATGTGGTAACACTAACGGTGATAAATTTTTTTCCGGGGATTCCCCAACGACACTTGTAGCGTATCATTGTGTTTCTCTTTCCTTTTATTTTACTTTTAACGTCGTCAGTGAACAGTGAGTACCTACCTACTCGAGTACAATCTAATATTGTATTGTTTAAATAAATTAGAAAACTAATATTATGGATAAAAAGAAGAAACCCAGTGGTGCATTTAA
This sequence comes from Sesia apiformis, assembly GCA_914767545.1. Lineage (NCBI taxonomy): Eukaryota > Metazoa > Arthropoda > Insecta > Lepidoptera > Sesiidae > Sesia > Sesia apiformis. Next base: position 6,564,376 of record OU611962.1, read on the forward strand.
ACGCAAACAACGCCAAGAAAGAGAAGATAGTAAACAAAAATTGCCCAAAATTGACAAGTTTTTTAGTCAGCCTTCTGCAAGTACATCTGGCCAAAATATTTCTATTGATAGTGACTCAAATAATGTGGTAACTGCAGTGTTGGTTGAGAAGCCTACTGAAGATGATTCGACAATTATTACAGTTGGAGATACCCCCGCCGCCGATCATGTGAACGTGGATGATGTTTGCATGACACACATAAGAGCGGAGGGTTTGGAGGAGCCACAGACCTCTACATTTTTCGAAAATGTCTACGACAAATCTTCTTATGACTTGGGAAACTTCACGAACAAAATATTAAGTGATAACGAAAAACGTCAAATTCTTGATATGGGGCCTTTACAGCCTTCAGGACCTTTTCCAACAGACATCAACCAGAACAATAGGTGTTTTTCAAAATCGTACTACGTTTCGTGTTCTAAATATGGGCCAGTTAATCGTTTTTGGTTGTGTTATTCCAAAATACTAGACGCTGCCTATTGTCAACCCTGCTGGTTATTTGCTTCACAAAGGAATAATGTTTGGTGTACGGGAATTCGAGATTGGAAGCATTTATCAGAAAGAATTAAACAACACAGTTGTTCGAGTGGCCATTCGGAAGCATGTGCTGTGTATGAATTTTGGAAAAAAAACGTTACTAATACTATCGACAAGGAACTTGAAAATGAAATTCGCAAAGAAGCATCGTTTTGGAAAATGGTTCTTCAAAGGTTATTCGATATCATACTTACCCTAGCAAAGAGTTCTTTGGCTTTGAGAGGACATCAAGAAGACTTAAGTCAGGAAGGATACCACGGAAATTTTCTGTCCTTTGTAGAGCTTGTCGCCCGATATGATCACATTTTGCGGCAAGTTTTGGATATAGCCAAAGGTAATAATAATTATTTCTAAGTTTTTTTATCGTTTTATTTTGTTTATAATTATTAACTGTTTAATATCAGGACTTTTTTGAAATTGTGTTTTTTTATGTTTTTAGGATCTACAAGATATCTGAGTGCAACAATTCAAAATGAAATGATTGCGAGCTTGGGGACCAAACTCGAAACCCATCTACTAGAACAAATTATAGCGTCACCGTTTTTTGCCATCATAATGGATACGACACAGGACATATCGAAGGTAGATCAGCTAAGCATTGTTGTGAGGTATGTAGTAATAACCAGATCGGAAAATGGACAGCCAATTGATATAGAAGTAAAAGAAGTGTTTCTAGGCTTTTATGCAGCCATCAAACATGGCGCAGTAGATTTAGTCAACCAAGTGACAACATTATTTATCGACAAAAATATTGATTTAAAAAAATGTGTGGGGCAAGGCTATGATGGAGCCAGTGTGATGAGTGGTGTGTATAATGGTGTACAAAAACATATTAAGGATATCCAGCCTAACGCAGAGTACGTACATTGTGCCACTCATAATTTAAATTTGGTGATAAATGATGCCGTTAGCAGTTGTGTGGAAATACAGATTTTTTTCGCAACGTTGCAAGATTTGTATAACTTTTTCGGAAACAGCATCAAACGTTGGGATCTACTGTCAAAATTCACTGGCGAATCGGACACCACTCTAAAAAAACTAAATCCGACTAGATGGTCCAGTAGGTTCAATACGATATCTGCAATAAAACTTCGTTATTTTGATATTATCAAAGCATTATCAGAAATAGTTCTAAAGAGTCCTAATAAAGATGAGCGTAGTGAAGCAGAGAGTATTAAAACAAAAATGCTAAATTTCGAGTTCGTGTTGCTTTGCGAATTCATGCACAGTGTATTGAACGACATCAATTATGCATCCAAAACTTTACAAAAATGCGACATCAATTTGGGCGAGGCGAGTAAAGTTTTAGCAGAGACCAAAGCAAAGTTGCAAATTTATAGAAATGATTTCGAATTATTCAAGTGCAAAGCCAGTGAAACTGCAAGAAAATATGGTATTGATACCCATTTTCAAGAAAAAAGGCAAAGAAAAGTTAAAAAACATTTTGATGAATTAGCTGCTGATCACCGATTTCCAAACCGAGAAAAAATATTTAAAATTGAGATTTTTAATAATGTACTAGACACAGTAATATCTCAATTAGATACACGTTTTATTGGTATGAGTGCAGTCTGTCATATATTCGATTTTCTAACACCAACATTTTTATTACATGTTGATGAAGCAACTTTATTACAAAAGTGTGACGAATTCCAAAGAAAATATTCAGATATAATAGGCCCTAGTTTTTCACTTCAATTTATTAATATTTACCATCTAGTTTTACCTCAACTAACTCAAGCATGGACTGTTCACCAATTATGTAAGGAAATAATGAGCAAATATGGAGTGCTAGAATGCGACCTAACGGAAGTATTTACAGCAATGTTATTATTCTTTACAATTCCTGTCACTTCTGCAGCAGCTGAAAGGTCATTTAGCAAATTAAAAATAATAAAAAATTATTTAAGAAATAATATGGACCAAACTCGACTCCGACATTTATCGCTAATAGCAATTGAAAACAAAACCGCATCAAGCCTGGATTTAAACGAAGTCATTGATACTTTTGCGAAAACTAAAGCTAGGAAAAAATTGTAAATATAATTGTTATTTAGTCAGTTGGTAGGCCCGACCTTTATATAATAAACCCTTGAATCTTCTCTATTTCGTTTTATTAGCCAAACCTACACCAAGTATTAATTGTAATTTATGTTGTTACTGTTTAATATTTTTATTACCTGCCCTGCAGTGCACAAAAAAGAGCTTAAGTAGCTTAGCATTTTAAAAGTATTTGTATATTTCATATTTTTATTTGATAAAACCTAATCAGTTTACATAGCAGTGGGGTCCCATTTTTTAATTTGCCCCAGGGCCCTTGGTTACCTAGCTACGCCACTGCTCATACCTGCAAAATTTTTGACCACCCCTCATAGATAGTGTCCACTCATAGATAACTGTAGATGTGCCAACATAATAAGTCATTTTTGACTGATGTTGGCACATGCCAACATCAGTTGGGATACATATCCCACATGTTTGTGTGTGACAGACATTAACTACTTACCATTTTATGTGCTTCTTTGGATAAAAACCTTTGTAAGAAATTATTAATTACTACTATAGATAGTAGTAAATCTGAGTAAATCTATTAAAAAGCACTTACTCTTATATCATTTTTTCTTACTCTACTACTTAAAACGATATCTACTTAAAAACATTGATAAGACCAATAATTATGATAAAATGAAAAAGGGGTTGTCATTACTAGTTTAAAGTAAAATATTAATTTTATCTTGATTTAAATACAAGATAATCTATATTTATCAAAATACATGAATATTATGACAGATATACAAGAGAAATCACTTTATCTCCTTTGCTAAAAGGGAATTCCATCTTAAATCCATATTTTATTGTTAAAATAATAAAGTACTATTAACTACTGATTATAAGGTAACACAATAGTATATAAGTCACAATCATTTTAGAATTGATTGTTTGTATTGATCATATTGAACATGTTCACAAAGTCGGTTATGTGATTAATTTTGATCAATGTTTAATTATTTTCTCATCACTGAACTCAATAATTATAAAGTATTTCCTTTGAATATGAAAGTGAAAGTTGAAAACCACTAAAGTAGTTACAAGGGATGATATTTAAGTTGATTTTGACAATCAATATATTTATTAGAGTGGTGTAAAACAAAACTATTAAGCAAAGATTAATTAATTTATATACAATATGACAAACTGTAAAATAATGACTGTATAAGAATACAATAAATCTTAGTTTGTCTGGCACCTACTTCATATGGCACTACTCAATTATATAAATACTTTAGATGATATAGTTAAAATTTGACTTCATAATTACATTATGCATACAAATACAAAGAAATAACTAGAAAGTGTGATGTCATAAGGAAAATATACATAACCTTCAATTTGTATAACAAACAGCATTTCAACTAATTAAACATCAAGGACACTTCACAACATTTACTTATGGCTAATTCATTAAGGATAAGTAAGTAAATGTGTACTCACAAGAAAATGCTGTCAAAATTGCCATCCTGCTCCACATACTTGAGCACATGTTCAACCATCAATGTGCCAATGCCTAATCTTCTGTATGGGTACAGACAGCCCAGGGTCATAATATATAGTCTCCGCGAATTCTCCGACGTATCTATCCTACAGCACACAGCTCCAACCACGATATCATTGTAATATGCTAGCTTCGCGAGCTCACCAGCCTCGAGGACATCTTTGTAGAATTTGTCATTATAAGACACGGGAAAAACGACTGTATTTAACTTCTTCAGTTGCTTTATATTATGGGGTGTCACGTCGCCTAGTTCTATTTTAGCTCTGAAAATTCAAAGACCTTCTATTTAGCCAAATTCGTACGACACTGGACAGACGAATCACAAAGACTTGACGTTTCTAAGTGCTCGCACTACGTAATGCTTTTATGAGGTAATATTATAATTTTTAGAGTAAACATGAGCTTACCTAGTCATTTTAATAACTACTCTACAATATACACTAAAAATTTAAAACCTAATCTAACACAGTTATATCACAGGAGATCACTCCCGCCATCTACTACTGCTCAGTCAGGCTCGCTTGTCTTCTTGTAGGGCTGTTGATAAAATATCGTTATTATTTTTTAGAAATATCGATATTTATGAGTAATATTTTTTAGAACGATATATCGATAATTCGATATTAAAATCTTAGTATCGGTGTCGATATTTTTTTAATTATCAGCTTTCAATTAACTTTATTTTCTTTATTTGTAATTTAATTTCTTTAATGAATATACTTTATTAAAAAACAATAAAACTAATTTTTGAAATGGACAATTATTTCTTTTAAGTAAATCCGATATATCGAAATATCGATATTTATAATCTACCTATAATACCTGCCTACCTAGTAGATATATTTAAATATACTTATATATTGATATATTTAAAAATATCGATATATCGAAAATTCGATATTTCTAAAATTATCAACAGCGCTATCTTCTTGTCGTAGCTCGCTCACTCATACTTGGTGTTACAAAAAAATATTTTTCATAAATTACCATTATATTTTTTTTGTCGTTTGGCTTCGAATTTCAAGGCCAGATAGACTAGCTTATTTAGGTAAATTTTTCTTACCAAATTATATCCTCTGATTAGACTCGAACTAAATAAAAATTGTCTTTCCGTTCATTCATAATAAATTTAATCCCGCCTTAGAATCACACCTTGGCGATCTATCATACCATAAGCTGTTCAACTAGACGTTAATTTTTAACACTCGTACTAAGTTAGATGATATATCAATTTTCTACTAAAACTTGTTGATTTTTCCATTAAACCATTCTTTTTCTTTTTTTAATATAATTTATTTGGACACTGGCATAGTCATTGGTCCCTACACGCGCACACACAAACAAACAGAGGAAATAATAAAACAAAATTGTTTTTTTCACGTCATTATCCAGTCCTGTCGAAGTAGGAGCCATTCAGTAAAGTTTAATAAAAACAGAGTTGGACTCCTTGGAAGAACACGAGAAATGCAGTCTCACGCTTTTATTTAATTATCACAAACATTATGCACTTTGAAGTTTAATAAACTATCACTATTAAATCACAAATCCTATAACACATATTTTTTACAATAATCAAACAAAAACTCAACTTCACTTCTTGAGTTCCCGCCAGAAAATCTAAACTATTCCAAATGTTCTGTTTAGAAACCATAAATTAAAAACAAGATAGATGAACTTAGCACAGTAGGGGAACCCGGGGTGGAACGGGGTAGCTAAGCTTTGGTCACAATTTGTGAGAGTTTGAATGAAACAACACCATTATTTGGCAATTTGTAGGTTTATTTACTTCTTTCTCTACAAGGAAATTAAAGCTAAACTTATCTAAATTAATGATAACTTTGAAAAAATATTGTTTGAAAAATAAAGGGAAATTTCCCATTCTGCCCCACCCCCCGGGGTACAATGGGAAATGAACCCGGGGCACGATGGGGTACTAATTATTGGCATAGTTGACAGATGAGAACACTGTCATCGTCGTCACTATCTAGACCAGCACACGCCAAATGTGCCCATTTTTTACAAATGCTACAAGACCACTAGCCTTCATTGGACTTGGAGTATAAATCATGGCAATACAAGCAGATCGCGTCTTCATCTTCCGAGCTTTCTTCAGATTCAGTTCCGATTATTTTTTGTTTCTTTCTTCTTGTTTCTTCTTTGTTTTTGTTTAAACTTTTCTACGTCTTCTGAGTGTTCTTCAGGTTTAGTTCTGATTCTTTTTTGTTTCTTTGGCTTAGCTTTCATTCCTTCAGGTATGTCTTCTTTACCTTTTAACGTCAGTCTTGTTTATTTTTTTCTACTTTCGCTTTATTGATATTTTGTGTCTTTTTAATAGATTCTTCTAATTCAGTCTTGGAAGGTGAAGCGGTCAGGATTGCCGTTTTTCCACCCTTTCTTGTAACTCTTTTCATTCCAGCTTTCACTTTTGGCAACGGGATTAGCAATGTAGACCAGGACAGGACTGTCGGCTGGTTTTTCTTATATATGAACGCACCATCTGCAGATGAAATAAAAATGCGTATTTATATGAGAAGTACAAATATTTAAGAGGCGGAACGGGGTATACCCCATTGTGCCCCACCCATTGTGCCCCGACGCACCGTTCACGTAAACACGAGTGTTATGACCGGTTATATTTATTGGACTTGAGTTATCACTAGACGTTTAGTTAGTCAAAAGTATGTTTAAACAAACATGTAATGTTAATATCCGAACAGAGAATAGTGTATAGTGTAATTACCTTGGTATTGCATAGCAAAATTAAAATTTGCAAGCTTTTTCGTCGACCTTTGATAAAATCCAAACTAAGTGCACTCTCACACTGACAGCGGCCACTCCGTATAGCGCAGCACAGCGGACCGAACGTTGTGCGCGATGGTCACGCATCTCTGTCGCCTGTAGCGAGCACAACGCCTCTTTCCCGTTCCGCCCCGGTACCCCGTTCTACCCCGGGTTCCCCTATACTTTAAAATCTGTGTTTTGAGATTCTTTTGAAAAATATTATTTTAAAAAATTAATTAATTTAATTAGTACAAAACTTCAGCGAAAGTTTCCAGATTTCTTTCAAAACCATATAAAATGGACATTTCCTCAACAGTATTTTTTAAACTAGTGCTTTTTCATCTACAACTACACTTTAACATAGACGTGGAGAGCGATGGAGTGTTTCCGGATTAGCCCATGGCCAACGTTTTCGTAATGTATCTACGCTGGCATTTGTAATTAGTCTTTCATTAAAAAAATGTTAAAAAATCTTACATATACAAATATACGTATATTCGTGCGTACGGGTATTTATTTTAGTTTCGATTAGCTCAAAAGACTTGAATGTAAGTCTAATATTTATATAAAAGTATTATAATAGCGCTAAATTCAAAATAACTTGATTTTTCTATTGTTTCTCTTCTGTCAACCAAATGAAAATTAGAGTCCTGAAAACAGTGAAGCTTGATTGAAAATACTTGATAATGTATACCCGTTTACGTTTTATTCAACCGCAGATCAAATTCCAATCGAATTTAAAGAGATTTTATTTGTTAGGCGACGTCCGCCAGCAACCTGCGAAAACTATGGAACTCACCAAAGAAAATGAGACTCCGAAAACTATATCACACTCAGAGGAGCGGAGTGAAATATTTACAACCTCTGGAGTAGTCCCGGTGATGGTAACCAAAGAAAAAACAGTTTTGCCGTTTGATGACGTTCCGGGACCGAAATCGTTAAAATATTTATCCAACTTTCGCCAGTATTTATCAAATATTGGCACGCAGCTGACAGCTGGTATTTTAACCTTTGGGCTTAACATCGGTAAGTAGGTATATGTTTTTAATAACAATTACTTTATGGCATGTGTGCATTTATATTGCTTAAAAATAGGAATAATGTGATTGCGTATGTACATTTTTTCTGGATATTCTGTATACAAAACAAACTTTCCGGACGAAATAAAATATAGTTACGATAGTGAAACCCGCATCAAAATCTGTCCAGTAGTATCCAAGTTCTAAGTGATCGGGCGTTGCATTTTACAATTACAGAACAAGGAAGATATTTCATTGGTTAATATCGCTCCCTCGATGGAATAAAGACAACCTGAAAATGATAACTTTTCAGTAGGTACAGCAAAAAAATTAAAATAATGGATAACTTTTTATTATTTTTCCTAGGAGTTTTCATATACATTATTAAAATAATGACATCCTGATCATTACATTTTTATATTTGTAATTTAAAAAAAAGAAGTACAAATTGAGTAAAATTAATATTTAATTTGACTATTTTCACAAATTTGGCGGAATAATATGAAAAAAAATGGATATGTGTAGTTTAGGTGAGAGCTTTGTAGAGCTGTGTAGTTTTTTAAAATAATGGTAAACTGAATTTAGAAATAATACGATTTACGGCTTTGTTAAACTGAAGATGCAATATTTAAGTGCCGTGCCACTTTCGTCTGATGTGAAATGAAATAAATGTATTTGCATAGATTTTTAAAAAATAGATTAACAATTTCTGGCCTATAAATATTTAAAACGCACTTACATATAAATATTTTAAGCCAATAATTTAATATATGGCATCTTACTCCTTCACAGGAACATATTTCAACCATGGGAAGCCCCTAAAGAGTCTTTCAACACTATTCGAAGAATACGGTCCAGTAGTGCGTTTTGTAAGCCCTGTGGGAGCTGATATAGTCTTGATAAACCACCCTGATCACATTCAGAAGGTTTATTCGTTGGAAGGGGACTTCCCAGTGAGGTCAACACTTGACTGCTTAGAAAAGTACAGGACGGAGCACAGAAACCATTATTATGCAGGACTGTATTCTGTGTTAGTTACCTACTTGATTATTTTTGTAGTTACTTAAATCAGGCCAGTTGGCAACAGGGGTTTTTATTATAATAATATATAACTGTTTAAAAAGTGTTATCTATAGCTATACTAATTATATAAAGAGGTAAAATTGTGTGTTTGTATGTTGGTGGTAATCTCTGGAACTACTGAACCGATTTCAAAAATTCTTTCAGAAATAGGAAGCTACATTATCCGTGTCTAATCTAGGCTATATTTTATTTTGATAAAATATAGCTAAATATATATAAAAAAAACTTATAAACCGAAGCGAAGCGAGGGCGGGTCGCTAGTATGTTATATATACATTAATTAAAGTTCCACCGCCTTTTTCAGTTTAAAAGCTCTGAAATGACTAAAAATTAGCACCTGCTGTTTTTTTTTTAGTTTAGGTATAGTTGCTATTTCTTAAATCTAGTATATAAATAATATCCCATTCTAGCCCATATCATCATCTGCGGTTCATAGCTTACCACACCGTCGCTTCCCATTCTCATTACCATCATAAAATGAAATAAGGGAATAATTTGGAAAATAGTAGGTACTATCCATTTTTCCGAAAACTTCAAAATCCTAATTCCTAAATCACCAGTTGGATAGCAAATTGATTAACGTTCCAACGTCAGTAATTTTTAACTGTTAATGGTATGTTTCGAGATGTCCATCGATTAATAAGATAACAGAGGGGGGGGGGGTGTACGCTGCACTCCCACAGCCGCTGGGCTATTTAGGTAGACAGATAGATTTTTATTTCACACACACAAGTGATCGCGTAACAAGATAATTTCTTACTCTAAAAAGTCATTAAAACATATATAAGCAAACAAAAAATAAAATTTAAACAAGGCGATAAAACTGCGCGGTCCCATGTGTGTCGAAAGGGTATCCGTCTCAGCACAAGCTGTATACCGTAAAAACGGCATACAGCGCTGATTTTCAGACGGAACCAAACGCGTGAACAGGTATAACAGCGGTGTGCGCCGTTGAACACAATTCTTAGGCCTATAGGGTATGTAGATAAATATCATGTAAATTATAATAATTATGAGTGTATTACAATATGTGCATATTAGATTATAATATTTAAATCGAGAAGACAAACACCTTTATATAGATATACATAATATGTATATATAATAATGTAACATAGTATACTTCAAATAGTTAAATATTAGTTGCAGTATAAGTAACCGTTATCGCAGTGGTTCGGCAACATCAAGCTGTAATGGAATAGTTACCAGTTTTGTAGTCTTCAATTTTTTTTCTGAATGATGTCCCCAAAATGTACGTGCTGAGAATGGAGTGAGTGAGATATACCACAGAGCCCATTCCTATCGCACCCCATTTCCCTAAACCTTTCTCCAAATTCACTCCTATATCTCCAAAGGTAGGCATGTATCGTGGATGCCCAAGGGCGATAGTTTCCACTTACCACCAGGTGGACTGTATGTTCGCTTGCCATACAGTCCTGTTTACATACATACAGGATGTTGCCCTGTATGTCACAAATATATTAAAATTTTTTTTGAGCGTTAAACTAGTTAAAATATTATGACAATCGTTTACTTATGTGTAGCATTTACCATCCCAGTTCTTCGTGAAGAACTTTCCTCTCACGCCAGTCTTGCCATTTAGGTACCACCAGACCGACAGTCTATCTATAAACTGTCTATAAGTGACACAGACAAATGTCAAAGGCCATTTATCCCAATATTCCAGGATATTCTGACTTTTCCCAGGAACGGTACGGATTGGGTGCGTCAAAGGGCTGCAGTGTACGCGCCTCTACACGACGCTATTTCTCGCCATATGTTTAGCTTGAATGAAATATGCGATAACTTCACAAAGAAGGTGTACAACGTCAGGAATCAACAAGACGAGATCACGAAGGATTTGTATAAGGAATTGCATAAGTGGGCCTTTGATTGTATGGGTAAGTTTATTAACGTTTATAGATTTTGATTGTAGAGGTGTCTTATTTTGTTTTTCTGATTGGTGTCGTCAACGTACTGGCATATTGTTTATTTATTGTGTTCTGCAGTGTGCTAATATTAGCGGGTTAATTCACCAGTTAAATTGTGTTGGTTATGTTACATAGCGCCAAACGAAATTTCTTTTTTGCTTGTACTTAAGTACTTAACCATTCGACTGAAACTGGAATTTTATGTAGTATTACATCAACCGAATTAACAATCACGGCTCATTTATACAACACTAGGCGTTGCTCCCTAATGTAAAGTACCTTGCGAACTAACTTAGTGCTAAATTTTATGTCATTGTTTCTCAACGCAGTGGAATAAATAAGTAAAAAGCGTATTAGTATTAAATTAATGATATATAATCAAATGTTAAACGGTAAAAGATAATTAGGACATAATTTATTAGTAAGGGTTCGTCAGGTTATTTACTTTATTGTTCGCTTTTTCAGGGGGTCGACGTTATATAAAAAGGTTGAGAAACGGTAATAGAAACTATATAGAAAGGTTGAGTCCTCGCTAGGTTTCTTGATATTTGAAACAGTAATGTCATGTTGTATAATATTTTAAGACAAAATACGATACACGAATACTGACATCTTTCCTGTGCAACACCACTCTTTGTTTTAAAGGATCTAAAAACAATGTGTTTGCTCAGAAGTATCTACTACAAACAGGATGTTTAAAACGACCATACGCTTAGTTTAGAAAATTATTTCATTACTGTTCTCTTATTTCCAGGTTTGCAAATATTCTCCAAAAAATTTACAATGTTGGAGACTGAATTAGTGTACAGCCAGTGTGACATGTCGTGGTTATATCACAGCCTGGAGAATGCTACTGAGGCAATTATAAAGTGTGAATCGGGCCTACACCTATGGAGATTCATAAGGACGCCTGCTTGGCATTCTTTGGTTAAGAATTGCGAAAGTTTGGATAAGTATGCAATACTTTATTAAAGCTGCGATTCCATCAAGAACAAGAAATGATGAGCGGGTAATCCAATTAAAAACGAGTAAACGAGGAGCGAGTACACACTTCGACTAGTAAAGCAAACTGCGAAACGTATTTTTAGGTCGCTGGGCGACGACTGAAGCGAGCGACGAGTTAGAAGCAACTCGCTTAGTTCGACTCCTCCGAACCTGCACACTAATTGAATTTGACATTCACATTGCACGCGATTGTTACTGAGCGAGCCCTTTTGGGTTTCCCATCACTTGGCGATAAACAAGAGGGAGGATCCCCGCTTATAATGAGACCGTTGAACTATTATTTCTATCGATCTCTATGGGCAATTTGTGCGTATCTTGGACGAGAAAATAGTTAATCGTTCTTGGTCCCCAATTGAGTCTTAAGGCCTTAAGACTCAATTGGGGTATTTGGGAACAGAAGCAATGAGCCGCCACCACCACTACCTACTAGAGAGCGACACTGACTTGACATGAGATTTTTTGCTTCTTTTTTCTTTGACTCTATGATACACCATAATCTTATGAAAGTTATCAAACGAAAGGTAGCTATAAATACTTTCAATAAAAAATAGTTATAGCTACCTTCCTTTCGTTATGTAATCACTGGACTTTGAACCATTTTACCATGTCAATAATATTGTAACTAACAAGATTCAATCAATTATTTTTTCAGACCATATCCATTAGAAAAAATAACTTACAGATTACAAAGTATACTGTTCCTTTTAAAACATATTACTCCTTATTACACAGCGCTGTGGTTTCTTATTTTGTTCTACAATATCATGCTGCGCCAGATAACCTTCTGATTGCCAGATTATGAGAAATATATATTTTTTAATTTATACCTACTTAAGTTTCTAAAGCAATGTGCATAATGATAAAAAAATTAAATACTCTCTTTTGTTTTCAGTTTGATCGGTAAGCACGTCCTGGAAACCGAACAAAACTTGTGCTTCGTAAATAAGAATGATAGTTCCAGTAAGTATAATTGAATTTCAATTTAATTAGAATAACGCTGTACTGATTTATGTAAACCATACTAAATGTTTACAAGTTAATGGACAGTTTTGAAAGTAGTAATTTTAAAATACAGATGCACATTCATTGATTCATGCAATATTAATAAGCAACGAAAAGATGAGTGCAGAAGACATTGCCACGGTTCTAATGGATATGCTCATCATTGGAGTTAATACTGTAAGAAGCTTTCTGATATCTACCTGTATAAGCGTTAACATCTGTTAATCATCTCATAATACGTCTTATAGGATTTTATATAGTATAAGTTAGACGACCCGATTTTATTAAAGAGAATCAGATTGTTGGTGTATTCGTGAATGCTACACTCCTTAGAAGAAAACGCGAATTAGGTAATAACATTTTTAACGAAAGCATAGTTACATTATATTCGGAAAATAAACAATGGTTATTTTATTAAGCAAAACTGCCAAGTTTGCAGTTTCATTTTAAGCTAATGAAAATTTTACTATTTCTTTTTTTACACGAATACCACCAAAATACACCGTGCTTTTTTCTAAGGAAGGGAGTATGGATGGATGATTTACGAAATTAAACTATAAACCGAAATACTCGTATTTACATGTTTAATTCTGTGGTGACTTGGAAAAAGAGGATGAGTCAGATTAGTCAGTTACAACAATGATAACCGCGACAAAACTCTGCCCGAGTAGTTCTGGACATTAAGCTGGGTTCACATTTGTATTTACCGTTGCGTTTCACTGAATCGTATCCGCGTGAAGCGTGAAGATAATAATACTTTTACTACATGTATTTTTATAGATTACTTCTTCCGTGTCGTTTTTGCTGTATTATTTAGCGAAATATCAGAGATGTCAAAAATTACTTCATGCTGAAATATGCAGAATTTATCCAAATATATCTACAGAAAACTATAAGAAGATACTGGAAGACACGCCTTATCTACAAGCTTGTATAAAAGAGACGCTAAGGTGATAATAATTATGTTAAATTTTAAATTTGTGAAAGTCCATTCGCTGTGCAATATTTGTACGTGACACTCTGTCTTACTTTAGATATGGGGTTAATGTGACTATAATTATAATCCGGTACAACAATACGCATAATGACAAACGTTGGAAAAATTACCACTACGCAATACGACCTATACATACGCGTAACGACTTATACCGACAAAGAATACCTACCTATATCCATATATAAGTGGGGACAGGAAGCCAAACTTTTCCCGAAAGCCTTTCCAATTCTGATATTTTTTAACTCTGATTATTTAAGGAATATTTTTGGTTGTTATGGGTATTGGTCGTTTTGCGTAGTGGTCATATTGCGTATTGGTCGTTTTACGTATTAGTCGTTCTGCGTATTGGTCGTTTTGCGTGTGAATTTGGTCATTATGCGAGTTGTCGGATAATCCCCATCGCATTAGGCTCCTTATTCCACATTATTCTCAATCGTGTTTCCAAATCTATCCCTAAATCTTCAAAAGCTGGCGGCGCGTCCGAGGGTGCGCCAACTGTTGTCATTCTTGACGAATGTTGGCATGTACGTAACATTGGATAGCACGTTATTCAGCTTTTCGAAAAAAAACTTGTAATTATACATGTGCATAAACCTGTACCCAGATAAAGACGGAGCTCAATAACATTCTCAAGCATTTTCAAACAATTTATATTTTGAAACGGTTCTATTCAGTTCTTTTACTTTCAGATTGGTTCCTCCCATTCCAATGTTGACAAGAATCCTACCAAAAAACGTAATTTTGGATAGATACAAGTAAGTCGAAAATGTTTTTGCAGTTAATCAAAGGTTTTTTACTGGTCTTGATTTAAACTTTAAGCATAATAAACTAATTCAACTAGTAAAATCTTAGGAAAAAGTTTAATTCATGTTAGTGACCCTGTCTTCCCTAGAGAATACAAACATAGCCTACAATCGGAGACACGGATCTGAGCGGGATCTGAGCGAAGTGGTGGGGATAAGAACCGCGCATTACACTTACGAACAAAATTATTTATTCACAAATAATAAATAATATTTATTATTACAATTATTAATATTATTTGCAATATTCATTTTATTATATTACTAGCTTTTGGCTGCGGCTCCGTTTGTGAGGAATTTTGGTACCTATTGGCGGAATATTTCAAAGAAATAGAATAAGTTTTTTATTATGGATATTAATTTAATAATTTTAAAAATGAATTAAATACATGTCATGTATATGATAAAGAATATTAATTACTTATTTTAATTTAATAGCGATGTAACGATGCGACCATACAAAATAAACAATCGGGTAATGAAGTACACAGAATAATAATATATACTTAAAGTATGTACAACGAAAACATAAATAGGTGATGTCGAGATTGACTGTCTAGGGGCCGCTTACGTTATTCACTCCTTCACACCAGCTTCTTTTTGCATATACATACATATGTACTTATAAGACGTCGTAAATTAATTTCCTCGTTAGCCTTCGTAAGTCACATTTCGTCGCAGCATTATTGATTTTAGTCATAACTATTTCAGGGGGGCCATAATACAGGGTGTAAAATTTTGTATAGAATCACTTAAATATATGAGTACTACAGGAATAAATAAACCTAGTCTTATGTTAAGACAATTAAATCCCGGGAGCGAAACCGTGGGCAACAGTAGTATATTATAAATCCGAAAGTGTATATGTCCGTTTCGTTTTCACAAAATTTGTTATAGATACGGAAAATGGATTATTTTTCCAGGGGGCGCCAATTACTTTTAAAACAAAATACACGCGGGGGCAGCCACTTGCAAAATTGTGCTAATTATGGTTAATTATACATATGTATCATAATTAATAGTTTTAGCATTCCACGCGGCACTTTAATTATAATGTCAACAAAAGACTCGTCGTTAAAGGAGAGTAATTATGAGGACGCCGCCAGATTTCGCCCCGAGAGGTGGCTCACAACTGATGCTACAGAGTATCACGCTTTCGCTTCCATTCCCTTTGGCTCGGGACCTAGGAAATGTCTGGGGCAAGCTATGGCAGAGACTATGTTAACTCTGCTAACGATGAAGGTATGTGTATATTATATTGTCATATTACTATGTCGTCGGAAATGTTTAACTGTAGGTACTTGTGGCAGGGTTTAAAATTATCTGCCTTTCTTTGGTGTGCTAATTAATCGTTGATATTGTAACATGTCGTCCCTACATGAAGGATGATCCGATATGTTACATTCCTGTAATACATTTATTTGATATTTCGGTAAATAATTCGTAGCAATAGTTTTGTAGCAAAACAATGTCATTACATTGCAAAGTTAAAAATTTATAGATAAAATAACATGCAAATGTACTCGAAACTATTCGATTCGAGCATTTATTGCTAGAGTGGTAAGGTCGGATATCGGTTGACCTGTTGTTTTAGGACATGTCCAAACGATGTAACGAAAAAATGTGTGACCACTTGAGTCAGTTATCAAACAGTTGTTTGTAACATACATAATCTGTTTCACCCAGCGTGAAGTCTGGTGAGCTCTAGCATCTCTTGATATCCGAAAGTCGAGTGGGTCAGATGGTATTCCCGCAGTTGGAGTTGTCCCCGGTGCTTACGCGACTCTTTAGGCTCTCATACTCCACAAAAAGCTTCCCGTCAGCATGGAAGATACTCGTAGCTCATGTTCACCCTTTGCCTAAAAAGGGTGACCGCACAGACCCGGCCAACTACAGGCCAATAGCGATCACCTCCCTCCTCTCCAAGGTGATGGAGCGTGTCATAAACACACAGCTCCTTGGGTACCTAGAGGATCACCAACTGATTACCGACCGTCAATATGGATTTCGCCATAATCGCTCGGCTGGTGATCTTTTAGCGTATTTAGCACACCGCTGGGTTGACGCCATTGAGAGTAGAGGCGAGGCTCTGGCTGTAGGCCTAGACATTGCGAAAGCTTTTGACCGGGTATGGCACAAATCGCTGCTTTCCAAATTACCATCTTTCGGGATACCCGAGGGATTATGCGAATGGGTTGCCAGTTTCCTGACTGGACGGAGCATCAGAGTCGTTATCGATGGTAGCTGCTCCGACACCATGTCTATTAACGCTGGCGTCCCGCAAGGCTCCGTGCTGTCCCCAACTCTGTTCCTTCTGCTTATCAACGACCTGTTGCAAATTGGTGACATACGTTGCTATGCAGATGACAGTACTGGAGACGCCTTGTACAGGAGCCGCGTCAACATCCCTCGGGTCGAAGTGGAAGAGAGTCGCGCCAGGCTTGTGTCTGAAATCGAAGACTCTTTAGATCTAGTCTCGATTTGGGGTTCTCTGAACCTAGTGGATTTCAACGCCAGTAAGACGCAAGTCTTATTTATTACACGTGCAAAAATAAATTTCTATTTTTGGGGTCTCTACTTTTAGGGTTCCATATACATGCTTCTCCTTGAAGCAACTCAATAAATTCAAGGACACTTTCGTTGCCCCAGTCCATCTTTAATAACTTTCGTGAACGAAACGACCGCTTCGCTCAGTGACGCACACGCAACAGGACTTTGCGCAAGTGTAGCAAGCAGGCTATGCACACATTTGAAATTTTGAACTTTGAACGCTTTGATGTGCGCTCTAAAACCGACACGGGACGGCAAAGTGCAAATGTTGTGCAAACCACAAAAACAGAAATTTATTTTTGCACATGTAATAAATAATTACATGCACGTAAATAATACGGCAAACCACGTCCACAAAATCGTCGTCCATCCTATTTGTCGTCAATTCCGAGTACTGTGAGCGCATATGTTTGCAAAGCATGTCTGGCAGGTACACTTATTTCCGACAACATGTGTTCAAATGTGTGTTGCAAGGTCTTCAAGCAAGTGTTCAAATCTTTGAAATTATGTCTGGCGCCGGCTTAAGAAACTTGTGCATATGTTTGTGTCATAGTGGAGGGTACTACTTCCTTGCTCTCATTGATCATGCCTATTTATGATAATGCTTCTATATCGATGTTTACAATTAAAGGTTGAATTAATATTTTTTTGCTTTTTTCAAGTATTAGCACAGAAGAAGTGCATTTTCACACACGATGAGTAGGTACTATTATAGTGTGATATATATTGTCTCATTTCAGATAGTAAAAAGGTACAAACTCGAGTATCACTATGGAGATATTCAGCCCACTAGAAGTTTTATCGCTAAACCCAACAAGTCTTTGAAACTAAGGTTTCTAGATAGGCTCTCCGGGGTGGAATGAAAAGTGGTCAAGATTGTTTTAAAGTATTTATTTCTAGAATTAATCTTTTAAAACGAATGTTTAACTGTAATTTAACAACACATTGTCCTTAAGTGATGAAATAAATGTTACATATTTACACATAAAAATGTCGTTAGTTATGAATCTTTTTGTATTGACGTTTGACTATGTATGTCAATGTATTAATTATTAAGCAAGCTAAAGTCATCCATCTAGGACAATGTGTAACAGTAAATTTGTCTAATATAATATGAGTAAACTAAATATTATTGCTTTTACTCACTCCCTATATCCTTTTGATACATATTGTATTAGTAAATGGAGCATTCGCACAAATACATACTCCTTTCCAGCTCATTTTCATATTCAATAGGTGACTGCAACCGTACATATAATGTTGTAAAACATATTCAATAGGTGTCGTGGCTACGTGACTAACAGCACATTGTAAGGGGAGCCGTGTGCCCAAAGTGGGATGTTACAAATTAATTGGCATACATAGATTATTGCGAACAGGCTAATGTTCGTAGCTAACCAGTAGCTTTCCTAAGAATTACCCGGATACCAAATTTAGAAGGCTTCATTGCAGAACCTATTAACTTATTTATTAAGTATATAAATAAATTAAATTCTACTTTTACAATTGCATTTATTCCAAACAGTCCTACTGAAAGTTTACTGGTAGTACTATTTGGACAAAATTATTCCAATCTGTTATACTGACTAGTAGAACAAATTAGACATGATAATTTTTTTCTAACCTTTTGTCAGGTACAGGATCATAAACGAACAAATTAACTAAAATTAAACTTTCACAGTAAAAATAAGAACTAAAATCAATTTTTACAGTAATAATTATAACAAATGATCTAAAAATCCATTACATAATATTGATTGACCCTAGACTTTAAAGTATGGCTACCATGTAATATTACAATCAAAGTCATACACAAAACAAAAAAAAATACAAAGGTTAAATCAAATTATCTCTGTCGTTTTGCAAATATGTTCAAATACTTTCCTCGTGTCATCTCCTTTGCTTCCTCCAGCCCTAGCTGATAAGCTCGATCATGCAACTTCTTCACTTCCATTATAAGACCACTTACTGAAAAGCAGCTAAGATCTGTAACAAAATATTATTATATAATAGACAAATAGCTTGCACTGATGGGTCTATATCTGTTTTGTGCTCTAAGATATCCATCGAGTCAATTTTTTTATTTATTAATGTTCTCAGATGCTCCCTAAGTAATCTTGATTGATTCGCCACTCTATTTAATTTTGGTAATGAAATGAAAACACCTGTAATATCATTTACTATTTTGTATATTGGCCTTTTTTTATAGACAAGAGGGTGGACGAGCAAACGGTTCCAGGTGATGGTAAGTGTTACCGCCGCCCATGGACACCTGCAACATCAACTGCTTGAAATGTCATACACGTAACGACAAATAATGACAGAATCTACAAATCGATATGGCACTCAGTGACCACTTCTTGCAAAGACCATTTCTGGATTTGACCACTTCCTAATATTAATTGTTATGTAAACGAGTTACTCACGATTTATTATTTATTTATTTTATAGCCGATATTTCGGTACAGTTACATGAACTGTGGTCGTGGCGAGACTGCGGAAGCGGGTGAAGATGTATCTGTCTACCCTTCGTCGTGTTCGTTTTGATTCAGCTGCCCACACTGAGCTTGTTTTTATTGATTAAGTTCCTTGCACACTATACTAAATATTACTACACACATGGGACTTTGAAAACGCGTCTACTTTGCTGGGTTTGCAACTTAAATCCATCCTAGCAATTGAAATTTCGGCATTTTCTAATTTTCTATTACCTGTCGGACCAAACGCGGTATGTAAATTAAGCTTTCAACAAACAAGCGTTCAGTTGAAATTAGTTTTGGTTTGTGTAATTCAATCCAATGATTGGTTCCTGCCTCTAATAGGTGCTCTGCTATTGCCGTCTGCTGACTTATTCCTTTGTGGGATATTCCTTCCTTCACTTCCTAATATGTCCACCGCTTGTATAGTGTGCAAATACTGTACAAGCAGTACATTACTGCTTGCTTATTATTTACAAAAAAAAATATGTAAATATTTTACTCTTCATTTTTACAAAATTTAAGTACAAACTTTATATGAGTCTATGAAAGATATTTTGGAAACGAAAATGATTTTGGAACACCCGCCTTAAAGGAGCAATGAGTAGAAAAACCTGAGCCTTATGTCCTATCTGAATCAAGCAAAAATACTATTAACCTTTGTGTTGAGTTGAAGTGAACCAATTTGTCAAATACAAAACATTAACAGGGCCTTCTATGCGCAGATCAATGAATTATCACATTATCTGAAAATCATTATTGAAACTTCAAGAAAAATTAATAAGAAAAAAAGAGTGATTATTGGTTTATCCTTATAAATAAGATATTAGAGCATGTTTCTATTTTAACGGAATCTACAAACAATGAACATTTAAGTCTTTAACCAAAGTAAATAGGTCCATACACCAACAAGTGTAGTTTCTTTAGTTTTCTTTCTATAGCAATAAAATGTTATTATTTACCCCATAGAGGTAGTTTTTTTTTTTTAATACAAATATAATCAATTTATTTGAGTTATTTAACAAATGTTTAGTAAAACTATTCCTCATAAAGTAGTTTGGTGAAATAATTTTGCTCATCTGACCTAGAGAAGTGTTTTCTAAATGGTACAAATAAATGACAATTTATCATGTTAACATCCCCACTCCCAATAACCATTTTAGGTCTAACTATGGGCTAGGAAGGCGAAATATCTTGGAGTCACCCTAGAGGGCCTAGACCATTGGCTGACCTTCCGAGAGCACATAAAAACTGTCTGAAACTGACCCGGCTTTGTACTCGGTCGCCTCAACCCTCTCATAGGCGGGAGAAGTAAAATATGGCTTAGAAATAAACTGACATTGTACAAAATCTGCATACGTCCCATAATAAACTTTGCTAGCGTTGTCTTTACACTACAACCTCAATAGTTCACACCCTCCAAAATAGATTTGTGTGTAAGGCCGTCGCTATCCCATGGTACTCTGCCAATGTCGACCTCCACAAAGAGTTGGACCTTCCCTCGATCGTCAATTACGTGAAAGACTCCACCCGACGATACTACGACAGAGTCCCTTCCCATCCCAACCCCATAGTAACTGACAGTCTAACCTATGTCCCTGATGGGAATGACCCTCCCCATTACCGTCGTCGTCCTCGGCACGTCTTGGACGACCGTGAAGACACAATTACTGCTGCCAATGGAGTTCTTACTCTATACTCACAGACTACACATACACACCTCCCCGCCAGCGTAGATGAGGATCTCACCCTCGCTACACCGTCAGCACACACCGGCATTCAGCCAACACTTTTACTAGGTATCGGCGGCACATGCCTGGGCGGTTCTCATTGGCTTCCGATCCCGCGGTACCCTGCCAAAGCAACGCCCTAAGCCGAGGTCCGTTTCTTCCGCCGGTCTACCGATGGGGGGGGTAGCCCTTACGCTCGTTGCTGTACACAATCTTTGCTCCTGGGTGAGCGCCTTCTGCGCTGGCCCTAAACAATACATGTACGGTGAC
Source organism: Sesia apiformis (assembly GCA_914767545.1). Taxonomy (NCBI): domain Eukaryota; kingdom Metazoa; phylum Arthropoda; class Insecta; order Lepidoptera; family Sesiidae; genus Sesia; species Sesia apiformis. The sequence goes on from OU611962.1 coordinate 6,586,154, forward strand.
TCTTGAAAGGTCATTAGGGCTACAAGAATTTAGGCATTACGAAAAAAAAATCAACGTTTATTGTGGGATCTATATTTGTAAGATAAAAATATATGGTACATTATACTCACGATGCATATAGCTGTAATCTTCTTTTGTGAGACGTCTATTCCATGAAGGTGGTGACTGGTTGGGATTTTGAGTCGGTGCAAACTCCGAAACACCAGGAACTGTCAATGAATCATTAGAACAGTTTGACCCATGTTCCGCCGAAATAGAATTAACGATTCTATCACCCATATTGAAATTAAAAGTTTAAAAACGGTCGGTTAAACCGAAATGCCAGAATGAAATGAATTATTTTTAGTGTTATGACAATCGAGAACGAAAGGGATTTCCCGCGATTTTTGAAAATAAGTGTACTAAGAAATATTGGGTTCTATCGTTTGTGAAACATTTTATATACTTACTCTGTTCAGGCCATAATTCTGGTGAAGCACGATCGAGCTTCTCCATGCTTAGAAGACTTTCTTCCAAGGACGCCAAAGGAATATCATCAGATGTTGCTGGCCCTTAAACAACATTATAGAGTAAATACAATAACATCAGTTGGTACACTTTTTGGATAAAAACACTAATCATATCAGAGGTATAATAAATTCTAACTATAGTACTCATACTAACAGATAGTGACCGAATATTATTAAAATATTATTACCTTGTTGAACAATGAAATTGTTTTTCGCGGCCATTTTCTAGTTTTTGACAATATTCATAATGTCGATCCATAGCGAATAGACGTTCGAGTCATAGACAGTGATCATCTTTTTTTATATAATTGATTTGGGCCCTGGCATAGCTATTGGTCCACACAACGCATATTAAAATAGAATAAACAATTGTTTTTATCGCGTTATTGTCCAGTTCTGTCGCTCAGTAAAATAATTTACTGAGGACACAGTTGAACTCTTTGGAAAAATACGGAAAAATCCAGTCTCACGCTTTTATTTAATTATCACAAAAATTATACACTAACAATTTTTACAGTAATCAAACAAACTCAACTTCACTTCTCATGTTCCCGCCAAAAAGTCCACAAGCCTTTGTTCTTCAAATACATAGACAATCCTTTAAAGGCATCGGCTATTTACTCAATATTATTGCATCCTAGATTGAGTTGCTTGCCTAATGTGTCACCCAATAACGTTTCACTGCAGGGCACAGGCCTCTCCTAGTACATCACTTAGGGGCTTCGGGTCGTAATCTAGCATGCGAGTCCAGTGCGTATTGGTGGATCACATATGTACCTACTCCACATCTTTTTTTATTATTTCTCTCACCGCCGAGCTAGTGACAGTTTTTAAAAATCCATACCCACGTAGAAATTTAATGGTACGGGCCAATGATATTATATAAAAAAGAGGTGATATTGTTTATAATATCATTGGTACGGGCAGAGTATTTTGCACTCCCAGTCGCACGAATGTCATTCGTCACCGCTGTATATCACTCGTTTAAATACCCCTTGGCAATCAACGCTTGAGCTGCTTATTGATGGACTATTCTTTCAATATTTAGTCACAATAATAATAATACATGATATTCGTGCTATATTATTTTATTTGATTTATTTTTATTTGTGGTTGATATAATCATACCCCAACCCTTTTGGAACAGTATCCAGAGTTAGAAACAGTTACCATAAAAGAAAACTGTTTGAACTGTGTTTCTTTTTCTTCCGGTTGCCAACCTAAGGCAAGGTGAGTGAAACCACATGGTTTATTGAAATAATTTCTTTAAATAACAAATAAGTGAACTAATCATTTAACTCGACTCCAAAGTAAGTTATTCATTAATAATTTTAACTTAAACTGATCACTTAGTGAATTTTCGCTGACAAGTTTTCTATATGGCGTCCGTGGCTGAAATTACTGTCACCCTAAAAGTCTTTCTAAAAGAAGACGTCATAATTTACTGTTTCATTGTCTGATAAACCTATAATTGTAAATAGGGTAATCAATGATATAAATTCTGTGTACCTGTATGTCGCTAAGATTTGTTTGTCGCAATTCATAACCTAACTTATCATCATTCACAGTGGTGTGGTATGTGTGATGGTATGAATTGTATAATGAAGGCATTTTTATATTAGGAGTATATAATATAAAGTGCAGTATATAATTATTATTATCTATTTTTCGTTTTATTTATTATCCAGATGCGTTCAGTAACACTGAAGGATGTCGAGCAAGACAAGGTTGTCAAGACCGTTGCTGCCCACTTAAAAAAGTAAGTAAAAATTTCTCAAATATTATTAGGGAAGGAATGTACAATATGTACCATTGATTTAAAGGGGAGAGGAACCCCTCCCTCAATTTGCGTAACCTCATAGTCTCCTTCCCACCAAAAGGAGGGTAATAAGTGTGCTCCACCATTAGACTCACTTAATCGGCCTTAAAAGAAGTGAACCTATGAACACACAAAACAAAAAAGAGAAACAATACAGAGAAAAATATGATTAACTCTGTGAATTACAGTGTTATTGAATGTTATATGTTTACAAAGGAAATTGTAACATCTAATAATGTAAGAAACATCTAATAATGGACATTATTAGATATTTCTTAAAAATTTGCAACTTAATTGTGCTCTTTTTGCTTTTAGGACAGGCAAAGTAAAGGTCCCTGAGCATATGGATCTAGTGAAGACTGCTCGTTTCAAGGAGCTAGCTCCATACGACCCTGATTGGTTCTACGTGCGCTGTGCTGCCATCCTTCGACACATCTACATCCGTTGTCCAGTTGGAGTCAAGACAGTTACCAAGATTTTTGGTGGTCGCAAACGCAATGGAGTCACTCCTTCACACTTCTGCAGGTTATTATTTTTAAACTTCCTATGAGTGTGGATTGATAACCAGGGTTGATATAAATCATGACTTTTTTAAAAAAATCAAAAAGTCAGATTTTTTCATTTTAATAATAATTTAAACGCCTTTAATTTGGTATTCAGTTTTTAGATACTATATACTGTGCAGCTTAAAAACATCATTTATTTTGGTTTATAATTATTTACTAATACTCAACAGAAAATCAACTTAATATTCTTAATATTAATAAGAAAGCTTAACCATTTGGGTTTCACTGCAGTAGATGTATTTTTTGTTATTTCTTAGTAGATTAGTAGTTGTGATTTTTTAGAAGAAATACCAATTTGTCAGCCTAATCCTGTGCCTAATCTGTTTCTTATCTTACTGTGAACTAAGTTGAAAATATTTGTTCCACCCCTGCAGAGGAAGCAATTGCAGTGAGCAGTTGTTTAATTATTTCCAACTCTTCTTGGGTTATACACTTTTTCAAGTTATATATTGCTAACCACTAATCAATATGCTTTGATTGAATGCAATAATCAATCAATAGGGTGGTTTTCTGTATGATTTGTTCACTGATTAATACTCCAGTGAAAGGCTCAACTCTTGCATTCAAATGAATAATGTTATTCATCAAACTGATCCCAGTCTCTCCATAATTTTCCTGCAAAAATTGTAAGGCTGCTTCACTTTTATTGCATGACCAATTTTTCTTGGGACAATTTCAGATTTACCACGTAAACTAAATAATGTTAGGTTTCATTGCAATGAAAAAGACATACTTTGATTTAAATAAAAAAAAAAAAATTTGGTTTTAATCAGTGATTTAAATCATCTGAACCCTGTTGACAACTCCCCTTCGCTTTTATTTGGGTTGCAAGGGGTCTCAAAATGTTGTATGACAGTTATTCTCAGTTTTATAAAATTTATACTGACGGATCAAAATCTGTACAAGGGGTTGGAGCGGCTCTCTTTGATCCTCAGTGTAATATTTCACACAAATGGAAGTTGCACGGGGAGACGTGCGTGATGAGAGCAGAACTGTTAGCTATAAAAGAGGCTTTAGACTATGCCAACAGTCTACCTAACAGCCCTCCAGTCGTTATTTTGTCAGACTCGAAGAGTGCCCTCCAACATCTTACTCATTGTGTCTCTAGTCAGCGAGGAATGCCCATTGCCTTTGAAGCTCTCCATTTAATTCATGAAATAACTCATAAAAATATGTGTATAAAGATTCAATGGATCCCCTCTCATGTAGGGCTACTTGGAAATGAGATGGTAGATCACCTTGCAAAAGCTGCTGTAATGGATGGTGCAGTTTCTGATTCCAAACCCTTTGCTAGTGAACTCATTCCTAGAATTAAAAGAAGAAGCTTACAAAAATGGGAGTATCACTTCGGTGAACAGTCCATATCTAAGGAGGTTGGAATCTGGTACAGAACTATCCAGTCAAATCCCTTGTGGACACCTTGGTTTGATTCTGCCAATCTCACAAGAAAAATGTTGGTCTCAGCTTTCAGACTGCGTTCTGGACACATCCCAACAAATAAGTTCTACCACATGATGGGTATTAAACCATCACCACTGTGCGATGACTGTCAAAAGACTGATGACCTTTTCCATTTAGTGTTGGAATGTGTGCGGAATTCAGATATGAGAAGAAGAGTTCTTGGGAGCTCAGGTTCACTGCACAATGGAGAGATCAATTGCTGGCTAGCAGAGCCTCTTTCCAGTAAAGCTGTAAGTTTATACCAGTTTATTGATCGTTCCCTTGAATAAGGGAAAGGAGAAAGTACCCATGAGGCTGGCATGATCACCCAGGGTGTTCAAAGCCTCGTCAAAAAGATGAATAAAAAAAAAAAAAAAAAAAGGGGTCTCAACCACCAACTTTCGGGACCTAAACCAACTTCACCTGCCATTGGTACACCCTGCTGATAAACAGATGAGGTATTGCCAAACATTATTGCAGTAGGAGGACTCTGTTCGTGGCTTGCTACCACGCTGGCCGCCCACAAGTTTTTAGAGACTCGGAGCTCTGGTATTACTTAATCTTTACCCTGAGAGGTTGCCGCGCCACTTGTTGTGTATAATCTGTTAGAGTAGCTGTCGTGTCGGAAGACGAGACCACAGTGGAACCCACCTGCTGCATCCATGGACGACCGAGGGCCCTTCCGTACCCCACAGCAGCAATTCACATAACCCATGTGACCCTGGTTTTCTCTGACACTGTGCTTTGTCCCATTATCTGCATGTAAACATGTAATATAATAGGGTCCCCCCCCTATTATATTACAGTTTTTATGGCAAAAGAAGTTCTTCAGTGGCACAACCTATTTCCATGTAACTTTTGTAGTTTGATGTGGACTTTTGCAATAGCAGGGGTTTGCATACCAACACCATTCACCACCACCTCGAGACAGCAAATCCGACCTTGCTTTTTCTTATGAAGAGCCGGATATCCTGTCCAGAAGACACATTTTATCTTGACTACCGCGCCGGGGTGTGTATGTACGTCCCAGGGATGCCTATTGTCATCGTCTCAGCCAATTTGAAGACAGGGACCTGTCGATTTTCTGGGCGCGTATTGACCATGCCTTTACAGGTCCCCTAGCGGCGAAACAGAAACGACTTGTCTCTTTGAGGTGCACACAGAAGATGATGGACATCGTACTTGGGCAGCTCCCCTTCGTGGAGGTGGTAATCCTCTGTGACTTCAACGTTCATCGTGAGGAGTGGTTGGGGTCCCGTACTACCGGCCACGCGGGGGAGCTGTCTATAACTTTGCCACAGTCTATGATCTCTCTCAGATAGTGTTTTCGCCTATGGAATTTTTGGACACTCGAGTCCTTAAAATCCATTTTGTATAGTCAGTCTTAATGCAGGATTAAAATGAATATAAAAATCCTTTTCAGAATGTTAAGGGTGGGTTTTGATCAATTATTGTTATTCATGCAAAGTAATTAATGTAATGGCACCCGTGCAGAATAGTTTTATAACTCTGTATTACGTTCTTTAATGTTCCTTATACTTCTATTTGCAGATATTTCGATTTCACAGATTAATTTCTGGTTAAGTTGTAAAATGAAAGCTGAATGCGTTAACGCTCGACCTCTTTAGAGATCAACTGACTTATCAATGCTAATGACCGTTTTACTCTCTTGAAATCCATAAACCAGTATTGGTTTGTATGGACCTACAACATTCCTCTATTAACATTCTTCAATTATGGAGAACCTTTTATCTTTCATTAGCTGCTTCTTACTTTTATCAAATATTTTTTTATAATAAAAATAATAAATAAAATTGTAAAAATTGACAAAATTAACCAAGAATATTCCTAGTAGTTTGATAGTCTTCCAATATGCGCTGGGTCTATGTGGTGGATTATGGCCGAAACCCCGTAGTAATTTGCTAGTCTTCCAATATGCACTAGGTCTGTGGTGGATTATGGCCGAAACCCTGTAGTAATTTGCTAGTCTTACAATATGCACTGAGTCTATGTGGTGGATTATGGCCGAAACCCCGTAGTAATTTGCTAGGGGAGGTCTGTATCCTGGAGTGAGACAATCGAAATTATTTAATTGTGTTAGTTTATTTTGTCACTACTCGACTTATTTGTGAAGTCCCTGAGTTCAAACCCCGACCCTTACCATTAAGTTTCTATTAAAGTACAATTTTTTTAAAATAACACAGTCTTGACGGTGAAGAATAATATCACGAGGAAGCCAGGATTTGGACATGTGAATTTACAAATTCACATGGGGCCCATGCCCATGGATTTATGGCCAGAAACTTCTCATGTTTACCAGGGAAGGTAATGTGCCTTGCCATTGGGATGTTATAACTGATATGATAACAGTTATTTATTAAAGGCTACTTATTGTTTACCTTTTGTTTCTACTCAACGTTTTGGCATGGGTTTTACCAGCCATGGTTATTACGAGTTGATTGTAGAAGCAGTACTCCTGGATAAAAGCTGTGAGCAGTTTTATTCACTAGTCATAATTGATCTTCACATTCGGAAAATCTGTGATACATAACACTAAAATATCTGTAGACTTTTCAGTCAGCTCATTATCTCGGCTGGTGTAACCTGTGGCGCAAAGAAGAAATAGAAGGTAAACATAAGACTAGTCTTGTACACAATATAGAATGAATACAAAACGTGAAAGTAAAAAGTTATATTGATCAATTAACACATACAAGTATTTCTAAGGATAAAGATATACAGCGAAAGCTTAAAAATTCGTAAGTAGCGTCGCGCGTCGTATGCGTGTGGACCTCATACAGACATAGAATTCTGGCCAGACCCACTGTCGATCTTCAAGCTCAAGACAGAATACACAACCAGATATTGCAATAACGAACAATGGGAAAGACTTCGTTAAATGTTTCCAATGCACTGACCAACAGATGTAAACAGTTGGAATAGATTGCCATACGAAGTGGTGGTTTCCTTAACAGTGGCGATATTCAAATCGAAACTAGACAAATAAATAAATAGATGTCGGAACAAGATCAATGAATGCTCGCCTATTATATCATAATAATATTTCACATTCCAGGTCATCGGGCAGCATTGCCCGCAAAGCTCTGCAGGCACTCGAAGCGCTCAAGTTAGTTGAACAGGGCGCGGACGGTGGCCGCATCCTCACCACTCAAGGCAGGCGCGATCTCGACAGAATCGCCGCGCAAGTCCGCCTCAAGGCCAGGCAGCAAGCCAAACAGAGTGTCATTGTTCTGTAATTTTAAATAAATAACGTAAAAGCCTATTCTTTTGTTTTAATTATTTCAGTTGGAATACTTTATACTTAAAAGAACCTGGAATTGTTCTTGTTGCTATGTCTCGAATGGTTCGGGCGAGAATTTTATATACGATTCTCATATGCGACTAAACTATATACAATTCTCGCCTACAACTATTCACATCATGATAAAAACTCGATGAGATCGATCACATGATCAGTGGCGTATTTACACTAGGGCCATGGGGCCCATGGCCCGGGGCGGCAGGTCAGCTTTGGGCGCCTTCAATAATCGTTACCTATCTTTTATTTTATTGCTTTTTGACTTGACTTGCCTGATGAAATTTAAAAAGCCTACTTAAATTCCATATAAGTGAAGAACGTTTGAACAGTTTAGCCATCCTTAATATAGAAGCTAACTTAATAATATCCGACAGTGTCATTGTCGAATTTGTGCATCACAAAAAAAGGTAAATATTTAATAAATGGTGTTTATTCTTTTGTATGGCCTGTTTCATTATTCATTCATTATTTTAGTTTCAGATTTCATTATTAAACCTTATAGGCCCAGGGCGCCAAATCTTAAAATACACCGCTGCACAAGATATGATAACAGTAGTTTATACTTATAGCTTTATAGCTTTTGGCCGATATTCGAAAAAACTTAAATTACCCATAATAAACAAATTACTATTTTGTTTCAATTACATCGGTTGGAGTTATACCTAAACGATCTCTGAATTGTTTTGATGAGACATTTATTTGATATCTGGGAAATTTGTTATTAACATGTTCTTATATTAGCGTATAGATACTTAGATAGACAAGTCTGCCCAAAATAGTGGGAGAGCGTAAGATTATGTGATACTACTCAGTATAGAACTCATTAGATCATGAGCTTTATCTGAATTTGTAGTTAGACCATGATAGTCAAGTCATAATACAGTCAAGTTCGTTAAAATAGGGCTTCTGAATTTGTAGCTAGACCATGATAGTCAAGTCATAATACAGTCAAGTTCGTTAAAATAGGGCTTCTGAATTTGTAGTTAGACCATGATAGTCAAGTCATAATACAGTCAAGTTCGTTAAAATAGGGCTTATCACAATCAAGAGTTTAGTCCTTTTCCTTTGCCAATTAGAGAAAAATTCTGTCTCACACACCATCAGTCGCGCGCAAGTGTTCTGGAAAACACTGTATTTTATAAAATCAAATTTCGGTTATGCATGAGCCATGTTTAACTTCATGACAATGTAATATCTACACTGCACCATTGTTTTAAATGAAGAAATAAAAGTGTTAACGACGGAATAAATGAAAATGTAAAAAGCTAGGGTACTTGCATATGTACCGTAAACTGCCGCAACATTGCCTAAGTTTTACGCTTTTTTAAAGATATCTTCGAAATTTAAAAGCTATTTTCAACTTTTCTATGTACTAAATAAAATTCAAAATCTTGTCGTTGGGATATCATGGTGATATTACATTATATTACTAAAGGAGTAGATCTGTAACGACATTTAATACCAGGCAAAGTTGGGCTGAAAAATCGCAACTTTGCCTACGTTGTTAAAAAGTATTACAAGACACAAATCCACAAACTCTCCACTCTATATTGAACTATATTCTTATATCATGTTAGTGTTTATTTAAAAATCGAAAAAATGTACATAAGTAGCCTAAATTAAAGCCAGGCAATGTTGGGATGTAAATTTTGGTCATTTTCATACATTGACAAAGTCTTGTATAGGGTTGTCACAAATTTAGAAATGAACGACTTTTTTTGTCACAGTGTAATAATTTCTTATACATTATTATTACTTAACATTAACAATATTATTAACATTAACATTATTACTTATAATAAGTAACATTTCTTTAGAAATGGACATAGTTATGAAGAAAACATCCAATCCATATTTTTGGGTGAAACGGAGTATTTCGCTCTCGGCTTTAAAAATACCACTTAATTTGTCCTAAATGGTTCGAAAAAGGTTTTATTTAAATGTTTAATGATCAAATAAACAGGCAAATGCTGTAAGCAAAAATTTAATTTAACTAATTTTACTTAATATTTATCAGGGGAATTATAGACTCTATATTGAAAATTAATTGGCCTCGTCGCCCGACTTTAGGGTTTTGTAAAACCTTTTCAATGTCTAGACGTGTGATCTCGGATATGTCTTCCACTAATGGCCAAGAAAATGTTCCCTTGGTGTTCTTTCTCAGATATTTCGTTAAATATGTACCATTGCTTTCATTATGACTTATAATCAAACCAATGTAGTATATATTGACTTTCCTTGCAAGGAATTTAACTAGTACATATTTTCCTACAGTAACGTCATCAGTGGAATCTTCTTCAGTGAAATTTAAATTATCTTCATAAAAACTTTCAGTATCACTCTGTGAGTCTACAAATGGGCCATCTTCTGAAGAATCATGCAAAGAAAACGATGAAGTTATACTGTCTGAATCTGACCCTTGGCTTTTGTCTAGTTGTCTGAGTGAAATATTTGATAATATTTTTCTGTGTTCAACAGGAACACAAGAGGTTGGAGGGTCATTTTCACATGCCTTTGTAAATAAAGTGCGGTTATTAGAAATGTATAAGTTCTGTGGTGCTTCGAAATTCACAACCACACCTGGAGGAATGTTTATATTTTGATAAGAAGAACTAGCTTCTAATCTTTCTGTATTCGGTATTGTTGTAAAGTCTTCGGTTGACACAGATTCCCCTGGTTTTATATGGACTTTTTTATTTCTTTTCCTGTTTATGTTATTATAGGGAGATCTTGATTATTTTAAATAACTGAGAAGAGCATTATTAAAGGTAACCTCTGGTTTCCTATTCTCCACGTTGTAATCAGGTAGTTTTCTTAAAACTTCTTCAGGGTTTAAAGGGTGTATCCCAGTGGCCTTGAATCCATTCTTGATTGTTTCTATTTGATTATTTTTTATTGCATCAATTAATGATTTTAGTAATTCTGGAAAAATACTTTTGTTTAAGGAATTACTGGACGGGTGTCGTACTTTCAGTCGAGTAGAATATTGCGCCACGTTCTTTTTAAGGGTCTAAAAAATGAGACATCAAGTGGTTGGGTATCGTGAGTTGAATTGGGTGGTAGAAAAACAAAGCGAATATTGTTATCACGACATTTCTCAATAATGCTTATGTTTAAATGCGAGGACAAATTGTCCCCTATCATTACTTTGGGTTCCGGTGAGGTTTGTGCCCAGGGTATTATAATAGTATTGAACCAATCTTCAAAGGTTTGATTATCAAACCAACCGGATTTCGATTTATTAAATCTTGTACCGGGCGGCCCTTTTTCACACCAGTTACTCCACAGATTTTCTGCCTTATAAACTACGTATGGAGGAAATAATTTTCCGGATGCAGTGGCCGCGAACATGAGAGATATTGCAGTTTTAGTACTGTTGAGAATTTTATTAGGATACTTAACACCTCTTTTAAAAATGCATCTCAGGCTACCGGGATCATCAGATAAATTAGTTTCATCGTAGTTCAGAATGTGCTCTGGTTTTGCATTAGTTAAACTTACTTTTAGGTTATCAAAATATTCGTTATATTCACTATAAGTTTTTGTAGCCCGTACAAGCTTAATATTTTGAGTCGATCTCGTCGTTAATTTATTTTTGTGCCTATTTAAAAAATTCCTAATCCATTTTTCGCCTGGCATCTTATTATTAAAAAGTGCGGATTTTTCATTTTTTTTAAGGTAGTCATAAACGATTATTCTCAATTCTGAACGTGTTAAAGGACTGCCATAATTGGCGCAAAGAATCAACGCTTCCACAATTCTTGACTCCTCCTCTTCAGACAATTTATTAGGACATCCAACTTTACGCATATGTTTCAGCTTTACTTTATTTAAAATTGTTTTTCTTGGTATCCCAAACTGTTTTTCTGCTTCATATGAATTTAAATTTTTGTTTTTTACCAAATCTACTGCTAAATTTAGTAAGCTATCTTCATAATCTTTGTAGCGCCTGGCACCTGGCTTTCTTCTATGTTTTTCCATTGTGGACCTAAAAATAAAATAATATATATCAACTGCTTAATTAAAGTAATTTTTAATGTAATACGTAGTAACTTTACCTAATACTTTACCTAATGTATTAGGTATTCGTTTCGTTGTTAAAAAAATATCCAATTAAACAAAATTACATTATAAGGCAAATTAAATGATAAAAAAAATAAAATTATATAATTTCAAAAATATAACTGCAACAACCCTACCGTAGATAAAGTTGAGGTTACTTATTTATCAAACTTATCCCTTCTTTGCCTAAGTCTAATTTATTTTAGAACGCTTGACGACAAAACGAATCTAGCAATTGCATTATATTAAAGAAGACTAAATCGATAAGATAACTATATTACCAAAACTTAAACAATATTCTATTTCGACTTACCGAAAAAGTTTTGAGCATCAGTATAAATTCCCGTCTCCTTCTTGACGTTCAAAACGGCACTGACGTGAAGGTAGGTGACATTAGTACTATGGCGACCATTTTTTGTGTTGTCAGAATATCTTTACAAAATACACCATTGGTTTCAGTGATGCAACATAAATATTTTGCGAGTTATCAGCATATTACTATTTTAGGCAATGTTAAAGACTTGTGGTAAAGTTGCGACGTTTTACGGTATAGATAATAGTTTCGCTTGTATAGTTGTTTCTCTTTAGTGTCTTATAAATGTATGAAAATGTATGAATATCTCTTAATATCGTTAGATTTACACTATTTGTATAATGTCCATTTTATAACTATGTATTGTGTAATTGATATTAAAATGATCCCTAGTGTGTCTTTTATTACCCTATTAGGATAATTATTGGCGAATAGGGCATGCTAGGGATAAGTTGTGGGCGCTATGGCGTTCGGGAAACAACTGAGCGCTCCGCCACCTGGCGGACGAATATAATATTTATAGTTCTGAAGCGGGGGACGGGGTTACGTAAATATATCGCGCAAACCGCGCACCCCGTCCACTCGAAACCGAACGTTATAGCGTCATGATCTTATTAGATCCCTCTTAGGCTAGTTTACATCTAAGTTTTATCTAATAAGAATCTTGTAAATGTATAAAAATGTATAACAGTGTCTTGTATGAATAAATGATCCCCCGCGGGGTAGCGGGAGGGGTACACATGTAGAAAAGTAGAAGGGGAAGCCAAAATGGAATAAAAGACGAACCATTTTGGGCTTCCGGCATTCCGATCAGCGGCACCACTCCGAACACTACAAACGGTCAACCAAGTGACTAGGACAAGTAGTAGAACAACAAGTACCTCTGCCCCCTGCCCCCGGCTCTGCTGATATTATCGAAGAAAAGGAAATAAGGCGTTATTATTGTACAACATCCCTATATATACAGTCCACATCCCCCGGCGACCTATAAGGTTGTAGGACAATACTGTCCTCGATCTGTTGAAGAGATCGCAGTAGACAAAAGTGTCCTCAACATCGATGGTCCTTCAAGCAGCCGGATAAGAAGAATCAGCGTCCACGGTTCATCGAGTCGCCGAATCAAGAATTGCACGGCGTTGTTTAAAGAAGAAACAGCGGGAAGAGACGACGCGTCGTACTCGTCCGTGCATACAAGTCTTGATTTCTACGTCTTGATTTCCACGTCCTGATTTCCACGTCTTAAACATCTCAATTTCCACGTCTTAAACATCTCAATTTCCACGTCATAAACGTCTCAATTTCCACGTCATAAACGTCTCGATTTCCACGTCAAAAACTACAAACCGTTGTTTTCACAATGCCGTCAACAACGAGATCACAGAGCCGGACGGGATCGCAGAGCGGAGTACAAACCACTACGGAATCAACATCGGCCACCACGGAGTCCACAACCACGACTTCCGCTACCACGGGCACAGGCACCACAGCGACAGGGACGACGACCACCAGCGGCGGTACTACTAGCACCGAGGCCACTATGAAGACGACTTCGGCGGCAGCGGACGTCACGATCGTTCCACGAGCCGCAAGCGTCACGGCGAGGTCACACCGCTCTACCGCATCCGCCAAGAAGAAGGAACGTCTGGAGGTCGAACGTACCTTACTACAGCTGCGCCTGCAAGCCAAGGAGCAGGAACTCAGGCTAGCGGAATTAGAATCGGGCTCCGAGGCAGATGATGAAGAAAAGGAAGACAAAGACCAATCGTTCCGGTTAGAAAAATGGTTGAACCGGAACGACGCACCCCCCCCCTGTACCCCCGCAGGAGGCGGAGCCTAAGTCTCGCAAGATCTCGCCGATAAAGTATGAAGGAGGACGAGGACGGGGAGCTTACACCGCCAATGATGAAGATGACGGAGATAAGCACCGAGAGCATAATACGTCTCGGCCCGCACGCCCTACCGCAGACATCGTGGAGCAAATGGCCTCTGCGATCTCCAAGGCGGTGAAGATATCGGCGAGGGAGACACCAAGGTATATAACCGAGCTGCCTACGTTCGACGGACATGGCAGCGCATGGTTGGGGTTCAAGGGCGCGTATGAGGATTCAAGGCGCGCCTTCATGAAGAGCGACAACCTGGCACGGCTAAGAAAGAGCCTAAAGGGTACCGCTATGGAGGCGGTAGCAAGCCTGTTCACCGCCCACCGAGAGCCGGACGAAATTATGGAGGCTCTCGGAAGAAGATTCGGGAGGCCGGATGCACTCGTCGCGTATGAGGCAGAAAAGTTGCGATATTTGCGCAAGCTGACCGACGAGTCCCGCGACCTCTGCGTATTCGCCAGTAAGGTGGCCAACGCCGTGGCCACCATACAAGAAATGAAAAGGGAAAACTACCTCTATAGCCCCGAGTTAGTCCGAGCTATAATGGACAAATTCACCCCAATACTGAAGAGCAAATGGTACGACTTTGCAAGCGCATGGGAACACGAGGTGCCTACACTAAACCTACTATCGACGTTCCTGAACATAGAAGCCGATAAGTGCAGTGCCTACGCACCACCCGAAGTCATTAATCCCATCACCGTACCTGCAAGAGAAAGGTCCGTACCTGCGAATATAAGAGAAAAAGCAATAAGGAGGAAAACCGAACGTACATACAGCGCCACTACCGACGGAAAGGGGAAGCCCCAATACAGCGCCCCTACCAACGGAAGATGGAACTATGAACACAGCGCCTCTACCGACGGAAAAGGCAAGTTTGAATACAGCGCCTCTGCCAACGGAAAGGGGAAACATGATTACAGCGCCACAACCGACGGAAAAATGAAGCTTTGCCCACTATGCAAGGAAGATCACAGCTTGCCTTCGTGCAAACAATTTGCAGACAGCGATATCGACACCCGCTGGGAAATAGCAAAAAGAAATAACATCTGCTTCCGTTGCCTGTCTAGCAACCATCGCCGGGGCAACTGCCGAGTTAAGCCATGTGGGCACAGCGGTTGTGGGATGGCACATCATCGGCTGTTACATCATACGCGTCGGACTCCATCGCCAATAGTGAAGTCAGAAGAGCCCAAAGAAGAGATAGTTACGTCTACAACGGAAGTTATCAACATGGCCACCGCCGCAAATTCAATACCGCATCGACGCCGAGCTTATCTAAAGATAGCACCCGTAGTGCTTGCCGGACCACACGCGAAGGTACATACGTACGCGTTGTTCGACGAAGGCAGCACCGTCACCATCATTGAGGATGCTATAGTAGACTCCCTTGGCATCAACGGGCCAGTTGACACGATGTCCATACAGGGCATCAACGGCGGAGAAACAAAACACGAGAAAAGCCGCACTATCGACGTAAAAATACAAGGGCTGCATTCGGACAGCGTGCACACATTGAAAGGCGCACGTACCATCAAACGTCTAAATTTCACATCGCAGACTGTCGGAGAAACGGACCTAGAAGACTGCACACACTTAGATGACGTCAAGGACGAGCTCATCTATAAAAATGCATGCCCTAAGATTCTCATCGGACAGGACAACTGGGAGTTGATCGTCTCCCGTCAGATCCGAGCGGGAAAAAGGAACAAACCAGTAGCATCGCTAACGCTACTGGGATGGGTACTGCATGGATGCCGCACTTCAGTATGTGAACCCGTCACCTTCTGCGGCCACATCAGCGAGAAGCGCGACGAAATGGAGGAGTTAATGAAGAACTTCTTCAAATTGGAGTCACTGGGCATCGAGCCGAGGCAAACAAAGGATGACCCGGAGCAGCGAGCTATCGACATTTTGAGTAAGCAAAGTCGACGGTTACCTGACGGGCGGTTCGAAACCGGACTCCTATGGAAAGAGGATAATGTAAAGATCCCTAACAATTATGGGGATGCTCTCAAACGGCTGCACAACCTGGAAAGAAAACTCGACCGCGACCCGGAGCTTAGGGAGAAATACAAGGAACGTATGACGAACCTGTTAGTATCCGGATACGCCGAGCCTGCGACTACAGCGCCACCTGCAGACAAGACGTGGTACTTGCCACATTTCGCCGTCATCAACCCGGCAAAGGAGAAGATCCGAGTCGTCCACGATGCCGCTGCGAGATCCTTCGGCCGCAGCCTGAATGATATGCTGCTGTCAGGGCCTGATCTACTTCAATCACTGCCCGGAGTCATCATGAGATTCCGTCAACATCCCATTGCAGTGTCAGCGGACATCAAGGAGATGTTTATGCAAGTCAAGATACGACCGGAAGAGCAAGACGCACTACGCTTCCTATGGAGGGGAGACGAAAGAGGCAACACACCACCACGTGAGTACAAGATGACGTCAGTCATATTTGGGGCAACATCATCACCGTGCACAGCGCTGTACATCAAGAATCGCAACGCCACCGAGTTCGCACATGTAAACGAACGCGCCGCCAGAGAGATCCAAACAAACCACTACATGGACGACTTCATAACCAGCTTCCCAGACAAGGAGGAGGCTGCGAGAGTCGTAAAGTCGGTCGACGAGATACACCGTCGAGCCGGCTTCCATTTACGGGGATGGGTGTCCAACAAGAAGTCCGTCGTCAAACAATTTTCGTCGGATCCCGGAACCACGACAGTCACCATAGGCGGGAGCGAGATAGAGAAGACACTCGGCCTCCTATGGCAGGTAAATGAAGACTGCATCGGCTTCCACATAAATGCTATGAAGACACCACCCGACGTAATAGAAGGTAGACGTCCACCCACCAAGAGGGAAGCACTCAGCGTGATAATGTCGCTGTTCGACCCGCTCGGACTCGTATCGCCGATAACTACTCCGGCGAAACGACTTATGCAAGATACATGGAGTCATGGAACGAGCTGGGACGAACCGCTTCCCGAAGAGCTGCAACCAAGATGGAGCGCGTGGCTTTATACACTACGCGCTCTGAAGAACTTCGCATTCCCCGCTGCTATGATGTAGAACCGGCCGTAAGAAGAGAACTGCACACTTTCGTAGACGCAAGTGAAGAAGCCTACGCAGCCGCCGTGTACTGGAGATTACAACGAGCCGACGGCACCGTAAGAATATCACTAGCCGCTGCAAAGAGCCGCGTCGCACCGCTCAAGCCCGTCTCTATACCACGACTTGAGCTACAGGCGGCGGTACTCGGAGCACGACTAGCGAAAAACGTCGCGAAAGAGCACGACTTCATGGCCGCAAGACAGGTGTATTGGAGTGATTCACGCACCGCTCTCGCGTGGATCCGAGCCGAACCACGGACGTTCAAAACGTTCGTCGCACATCGCGTCGCCGAGATTGAAGATACTACAAAGAAAAAGGACTGGAGATGGCTGCCGTCACAACTCAATGTAGCCGACGACGCGACACGAGCGACACCCGCGGATTTCAACGAGAATCACCGATGGTTCACCGGCCCGCCTTTCCTACTATCACCTGAAGAACAATGGCCGGTCGAGACAAGCACGACAAAGGAACGCACCGGGGAAGAAAGGGAGAGATGCTGCGCAACAACGAACGACATAAAGGGGCACGCACACTTGCCCGATATCAGGCGCTTTTCAAAATGGGAGCGCCTGATCCGGGCCACCGCACGCGTACTACATTTCATCGACTTATGTCGGAAAAGGAGACACACCGTGGCAGCAGCGCGTCGCAAAAGGACCATCGCCAACCCGACATCGGACCCGGCATGGTCAAGGACAAAAAGGGGCGACGCAAAGGCGGCAACGGCAAGAGAATCCGCATGCGACCAGCGCAAGTTCGTGCCATTAGAGGCGCATCATCTCATTCAAGCCGAACATCTCTGGACGAAGGCAGCACAAGAAGACAGCTACGCATGCGAACGCAAACGCATCAAACGTAGCACCACACCGGCGGGAGACGACAAACTCGCCGGTCTAAGTATTATCATGGGAACAGACGGACTACTAAGACTAAAAGGAAGAATCGCTGCCACAGAAGGGATTAGCGAGGAAACGGCAAATCCAGCTATACTAGACGGCGCACATGACTACACAAAGATGTACATAGATCATGTACATAGGAAGATGCATCATGGGGGCGTCGAGCTAGTGGTGAATGAAGTACGACAGCGATTCTGCGTTATGAAAATTCGCCCTACAGTACGGGGCGTTTTAAAGGTACCGTAGTTCGGGGTGACTATGTGCTACTTTTTGAGGTTTTCCGGTCTTGACAAAAAAACTTAAGCTATTTCGTCAATAAAAAAAATACACCCATGTTCAACAACTATTTAGTTGAAAGATCAATAAGATAAAAATACCTTATCTATCATAAATACTGAGAAAAATAATAATTTTGGTGGCACATTCTCACCTGTAAGGTCGGGGTGAAAATGTGCCACTTTGCAATTCCCTTCATATCTCTTGAAACCCTATCTGGATATTAAAATGATACACTATGGGCTATGTAAAAATTAAAAAAAAAAGGTGTTGCCATGAAAAAAAATTCAAATATGAGTGTCAGAAATTTTCTAACCAAGAGGCCTTTAATTTTTTTACTGTTTTTATGGCAATTCCCGTATCTTTAGTGTTCAGAATGGTGTAACTATGTACAATGAAGATCTAAAAAGGTGTAGGTAAATAAACGTAGCATAAAATCCAAAAATGTTTTTAATTTATTGACATTTTTGATCAAATTTCTATCATGTAAAAAGCTCGACCACATATTCTCTGCTTTATACACTACGTAGACAGGCGCCTTTTCACATGCAGCGCTACCACACAACATAATTGATGTTGCCGCCTTTGAGGAGTTTTTTATTATCTCGGGGTATTTGGTACCCCGCCTCACCAAAACTTTTACTGCACCAGGATCGTCTACTAAACAGTTCGTAGTTCCAGTAGTTCGAAATGATCAAAAAAGTCGTTCACAACTTCTTCGTTGATTTCTGCGCGGCCATGCGTAATATTTCTAGCCACTCTGTGTGACAGGAGGGACTTGTGACGTTTCAAAAATGAATGTACCCACTCTTTTCCAGGAGAATTGTTTGCAAAAGCCTTTACTTTCCTCCCCTGTTTATCTAAATATGTTTTTGCAATGACACGCAGTTCCAGTGGTGTGATGGGAAATCCGAAAGAAGACAATGCAGTGATGTGTGAAATAAAGCCAAGTTCTTCTTCTTCACTAAATACAGGTTGTCCTCCAGGTTTCCGAGGCGCTTTGCCCTTCAATTTAGATGACAAAGTATTTCGGTGTATTCCATACTTTTCGGCTGCAGCACGCACTGAAATACGCCCAGATTTAATCTCTGCTAAAACTTGTTGCAGAGTTTCTTCTTTATAATTTTTATACGACCTACGGCCAGGAGGCCTCTTATAATCCCGCGGCATTATATAAGCGCTGAAAGAAGCAATTTTTTGCATTACAGTAGAATTCCAGCAAAGGGGTTTGGCAACACTGTTATTTGGGTGGTGGCACATTTTCACCTGTAAAGTTTCAATTTATTTTAACCTTTACAATTTTTATCTCCAAATAAAAAGATTTTGAATTGGTATTAACGCATTTAGTTATCAATTAATAGTACTATTAGCCAAACATACCTTAATGACGACACCTGCTATAGTTTTTGTTGCACAACAGAAAGTTTACACGTAATTACAAAAACTCTACTTAATACCTCAACACTTCTGTCCAACTTATTGACATTTAGTGTTGCCAGTAAGTATTAACAAAAGTTGCAAAAAAGGCCAAAACCAATAAAAAATTGACTGAATGCATAAAAATATGAAGTTAATCACAGTTGAAGCAGAAATGGATCGAAGTATAAGCCAGAGGCTTCATTGCACATTTTCACCTGCCAGGCACATAGTCACCCCGAACGACGGTATGTATAACATGCAAATTGAAGAAGGCGAAACCAACGAGTCCAGCCACCGGGGATCTGCCGCACGCGCGTGTAGCACATCACGCGCGCCCGTTCACCTTCACCGGGCTCGACTACTTCGGTCCACTCGAAGTAACCGTGGGCCGACACCGAGAAAAAAGGTATGTCGCCCTATTCACCTGCATGACGACGAGGGCCGTCCACTTGGAAGTAGCGGCATCACTCAGCGCAGACTCTGCTATATCTGCACTGCGAAGATTCATGGGGCGACGCGGCTGCCCAAAGGAGTTGTGGTGCGACAACGCCACCAACTTCAAAGCCGCGGAAAGACAACTCGACGAGGCCGCACTCACTGCGGTCCGAGAAGAGACAACAGCGAAGCACATCGCGTGGCGTCACGTTCCCCCCTCCGCCCCCTTCATGGCCGGGGCCTGGGAACGCATGGTTCGCACGGTGAAAGAAGGCCTGCGAGCAACGCTACACGAAAAGTACCCGAGCGACGAGACACTCCACACACTGCTCGTCGAAGTAGAAAACACGGTCAACTCCCGTCCACTCACACACGTGGCAGTGACACCAGGGGAACCGGAGGCGCTCACACCCAATCACCTGCTGCTGGGACCCAATTCCCATGTCCCAGCACCGGGCGCCTTCACCGAAGAAGACATAAATGCACGCGCGCATTGGCGGCGCGCCCAGCGGCTAGCCGACACCTTCTGGAGCCGCTGGGTACGAGAGTATCTCCCCCTGCTTCAATACCGGCGGGAGCCCCGCACGATCGGCGAGGCACCACGCGTCGGAGATTTAATCATCGTGTGCGACGCAAATCTACCGAGGAACACATGGCCGCGAGGAAGAGTCATCGCTACGTACCCCGGGCAAGACGGCGAAGTGCGCGTCGTCGACCTACAAACGAGCAACGGACACGTTCTGCGGCGACCCACAAAGAAGATCGTCGTTCTACCGGTTAGGTCGCGAGACGGCGACGGCGGGAGTATGTTAACGACGGAATAAATGAAAATGTAAAAAGCTAGGGTACTTGCATATGTATAGATAATAGTTTCGCTTGTATAGTTGTTTCTCTTTAGTGTCTTATAAATGTATGAAAATGTATGAATATCTCTTAATATCGTTAGATTTACACTATTTGTATAATGTCCATTTTATAACTATGTATTGTGTAATTGATATTAAAATGATCCCTAGTGTGTCTTTTATTACCCTATTAGGATAATTATTGGCGAATAGGGCATGCTAGGGATAAGTTGTGGGCGCTATGGCGTTCGGGAAACAACTGAGCGCTCCGCCACCTGGCGGACGAATATAATATTTATAGTCCTGAAGCGGGGGACGGGGTTACGTAAATATATCGCGCAAACCGCGCACCCCGTCCACTCGAAACCGAACGTTATAGCGTCATGATCTTATTAGATCCCTCTTAGGCTAGTTTACATCTAAGTTTTATCTAATAAGAATCTTGTAAATGTATAAAAATGTATAACAGTGTCTTGTATGAATAAATGATCCCCCGCGGGGTAGCGGGAGGGGTACACATGTAGAAAAGTAGAAGGGGAAGCCAAAATGGAATAAAAGACGAACCATTTTGGGCTTCCGGCATTCCGATCAGCGGCACCACTCCGAACACTACAAACGGTCAACCAAGTGACTAGGACAAGTAGTAGAACAACAAGTACCTCTGCCCCCTGCCCCCGGCTCTGCTGATATTATCGAAGAAAAGGAAATAAGGCGTTATTATTGTACAACATCCCTATATATACAGTCCACATCCCCCGGCGACCTATAAGGTTGTAGGACAATACTGTCCTCGATCTGTTGAAGAGATCGCAGTAGACAAAAGTGTCCTCAACAAAAAGTAAATTTGAGTTTTTGTTTGATTATTGTAAAAAAATGTGTATTGTGGCCTATGGAATTTGGGGTTTAATAATATTATGTTACAAAAAAAAATTGTGCATAATGTTCGTGATAATTAAATAAAAGTGTGAGACGGAGTTTTCCGTGTCCTTATAAGTAGCCCAACTGTGTCCTGAGTCTGAGTAAACCTAGTGACACTTTACTGAGTGGTTCCTACTTCGACAGATTGGACAAAGATGTAATAAAATAATAGGGGTTAAAGTATGAAATTGCCGTTTTATAGTAATAGATAGGTACTTTGAATTGACATAAAACCTTCATGGTGTGAGATTTTCGAGTGAAACTTTTTTCACATGATACCGATGAGGTTCTTGTTTTAAAAAATGTGCAACATTCGATTTTCGACTTTCAATTGTTTTTTTTTATTCAGCTTAGACGGGAAAGATGGATACTTTGAAAATCCGAGTAATCTTTGAATACGAGTTCCGATGCGGAACTAACGCGGCAGAAACGGCTCTCAATATCAATGCTGCGTTTGGAGAGGAGACTGCTAATGAACGAACCGTGCGTTTTTGGTTTAAACGCTTTCGTAATGGAAACTTCGACTTGAAGAACGAACCACGTGGAAGACCGCCCACACAGGTGAATAACGCTGAATTGAAGGAATGCTGAATGGTGGAAGCCGATCCGAGTACCATGGTTATGGCGAGTACTGGGCCGAAACTACCCAGGAATTAGCGGCATGGTTTAACGTTACCTTACCTACAATATTGACTGACTCATTTGCATCAAATCAATAAGATAAAAAAATGTGAAAAATGGGTGCCTCATGATTTGACTGATCTGCAGAAAGAAACGCGTGTTGAAACTTGCGTTGCCTTGTTGAATCGGTACAGGTATGAAGGAATATTGGATCGAATTGTGACATGTGACGAAAAGTGGATTCTTTACGATAACCGAAAGCGAAAAATGCAATGGCTGACCCCAGGTCAAACGCCGCAACACTGCCTTAAGGCAAAGCTTACCAATAAAAAGGTAATGGTAACTGTTTGGTTGTCTATTCATGGTGTTATTCACTATAGCTTTCTCAGGTCTGGTCAAGCAATAACAGCAGATGTTTACTGTGCCGAACTTCGAACAATGATGGCGAAACTAGCAGTGAAACAGCCCCGACTCGTGAATCGATCTTCACCATTATTGCTTCATGAAAACGCAAGACCTCACACTGCACGAGAAACCATTGTAACTCTACAGGAGCTGCAGTTAGAAACCATACGTCATCCTCCGTATTCGCCAGACCTTGCTCCAACGGACTACCATTTTTTTCGTGATTTGGACAATTTTCTACGTGGTAAAAAATTTTCTTCCCAAGAGGCAGTACAAAATGCTTTCACACAGTTTGTCGAATCTACATCCCCAGAGTTCTATCGCAAAGGCATAAATGAACTTCCGATTAGATGGCAACAATGTATAGATAATGAGGGTAAATATTTTGATTAAATAAATATGTTACATTTTAGAATAAAACGAGTTTTAATTTTTCAGTACAAATCGGCAATTTCATATTTAACCCCTAATATTTCTGTTATAAAATTTGATATGTGTGGACCAATGGCTATGTCCATGTCCAAATTAAGTACATATAAAAAAAGAACGTCATACGTCAAAATTTTTTGTTTTACTGTCACTGACTTCATTCTTTGTCGCGAACGTACTACATTAGTTCAGTTCACTTCAATTTACTGATTGTTTAGCTTGAATTATTATGCAGTGAACACAAAATGTTGGTGACATTTGGACGTTGGATTGGTTTTATTGTTGTAGTGTGTTTGTTTTCGAATGTGGTGGGCGTGCGACAATATGGAACACCGGCAACGACACTTTACGTGGCAGAGCCAGCAGAAAATACTCCACAAAGAACTATCATCCTAAACAGACATGAAGAGGAAAATTCTGACTTGAATTTAGAAAGGAGAAAACGCGATACAGCAACGTCGCCTCCCGCAGTAAATAAAAACATAAGTACATGGGTGAGGAACCATTTCCTTATTACGTCCAATCATTCCCCTTTGTTATTTTGATTTTTATCGCACTGTCATGATAACACAGTACGTAATGTGTTTGTTGTCTTTCTTTCCTTTGACGCTTTCTACTATTTTTAAGTATTAGATGACGTCGCTCTTCGCACGTTTTGATGCGACAACCTTGTTGTTTTTAATTATATTTAGCTACCTGCAATGTTTTCTTGTTGAAATGTAATTACTATAATTAAACGCCAAAAGGAAATGATTAATTAGTAATAATGACATAGCACTTTTGTTGTATTAACACCTGATATTTTTTTATGCAATGATATATTTAAACAAATATTTATGATCTTTATTTTATCTTATAAATATATATTGCAATGGTACAATTAGCACATTCTGCCAGTGTCAAGTTTTCTTCACAATAAATAATTTTAAAGTCTAAAACATATTTTGTCAATGTCTAGTCCCATCAAAGTAAGTCAAGAGTTGTTCAGTAAAGTGATAGTAGGTTTACTGAGGACAGAAGAGGACTCCTTGGAAGCACACGAAAAATGCAGTCCCACACTTTTTTTGAGTATCAGAAACATTATGCACAAAAAGCACTTGGCAGAATTACATCCCTCCATCACTAATAGGTAGTAACTTTATTAATGGGTGTTTATAATTTAATTATTTGTATTATCATGGTTAGGAATTTCACAAGAGGGTAATTTCTACCAAAAACTTTTTTGACATTATAATAAAAGTTAAGATTGTCAGATTAAATGTTATTAGTAGGTATGTATGGAGTTTTAGTTACTGATATTTCTAAAATATAACTTAAATATGTAATAGCCAATATTGCTGTAACTAAAACCCAACATATAAATATCACTAATATATCTCTAATATAGTCAAAGGGTATACTTTTAAATATGTATCTAAGGATTGCATAAAAATTTAACACTATTTAAATTTTAAAGAACTATTAGACATTTTATACCTTTAAGTGTAAGCAAATATAATGGAAACTATAATAATTTTAATAGTATGTAATATGTATGTAACATATATTATTTGTATACTTTTTTATTAATGTTTCTTTAGATAAAAATGTGTCTCAACTATTACTATTATTACTATTAACTATTACTACAGAAATGGAAATAGGTTCTTTGCTATTCTAAATATATAGAGAAGGTGGAACCCCCTTGTATACTCAAGTAAAATTCCTGGCTTGATATTTTTTTATAGCCTGTTGACATTATGTAGACAATGCCTGTTGACAATGTTAGATATTATGTAGGACAGGGATAGAATTAACTATAAACCTATGCTGCTTGACCCTATTCCATTGCTCTCACTGAGTTGCTGAATTTAAAAGGGGCAATCTTTAGGATTCAAAAAGTATTGCCAAGATGGGTTTCCCCAAATGTTAACTGAAGAAAACAAAAACTTGCATTTGGAAGTTTCAAAGTGAAATCTCAAAATCTTTCAGTATGATCCTGATAAAATTTTTCATCATTCTGTAACCATGGATGAAATGGGTTCACCATTTTGATGCTGAAACGAAGAAACAAAGCATAAGCATGTCTTGGAAACGGCCATGTTCTCCACCCAAAACTAGAGTTGCTCGGACTACATGCAAAGTTATGACTTGTGTTCCAAAGTTATGGCTTGTGTTCGGGGATTTTGAAGGAATCCTTTTTATTGACTACATGCCGAAAGAAAAATTGAAAACAGGGTGCCTATTATGCAGATTTGATCCCCAAAGTGCGTGATGTTATTAAAAAACGTTGAGGAAAATTGTCATTCCGGCAACCTGCAAAGTTTTTTGGAGGAGTTTTTTTGAGCCTCAACAAATTGATTTTTTTTCAGAGGGAATAAGAAAATTAGAAAACATACTAAATGTATTGTGTTACAAGAAATAAAATATTTTTATTTGAATTTCCTTGTGTTTTAGTAAAGATTCTAAGAACTTTTTCTCTATTTAGAACTAAAGTTCAACTGTTCTCCTATTTAAACAGAATCTTGAAACAACAAAATTCTAAGTTTATAACACAATTTTAATCAAAGTCAATAAGTCCACTGATTTTTTTTTAATTGATAAGAGTATCTATTTAATTTGTTTCTTTTTCGAGTTTGATGTTGCTACATATAGCTTCATTTACTTATAAAGCTATACCTATATATGCTTGATGAAACTTATTCAACATTTTAAATTAAAAAAAGTGCCCATTTATATAGATAAGATATTATTTTTATTTTTGTACTAGGGTAGCAATTCTCGCTAATGCGCCCATATCAATATGTTTGTGTTGCCTTTTTTCTGTCTAACCAGTTTTTTAATTTATTCACTCCTGTCTCTTGCTGTAGATATTTCATGAGGTCTATTTGATAGGAAGTGCTTGTAGATATTAGAGGTAGCAATGGATATGACTTTGTCAGATCTTCTCAGATTCTCTTAGTTTTATTATTATACATATACATATATGGTGTTCAGCTATGGGATATCAAAGTGGATGTTGAAAATTTTATGGGTTTTACTACCTACTAGTACTTGCTGCTTATATTAGTTAAAAAACTCTGTGATCAGATTAAAATCAGAATTAAATAGCCTTGCTTTACTATCCTGTGAGAAGCCAGAGTGAATCTTTAGCAATTTAAAATTTTACAGACAACTCATCTCAATGACAGTCACCAGCAGCTGATGGTGCATTGGGTGGGTGAAGGGTCCAATGTCATCATATGTTTAGCCAGAGATTCTAGCCCGAGGAACAAAGGTGCCTTATCTCCATCAGCTCTCTTCATATCCTATGACTATGGGAAGAACTTCACTAATAAAACAGAGGACTTTAAACTTGGTGATTTGCCTAACAGTGGCTATGCACAGTTGGATAAGTTCTTCAATCATCCAAAATATCCAGCTATCGTAAGTATTTTCCTTTTATACATTTTGTTTTATTTTATTTTGTTATATATTTATAGTCACAAATGTTCACGGCCAACATTATACATTTACTACACCAGGTGGACTCTCTGGTCGTCTGCCACCTGCTTTACTCGTCTGCCACCTGCTTTACTCGTCTGCCACCTGCTTTACTCGTCTGCCACCTGCTTCACTCGTCTGCCAGCTGCTTTACTCGTTTGCCACCTACTTTACTCGTCTGCCACCTGCTTAGCATAAAAAATAATATTGACTGTTCCTGCAGAATCCCCACACATTAAATGAGGCAAAAAGTAGCCTATGTAAAAATCTGTCTCCTAATTAAAATTCCTGACATTTTGGCTAAAACTCTAAAATACAAAATTATTTACTAAATTGATATTTTCCTCTGGTAGTGTGTGTTTGTGGATTCAACAAACAAGAAGTTGTACTACACAAAGAACAACGGCCGCGACATCCACAGATCAGACCTTGATTTCCATCCTAGCGAGCTGGCCTTTGATGACGACGTCCCTGACAAATACGTGATTTTAGATAAGGTCGACCCTAACAGAAAGGTAAGTTCGCTTAAGTTTATATTATATAATACGATTCAATTCAATTTTTTTTTTGCAATGTGCGTTACAAAAGATGGTACTTAATTAGATAGTCAGATTGACACATTTGCCAATAATGGCATGCAAAATTATATACACTACGGGACACCTGAATCGAGCTGCACTTTATGTGCGCACTTTAAAGGCCCGAACCATAAAAATAATGTTAAGTCAAAGAAAAAGTTTTTATGCAGTTTTGAAGCTGGCATATTCACCATCATTATGGTGTGCTATTATTCCAAATTTGAATTCACCAATTTGAACCACAGAGGAAAAGCCGAGTCAGTACATTGTTTTGAAAAAAAATAAGGAAACAGAAAGTTTGAATTGTAGCAGTTTTTTTTTATTTATAATGGTGTTATCTTTCAATAAAAGTTTCGTTAAATTTATTTTCCTGAGATTTGACCCAATTTTGACCTTACAATTATGGATACTGCGCATGAAGTAGTCGCACAAACTGTAGCACTTCTTTAGGCTCGGCTTAGTCAGCGAAATGTGAGTGTACAATTTCATTGAAGCTGTTCTGCTGTTAAAGAGTATACCATCGTTACCTAGAGACAGGTGGCTTCGTTCGCCGTCCAGGAGGACCACGATTCCGAGTGACCACGGTAAGATAAGATCGGTTTATGTTCACCACCGGCTTACTAAATTGTCACCTGACCTCAGTACAGATCCAAGAACAGCTTCGTGATTTTCATGGAGTGGCTGTTACCGTTCGAACTGTTAGAAGGAGACTCGAAGAACGTGATATAAAATTACATAAGCCAGCCAATGGACCTAAACTCGACATGAGCTCACCGAATGGCCTTCAGTTTGCGCGCGAACATTTGCATTGGACTCAATCTCAATGGAGCCAGGTACTCTTCACTGATGAATCCAAAATTATGCTGTATGGTAATGATGGAAGGAGGAAGGTATACCGAAGACAGGGAGAGCGTTTTGTGTAGTGCTGTATTGATGAGAAAGTGAGTTATGGCGGGGCTTCATGGACAGTACAGTCTGGGGAGGAATTTCCGCGGAAGGTAAACCTGGACTTAAGATTGTGACGGGATCACAGCTGCCATCATTAATTGGCTACATTCGTCAATGCCTAGAGACTCATGTGATGCCGCCATATGCTGGGTTTGTTGGTCAAGATTTCATTTTTATGAATGAAAATGTCATAACGCACGCTGCAAGAATCGTCAGGGAATACCTTCATAAGGTCGGTATCAGTCATGTAATGGTCAGCAAGAAGCCCATATATGAATCCTATAGAATATTTATGGGATGAGCTAAAGAGGCGTGTTCGAGCTCATCACCCAACTCCGCAGACCTTGCAGTAGCTGAAAACTGTCACCGAGGAAGAATGAGAGAACATTCCACAACACGTCATAGTGACGTTGATTAATTCCATGTCAAACCCCATGACGGCCGCGTCGTAAACACTCTTGGGGGCAATACAAGTTAATGAATAAACGTTTTTTTTTAGGTAAACCTTTTATTTTATTCAAAAAATGTTTGTTACACTTAAACTCAATTTTTTCAGTACTCAGAATTCAAATTTGGAACAGTGGCATACTGAAATGATGGTTAGTATGCCAGCTTCAAAACTGCATAAAAACTTAGATCGATCAAACATTTTTTTTACGCTCTATGCCATTAAAACTGCAAATGCAGGGTGGCTCGATTTAGGTGTTCGGGAGTCTATATCTAACATAAAATTACATATATTACATATACAGGATATCCCGGAAAGAATGGATAAGCCTGAAACACCTTATAGTAGAGCTATTGGGCGCTCAAAATAAAATACAAAAAAAAATCTATCCCAAGTAGTATCTAAGATATGTCATTTAGAAAAAAAAATCATTTTTTTTTTCACATTATTTTACGTATCTCTACACCACGGCTACAATTAAATGAAATCCGACGGTTTTTTTGGTGTTATAATATTCTTCATGGACTATACCAATAGATATGCAGTAAATAGTATGAATAGCTATTACACTTTTTTTTTTAAAAAAAACTGAACTTCAATTTTCAGCATTAAATGCGGTAAATATTTTTTTTTGTAAAAGTTCAAGCGTCATGGGTGTAAAAAAAATGTATGAGGACCTAAGTGGCCAACTATTTTAAAAAAATGCGTGTTTAATACACATTTCCAAATGGTATCATACATCCTTTTACCTAATGTAAATACGAGGTTATTGCTATTAATGTGCAGAAGGAGTAACGTCTTAAACTGTACCTGACCTTAATAAAACTTTATTTGACGTGTACATTTACAGTACATGCTCAAACTGTCTGCCACCGACTCTGATACACGCCCGACATTTTCGAATAAAAGCTCTTTTAAGCAGTCGCGCATAACGCCGGTGAGTAATTTTTGAAGCGGCTTCTCGGACACGGCTGCGTAACTCTTCTAAATTTCTAATCGGCTTGGAGTAAACCTCTTCTTTTAGGCAGCCCCAGTAAAAAAAAATCCAGCGGATTTAAGTCCGGGGAACGTGGAGGCCACAAAAAGGGCCCCAGACGGCCAATCCATCTATCTGGGTATGTGGAATTCAAATACGCACGAACGTTTACTGCATAGTGCGCAGGACATCCATCATTTTGGAACCAATGGGATTCTCTCACCTCCTCGGGCACCTCTTCCATTAAATTTGGCAGATCATTTCGAAGAAAGTCCAAATAGCTTTGGCCAGATAAGTTCCCGGGCAGTTCAAATGGGCCAATTATCTTTCCGTTCAATATTTTATAATTAATAATTATTTTGATTAAGTCCAATAATTTATTTTGAACTGGTACTGGGATCTGTCTTCTCTCACTAGATGCGGATTCGATAGTTGCCAGCTGTGGAGATTGTGCATGTTGAAGTATCCATTTCTCTTCAGTGTTGATTCATCGCTCCACAGAATATTATTAAAAAATTGCCGATCTTGTTCTATTTTCGCAAGCATCTGACGGCAAAAACGCAATCTTGCGTGGTAATCTCTCGGTTGCAGAGTTTGCAAGCGTCTAATATGGTAGGGGTGGAACTTATTTTTTTTCAATGCACGGTGCACGATCGATTTTGCGATTCCAGTGCGTCGTGCTATTGCTCTTGTAGAGGTAGACGGATCTCGTTCAATTTCCTCAAGCACCGTCTCTTCAATGTCAACATTAGCGACTCTTCCAGTGCTAGTACCACCAACACCGCTGCCAGGTATTCTTCCTTCCGAGTAACAACCGTGGACTCTGATGAATACGCGGTAATCCGGGTGACGTGCGTTAGCAAAATGGAAACGAAATAAACACATGCGATGTTGAACAAGTCGAGTGACGCACTAAAAGCTTACCTTACCAGTTATTTATTAACGGCGCTGTTTATTACATTTTACTCTTTCTGGCTCGCTCACACTCAACTAACTCAAACTCTCATTGTCTCACATGAAGAGGGGTAGTGCAGAGCACGCTCAGGTAGCAAATATCAAGGGTACACGACCTTCACGAAACTATTTTAAACATTATCAAAAAATAATTTCATTTGGTTGAACTTGAACTCGCTGTGAAAGTAGGTTAAATAAAGTACGAGTATTTTCAATGTGTAACGTTGTTTTTTATGAAGCCCTTAGGATCAGGTACAGTTTAAGACAAGAAATGATCTAGTTTTTTAAATTTTGTAATTTAGTCGAATTTACTCCTTCTGCACATTAATAGCAATAACCTCGTATTTACATTAGGTAAAAGGATGTATGATACCATTTTGAAATCTGTATTAAACACGCATTTTTTTAAAATAGTTGGCCACTTAGGTCCTCATACATTTTTTTTACTCCCAAGACGCTTGAACTTTTACAAATAAAAATATTTACCGCATTTCATGCTGAAAATTGAAGTTCAGTTTTTTTTTAAAAAAAAGTGTAATAGCTATTCATACTATTTACTGCATATCTATTGGTATAGTCCATGAAGAATATTATAACACCAAAAAACCGACGGATTTCATTTATTTGTAGCCGTGGTGCAGAGATACGGAAAATAATGTGAAAAAAAATGATTTTTTTTTCTAAATGACATATCTTAGATACTACTTGGGATAGATTTTTTTTTGTATTTTATTTTGAGCGCCCAATAGCTCTACTATAAGGTGTTTCAGGCTTATCCATTCTTTCCGGGACACCCTGTATATGGTTTGTCAAAACCAAACTACCTAAAATGGAAAAAAATACTGTAATACTTGGTTTACATGCAGCTACTGCCGCTCATTCTTACGTTGCACTATTTACGTGCCAAAGGAAATGGAATTATGAACTCAAGTTAAGGAATTAATAGTTCTTTCTTCTAGCGCCTTTTTATCAATGATTGAAATTCTCGCCTAAGCTTAATCCGGTAAAAAAGTAGAATAACGGTGTTTGCAGTGGACTACTAAAGAGAAGAGAGAATAAACAACGTTTATTATTTTTCTTTTATACAAAATTCCATGTTTTTAGATTGATTTTGAATTAAAAATTGTACTAAATTTATTTGCATATTTCTTGAATGTTATCAAAAGGAACTTGTGTCTTTTTTTTCAAGGAGGGTTGTATTACCTTATTATTACTTAAAACTTGTCATGATTTTAACAATACTTTTCTAATTGCCCTTTTTAATTCTTACACTATTGTTACAGCTCTACTTAACCCTTAATGGAGGCATGACCTTCGTCATGATTCAGAGCTTCGTCAAGTCATTTTTCTGGACGTCTGGCGTCAGTTTCCCAAAGATGTTCTTCGTAGAAAGATGGAAACCGAACGGCACAAGCACTGTACTGGCGGCAACTAGACCATCAAAGGACGATTTTAACTCTGAAGTACTCTTCACAGATGCAAAAGATTTCCAGATTAAGGGAGACTTTATGTTCGCTACGAAACAGACAAAAGAGGTGAGTGATCCAATGCGCCCTTCCCTTTCAGTATCCATCCACTGCGGGACATGGGCGTCCTTTGCACATTGTCTTGTGCACGACGGACGTATGGTCTTAAAACGCCACTCTGGCCAAGCGGGTTGGCGAGTCCACTTTTTAGATGTGTAGTTCCAGCACTTGTGGTAGCAACTTTGTTATCCCTAAGAGCTAGCAAACATTAGGCGTTAGACGTTTGCGTTAAGTATATGGTTTCCTCTAATATTTTTTTGTATTGGTGTTGATCATGAGTACCTTAAATTTTTTTACAGGTCCCACCCCAAATCCCGAAAAACAGCCTCAAACTCTTATTGTTTTGTTTGTGTGTTTTGGGTTCATTTCTGTTTTTGCAGGACGCCGTACGTAATGAAATGAGATTTATTTTGGTCTCGTCAAAAAATAACAAGTTTCCACTGAGAATTGGTCCAATGTTCATATTTTTTAACAAACGCCAAACGTGCTAATCTGCGTTTGGGTTTAGTTTCAGTAACTTTTTGAGCAACTCTTCGTAACAGCTTTGCTTCTACTAGTCGTCGAGCGGTCCTTGTATACACGCCGGCATTTGGTTTTGCCCCAAATACTTCCTCCTTGATCAGTACGGAATCTTTTAAAGGGGCCTTTCTTGGCGATTATGACCATTCTTTTATCTTCTTGCGGGTTTTGTTTTTCTTGAATTTTTCTTTCTATCCACACTTTCAGTTGTATTACGCATTTTTTAATATTGCATCGCATTGTACTATAAAACATATTTTGGAAACAATTTAGATGATCTGCTATTTTATGGTCTGCTATTTTATTGTCGCATCACTTATTTTTACCCATCTTTATTTTAAAAATTATAGTGAAAATGTGAACAATAACAATGTAATATTCAAGAATGGCGTCAAAATGCAATAATGCGAGAAAAAGTGTTGACTTTTTAAAATTTTGAAATTATAAAAAACATTTAAATGTCTCTAATTAGATGGCCAGACAACATCCAAGTGATCCGATCCGAGTATCCAGCCGAGTGATTTGTTTCTCTATCGAATTATATAAAGAGATTTATATAGTATAATTATATTTTTTTCAATAAGTATGTACTGTTAGTATTTGAATAATTTGTATGAAGTGAGTAATATAAGTAAGTATTTGATAACGAACAGCATTACATAATAATAGACAATGATATCCATTTCAGTTAACAAATACAGGGACTGTCTGTCTGTCCCCAATTAGTTGACCACGACTGTATCTAATGTTTCTTACAAAATGTAAATACTCGTACATATTTTAAAATTGTTAGGCGTTGCTAGGCAAAATACTGCTTTCCAAAGTTTTATCTTTTATGTTATGATATTAATTGAACGTGGTTTGTGCATCTAGAGTGTATCTATAATATTATTTTATATTGTAATATAATTTATTACTAAGGAAAATAATGTTTTCCTCGTTGGCCACTGTCGATTGCGTCTTAGCTTTAGGAAATATATTGAAATAAATCTTGTGTTAATAATCCACAACATTTTTTCCCCAATAAATATACGTGTATTTTCCTCGCGGAGCGGAGTTAATGATCGGTCTCTTTTTTGTGTATATTATATTATTATATATATTCTATAATGTTAGATTCCACTTTTGTCTTTATCAAATTCAATTAATTCAATAATCAGAACATTATTGAATTCGTTATTTCCCAATTAATATTAATATCCAATGAGTTAAGGAAAGCAATTTACGATATTGTTTTATCACCTTCCTTTGTCCCGAGTTGGATTTTGTTTATCGAATATCCCTTATCATATCAGACATTGGTTTGTTTACGTAGAAAGCAAGTTGGTTTAATGTATTAATTATTCATGCCCGTGGAGTACTATCGATCGGACGCCTTTGCAAGTTATTAAATTATTATCTTTGTCTTTGATAATGGCTTCGTCTATCCGCACTCCATTAATAATACTCCACTAATAGTATTTTTATATTTGTTTGTTTAAATTTTATTGTACAAAAGGCCCACTTAATGCCATAAAGCATTCTCTACCAGTCAACCACCTGATTATAAAGGCAATCGTTTGTAGGTAGATCCAGTTTCAAATTAGAAAAAAGAAAACACAAAAAATGTAACATAATAAATAATAATAGATATAAATTATAATTATAATATATGTAGATAATGATATATAAATAAATACACTTGCATATAGGATAAGTATGATAATATACTCAATTTCTCGGCTTGATGACGTCATGTTAGGTAAAATCCACGTCGCAATCTAAAATATAATCGTCAACATAAATATATATAAAAACATAAATAAATATATATGTATAGTCAACATATAACGCAATATAAAAAAATCGTCTTCATAGACTCCAAAATTAAAATGTAATCTAAATATTATTTCTAATTGTTGCCTAATGGTGATAGAGAAGTCATTGGGTGTTTATCGTTTACTGATTGATTAGGTTTCGATAAAGTCTGGTGCAGTGCATGAGTATATAATTTTAATACAAAAACTTCATAGCCATATAACTTTATGCATTAGGCAAGTATTGAGGTTAATTTGACCCATCAATGTGATTTGACCTAAGCATCCAGACATATATTGCATCTCTCTGCGTTTTCTTTTTGGGGAATTTTCTGAAGAGGTGTTCAGTTTGACGTCAACTTCGTGAGTTTACAATCTCTCATTTCCTTGACAGTGTACTTGTTGTAGTTTTTAAGACATCTACAAGTATACCACAAACCCGAAGGTTGTGGAAAAAGCTGCTGAGTGCCGTCTGATATATTTCCACTGAGTTACGATATAGGGCTTTTCAAAAGAGTCTGCAAGGTCGGTAATACTTTCGCATCTCCTGATTTTATACCAATATTGTAAATATTTGTAAGGCTTATTAATTACAATGTTAATAAAAACTCACATTTCTGCTTGTTCTACTCATGTAATATGTTGCGAAATCCTTCATAGTATGTAGATTCCGCGCAAGGTACATGTAGCTTTACATTATGCTGCCGGTGTTGACACGAAGCAGAAAACTATTATAATAATAACAACTAATGTTTTACTTCGGCTTTGTATCTTCTATATTTCAATGGAATCGGGATTGTAGGAAAATTACGTTTTTTACCATCAATGGAGGCAGTTTAAAGGCGATTAGTCGAGATTTATTGCACCTTGAAAATGAAATCAAATACTTTATGAGATTAGTTAATTTTACAAAACCGTCTACTTACATACTTATCAATAAAATTGGTATAATATTTTGTACCTTAAATTTCGTATAGATATCTTTTTGATAACCAAGGTAACTAACACATAAGTAAACTGTAAGAGAGTGTATTCCAATGCTGTAGTAACAATGCAGAAGTAAAAGTTTCGTTTTATGAAGAACATTTTCACAATATGACAACTTAATAGCAGTCTTTTCGAGATTAGTCCCACAGACGGACAATGGTATTTCCCTCTATACTATTATATACAACGATTACTCGGTCAGTCGGCGTAGAGCCACTCAGTGCGAGGAAATGGTTTGTCAAGTGAATAATACGGGCTAAATTGTACTTATACTCGCTCCACAGTGATCTAGAATGTTCGGCTAATGTCACTCACCTACTTGCAATGTTCGGCGATAATACGCTTCGTATTTCGACACTTTCAAATCCATAAAATTACACACTAATTTTACTAATTGTTAAATGTTTGTCAGCGTTTGTGGACTATGAACGTCGCAATCGTCGCGTTTTTTAAGTGGCCACTTTTTGCCTGATTGTGGCGAATCCAAAAATATTGTAGTTATGTACTCGTAAAGATAACCACTGAACCGATTTCAAGTAATGAGATATCAATCGATTTGTCTTGGTAGCGCGCGTATTATAACATTTATAACTTAAGCTTAATGATTTTTCTAAAAAAATCTAAGTAGCGGTAAAAGTAGTCGTAAATATACATAGAATTAAGACAGAATGTCGGCGACTAAGCTTGTCGGCTAGGATAAACGTACGTTAACAATAACTTCAAGTAAAATTAGTTACAATTTGATTGTTCTTTTGTCGTAAGAGATTCATCTGCGAACTTCCTCGCTACACAGTGTCAAGGACGACAATTGGTTGTTTTCGTGTTTCAAGAAGGAAAAGACTTATATTGAATTTTTTTCCGTGCGCTATAGTTCTTTGCTTTATACCATATGGATACAATATGGTAGTTTATTTGTAAAAAGAGATTAATTAACCTGTGAATTCTCTTGCCGCCCCGTATTAAGCTCGTTAGTTATGTCTTGTTGTGTTTCATGATGCAATACGACAAATATTAGCATCTTTCCTGTATGATGATGCTCTTCCCTTTATATACTGGTCTATTTAGCCTGCTGGATACATCTCCCAAGAAACGACTCCACACGGTTTTCCGCTCTTCGCTTTGAAGAGTCAAAATTCAGTGTATAGAAAGAGACGCCCTCTCTGACATTGTTATTCAAGTATAGCTGTGTCCTTTTTTCGATGTTTTTATTATTAACATTGTGGGTTATTCATGTTAAGGGGATGTTTACATGTTCCACTTTAGTTTCATAATAAATATGTCTTCCTTTGACTTGTTGATATTAATTATCGTATCTACCTTCAGAAATGATATTTTAGGTCCGAATATTGTTTGATACCAGGTCAATGGGTCCAAAACATGAAT
This sequence comes from Sesia apiformis, assembly GCA_914767545.1. NCBI lineage: Eukaryota > Metazoa > Arthropoda > Insecta > Lepidoptera > Sesiidae > Sesia > Sesia apiformis. The sequence goes on from OU611962.1 coordinate 6,623,012, forward strand.
TCTGTTCTGCTATGGGTGAATGAGTTAATTAACATGTAACTAATGTTATGTACTTTTGTAAAAATATATATGTTTTTGAGTTTGCATTTAAATCGCGCGGCACGAGCAGGAAGATTTTCAGTAATTGACATGAGATGAGCCAAGACTGGAATGAGATTTGTATGAAATAACCGAAATTCTTCTTGCTCGTGGCGCGCGCTTTACTAATAAACATTTTTTTAAAACAAAATATAAATAGAATTAAAAAGATATGTAAAATTTTATATCAATGAACTCAGAATGGAATCCATGATCTCAGGCTTCGGGAGAGGTTCGGTGGTAGCCTAAGGGTATCTTATTCTCGATTCACATTCATAGGCTCCCAAGTACAAACTCCGACTGTGAGATGATTACAGCAATGTTTTCACACGAGAGGACATACCCTAGAATTTAAAAAAAAATCTGATGTAAATATGTGTAATATCTACCATTCTGGACGGGGTCCACGTCGCGCGTGGAACATGCCCTGAAATATTGCAAGCGAATGATAATACCTGTGTCCTGCAATGGGAAGTTATAGGTTGATTTATTTATATCCAAACCTATGTTTAAGTAAAGTAGGATGTGGTAAATAAGGAAAATATCAGTACCATTATGTTATATCATAACAACAGGTATGTATTAAAAAGTGCATTATGTTCATTAGTTATTGGCGTCTGAGTACAGAACGAATTTTTCCTGTAATAAGAATTGAGATACCGTTTTGCTGATGTTAAAAATAATAAAAACATAATTTAAAAAAATGGTATATACGCCGAAGGTATGAAACCATTGAGAAATCTTTGAAAAAAACCAGTGAATGCTATAGATAGACAGAAATTGATTATGAGAAACTGCATTCATTATAACTTTTGCTTTCTTAGTATGCAATAAATAATTTATAAATTCATTTATATTATTCGTTAAAAATAACTGTGTCCAGTTTTATTAACAAATGGAAATAGTTGACTGCAATGTGCAACCGTCGCGTCGTGTGTAACTAATCTAATCTACGCTAATGTGTTCTAAGCATTGTAATTATTATTGTGCTGATTTGACGTCTAATTTCACGGAATTCGGGTCTCCTCGTATTTCAGTTTGTTTGTATTAGGAAATAGGATCCGTTCAAATAGTTGGCCAATAGTTTCAAACATTGGAAGTAACCGATCTTTCAAATAACCCAGTTCATTATTACTTTTATAATAAGGACAAATATTTATGTTATTGCTTTTATTTATTGTAATTTAAAAGTGCCCACTTAATGAATGGTCGATCTTTGTAAATCTTTTCAATTATTGTTAGCCCAACGACGAAGGAAAATTCGCGGGAACAAAAAAAAATGTGGTATTTGTAACATCCACCAGTTTTCACTGGACCCGTGTGGTGGATTATATCTCATAAACCCCTGTGATTAGTTGATTACAAGGGGAAACCTACGCCCTGCTGCCCTGCGACGTCATATGATGATATTAATAATAAAATAAAATAATGCAATAATATATTGATCGATCTATCCAATAATCTTGATGTAAGTTCCTTACGTGTAAATTTTATAAAATATACATTTTTGTAAATATGTATATAAATTTGTATCGAAAAGATGGATTGGCGCCAAGGAACAACAGTTAACAAAGATTATATTAATAAATTAATTTAACATTATTATATTTAATAAAGATTTATATTAATAAAACTTTGTAAAACTACATTAATAAACTAAAACTTCACTACATTGAACAACCTTATAGATGAGTCAACTTAAAAAAATATTTATATTATTACGAGTACCATATTATGACCATCAATTCCAATGAAGGCAAATGACTCATATCTTTCCTAATAAATTTACATTGCATTAAACCAATTTTATTGTCGTTACAAAGAAATTAAATAAAACTTATTGAGCTTATTACGGTTTTAAATATAAGCTTTAATTTTACTTCGTTATTTTCTCGTCGACGTGATAACTTATCACCTTTTTGACATATAACAAATGGTAAATAATTAGGATCTTCAGAATCGATAAAACAAGAGTACTACAGAGATGGTTTGAACAATCTTTCCATAAAAAAGAACAGGATTAAAGAACACGCTTTCGCAGACATTAACGTTGACATGCGATAGGTATTGAGATGCGATAATGCGATGTATTACAGAAAATTACGGTATCTGGAATGCATAGTATTGCATAGTCTAGTTCTGTACAGAGCAATATTAGACTAGTGATTCTCCAGGACTATATATTTAAATAAATTCAAGACGCGAGTTTTTTGTAAATAACTTTTGACCAGTCAACCGCGGCTTGGACTAATTGGCCCACTTACATGACCACTTACACAAAAGAGAAATTAAAGATGGAAGGTTAATGATGAGAATTATAATTATTTTTTTTACAAAGATTTACTTCTCGACATGTTTTGTTTTTATTTTGTACCAAAAAGTTCTGTAAGTATTAATTACGAATATTTTGTAACTTGTATCGTAAACCTTCGCGTACTCAGATTAGTTACATAAAACATCGATATCGGTCGGTCATTTTGGACACATAAAAATTATATATAATTATTTTGTTCTCATTAGTGTTTATTCTTACTCTTTGGTAACCAAAAGTCTATAATCACAAGATTTAGGGCCCATTTTGAAGTATTAAGGCACAAGAACTATTCGAACCTTGCTTTGCTAACAAATGCTCATCCGATTGAATCTGTTCTTTACCCGCATGTCGGGTATACAATGCACACAATACCAGTTAATTATTAATTACATTAGAAATCCAATGACATCAGATGATCGTGAAGTAAATCGATACAACTGTTGTTGGGTAAAGCGGGCATTACATTATCCAATTTGCAGAGCGCTAGGTGAGCTAGCGTGCTAATTTTGGATTGTGTAAAGACAGTTAGTGATCCAACTGCCATGCTCGCTCATCTAGTGCACTAGCTAGCGCACTAATCTAGCGCTCTGCAAATTGGATAATGTAATGCCCGCTTAAATCATATTTTTGATGATTCATATTATCTGTTATTATGGCGTTTATTTTGTAGTTTGTGTGAGTCATGTTTTGTAAACTTCGTCGTTGAACTCTATTCTTTCCGTTTTGGTTAGTAATTTTCTTTTAATTTGTCTTTTGGCATAAAATGCCTTGTCCTTGTGGGAATGGTACCATATTATACATATATGAGTATATGTAGGTATTTTACAATGTATACATTTATACGTTGCTATCGATCCGCCTTGACTTCGTCTGATAGCATAACGAGAGAGGTATTTTTGTGTTTACATGTTACATAAAAACAAACTTACAGTCTCTCATTGGTAATCAGAAGTTGGACTAATAATAACTGTGTATTATAAATTGTAATACTAAATCGATTTATAATATTTATAATCCATCATTTGAACCCGATGTGGATGAATATCACACGTAACACAGATTTTTCGATAGTAACAATAATATTTTACAATATACGTTTATGTATAATATAAGTTTGTAAAATCCGCCTTGACTTCGTTCAGGTAGCATAGGCTTAAGCGCAGAGTGAAACGCCGACGGCTTAAAGAAATTCGCCGGTGATGGTTGGATGAGAAGAGCTGGGGATCGTGTGTGGTGGCGGTCCACGGGAGAGGTATATATCCAGCAGTGGAGAGACATAGGCTGATGGTATGGTAACAAAAATATTTTTAAACAAATACTGTAATAAGGTATCTGGAACTATAGAAATAATTTATGGTACTCTTTATATCCACTTTTCTTATTATACGAGTAGGTATAAGAAAAAATCTGAAGCGTTGTCATGGAAATTCTGAACCATATTTACATTTTGTACCTATACTACCAAAAATAATGCGCCAAAGAGGCATTTAGGTACTTCATTGTTTACGTCACATATTTTTAGTATATTAATATTTATTTATATAATATCTTCTGCATCGTAAATAAATGTCAAGTACATATAATATAATTAATGACCAATCGTACATTGGAACAAACAAGTTCCTTTGCAGTTTGCAGCTGATTATAAATATATTTAATAGGTGTCTAGGTGGCGCCAACCGTAAATATCGTGAGATTTGTGCCAATGTTCGAATGACTTGGTAAATACAGTACACATTATTTATTTTTGTTACAGAAAAACACTCTAGACCTGTACATCTCCCACCAAAGAGGACCGTTCTACAAAGCAGAGTTCCAAACAGAATTGGACCTCAGAAAGTTCCACATCGCCGACGTGACTGATAAACGTATATTTGTCTCTGTCATGCATACGGAAACCCTGAGCAACTTGTATGTGTCAGAAATAAGCAAGAATTTTACTCAGTACAACTTCGTTCAGAGCTTAGAGCAGGTTATGAGCTACTTCCCCGATGGAAATTGGAAGGACAGCTGGTTGGAGTAAGTATTAATTACTCTATCATTGTATTAAAATATAACAATCCTATACAGGGCATATCTTCTCCGTTCTGTTATAATATGGTAATTGTCTGTTATTCAAGTTACTATAGTTTCATTGGAAGTGGGGAGCTATCGCCGTCCCTGTTACTCCTGCGTAGGCTTAATTGCACTACAGTGCTGGTAATGTCGGCTTCCTTAATCCTTTTCTTTAACTTTGACTTTAAAGCCCTGTAACTCGGTCATTTTAAACAAAATGTCTAGTCCAGATGAAAATATTAAAAGATATTTTGATCTTAATTTACGAATCGATTTTAAAATCTTCAGTTATTTATATAATTATTATTTTAAAATGTTCAAATACCCTGTTGTGAACACAATTAGTGAAGGTTTTGGTACATAATTTATCACTCGAGCTTAATTTAAAGTTGATATCTGTTACGTGCGTAATATTTATCAATTTCAAGTATGGATTTTCAATTGTCAATCTCTCAGTGGTGAAGTATTGTCAGAAAACCCATGTGCCCAAGAATAAAAAAAAAATGCAGTTTATGTTATATCCGGTCAACCTTGATGGGTCTAAACCGCTAAACATTTGATGGAATGTGGCCCTAAATCTCCTGTGTCCTGCAGTTGGACATTATAGACTGATATTAAAGGTGTAATATCTTTCACCGAGCTAAGCATGTGCTTCTGTATATTTCATTTATTTGTTAAATCTGACGTTCTGGCAGTTTTTACCTAGTGCCGGCTGTAGGGCAAACCTCCTATAGGTTTTTTTTTAATATTTTCCCTTTTATAACAAGTAGTCTAAAATAATAACAAGTAGATATTGATAAAAAAGAATAGCCCACCAGGCGTTTGAACGATTATAAATCCTTTTGCAACTCCTTATCAGTTTTTTCAATGTCCGGCTACCGCACCGGATGCCAACCGCAAAAATAACGTTTAGTTTAGTACACAGGATTAATGCTAGCTACAGATACATAACGTAAACATTGACCATCGGCTAATCCGGAAACACCCGTACCTCCAATTGCATACTTTATTGGTTAGACGTGGATGACGCGTTCGGCTGTTTCCGGATTAGCCGATGGCCAATGTTTACGTAATGTATCTGTACCTCAGGTTGTTTGGGAACTTCAAAAATGTGAGAACATTTGTTTGACCTAGTTTTTACAATTATTGTGGTAATCTTAATATTTGTAATTTATATTTGTATCCGCTGCGAACAGTTTAAGACTAATAATAATAATACCTACTTGATATGTTTAATTTAATCGTAAATAAGTACGTACGATAATAGTAATAGATCTTGCATTTTAATAACAAAGCGTATATATTATGCGGTTGAAATTTACGTTCTTGAGTTAAGGTTTAACATGTATTATACGCTTCGTCCACAATGCAACGTAAAAGTCAAATAATTACATTATTTTACTCGTTATTTCGTCTAGGTTACACCAACGATGCCCATGATCCTGAATAGAGGAGCGGCCAATCCACTTTCAGACTTAATAGATAATATGTGTGAAAAATGCAAAAATCTTGGTTGTAAATATGTTCTTACCCGAACAGTGTTTTAGTACAATGTATATTTTAATGCAAGTGCTTGTCATGTATGAGTCATGTGGGGTCACGAGGCTTCAATTGGTACTGTGTGCTATTTATTGGCAAGCAGAATTTGTAACCATATTGAATCAATTTAAAAATAACTTCGGTGACACTAAATAGTCAAATGCAACACTGATAAATTCGACATGTGCAAAACAGTGTAAGATCGTCTATTTACTAATAAGATTAATAGTTATTATTACTTTTAATTATTGACCATTCATGCGTGGCTTGGTCCAATAGGGCCGCCATCTATACAAGAGAGAACACAAGGACTTCCTTGAGTAACTAGCCGGTAATTTTAGTACATTATCGGACAAGACGTTACAAAATCACAATCGACCCTTCATCAACCTTTTTGGAATAAATTTCCTACACATAATCAGACCAATGATTTCCGTAACCAGACTGAACAAACATGAAGACAGATGTTCTTTATTACGTGCCCTATTTTCGTGCCGTGCGTTATTATTATTTTTACACTGCCCTTAGTGTAATAATTTGTTATCATTTTTGCAAACATTACTATGGCGTTCGTGTCTTTTTTTAAGTTATTTAATACGCCAACTAGGTACTCCTTAATTATATATGAGGACCCCAGAGGTAAAGGGGTCTAAGTGACAAAATTTATGTTTTGAGATAATTGAACCAAAAGTCAACAAAATTTTGTAAGAGGGAAAGTTATTTTTTTTTTGTTTTGACAATTTTAGGCCAACACTTTGGCCATTTGCTTCTAATTAGTACTAACAATAGATTATTAAAATCACCTGTGTTACATTTTACGTAACACGTTACGTATTTTACGTTACATTTTCACCTGTGTTACGTGTTACCTGTGGAGCAGTGTTAGCATGCATTACTAGTGGTGAAGGGGCAACACACTAGGTAGCAGCACCTGTCAGGGAAATCACTTGGGTCTCCTCACCACTAGAAAGAATAGTATTTTAACAGTCTGTTACTGCATCTAACTCAATTCTTTCGAAAATGTCACTTAGACCCCTTGACCTCTGGGTCCTCATATACTTACACAAAAAAAACACTAGCCATTCACAGTAGTAACATGCAAACGAAAGAAATTAATGAGACTAATATGAGAGGGCTATAGTTGTTTATGTAAACAGGAGTGTATGTAAGAGGAGGTTCTTCATCGATTTATACTAACAACACTGTTCTAATAGCACTGTTGGACTGTTCCTTCCTCAACTTTGTTTGTGTAGCCATGCGTAAACATGTGCTACATACCTACTTATAATGTGATAACTCTCGAACGGTATACATAATATAAGTTATCAATTATCATAATGAACGGTATATAATTACTATTACGAAGTTTAACTGTTGCTCATACAATTTAGCTCCTGCAACTTCAATGTAATTTACCATGTACTTGTACGATAGCTTTAAGATTGTCGTATTTTCCACACATATTAAATAAGTTTTAATTGATCTTAAAATGCTTACTCAATCTTTTTATTGACTTTTCTAGGGACGTAACAGAAGACTCGTTCACGGATCTCTACCGCGTGGAGGGTCTAAAAGGGATCTACATAGCTTCGAAAGTTGACTCCAAGTCGCTCATAACTACTCTCGGTTCGGAACACCTCGTGTCCGTCATCACCTTTGATCACGGCGTCACATGGTCTCCCATTAAACCGCCCACGGAAGATGAGAACGGTATTTTGTGTGTAGTTTTTGTGAATTTAATGTACGTGATTACCTGATACGTATAAATGAATGAAAGAATAATTAAATTTGTAGTTCAACTGCAGGGCGCATTTCTTTACGGATTGAAATGAAATTTGTCAAAAAAATAGTTTGGGTCTATATCTCAGTTAAGTTCCAAGATGAGCCAAGATGATGTAGAATATATATATAATTAAATATATTTTTTGGGATTATTTGAAAAGTATTGAACCGATCTAGCTCATCTTCGATTTAGACAATAGTGTCTATACATAAATACATTTTTTGTTGTTGTTGGATATAGCTTGTAACACTACAACTACAAAATTACAAAATGCACGGAAAATAAGCGAAATATACCTTTATAAAATGTTTTTCAATTTCAGACTTTCTCCAAAGCTCTTATCTGGATAATGCTGCTTTATCCACCACACCTAACATAAACTGTAGTATATATATATTACATAAGGGAGTACACAAATATATTTGCCATTTGTTTGCAAATTATTATTATGTCTACACACATAGTTCTCGTGAATAGTATCTAGACTAAGCAACATGCTAATGTCCCCACCATTTGAATCCAGCGCTTATTACTAGCGGTGTAAGGTATTAATACGTATATGCTGATCTGTTCCAGTGGTGGGGGGTACATTGCATTGTTTAAAAAATACATGCGGTTACAATTGGTATTTTCATGACTTATGATATCAATTGATGTTTTTACGTTACATTATAATAAATCATGTATGTTCATCATACATGATACATAAGCACATCATCGATTATATGATCATTATTGATCATATCGATTGAAACGATTGAGTATAATAGATGAGCTGTTAACAGTCCATTTATATATTTCTTCAATTCTGTTACTCTGCAACATATTTACGCAATATAATATTAGTTGCACTGATATAAAAGTTTTAGTTATTATGAAATTATTGGAATGTTAAGTTATTGGTGGTATGGTAAAAAATCGGTAACCTCAATAATGAATTCCCGACCTCAAAACAATGAATTTCATTGTTGTTTATATTTTTAAACAACGAACAAAGGAATAACAATGAATACATGCTGTGAGACTTTTATAAATAAAATAAATACGTCATAAAAATACAAAATTAATAAAGGAATCAGTGTTGAGATGTTGCCAGTGTTACTTTAATAGCCCTGTATAAACAATTTGTTTATCTTCCTCAGGAAAACCGCTGAATTGCCACATAGAGAACTCATGTAGTCTGCACTTGTGCCAGAAATTCAGCCAGCTGTATCCAGTGTCAAGGTAAGAATGCACAATATGATTGCTGAGTCTTTTAGGGATGTGACGGATGTTTCATATCGGAACCGAAGTCGTAATCGAAGATTCTATCGGAATCTGAACTGGATTTGGACTTAAAATCTGTTTCATATAAGCATTATATTCATTTCATTATAAAAAAACATGTATTTCCCCGTTTATTACAAAATCTTTAATTCTGAAGTTTGTTTATTGATTATATTTAATAAACATTATTAAAATAAAAGAAATAACTTTTTAGTGTAAGATAATTAAAATCTAACAACAATAATCAGAATTTTATTTTGAATATTAAACAATAGCTATTACTAGAGGGAAAGTACATCGGAGATTTACTGCAAGCAACTTCCGACAAAACTTAACTAACTTAAGAATAATAGTTATCTGTTATAATTTCCGATACGGATACTGAATGATCTGAATAAGTATCGGAAGATCCGTAGTATCGGATTTGGATCCTCCAATACCCCAGTCTTACTAAACAGCTCACTTGATGGTAAGTTGTAAGCCCTCGGACGTCTGCAATGTCAGGAGGATGTAGTTGTACACTTTGGTGAACTTTCTATTATCCATCAATTAGGGGAGACAGAATTTGACTTTTAATTGACTTCGCGGTCAAATGCTATCGCCGCAGATACGCGTACGATGATATTTTGTATGAAGTAAAGTTTTGTATCTAGCTTCGTAACACTTAGCCCTCGGTAACCATTCGATTCACATATCACTTTTTTCCTGACTATTTACAACTAAAATTGTACAGAACCATGTGTATCATGGTTTGAAAATATATTTCATCTGCTTTTAGTAGGTACTTGTATTACCTGTGCAGGTACCTGGTTTTAGTAGTAGGTACCTGTATATTTTAATTGCTAAATAATTTTTGTAGTTTTATCTACTTCAAAATTTAAAAAATTGCCACAATTTAAAAACTATCTTTAATTAAGCACAACAATATTTTTCGACATCTAAATACGAGGGCGGAGTGATAAGTCTGGTAAAAATCTACTTTGGAATAAAATTATCGCAAATTGCATGAAACCTCCTTGTTCACAACTCTTTTGAAGGACTAAATCAAAATTTTCAGCCAGTACCGCCGGTTAGTTTTTTTTTGACAGCCATTTAATAAAAACACTTAAACGCATTTTCACAAAGATGGAGAAAAGTGAATTTCGTGTGTTGATTAAACATTATTTTTTGCGCAAAAAAACTATTACGGAAACGAAACAAAGACTTGATAAATATTATGGGGACTCTGCTCTGTCGATTAAAATGATTCATAAATGGTTTACGGATTTTCGGTGTGGTCGTACAAGCACAAGTGATGCTGAACGCCCAGGACGCCCAGTTGAGGTCACTACTCCAGAGATGATCGCTAAAATCCATGACATAGTGTTGAACGACCGAAGAGTAAAGGTGAGGGAGATAGTCGAGATAGTAGGCATCTCAGACGAACGTGTGCGCAATATCTTACACCAAGATTTAGATATGAAGAAGCTCTCCGCGCGATTGGTGCCGCGTTTACTGACTGTTGATCAAAAACGCATGCGAGTTACCACTTCGGAGGCAGGTTTGGCGTTGTTTCAACGGGATAAAACTGAATTTTTGCATCGTTTTATAATGTTAGACGAAACATGGATCCACCACCATACACCAGAAACCAAGCAACAATCGAAACAGTGGATTGCTACGGGCGAACCAGCTCCGAAGACGGCCAAAGCAGTTTTATCGGCCAATAAAGTTATGGCTACAGTATTTTGGGATGCACGTGGGGTAATCCATATTGACTACCTAGAGAAGGGTAAAACGATTAATGGCGAATATTATGCCAATTTATTGGACCAATTTAACAAAATTTTACCTGACAAAGGACCGCATTTGGCTAAGAAGAAAATCCTCTTCCACCAAGACAACGCACGAGTGCACACCTGCGCGATTAACATGGCCAAAATCCATGAGTTGCGATATGAGTTGCTATCTCACCCACCATATTCGCTAGATTTAGCCCCTTGCGACTATTTTCTGTTTCCGAATTTAAAAAATGGCTCGGTGGGAAAAGATTTAGCTCCAACGAGGAGATCATGCACGAATCCAATGCCTATTTCGAAGGGTTGCCTAAGTCGTATTTTATGGAAGGGATCAAAAAGCTAGAGAAACGCTGGATGAAGTGCATTGAGTTAGAAGGAAACTACGTTGAAAAATAAATCATAATTTTTAAATAAAGTTGACTCCTTGTTTCATTTTTACCAGACTTATCACTCCGCCCTCGTAATAACTTAGAGAGATCCAATGTTAGGACAAGAGAAACCACCGGTAACTCGAAATAATGTTTAGGTATATTAAAACTTAACCTAGATAGTCTTACAAGGTAGCAACTATTATCAATAATGTTAGCAATTATAAATGTCGATGACCTTTCTTGAACTCGCATAATGTATTCAAATATGTCTTGGGTCTATTCATGTTTAAATAAAAACTAATTTTAATATGTAAGGAAATTTTGGCGATACAAATTATTTTTTTTTTATTTTATAAACGTCAATCGGAATTACTGGAATTCCATTGTTCAAATTATAATAATGCATTTCAATTTAACAATTCTTGGTACATACATATTTTGTATTACTTTGTATTTTGTATACCTACCTATATAAACATTATTCCCTATAAAATAGTAACCAAAGCTATTCAGCCGTCACCAGTCCATTGTCGGCCATTGCTGGACATGGGTCTCCCCATATCGTCTTGTGCATGAGGGATGTATGTATAGCCTTTAAATGGCACACTGCCTAAGCGGGTTGACGAGTCCACTCTTTTGGAGATGGTGTAGTTCCTCAGGGTTTGTGGTATCCGCTTTGTTACCCCCTAGTCGCCTTTTATGACACCTACGGATAAAGAAGCGCTGGTGTTGTTCTAGAGCCCGTCTACACAACACGGCAACCTATTAAATTTACACTCGATTTATCTTTTAAATGTTATTGCAGAATTCTCTGTTTAAACGTGGTGTGTCGCCACTACCGTATTTTTCAACTTAATTAACTTTCTATCAAACGTTTTTTGTTTATTATTGTTGCAGTGGGCTTCAAAGATTTGTTTTTTTAAATGTGAATGCTGTGTGTATCTATAATAGGTTTACGGTGTGGAGCAGGTCTCGACGATTTTTTGTTAATGATTTATATGTGGATGTAGCCACTGGTGCGCCCTATTTTATTAAATAAATAATTTATATTTACGTGTTACAGTGTACAAGATGTTTACACAAATGACGTGGAATTGTGATATATCAATTGTGACACGTTTTCTTCATGAACGCTTTACTTACACTTCAATGCCTGATAAGGATATAAGTTATTTATTGCTTTGCTACAAATATAATATTTACAAAACATATTAATATTATGATAACACACACTTTCGATTTCTCATTACGCATTCTGAAGACAAGTCTTGATTTTGAATTGTTTCCAGAAAAAAGTTTTATGTTATTGGTAATGTAATTGTCACAAATTAAGGAATTATTTTAAAAATTGTTTGAAATGCAACGACACCGCTCTAGAAGCAGATGATGACCTTCCTTATTGAAAGTTATACGATTTGTTTATATCTGGCCCTCAGCTTGAGGGTTGATTGAGCGATCACAGGATTGTAACGAGCGTCTGTATGATCCTGTTATAGTCGAGTAAGTCGACTGAACGAAAATGTAATTTATAACAGTAATAAATTATATAATATTGGAATTTACAGTTACAACTTTCATTGCAGTTGTGACTTGACAGCGGGTTAAAATATTTTCTTTGCCGTGTAAAGTTCCCAGTAACTATTTCAAATATTAAACAGTACTGGGATGATTCTCCGATTTGGTGCAATTTTGATCAATTGGAGAGAAAATTTTAAATGTGTAATTTTGTGACTGCATATGAAAATAGACGAAAATCTATACCGGATATGTTTTTTTTTACACAATTGTACCGATAATATTCGGAGTTACAGAGTTACAAACATTAATGATTACGGCGATGATGGTAATGAAATTATTAAAGAAGGACATGAAGTCATTTTGCTGATAATGATATTGAAAAATGATATTACTCAGAAATAAAAAAAACGGCTTCTTATGATTATTATATTTATAATATTTAATGAAAGAAAAATAACATTTACTTCAATGAGTACTCTTCAGGCTCTTTCAATTAAAACTAATAAAAAACAAACATTTGGAATAATAAAAAAGAAATTATTAAAGGAACTACTAGATAGAATTCTTCTTTTCGCTGTCTTAATAAAATAATAAGTACCTAAATAAACATAATCGATCTGTGACCTCTAGGTACGAACAATACCCATTTTTATGACTAATATTAAATTAAGATTATGTGATGAAAAGAAATTATCTAAATTGTTGAAACGTGTATGTTGTCTTTGTTTGTGTGTGTATTTTGTGTATGCGTGAGTGTGTTGTGTGCGCGCGTGTATGGTTTGTCTCTGTGTGTGGGTGTGTCCCTCTTATTTTACTAGAATATATTAAAGTCTTTGTCACTATCATCATTATCAAAAAAGTTTGTTTGTCTTCTACTGAATTTTTTCTTATTATCTATTATAAACCTTTCAAAATCCCATTGTTAATCTATTCTCGAAACTTTCATTTTGTTTCCAATGAAAGTAGTACACTCCCGCACATCTGAATCGCGCCAACCTGCATTTTTATGTATAAAGGCCTGAAACATAAAAATAATGTTATGTCAAAGAAAGAGTTTTATGCAGTTTTGAAGCTGGCATATTCACCATCATTTTAGTGTGCTATTTATTGCTCCAAATTTGAATTCACGAATTTGAACCACAGAAAACAAGCCGAGTCAGTTCATTGTTTTGAAAAAAATAAGGAAGCAGAAAGTTTGATTTGTAGTAGTTTTTTTTATTTAATGGTGTTGTTTCATTAAATTGTTTTTCCTGATATTTGAACTGATTTTGACCTTAAAATTATGGATACTGCGCCTGAAATAGCCGCGCAAGCTGTGGCACTTCTTCAATCTGAGCTTAGTCAGTGAAATGTGAGTGTACAACTTCATTGAAGCCTTTCTGCTGTTCAAAGAGTGTACCATCGATACATAGACACTGGCGGCTTCATTCGCCGCCCAGGTGGACCACGATTCCGAGTGACGACGGGAAGACAAGATCAGTTTATCTTCACGACCAGATTACGAAATCGTCACCTGATCTCAGTATAGATCTAAGAACAACTTCGAGACTTTCATGGAGTGGCTGTTAGCACTCGGACTGTTACAAGGAGACTCGAAGAACGTGATATAAAACCACATAAGCCACCCAATGGGCCCAAACTGACACGAGCTCACCGAATGGCGCGCTTTCAATTTGTGTGCGAAAATTTTCATTGGACTTAACTTTAATGGAGCCAGGTACTACCTATACCAAAGGTATACCAAAGACAAGGGGCACTCTCCTTTTGTGCAGATTGAAGAGAAAGTCATAGACAGTACAGTACATATATTGATACTGCATAAAGTCTGCGTAATTGATTACACTTTTATTACAATTATCGATCGTTCGGTTTAAACATTCTACCCTGTTCACGTCATAGCCAAAGACTTTCAAGAATGGTGACTCTCGTTTCCTTGATATTTTTATTATTTTTAAGACATTTGATTAACAGATGAATATTAATGTGTAGTTTACAAGAACAAGTGTTTTTGTTAGATTCTTTCGGGAACAGCACCTAGAATGGACGATTTTTGCAAAATGTGTCGTAACTAATGTTACAGTTCTGTGAGTTAAGGATTTTTTTAATGGAGAGTAATCAAAGAGTCGTTAAGATATCGTTTTTGCTTTCTTATTCCATTTCGTGTGATGTACTCTTTTTTATTAGGTGATATTCTACTATTACCTAGTGTCGTCTCTAAAGAACTCTACCTGCTGTTCTATTCTTTTACTGTTCTATACATGCATTTTTTCTTTTATCTCGCACTGTAAATGAAGTTACTTTCCCTAGAATTCTGTGTTTTTTAAAGCTTTCTTTGTCTTTCATAATTAATTAAAAATAAAATTAATTACATTACTAAATTCACGTTTTCCTTTTTTTAGTACTTTAAATCCATCCTTTAATTTCTCTACTATGACTTCACCAAATATTAGCTTTCTCTTTACCTCCTCTCGCTTGTCATCATTTATATTATTTATAATATTCTCAGTTTTTGTGTTATTAATTGTGGCCCTGATTAGTTATTCTGATTGTTTTTCACCACCCTAAAATTTTCTTAATGTAAGATACCCTTTTTTTTGTGTTTTGAAGTTCCGCCTTTACTTTACCCAATCTGTTTATGATAATAAAGAATTAGATCTATAGATCTATATATATATATCTATAGAGCTTATAGATCTATTTTTTATTAAGCAATCTCCGCAGCTATCCTTATGGATATCATTTAATAAGTCTGACGGCCCTACTAATGGATCCTGTGCATTTTCTGGAGATTCTGCTCTGTTGCTGCTTGGAGGTGAATTGTCAATTAATAGTCACTGAAGAGCCCTTTTGGTTTTCTTACTCACTTTATGCTGTTGGTAATGCAACTTTTCCCGTGATAATAGGTTATTTTTATTTAAAATTAAAATTTATATGCGGAATATGATGTAAATATGTATTACGATACTCTAATATATCTCTGCTCTCTAATATATATATATAAGAAGAGCTCTGATATTTATATAGATTTTTTTGTCAACAAGTGACATAACCGCTTTACTTAATACAACTAGATATTTGCTTGGACATGTAATTTGCACGAAATCGGAGAAATACCTATTACTATCTTAAGTTTTATTTTTTTATTATTGAAATTGAAGACTTATCGTTTTCAAATTAGAAAATGTCTCATTATTGTATTAATCAAACATTGAGTTGAATTTATGCATAATGAACGTACCCTATATTCATGTTTGTAGTTTAATTTAAACTGATACAGCTGATAGTTATATGAAATATTTATTGCAGCCCCCCTGGAAATGTGATTACTAATGACATAAGGTAAATTACAGTAAAGTTTAAGAATATGTATAGTTATAGTTATCATGCACGGTTTTCTTTTAAGCTTTGAAGTGTATGGGCCCTTTATTTTTTATATTGAAATGTGCATATTCACTTATCTATAATTATTTATTTATTACTATTTATTTTTGTTACACAGTTATTATTACCCCTAGGCAGCTTTTTTTGCGTTTTACACTGACTAAATTATGTTTCTAAGTTTGATTCTAAGCATTCTAAGTTTGAGTGTAAATAACATATGTAATGGATTTGGGAAGAAACTTGACAGTTGTATAATAAAATGTGTAAATTATTTCACATTATATTAATAATGAAATGTGATTTAGGTCGGCGAGCATAATGAGTTCAAAATCTGCACCTGGAATCATCATGGCGACTGGAGTAATGGGCAAGTCTCTGAAAGGCATCCCCGGGGTGTACCTAAGTCGAGATGCCGGCCTCACTTGGAAGAGAATCCTTAAAGAATACTACTTCTTCAATTACGGTGACTACGGCGGCGTTTTAGTCGCTGTCAAGTATTTCAAAACGCGCGGTGAGACCAGGAAGATACTTTATTCAACAAACGAAGGAATTGAGTGGGATTCTTATCAGTGAGTCACTTACTTACATATCAATTAAATTAAAATTTATATTGTTATCTAAATACTTTAATATTATATTTTTATCCTTGTTGTTTTTCTAGGTTTTACGCTAACGACCTACGCATTTACGGACTGATGACTGAACCAGGAGAAAATACGACTACATTTACAATGTTTGGATCGGCTAACGATCAACATCAATGGATAATCATAACCATTGATTTACAAAATGCTTTTGCTCGTAATTGCACCCCTGATGACTATAAATTCTGGTCACCGTCCCCACCCAACTCTTCCATATCTTGCGTGCTCGGAACAAGGGATACGTTCCAAAGACGACTCGCACATACAAACTGCTACAACGGCATTGTTTATGACAGACCTGTCAAGAAGCAAATTTGCGAGTGTAGCAGACGAGATTTCGAATGTGACTTCGGTTTCAAACTCTACGGGAACGAATGTGTTCGCAATACTAGTATCAAATTTGACCCTTACGCCATCCCTCCTGATTGTCAACCGGGACACTCTTATAAGCGGACCAAAGGATACAGAAAGATCGACGGAGACGTCTGTACTGTATCTTCATACATAGCTTATGCTCCTGACATGATTCCATGCCCACTGGACGAGCCTACAGAATTCATCCTAGTAGTTCTTAGAGATAAAATCGCTCGGATAGATTTGGCGGACAATTCAACGCTGTTCCCTATTGAAGGACAAAAGAACATAGTAGCACTCGAATTTGATATGAAGAACAACTGTATTTACTGGGCTGACATTGAGATGGACAAAATCAAACGGCTATGCTTTAATAACAGAACTACTCAGGAAATAGTCGTCGATACAGATTTAGCAAGCATAGAAGGTATGGCTCTAGACTGGATTTCTAACGTTTTGTTTTTCGTAGACGGCATGAGGAAGAAAATCGAAGCTGTGAGAACTGATCTGACCAGCGAAGGGAGAATGAGAGTTACCATTTTGGACTCCAAGGTTTTGTCTAAACCACGAGGTATTGCAGTTCATCCTAAAGCAGGTTACCTGTTTTGGACAGATTGGGATAGGAGTAATCCTTCAGTTTCCCGCTCAAATCTCGACGGTACAAATGTGAAGAAGCTTTTCGGAAAGCCGATAGTCCAATGGCCGAATGGTATAACAGTCGATCAAATGTCAGAGAGAATTTACTGGGTCGACGCTATGGAAGACTACATAGCTAGTGCAGATTTGGATGGCCGGTATTTCCGAAGGATTTTATGGAATGATGAGAGAGTTTCTCATCCATTTGCCGTTGGAGTACTCAAAGACAAAATGTATTGGGACGATTGGAAGGCGAAATCTATATTCATTGCTGACAAAGACACGGGTCTCAATGTAATAACAATAAACAATTCTTTCTCGGGGTTGATGGATATGAAAGTGTTTGCACATTTCGTCCAACACGGAAGCAATGCGTGTTCGTACAAAAATACAAGCTGTGATACTCTATGCCTCGGTGGTCCAGGCAATACTTTTAGTTGTTTATGCCCAGATGGTTTTGTGAAAACTAATGGAAAGTGCATGTGTCCTAATGGGTTGGAACCGGCGGCTAATATGACCTGTCCCAAGAAAACTGGAGGAACTTGCGCGGCTGTGAGTATTTTTATATTCATTTATAAATTCAGAGATTATTTTAATAGTGTAAAATTTTCAGCATAGTTATAGTTGGTATTAATTCTTTTAGTATTTGTAAGGGCATGTGAATAGGTGTGCTTATTAATAGGCTTCGGTTATTTGAGGTTCTTTATAATCAGTAAGTACTCCTTCTATTCAAATTAGTCTTTTCTCAAGAGAAAGAATGAGGGCTGTAATGGGGAGATGAGAACTCCTTGTCCCATTTCACTCTCTACTCTCCATTCTTACTTCTGAAAACCAATCCTGATCTCTCTAATTCTAATCTTCTAATCTAATCTCCCTAAATCCCAAAGTAGGGGGCGTACCCGAAGACGTGCTAACGTTTGTAACCCTTGACCGCAGATGTAGGTATGTCTGTCGCAGATGTCTCAGGTCGACAGTATCCACTTAGCACCAGATGATATGGCGAGATGCAGAATGAGTCTTCTAGGCAACCATAAACAGGAGCTAGAAGACTACAGCCTTTTTGACTGCCGGATATCCTAAAGTACATGGATATAATATTTGGGGAGCAAGAGTAGAAGTTTTGGTTAAGGGTCCACAAACGATACCATTGGTTCGAAGTGATGGGGAATCTTAAATAGATGACCTCCCCTGATAATATACCACCAGGTGAACTGTCTGCTCGTCTGTCAGTTTTTATCAAACATGCAACAAGAAGAAAGTATCATATCAATATGAAGTCAAAAGGGAACTCCTCTTTTTGTAAATTCTCTTTGAAATGTGTTAGTGCTATCAGTGATGTCAAAAGGGAAATCATCATCTCAGCCCTTGGACGTCCACTGCTGGACATAGGCCTCCCCCATTGTCCGCCATTTAGACCTATTGGCAGCGACCTGCATCCAGCGGGTGCCCGCAACCTTTATGAGGTCGACTGTCCATCTAGCAGATGGACGTCCTCGGCTTCGTCCGCCGGTACGTGGTCTCCATTCGAGAACCCTTCTGCCCCATCGGCCATCGGTTCTTCGAGCTATGTGCCCTGCCCACTGCCACTTCAGCTTGCTAACCCGAGAGGCTATGTCGGTGACTTTAGTTCGTCTACGGATCTCCTCATTCCTGATTCGATCACGGAGGGAAACCCCGAGCATAGCCCTCTCCATAGCTCGCTGTGCGACAGTGAGCTTATTTATGAGGCCCATAGTCAGAGACCACGTCTCGGTGCCGTAGGTCATCACTGGCAACACACACTGGTCGAAGACCTTCGTCTTCAAGCACTGAGGTATTTTGGACGAGAAGACGCTGCGTAGCTTCCCGAACGCTGCCCAGCCGAGTTGGATTCGTCGATTGACCTCTTTCTCGAAGTTGGACCTACCTAGTTGGACCGTTTGGCCTAGGTAGACGTACTCGTCAACAACTTCGAGAATCGAGCTCCCAACTGAAACTGGGGTGGGCACGACATGGACTTTCGACATGATTTTCGTCTTGTCCATGTTCATTTTAAGGCCCACCTGTTGGGAAACTCGATTGAGGTCTCCGAGCATTGTGCTAAGATCCTCCAGCGATTCTGCCATGACCACGATATCGTCGGCAAATCGAAGGTGAGTGATGCATTCGCCATCAACGTTGATGCCGAGTCCTTTCCATTCCAGGAGCTTGAAAGCGTCTTCCATCGCATTGGTGAAGAGCTTCGGAGAGATGACATCTCCTTGTCTCACACCCCTCTGCAATGGAATCGGCTCCGTGCTCCCTTCCTGTACTCGGACTGACATGGTGGCGTTGTTATACAAACACTTCAACACTTCGATATACCGATAGTCAATATGGCATCGCTGGAGGGACTGTAGCACTGCCCAAGTCTCGATCGAATCAAAGGCTTTCTCATAGTCCACAAACGCTAAGCATAATGGCAAGTTATACTCCTCGGTCTTCTGTATAACTTGCCGCAGCGTATGGATGTGGTCTATGGTACTATAGCCTTTTCGGAAACCGGCTTGTTCGGGAGGCTGGAAGTCATCAAACCTGCGCTCGAGACGATTCGTGATAACCCTCGAAAACAGCTTATAAACATGGCTCAGAAGCGAGATGGGCCTATAGTTCTTCAACAAGGTCTTGTCACCTTTCTTGAAGAAGAGCACCACCACGCTTCTGTTCCATGCCTCCGGCGTAATACCTTCGAGCAAGACGGAATTCAAGAGCTTCTGAAGGACTTTCAGTACCGGTGTTCCACCCGCTTTCAGAAGCTCTGAAGTGATTCCGTCCTCACCCGGCGCCTTGTTGTTTCTAAGCTGTTTGAGGGCCATCCTAATCTCGTACAGGCTGATGTTCGGGATGTCTTCGGTATAGTGTCGGGTCAACTTGGCTCTTGGGTCTTTGGCCAAGTTGCCAACAGGTTTAGCGACCGAGGTATACAACTGTCCATAGAACTTCCATACAAAAGATCCATACAAAAGGGAAATACTTGCCTTTAAAGTTTCAAACAAATCTTTCCAGGATCAATTCACATGTAAGAACGGTATGTGTATAACTGGCAACTGGCGGTGTGATGGTAACAACGACTGTGGCGACTTGTCGGACGAGCTCGGGTGCCCGGTGTGCGTGCCGCCGATGCTCTCCTGCGACGACGATACCAGGTGTTACTTGCCTCATTGGAAGTGCGACGGAGACATAGACTGCGTTGATATGAGCGATGAGAAAGGTAAGATATATATTTTTACAAGATCAGTTTACGTGTAAGAACTACTGGATATACACATGGCCCCAATTATTTTTAACACTCCATAGTAGTCTTACGATGTTTTCCTTCAACCCCGGGCTTAAGTAAAAAAGTGAGTAAATAAGCTCTGTGGTATGTACCGAAGGTATGAACTCAAGCCATTGAAATTGCCTTTTTTATGATTATTATATATTTAATTAATCGAAGTATTGTCCATTATTATCAGTGCACTTTTGCCATTTTAATGGAAGTTAATTGATGCCGATGCTATAGAACTCCTGGGGACGGGAATCGATGTATTTTCTAATAATTGATAACTAATAATAACGAATAACTGATTTTGAAAAAGAATATCATAGGTTTAAATTTAAATTAATTTGATTTGGAATTCCTAGCCAAACGCAATATACCTAAGTTCAAAGTGACCACTATGAACAAACAGCAATTTCTAAAGGCTCTAAAACATAAGGCTAATACCCAATGAACATGTATTTTTTTTATTTTTGAATGAATATTGTTTAGTCTTAAACTGTCTTAATTTAATTCCTCCAGCTTTAACTATAGCACATACGAGTATTTAAACCAACTTAAAAAAATAGTCGATTTATAAACGTAAGCTCCAATAATTTTATACAATTAAAAATTTCCCCAGATTGTGGCACTCGTAACTGTACCGAGAACCAGTTCCAATGCGCGAATGGTAATTGTATTGACAAGAAGTGGCTTTGTGATGGCGATAATGATTGTAAGGATGGCTCCGACGAACGGAATTGCTCGGTGAGTTTTTTTTTCTTTTATAGATGAGTGGGCGGACGAGCAAGCGGTCCCACGTGATGGTAAGTGTTACCGCCGCCCATGGACACCTGCAACACCAGGGGATATGCGGGCGCGCCGCCGATCTTGCAAAATCCTATTCATAGCTTTCTTGAAGAACCCCATATCGTAGCTCAATGGTAAGACCTGAGGCAGCTCGTTCCACAGCCTACGGGTTCACGGTATAAAATATTTTATATGATTTTGTTGTTTTAACAATTAAGTTAATACAATAATTTTCTTTATAAGTTTTTATGTTCTTTATATTTGTACAATAAGGGACCATTTATGAAATACTTCACGCAAGATCTAGATATTTTCGACTTCCTTCCTACCCCCTTTGTCACAAATGGAAATCCTGAGGCATTATAATTTTATATAAGTTGTACTCTAAGTGCTAAGCTATATCTTCATGAGTTATTCCCTAATAAACTTTGTATAATAATAGGTAGTCGGAAATATTCGCGGCCTTTTTGAACGTATGACTTTAGCGTGCTATATTACTGGCAACACTGATCACTGTAGGGAAAGTGATATACCGTTTAACAGCTGACTTTTTTGTAACGGCGAAAAATTGAAATTTCAAGTTAAAAGTTTTGTCTTTTCATATTTTTTAACAATTTTAAAATGGAAGTTAATAACGAGAAAGTTAGATATGTTTTACAATTTTTTTCGCCAAGGGTATGAATACTTGCTAGCGCTCGAAAAGAGATTTGTGTTGTTTACGGAGAAGATGCTTTATCTAAAATTGGTGCAAAAAAATGGTTCAGCTGATTCAGGTATTCTTCTTCTTCTTCTTCTCAGCCCTTGGACGTCCACTGCTGGACATAGGCCTCCCCCATTGTCCGCCATTTAGACCTATCGGCAGCGACCTGCATCCAGCGGGTGCCCGCAACCTTTATGAGGTCGTCTGTCCATCTAGCAGATGGACGTCCTCGGCTTCGTTCGCCGGTACGTGGTCTCCATTCGAGAACCCGTCTGCCCCATCGGCCATCGGTTCTTCGAGCTATGTGCCCTGCCCACTGCCACTTCAGCTTGCTAACCTGAGAGGCTATGTCGGTGACTTTAGTTCGTCTACGGATCTCCTCATTCCTGATTCGATCACGTAGAGAAACCCCGAGCATAGCCCTCTCCATAGCTCGCTGTGCGACAGTGAGCTTATTTATGAGGCCCATAGTCAGAGACCACGTCTCGGTGCCGTAGGTCATCACTGGCAACACACACTGGTCGAAGACCTTCGTCTTCAAGCACTGAGGTATTTTGGACGAGAAGACGCTGCGTAGCTTCCCGAACGCTGCCCAGCCGAGTTGGATTCGTCGATTGACCTCTTTCTCGAAGTTGGACCTACCTAGTTGGACCGTTTGGCCTAGGTAGACGTACTCGTCAACAACTTCGAGAATCGAGCTCCCAACTGAAACTGGGGTGGGCACGACATGGACATTCGACATGATTTTCGTCTTGTCCATGTTCATTTTAAGGCCCACCTGTTGGGAAACTCGATTGAGGTCTCCGAGCATTGTGCTAAGATCCTCCAGCGATTCTGCCATGACCACGATATCGTCGGCAAATCGAAGGTGAGTGATGCATTCGCCATCAACGTTAATGCCGAGTCCTTTCCATTCCAGGAGCTTGAAAGCGTCTTCCATCGCATTGGTGAAGAGCTTCGGAGAGATGACATCTCCTTGTCTCACACCCCTCTGCAATGGAATCGGCTCCGTGCTCCCTTCCTGTACTCGGACTGACATGGTGGCGTTGTTATACAAACACTTCAACACTTCGATATACCGATAGTCAATATGGCATCGCTGGAGGGACTGTAGCACTGCCCAAGTCTCGATCGAATCAAAGGCTTTCTCATAGTCCACAAACGCTAAGCATAATGGCAAGTTATACTCCTCGGTCTTCTGTATAACTTGCCGCAGCGTATGGATGTGGTCTATGGTACTATAGCCTTTTCGGAAACCGGCTTGTTCGGGAGGCTGGAAGTCATCAAACCTGCGCTCGAGACGATTCGTGATAACCCTCGAAAACAGCTTATAAACATGGCTCAGAAGCGAGATGGGCCTATAGTTCTTCAACAAGGTCTTGTCGCCTTTCTTGAAGAAGAGCACCACCACGCTTCTGTTCCATGCCTCCGGCGTAATACCTTCGAGCAAGACGGAATTAAAGAGCTTCTGAAGGACTTTCAGTACCGGTGTTCCACCCGCTTTCAGAAGCTCTGAAGTGATTCCGTCTTCACCCGGCGCCTTGTTGTTTCTAAGCTGTTTGAGGGCCATCCTAATCTCGTACAGGCTGATGTCCGGGATGTCTTCGGTATAGTGTCGGGTCAACTTGGCTCTTGGGTCTTTGGCCAAGTTGCCAACAGGTTTAGCGACCGAGGTATACAACTGTCCATAGAACCTCTCGATCTCCCTTAGTACCTCTTGTTTGTCGGAAGTGACACTGCCGTCCTCCCTCTTCAGCTTCGTCAACTGGCTTTGCCCAATAGATAAGTCTCTTGCGAACACTTTGGAGCCTTTATTCCGCTCTATCGTCTCCTTAATACGATTAGTATTAAAGAGACGGATGTCGTGTCGCAAGGACTGGTGAATCCGTCTATTGAGCTGCCGATATGCTTCCGCGTCATCAGGAGTCTGCAGTGCCATCGAACGTCGTTCCGCCAAGAGGTCGAGGGTGTGGTCGGTGAGTTTTTGGGGTCCATCTCTTCGACGATGTCTGAAGAATTTAGACCCCACCGTATGGACAGTTTCTACCAACCTGTTGTTGATATCGTCCAGTGCAATGCAATCCTCTAGGCAATCGAAGCGATTTGACAATTCAAGCTGAAAGCTTTCGGGGTTTTGTATGTGGGCAGCAGTAGGTCGGAGCGTAGACTTCATCAGGCGGGACCTTTCCAACTTGACGTTTATATTCAATGTGCCTCTAACCATTCGGTGATCACTACCGGTTTTCACCCTGTGGATCACGGAGACATCATTGAATATTTGTCTCTTTGTGGCCATAATGAAGTCTATCTCATTTTTAACGGAACCGTCGGGGCTCATCCAGGTCCACTTCCTATGAGGCGGCTTCTTGAAGAAAGAGTTCATCATAAAGAGTCCCTCTTTCTCAAGAAAGTCGGCCAGCCTCTGGCCCCTCTGGTTCCGGTGCCCACACCCAAATTGCCCCACTCTCAACTCATCGTCGCCTCTTTTGCCCAGTTTCGCGTTGAAATCCCCCATAACAATATTGTAGTGTGTTTTCGAAGCATGTATGGCTCTACTAATGTCCTCATACATTGCTTCCACTTCGTTATCCGGGTGTGCCGAGGTCGGTGTGTAGACCTGTATGACCTTCAATGAATATCTCTTGGATATTCTGAGTATAAGGTACGCGACCCTGTTCGACACACTCGTGATGGCTACAACATTATTTACGAGGGACTTGTGGACGATAAACCCGACACCACCTTGGGACTGCTGGTCGCCCTCCCGGTAATAGAACAAGTTTCCGGACTTCAGGGTTATCGTGTCCTCCCCCTCTCTTCGGATTTCTGATAACCCCAATATATCCCAGTGCAACTTGCCTATCTCCTCTTCCAGCTCAGCGATCTTCTCGTCTGTCCTCAAAGTGCGCGTGTTGTAAGTCACCAGTGACAACCTACGTCGGTAATCCGTTTTGAAAGCCCTGGTCGTTCGACGGTGGAATCCCGCCCGGAGATTCTTAGCACCCCTGGCTCCAGCGCCCGTCGTCCACGCCGGTGTTGCGACTGGAGCCGCCGGGAACTTGGGGCCTTTTTACTTCTTCTGCCATGGGGGGGGGGGGGGGGTGGACCGTAACCCGCCGCGCTGGTTCAGTGCGTGGTGGCGGGTCGCCAGAGCCTCGTTCGTTGGTCGGCAGGGTGCACCACGAGCCGGTGAGGTTGGCTTGGGTCCCAGAGATGTAGGTTGGGACCCCTTACACCCTCAGGTATGGTAATTTTTATGTGAATGATGTTCCTTACTGTGGTCCTCCCATTAAGGTAAATAAATGTTGATGTTATCATTGAAAAAAATGAAGTAGATCGACACATAAGCAGTCATCAAATTGCGGAAGAGCTTAGCGTTCACCACTCAATAGTTTTGGATCACCTACATAAGCTAAATTTTGTAAAAAAGCTAGATGTTTGGGTGCCGCATGATTTAAATGACAGAAACATGGTGAATAGAATTTCCATATGCGAGATGTTGCTAAAACGAAATGAAATCGATCCATTTCTTAAGAGATTGGTAACAGGCGACGAGAAGTGGATCACCTACGGTATCAATATTCGAAATGTGAGATTTTGCCACATGGCCAAACGATAAATTCTGATGTCTATTGTCAGCAATTAGTAAAATTGAAACAAGCACTTGAAAAAAAGCGCCTAGAATTAATGGATAGAAAGGGCGTAGTTTTCCATCATGACCAATGCTCGACCATATACATCTTTGATGACTAAACAAAAATTGATGGATCTTGGCTGGGAATGCATCTTCCATACGGTCCATACATAGCACCTTCGGATTATCATTTATTCCTTTCTTTACAAAATTCTCTAAATGGAGTAAAATTACATTCAAGACTTATCTTTTTATAAACCATTTAAATCAGTTTTTCACTCAGAAACCCCAAAAAACTTATAACGTGGGATAATGACTCTGCCAGAAAAATGTCGAAAGATAGGCGAATTAAATGGACAATATTCCGTTCAATTAATATTTATGTAATACCAAAAAAGTCTTTATTATTTTCACTAAAAGGTCGCGAAATTATCCGGCTACCTAATATTTGTAGTGATGGTTAAGGCGCACAATGTGTAATTCGAAAACGGTGCAATAAAATTGTCTTACAAAATATTGAACACCATCATTCCTACATTCCAAAAATACTTCATTATTATCTTTACTTCATGTAACATTTTTGTTAATTTTGTCTTTTTCATTTAACGTAAACCAAAGAGAAAAAAGTCTGAAAAATATTTTATAAATCTGCTTTTTATCGTATAAAAATGATTGCACATTTTGAGAATTGCACTTTTCGCGAATTACACATTTTGCCTAAACGGTATAATAATTTCTTAAAATCTACATTGACTAACATTGTCCATATCACTATTAGCGATAAGACCGTTTTTGTGTATGTCATGCTACTATGTCTGTTACTGTCTTGTTTTGTTTTGGTGTGCAATAAAGAGTTTTATCTAGCCATCTTACACTACAGGTAAAGTGTTCAGCCATTCATATAAAAAAAATCTTTCCGCCAGCTATCAAAACGTCCGGAAATCATCACGTGTTCGAACCATACTTTCCCTTGCGGCGACAGCGGCCTCTGTATGCCGATATCGTGGGTGTGCGACGGAGAGAGAGATTGCCCTAACGGCGAGGACGAAGGGGACGACAGATGCAAAGATTCCACTTGCGCCCCGTATATGTACCGGTGCCCCAATGGCAAGTGCATATTTCAATCCTGGGTAAGTATTGTTTGATTTCAAAGTGTTTGGCAGGAAATGACAGGGAACCAGGTTTGTTTTTTCCAGGAGGAAAAACTGTGAGAAATTCGGAATTTCTTGCATCTTATACAATTCGTCTCACAGTGGCCTCAGAAGTATGCGTAGCCGCTGCGGTCAGTTTCATATATTATTTTTAATTAATTACCTCGCCATTATCAGCCTCTCTTTTCATAAAACAATATACGTTGTAAACCATTGTTCTTTCTTTTCTATGCAAAACCATCTTGCAATATTCGTAATTAACAAAATCTTTTGTGCGCTACTGTACTGTGGGAGCGAACAAAACGTCGACTCAACGCGGGAAACAAAGGTCGACTGGCGAACCAATAGCGCTACAGCACTGACATGCGACGCGTAATGCTCCCGTTGCGCCTCACCTCGTACCATAAAATAGATCGATAAATCGCTTTCAGCGCAGGTTAACCGTTAGCGCTCTTTTTACGTGAAATGATGTATAAGTGTTGTTTGATTTCAAAGTGTTTAACAGGAAGTGACAGGGAAGGAGACTACACCGATGAGCAGGACGAGGGCATGAGAGATGAAAGTGGTACAGTTATGCTCTATATAATATGCTAGATGTCTGACACAATTCGACGATGTAAATCTCTATTGGCGTTAGGGTCATTTTTCGAAAATACGTTTTATATACGTTCTACTCCATTTTTTCACTTCTATCTTTCTCTATATTAAAAATCTCGATATCTTTTAAAATAAGTCTCTTACCCTGATCAAATCAGCGGTTTATTAGTGCTTATATTGTATTAGTGTTTAAAGTCCAGATTTGTCCCTTACGCTAATTGAGATTTACACCATCAATATTCAAGTCTTCGGTGAGCGTTGTATGATTTAAAAGTGTGTGATGCAGAAAACCGTGTGGTGTCGACCGGCTTTAGAATAGCACCACCACCCCATCTCTTCCCGCGGGTGTCGTAAAACACGACGAAAGGGATAACAAAGCCGCTACCACAAGCCCTGAGGAACTAAAATACCTCTAAAAGTGTGGACTCGTCAACCCGTCGCCCGCCGACAGCTTGCGTTTTGAGGCCATACATCCCTAAAGTACAAGTCAATGTGTATGAGGAGGCCCGTGTCTAGCAGTGGATTATAAAAGGGCTGGGTACGGTTATGGTTACTCTTTTCTTATGCCATGTTCCCAAACTCTTATAGAACAAAATTTTATTTTGGCACAGGTATGCGACGGCGAAGTGGACTGCACCGACGACGAAGGCTCAGACGAAAAGAACTGCTCACTTATCAGTCATTCGAAACTTCTCCCGCGTCCGAGCACACAAAACCCCTTCGACTTTCCAATGAATGGCTCCTGTTTAGACTGGATGTATAAGTGTGATAATGGGAATTGTCTTCCTTGGTGGTGGCGGTGTGATGGAGTCAATGATTGTGATTCAGATGAAATTGGCTGCGGAAATATATATCAAGACACAACTTCTGATAAGCCCCAGTTGCCTAGTTCGAGGTGCGGGAAGAATTACTTCACTTGCGCTACAGGTGTGTTTGTTTTTTGTTTTCTTTCTTTTATAAATAACGCCATGCTTTTACGCCAATGGAATCGCAAACTGTCGATATGTAATAACTATTTGTATGCAATAAGGAGTACTTACTGGCTCCTTGGCGAAAACCTCTCCTTGTATAAATAATTACACAGGGAGAGTTTTTCCAACCTGTAATCCCTGTTATCATCGAGTTTTTATCATCATGTGAAAGTTGTAAGCGAAAATTGTATGTAGTTTGTCGTATACAATATTCTCATCCGACCCGTTCAAGAAACTCCTTGTGTAAACGAATCATATTTATTATTATGTGACTGATAGGCGAGTGTATACCGCTCAAGTGGGTGTGCGACGGCGCGGAGGACTGCAAGAGCGGCGCGGACGAGCGCGGGTGCGGGCGACACGACGCGGCCTCGCCCAGCTGCGCCCCCGACGAGACGCCCTGCGGTGACGGACGCGGCTGTGTGCGCGACGACAAGCTCTGCGACGGGGTGTTTGATTGTGCCGATCGAAGTGATGAGTGGCATTGCGCCGCGCACGTCGGCGGGGTAAGAGTTCATACACGTCCTCCATAGTATACCACTTGCAGGCAAGTGTGTATCGTTCAAGTGGCTCTGCGACCGAAGCGACGAGTTACATTGCGCCGCACAAACCGGCGGGGTAAGTGTTACCTTTAGACGCGATCTCTATAGTATATTATTCATAGGCATATGTGTATCGCTCTAGTGGCTCGGCGACTAAAGCGACTAGTGGCATTGCGCTGCACACATCGGCGGGGTAAGTGTTACCTTTATTCACACCGGAGGGTATAGCACTACATAGTAGTATAGCACTCGCAGGCGAGTGTGTACCACTCAAGTTCAGGACGGGGAGGGTGCATGTTGCAATCCTACGGCCGCTGGGCGCACACGTCAAATGTACATCTTAATCCTATTCCCCTAATGGGGCCATCCATAAATTACGTCACACGAATTTCATGATTTTTGGGGTCCACCCCCGTCCTTGTCACAGGTGGTCACATTTGTGTGACCCCCCCCCACCCATGGTGTGACGTCACATATTTTGCAATTTTAAATTTAGAAATTATTGGATTAAAACAACCTTATAATAATATTGATAGAGTTGGTAAGTGACGTCACGAAACTTATGACTCGTCCCCCCTCCTTGTCACACGATGTCACACTTTGTTGACCCCCTCCCTCCCCCTTAACATGTAACGTAATTTATGGATGACCCCAATTTTGCGTACGTGTTTCGGTAGTGATATGACAGAGCTGATCCCACCACATTACGTCACATCCTATACCCCTCCATTTACTCAGTCCTTTCTCTAAATCAATTCCTAGATCTCCAAAGATAAGCAGCGCATCCGGGGGCTTGCCAACGTTTGTCATTCTGATCTGATGTTGTCATGTATCGCGGATGTCCATGGACGACCACTTATTCATTTACCTACCACTAGGGGGACGGACTGTCTGCCAGTCTGCCACTTGCCTTTTTTTGAAAACAAAAGGACCTGGCCATTGCCACTTTTGATTGCTGATTCTGTGAGCTATGTCGGTGACTCTAATTCTTTGCTATTCATTGCTGGATTTCTTCATTTCAGACCTTATACTGCAGCTTCTTAACTGTGCATAGCTTTCTCCATACCTTGCTGAATGACTTTAATTAAACTATTGAATTAAGTTGTTAGAATCAACGTTTAGGCACCGTACGTCATAACAAGTATGACGCACTAATTGAAGACTAAGTCGCACTTAAGGCATTGTAAGGTATAGGTAATGAGAATCGTCTATACAACATATTTTTATTCATATGCACTTTTATTTCTTGCAGGCAAATTGCACGGGTGAATTTACGTGTGACAATGGCCAGTGCTTGTCTCTAATAAAAGTGTGCAACGGACAACAGGACTGTTATGACGGTACTGACGAAGTCAACTGTTCCAATTCGAATGACGCTACAAGACCATATCAGGTCAGTGTCGATATAGGATTCCATTAAACACTCTTAACTTTTTATTTTCTTATAAGGTAATACCGCAATTAGCACATTGTGCCAGTGTTGAGTTTTCTTCATAATAGACAATTTTAAAATCAAAACAATTTAAAATCCATCACATTAATTAAACCACAAAATCCACGATACACAATTTTTATAACAAACAAAAACATTCACTTTTCGAGTTCCCGTCTAAAAGTCACACTCGTAACTTTGTAAATTGTTTAATGCAGGATTAAAGTTACTCGAAAAGGTCGATTAAGGTCAGTCAAACATTTACAAATTGCTAAACATTGGAAATTGCCCTTTAATGCACTGTGTGCATTTCAGATAAGGCTTGAAGCCGGTGCTAAGAATACCGTTAATTACTGCTATTTTTCATTTTGGTATCTGCATACCGGTCCCATCTGAGAATTTATAACTTTAAAACTTGTCACTTTACATGTACAAATAGATATTAATAATAATTATAAACCAACATTTTATTGCCGGTAAATTTATATTGCGACGTTGCTGCGCCGCGCCGAATTTAATCCGTTTAATAGTGTTTGAAATCCTCACGTAACAATCATCACTTAACAACACAATATTGAAATTTTTTCGTTTTAGTTTTGGCGTGGATCAGCCTTGGATAACCAACCTCCACCAGTCACCTCATCAAGTTCTTTAGGTCGCAAAGACGTTACTTTGAGTCTTTGGGCCCAAGCAATCGTCTTTTATACAACGTTTTTTTTATTGTTATCTTTTATTCACCGACATAACACACAACCTGAAATACCTCAACAAATTTAAAATATGTAAAATCGTTCTAACGAAAAATAATATTATTTTAACCACGAAATCAAAAGTTATAAACATGTAAAGTTCTGTTGTTCTGTCTAAAACGTTCGTAGTGCTCATTACACAGTACAAAGCAGTGACCGAGCGTCGGCGGCGCGCCGCCTTGCAACCGGTAGTTGCAATGAATGTATGTATGCACGTAGAACAAAATATATACAAGAAATCAACAATAAGTTATTGAAAATAAAACCTATTGTAAAAACTGGTAGAATCGATTCTACTCTCGATACTGTACAATCTATTTTCAGTCTATGCGTTATTTCAGTGACATGTTGTATAATGGGCTCAGCTTCATAAGGTCCAATGAGTCAGAATGTCCATTTGTACCATTATGACCAATTCATTAAGTCGTCCAGTCCCAAAAAGTCTAATATATTAGAAAGTCCAGTGACTTAGTAATGTCTGATTTATCGCGACGGACACCAGTGTGACACCTTGGTGTAACTACGCGGAAAATTATATCCCGATTGTCACGTTACCACCCAGACAAGAAATGATATTTTTTTGTGAACACTATCCAAATTTTTCAGGACTGGACTTTTTGGTACTAGTTATGTTGGTACTGCACGATTTAGTGAGTTGGTCATTATGGTACAGTGGACATTCTGACACGTTAGACCTGAACCTGAGCCGTATAATATATATATGGGTTCTGAGTAAGTACGCTGTGGAATTCTTAGAGAAATCGGTATAATATCGGTATGTACCATACGCGTTGGTATTTTATAACTGTAATGTACCTTCTGTTATGTTTAAATCAATAAATAAATAATAAAGAGTAATTTTGTTTTAGTCTTTAAGCTTCGGCGTGGACCAGTCTTCGATAAACGCCACCAGTTTCCTCATATCCTGCTGGCTTCCTCAGCAGAAGTCTGTCCGCTACAGTTTCCTGCCATCAGTCTCCAAAGTCAGCGACGGAGTGTGGGTCAATAAGACGTGGACCGACGATACCGTTTATATGTAAGTTTTTTTATTGGAAGGCGGCAGATGATCTTAAAGTCCACTTGATGGTAAGTGGATACTGTCACCCGCAGACATCAGCGATACATATCAACATCAGTCCAGAATGACAAACGATGGCGGCACGCCCCCGGATGTGCTGTCTACCTTTAGAGATATAGGACTTGATTTGGGTTGGGAAAATGAGGAGGGATAGGACAGGATCGGATGGGAATGGGTTCTGGTTCTCACTCACTATCGAAACATTAGGGAAATAGGATTGTGGTGCGGAGGTTGCATAAATGAGTCCACATATATTCTAGGAATGCGTTTATTCTCCCGATATATTACAACTTGTATTATGGATAAATTATTACGTGACTACAAGATGGCGGAACGCGTGTGTCGGAGCGGAGTCTAGCGTGCGCGGCCTATCGGCGTGAAGGTGGTTTTCTGACTGGCAAGCTCGGGAAAACCGAGCCGCGTCCGAGGCGCGACGGAACAAGCCGATCGTTCGCTGGTATCGGCGCTCGGGCGCACGAGTACAACTCGACCACCACATCAGCCCCTCCGGAGACCTTTAGGTCGAATATGAGTAGGCCGTATCTCGAGCAAACCTAACCCTCCTGCCTGACCGAGTGACGTAGGCAGGTGCTTCGGTAGGTGAGGACTTCGACACCTTCAAATCTCCTGACGTGAGATGTTCGGGCTCAGCGAGTGTATAAGCCGGTTTTAGGCGGGGTAACGGACCAGAGACGTCGCAATATACCGTATGGTTCCTGGAATTAGAAATATTTATTTTCTGTAAATCCAGCGAACTGTTAGAGCAAAGCAAATGTTGCAGTTCGGTATCTTTCTCTTGCGAAGAGGCGAGTTTCTCCAGCTGTAATCCACTAGCGACAGCTTCAATTCGCGATAAGGCATCTGCTACAGTATTGTGATTCCCAGGAATATGCCGTACATTAGTAGTGAACTGAGACACAAAGTCCATGTATCGAAACTGACGTGGCGAGCATTTGTCTGAAACTTTTTGAAAAGCTGCTACGATTGGCTTATGATCAGTCCAGATCGTGAAAGGCTTTAATTCGACCATGAAACGGAAATATTTAATGGCTTCATAAATGGCTAATAATTCTCTATCGAAAGGGCTGTACTTCCGTTGGGCTGGGGACAGTTTTTTCGAGAAGAATGCTAGCGGTTGGCAATGGCCATTGATTTTTTGCTGCAGGGCAGCGCCCATTGCAACATCGGATGCATCTGTGACAAGCACAAGCTCAGCTGATGGATCAGGGTGTGCGAGGAGAGTGGCGGCACCCAGGTCATCTTTACATTTATTAAATGCTTTTTCCAGTTGTTCAGTCCAGATGATAGGAGTGTTAGATTTCACGTTGGTTCCAGAAAGGAGTTCGTTCAACGGAGCTTGGACTGTAGCGGCGTTTGGTAAGTATCTTCTATAAAAGTTAATCATACCAAGAAATCTTCTCAGTTCTTTTAGGTTCTTCGGCTGTGTGAAATTCTGGGTGGCACTGACCCTCTCTGAAGTCGGACGCGTTCCCTCAGTGGTTACTAAATAACCGAGAAATTCGACTTGTTTGACACCAAATATACTTTTAGATGTATTAACTACAGCTCCCTGTTCTTGTAGACGTTCCAGAACTTGGCGGACATGGGATTCATGGTCATTGTGGTCGCGTGATGCTACCAAAATATCGTCTATATATGGGAAAACAAAGTCTAGACCGCGGAGGATTTCATCCATGAACCTTTGAAAGGATTGTGCTGCATTTCTCAGCCCAAAACTCATAAAAGGAAATTCAAATAGTCCAAACGGCGTCGTGATCGCGGTTTTGGGTATGTCATCGGGATTTACAGGAATTAAATTATACGCACGTACTAAATCGATTTTGCTGAACACTGTACATCCATGGGGGTTATGGGAAAAATCAGCTATGTGTCGCACTGGGTAGCGGTCGGGTATGGTTCTCGCGTTCAGACCTCTATAGTCACCGCATGGTCTGATCGTGCCATCCTTTTTTGGTACCATGTGGAGTGGAGCAGCCCATGGGCTGTCTGATCTGCGAGCAATTCCTAGCCTTACCATGTTCTCAAATTCGCGCGTGGCAGTACTCAATCGTTCAGGTGGCAGCCTGCGTGGCCGACTGTACACGGGAGGACCTGGGGTTGTCCTGATGTAATGAAGCGTTTGGTGTTTGACCTGCCGAAGAGTGGGTTGACCCGGAGGCCTTGTGACATCAGGGAATTGCGAGAGGAGTCTGTGATAACGAGACGTACCTGTGGTGGGTATAGTTTTAATTTCCGAAATCGGAGAGTTAGTGAATTTACCATTTGTCTGCAATGACGTGCAATTGTCTACTAAACGTTGGTTTTTAACGTCCACAAGTAAATTATAATGGGTTAAAAAATCAATACCAATTATAGGTTTAGTAACTTCGGCTACTACAAATCGCCAGTGAAACGCGCGGCGCAGTCCAAAGTCTAAAGTAAGGTTTAACCAACCATAAGTGTTTATTACTGAGTCGTTAGCCGCACAAAGTTGGTATTCATTTTTTCTCAGACACATGTTTTTACAATATTTATAAGGGTAAACACATAGATCGGAACCGGTATCTATTAAATAGTTCACTTTGGTTTTACGATCACTAACGAACAAGCGGCGTGCGGTAATGTGACAGTCATCTTCAGCCGCCATCAATGACTGCCTTTGGCGTTTTCCGTGAATTTGCACGGTGCACGGCACTTTGTCGCTCTTGCCTGGAACTTTTGATGGTACCAACAATATCCTTGAGTGTTGTTGCTGGATCGACTGCGGCTCCGGCGGCGCCAACCAAACGAACGCCCTCGCGAACTGGAGCGTGAGCGAGCGGACGCCGAAAGCACGGCGACCTGCCGTGTCAATTCAGCGATGTTTTGCCTTAGCTCATGGATCTCGTTGATCTCGTTGGTCGATGTAGACGGCGCTGACAAGTGGTGTACCTGCAGTGGCATGGGAGTTGCCATTGTCTTTTAAACTTGATGTCTTGATGTTGATAGCTATTAGTGATGGCGGTAGCTAAGATGGCGTCACTGTTTGTCCGGCACTTTAAATTTGATATTCGTTTCGGCCACTATTAATGTAGTTACTCACGTCGGTGTCACCATTTATATGTGGTGCGGAGGTTGCATAAATGAGTCCACATATATTCTAGGAATGCGTTTATTCTCCCGATATATTACAACTTGTATTATGGATAAATTATTACGTGACTACAAGATGGCGGAACGCGTGTGTCGGAGCGGAGTCTAGCGTGCGCGGCCTATCGGCGTGAAGGTGGTTTTCTGACTGGCAAGCTCGGGAAAACCGAGCCGCGTCCGAGGCGCGACGGAACAAGCCGATCGTTCGCTGGTATCGGCCCTCGGGCGCACGAGTACAACTCGACCACCACAGGATAAAGTGGGGAAAGCAGTACATTTCAAGTAGTCTTCTGTGAGAGAGGGGTAACACGGCCAGTCGAGCACGCCCATTGGCTGCGGGAATACAGCGTACATTCTCCCTCTCGCAAACAGTTCAGTATTCGTGTATTGGCTGATTCTTGTAGCTAGCTCACTCAGTCATTCATTTACTTTATCTTACATTCGGGCCGTGTTTATGATAAGTACTCTATGTGTACAAATTAATAAATTACATAAGAAAAACCAGTGTTACAGACAGGTGTGTGGTATTAATTAATTACCTCAGTCGGTAGACGCTGAAATATAAAACAGTCCTTTCGTATATTACGTTTCTCTTTACAGATTCAAAAGCAGCATTCGAATTATTGTTTAATGGAGATTTTTTTTAAGATGCACTTAGACTGCTGTCGATCGACGTGGATTGATGGCATCGACGATCAGAACGAATCAGCGGATAGCACCAGGGTCGACTTCGATTGATATTTTCATTCGATGCATTGCCTATGCAAAATGCAAAAGTAGATATCGATCCATGGTTGATAGATCTATGGACTCGTCAACCGCCCATTGGAATCGATTGTGTGTTTATGCGATTAATATCGATTGGTTGTCTGATACTGGTTACTATTTCTAATATTAATTAGTTTTTGCTAACTTTTAGAAATCTTATGTGTCATATTTACCTTTTGCCATAATTTATTTTTTATATTTCACAGGTTCACGGATTTAGAGCCGTTTACAAACTACAACGTGACGCTTTACATTAAAGATAGCAAGTCGAATTCAACTTACGCGTCCATGAAGTTTTTGAACACAACCACCGGTGAAGGAGGTAAGACTGGACCATACTCTATACGGACACGACATAATAAGGTGCCGTCGTGAGTGTTTAAAATGTCGGGTATTTGCAACTTTAAGTGAAATAGCACATTCTGCATATTCGAAATACACCAATTGACTTCCCGCGTCTCAGTATCACGAATTCTGTTAGGCTCTGTCAGATAGAAAATAAATGAATGTAGGTCTGTTTGAATAAATAATAAAAATATCGTGAAGTGACGTTATTCATTGATTCTTTTGTTTCTTTATTCAAATGCACAATATTATTGAATCGCGCCTTGCCTTGTTTCTATTCACTCTCTGCGCACAACATTCGCATCTATGAAAAACATTGCGCAATCCGTAAAATTACACAATAATATTGATCGTCAAGGATCTCTTACCACCAGGTGGGCCGTCTGCTTGTCTGCCACAAAAAACATTTTGGCCACATTTAAGACGAAATATGTGTTTTATGTAGTTGTTATGTGGTTTGTTATGAGTTCCTACTCATTTTATGCATAATGCATAAACTAATTAGGTCTTTAAAATTTACCTATTTATAATATATACACATACTTCATCAATGCATGGGGTATTTATTGTAGTTAAGATAGTTATTATGTACTCGTGTTTATGAATGTATTAGTCTAACAACTGCTTATGGACCAAATAATAAAATAAATAAATCTAAAAAAAATTTTTAGTACCATCTCCGCCGCTTCGTATAACCGTCCGGCAGCTAACCGGTAGACGTGTAAGCGTTCTATGGGACCCACCGGCAAAACCACAAGGAATTATTCGACAATACACAGTGTATTATTCACCACCATTACAACCCATTGCGAAAAACACTGCGGATACCAATGTCACCATCGAGGGGTATTTCAAGCCCAACGTGAATTATTCCTTCTGGGTGAGTTTATTTCTTTTTATGGAATTATATATTAGTACATATACATTACGAAAACATTAGCCATCGGTTAATCTGGAAACACCCGAACGCGTCATCCATGTCTATGAATTACCGTACCTCTAATTGCATACTTTATTACGAGATGAATACAAATGAACATGTCACGAGACTCACGAGTCATTGCAGATAAATGGAGCTGTTGATATATGGAATATTGATATATGTATATAGAAATATATGGAGTCTTGTATCTAATAAGTAAAACTAAAACTAATGAGTAATTGTATCTTTACTAAACAAGTCACTATATTGCTAGATAATTGTATTACATTTTCTTCTACTTAGGTCTTATTTATGTATACTAGATAATTAATTATAATAAGTATATTGTGTAATGTATGTAGATATAACTTTATATTGCTATTATTAGCCCTATTCTCAATATATCTTAAAAAATCAACACCTAAATCACAGCACCCATATATCAAGCATCAGTCAAACGTTACAAATCATTTAGGAGATTTCGGTTGACCCCCTGATGATATGTATTCAATATCTTCGCATGTCATAATCAGAATAATAGTAGTCTTCATCATCACTTTCAGAATCATTAGAACTCTCAGAAGTATTAATTGTTATTCTATCAATAAAATCATTCATGGCATGTTCATATTTTTTATATTCATCTTCGCATTTGTTTGCGTGATCACAAACTTTTTTCCATTCATCTGGACCAATCATATCATTTTTTCCAATAACATTTATTACTGTGGTCGTATTCATATCAACATTTCTTTGAACTACAGAACCCTTAAGCTGCGACCATATGTTTTCAATCGGAATGAAATCCGGATGATATGGCGGTAATCTCAATACACTGTCCATACACAGAAATTTATTCCACAAATCTTTCCTTATGACGAAGAATAACTTGGTAAATTTGTGGCTTTGTGCAAGTTGGGATCGACGTTAATGTCATATTTTACCAACCAGTTTATCGTATCTTGCTTCAATGTAATTGAATTCGAAGGCTTTTCCATATATTTTTTTGATATACAGCATTATCAACGACCAATATCGATTTTTTAGGTAATTTTTATAATTGACTCTGTTTCATTATGATAGTCTCCTGTTTAATCCGTAGATTTATACATTAATAAAGCTCAGGGAATAAATCCATTTTTACTGCCTGCGTGTACTATAATAAGACGTCCGGTAGAAATGGCTCTATTTTACCGCATAAATACGTATAAAATTAATTAATTACGGCAATTAATACGTATAAAATTTATTATCTATTGAAAAAAATGTTTTGCAGGTATTAGTAGAGTTCTATATATTTATGAATTCGATGTTTGTCGAAGGTATTCCCCGATAGCCAATGTTTTCGTGCAAGATCTGTACAGCTGTTAACGGCTTTGTTCGCATAGATTAAATAGTTTAATCGTAATTCTATGCAAAATTTGACATCCTTTATTTCTCCATTTGTCAGACAACATGTATTTTAGCCCCCTGACTCAACTTTGAAATACGGTAATTCACGTGTTTATTTATTAGTATTGTGAAATATTTATACAAACTTTCAATTTAATGAAATCATCATTTTTTTTCCGTCATAAACTTTGACACCCCGTTTCACCCTTTTTACCCACAACGGAACGGAGTTGGTAAAAGCATTTGGGTAAGAGAATGTATGTATGTTTGTGTACCCATTTATTACCTCTTTTCTGTGAATCTGCTGGACCGATTTGGAAACGGTTTTATGTAAACGTTTAATGTACCTTGGAGCGTGTTTGAGGATGGGTGTTGTGGTTGTAACTCACCAACGGTTGCAGCTGTATCAAGTTAAAAGTGGTTATGCTTTATAACTTCTAAACAAATCAATGGCTTCTATTGGGCTTCTATTCTATTATTATAATGCCACTTTCTGAAGCGATTAGGTAAAGAGGTGTATATTATACACATACCCGTCGTCACCTTCTGATGCTGGAGCCGGGGGTGGGTAAGGGAACTCCTTGAAATTTGGCGGTACTATCGAATATTTCAGCTCAAAAATTACAAAAAGAAGTAGGTATATGTTGAATGCAAGCCTTTAACTGTTACAGATTTTTTCAAACTTAGAAATTTAGTATTCCTCCCTGTATTTGCCACGTCTCAGAAATAAACCCGAATTTCCTAGATAAAATACTCAAGTGTGTTCGTAAATGTTAATTTTTTGTGACACCCATCGTCCTTTGCACAAAATATTTTTAAATTTGATGTGTTAGTTTAGCAACGGAGGTATTCATTTCAGGTGAAAGCATCAAACGCCGCATTCACATCCGAATCCTCTCAAGTGATGTACCTAATTTTCGACGTAGTGGGCGATGTCGATGCGCTCGCTAACGTGAGCGTTTCCCGCCCTAATGCCACCTCAGTATACCTCGAATGGCATAAAATACCTGGTGTAGAAGGTTATATAGTTCAAGTATGGCCGCCTATAAACTATGATATACCACAACCAATTAAGACGAAGCAGCACAATGTGACGCGTGAGTATCTTTTTTATTCGTTTTTATATGGAATTCATCTTTTTATTTAGTGTTTTGTAGTAATAAATACATTGTAATTTTGATATGAAAAGTATTACAAAACAATCTGTCGCGAACGGTATGGATCGGACAGTATAATTTTAAGTTATTGTTATAAATTCCTCATTATGACGACAAAATACGACATTTTAAATTATCACTGGCGGATAATGTTATAGGCGTTAAAGGCTAAAAGGCGGATAGGCGCCGAATATGAGGTCAAATTTCCCTCTACAAAGTTATAATTGGACTCATTAACGGTTCCATTATATTAAACCAGTAAATGTGTATCCCACAACCCAGTTTCCATATATAATTTCTTTTCTATAAAAACATCGAAATAACGCTGCTAAACACTTGTGGATATATCGTTTCCTACATTTAAAAAACATTTACAAGGATTTTTACTTGATAATGTTAAAAAGCTGAAAAGTAGAAGTATCAAAAACAAGCGTAACTTACGTGTACTCTTTAAGTTGTTGTGTATGGTCACTTGTTTTCGGGTATTATTTAGATATAGATTATTTTTCTTAACCTTAAACTCTGGTGCAGTCCACCTATTCTTATAAAACACTTTTTTTTGCATTCTGTGTTCGTCTGTAAGGGAGCTGCTATAAATTATAATTGTTTATTATTTAATTGTTTTATGACGTGGTATTGTGTTTCGAGTGGTGGGATAAGGTATTGGGAACGATGGTAATAGCAAATAGGGGTAATTAGGGAATAGGGATAATTGAGTATAATAAGGTAATTGGGGATTAATTTAGAACTTTGTTAATTGACAACAGGATTAATGGAGATTTCTTTTTAAATGACAACGGTAGTAATTTATTGGTCACAGGTGTAATTGTGAACAGGCGGTAATTAAAACATTGGAAACGGGTTACTGAGAGCAAGTGTAATTGGGAACCGGGGTAACACCAGTCAAAAATGACTAACATTGGCTTCTTTTGGAGAATTAGGAATCGATTTGGAAAAAGGATTATGATGGATGGGAAGGTGAAGGAGTACAACGGAATGAGGACTTTTCTAATTCGATTGCACTTCACGTTTTTCTCTGGAGGGCAGGATGGACGTATTTGGAATAAAGATATTCTTTATCCAATTCTACTCAATAAAATTGGATGGCAGGGATCGAGAGTGAGTTTTTTAATAGGACATGTGACTCGACTTAGGCGGCCCTTAGACCTACAATAAAACTACAACAATGTCATTGTAAGTATATTTATATGGTTATTTCAAAAGAGTTTAATAACTTATTCTGTTTTTTTCACAGTGACAAACCTTCCACCCGGCACGAATATCAGTATTGACATAATGGCCTATAAGGGCACTATAACAGGCACCCCATTCACAATTCCTTTGAGAATCGAAGGGCAAGCGGACGAAACATTGAATCTGACGGCAATACTTATAAAGGAGAAACGGACTTCAGTGCAGTTATCATGGTTACCTCCTAATGGTGACAGATACAAGAATAAAGAACTTCAGTACGAACTGCACTACAGGATTTATACGCATAAGACAAATAGATATTTGACTCCTGGTAAGATCTCTTTCTAGTTTATAGCAAACAGACAATTATAATGAGGGTAAAATAAGAATTATGTTTTGTTCGAAACAATCTGTATGTATAATCACATTTGATTCTTGCTCAATAAAATTCTTATCTTTACTTTCCTCGATTAAGAATTTTTCAAGGTAAAAAATATTTTTTATCCCTCCCCATATTTAAATATTTTTGGAGTCATACTTTCTATGCATTTGTCATTTTTGATCCAGTACTCCCATATAATGATTGAAATAAACTCACATGTAAGGTTGTTTTGTTGATCATTATTTGCTGCTCATTTAGTACTTTATGCTGATTGTTTAAATATAAATATTTAAATAATCCAATGTAAATATACAAAAATTGAAATTACCGTAAATTGGAAATTTTATATTGTTATTTTTAAAAAGAACTAACTAAATAGTTAAAGCAAAAAAGTCCTAATAAATATTTACAGTTTAACCAATCAAGTAATGACCTTTGACCCTTTATTGTTTGTCTATAAATTCTAACGCCGCCGTATCGGCTAATTCTATATTTTAAACATTATAACATTATTTAATAATATTATTATCTGTCTTTTATCAGTACATTCACTATATGTCTCAAAAACTTTTTTTTTAATTATATTTGATGGTTCAAATGCAAATATCCGAAAAGACTGAATATCTTATAGTTCATTCTAGAAACGAAAGACCAAAAATAACGCTAATATAAATAAAAATAAAAATTTTAATTAGACACGAAGGTCGTGACATCGAATACAAGCACGCTGGTAGAAGGACTGCTCGCTTGCGAATGCTACATGTTCACGGTGGGGATCGTCGGCGGACCGCTTTCCACACCAATAGACATCTTTTCCAGGGAGAATGCTAAGTAAGTACTAGCATAAGAATTGAGCATAAGCATAAGAATCCTTTGTGGCGCATGCGCATGTCCCAGAAATAAACGCACTATTCAACCCGTAAAGTCCTTCTGTCGCCCACGGATGCCGTGAGGGTGTCTTTTATTTAATAATTTAAGAAATAATTATTGTTATATATATCATATAGTTATTAAAACGTATCATTAATTATAAAAAAACATGAATTCTTTTTTGAATAGTTTTATAAAAAGCAAGGTGCCAATGTATCAATGTGTTTACAACTGCACCATAAGAAAAGCATTTTATATACGGTTTTTACTGTTTTGCCTTCTCGCTCGCACAACTGTAGACATATTTTAGGAGCCTGTGAGTAGATGCCGTTTTTGGTTAGTCCTGAAAACTTTGTTTATTGAGATACCTGATATTAATCCTGTCCTTATCAAACTCCAATTCAATATTATACTATATCAATGTTAATAAAATCAATGTTTGAGTTGTTCGAGAATTGATTGATCGATGGACGAAATAATCAATCTTTTGACAGGGCGCCGATAAAGAGACTGCGTTTTGCTTTCGAAGAGGACAAACAACGGCTCGAGATCCTGTGGGATGCAAACTGCAATCTGATACGTGAACCTGTATCGTACAGGGTAAGTCTTTATAACACGCCCATTAAAGCAAAATACATCAATTATATTACGTATTTTTAACATTTAATTAAAGTAATATATGACCGGCGGCAATGGCACTTTACACATTTGCGCATAAATATAGTATGTCCTTGCTAACCTTATTCAGACGAAAATGGCGTATAGTACATCCAAAATGATCGATGAAAATACATACCATTTTTTAACCAAATATAATAAAACCACACAGTAATATCAAGAATGACTCGGATCATTGGAGCCCGTGCAACAGTGTATATTTTTTTATTTTGAAAATAGCGTAGCGCCTTTACGAACTAGAGTTGTTACCCTTTTAGGAAATTAGTAAAGCAACTCATGAAGATTTTAGAGTAATGTAAAAGACATAACATGCATTAGTTTCAATATTAAAGGTCGCTTTGATTTTTTAAAATAACGCCACACTCAATGTCTCACTTTATACAACAATTGTCTGAACAAACATTTGTCTTTATACAAATAAATGTCCTACCGAGAATGGTTCTCGGGACCTATTACACTGCGGGCAGGATTACTATCGATCTTATACTACAACTTTCACATTTACAATATTGTAATAACAACAGGTAACAAAAATCGTGTTTCAGTACATACATATATCCTATTATGTTCCCCGCCTTTAATGCTCCTGCAAAAATTAAAAAAAAACCTTTTCATATAAATACGTATAATTTCAGCTGGACATCACAGAGCTTACTCATGGGAAAGTGAGTCGTTACGAGTTATCGCCTTCAGCGAATGCGTCGTTCGCACACGTCATACAAAACGTGCCGATTGGCGGCAGATATAACATATGTATCCATGTAAGTTGTTTTTAATATACTATCTTATCAGTGGTGGTAATCTACTTGGATACCCGATCACTTCTATCCAATGGAATCTTTTGTGTTACCCTAACGATACCGTTAGGGTAACACAAAAGATTAGAAGAAAGAGAGAGGTAACCGTAGAAGATACCTTCTACTCTTGTTCCCTGAATATTATATCAATGTACTGCAGAATATCCGGCAGTCGTAGAAGCCTGTAGTATTCTGGCTCCAAATGAAGGTTGCCTGTAACACTCGCTCCATCTCGCCACAGCATGACATTCGTATAAAAGATGCGTCATGCACTCTTCGTCCTCGTTGCAGGCTCTGTAGATGTTATCATCTGCTAAATTAATTCTACAGAGGAAGCTTTTTGTACTGAAGCGGCCCATGAATACTCCAGTCAGTTGCTGTAGCCGGATATGCTTTGGAGATTTAGAAACAGATTTGCAGAAATTGTTGGGAAAATGGAAATATCTAGCATTTCTATGCTGCCACCTTCTCCGTACAAAAGATGTCAAAGAAGTATTTAGTAAAGGAACTT
This sequence comes from Sesia apiformis, assembly GCA_914767545.1. NCBI lineage: Eukaryota > Metazoa > Arthropoda > Insecta > Lepidoptera > Sesiidae > Sesia > Sesia apiformis. Next base: position 6,667,794 of record OU611962.1, read on the forward strand.
TTGGGTTCCCGAGAAGTAAAGCTGAGTTTTGGTTTGATTATTGTAAAAATTGTATATTGTGATAGTTTAAAGTGCCCAGTGTTAGTGCATCATGTTTGTGATAATTACAGCCGTTGGGCGCAATCGACTGGCCACGTTACCCCCTCTATCTTCACAGAAGACTATCTTGAAATGTACTGCATTTCCTACTTTATCGTATTTCTCCAATGTATGTACGTGTTTCGGTTGTGAGTGAGATATGCCAAACAGAGCCAATTCCCATCCCATCCTATCTCTCCCAATTTTTGAAACTCTTTCTCCCAATCCGTTCGTTACTCTGCAAAGGTAGGCAGCGCATTCGGGGGCGTGTCAATGTTTGTACCTTTTTCAAATTCCAACGTGCTACGTTTGTCATTCTTAACTGATGTTGGCATGTATCGCAGATATCTATGGACGACAGTATCCACTTATTATCAGATGGACTGTATGCTCGTCTGCCGCCTCTTTCTATAAAAATAAAATAAAAGTGTGACTGTGTTTTTCGTGTTCTTCCAAGTTTCGCCCAACTATCCTCGGTAAATCTACTATCACTTACTGAACGACTTTTACTTCGACGGCACTGAACAATGACGTGATAAAACAATTCTGTTTTATTATTTGCTATGTGTGTGGACCAATGCCAGTGTCCAAAAAATATATATAAAAAAGTATTTTTAATTTTTTACAGTCTGACGTTCCGGACGCTGCGGTAATTTGCAAAGAGACGCGGTCAGGCGAAATTCCTTCACCAGTTAACGTAGTGGCATATTTGAGGCACGGACACCTCGTTGTCAACTGGCACGATCTTATTGTAAAGGACAAGCCCACGTGAGTGATGATAATACAGTTTCTTGTTAGGTCTTGACTAAACCGTAACCAGCTCTTTTATCGTCCACTGCTGGACACGGGCTTCCTCAAGCACAGAGTCGTGAATGAGGGATGTATGGCCTCAAAACGTCACTTTGGTCCAGTAGATTGTCGAATTCGTTGTTGTAGAGGTGGTATAGTCGATTGGGGTGAAATTAAAAATTGTTAATTGTATATAATGTGTTCAATTTTAAGAAAACAAGAAATTAGCTCCAGCACAATGCATTCGACTTCAAAATCGGGCATCGTCATTGTATTTAATAAATCGACAGCGACAAGTTTATTAAATGCAAGAGGAAAACTCCCGTCAGTCAATTCCGTCTAGTTTTGAAGAAACATCATTTCAAAATTACACGGGTATTTAATGAAAAAATAGAAATTGATAAACTGTACCCTGCAAAATTGAATGCTTGCATGGGGGATTAGAAGTATTTAAAACATGTACAATAACCTAATTTCGAACCTGTAAATATCAATAAGAACCTAAATAAATGATTTCCGTTATGTGTTTTGATTTTTGTTTTTGACAATATTACGAGGTATTAGGATCTGATTTTAATATTAGTACATAGATAGCTCCTTCTACAACATAAAAACAATGGCTTTTACACACAAGTTACAGTATTTTTAAATTTTATCTGTTTTATCCATTGCACAGGGGCAACCTGATACATTGGGACAACATGAAAGGGAGAACGGAAATAACGTTTAATACAAGTTTTTATAATGTTTCACAACTTCAGTTCACTTCAACTTGACCTTTATATTGTTCGTAGAACCCATCGATATTTTCGTTCATGTTGCAGGAACAAATACGAAGTATTAGTGTCCGAGAACGAGATTCCCGACGACATCCTCCATCCTTCCGAAGGTGTAGAGGTACAAGTAGCAGATGAGTCTCCATATTTGATGCCCGTGGCTACTGACAAGAGTCCCTTGTACGTGGGAGTGAGGGTAGTCACTCCGGAGGGATACTACAGTGACCTCGAGGAAGTCACCACGATGCATATGGAAGGTGGGTCCCTTGTAATATCACTGTGATAGGACTTCCGTAAAGCTGATTAGAATTTGGCAAACGAAATGTAGCACAACGATAGAATCGATTCTGTTGGGTTGCACTAACCGTGGTCACGAGCTGAATGAAGAGGCGGTAGTCCACGTCGAGAGTTGTAAACAGTTTCATCAACTACCCGCATTTGGTCTTCATATTCCCGAAAGTTGCTGCACACAACACTCACAATATCAGAAGTATCGTCAGACAAAATTCGCGAGGTTTAATTTTATTAAATTTATTAATTTGATTGAATATTTGATAATTTAAAAATCTATCTTTTTGATTGAAATTTCTGTTTTTTTTTTTATTTCAATTGCTAATGCGATGGCAACGACTGATTCGTGTTTGTAATGGTGGTATTCAGATGTTCTGACATAGTTTTGACCACACAAGCCACCGCATCCTCACTTTGGAGATCCCATGATCCTAGAGAAACTTACTCATCGCTTCTCATCTCCTGCTGTTCAAATTGATTGTGACGATGCAGGAGAAGTGGAACCAGATGAAGTATTGGGCTTCTGGAGTTATTGCTGGAAGTTTGCCATCCGTGTGTTGAACTGCTCAATCATTGAATTGATGGCCTTCCTGAGGTACTCCATTAGCAATGGTACAGTGAGAAAAAATAATTTAAAATGAATTTAAGAGGGAGATACCAGCTGATGGTGGGCAGTAGGTATTATGTAATCATAAGACAATGCAATAAATGCATAAAATGTAAGATTATTATTTTATTTCACAATTATAATCACGGGGGCAAGAGAAGTAGTTTACTTTGCAACACCTACCTACTAATAAATTCGAAGTACAATCAACGTATCTCTAAAGCGATTTCTTCCAGGCAACACGTGGGTGGGAAACAGACAAACAGAACAACAGAACAAACAAACAGTAGACAAACAGACAAACAGTAGTCTGTAGACAAACAGAAGTAGATTTTTCGATAATTATACACATAGACATTTTAATGGTTCTACGCCGTGACCTAATTACTCTATTAAGGAAGTACTATCAATACATAAGATCAAGAAAGATATACAAGATAAAAATAAAGGTGGGTAAGAAAATAAAAAAAAAATTAGTTTAATGCGCAGGGTATCGCACGGGTTGCGGAGGGAGCACACCCGCACCGGAGACGCGACTTCACGCGTTACGGTTACTACGAGACCTCACTGTTGCCCTCGTATTATTTCTTTTTAATTTTGTGAGATTTATTATGCTCATTTTTTTAATTTCACCTTATCTATTGACATTACTAATGCTTAATAATAAAAGGCCGCGGCTCTAAAACCATAGAAAATTCAGCGGGTATTGTTGATTGTAGGTTCTGAAGCGGAGAGCTACAGTAGCAGCCAGGTGTGGTGGGGCGTGGCCGCGGCGTGCGCCGCGCTGGTCCTTGTGGCAGCGTTAGTGCACGTGGCGCTGCGGAACCGGCGGCTAGCGCGCTCCTTCCTACAGTTCACCGCGCACACGCCGCGCTACGACAGTCGCCGGGGGCAGGCTACCATCGGGGACAACGGTCAGTTACACATGCTTTAGTGTAAATAGATTCATTACACTTGCTTTACTGGAAATAGATTCAGTCACAGATATAGAAGGATTAATCGTCGCGAGGACAGGCCACCATCGGAGACCACGGTCAGTTTCTTTTTTTTGTTTTCATATATGGCGATGGTGCAATTAGCGTATTTCTGCCGTGTCAAGTTTTTTTCGTAATAAACAATTTTAAAGTCTAAAACGTATCCTGCCAATGTCCAGCCCCGTCGAAGTAAGTCAGGAGTCGTTCAGTAAAGTGATAGTAGGTTTACTGAGGACAAAAGAGGGCTCCTTGGAAGAACACGTCGTATGCTTATGAAAACCGTTGACCGCGTATTGGTTCTTAATTTTTGAAAACAAGAAGAAGTCACAACGTGCCTAATCGGGACTGTATGGAGTATGGCTCATGAGTGCTACGCTTTTCGTCTACAAAAAGTCGTTTGTCTGTTTGACCGTGTGAGAGCTAGCATTGTTTTTACGGAGTTCGTCAATAACTTCCGGCAAGCAAATGGTCGTGTACCATACAGCATTCACGGTACGACGATTCTCCAAAGCTACATAGCCACGTGTCCAGTTTTTCTAAAAAAAAGAAGCGATCATCTGTTTCGCGGCACTATGCACACCCGCCACTTTGGTGGGGTTCGGCTCACCTTGAAAAACCCAAATGGTCGATTGCTGCTTTGTTTCAGGGTCGTAGCTATAAATCCATGTTTCGTCACCTCTTACTATGTTCCACACCAAATTTGACGCCCCTTCGTTGAGTCTGGAAAGCATGGCATTACACCAAGTGACGCGTTTCGTTTTTTGAGCCTCAGTCAAATTGTGTGGGATCCACCGCGAGCACAAAAAAATTTGTGTATAATTGATTGTATCTGACTCATACCTATGCCTAAGGATGCTCGAATCTCATGGTAGGTCACATGCCTGTCTGTTTCAATCATATGGCGCACAGCATCGATGTTTTTGTTGTTGACAGCGGCACGAAATTCGTTACTGAGATTGACACGAATGCGCTTGAATTCTGCAAACCAACTATAAATTGTCGTCTTGCTCGGTGCTTCATCGCCAAAAGCAGCTGAGCGAGGCTTTGCTGAGCTGTCAAATTACACTGAAAATCGTAGAAAATCATAGATCATTTTGAGAATGACGCTACAATGAAAAAACAAATGACTGTTAGATGAAACAAACTTTATTCTACAGCCAAAGAGTTCCATTTTCAAATATTGTAATTATTTTTTAAATATTGTTTATGTAAGTGGCCAGTTCCGGAAATTTTCAGTGTAATCTATGTAGAGGGATAGATGGTCGTAGCGGGCAGACCATCTACATGGCCACATTCATTTGCACATGAATGCTTAAGTGCTTAAGTGTACTTAAGCATTTGCTTAAGTGTACTTTAAACATTTGTGGTGGCTTTAGTGCATTAATTTTAATAATGCATTCGAATAATTCGATTATTTTCATTCGCAGTCGCGCTTTCTAGTTTTTGCCCGAAGTCTATTTGTGAAACAAAATTAATGTATAATTTTTGAAGATAATAATAATAACCCCACATTCAATGACCTTACACTAAGATTCCTCGTGTCGTGACTTCAGAGATACACACACCCAAACCCGAACAAATATTTGTCTTTAAAAACAAATGAATCTTTGACCGAGACAGTAGGTTTGGTTCTTAAGCCGACATATTATATTATTATGTTACAAAAAATGTTTATTACAGATGACGACGACGTGCCTCCGATTCACGGGTTCTCTGACGACGAGCCGCTAGTGATTGCGTAAGCATCACTTGTAGCGGAACAATGTGATTTGTAACAGTGATCTTGTCATTAACGTAACTTAGTATTGCATACGCGTTTAGAATAAAGCGACTTAAACGAGTATTTATGCCAAATGAAACTAATTAAATTTTTAATATGAAGACAGGTAAAAAATGAAATATCGTAAAAATGTTACTTAGGGGTTCTGGGATGACTTGTCACTTTAATAAATTCTACACTTTCATTAACTCTTAACTTTCCCTAATTCAACACTTTCTTTATGTGGACACTCGCTGAGAAATTACTTTGCTCAACTCGCTACTTTGATACAGTCATTTACAAAACCAAAACAAAAAGTTTAACATTTTATTCAAACAACCATACGACATAATAATGTTAATTAAAATTAATTTTATTTATTGCTAATAATATGAAATTAAAGTAAGTTATATAAAATTAAAGAAGGATAGCATCTTACGCACTTATAAAAAATATATTAAAACGCTATTTCACACGCTTTGTTGTTCTATTTGTATTAATTAGTGTGAAGAGAGTTGCGCCTCGCCACAATACATCTTTTTAACAGCTATATCTACATTTTATATTACGTATTATAAAATATTTAGTTATCTTATGATTCGTGTGTTAAGGGTGGATCTGTACTTGGGCTCTCGAATCACCGAAAAATAACGAATTGAAGAAAGTGGCAAAAAATAGTGTCGAATTAGGGAAAGTTACGAGTCAATAAAAGTGTATAATAAATGAAAGGCGAGTGATCACAGAAACCCTACTGGCGAGGTATCGCCATTTCTTCTACGATATAAGTCTCTATTATCCGACTAAATCACTTTATTCCAAACGTGGACATAGGGATACAATTATGCATAACTAGTCCAAGCAAATTTGATATTTTTGATTTTTTTACTTATATTTTACACGATATTTTAGTAGTAGTCCAAGCGCCTTGTAGAATAATCTGGCACAAACACAAATACAAAATCTTCTTTCCAGTAAAATTATAATTGTTGTCACTTGGATCAGTTATGTAGAATAATATCCATAGATAGTATTGCCTATTTATTGCGTTCGCGCATACTAAAGAACGTGCATATTTTTTAGCTGCAATTGTTGTATCCCTAATATGGTTGCTAGATTATTCAAAATTGTCCTTTCATTTAAATTTTCTTTAGAATTGTTTAAGACTTTTTGACTCTCAGTGTATTATTGTGATGAGAAATGATAAAACAAAGTAATTTGTGTTACTAAATTATTATATCAATTAAAATGTACGATTATACGATGTTTGTAATCGATTTGAAAAAAAAATACGATGATAGCGAGAAAAGAGTACTTTCATATATCATTAGTTCAAATTTCAATTAACAAAAGAGATAAATCATACTGTACTACAAATTAAATAATGCTGGTCGGCCGTCTTTGTATTCCGAACAAAACCTAAGGGATGATGTGTAAAAAAAGTCCTGTAACTAATAATGTCATTTTTTTTTCCTTTGGGGCTTGATTTCAAATTCACCAAAACGCTTTCTATCGTCGCTAAAATTGTTAAGTACTCATTTTTCTATCGTCACCCTGATATTTTTTATATAGAAAGGCCTCATTGCATACCAATACTTATGAATATCTTATGTTATAATGCCCAAAGTATTATTTAGCTTTCAAAACCTATTCCGAATGGAGTAGATTTGCATTTTTAATAAGTTAGTACACTATGATAATAAGTCGTTAAGAAACAAAATATTTTACGAGTGGGCATAAAAGTAATAAAGGGCTGTTTATATGAGACTTGTTATTTTTGTATTAAGCGATTTACATTTAAATTGTTAACTTGCTCATTGTAATAAAATACATAAAAAAACTATGCTTGATTTAAAAAATATATTGCTTTGTTTTTAAGTTCGACACCAAAGATTATGCGCACTGAAGTACAATTTAATTAATTGTATAATTTAATGTAAGCTTATTGTGTTGAACTTTATTTTTTTTTTCATTTCGTGGTAATAAATCATTATAGCAATCATGGATCTCTACATTCCTATAAAACAGAGAATAATTTTAATATTTAGTTCCTATAGGTTGTTTTGTACGTCGTTTTTTTTCGGTCATTAAATTTTAACGTGTAATTGACGACTGGTCCAAAACGACATGTAAAAATAATAAAAGTAAGAAAAAATCTTTTTATTTTTTTATTTATGCGTGCATTGATAAAAGAACATTACGAAATTTACAGTTTCTAATAAGTTTTACAAATTACATACCATAAACTTCATTCAACTTTCTACCGTAGCGCCGCAACAATAAGGTCCATTTTTAAGTGTCTATACTGAACGATAAGAATCTCATTTAGAACACTTTTTATATCAACACTGGAACGGTGCACTGTGTATTTTATTTTCTTTTATCAATGTTTATGTGCCTAATGACCGCTTATAAATACTTGATACTTGGGTAACACCAAAAAATAGTTGCTATGTAATCCACGATTAAAGATATGAAACATCAGAGAACACACCGGGAAGATTTGCAATTGACAACAAATTTCAAATTATCTACTTTATATCAAGTCAAAGTAATAATACATCTTTATACTTGTGGTGCCTTTAATATAAGTTGTTAGGCGTTTGTTAGCTCATTTACACACGGAGAGTTTCTCGAACGTTTCCAGCGAGAATATTATATATGATTCTCGTATGCGACAAAACCATACAACTCTCGCCTTCAATTGTTCACATGATGACATTATGTGTTTAAATGTTCACACGATGATGATATCATGTGAACTCGATGATAACAGGGAAAGCAGCGATGAGATGATCATGACAGATGTTTATACTAGCTTATGACTGATGTTCGAGAAACTCTCCGTGTGTAAATGAGTCCTCAGTCTATTGATTTATAAGGAAGTGGCGCCGCTCCGCTGCAGCCGCCGCCGCTGCTCTCCATACTAACAAAGGCCTTAATCATGTCTGCTAGGTGGGACAATAGTTATTTGTTATACAAGAGTCCAAAGTTGCTTTTTAACCGCGTGCTCAATTTTGATGACCGAGCAAGCGAAGGATTCTAAAATTAGAAAAATTAGAATCCTGAGCGTTAGCGAGGGAATCAAAAGAGCACGAGGTGAAAAATCTTTGCACTCGAGTGCAACACGTAACTTTTCATTCCCCTATCTCGGAAAGAAAATGGCGCGTGCAAAGCAAATTAAAAAAAAAGTACACCAAGAAGGTTCCGAGTCTGAGTTTTTAACAAATTAAAAAAGGTTGTATGATAAATTCGACACCATGGAGGTAGAAGTAAATAGGTTTAATGATGTTTTGAATTCACAAACTTAGTGCACACGATGTTCTAAATTCAATTTACTTTATCCTCTAGCGGATAAAAACGGCTTTTGCACTCAGATCAATATCTCTATCAAGAGCAAAAATACTCTTTCCGAGATAGGGGGATGAAAAAATACTTTTGTATTCTGTCTTTTAACTTTTAGTGAAGTTAAACTAAATTTCAAATAATTACAAAATTAATAAAGTTCCAAATTAGTAAGCGCCTGTAGAGTCCAATCGCGGGGCGGTGTCAACACAACTATATCGTCGCGCCACAACGCCACGCCCACCAGCGTCTGACGATCCCCGATTTTGCACAGTAATGGACCACCGATGCCGGTCTGCAAGAAAATAAAGTATATTATATACGTACTGCTGTTACTGTGCCGTTGGCGCAGGGTTCAATACACGAGTTCAATACTTAGCTTCTAACACAATCATCAATAATAAATGAATAAGCAATTCTAACTTCTAAGCAATAAATACATCAATGATCAATAGATCCAATTTGATAGTTCCACGATAGGAAGAGATTCAAGTGTGCCCTTCCCCACGTCCCCATGTAAAATCGCTTTAACTGAAAATCAGTGCTGTAACCCTCTTTGGCGTGAACACAACTACACCACACTATCTTTTATTCTTGTTGAAATGTTACATTTTCCATATTATGGTGTTTTATGTGTCTTCAAATAAATGTTCTTTCTTTTTTGTACTCGTATGTCAAGACAATTACGACACATATTAGCGTTTTCCAGTGTAACTTCCCTATTCACTTTGAAGAGTTAAAATACAAAGCGTTTACGCCCCTGTACGTTTTACAACTAGTTTTGTCATTGTCCTATTAAGCAATTGGTAAATTAGTGTTGGTAACAAACAGTGTATTATCTTAAATTCCGTGTGTTATAGCCGGCTGTGAAGATTTTTCTTCATTAATATGCTTCACTTTTGCTTTATCTATAGGTAGCGATTAGTAAAAAAACAAATCGATCAACATAAAATATTGCCCTCAATAGAATATCTGAATTTCTTAAAATGTTAACTTACAACAGAGAGGCGGGATTCAATAGAAGCACAGAATGCGTCTTTAGGCAGATCGCGTCTGCGATTTCCAGCAAGACGCTCTGCACAATTCTGTGGAGTTAGAATGGCTGCCCGTTGCCATCCTAACTTCGGTCGAATTGCTGAAACAGATAACGAATAATACTTTTGACTAAATCCATCTGTTTCCATTGCAATATTATTGATTTGTACTTAAGTTCATTAAACTCGTGCCCGTGAACCAGGTTGCTTTGTCGATCTAAAGTTTGAATATATAAAAATTGTGACCACTCAGCACAATGATGCAGAGCTAATGGAGATTACTGCAAAACAGGATTTTATCAAATATCAATGAGAAAATCAGTTAAAAATTAAACTGTTTATAGGTATAGTAACGTACTATGGAACATGCAATTTCTACAAAGAAAGTTGCAATATAACCATAATATTACAATAGTCCTATATCGTTACATAACCACGCTTTTTGCATTGCTTTCCTCTCGGAAAACAACGTATGAGCACGATACGACCTGGTGATAGACGTTGAACCGATACGTGTACCTTGATCATACCCTCCCCACCCGACGAGTTTGCAGTCATCTCCGACATGGGGATCTCCGAGACACGCTGGCTGCACACTCACCCCTAACCTCAGTGGACGCTTCCAATGCTGAAAAATGAACGTAAGTACATACCCATGACGTTTACCTACTTAATAAACACTTGCAATTTAATACATTTCAACTCGAGTTGCGATACAATTAACAGCGACACAAACAAGTTTCTCAAATGGATGTCTATGTTTTGTTGTTTTTGGGTGGGACAATTTTCGGCATACATACTTTTTGGTTAAAAATTAAAAATAACTGAATATGAAATATAATGTTTAGTTTATAGTATAAACAAATCAGCTTTAAGCATTATATACGACGGCAGCGTAGGATACACAAAAAATCAAAACTAATTTAATTACGAATTAAAAATTACAAGAAACATGTGACAATTGCATCAAAGTTGAAAAACAAAAATCAATGGATAAAATAGCAAAGCGTCATTGTCGTCGGTCACGTTTTGCTTCAACGGGATACATTCAGAGAGGAATTTGGAACAATTCATATCAAATAAAATTTATTTTTTTGTTTTAAGTACATCTCTCGTGCAAAGCATTATCTTCATGAGGAGGCCCGTGTCCAGCAGTGGACACTGACAGGGCTGGTTGCAGTTGCAGAAAAAGCAGAATTCGGGTTAATAATACCCATTTCAACATTAAAGGATACCGTATGAAAATACAACTTGATTATTAGATCAAATATTGCAGCGTTTTAATCTGGACATTATAGGTTTACTTACCAAAACAGCCAAGTTATGCGTGATATCCATGCTGTGTTGTGGCTGGAGTCGGACAGATGCCATACGCTGCTGAGAATGCGTGCGGTCTCTCAAATGCCGCAGTCCTGCAATGACGGTTATGTCTCCTGGTCCCAACCTGACAGAAAAAGTCGGGGGGGCATAGTATATAATTTTAATATCCTACATTGTAAGAAGCAGTATGAAACGGACGCAGGGGGCTATATCTACTTTGGATCGAGCCAGCGAAGTTAATAGGAACCGTTTTGATATTCGCCGTCAACGCTTTTCAATAATATCTTCAAGAAATTATTATAATATGTAGAATACGAACAGTTTATACGCATAAAACTGTTAGTTCCTCGAACCTTACAGAAGAGTGGAAATTATAAAATAACCGGGATGGATGGAATAACGAAAAAGCAAATGGACAAGAGGAGGTTTGGTGGTCAGACAAAAAGAATTAAGAGTCGCATGGTGTTGCAGGTATCCATGGTGGGCGGTAACACTTACCATCACGTGGGATCGCATGCTCGTCCTCCCACTTGTCTATAAAAAAAATGTAAAGAGAAATTTGGACAAACCCCTTGACGCAATCTCCACTTGTCACAGCAGCTTGAGAATGTACAATAGTCGAATAACACACAATGCTTTGTGGTCGCCTTGTAAGCACCACTAACGCCACCCAAGGGTGAGAACTGCTTTCGATTTCAATAGCTTCTCTACCTGTTGGACAAATAGGTATCAAAAATAATACAAATGTTAAGGAATGTTAGATATAACAAACTATATCTGTAAAGTGCAAAATCTCTTGATTCTTACTTACCATTTTCGTCAAATAGATTTTTCATGATACTTCCACAATTGGCACGCCGATCGCTCACTTCGAAAAATTCATCGTAATCATTTTCAGAGCTCGTCACAGTTATCGGTTTGGTCTGTACTGTTTCTGAACTATCGTTTACGATGATCCTTTGTGTCGTAGATTTCCTTCCGTTTTTACTGTGGGTTCTACTTTTATTCTTTACTAAATTTAGAAGTTTAAAACCTTGCAGGACTTTAAAGTCAGGATATGCTGTATAAGAAATTGTTTGTATATCAGCGTCGTGTGTGAGTTCATCCGACGATGTGGTTGTCAATTTTAATGGTCTTCCTCGGGTCGGTGTTTTAGAAGTGACCACACCTGTACGATCAACTGCAAACAATCAAACATGTATAAGTTATTTTTATAGGCTACCTACTAAAGTATATTACAAATTTGTACATTATAACCTGTACCTAATCTAGGATCGATAGTTGAATATCCAACAGATGTGCCACTGTCATCGTCGGTGTCATCATTAGAATCGTACGATGATCCTGTGTAAGCATTTGATAATGTCCAGCTAGAAGGTCTTTGGCCGTGGTCAGAATACAGTCCTAAGAGGCCTGGTTTAGGAAGTTCTACTACATAATCTTCTACGTAATCATTTTCTTCATATTCATCATAAGCACTTGTAGTTTGATAAGTAGTCTTATGTTCATGTGGCCTTTGAAAGTTACTATTCTTGATATTCCAATAAGGATCTACATACTCATCATCTGGGGTAACAATCTTTGTTGGTGTTTTTAAAGGAATTGGTTTCGCTTTATCATTTTTGGAATCATGTGTATGAAGTAGTAAGAAATGTCTCTGTTTTAAGGCTGGAGTCATGTTTTGTTCACTAGATCTTTTATTGCGTTTATACGTTTTAGACGGCATGTTTTCAGTGAAATGTATTATGTCGGAGTCGTCATTGCGATGTTGTAGTGTCTTCGGTAGTGGCAATATGCAACAAATTATTCCCCATGTATGCCTTTCGGAGCTAAAACAAATAACAAAATAAGATTGAAATCTCACACATAAAATCTCACTCAATCTGAAACTTGAGATGGAAATCTCGTACACTTCCCGGCTGAAAGTAATACACCTCGGCCTTTAGAAAAAAACTATCGGCTAGCCAAAGCTAAATAAATGTCTGGATAGTCTCTTTCTAAAGGCCAATGTTGTAACCCCTCCCCGTTGCCGTCGTCGTCATTGTCCTCGGCACGTCTTAGACGACCCCGACGACCCAATTACTGCTGCCAATGAGGTTTTTACAGTATACACACAGTCTACACATATACACTGTTTCCGCCGGCGGAGACGAAGAAATCACCCTCGCTACACCGTGAACACACCGGCCTTCAAGCCAACACTTTTACCAGGTACCGGCACTTGCCTGGGCGCTTCTCACCGACTCGCGATCCCGCGGTACCCCCCCCAAAGCAACGCCCTAAGCCGAGGTCCGTTCCGCCGGTATACCGGCGGGGGAGCCCTTAGGCTCGTTGCTCACACACTGCTCCTGGCTGAGCGCCTTTGGCGCTCGCCCTAAACTATACATGTCTGGTGACTCTTGAAAGGCCATTAGGTCCACAAGAATTTAGGCATTCCGAAAAAATAAAACAAAAAAAGATGTTCTAACCTAAGTTGTAGAGCGTCGTCTGTGGTGTGCCGTTACGCCAGAGACGACGGTCTACAAAGACGAGCTAGACGATTATAGTCGACGTTTATTACTTTCGGCCAGGATGTATACTAAACTTAATCAATTTTCATTCGCTGTGTACAAACTGTCAATAATAGCAAACGATAATACAATACTGTTATAACTGCCTATCATGCATACGTATATGTCATCTGTATTGCGCTACGGTGTTATGTTTTTGGGAAATTCGACTTAAAAGTATAATGTATTCATATCACAAAAAAATTAAGAGCAATGTGTAATCTGTATTACCTGTATTTAAAAGAAATAAAAATCTTGACTGCCGTCGCTTTACATTTACGAGATAGCAACTTTTATTCGAAGTAATCCCGATAAATTTATTACATTCAAAAGCAAACGTAACTATAACAAATTATGTACAATGTCTTGCAGGACAGCTTATCTTAAAAGAAGTGTGTTTGGTATGGGACCGCAAATTTATAATAAACTGCCGAGGAATATTGTCTAGGCAGCTACAAATACCTGTTTTAATAACTCAACATATTTTTGGCTGACAAAGCATTACACATTGAATGAGTATTTCCCTGATATTATTGTGTGAGATAATAGGTATTGTAATAATTATTTAGTGATAGGCAAATTGACATTACATTGACATCCTTATTTGACTAAGATTACATATATTTTTTTTAATTTCTATTTTTTTTTATTGATTATTATTTATTAGTCTGTTTTTAAAGATGACATGAATTATATTTTTTTAATTGTATTTATAGGTTATTGCTTTATCGCTTATATTTGTGTGCCCTAGATTAGAGGTGGAGTATGGCGGCCTATTGTTATTGACAACTATTTCTGTACCCATATTGTTCAAATCAATGATTTGAATTTGAAGATTTCATAATGAAATATATTTACTAGAATAAATTATCACATTGTATGAAAACACTCACTTTTCATATTTCGTTAAAATAACCCCTTCTCTCCGATGGCATGCAGTCTTTTTCATAAAAGTGCAAATGTTTTTCGAAAGCGACGTATCCTTTTCTTCCTTAAACCTAACATCATCATTCCATTGAACATTGTTATCGAATTCTAAGTTTTCGATTTTATTCTTTAGACTAATTGAAGTATTAGTTTTTTTAACAATCCAATTAAACTTATTATCGTCAGGAAATGAGATATTAAATATATCGTCAACTTCCTGTGTTAATATATTTTTCTTTCTTTCGGTTTCATTAACATTTGATTTGGATAAATTATTAGGAATCGCGTTATTCATATGCACATTGATATTAACATCAAGGTAAATGTTTATAGATTTATTATCGGGAAATTTAATTCCACTGCTATTTTGTGTTTGAAAATCTATTACGGTTTCACTTTCATTTCTTCCAGTACTTTCCAAGCTAATAACGTTCGAATGATTTGATTTAACATCAACTTCTCTAAACACGACTTTGTCACTTTCATCAGTGTCGAAATAAGATACGTCTTCATACGCCACTGGTGGTGCTTGCACTCCCTTTAGTTTTGTCACTTTATCATTTAACCACCAGAATTCACCATTAATTTGAGCGAAAATTGTTTTTAATAGTAAAAACGAGATTAAAGCTCTTACAAACATCGTATAGTACCGATTCTAATATGGGTTAGCATGTGTGATGTACGAGCGCGTTGCGTAAAGGTAGTGAGTTGAAAACGCAGGATGTTGCAGTTGCGGTGAAAATTATCGCGTGATTTACAGAGAATTTGCTCGCTTTTAGTTCGTCTATTATTTCGCGGCAATTATGTTGATTTGCGTCCAGTTGCCGGTGATCGCACGCTCGGCCTGCGGCGACAATTTGTGGTTGATTACAGAACTAGTTCACTTCTGTTTTGGTACAGTCAGTTAGGAACAATCCAATTTATTAGTACGCATTATCACGTGTAATTACGTAAACGTAATAATTGTGGTTCAAAATGTTTATTGGCATTAAGCTAGATATATTTGAATGTTCCAAATAATTTAGTTACAAATGATATTTCTAATGGCTTATCAGCTGTTTCAAGAATGTACCTACATTATTTTTTGTTATAATTCTTCTTTTCAGCCCTTGGACGTCCACTGCTGGACATAGGCCTCCCCCATTGTCCATTGTTGTTATAATTAGGTAGGTGAAAATATAATTGGGTTTTGAACTACCTATTCATATAAAACGTATTCCCTGCCGTGATTTGTTACATTATTTCAATATTAATTAATGTTTTATTTGGTACTCACATATTTTTAATGTCGTTGATTTTTAATGAACAGTTACTTGTAATAATGTACTTTGAATGTACTTATTTATTCATTTATTTGGTACAACAACAAATTTACAGACATTTATCCTTATGTATCGTATATAGTTGCAGACATTTTATAAAACAGTAATTCGTTTGTAAATTCATTTAAAGTTTAGTTATCATCATGCCAAATATAATAAAACTATTTAACTAATAGGAAAATATCTATCCAATAGAATTTTGAAACGGTTTTATTTAGGTGGAATATGTCAAATTCGTCATCGTCGTTATAGGGGAATGGGGGCAAGACTGGGTCACGAGGTAAGACGGGGCCACTCACATATACCTACAAGAAACTATAAATGTTAGCCATGTTTTCCAATTGTCAATAAGAGGTCACTTTCAATCGATGTTCAGTGCTGATGTGACAAGCGAAAGAAATGCTCGCAATTTTGTTTACACCCGAGAAATTCTTGGCGCTACTAATCAATCTAATTTTGTGGGAATAAGAAAAGGCCTATAAAGAGGTAACTATGGACGTGTTTTTGTATGTTAATCCTTATTTATCTCAATTTGACGTTCTTTGTTTAAATATGTATGTAAACTCATTTGTTTAATACAAATTGTTCTTTAGGGCATGATGGGGCGGGGTGGGTACTCCGTCACATGTACCTATTGATATATAAAGTTAATTTTATGCACGCTTGTATGATTTCAGGTATTAAAAATTGTTTGAAATTATAATAAAAAATGATAATGAGGATACCGTATGCCCGTTTTGTAAGGGTATGAATCATGCACGCCTGAAGTCAACATTGTTAACCATAGTTCAGTCATAGTTAAGTCATACTTAACTAATTCTGGCCAAGCTGGTGCACGAAGAATTGGCCCCAGTTAAAACTATGTGCCCTTATAGTTTGTGATAGCAAATTCTCAACTTGGTTGAGGTGATAATAGCAACTGAGTACTCTCTACTGAAAACCAATAGTCAGAGGTGATTCGTGATTCGTGTGATTCGTCAGAGTCGTGTAAATAGAGTAGATACAGTCAATAGAGCGTTAGGTGGGCTGCCAGTTATGTGGACGATGGATTCGTACGGCTTTTAACTTCAACTTTATTATTTTTTTATAGAGAGTTATTTTATAGAGTTTTTTTTATTAATTAATTTATTTTTATATAATATATATATATATATATATGTATATGTATATGTATATATTTTATAGATATATCTTTTTATAGTTTTTTTTATTTAGTGGGCGGACGAGCAAGAGGTATCACGTGTTACCGCTGCTCATGGACACCTGCAACATCAGGAGGCATGCGGGTGCGCCGCTGACCCTGTAAAATCCTATTCACAGCTTTCTTGAAAAACCCCATATCGTAGCTTAATAAAGACCTCTTATACCAGTCCAGAATGATAAACGTTGGCGCGCCCCCGAATGCGCTGTCTACCTTTGCAGATTAAGGAATGGATTGGGAAAATAAGAAGGGATAGGATGGGGTGGGAATGGGCTCTGGCATATCTCACTCACTACTGAAACACGTACGTACATTGGGGACATACGATAAAGTAAGAAATGCAGTACATTTCAAGGTAGTCTTCTGTGGGAGAGAGGTAACGTGGCCAGTCGAGTGCGCCCAGCGGCTGTGGGAATGCAGCGTGCACTCTCCCCTTAGATAGTAAAAGATATATAGTTATGTAGTCGTTATTATTATTAACGTATGAATTGTATGTTTCTTATTTAGATATTTAGACACTTCTTCGCTATCAAAGTTTTCGATTACAAATGGCAAGTGTTACAAATTGCCGACCATACAATTTCAATTAAGTCAACAACACGACTTGACTATTACAATTACAAACATTTATGAATGTGATGAATAACATACTTAGTCAAGAGATAAACTGGTCCATGACATACTTAATATATATATTATGTATATGAATAATACTGTTATTCTAAGAATTGCCTGTTTAATATTATTAAAAAAAAATCCTGTAAATATGAATAATTTTAATTCGGTCAAGGTAATGAGCTCCTATTTCGTAATTCATCTGTCTATAATAGTTCGTCATAGGGTTTCCCCTTGTAATCAATTAATCATAGAGAGATTTCTGAAGAATCCCTCAGAGGGGCTCCATACTGCAAATTTTTAGTCTTGCGAATTTACACTATGCTAAAGCGTTATTATAACCTTCATAGCTTCAATAGACTTAAGCCAACATACAAGTTAATATCGTCATACCCACGGTCGGCCGATTCGATTGCGCCCCCTTCTTGTGTCTGCGTCCGTTTTTTGTGAGAGCCCCCTCCAATTCTAGACGCCCTATATGCCCGCCCTGCCGCCGCCCCCCAGGTCCAGGCATCGGCGCCCCATGGGCAGGCCGGCGCTCTCCAGACCTCTCGACGCCCCGTGTTACATCGTATCAATATTCGTATGTTTTTCTTTCCTAAAAAAATCTTGACAGTGAGAAAAAATGTTCACTAGTCAATTTCTTACAAGAAAAGGTGTCTCCAGATTGATTTGATATCGAAAAAAATGTTGTTGACGAGTCCATTCTTTTTAAGATGGTGTTGTTCATCAGGGCTTGTGGTAGTACCTTTGTTGTTATACCTTAGACCTTAGCCGTCGTCTTCTTCGACACCCACGGGAAAAGATGGGGTGGTGCTATTCTGAAACCAGCCGACACCATACGGCTAGTATAGTATATGTACAGCCTTTAAATAGTACATTGTTACCCTAGGGGTGAAAGTGACTTATTTCAGTCCCGAGACTGGGTTTGGTGCCCGAGCGCAGCGAGGGCGCCAATAGGTCGAGGGACTAAATAAGTCCTGAACCCCTAGGTAAACACTGTGCTTTTCATTACGAATATGAGGAAAGTAAACACAAGCCATATATGCAAAAAATATTACTTCAACTTCCCAAGAATTTGCATTAATCTAGCTTTCCCGCCTTTTTTTTTTCTTTTTTACGCGCAACATTTTTCAAGCGCCATAATGCTAGCCAGTCTTTTTGAGTAGTAGGTACTTATTGCTAGCTTGATAAAAAGAACTTATCATTATAGATTATTTCTAATTTATGTCAATGATCTATCTAAATTAATTTTGACGCGGTTTAATCGGTGTCTTAAATAACATCACAAACAAAAATTCTACAAAGTTAAGAATTAATATAGTGTTAATGGAAGTGTGGCTGTATAGGAAGTTAGATCATGGTTACATAGAAATGTGAAAATAGCTCTTTCTTTTTCTTAATTTTTCAGTTGTCTGTCAGTTGAAAACGCTCACTCTAGGGTGTATTAGGCTATTTTCACTCGCTCCACAGGCAACTTCGGACCTACTTTCAGAGTATGAGTAATGAAAAATACATTAACAACATTTCCTCTATCGGAACAACAATAACAGTTATAGATAAAAAAAATCTGAGCTCAAAACTATTCTTTCGGGTTCACGAGAGCGGGATAAGAGTTAGTTTTGAATTTAAAACTTTAGTTCGCATCGCACAAATCGATTTTGATTCAAACGGCTAATTAATACGCTTGCATCGGTGACTGATAATTGCATTTTTAACTTTTTGACTAAGTATATAGAGTCGGTAAATTATTTACTAAATATGTATTTGAGTAGATTAAGAAGCGTAATTAAATATATATTCGTTGCTTAATAAACAGTTAACTCACTAATTCTTATGCTTCTTAATTAGTTCGATCTACTCGTATATTGGATAGATCAAACACTAAATTCGATTACCAAAATTAGTGTTCGATCTAATGTTAATTTAGTTTTTTTAAGTATGCCAGGTTTGTCGTAGTTTTTATTACCTACATACAAACCTCATAAAGTCATTGATTTGGATGAAATATCTCTTTAGTTGCAATTTGAAATTAGTGTAATGTTCCACATTGTAACGTAAATAAATAAAGCTAACTCTTACTTCGTAACTCCGCTGTACTCATTCAAAAAACCACCCCCTGACCACTCGAACATTACATTAGTTCTTAAGTTATCCCCTTTTAAAAATCATAGTTCTTCATATTTCTTAAGAAAATAATTAAAGTACTGATTTTTTATAATAAACATAGTACAACGTGTATGTATATAATTTGTCAGGGTATCTAACTGGCTTGTGTAGGTATAGTAGTTTATGCTGTTATTAGTAAGTATGCGAACAGTCGCATAATTGCATCGTTGCAATTTTCCATATCAACGACGAGGTGCTGCAGAAAATAAGTTAAAAAAGTTAAAGCAAATTTAGATTGAAGATAGAAATATGTTTTCCCAAAAGTTTAAGTAATTTCTACGTGGTTTTACAGTAATAAAATAATATTCTTCGTAAGATCAGACCCACACCCCCAAAGGTTTGAAAAACTTAGGTTCTATGGGATTAAGCAACTTTGGTTTGATTATTACCATTACATTACTTATTACCACCTTACCGTCAATTTCTAAGCTGTAATATAGATAATATCGACCTATTTAGGTGCCATTGATTTATTGCTTGCATCACACATCATTTATACATTTCGTGACTTGCTACATGCAAGACATAAACTTTCATAGTGTTGGCGGATTTGGGAGACCTATATCTAGCAGTGCAAGCGGAGAGATACTGGATAGAAGCTCATGGTTTAGTATAGCGGGTGTACCTATGAGAAATCAAAATCCTTTGTCTAAAAAACGGCCCCGGTATTTTACGAATCGTAATACATTTTTTCGCTCTAAAACCATAAAACAAAGGAAACATTGTTTTGTGATTCGAAATCGAAACTCTATTTGAACGCGGCGCAGTCTACCGAGAGAGATTTGTGCGATTGAATCGCGTGAGAACATTCCCGCGGAATGGCTTACTCTTTCTGGAATATTTTATGGTCTATGAGGAGATTCTCATCGGGTAGCACTCTAGTACTCTAAGATACAGTAAATTCTTGAAGTGTAAAGGTGAAATCTTAAATAAAAAGTTTTTATAAAAGTATTAAAATGGCTCTAGTTGGCACACGTTTACCAGATATGTTTTAAAAATCTTCGAGAGGTAACGTATTTTTATGTATTTATAGATTAGGAAGTGATTTATTATTTCGGTAGAGACGCATTTCTGTGTGCACAAATTAGTTATGTAATTATTTAAAAAAAAAAAATATTACCACTGTTATTAATCATTTTCATCCATTCATTGTAGGTGCACGCTCTCATCCAACCTTTGAATATCAAAGCCACTACTCAGATCAATTCGTCGTGGTAACCTCTTAGGCCAAGCAATAGAACAAAGTATTAGCGATTAGCGATCCTAGTAAGAAACCGACTGTGCCATCATGAAGGACAGTCCGTAGATGAATTCCGTTATGTTTTCCACTCGGAAATGTTGTCTATTAATTAATGTATTAATGTCTCGGAAATGTTGTTGATAATACGACGTGATAATACGACAAGGTGATCAAAATTTACAATTTGCATGGTGAAAATGGTAAAGCTGTGTGCAATAGCTGGTCACTAGTAAATTAACGAAGCTTACACCAACGGGTGGGTAGTATTGCGAAGTGAATTTCCGAGGACAATGACGAATGGTCTCGGCTTTCCGTGTTCAATTTCATTTGCAAATATTTTACTTTAATTTCAACGCTCTGAAATGCCGTGATAAAATTATGGAAAACTACTGCAAACCTTATTTAAAAGGTGAAGGTTATTTTAATATTAAATAGGAAAAATAAGATTTCCCTGTGTTCGAATGCAGTTTACAAGCTGATTTTTGTGTGAATCTGTCTGTGTGTAGTTTACAACCCGTAGAGAGACAGTGTGCTCAACATATGCGCGGTGATTTGCGTTGTCACTAGTGGTCAGCAATTTGTGGCAGAGAATGGCGTACTGTACCCGCTAGTCGACTCCCGTTCGTCCAGTTTTGCTTTATTAAGTGTATATTTTACAGTGAATTTGTTAGTTTAACCAATATAATAATTTGGAAGATATTTGCAGTATAAGTAGTTGATATTGCATTGATTCAATTTTGATATGGAATTGCAGTATTACCTTTGAATGGAGACTACGTACCGGGATAAAATCGAGGAGAGCGGAAGACAGTGTGTGGTGGCCAGCCTTGGGGAAGACCTACATCCAGCAGTGGAGGAACATAGGTTTATGGTATTGTATGATATAAACTCTACACTTCCCTGTCGTACAACTACGTCAAAATTCACGCTATTTTTGCTGAAAATAGACCTAACTAATATTTTCTTAGGTTTTCGCGATTACTATACATAGCAATTAAACAACTTTGAATGGTTTAAATCGCCTATATTTGTCACGGGGTGACCACGTCCACTGCAAAGTGTTCGAAACGTCGGGATATAAATAATGTCAAATATAGGCGATTTAAACCGTTCAAAGTTGTTTAATTGCTATAGACCTAACTAACTATGAAAATGTGTAATTATAAATTCCTGTAAATTGAAATCTTTGAGCCATTAAACTTAGTACAAATGCACAGAGTACACTCATGTACAGTCAGCAACACGCGAATATATCCAAAATTATATTCGACTTTAGTTATCATTAGGTGATTTCGCTCTGGCCTAGAACTATCATTAGGGACTATGGCTTTAGATTGATCTATTACTGTGCATATGCATTTGTGCTTCGAAGACTGACGAAATAAACATTGGGTAATGAATAAACCGTGTTTCAATTTTAGTAAGAATTGCAATGAGCGCAGCTGCGTGTATTAAATATAGAGCATTGAACACAAGCAGCTGCGCTTATAAACGTATTTACGAATTATGACTGCAATATCTCGTTTGGGAGATGTAGACGGCATTAAATATGTAGATTTTTCAGTCATCCCGAGCTCACGCCGCGCCGGTGAATGTTAAATAGACACTGATGTTTTCTGTGGCAAGCCGCGCCACCAACGCATTCCCTTTACAGCCCGAAGGATAGAAAGAACGCTTTAACAACCATCATTAAATTCGCACCTTATTGTAAATACCCAAAACACAAATTTGTGCAAAGAGTCCTCTCGAGTTTTTGTTCATAAACATATTTTTATGTTTTCAGGGTTGGATTGCGCATGCAGTGAATTCAAAACAGGCAGTTTTGAAATATGCAATTGGTATTACTCCCATATAGTTTTATCTGCATCCGATGTTTTGAATGTGAATAACTTTAATTGTAGTAGATATAAAAATAAATGGGTCTGCATTTTAGAATCGAATGCAAGTGTCAATAGCTGTTCTCTATTCCTAAAATGTCTACGTTCATATTTTTGATTCTCCTCTCATGGACGGAATATTTTTTTTAATATTTTAATACTATTCGAACCCCTGTTGCTCCTATTCGTCCTCAGTGTGATTAGAACGATTGATCATAAAATTTTACGTTTTTTTAAAGTCGTCCATTTGCGCTCTCCTAAAACAAGTTATTTTTGCATAAAATTTTGTGCTAAGTAAGATATACTTATAAAGAAATTTACGAGAATGACGTGGTTACATTTTTCTGAAAACAAAGATGTGAAAACAAACCTAAATAGCAGGTAATTTAAGTATGTTAACTCCTCCCAGTTCCATAAAAAGAAATATGCAAGAATTTATTGCATTGGACAGTTATGGGTAAACTAATGAGTCTAATGACACATTCTTTTCGTCGTATAAATGTCCTTTTTGCGATAAATTGGCTTGCAAAATAATTAAATGTGAGAAATCTTTTATTTTACGAGGGTTCAGTTCAACGGCTAGCACAGTGTGAGCCACAAGGCTTAGCTCGGGAGCCGCTGGGGAGCAGTAGATATCAGTGAAATATGGTATATTGTAGGAATAGTCGTTACCCTGCAACCGGGGAAGTTCGGGAACTAATTAAACTGTATGTAAGTGATATTTACTAGCATTAACTTGTGATTAGAAAGTATATAGGTACCTCTATGGTGAATGTTATAATAAGTAATTGTTGCATAAAATTGTGAGACGCCTATTTATTATAATAATTACTAGTAATATACATATAAAATGGTATTTGAACGTAGCATCAGCGTTCAAACTATTAAAACTACTAAAATAAGGAATTCTTCTTCTTCTTCTTCTCAGCCCTTGGACGTCCACTGCTGGACATAGGCCTCCCCCATTGTAATTACTCTAGGAATAAGGAATTACTCTAGGAATAAGTTTTAAGATTTTTTTAAGTTAATATCACGTTGTTAGATGACCTTCAAATGCTCTCTTTTATATTAGGGTCACTGATGGTCTAAGACGCTTGGCTGGTCAAGATTTTCTATTTGTTAGTATTTGTGCATTCTCTTATATGCATTTCTCAGTTGCACACGAGCAGGAACGACGTCGACGTCCGCGTTTGGCTCCGTTATGTAAAGATACAAATACTTTTTATATGTCATAAATAAATATTTGAAATTGTAATGCTAGCGGATCATTTTCGCATTTGTCATCGCCAGAACGCGCTGTGAACGGTTTTCAAGAAAACTGCAACGCTAAATTCATATTTGAGCTGTTTTAAATATGTCACAATATGTCGCATTCTAAGATTTTTGTACCCGAATGTAGCTATGAGATGGTTTTTAATTTAACAGAACATGTTCTATTCGTTTTTCGCACATTGAGTCTTTTCAGACACTGAGCCTAAATTATATAGGTATATAAGGAAATATTACAAGTATATTTGAATCGTTTAGGTCTGTCTAGGTTCCATTTACGCGCCATTGTCGGGTACCTAAATATTGTATAAAACGGCCATGCATCAATCATTCATTCTTACGCTCTCAATAGGAAAAGCAAAGCGTCACTTTCTTATAGCAATTCGTCGTGTATCCTTTGCCTTTCTTGTAACTTCGACACAATATATTTTAGTGTCGGAGGCACAAACTTACTTAACCAATGTTTATTTAACAAATAATATTACGTTATGCTGTAATAATAAATTCAGACAATTATTATCGTACTTACACTGAATACAGTCAATGACTCTGTAGCGCAATTCATTGTCTATTTTACCACGATGCTGCGGTTGTCGACCGACTATTTATTTATCACTGGCGAGCCTATAATTTGATCCGCAAAACGAAAATTAAATTTCCATTTTATAAGCATGAATTCGTTTATCCACTCTCCAATACTATTAGTGTTCAATTTCTTTATTTCACGAATATAATTACAAAATAACTTTATATATGTATATATATATATATATATATATTGTACAATACTATTTAGTTCTTGCGTTGTTACTGAAGAACTAAGTTCTGTCTTGACACAACAGGCTATAACAGGCAAGAAAAATATAAGATGTCATACAAATTCACCGATATGCAAATTATACTCTCTTAATTTAAAGCTTACAACTCAGAAATAATTAATTAAGTGATTAGTTTTGATGCCGTGATGTTTGGAATGTTTTTCTAGTAGTTTTTCTCACAAAGTCTCATAAGTACCCGGCAGGCCAGCACTTCCTTATTCATATAGGTCAGATGGTCCTGAATTGGTTTACCATGTCATTTGGATGACATAGCTTGTACTATAGTGATTATAGTACTAAAGTAAATCCGTACAATTTTAGAATTTACTATATTGAATTGGTTTTGTAGTTCCGTCGTGAAAGATTTGTTGAATCGAATAAAAAGTATTCGAATTGAAAGGCTGGCTAGTTCATTTGGAGTCAGTCAGCCGCAAGGGATTACGACGAATGGTAACAACTGATAGTATTGTTGCTGACGTTGCATTAGATCCAGCAACAAGTGGAAAGTGACAAGAATTAGGTTGCCTATACCTGATTTTTTTTCTAGAACTTTTAATTATCAACTTGTACAGAGTACGAAACGGCCGACACCAAAGGCCGTACTGGTCGCCTGGTGGCGTAAAAGGCAACTAAGGTAGATGTGGTGGTGTTATTCTGAAGCTGGCAGCTACTATACAGCATAAAGCAGTAAGTCATAGTACTAATTAACTAACTGTCGTACCTATATTCACATCCTAGCTATTTCATTTATATCCCTGATTGTTAAACGTATATAAGTACATTTGAATAGCTCTGATTGCGCATATTAATATGTTTGTATATTTCATTACCGATTAATTGTGCATACGGTTACCAAAAAATTCGCAGTTTGCAAGTTTCTTACTTCTGTACAAGAAGAACGCTATTGTGGTGGAGTTCAACACATATATGTATAAGTAATTATTTACGGCTTTGTCATAGTCGTCATCTGGATATTACTATTGGCGACAAGCTAGAAGCAAATGCAATGACTGTAACGAGTATTCTATCAAGCTTTATCAACCACAAGTATGCAAACGTTCGTGCATACCGCACTATCCAGGATTACTGGACTGGCAAACGGTACAGCAATGAGTCGGATAGTAGCACTGTGTAGCTCTTTAATGTTTGCATGGGGAAGGTTGGTTTGCATAAACGGAATGCTTTTTAATTCTCTGTAGCTAAAGATTGAAAGAAAAAATTAGGTAACATGCGATATTTTTATAATTCCGCACATAACAATGACCTATAGAATTATTCCAACAATTTGTACACGAGTAAATAATTACTTCTCTTAGTGACTACTTTCAGTTTAAATAACTTTTGAGACATTCGCGTTTTTCATTATATTAATCTATTGAACTGGAATTTAACATACTAGTTAGTATGTTTACCTTATTTTACTGGGTATAACCCAGACGAAACTTCGAGTACTAACAATGTACTAACAACTAAACAATTAGATACTTCGAAACTAACAATGGTTACGAGATACTCGTAACTGGAGAGATGGGTAACTTGAGTAGTTGCAGCAGTTTTTTTTAAGTAGCTTTTCAGTTTTCCTGTTTGCGTAAAAAAACACAAAATCCGCAAAATGAAATTGTGGCATAAACTGTTAGAAGACTGGTCAAGTGTATGTCAAATCACTATTTCATGGTTTTTTACGTGCATGATCTTTGTTTGGCTCTTTTATTGTAGTCATTATCTGCCTCTTTTTCCATACCGTCGTGGAATCAACGAGCGTAATTCTAAAATATTCACATTTTTAATGTTCTGAGAGTGCCATAAAACTTATAATCCAAAAAATTATCGCTGCAATAAAATGTGGTTATGTTTGCAGGAGCCGTTATTAGGGTCCGTGAAGCAAACAGACGCCTGTTAATTACATGATATGGCTACCTGGTGTGGGGGAATTTGCTGAATTTAATGACGATGGAGTTATAGCGGATGAACATAATGGGAAAAGGAATCGGACACGTCTAATCGAATCACGTTTAGATTATGGGGTTACACAAATGTGACCACCTGTGACAAGGACGGGGGGGGGGGGACTCCAAAAATCATGAAATTCGTGTGACGTAATTTATGGATGGCCCCTTATACTTCCTACTCCTCATCTTCCCTACTCTTTTTCCAATTCTACTCCTAAAGGTAGGCAGCGCAAAGTATGTCATTCTGAACTAATTTATTTATTTAGACTTTATAGTTTTAATAAAAGGCAGACTTAATGTTATAAAGCATTTTCTCCCAGCTAACCTTGTATAGAATTTTTTTTTATAGAGAAAGCAGTTTTTTTATAGAAAAAGTCGGCAGACGAGCATACAGTCCACCTGATAGTAAGTGGATACTGTCGTCCACAGACATACACGATACATGCCAACATCAGTCCAGAATGACAAACGTTGGCACGCCCCCGGATGCGCTGCCTAACTTTGCAGATTATTGGGAAAATGGGGAGGGAGAGTATGGGATGGGAATGGGCTCTGGCACATCTCACTCACTACCGAAACACGTACGTACATTGGGGAAATACAATAAAGTAGGAAATGTAGTACATTTCAATGTAGTCTTCAATGAGTGCGCCCAGCGCCTGTGGGAATGCAGCATACACTTTCCTCCTACACTTACAAAGAATTGCACTTCAAAGAATAACAGCGATATGAAAACTTCTCTGAAAAAAAATACAAAAATTATGGAGCTGAATCTTTAACGTGAAAATTGTTGTTTGCATTACGAATGAATGGGAAATTGAAGTAAATTAATATAGTATTCATGAGTATCAGGGAATTGAATAATGATTTTGTTATTGATATAAGTATACGTTCTTCGAAAAAGTTGTGAATAGGATACTGCAAGGTCAGCAAGCCCCCTGGTGTTGCAGGTGTCCATGGGCGGCGGTGACCACTTACCTTCAGGTGGCCCGCCCGCTCGTCTGTCATCTCTTTTTTAAAAAAGGTATTGTTATGAGACTACATACGTTGATTATATTCGATATCTACTTATGCAAAAATGCGGTTACTTTTAGACTCGGATCTTCAAATCCGGTAGCATTGTCTCAGATCAAACTTTATTAAATTTATAAAGCCAAATATGCCAATATTTGACAAGCATATGCCATTAATAACCCATTAAGCTCATAAGCAACAGTATCCTCATGAGTATCCTCATAATAAATACGGAGGAAAATAAATCAAACTGGGCTTTATTTACACAAATCGCCTAATACATCTCCTCCGAAATCCCGGCTTTCAAATTGGGAATAAGCTCGGCGGATTTCCTTATCCCTTATTGCTGAAAATTTATAGAGTGTGAAAATTCTCTCTCGATGGATCGGTGTGAGATGACAAACGTGACTAGAGTGAAGATAACATGTTATATGGTGGCAACACTGTGTCTCTTCTAAGTAAATGCAAAGTTGGGGTTGAGTGCGAAGTTTTAGTGGATGCTTCAGTTTTCAAGGGGACGAGTTTGAGTATATGTGTATGAAATTAATTCTAGCGTTTTGTTTCTTTGTTGATATTACGACTGAGTCCTGATTTTTTGGACAGTATCGAATCGTTGTGCAATCAGTTACAAAACCACTAATTTCAGATTTCTTAATTTCAGATCGCCACTAACTATTATACACACTTTTTAAAAAAATAAATAGCGTTATCTGAGAGTATTGGACTGTATAGCCTTATTTAATGAAGTTTAAACTCTATTATAATCGGTTTATGTATTGCTGATTAATTTTAATTATGAAACATAATTTATTTCCTATTTGCCTTATTGCCAATAAGTCTAACAATTCATAGAAAACCTGTCATTGTAAGTATAATTGCAAAGCAATCTATATATAAATAAAGCTGAATCACTTCACTATGCAGTTTTTGTATTATCAAATGTTACAAATGCAGAAACAAGACATACAAGGATATAAAGCATACAAGGAGTACTACAAACAGATAGCGGATATAAATGTATACATAACAGTTAGGTAACAAAGGCCACATCGTTTGAATGAACCTCGCGGACTCATTAACAAAAGCAACAAAAATTCACTAAGTCTTCCATAACGCGTTGTTCACAACACAAGCGGGTATCATCGAGGGTTATAAAAGGGCAAGGGTGTGGCGTATTCAACTTGTCCCACGGGAACATTATTTATACCCGCGGTACAAGCGGCTGTCCAGAATGTTTCAAGATGCTCCACTGAAGGACCCTAAGGCGGTTTGGTAGTGGAAGAGTAATGAGCAAACCCACATTGTGTGCCTGACGCGGACGTAACTGCTTTTTGATAGTTTATGAATAAATAACATATTCTCAGTAGGCCCTTGTAGGTTTTACTTGTTTTATTATCGACTTGTTTCAAAGTACTTCCTTTGTTTCTGTTTACAGTTGACAAGAACACGCAGTTATTAATATCTTTATTACTCTACAATTTCTATGAATATGGATTTTTTTGGGATTTTGCAGTATCTATTTACAGAGCTACACTAGTGTGTAAGTACACAAATTACAAAAGACGATACCGTCAAACTTAATTTCTCCACCGGATCTACCCAGGCTTCTCGCGAAACTCGCCACTACGAGTTGAATACATTTAAATACTTGAACTTTACTTGTTGGACGGTCTATTCAAGACAGACATAATAGTGAATAACTTCGAGTGTTATACTTTGTATGTTTATAGGCCCCGAGAAAAATCTTTATATGACATGAATTTTGTCTTGTATAACTTCAATAAGAGAACATCGCGATGCGACCTACCGTGATGTTGTGTTAAGACTGTTAACGGTCCACAGTATATCAATGTTTCAGCGATTTTCATGAACATCCAAGGTGACAAAGAAAACGTGTACCTATTTTTATGTAGGGGGAGAGTGCACGTGCATTCCCACAGCCGCTGGGCGTACTCGACTGGCCACGTTACCCCTCTCTCACAGAAGACTACCTTCAAATGTACTGTTTTTCCTACTTTATCGTATTTCCCCAATGTACGTACGTATTTCAATAGTGAGTGAGATATGCCAGAGCTCATTCCCATCCCATCCTATCCCATCCCTCCCCATTTTCCCAACCTTTTCTCCCAATCCATTCCTTAATCTGCAAAGGTAGGCAGCGCATCCGGGGGCGTGCCAACGTTTGACATTCTGGACTGATGTTGACATGTATCACGAATGTCTATGGACTCCTGTATCCACTTACCATCAGGTGGACTGTATGCTCGTCTGTCGCCTTTTTTCTATAAAAAAAAAGAGAATAAATGGCAGATGAGCGGGCGAGCCACATGATAGTGGTCATCGCCGCTCATAGATACCTGCAACACGACGGAGTTGAAAGAGCCCGTAACTTAACAGAAATACTTCAGCTGGTGGTTCATTCCACAACTTTCACGTTCGTTGTCTACGTGTCTTTCTAACCGCTTTGTACGCAACGACTCTTTGTCAAGGAAATGCGGATAAACCGCACTACGATGACTACGCACTACGCTGACTACGCACTACGATGACTACGCACTACGCTGACTACGCACTACGATGACTACGCACTACGCTGACTACGCACTACGATGACTACGCACTACGCTGACTACGCACTACGATGACTACGCACTACGCTGACTACGCACTACGATGACTACGCACTACGCTGACTACGCACTACGGGGCGGATTTAAATGAGCAGTTCTTCCGAACAAAGAATGAATGTAAAGCAACAGCTTGTTTATAAAAGGCTTTACACATAATACTACCTTTTATTTATTATCTTTTAGTCGCTTTTTACGACACCCACAGGAAGAGATGGGCTGGTACTATTCTAAAAGCCGCCGACACCACACGGTTCAAATAATAAACCCGGTTAAAGTATAATAAGTTCGCTACCACAAGCACAGAGGAACCACTTACTAAAATAGTGGACTCGCCAACCGCTCGGTCAGCGTGTTGTTCTAAAACAAATGGTGCACGAGGAAGCTTATGTCCAGCAGTGGACTACAAAGAGCAGGTTACGGTTTTTACTTTTTACTACATTTTATATAGAAAAGACACTCCTATTTTGAAACTACTTAATAGTATCAGGATGGTTACAGGTTGAAACTCTGTATTTTACCAATTTGTCCTCAGTTTACTCGCTTAATTTTAATTAGATTTTATCCACTTTGTGGCGCGTAATAGCAGAGTTAATTCGTTTTGACTCTGCTTTAATAATACGAGTAAACCAACGTCCCTTTGAAAAACCTATTTTAAAACCTCATTTCAGCATAACGAAGTGGTGAACTTGAAGTAAATACAACGGTATTCCACTCTCCGAGCTGTACATTATTAAAGTAGCATTTTTTATTTTCATGTTCAAAATGTTGCGTCGTTTTCTGTTGTTTTTCATTCTAGAGTATGAGAGCTGGCAGCATTTTTATTTAGCTAAGTATTATAATATTAGGGGTTAAAGTATGAAATTGCCGATTTGTACTGAAAAATTAAAACTCGTTTTTTTCTAAAATGTAACATATTTATTTAATCAAAATATTTACCCTCATTATCTATACATTGTTGCCATCTAATCGTAAGTTCATTTATGCCTTTGCGATAGAACTCTGGGGATGTAGATTCGACAAACTGTGTGAAAGCATTTTGTACTGCCTCTTGGGAAGAAAATTTTTTACCACGTAGAAAATTGTCCAAATCACGAAAAAAATGGTAGTCCGTTGGAGCAAGGTCTGGCGAGTATGGAGGATGACGTATGGTTTCTAACTGCAGCTCCTGTAGAGTTACAACGGTTTCTCGTGCAGTGTGAGGTCTTGCGTTATCATGGAGCAATAATGGTGAAGATCGATTCACGAGTCGGGGCTGTTTCACTGCTAGTTTCGCCATCATTGTTCGAAGTTCGGCACAGTAAACATCTGCTGTTATTGCTTGACCAGACCTGAGAAAGCTATAGTGAATAACACCATGAATAGACCACCAAACAGTTACCATTACCTTTTTATTGGTAAGCTTTGCCTTAGGGCACTGTTGTGGCGTTTGACCTGAGGTCAGTCATTGCATTTTTCGCTTTCGGTTATCGTAAAGAATCCACTTTTCATCACATGTCACAATTCGATCCAATATTCCTTCATTTCTGTACCGATTCAACAAGGCAACGCAAATTTCAACACGCGTTTCTTTCTGCAGATCAGTCAAATCATG
Source organism: Sesia apiformis (assembly GCA_914767545.1). Lineage (NCBI taxonomy): Eukaryota > Metazoa > Arthropoda > Insecta > Lepidoptera > Sesiidae > Sesia > Sesia apiformis. Next base: position 6,699,935 of record OU611962.1, read on the forward strand.
AGGCACCCATTTTTCATATTTTTTTATCTTATTGATTTGATGCAAATGAGTCAATATTGTAGGTAAGGTAACGTTAAACCATGCCGCTAATTCCTGGGTAGTTTGACTCGGATCGGCTTCCACCATCTCCTTCAATTCAGCGTTATTTACCTGTGTGGGCGGTCTTCCACGTGGTTCGTTCTTCAAGTCGAAGTTTCCATTACGAAAGCGTTTAAACGAAAAACGCACGGTTCGTTCATTAGCAGTCTCCTCTCCAAACGCAGCATTGATATTGCGAGCCGTTTCTGCCGCGTTAGTTCCGCGTCGGAACTCGTATTCAAAGATTACTCGGATTTTCGAAGTATCCATCTTTCCCGTCTAAGCTGAATAAAAAAAACAATTGAAAGTCGAAAATCGAATGTTGTACATTTTTTAAAACAAGAACCTCATAGGTATCATGTGAAAAAAGTTTCACTCGAAAATCTCACACCATGAAGGTTTTATGTCAATTCAAAGTATCTATTACTATAAAACGGCAATTTCATACTTTAACCCCTATTATTAGGTTATGAAATGACCGATTTGTATGAGAAACTGAAAAATATTTTTTTGTTATATAAATATATATCATGTTAGTCGAAATATGGACCCATATTATCTATCAACACGCATTCGCCACCTCACGGGCAGTTGATTGATGCCACTCCTGTAAAAGTCTCATGGATGGGTATCAGTGAATTCTTCAAAAGCCATAATCACAACTACTTCAGAATCAAATTTTTTTCTTGCAAATTATCGTCAGCTCTCACACTATCCGCGTTTTATAAAAGTCGACATGAATTCCTTCCAACTTGGAAAACATTTAGAATTTTTACGGATAACGAAAGAACTCGTCCTCATTTTAATTTGCCACATATTTTCAGATAACACTTCTGTTTCTTTTGAACTAGTTGAGCGTACTGCGTGAGCAATTTGCAAATGAAAAGGAGTTTCAGAGCAGGGTACGTGCGCAATTTATAATTTCATTTTGAGTGTAACTTTTGTATAGGGAGATCTTTTATTTTAGAACATACATTTGGCAACATTTGATATTTGTAAGTAGGTGGAGTCACAATTTCATATATACAGGATGTGTTCAAACTTTTCCCGAAGTCTGAACTTTCTTGTCAATACTGCTCTTATTTTTTTTTGAATTCATTGAAATAAGTAATAATGCTTCAATTTACTTTTTAAATTAGCTAATTTTGGGCTTTACATTACAGTTACTTTGTATCAGTAATTGTTTTTCTCTCGTAATTCCAACGGTGCCATTATATTCGACAACATAAGGGTGTGGACCAAAGTTTAATGTTAACATTAAAGTTAAAGTTAACGTTAAAGTTAAAGTTTAACATTACAAGTTCTAGAAATTCTAGAACTTTAACCAAAATATTTCTGAAATTATATACATTATTGTAAATAAATACTATGTAATACATGCCATTATATTTTGTCGTAACACACTATGTAATCACCATGATTTTCGTGATGCTGTTTACGAGTAGTATTGCTTCTTCCTGACTGTTATATAATTTGAGACAAACGTGATGGCACACGGCTAGCTGTAACCCAGACTAACCATTTAGAATAAAATATAAATAAACCAGTTCCATTTATATACTTCAGTTGAGTTATTTCATCAATTACGCATAACACAATACCTACACAGTACCATCAGTTACCGACCGTCAAGTTATAGACATACAAGTAGCATGCCATCATATTTTTTTAATAATCGGGTATTGTATATTTCAATTATTTTTTATTTCACACCAACTGAAAAATTTAGCTCCAATTCTTGTATAATATATGCTTTGTTTATATATATATGCTACAGATTAATGTAGCATAGCAAACATGTTGGTTTACACTAGAGCAAGCAATTAATAGCCGTCGATGCAGGAGGTTCCGCCGGGATCGAGGTAGCAAGCCTCGTAATAATTAACTAACGAAATTAATGGATCGAATTGACAGAGCACGAGGCAGTGAGTGATTTGACGGATTGAGAATCTGTAACAACAGTGCGCCTGCTTGCGGCAGCTTACATCATATATACGAGTATGTTACGGTAATATCCATAGGCTATAGATAAAGTTTGAAATCACATCTAATGGTGATGAAATGTGTTTAAGGCTTAAGCCAGGTACACTATGATCCAAAATAAAATTAATATAAATTGTAAGTATATCAGTGTAATTTGAAATAAAAGTTTTTACCTCAAGGTCAAACAAAACTGTTATATGTATTTGGCTCATCACAGACTACTCTCTACTACTTACACAAGACTACCTTGAAAGGTACTGCATTTCCTACTTTATCGTATTTTCAGATATGCCAGAGCTCATTCTCATCCCATCCTATCCTATCCCCTCCCCATTTTCCCAACCCTTTCTCCCAATCCATTCCTTAGTCTGCCTACGCAGCGCATCCGGGGTCTTGCTAGCGTTTGTCATTCTGGACTGATGTTGGCATGTATCACGGATGTCTATGTACGACAGTATCCACTTACCATCAGGTGGACTGTATGCTCATCTGCTACCATTATATATATATATATATATATATATATATATATATATATTTATCAAAAAGTAAATGAAATTTTATTTGGGGTGCAGGCTACAGGAATGCATCGGTTACACGTGTGCACACAAATGTTGAATAAGTAGTTATTGTTTTTAAGGAAATGTTTATTTAACCGGAAATCAAATCCACAGCATATTATTCCCACTAGTTCAATTGATCAGTTCAATCATTGAATTAGTGGGAATACACCAAATATTAAAGCCACATTACAGGTGGCAACATGACAGGCAAAAATACTTGCGGATGAGCTAATGAGCTATCAAACCTTTTTATAATTAAATCTGTAATATATCTACGGAGTAATTGACATTATTTTGAAGTATTATTGCTCTTTAGGTTATCCACAGAACCTTTATATTTTTATAGTTATATTTTAAATAATCTATTAATATAAGACAGTATTTAATGAAAATAAAATGCTGCGATGTGGGTACTATGTGCGGCCGTAGCCTGTGGCAGGGAGTAGTATTTGTCAGCATTTCCACAGCAGTAAGTATTTTGCGTGCATCACCCGAGTAAAGGGCGTCCGCCTTTTGGTCAGTTGGACTGACAACTTGAAGAAAGCTGCCTGTACAGGCAGCCACTACTGGCTGACTGAGAAGAAAAGAGCACCGTGTGTGGTAGCGTTCATTGGGAGAGGCCTATATCTCCAGCAGTGGAGAGGTGCCGACTGATGGTGTGGTATTGTAAGTGTTTAACTAACCCTTTTAAATAATATGAATGTTGTTTAACAAATGTTTGTTTGTCCGAGACACTCACATAGCACAGCATTCGGAGGCATTACTGATCGTTAGTTTGATGTAGTGCATTGACTGATTGATTTGATTGATTTATTTGACTGATTTCTTACTCTAGTGACTTAACGACCAATTAGCCTAGTAGGTAGTGGACCCTACTTACTTGTGTAAAAGGTCCCGAATTCGATTTCCGAACTAGGATTTAATTCATTTGATTAAAGACTAATTTTTGTTCAGGTTTGGATGATTCGCGTTCGCCTTTGTATGTGTCTCTGGAAGTCTAGACTCTCTAGACCCACGACATGGCATCTTAGTGTAGGCCGTTAAGTGTGTCGTTATTTATTGTATTCATTTATAGCTGGTATATTTATTCGCTTGACTTGTTATTTTGACCGATTTGTTACCTTGACTTATTTGTTACCTACTTTGACTGTTTTGTTATTTTGATTATTTTTTTACTTGGCTGATTTGTGCCATTGACTGATTTGTGATTGATTAATTTGTTATTTCACCGAATTTGTTAATTTAGTTGATTTGTTACATTGACTGACCGTGTTACATTGATTTGTTATTTTGATTAATTTCTTACAGGTGATATCCATATTAATGATACTGGCATCAACTGTAAGCCTTTTGTTTAATGATCCTGTCAAGAGACCATATAACACCCATCCGATATCCGCCATTAACTTCGTATTTGGCACGGTGGCCATTAGCTTGTCCATATATCAGATTGTGATTTCCATGCTTCTCATGTGGCAAGCTTTGGTGGTAAGTACCTTTATTATTTTTCTCTTATCTTGTCTATTATAAAACTAAATAAAACACTGTCGAATGCAACGCAATTACGTTAGTCGTAAACTACGCTCAGAATAGTAATAGAGTGGATGGTAAAGATATTTGTATGAAATCGTCATTCCCCAAGTACGTGAGTCTTGGCTGACTTGTCAATGACCGAAATTCATCGTGCTCGTGACGGGCTCTTTATTAGTAGTTACTAGTAGCACTAGTTACTGGTAGGACCTGAATAAACCTAAATTGGTTAGATTAGTGTCAATTAGGGTCATAATAAACGAAAACATAGTAAACAACCTTAAAAATACATATATTTTACAATTGCGAATTTTGCTCTCCTTTTGTTTAAATTTAAAATTTTCTTTCTAACATTACATTATTAGTGTGTAATGTTTGCAATATGTATGTTTGTATATATGTATACATGCATGTGTGCATATATTTCACGTCAATGTGTATGTATAATTTATTTTAGTTTTGTATCTATGTAATTTTACATCTATTATGTAAAAATACTATAAATGTTAATAATATCAAATTCGCACTACCTTTATTTGTGATCATCGCTTAAGAAAATCGCTTTAGTGATAAGATCGCCTGTAGCACCTTTTAGTTACTTAAGTACTTATTTTGTCCTTTTTGCTACATGTAATGGTGTACAATGCATGGTTTATGGTGTAATGTAATGGTGTAAGTGCAGTGTGGGTGGCCCTTCGGCCAGGTGAACCGACGACTTGAAGAAGAGCCTTGGGGGAGACCTATGTTCAGCAGTGGAAAGACATAGGATGATTGTATGTACCACGACCAAACCTACGACACCACAGTCTCGTAGGTATGGTATGGTATAAAGCGATAATCAATCCATCTAACATGATTACATCTTCAATCACGCTGTTTGACTCTGTCCTGTAATTGTTCCCCAGATGAAACCCAACATATTCCTGTGCTCCGTATGGTACGTGTCGCACTTGACGATCCTCTTCCTTTACGGCCTGTTGTTCAGTGGAAAGGCTCTCATCTGCATCTGCGAGAAAGAGTATCTTATTTCTATTGTAACTACTATTCTGGGCGTAGTTTATGAAGGTATTCTCCTCAAATCACTATCTCGAAAAAAAAATTTTGCTAAAGTGTTATTTTATTTATTATTATTTACAAATTAAGGGTAGGTTATGCCATACCATTATGCAATGGTAATTTCTTGGTGCCATAAAACTTTGTGAGTTAACACACCACTGCACATTTGCTTGTAGGTAGTTAAGTGAAATTGATTGATGTTTTTTATAGGTGTAACAAGTTTCGTTAAGGTACTAACGTGCAAAATTAATTAAATTAAGATAATTTAACGTGATATAATTATGAGTGAATTAACTTTGATTAATACTATTCATTTGAAAGCGCTTTCAGAGATCCACGCAGAGTTAATGAACCTTACAAATTGTATGAATGCCTTGTTCTATAGGCTTTTCAGAGGCTTTTGGCATTGTAAGCCATCCAATGGACGACACCATTCGTTATCATAACAATTTTAACTACGTGGATTTCATAAAAAATATTATATATCACGATATCTCCCATTCAAATTTAGTTTCTGTTATAAAAAATCTGAGGAGCATGTTGAGCTCAAGAAAATTAAACATCACAATACTGGTCAACAAAGTCGTCAGGCATCCACGAAGAAGGAATTGAGAATGTTGGTATTGTTATTGGAACGAAGTTCCTTTACGCGACTTGCGGTAGGTGTGATTCGAGAGAAAATGTAACATCACGTAAGATTTTTATCCCCTCCATACGCCTTTCTCTTTCTCTGTGTGTGTGTGTGCGTGCGAGTATCGAGAGCGAGACTCAAACAGAATAACACACGTGCAGACTAGTGCTTGGCCGGTTGTATAGCCTAAATTTTTTATTTGATTCCTTGTTTTAAATTATTTGCATTGAAAATATGATACAGAATAAAAAAAATACATGAACTATACAGATTTTATTTCGAATTACATTCGGAGTTTAAAAAAAATGCGGGAGGATCTTCTTTCCTGACGGGGGTCCCTCGACCGCACACGTTTTTTTTATTTTAGGCAACTAAAGCTCATACAATATATACCTCAACTTCAAATACATATAATATAATAAACTTAACTATTAATAGGCATTTTGTTCTTGTTCTTACTTGAATTCACTTCCTAAAACTGAGCAAAAGTTAGGATTGAGGAATCAGCTTCTGATGCGCTGCAGCATCCCGGGGCTTATACGTCTTAAAGTTGCTAGTTGGACTCCAGCTGCCGTAGCTCCAACTTCAGCGGCTTAAATATTTTTACACTACCATCTTTTCCTAGGTTATAGGTACTCGATGTTCGGTGACCCGTTTTAACTTCTTATGGCATATTCGGATTTTTAAAAGATAGGGTATAAAATGGTGGATAAAATTACTAGGAACTATCTCAATACTATAAATAGAACTAATCGACAATTAACAGATTCAATACATTTTTTTTATTAATTTAACTTATGATTAAAAATTTATTCTATACTATGGTAACAAACATCTCAATGTAGAGAAATAATAAGCGATTGCAAGAATCTTTTCTTTTGCAGGTACCTTCATCTATTTTTCAATCGTAGTAAACAGCTATTTACACTCTTTGTATCAAGACAGATATTTATGAAATAATTTATGTTTTGTACAATAATATTTTACTTACATTTAATATTATTAAAATTAACGTTTCTAAAAACTTTTCCTTTTAACCCTTAAGTGACTCTGAATTTTTAAGTGATGAAAATTAAATTATAAGCTGGGGCAACGAAGAGAGTTGTTAATTTAATTACAGTCGGACAAATTTATCTTTACGTCTGTGATAATTTTTAGCTAACCGCTACCTTTTGGCATTTGTCATTATTTCATTATCTTTTGGCGTTATGAATACGAATGTCTTCTTGTCGGTGTTACACAGTGTCTTATAGTGAAACCACTAGATTTATTCAGTAAGATCACCGTAAGCGGACGACGCTAACGATATCTCTCGAGTTTTCGCACAATAGCTAGTAGGTTAGCGGAATGCACAAACATAAACGCAAATATTTACACAAAGGTAAGATAGCCTGTAAGTAAGGTAACAATTATCATTGTAGTTAGCCTAGTATTTATTCTTGTTACATTGTATGTCTTGTTGCTTGTTATACAAAATAAATAAAAGGAACCGTATGGTTTGAGTTACTGCGACACAGACATCGACAGTTGATGGACTCATTAACATAATGTGTCATCGAATACTACTAACGAATACTCTATGTGTATTGTATGTAGTATTATAATGTGTATATTATATATACTGGACACCATTTACCAGTGATCAAAATATTTCTTTCCTCTCAACCCAAAGGTTGGCAGATATCGCATTTAGAGGTAAGACCTTTTATACATTTTATTTGTATAATATCCGTAATTTTTTTGTTTCGTTTTGGTGTGCAATAAAGAATTTCATTTATCTGTCTATCTCTTTATGTTTCCCTTGAGTACAAGTTAATTCGTCGTCAACAGTAGGTACATGCAGAGGTAAATTTGTTAGACTATAAGCGTGAACCATCGGTGAGTATCCAGTTACCTGATTGGGTCGTTAACAAAGGCAAAGGATGAACCCCTCTCTTCAAGGTTTGGATGTGACGAGTTAATTGGCTCTATTTATATTAATAACTTCGTTAACACTTTACCTACCATCTGGAAATAAGTTTGTCTTTTACAGATAAACATACTTTGACAACTGTTGGTACCTATGTTTGGTTGCGACGATTTTCATATATATACCATACTCTACTGAAATAACGCAAAAGTTGAAAATAGACTCTTCAATCTTCCATAGAATACTTATATCCATGGGTACTTCCATAAGAGTTTTAATCCATGGAGAATTTATCATTGGTTCCCATTCATAAGTATTGAGAGTAGAATCGATTCTACCACTTTCTACAATAAAGTGTTTTTCCATAACTTATTGTTCTTGGTATATCTTTTATTATACGCGCAGTAGAACTCTACACGCATCGGCTGTGCTACATCGCCTAGGCGCCCGGTCATTACCATGTACTGAGTAACCAGCGCTACCAACGTTTTAGATAGAACAACAAATCAACTTTGATTTGATGTTTATTAAAAAAAATTCGCTACGTCCGTTTTAAATATTTTAAATTAGATAACGTGTTTCAGGTTTTATAAATATTTCAGTGGCTCGCTGTATTTCGATATTTTTCTTCTGAAATAGTGCTAATATCACTTATCCAATAACGTAGGCATTGGCCTCCCCTTGTGCAGAATAAAAATCTAGTGAAAATATGATTAGTTAATTATTAAGCTAGCGAGTCGCAGGTTTGGCTACAAGGAATTTCATCTCAGAGTCCTTGTTTTACATGACTCGTAAAACGAACAATACTACTGAACTGATTTCGAAAAAATATACCTTAAAACCTGTCGTGGTAAATGTCCTACGCAATAGTGAAATCTGCATCAGAAATTGAATAGTTTCAAGTTTATCACAAATATACAGACAAATGCGTTGGGTGGAGATTATACTAAGAATGTAGTGATATATGGCGATTTAACTAAATCATGTGTGTTAACGATATTATGTTGAAAATAAAATAAGCAAAATTTTGCAATTACATTGTATAAATCACATTATTATTATACCCCTTGGGTGTCAAATACGAGTAAGTCTAATAAATTCGTAGTAGGTTGAAAGAAAAACTATAGCATTAATAACGTTGGCGTGAGAGTGGCGGCCTATCTAAGCAGTCACGTTAATGTTATTAGCGAGTATATTTCACTACGTGAAAAAGGTTTAATCAGTGAACATTATACAAATATTTTTTGTTTGCCGTTAATGTAACGTCAGCGTCCCCAGCACAGTGTCTTTTGCATGAGGGATGTATAGCCCTAAAAAGACACCCTGACCAGGTTGACGTGTTCACTGTCCACTCTTTCAGAGGTGGTATAAGTTCCTCAGGGCTTCCTCAGGTATTCGCTTTATTATCTCTTATTCTCATTTTACGACACCCAAAAAGGGGAAAAGATGTCTATCTTCTGTGCTATTCTAAACCCGGCCAAAGTAATATACGGAAATTAAACTAGTTTAACAAATGGTGGATTTCTGTGTATATATCACTTCAACTACAACGAATTATTTTTCTAAAGCGATAAGAGAGAATAAAACAGACGATAAAAAAATCTAAGAAAAGAAAGCCGCATGCTCCTCGACTGACAAACAACGCTAAACCTCAATTAGGTTCAAAGAAAAATTAGCTTTACTCAGCGTTCCGTTGTATCCTTGTGCGGTTAGATTTATGGCACTAATAAACAGCGTGATAGTGGCGGGCCTATCTGACCCGTCACGTTATATATTAGCGAGGATTTATCATTACGCGACGAAGGGTTAATCCGAGACCGATTTATTGCTTAGGTATTTGGGTCAGCGTGACTGGCTAAATAAAACAAATATAGGTATTTTGGAAAGCGAACAGTTTTCCTTAATACACTTTTGAGTTGTTCTTTATAGCAATATAATAAATGTAAGTGTGACAAATGTGATAGGTTACCTTGTACTAAGGTGACGTCGTTGCATTATTAGACGGGACAAGGATATTGTAATGGTAAAATAAGTCTGAATTCAGTAGCAGATTAATCATACCGTCCACAAAAAACACGGCTAAGTTTTGTGACCTTTCATTGCTCCCCACACTCCGTATTCAATTCAAGGTAGATACCATTATAAATTATAAAAGATTTTCAGATTTTTTCCAAATATAGAAAGAGGCCTGTGGGCGAATTGAATAAGACAAATGATATAAGACAGGTTGACAAGTTGAGAACAATGATGATGGTATACGATAAATATTATACAACTGTTTTTTTTATGGACGAAAGCGGCAGACGAGCATACAGGCCACCTGATGGTATAGTGGATACTGTAGCCCACGGACATCCGCGACACATGCCAACATTAGTCGAAAATGGCAAACGTTGGCACGCCCACAGATGCGCCGCCTATTTTTAACCTGTTAAGATGGGACCCGGGCCTTTTTTCATTCATTGCTCGACATGAGTCTTCTCATGCACATCCTCTTGTACATGAGAGATGTGTACTGTGTAAAACGAGTTGGCTCGTCCTTTCTTTTAGAGATGGTGTAGTTTCTCAGGGCTTGTGGCAGCGGCTTTGTTATCCCTTGGTCGCCTTTTACGTCACTCACTGGAACAGATTGAATTGCAATGTTCTGAAGTCAGCCGATAGCACACAGCTGAACCTTGCTTTTAATTCATAGTAAGGTGGTTTAATGCAAGTTGTGTGTATTGAAGACAACTTATTATCATGTGATATAAAATCCGCGTTTTCTACCTTTTGCTGGTCAAGTTGAGTCCGGTATTAAATCTGCGACTTATATATACCTTCAGTAGCAAGTTCAGATGGTGCGAACAGGAATGTTTATATAAAAAACACGAGATCTTGCTCATAATGTTCTTGATCAGGAACTGAACTAAAAAAATAGAATGATAACAAGATGCCAATTATCAAGATTCCAGAAGAATATAGAATTATAAAATTTAATTCTTGAAGACCAAAGAGGCTGTCGTCGATAAACATATGCCTATATTTTTTTAACTAGTTGTGCACGACAGAATAGTGAATAGTGAAAGTGCGGTGCCTATATACCTATGTGTACATACGTAGAATCAGAGCACGTACATAGTACGTACATAGGTATATAGGCACCGCACTTTCACTATTCACTATTCTGTCGTGCACACTAGTCAAGGATGGCTTTGCCCAACAGGGCCATTACTACAAAAAAGAAGAACAGTACATTAAAAGTAATACACTCGTAAACTAATATGTTAAAAAAGGCTTGCTAATATCAAGTCAAGTGAATATTCAGTGTAAATTTATGACAAAATACAAGTAAAAGAACATTAATCTGCAAACATTGTTTTTGCGTATTACCTGTGCGGCGCCCTATCACACCACGTTCGTTTTTCTCACAAAACCCTTAACCATGTGAGTAGCCGAATCTGGGGCAAGTCAAATGACTGGACCTTTATTTTATGACGTCATTACACCTCCTCAGAAGCCTGCCGGTTTGGGAGGTAACGATGCCTTTCACGAGGACATTAGGAGCGATAACAGTCGCCGAGATATGGGAAATCTGTCGACGTGCACACGACCTTATAGTCCAAGAGTCGACTGTAGGACCTTAAGGTCATAAAATACAATAAGATTTTTTGAGTTAATATTCAGTTGATCAAAGAGTTTCACCTATCAAGCTATATAACCCGTAAAACTACTAACATGGCCCCACTGATCTTCAATTATTCTCTTGTAATAGTTATTGGCCCCTGATCTCCAATTGTTATATAACTATTTATATACCATATATACAAACAGTGCAAGAGTATTGATAGTAGTAGTGGCCCTAGTTGATGCGTTTGACTGGTCAGTGACCTAAGCAGGGCCGTCTTTACCAGGGGGTGCAAGGGGTGCGGTGCACCCCGGGCGCTCACCTTTTAAAGGTAATAAAAAAATATAACGCTATAGTAAACAATTACACAATAGGATATTTGACTGTCATAGGATACACAATAGGATATTTGACTGTCATAGGATACACAATAGGATATTTGACTGTCATAGGATACACAATAGGATGTTTGACTGTCTTAGGATACACTCCCGCACCCCGGCGCAGAATAGACTTAAGACGGCCCTGGACCTAAGTATAATCTATACAACTGTATAATACTATAGGTTTAGAAATGAGACGCAATAACAAACAAGCATTTTAGTAGTTAGTTTATATATGAATGTGGAGTGGCTGCACAAACCTTCTATGTTTACGGGCACAAATACGGGTATATTCAAGAAAATGAAAAAAAAAAGTGACAGTATAGAATTTCAATAGTAAGCCTTGCTCAAACTATGCTTTAGTTATATTATTCATAATATTATTATTATAATTATTACAGTCTTTATTACAGTCCTGTCACATTTTTATGTTTTTATAGAAAAGGTGTAAGGCGAGCTGTTTATCAGATGGTCACCGCAGTCCATGGACACTTCTAACTCTAGGGTACATATGTCCATATATACTAGGTAACATATGTACATATGTATGCATATGTAGCGTACGGCTATGCTACCGACCTTGGAGAATCTTATTCACAGCTTACTTGAAGAACTCCATTTTGTAGCTCTATGGAAAAACCTCATTAGGCATTTCAAAAAAGACTAGGTTATAAAAACTAGAAATTTAGCGGTGGAGCCCAGAATTTAGGTAAATCCTAATGAAATAAATCACTTTTCTAATTGTAGTTGATCACCTAAATATATATACGGTCAGCTCATCTAGTAAACATCGCGTCAGGTCGACATATTAATCCAAGTGAACCGTATTGCTTAGAATTCTAAGCATATAATTGACTGTATCATGTACTTGAGTTTGGAAACTTATTACCAAGTTATATTACGAACCATAGTTGTCGCTGAATTATCACCGCCTTAGTACTTACGAGTATATTAAGAGTTTTCGAGTCCCTTAATTTTACGTACAAGCGCATCTCATGAGCAGTTGTTTATTACATGCAGAATAGTTAAAGATGCTTCTAAAACTGTGTATATGATTTTCTGTGTATAATTTTTGCCTGTGATTTATTTTCCGTGATGCGTTTATTTATTTATATACCTAATTTTTATCCATTTTATGCGTCCAGTTCATTTGGGGGTCTAGATTAATTCATAAAAAGTTTAAATTGTGCACGTTGTTTATTCCAGTATTGTTATATAGGTACGAGTAATTTTTGTAGTCTTTGGCAAATCTCTTCGTTTCGAATATTATCCTGCAAGGAAACTCTTAGAACAGCTGTCGCTGTGCGACTTTGAACTTAAAGATCAGATCTACTGTGAGATTTACAGGCACCCTACGTCAAAGTAATAATTATTATTGACGAACTATTATTAACGGAACACCATATTCTGACATTAATTAAAATTGAAATTTATTTCCGTGTTCTGTGAGAAAGTATTCCTTATTTTATTTTTTTTATAGTAAGAAGGTGGCATACGAGCATACAGTCCACCTGGTGGTAAGTGGATACTGTCGCCCATAGACATCCGCGATACATGCCAATATAAGTCCAAAATAACAAACTCTGGCACGCCCCCGGTTGCGCTGCCTACCTTTGTTGATGAAAGAATGGATTTGGAGAAAGGATTGGGGACGTGGGAAGGGATAGGATGGGAATAGGCTCTGGTATATCTCACTCACTACCCAAACACGTACATATATTGGGGAATATGATAAAGTGGGAAATGCAGTACATTTCAAGGTAGTATTCTGTGAGAGAGGGGGTAACGAGGCCAGTCGAGTGCGCCCAGCGGCTGTTGGATTGCAGCGTGCACCCTCCCCCTCCAGACTGACTTGACTTGTTTTCACGTGTTTGATAATTTTCATTGTTTTTTTAGTTTTAGTGTCCCCCGTTTGTTACTCTTTGTTCTTATATATGTCTTTGCTTTCCGGTCGGTTCGCTGCAGTGCTCGGCTGCGATAAAAATACACCACAGATAAACAAAAATATTATATATTTTTTATCTTGTTATTTTATTATATCCCACAGATAAAAGCACAACACAATACAAATTAGTATAATACAAACGCTTTTAGTAGTGATAAGGTTACCTGATCTTATTGCTAAAAGCGATCTCTTCCTTTCTTTATCCTTTGGGTTAAAGATATACGAAAAATAACTGCATTTACTAAATAATTATATAATATGAATACCAATAGATATATCTGAAATATATTACGAGTATTAACATAACCGTACAAGTCTTCTGTTAGTTATTTCAATCACTTATAACCACTGTTTCTTTATACTCGTATCCATTTTTCTCAGAAAACTAGAACTACTGCTTTAAAATCGTCTCTTAATAACGCGTAACTAAAATGAATGAAAAGCCTTTCCCGCCGGCTGCACTGTTCGTGCCTGTTCCACATGTATGCATTTTACACATGCACAGGAACGTTACGTTATTTATGCATAAACTTTTGTATACCTATCGCTCCAATAGACCTTGCGAACAATTGAATTTGACGACAAAAGGAAATAGAAAAATGGAATTTTTTCTATTAAATAACCGTTTTTCATTTATACAAAGAGAAATATTTGATTTTTTAATAGATATATATTAAAGGAGACAGCGGAGAAAGCGGCTCACAGCGGCTATTGCTGTCCATGGACATCTGCAACACCATAGGAGGTATGCGAATGCGTTGCCAACCTTGCAGAATTCGATTCACAGCCTTCTTGAACAACCCCATTAACTGGCGAGTTAAAAACATGATATGAGAATACATATCGATGATTGAAAATAACAAAAAAAATATAATGTTTAGTGTTTAACGTCTAAATAAATTATTAAAATATTATTTGTAGAATAAACTCTACTTATTACACGGCAGTGTGGGTAGAGATGATACAGGGAATGAAATTGATTTAACCACGGAATATGATTCTGGATGTACTGTAGGAATCTCAGCTCAGTGTGTCTAACATTACAAGTTCTGGCATTAGGATTACGTTTCTCGTTGCGCCTTGCATATAGACTAACAGAATCAAACTGAAACCAGGTGTATTAGTTTAAAGTTTCGGTTTACATTTCAGTGTGTACAGGCATATATTGAAGAACATATTTTTAAACCGGTCTTAACACGTATGTCTACTTTATTTATTTTACTCGATGTTTCTGTTGAGTTGCACCAACCATAGTCACGAGCTGACTGACGAGGCGAGTAGTCCACGTCGAGAATTGCGAGCAATTTCATCAACTACCCGCATATATTCTGGAAAGTTGCGGCACACACCACTCACAATATCTGAAGTAGCGTCAGACGAAAAATGGCGAGGTTTAATTTTATTAGTCACTGGATTCTATGTCGAGGACAATTTGTATCAATCTTCTCGATTGGAATATGTGTGAATAACGTGAAAATCTCAAATGTTAAATATTGAACATTACTACGCGACTTCTTCGTGTAGATGTAAGAATATATTCGGTGCGCTTGATTCCTGTGGGAACTTTATAATCAGGATAAAGAGTACCCTAAATGTTGACTAGGTACATAAGCCATAATTATGTTAAGTTTCATTAAAATCCGTCTTCTGATTTTTGCGTGATGCGCGTTTAGACAGACAGACAACAAATCCAAAAATTGTTTGGGTGGGATTTGTAACACTCGTACTGTATAGGTACTGCAACGATTTTTTGAAAAAACATTAAATGTACAAACACGACTCTGTTACGATTTTACGCCGATCCTAGATACGGAGGTGTCGCGTACTGTTCGGTCCAAAAAATATTTTATATCGCGAACCCGTAGGCTGTGGAACGAACTGCCTCAAGAGGTCTTCCCATTAAACTATGACATGGGGTTCTTCAAGAGAGCTGTGAATAGGATTCTGCAAGGTCGGCGGCGCGCCCGCATACCCCCTGGTGTTGCAGGTGTCCATGGGCGGCGGTAACACTTACCATCACGTGAGACAGCTTGCTCGTCCGCCCTCTTCCCTATAAAAAAAAAAAAAAAAAATGTATAGATTAGCTTTTTGCGTGGCTGCTTCACCCGCGTGGATGTTGTTTTAAAAGTAATGAATTCCCCTGGAAAAAAATAGGAAATCAAAAGTGTTCATGTCCTTTCCCGGATTTCAGGCTACCTCTTTGACAAAATTGCATTAATTTAGTCATGAAGGCATAACAAACAAACCGACAAAGAAACACACTCTCGAATTTATAATATTTGTGTGAATTAGAGCAGTCGATATCGAGTATTAATAGGTAAAACCTGCAGCAATTGATGCGAAACATGGAGACTGGCTTGAGCAACAGTTTTCCTTGAATACGAGTAGTTTTTTTTTTTTCATTTTACTTTTTACGTGTATTTACAAACTTTTAGCCTGGATTTAATTGGGTGACATTTGGCACAGAAAAATCTATTTAACAACATGTTCACATGAATGGTAAACTGATAAATATTCCGAGATATTGACCATTTAAATGACTTCATACAAAAATTTGATACGCCTAATTTTAACGCCTTGAAGCAATTATTTGTAGTGGAGAATATTTGTGCCAAGTTTCAATTTAAGGACCATACATTTTTTTCCACACCAATTTTGACACCTTGTTTCAACCTTTGGAGTTTGAATTTCGAGAGGTCTTGACCGTGTAAAAAAAGTTCAATAGTTCAATGAAAAAAAAAAATTTATATTTCTAGCTTCAGGGGTTTCGGCTCAGCGTTGATGAGTTCGACAGTCAATCAGTCAGTCAGGACATTTCTCTTCATGCCTACGTATAGATATTTATAGTTGTCTAATACCCGCTACCTCAACAATCTGGGCTCGGATTTATTGTCATTGCAAAACAGACTATCAGAAGAAACTGTAGTATTTTCGTGTTATAAACACAAATCCTTTTGTAGAACCAGTTAATAAGTAATTTCGATTGTAAGTAGGCGCGGAGACCGATACTGTACCATATAGGCCTATATATGCTAAATTTCATATCTCTAACATAAATAGTAACGTAGTCTTAATAGTTCTTGAGATACAGGCATTGTATAAAGAAAAAACATTTTTTCCCATCTTCCCAGTAAGATTTCTATAAATCCTTCCATAGCGGATACGTATGTCATAAAACCTATCCACTGTGCATACTTCATGTATCTAACTTCAGCGGTTTCGGCTCGGCGATGATGAATCAGTCAGTCAGTCAGGACATCTCTTTTTATATAGATAGAAAGCCTTCGTATAGATAGATAGACTTTTCAAAAAGCAATGTTGTTACAAACTTTCCAGTGCACACGTAGAAGTGGAAAAATTTGGTAAATTGCAAAGAGATGTGCAGAAATTTTAATAGGTTTTTCGTGAAAGCGTGAGTGCTTGAAATATTTGAATAATGGCCAAGAGGAAACTCCGGTTTGATATGATTTAGTGCCCGCTTTCTCATCCGCCAAATTATTGTTCAACTATCTCGGCCCCCTTTTATACTTTTTTTCATAAAACAGTTGGCAACATTGAAATATGTTGAACTGCTGTAAGTTGAATTGTTGTAAGTTGGGAAATGTTCGCTGCTGCCGTATCAGAGAAAACTGTTGATCTAACTTAAAAAGCTTGTACGTGTTTATACATTTCTACTACGAGGAGGTAGTTAACGTGGTTATAATCGTAGCCTTCATAGATATGTATATATGTGGGTTCCATCAATGCTGGCTTATGACAATGAAAATCTTGTTGCAAAATCTGCAATAAAACATACGTACTTAAGCGTCTCAAACGCTTTGATGGTACGAGTCTCCTCAATGTCAGTTATCTGGACGTCTCTTTGACCATGGAAACTTCTCAGATTTAAAGGAACTGCTTATGTTGAAAGAAGTAAAATTACAAACGTTTTTTTATTTATTTAATACAAATCATATAAATGTTTAATTCTGTTTGCCTCAGGCCCTTGATAATTTCTAATGGCTTGTGGTAGAACTGCACGTAGAAATGAAATAGTAATTATGATAAAGCAACTGTAGACATATCAGAAAAGTGCAGATAATTTTATAATTAAAATTAAACCTAAAAACTAAATCTACTTTTTTATTAGGTATATTATCAATGCAAATATTCAGTGTACCATGGAAATCGTAATTCGGTGCATGTGGATGGCTACGCAGAATTTTTCATTTAATTTTCAACATAATGACGTCATAAATTACAACGGACTGTTATCTTTTCCGCAATTTTTAAAATTAAACTCTGTTTTAAGGTTTCATTCCGGGGCCGAAACAACCCAAAATATAATGGGCCTTCGCCTTTTTTTTGTTATACTAGTAGGTGAAAAAATATCCATTATACATTTTTAAAAGGATTCTATATATGATGTGTTCTGAGCTTCTTATGCTGGGGGATGATTCTTCAAAGTGATTCATAAATCCCTGACTTCTGTTCACCACAAGCTCAGTAAAGGACATATTTCAATTTTTAACGAGTTAAAAATAAATCAGGAGTTATGGTATGTGTAATGGAACTAAGCACGTGAACGTGCCTCGATGACAAGATTATTTACCGACAAGTTATCGACGAGAGAATGTTGTAGTAATTACAATTTTTAACAGAGATTCATTCAACATTTGTTTAAAAAAATCTGAACTAAATGTTTTAGGTGTAACAATTCACTAAAGCAGTACACTAAATAATAACATAGCTTCAAAACAATGACCATTGACTTTTCTATTGTATGTCTATTATTTGCTGGGATGCATGAATCCTAACTCCACCGTAAAAGTTAAAAGATATTTTCAAGTAATTCTGGTCATGGAATTGAGCACAATTCTAAAGAAACACCGTGAGACTAAATAGTGGATATTTTGAGATAATGCAATTATTTTATTTTAACTTATTAATTTATTATTAATTTGTGGTTTCTTCAAGCCGAAATATTTCAATTTACTTATCACAAATAAACAAGTAAATGTATCAAATAGTAGACGTAAAACTATGATTATGGTAGTTGTTACGTGGTATTATCATTTCGTCTACATCTACATCTAAAATGAGAATGAAATATGAATAAACCATTGAGTGTATAAAAAAATAAAAAATCTCGATTATAAGTATAACTCAATGTACATATGTAAAAAAGTGCATTAAAGAAATTGAATATTAAGATATAAGACAAAAGTTATACATATAAATCTCAGTTAGATGGCATCGTAGGACGCACCCCACTCAATTTATTTTTTCTATGGCTTTGGTCACCCTTCAGTTAAGATGAAATTACAACTGATAGACACTCGTTTTTCTTATCTCGTTGTGATTCTCAGAACAGAAACTATTTTATGTTAATTTGTTGAGATAGAAGTTTATTAAGACATTTACTCTATTCCACTTAAATAGTAAGGAGAGGACTTGGTTTTAATTCATTTATTATTTATTTTAAATGTAATATAATATTCATAGGTAGGGTTAGTAAGAGACTTATAACTATGTTGGTAAGACACAATCTGTAACACTATTTATCTATTTTATCATTAGTCCCACCCAAAATTTTTGGATGGGACAATTCCTGGAAAGAATTCAGGAAATGCAGGAAAACATTCCTGAGCGTGGCGTGGCAGCGTGGCAGCACCAACAGCATCCTGAAGGTATTATTATTGTATTGGACTCGTAGGGCATGGCATCGCAGGACTCGCAGGCAGGGCTCTGAATGTAACTGGCAGACTGCTCGTGTGGAACACCGTGTAAAAAAAACAATTTAATGGCTTCATAATTAGGTTGATTGGTAATTTAGCTCGACAATAAATATAGTATAATGAGCCAAATAGAGCATTCGAACAAACACAAACTTCTTTACAGTTCATTATTAACATATTGAATAAGCCGTTATACTGCTGATCGCAAATATAAGGTTGAAAAAAAACGTCTATTCATTTTGTTTTAGCAACGAATATAAATCAACGTGCCTAATAAGTCCACGTGGCGAATTATAGACAGAAACCTACACGTGGTTAATAGGGGAGGGCTGGGCTCTGCAGTGGGACGTTATAATTTCACCTACACCTTATACTTTCGTAAATAAGTAATTTCCTTTAACGTACCTCATTACGTTTGCAGGTGCAAAAATACGTAACACAATCGTTATTGTCGTCGCGAGAACGCTTAAAAAGCAATAACAATAAAATACACCATTCATCAAATAGATTTAAAGTTGAACTGCTGCGGTAACGTTCATAAAATAAATCCACTGTTGTAGATATTACTCAATAAAAACGGAGCGCCAATAGGAGCCTTCCCATTGTCACCCATATATCATTGGGGAAAAATATTTTTAGGTTGGTACGGTCCACTAGTTGTGAACAGTTGGTACTTGATGCGTGAAATTGCGTGTATTTAAGACCGTCCCCTACTTCGATTTTGTTCTTTATGTTATAATTGTATCACGTGCTAAATATTGGATAGGTCTGACCTAACACTATAACACCGGGTAGAAGTATTACTAACCTTGTTATTTGTAACATTATGTATATATTTTTATAAGGTGTATTTGCATGTTATTTTTTTATAGAAAGAATGCTGCATACGAGTAAACAGTTCAACTGGTAAAAAGTGGATACTATCGCTTATGGACGTCCGTGATACATGCCAACATCAGTCAAGAATCACAAACGTTAGCTCAACCCCCTAGGCCCAGGGGTGTTCAAAAAAAAAAACCAAAAAAATGCATATTGTTGCGGAAAACTAATATCTATGCCACGATACACCCTACCTAGACGACAATCCTGCATCACACATACTTGCAGCCTCTCAGAGTCGATCGATCGTAGTCTAACAATATTGAGGTAGATCGCCAGCAGTTCAAGTTTGAGCACCCCTGCTAGGCCCTTGAAAATTTTATAATGGATTTGGAGCACGGCTTGGAAAGATAACGACGGATAGGGTAAGATGGGATTGGAATGGACTCTTGAATTATTACTCTTGAGTTATTACTGAAACACGTACGTACATTGGGGGAATAGGATAAAGTGGGAAATGCGATACATGTCACGGTAGTCTTCTGTGAGAGAGAGTAACTTGGTCAGTCGTTAACGCCCAGCGACTGCGGGATTGTAGCGTGCACCCACATCGTGCAGCACCTTTATTTATATTATTATTAGGAATATTTTAATTGACAACATTTATTAATTAATGAGAGTGTTACAATTCGATGTTTTGATGGAATTTATTTTGCGAGTGGGTAGTACAAGAGAATAACCTAATAACTTGTGTATGAGCCATTTTTTAGTCATTTTATATTAGAAACCTCCATAAACTACATGCATCTGGTTTCCAGTCTTCATAACATGAATTTCATCAACAAGAATCTTGGCAACTGTGTCTAGTTATGTGCCTACAACAAGCACTTCAGTTCTAGGTTAAGAGGAACTCAGCTTTCTGTGAGAGGATAAGTGCTGAGGTAGACATAGTACCCACATTGAAGAGTCAGGGCCAATATTCGTTTAGAGCCGTTCACATTCAAGGTTTGAAGGGAGAAGAAAGCCTAGGAGTACCTGTTCTCGACTTAAACTCGTGAAGTCATGATTGTATATTTAATTATTAATTTCACTAATGAGGCGGTGAAGGAAAAGATTGTGAAGAATTTTATCCGAGAGAGAATTTAAAAAAAAACAGCCGTCAATGAGCGCTTCATCCGCGTAGTGGGCTATCACCCGAAACACTTTCGTGATTCCAAGAGAAGGTGCAAACTGTGCAGTACGGCCCATTTTAGGCTGAACGTTATTGCTTGACATTCTGTCATACCACATCATACCATACATACCATAGCATAAACCTGTCTCTCCACTGCTGGATAGAGGCTTCTCCTAAACCTCACCACCACACGATTATCCGCCCTTCTTATCCAGTCATCACCGACGAACTCCTTCAACTCGTCTGGCCAACTGTTCGGAGGGCGTCTCACACTGCGCTTCCCGGTACAGCATATAACTTTCATATATTATGACGTACTAACCTTGTATGCGATTCTTATTGGGTTTAAAAGTAAGAACAAAAGCGGCATATTTGTGTATTCTTGGAGTTGCAGTTGTAAACCTGCTTTGGGATTACAGCATGCGCCTTCACTCTACGTACAATAAAACACTTTAGTCTTAATGTTACCGGATTCTGTTAAGAAAATAGCAATGTAATGTTGCAAAAAGGAAACTGACTCGCTGGGTTGTAATATTATAATGCAGTCGATTTGTATCCCACGTACAACGGGAAAAGTTGGGGACACGACGCGAACCCGAGCGTGGCGACGTGTCACATTTATCAAAGCTGAACCATACACGCAGACAAACTTAACTTTGCGTGCGGCTGAATGCTCAACTATCGACATTTAGCGATTGAATTAGTTGTCATATAATATGCAAATCATATCCCCTTGTAATATCAGTTTATCGTGTGTTTATTTTTTCTTAAATTATCAGTCAAGTGATTCTTTCATTATTTTTAGCGTCAAAGTCAATGGCAAAATTACACATTTACATAGTTTACAAAATCGTTGATAGGTTATATTGTCGATAGAAAACTTCAACACAACCGACATATTATTTTCTGTAACTTAAATAATTTACAGAAGAGTGAAAGCGGTAAGAAAATTGAAACTATAGTTCCCTAGATTAGTGCAAATA
Organism: Sesia apiformis; assembly: GCA_914767545.1. Classification (NCBI taxonomy): domain Eukaryota; kingdom Metazoa; phylum Arthropoda; class Insecta; order Lepidoptera; family Sesiidae; genus Sesia; species Sesia apiformis. The sequence continues at coordinate 6,722,310 of OU611962.1, forward strand.
AACAAACACATATGCATACAAACAGTGTATTTTACCCACGAAGGTTATATAATATGCTTTTATTTAGTTTCAAAAAAGTTAAAAATAAAACATAAGAGAATCAATAGTTTTTCAATATTCCTAAAAAAAGATATATTAACGAATATAATGGCCATTTACGTATATAATGGCACTACTATGCACAATGTCAAATGTCAATGAATGTCAAATGAATTATTAGCGGATTTTTTCATGTGAAACCAAAACGTTACCAGCCCTGTCAGCCACACGCAGAGATAACTTTGTCGCGCACTATAGACGGCTATTGCTTTTGCCTCTATAGGAATGACTCACTGCTTTCCCGTCAGAGAAAAATGACCCAGACAAGTTTAAAAGTCTCGATAAAAAGGAATGCAAAAATCCTTTGTGTCAAACATATTCGCGTTTAAGAGCGGCTCTAAAATTGTTCCGCGGAAAACGTTATATAAATGGAATTTTTAACATTATTCAGAAATGTTAATGGGAAGGTAATTTTTGAACTCAGTTTTTTCTTTATGAAAGGAGTATAATAGGGTACTTACTTGACTCTATTATCTTTATAAATGCTCTGGAAGACGGATAGAAAAACATTAATTGTCTTTATTCCAATACCATCATGGCATACCATCTACGTATATCTCTTCATTGCTAGCATATAGGACTCTTCCAAAGCCGATTGGAACACACTACACACGATCTTCGACTCTCCTCATTCAACGACCAAACACTACCGGCGAACTTCTTTAGGCCGTCGTCCCACCTTATAGGAGTTAGATGACCACTGCACTTTCGGGTACGTGGTCAAGAATTGGTCTACCCCATCGGTTGTTGGTCATGAGGCAAATATGACCTGCCCATTGTTATTTCAGCATGCTGATTCTTACCTATATGAGTTATATCCACCGCTTAACCGCTCCAGATCTTAACCCGCAAAGAAGTTCCAAGCATAGTTCTCTTCATATCTTGCTGAACGATTTCGAATTTATGGATCAGGCCCATCGACAGAGATCACGTTTCTATACCGTACGTCATTCACAACTCGCAGAACGTACTGATTGAAGACTTTATTATGATAGTGACGACTAGAAGAGCCAATGCATTTTTTCCAAAGCCGTTGGACTTCTCACATCCACTCATGAGGGAGGAGGTAACTGTTTGGGACCGAATCTTCTTTCAATGGCATCTCTTTTGTCCGCCAACACGGACAGGTCGCTGGGTTGGTCGTCTGGGTCGTAATTCTGCCTCTGAATTTCTTCTTACTGCTCTCGCAGTAAACGTCCAGCGTCGGCAGCAACAGTGAAACCCCTCGTGGTGTTGCGATCAGGTAGCGCGAATATCAGTTCGTCTGCGTTTTTACAAATGTTGCTTTTTTATTATATAAAAAAGGTGGCAGACGAGTAAACAGCCCACCTGATGGTTAGTGCAAACTGTAGCCTATGGACATCCGTGATACATGCCAACTTCAGTCCGGCTACTTATGCTTAGGCTACCTATACTGCAATTTCAGTGTCAGCAATATTTTTACTCTGCGCACATCTTGGCTGTTTGCTTAATATTATTTTCTCAGTAAAGATGCAATATATTTAGTTCGTCACCTCTCCTTTTCTTATGAGAGTTAAAAGAGACACTAGCAAATTTTCACTGTGGTGAATATGTGATAACCCCCCCATCAATTGCTTTTCAGTTTTTTTCAGTCAAAACACAATGAATACCGTATCTGTAGTAAAAGAAGAGAGAATATTAAATTTCCACTATAATAACCAGCTTTCTGAAGAAACTCATCGTTTTCTGAAAGCTTGTGGCCTTCGCTTCAGGCCTGAATATTGCATAGCCATGTTTGCGGCGTTATTAAGACAAATTAGTTTTCCTAGAGCTTTGTAATTCTAGTGATAGAGTCCTTTGAGTATTACCTGCAGTAATTGACTACTTAACTTGTGTAATTACTGTTCTAGGAAATTGTAAGTAAAGACGACAGATTAGCCCAGCCCAGTTTTGCTGTGTAATATGTTTTTTTTATAGTCTAGTGGGCGGACGAGCAAGCAGTCCCACGTGCTGGTAAGTGTTACCGCCGCCCATGGAACACCAGGGGGTATGCGGGCGCGCCGGATACTTTGCAAAATCCTATTCACAGCTCTCTTGAAGAACCCCATATCGTAGCTTAATGGAAAGACCTCTTGAGGCAGTTCGTTCCACAGCCTACGGGTTCGCGGTATAAAATAATTTTTGGACCAAACAGTGCGCGACACCTCCGTATCGAGGAAATGCGGATGGACCGCACTTCTGTGACGGGAGGTGCGTTTGTAGAAACCCGAGGTGGGAATTATATTAAACAATTCTTCAGAGCATTCCCCATTGTACAGGCGGTAGAACACACAGAGAGACTCAACGTCTCTCAGAATGCTGAGGGACTCTAAACTGCCCGTGAGAGTGGGATCGTCGACAATACGAACAGCACGTCGTTGGATGGAGTCAAATGGGTCCAATTGGTATTTTGGTGCGCCGGCCCAGAGATGAGAGCAATACTCCATATGTGGCCTCACCTGAGCTTTGTAAAGCATAAGGAGTTGTCCAGGAGTTGTAAAGTATAAGTACCAATTCGCTCTGTTCAGCACACCGAGCTTTTTGGAGGCCATTTTGGCCTTATTTTCCAGATGATCTCTAAATTCGACTTTGCTGGAGATATCGACAACAAGGAACCCGATACTCTCTGAGATCTTAAGAGGTATGCTCTGAAAGCGAGATGCTACGACAAAAGGGGTTTTTTAGCGGTGAATGCCCAGACTTGCGTCTTACTGGGGTTGAAATCCACTAGGTTAAGAGAACCCTAAATCGAGATTTCTAAAGAGTCTTTGATTTCAGGCACAAGCCTGGCGCGACTCTCTTCCACTTCGACCCGAGGGATGTTGGCGCGGTCCCTGTACAAGGTGTTTCCAGTACTGTCATCTGCATAGCAACGTATGTCACCAATTTGCAACAGGTCGTTGATATGCAGAAGGAACAGAGTTTGGGACAGCACGGAGCCTTGCGGAACGCCAGCGTTAATAGACATGGTGTCGGAGCAGCTACCAACGATAACGACTCTGATGCTCCCTCCAGTCAGGAAACTGGCAACCCATTCGCATAATCCCTCGGGTATCCCGAAAGATGGTAACTTGGAAAGCAGCGATTTGTGCCATACCATACATTGCTTTCGCAATGTCTAGGCCTACAGCCAGAACCTCGCCTCTACTCTCAATGGCGTAGGCCCAGCGGTGTGTTAAATACGCGAAAAGATCACCAGCCAAGCGATTCCTTCCAAACCTTCATTGAACGTTCATCCAAACGTTCATTGAAAAAACAAATATTTGTTCAGCATCTGGGTTTTAAACCACAAAATTGTGGTTGTATTCGTGCGTGAGAAGACTCATGTTCAGCAATGGATGAAAAAAGGCCCGGTTATCACCGTAACAGTGTAACAGGTTAAAGGTTTTAATAATGGTTAAAAATAGGCAGCGCATTCGGGGGCGTGCCAAGGTTTGTCATTTTGGACTAATGTTGGCATGTATCGCGGATGTCTATGGGCGACAGTATCCACTTACCATCAGGTGGACTGTATAATCGTCTGCCGTCTTCGTACATAAAAAAAAATTAAGTATCGTGTAAAAAAAATTTTTTCGTTAATCTGTTTCTAAAATACCTACTCAATTTTTTCACTAATATTCTTTAACTGAACATTTAAATAGCGTTCATATTATATTTAACACTTGAAAATCGGTGAAGTAGTTCCCGAGATATATAATGGTAAAGAACAGTATCTTGATCATCTTGATAACAGGTCATCTTGATCATCATCAACGGTCAGTAGAAATGAAGACACCGCGTTACAAAAAAATAACATATCACTGTTATTTCGCCAGCGGTGATTGGATGAGAAGAGCCTAGGATCCTGTGCGGTGGCGAGCCTTGGGAGCGGCCAATATCCAGGTTGGAGAGACATAGGCTGATAGTGGTGGAGGTCATTTCATATAGTATTTTTGTGATTCAAAGCTTATTAATTGCAATAATATAGTAATATATTATTATTAAATGTTATTACTAAAAAAAATTTTATTGATAATTTCAATAGCTTTCGTATGATACCTCACATGTAAAAATCGCTCGTAGGTCTAGATATATTCTAAAATTAATAAAGCGTCGCCGGCCATTTTGATGACGTCATAACTCTCCCCTCTTATAGTCTAGGAGAGCGACATCCGTTTTTTAACTAAACGATTACGATAGGTATCGGTATATTCCTGTTGAGTCCGACCAAAATCGTTATTTGTCGACTTTTTGCAGTTTGGTCGCCCTACTATTACGACTAATAATATACTACATAATATACCTACCCACGATTACGAGCAAACAGCCTTTATCATCTATCTAACATGCCTGTTCATAGAAACATATGATGTTTCATATATCCTCAATGGTGTCTTAATACGTACTACAGAATGATAATTAGTAAACATTCTTAATTAATATTATACTAATCTCTTACGATAAGCAACTCATGCTCTTAATGCTCCATTATGTACTAATGAAAATGCATAATACTGGCATGGTGCCCTAATTTCAATTTAAGGACGTAACGTAGGGCCGCGTCACGTTTTTAACGTCCATTAAACCTCCCCTATTATAACACAGTATTGTCTATATTAAACTCCGTATTGCTCAGTTGTGTTGGCTATAAGAATTCATGAGAAAATATTTAAGACAAATGAATAGTTTGTATATCTCTGGACCCGTGATATAGGAAGCATTAATAAAATAAAAATAAGTAATACATAATTACAACATACCAGCGCGCTGCGCCCTCTTAACACTAAATTTCTATCATTAAAACTAAAAACATTTGTTCTTATACGACTTCGTCTAAATGTGATTTTTCCGCAAAAAGTGTGTTGTTGTTTTAAATGAAGCCTCTGACTTTCCAACTCTGTTCTACACACTATATTTATGTATGTAAATGGGTGAGGTGCTTTCGTGGTGCGGATGGGTGACTGGTTACTGTAAAATAGGTGCTGAATTTTCAATAGTCGTAGATAAAAAGTTGTTAGTTTTCACGAAAGAAATTTAGTGTTAAGAGGAGTGCAGGAATTTTTTATTTAACTCTGTGTAAGCCGCATTACGTTTTGAAAGTCCATTAAATCTTCCCAGCAATTACACAGGTTTGTCTTTATGAAGATGCCTTTGTTCACGACGGCTGCCAGTGCAACATTATTTGCAATGTGCATTCTACAAATGGCCTTTGACCTTTTATTATTTCATTTTATTTAAAGATTCACAGGTAGCTACAAAACGACGAACGCCTTAAATTTGTAGAGAGATTTTGTATGAAAAGTATTAAAATTTATATCAATACGAATACCTCAATGTACCTACTCGTATATATAGCAATCTTCGTTATTTTTTTTATATGAATTCTGAAATTATTAAAGTTGTATGAGGATTCGTGCGCTTTGCATTTATTTAATATTTTATTTTTAAAATTATATTATACATACGGAGGCAATAACCAAAAATATATGCACATTCATTATATAATACGTATGCTTTTCAACTAATATTTAGACGCGAAGTACCAACAAGCATGAATGTACGAATATAATATACACATATACTTGTTGGTATTTTTCGTCCAAATATTAGTGGAAAAACATAATATACCGACCTTTATATTGGTTATTGTTAAAACTTGTGAAAAACACAAAATATTATTAGAAATTTTATTACACTTCCAATAAAAAGTACTTAGATGAAAATAAAATAATATTCATATATTACTCACAATTTTTATTTACTTTGTGCAGTCAATATTTCGATCCAATTATATGAACGGTTCATATAATGGCAAATATTCGTTACAAATAATACACAAAAATCGTGACATCGTAACTCGTTTACATTTATTATGCCAAACAACGATAACTGAAGTATAAAATTTTATTTTTTCAACATATCACAAGTAACACTAATAACTTACTCTTATGGTAGGTCCTGTGTACAACATATTGTACACGACGTTCTAAGTTTGTTACCGTTTGATTGTAGACACTGCACTTACACATGTACGGAGATTACACAGCGCCAGCACAATGTTGCACAAACTCCTATAAGTGGACAAACACATTTATGGTGAACGCCATGCATACATAGTGGCCGGTTAACATATAAACGCGATCAACCTAATTACACTAGAATACATTAAGGTTGGCCTGCGGTTTCTAATTTTCTCTAGTCTATGGTTCTTATAAAGCGTTTAAACGGTGTCCTGGTTTCAAGGTAATAGAGTTATGTTCTTGTTGTAGAAATAGCGACTATCGAATTTCGGAATAGTTCCATTACATAACCAAGTTTGCGGATAAACTGGAGAATGCCGTTCTAAACACATTCCTCGACACCTTAGATCTGCTAATTATACGTGGAATGTGCAGGTCCGTACAAACCGGTGCTGATTTATGGATCCCAAGTGAATTAGAATTAATGTTGTAAATGAGTTTTAATAATTAATAAACTAGATTAAAAAAAAATGATTGAAATTTTCGTCAATAAAATAATATTTATAAAAAATGAAAATGGTTTATAATTTTTAGAAAAATTCGACAAAAAGGCATTCAATATAGGGTGTGTCTGAAACCTTCCCGAAACTTGAAACTATGGATTTTGCTCTTGATTCTACGCGCGACGCGTCGACCAACATGTCGACAGGTATTGATTGATCTCTAGCACGTCTTTTCTCAAGACAAATAATATAATTAAGATTCTTGTACTTAATTGGAGTTATGCACATAATTCGTTATTAATTCATTACAATGTTGTCTGCATGTTAAGTATATGTTGCTACATATTGACTTAATACTTGATAGCGACTAAAGCTGAGCACTTGAAGACATTTAAGCGCCTGACTACTCTGCACGGTGTTAAAAATTTGTTTTATTTATCTTGTTGTTGTTCTGTGACTGCTTTAATTGTTATAGTAGACAGATTGAAAATGCCTTCACATACTTCGAATTAGCATTACCGTGTAATGCACAACTTCCCCTCCCCGCTTACTTCACTCGGCACGCATAGTCAGTAAAACAAGCAGTAAGCTTAAGAGTGCATAAACGAATACATATCGTAATAGAGTTTCATCCTAAAATTCCCGCAAAAACTGTATCTTCAACATGGTTCTAAGTTAGGCAATATGAACGCGGATTAATAAGATGCATATTCTGTAGGCACAGCTTAATGGACACCGAGCGGCGTCGGGTGCTCGGAATTGTTTTAGTGGAGTTCATCCCGCATTTTAATAGGCCAGGCGGGATATGGTGCCGCAGAGGATGAACTTGGGTAGAGTGGCGAGATCACGGGACGATTTTTCGTCACCGCAACTTTAGGCGTTTTATTGTTACTGATGACTACACAAATTGTTTTTAATGCGTTATATTTTAAACAATTTGTTGCTTATAGTAATTGTCGTAACGCTCACAGTGATTTTATATAACATAACTGACTTCAATTACGAACTGTTTACAGAACAGTACTATAGATTTTAATTAGTGAAATACGTAGATACTAACATTTACCAACACAAACACCATTGTACTTATATTTTCAGTCTCTCTGAGTGCATAATTTTGATTTTGAATTGATTTTGGTTCTCGTTTGCATGCTGTGTTGATTTTTACAGTTAGTAAATATGTCTTATATCTATGGTCTTTTCCATCAAACTACAGCTAGGCAATTGGCTTAAATACTTGTAATAGCGAACAGAGGCCATTTAATAAAACAACACAGAAAAACAATTGTCGAAACCGGCGCGGTAGTTGCAGAATAGAAATGATTTTTTTATTTTAATGAAAAGAGGATTTCAGTGAAAAGAGAAATTCATTCGAACATTCGAATCAACATTCGAAAATCAACGCCGAGTATTAACGAAACGATTCTGGTTTTAATATTAAACCTGACCAATATGTTTAAACTTACATAATAATTTATTGGTTCAGAATTACTGTAAATTATTAATAGTGAATTGTCGTGTGGTGTCGGCTGGCTTTTGAGTAGCACCACGCCATATTTCTCCGTGGGTGTTGTAAAAGCGACTAAGGGATAATAAATTCCCTTTCACAAGCCCCGAAGAACTATACTACCTCTAAAAGAGTGGTCTCATCGAGCCATTTGGCCAGCGTGGCGTTGTAAGGCCACCTCAGGCACAAGACAATTTGCATAAGGAGGCCAATGTCCAGCAGTGGACTGCCACCATACCATTTATACAAGGACTGGTAATTGTGTAAATGGTATGGTGATTGTTTGGGTTGAGTATGAGTGGTTTGTGTTTGTCTTTCTTATTTTTTTTATATCAAAAAATGATAAGAATATCAATAACTCTTTATACCAAAAAAAATCTTTAAAATCCATTCATACGATAATTTTGAGACAATACTTATTGGTAAGAGCAAAAGTTTATGCATATATTATACGATATTCTACTCAAGATAATTATTAATATAATCCTATTAATATTATAAACGCGAAAGTTTGTGAGGATGGATGTATGGATGTTTGTTACTCTTTCACGCAAAAACTACTCAATGGATTTTAATAAAACTTTCCAAACTTTACAATAATATAGCTCATATATCAGAATAACACATAGACTATAGCCTATGTTCACTAAGCCTTTCAAAAAAACAAAAATTTTTTTTTTCTTTTGAAAAAAAAAAAAAACATAAACCGAAGCGAAGCGAGGGCGGGTCGCTAGTTATTAATATATGGAAATTTAAGCATTGCTCGTAACTCTCCAGTGAATTTCGGTTATGTTTTACGCTGATTTTACTTCCCCTTAGCCTCTGGCGGACGATGAAAGTAGTTTATTTACTTGGAGTCTACTTTAGATAAAGGTAAATTGTAGGTAATTTAGGTAAATTGAAACAAAAAGACTTCAAATATGCAGTAAACAGGTATATAGATCTGAAGTACATCTGAAGTCTTACATGAATCTCATAATTTACTTTACATTTCACTAGAAGTTGAGATTTTGCGCTACATTATTCAAGAAAGTCATGTGTTGAAACTTTGCTTACATTGTAGCGATTTAGATAAATAATACATAACCTCGGAGCTATGTTACACAACAGTAAATAAAGTATTGCAGTATAGAATCATGACATATTTGTCGACATAACCTGTTACTGGAAAACTGTGAGATATTTGTTACGATAAAAAAGCGATATTACACGTCACAGCATAGAAATATTTATGCTTGAGATTGTATTGGTGCAGGAATTTTTCCCAGTTATAATGTAGAATAAAACAACTTTTAATGTTTTTCTAATAAACGGGATTTAAATTCGCATATTTATGAAAGTAAGTTATCTCGTGACTATAGTTGGTGTAATCCGTGTATTTATAGGGAAACATACGTGTTTAAGACCCGTTTAGTAAACAAATATAGACAAACACAGAACAGTTGTAAACGTCGTTTTTAATAACTTGTTATTAATGATGCTCCGTAAAAGGCGTTGCTGTGTGCGTATGTCTCTTTTTAGAGCATTAATGTAAATTTAGTATACTGTTTCTTATTTTTGTTGTGGGTATACATTGAGATGTAATGAATAGATTATATTAACTATATATACTTATTTAACCATATACACTGTGTAACCTACTTTTGTACTTATTTAAGGTATGATCCATTGGAAATATAGTCAGTATTTACTCAACAGTCTCGGCTTTCATTCCTCTCTCTGGGCACCACATTATATGGCGACCCTGCCTAAAGTAGATTCACGGGCACCGGTATTCTGACACCGTTCGCCGCCGCGTCGCCGACCGATTATGTATATGGACAGTGAATGATAAACATCGTGTTCTCGGGACAATGCAATCATCGGTTGATAAAATGAATTACATCAAAACTTCTGGCAGCGACGCTAGTGAACTAAGAGTGAGCTTCGAAAATGGGGAAACAGCAGTCTAAAGAAGAGAACATCGTGATAGCGCAAAATGCAGCTGGGGGCACAAATGATGCACCGATTGAGGAGTTCCGATTCCATATGAAAACAACCAGCATCCTGTTATGCGTCATAGTACTCTGCCTGGTTTTTGGAGTCCTGTATGGAGCATTCCGGATATATCGGAAATGTCATTTAAGGTGGATACGACAGGAGTTTGAGCTGAATGCGAGTGGCAGCAGGGTGCGACGGCTTTCCTTTCAACGGCGCCAAGGTTACCCCGATTTGAAGATCAATGATAACGCAGTGTAAAAGTGTTAAAAATGCCTATAAGCGTATAAAATAGGTGTCGTGTGAAGTGAAGTGCGGTTACATAAATATGCGTATTTCTTTTTCGCGTACATCGTAATTTCGGCAAGTTGATGGACATTATTTAGTGGACTGTAACCTTATTTACTAACGTATAATTAATATTATTATTACTTAAATAATAGTAAACAAAAAAAAAAAAAAGTTAAGAATATTATCCTAACTTATGTATACTCGTGTATTATTAACATGTTACAGTTCTTGTTAATATGCGGAGGATCCAGGGTTCCAAACTTATACAGGTATGTTAATACTCTATAATGCATATTAAGTATTTTTAAACTCTATGGCAACATTTTTAAAGAAATTATATGAGGATTTATTAGTAGTAAGACAGTATTTAATTAAAATAGGACCTGCTAGACGACAAGGTAAAATATTGCAGACAAAGTTAGACGAAGCTAAATTTATTGTTGCACAATATAATAATTATATAGGAAGTATTGACAGGAAAAGCTTAGGAGAGGACAAGCTACTTCTTTTTGAAAAATATTGTGGGGATATTAAGAAATTGTTTGATGAAATAACTGAGTTGTGTCGAATTTCAGAGGGTTCTAGTAGTTTTTCAACAATGGATAAATTCGACCTGAAAGTAGCTTTGAGCTTATTGCCAGTGATGAATGATGAGCTTTCCAATTTACGACAACTTATCGATGGTATTGAGTACTATAGTTCGGTTCTTAATGCTGAGTCACAGACGTATTTAATATCTTTTGTTTTGAAAAGCAGACTGTCGCAGTCTGCTAAGCTAAAATTAGCAACAAGATACGACACTGTACCTAATCTTTTAAATGATATGAAAATGTTACTTTTGCCAAAGAAATCTACAAGTGCTTTGCAAAAACAATTTTTAAATTGCAGACAAAATGATGCGTCTATTGATGCTTTCGGAAAAACCTTATCCGAATTATTCGCTGACCTTACAATTTCTCAATCTGAGGGAAATGTTGAAAAATTTAATATTTTAAAATCTATAAACGAGAAACAGGCAATTCGGCAATTTAGCGACGGATTAAGAAATCGTAGGATTGGCACGATTATTACGGCTCAGAGATTTGAAAATTTAAAAGATGCGATTCAGGCCGCAATTGACGAGGACGTTTCAGGTTCAAGTTCAACAGCTGAAGTGTTAACACTAAGGCATAATAATAATCGTTTCTATAAAAACACTTCCAGGCCCTCTTCTCATCAGAACACTCCAAGAGGTACATACAACACGGATCGTTGGCGAGGCAACCCTAGCTACAACGGGCGACAATCGCATACCAGGACCAGACAAGGGTCCCAGCAGCCTCAATTTCAGCCACGGGGAGTGCCCCAGGGCAGAGCGCCATATCAAGGTAGAACTTATAATAATCATTCTAGGGGTCGTAGACCATTCAGAGGACAGATTCGGACAGTAGTGACTGATGAGTCACAGCCTCAATCGAGTTCATCCACTCGGAAGTCGGAACCTGAAAATGATTTTTTTCGTGCCTATAACATATAGTATTTTAGCCAGCGATAGTAGTTACTACATAAAGTTATGTTATAAAAACAGACACGCGTTTAATTGGCTCATAGATACGGGAGCTTCAATTTCGGCTATAAAACATAAGCATGTTTTAGATTTTGACATCCCAATCAACAAAGAAAACATAACTATAAATGGTATAGGTGGAAAAGTACAAGCTATCGGATATGTAAGTTGACAATACACGGGCAGTGTATTAGTCATAAGTTTTATGTATTTGACACGCTACCTTGTAAGTCGCACGGTATTTTAGGACAGGACTTTTTAGGAAAGTATGGAGCGGTGATTGATATGAAACATAATAGTCTGTCATTATGGATCAGTGAATCTAAACAAATATCTTTGCAACTGATAGACTCGTGTAGTAATTTATTGTCGTTACCTGCCAGATCAGAATCAATTCACTTTATTAATACCAGTTTAACAGAAGAATGTGTGGTATGTACGAAAGAAGTGTGCGAGGGCGTATTTATTGCGAGTATGTTAGTACATCCAATCAATGGCAAAATACCAGTTCGAGTATTGAATTCGACCTCAAAAGATATAACTTTATCTGAAATTAAACTTAATATAGAAAATTTAAAGGAATATAATGTTTGTAACTTTGATAAAACCGAGAAAAATGCATCGCGAGTTAAAACACTATTGTTAAAATTGGATTTAAGTAATTTAAATAAAGAAGAAAGAATTAATATAGAAAGTTTATGTCCAAAATATCCCGATATTTTTTATTTGGAAGGGGACAAATTATCAACCACTGATATTTATCAACACTCAATTAAAATAAAACCGAATATTCATCCTATTTTTTCAAAACCCTATCGTTTGCCTCATGCTTTAAAAAATGAAATTAATAACCAAATTGATCAAATGATGAAAGAAAATATTATTGAACCATGTCAAAGTGAATGGTCCAGTCCAATCTTGTTGGTGCCAAAGAAAAGTGACCAAAATGGAAACAAAAGATGGCGTTTGGTCATAGATTACAGGAAACTTAATAACAGTATACATGATGATAAATTTCCACTTCCAAATATAACGGAAATTTTAGATTCGTTATCGGGTTGCATGTACTTTTCTCATTTAGATTTACATCAAGGTTACTATAATGTAAGCTTAGACCCAGATAATCGCAAGTATACTGCTTTTTGCTCCGGACAGTTTCAGATGACTAGAATGCCTATGGGATTAAAGACCAGTCCTAGTTCATTTTCGCGTATGATGACTATGGCGATGACAGGGTTAACATACGAAAAATGCTTGGTATACCAAGACGATTTAGTCTGTTATAGTAGAGACTTACCTAGTCATATTAAAAATTTACAATCCATTTTTGAAAGATTACGTAAAGTCAATCTAAAGTTAAATCCTCAAAAATGTATTTTCTTACAAAAGGAACTACTTTATTTGGATCATATTGTGTCAGCAGAGGGCGTTATACCAGATTCTGATAAAATAGGGGTTGTTAAAGACTACCCAGTTCCTACTAAGGTCGATGAAGTCAAAAGATTCGTGGCCTTTGTGAACTATTACAGGAAATTTATTCCTAATTTTGCTACAAAAGCACATGCATTAAATAATTTGTGTCGGAAAAATGTAACTTTTAAATGGGATGAGGAGTGCCAAAAATCATTTGAATTATTGAAACGAAATTTAATATCCCATCCTGTATTGCAATACCCTGAGTTTTCGGAGTCTAATCAATTTATTCTACAAACAGATGCATCAGGATATGGCGTAGGTGCAGTTTTGTGCAACAGCGACGGCAGGCCTGTAGCCTATGCTAGTCGTAGTCTTAATAAAGCAGAAAAAAGGTACCCGACGATTGAAAAGGAACTGCTTGCGATTGTATGGGCCGTAAAGCATTTTCGTCCATATTTGTATGGAAGGACATTCAAAATTCAGACTGATCATAAGCCACTTATCTACTTATTTGGAATGCGAGATCCATCTAGCCGTTTGATTAAATTTAGATTAACATTAGAAGAATATGATTTTATACTTGAATATTTGAAAGGGAAGAATAACTCTGCCGCTGATGCACTTTCACGTTTGCATTTAACTTCGGAGGAGTTGAAAGAGATGAATCAAACGGTGATGAATGTAATGACGCGTGGCCAGATGGCTAGGCAACAACGGGATGCTATTGTTTCTAAGAACAATTGGCCTGATCAACCAAAAGTTGTAGAAATACATAGCAAACCGAAATATTTCACGGAATTATGTTTCATAAGCGCTTATGAATTAAATCGATATCGTAAATTGAATGAGATAACGCACGAGAAGGGATGTTTGAGTTATGTACCCTCAATGAATATTATTTTTATTAATTTAGCGTCTCGATCGCAACTGTCGCCAGGCGAATTTGTGAGAGAGCTAAATATATTTTGTGGGAAAATAAATATAAAAGAAGTATACTTCATTAAAACTGAGAAAAATAATAAATTTGTGGAAAAATTAATAAATGAAGTAAATAACATAAGTAATTGGTCCGGACCACGTATATGTATTTTACGGGGAACAAAGAGAATAACTAATAAAGACGATAAGCTTGTAATTTTAAACGATTTTCATATATTACCCACAAGTGGCCATGCCGGCATAAGACGAATGGTAAATAACATAAAGAAATATTATTTTTGGCCAAAATTAGAAGCTGATGTTACAGAATTTATAAAAAGGTGTGACAAATGTCAAAAACAAAAACATTCCTCACATTATACTAAAGAGCCTATGACAATAAGTTCAACGGCAAATTCGGCGGTTGAGAAGATATATTTAGATATAGTAGGGCCGTTAGATAAAGATTACGATAATTATGTGTACATTTTAACTATACAATGTGAGTTGAGTAAGTATATTGAGGCTTACCCATTAATGTCAAAGGGGTCAAGTGAAGTAGCCAGGAACTTTGTAAATAATTGGATTCTTAGGTATGGTATCCCGAAGGAGATAGCTACAGACAGGGGAACGGAGTTTTTATCGGACACAATGAAAGAGGTTTGTAAACTTTTGCATATTAACAAGCTGCAGTCTACCGCATATCATCATCAAAGTGTCGGTGCCTTGGAGAATTCGCACAAACATTTGGGTAACTATTTGCGAATACAGACAGGAAAGCACCCAGAAGCTTGGAGCACATGGCTTCCATTTTGGTGTTTTTCTTATAACACTGCGGTACATACAGAGACTAAGTTTACTCCCTATGAGTTGGTGTTCGGTAAGAAATGTATTTTACCATCTAATTTGCAATCAGCACAAGTAGACCCATTGTACAATTTTGATAATTATCCTTTAGAACTCAAATTCAGAATACAAACGTCACAAAAAGAGGCGCGAGAAAATTTAATAGCTAGTAAATTGAAAAGAAAAGATAAATATGATCGTAATATTAACCCTGTAACTTATAAACAGAATGATTTGATTTTAATAAAAAATGAAACTGGAAATAAGTTCCAAAACATATATTCAGGTCCATACAAAGTAGTAAGGGAATGTTCACCCAATGTAGAAATAATTAAAGATAATAAAAACTATGTTATTCACAAAAACAGAACAAAAATGTATTTTGAACCAATTACCTAACAATTGTATTAAAAAAGTATGTGGGTATTAATTACTTACTTCTAAAGTTTGTTAAGACAATAATTATTATGATATGACATTATACTGTATTAACATTCGTAATATAAGCTAAAATAAAATAAACTGTTAGTATTATTTTATTTATTTTATTGCGGTGGAGATGAGATGTAATGAATAGATTATATTAACTATATATACTTATTTAACCATATACACTGTGTAACCTACTTTTGTACTTATTTAAGGTATGATCCATTGGAAATATAGTCAGTATTTACTCAACAGTCTCGGCTTTCATTCCTCTCTCTGGGCACCACATTACAACATTGTGACTAGCAGACAAGGAATGCAAGCACCATGTGTCTGCATCCACAGTTTATTATTCAGGGAGAATAGATGCGCGCTTTAGTGGATTTATACAAATGAAGACGTATTAAAATAATCAAATAATCTTTGTTTTAATATCCACGATCGCTTTATTAAAAGATTTTTTTGAAGCTTAATAATTTTTTTTTAATGTACACACATCATTAAAATCCTCCAGCACAACAATTTATTCTGTATATTACGAGTATGTTAGACAATATTGTACTTTAAAATAAATTCGATAAACCTATCGTATTTTGTTCTTGCGTAGGCGTCTACGCCGTAGCTTAGTTACACACGTAGCGTTGTAGCAACGCATCGTAGTACTCGCTGCAGGGCAAGGTTTTTTTTTCTTTTCATATACGGCAATGGTGCAATTCGCACATTCTGCCAGTGTCATGTTTTCTTCGTAATACACAATTTTAAAGTCTAAAACGAAATCTGTCAATGTCCAGTCTCGTAGAACGAATCAGGAGTCGCTCAGTAAATTGATAGTAGGTTTACTGAGGACAGAAGAGGACTCCTTGAAAGCACCTCAAAAACACAGTCCCATGCTTTAATTTGATTATCACCAACACCACGCACGAAAACACTTTGAAGTTTAATAAACTATCACTATTAAACCACAAAACGCCTAATACACAATTTTTACAATAATCAAACAATAACTCAATTTCACTTCTCTAGTTCCCGCCAAAAAATGTTTTATTATTAAACTTTTATTAAGCGGTGATAGCTTAGCAGTGCCTAGTCTCAATTTTCGTGCAATAGATTGTGAGTTTGGATCCTAGCCATACCGTTTATCACTACTTTTGTACAGATTTATCACTTATTTTTATTAACGAAATAAATAAATATCGTGAGGAAACCATGTTTATGATAATAAAAGATCTGGGGCATGTGTAAAATCCAAATCCACCTATTTATATCGGCCCAGAATCCACTAATTGCAAATTGGAAATGTGACCTGCAGATAAAAGTAACCTGATATAGTATTCTACTAGAAACTCTCCCTATGCCATAAATGGAGATATCATGAATCTTGAGCTAAATTATGCCATAAATACGAGTGCAGTGCACGCCTTTTACCCTAATGGCTATTTTCTTACGTAATGGCGCTATAAGAATTTTAAAATAGTGTGTTGGCACTTTGGAATAGATAGTCAAATAGTCTAGGTGATTTTAGATACAATAACTTCCCGAGTAAAAATAAATAATTAAGCTAATACGCAATGAGCTCCATTTCATTGAAATTCTTGCATCAATTACAAAATTTAAGTTGCAATAGTTTCTATTGTATTATGAGCCTTCAAGTGGCATGTTCTGTATTTGTGTTTAGTAAAGGTTATGAGCTCACTGCTCAGTCTTACAAATACTATAATAATATTACTTATGTCTGTATATGCATGTTTTACTGTTATAAACTACCAGCGTGTAGTATAATTTTATATACGTATCATCGTTTATTCTGAAATCCAAAATTGCATCCACATAGTTATCTTTGTTTAATATGGCGGAGCGATAAATCTGATGACTAATTTTAAAAAAAATATATTTTGAAAATGTTTTTTCTTTTAAAATATATATTGTTAAAGTCATTGTCGTGTGGAGAATAACTTACGTAACATTTAGTTTAAGCTGTTTTAGAATTACTAATAGTTTTATTTAGTGGGAACGAAATTCTCGCATACAATTTTTCGGTATTTTATTTACTTTAAAAATAATAAAAAATAAAACTAATAAAATAAGTTTCTTAAAAGATAATTTTGTATCGCATTTCACTAAGACTATTTAAAATTCTTAAATAATTGGTAGTAATTTTTTTTTTTATATTTTTACTTACTCTAAAATAACATAATAGATAAAAACAGTTTTGCCGAAAACCAGATGTGCTTTAACTGTGCCAAAATACAGAGCGGCATCGATAAATAACGTTGATTATTATTAAGCGTGCAGTATTACTAACGATTAAGGATGGCCGCATGTCACACCGTCTTTGTTTTGGTGAGAATTTTAACAACAATTAGCTAATGAGGTAACATTACAATTATGAGTCCCAAAAGAGTGTGGAACCTGAGTTAATTTCTTTGTTATTTTTGTTGTTGTTAGGTAGTGTTGTAAAACGGAGAAAATGAGAAATTGTAAAAATGAACTTTTAAGACTCTAGCGTTACAGGCTAGTGAGGGTTATAGGCCAAATATTTGATGGTTTTACACCCCTGTGGTCAAAAGCTGGAGTCTAAAACGGTAAAAGTTTAAAGGTCAATAGTAGTAACATAGCTCACCAGAGCGGTCATTTGAACAACACTAACTAAAGGTCTACTTAAAGTCCTGTCGCTCACTGGCTCGAATGATGAAATTTCGTATGTGTGATTATTCAATTATTAATAACGGGTTATTATTCAAAAAAAGAACATTAGGAATAGTGAGCATTGAGCCTACGTGGTTTACAATCCGATAAACCTAGGCCAGTCAACGAAGATTTTTACGTGACACAATATTATTACAGCTAAACACCACATTGTTTAGCTGTAATAATATTGTGTAATCTTATAGGATTTTTTCCCTAGATTAAGAATTTCATTAATTCGACAACGGCATTCATGTCGAAAATAATTTAAACAATGGTCAAAGTTGCAAAATGATGATATTTCCTTATAACTGGAAAACTATTAATTATATAACAATATTTCAATGAGAAAAGTACAATAAAATATAATAAAAATCCTAAAGATAATAAAAAATAAGTTTTCTGTCAATAATATAATAATATTCCCTTTTAACTTTGTTTACTTTAAGTGTCTATTATACATTCATAATTACAAAATTTAGAAATATACGAGTTCTGGCTCATAATCAATGATGCGGGTCCGGTCTGGAGTGATGAATCCAGAAGTGCAGTGGCTTTTTGACTTCCCAAAGCATCCGGGAGTGTCTTCAGAATGCCGACCATGTTTACTGCCATACCCTTGCATCTCAACAACAGCTCGGGTTTCCTCAGCCTCCATGCAAGTACTACATAGAGGATTGTTGTTTTGTTCCTATAATATTGAGATATTTGTTTAATGGACATGCGCATAAATGTCATCGAGCCCAAATTCGTACGTGCACTCTAGGATCGTTGGCCTTGCATCGGTGTGAACGGGCTCTCGTTAAGGGTAAACAAGTTATTAAATAGGACACTCAGCGGGGCGCGGCCGCCTCGTCGTTAGGAGGCGCCACGGCGGCGACTGCCGGCTCGTCCTGAGTTCATTACACTATATACGGTTTGATGAATTTCGCTTATGGAGCGGGAAAGGATAACGAAGCGTCATGAATTTTGTGAATATGAAAAGCCACGAGTAAGAGCTAAATATTGGGGTTAGTTTGCAAAACTTCTAAAAATAACTTAACAAGAAGAAACTTAACAATTATTTTTATCTCTTTATTTTATTTAGGGGCTTTTACACTTTTGTGTATGTCAGCCCCATCGTATCCTAAAGGTTACAATATTTTTCTTAAATCCCTATTTAACTTTAACTTACCTATGACTGAATAGCGACTCGCAAATTTGCACAGAATGTTTGCAGCTTTCGATGTTGGCTCGAGGAGAATATAATAGAACTTCCCCACATCACACGTGTTCAAATTTAGAGTCCGTATGAGAGCCTTCCTTTCAGATTTAAGGAACAACTTAACAATTATGGAGAAAAAAGTATTACCATGGTTTAGCCACACTAAAGACAGTAAGCTGACCTTACTATATCGTATAATAGCTTATTTCTCTCCACTGTTGGATATAGGCCTCTTCCAAGGTTCGCCACCACACGATTTTTGGCTCTTCTCATCTACCCACAACCGATGAACTTCTTCAAGTCACTTGGTCGGAGGGCGCGTCACACTGCGCTTCTCGGATCATGGCCCCCATTCGACGGTCTTGCGGCATATATGACCTGTCCATTGCCACTTTCAGTAAGTTTAGTAATACACAACGTTTTACTGAAATAACACATATGCTGAAAAAGTAAAAGTAAAGCATTGTCCGCTATCCAGAGTAGAATTGATTCCATCAGTTTTTACAATAGGTTTTTTTTTTCATAACTTTTTGTTTATTTCTAGTATATTTTTTATTCTATATTTAAAATATATTTTAATTAGTTGACGTGTTGGGTTATTTTGGTGACACGTTGTATAAATTATCCTTAGTAAGTTATGTCTTTTTATCCAAATAAAACAAAGATACGTTTCGAAACGTTCTGTATTTCATTACTGGATGGGTACCCTTAACACCAATTGCTACGGCGTAGCAAGCTTAGTAGAAGCTTCGTAGCTTCGTAGAAGCTGAGTCAGTTGTGTAGTCCTTACCATGTTTTTACACTATTTTATTTGTCAACTTTGCGATTTTTTAACAATTCAAGTGACTATTAATTAGTGTTGCAAAAATGATCGCCGAGCGTTCGAGTGCTACGTTTGGCGCTAATGAATCTTACCACGTTAAACGCCGAAGTAAAAAACTGAACCTTTCCGCTCAGGCCATGACGGACACGGTGTGTCCGACACTTGATTGTTCTGTTCGTTCCATGTCCGACACCGGTGACAGCGCTCCATTGAAATGTTTCTAGAGAGCCGACGAACATTAAACCAAAGGTTCAGACTATGAGAGGCATAATTTGTTTTATATATATTTATATGTATGTATATTTTTATGTACTTCTTTACGTTAAAGGTAATAAATAAACAAAATTTGTATTAAGTCTAAGTTTTTAGTCTCTCAAGATCAGTAATAGGGTCAGGGATATATGATAGCATATATGGGATATTTGGAATAGATTACATGACGGTCAGGAATAATGGAACAAATAGCATTGCAATAATAACCTGATATTTTATTCCTTGTTTAGTATTGAAATAATTATTCTAGAAACGTAATAATTACCTATAAAAGTAATTAAATTCTATTAAAAATCTATAAAATCAATATAAGCTTTTGTACAACCACTGACAATGATACAATAGTTTTAGGCAAATTTTGTTTCAAATAGTTAGATATTTGCTAATATATTTCAACGTCTGGGTTCTCATCACCGGAACTTATGTGAAAATTAATATTTTTCATTCTTATGCAAGGGCGCCAAAATTTATTGTTATCATACGTAAGCAGCGAAAGTTATGTATAAGTAATACTTAATCTGACTTGAAGTATACATTTTAAGACTTAGATATATTGTATAAATACGTTACTGTGTAATACAGTACACCTATTATTCACTTGCAAGTCTTACATCTAGTATAGTGAGTTTATAATAAACACTATGTGTAAAATATTTTTACATTTCACAGCAACATCTTAAATTTCATTTTCACTGAAATTGTATTTCTCAATCCTTTGCGATTCGTTGACGGGGATTCTTACAAAGAGGATTATTTTTAATATTTCACGAAAGCAAAAGGCACGTTTTGTCAATAAGGGACATTTCCCTTTGCGATTATTTTTTTCATTTCAATACCTAATGTAAACAGGGGGGTGAGCATAACTTTATATTTCTCGAGCGAAATCTTTACAAGTTTCAATATTTATTTTTACATTATTCCTTTAATATTTGCACGGCTTAGAGTCCTATTAGTTTTTGCTCCACAAGGTACATTCTAGAGGTAGATTCGAAATTTTACATAATTTTCAATTGAATCTACACTATGTAACAGACTACAATATATGAAAAATGGATTCTTTTGTCAGTAACAATATAGTAAAACTTTCTGGAAATAATATAGTGTAAAATTGTAATATAGTTTTTTTTTATGGACGAAGGCGGCAGATGAGCATATAGTCCACCTGATGGTAAGTTGATACTATAGCCCATATACATCCGCGATGTATACATCCATGCCAACATTAGTCCAAAATGACAAAAGTTGGCACGCCCCCGGATGCGCTGCCTACTTTTGGAGATATAGGAATGGATTTGGAGAAAGGGTTGGGAAAATGGAGAGGGATAGGATGGGAATGGGCTCTGGCACATCTCACTCACTACTGAAACACGTACGTAAATTAGGGAAATAAGATAAAGTGGGAAATGCAGTACATTTCAAGGTAGCCTTCTGTGAGAGAGGGGTAACGTGGCCAGTGGAGTGCATTCAGCGACTGTTGGATTGCAGCATGCACTCTCCCTCTTAAAAATTACTTTATTGACATTACCCCCTCAAATATTATACTTTCCTTGTACTTTATGTTAGATATGTTCACAGCATTTTAGAATTTGCTTTAATAATCTGGAATTCACAATACAAAACGTATCTATGATATAGAAATCATACAGAATAAGTTTGTGAAATATTGTAAAATTGGACAATTAAATGTTATAAGTTTAATAAAATTTACATTCACTAGATAAAAGATGATTTAATGTTCTTGTACAAAACAAATTAAATAACTAACAAACTAAATGAAAGTTAAGTTAAATATCTCCGAGATGTCCTTCTTCCATGGAAATGTATTTCATGTCGCTACCTTTAAATAAAATTATATTTGAAATAATTTTGTCAAATGCTCTTGCTCGGCTATTGCCCTTTTCGTATGAAAGTTGTGTCGTAATTTTTAATATTTTTTGAGTTACATGACAACCATAAAACTAATGTTTAGGCGGGAGCGTAGACAGGTCACACGATAAATGTATATATGATAAATTCTGTATTAAAAATAATATAATATATAAAACATTTTTTATTTTATAGATTGAATTCTTCACATATATGCGTTAAACTAACTGAATAAAATGTTAAAAAAAAACCTTATATAGTTTTACTAACGGTTTTCTAAAATATGGACTAATTGCTGATTTATTAAAGAAAACAGAATTAGCACGACTTCGTGCGATGACGCGGGGGTAAAACCATGTCAATAACGTAATATTTTTCCTGGCGTTAAACTGTCTCTTAACTTATTACGATTGGACAAATCCCACTGGGATTTAAGCCCAGGACTCAAAGACTTACTTAAAACAAATTGGCTTAAGTCCTAAAGGTTCAGTGAGCTAGCTGGTTCAGATAGATAGGTCTAAGTACTTTATTATACACCAAAACATACAGAAGAGAAAAAATAACAAGTTTAGTACAACAGGTGGCCTTATCGCTAAATCAGTTTCTTCCACGCAGCTTTTGGGTGGTAAGAAGTATGTAGACTAATACAGTTAGATGCTGCAATAATAAGAAGAAATAATGTCTTTATATGAATACAAAGATACATTTATACAGGCATAGATACATACACACATTTTCATTACATATTATATACTGGTTTATTGACCGGAATTTTCTTATTATTGTATAAGGAGCCCAGTTGGTGGGGTATTAACTAAATGATTGTTAGCATAATGTTCTGCAGAAATTCTGCAGTGAAGTGCAGTCGTTTTCCAATCTGCCGAATAAGGAATTGTAGGGTAAGTCAAACTCCGGTTCCGTAGCTAAAAATATTTCATCATTTTCGCACCGCGCTGAGTGAGAATCTGTGTAAACTTTTTGCCACTTTCAATACCGCAGACGTTTCGTGCCTAATGTTCTGGAAATCGCATTTTGGGTAGTGTCGCGCGACAAAAACTACCGTTGCGGAAATGGAAGAGTTTACGTTGCACAGTGGAAGACGCGGAGCGGTAAGCGGGGCGATGAACGGAGCGTTGTTTTAAGCATGTTGCTTATGCTTACCAGCGTCACTGTAAACGGTTATTTCTGAGTGGCTTTAACAATAAATATTCTATTCGAAATGAAGACAAAAGGTTACATTCCAATTAAAAAAATATATATATAGTGTGTGTCTGAACCTTTTCCCGAACCCTGAAACCATGGATTGCATTCATAATTCTAAGTTATTGCTAAGTTCATCTGCATGAAAATTATATGAATATTTTTT
Organism: Sesia apiformis; assembly: GCA_914767545.1. NCBI lineage: Eukaryota > Metazoa > Arthropoda > Insecta > Lepidoptera > Sesiidae > Sesia > Sesia apiformis. Next base: position 6,745,998 of record OU611962.1, read on the forward strand.
GTAGGATTTACCAATTTTTTATAGCGATTTGTTAATTACAAAGCCCAAAAAAAAATTTTTACAAAAAATATGTAAAAGTTTATGTTAATTAACTCAGAATCAAGAACAGAATCCACAGTTTCAGACTACGGGAAATATTAACAACTGTATATAATTAGCCAGAACGCATCGAGATAGATCAATGGCAGATAAGGTGCGCGAGACATAATGGCATGTTATAGATAAGGCTATTACGACATTACTGATTTATTACATTGTTTACATTTAACCGAACATCTCTAGTACATCGTACATTTAAGCGAGTGTCCACCCCGCCACGCTGTTAGTCCGCGCGACTCGATCCACGGTCTTATCGAATTTGGCGAGTACAGCAGATTGTAGCTATTGAACTTTTTGGCCGCGCAAATTGATAAAAGTTAGCCCGTGGTTAGGTCTATTATTGTATCTGGTTGTGGTTCAGTTTGAAATGGAAGTATTATATATTTTACGTTTATGTTAGTGCCAGAGAAAGTTGCCAATAATTGCCATCTGCTATCATATTTATATTTGGATCTTTAGATTATCTACATAATAATATGTAATATAGGTACGATTATTACCTACATTTTTTGTTTCGAATCCATGTAAGGTCGCATTGAACTATTGCAAATTATGTCAAAATAATTCTATAGCAGATTAATAAAAAATATGTAAAATGATTATCAGGAACTTCAATATTTCATATTAGAATTTACTTTAGATTCTACACTTTCTAGTTTTATCAAAATTTAATTACCTACATTAGATGAAAAAACGTGATTACATTTAATTGCTTTAATATTAATTAAATAATGTTATTATTAATGAGATTTAATATTCGACATTAATTTATGACAATGAACATCAATACAGTGTTAAAAATAAAATATATTCCCAACAAATAAGAGGCCTCTATAAAACTTTTAATATTAATCTAATATTGAAAGTTTAAAGTATCCATACATTTACAAAATGAGTGTTTCAAACAATCGTCAATAGGATTAGTAAAACGTTTCGGAGATAAAGTAAAAGGTACAGTTTGGAATTGTTTCTGTGTTAGTGTGGGCAGTTCATAAACAATGTAATGCGGGAGCGGATTACAACCGCGCGGGTACAGCCGCAAAATTACGACCCACTTTACGACGATCCGATTTTAGTTTCCTTTAAAATTTACAACATTCGTCCGGTGTCGAATTTCATTTGGTTCGTTTTAGTTCTAGCTTGTTTGCAATGTTTCAAAGGGTTTAAAGTATTTTCAAGTTATTCATTTTAGGTTGACTTGAAAGCAATCCTATCTAAAATAAAAAAAAATGAAAAAGGACAGTCCCTACATATCAGCAGTTTCTACAGCCTGCGTAGATTTCTGTATTTTCTACCGCCTGTATAAAGGGGAATTCTCTGAGGAGCTGTTAAATCTAATGACAACTTGGAGTTCTAGTGGTTATGACGATGGACCACTTATCATCTGGTGTACCGTCTGTCACCTCTTCTATATAAAAAAGGCCCCCAAATCTACCAACGGTAACCTTTCGAAACTATTTGACACTAAAACAGTTCATAGATCGTTTAATATTTTTTTCGACGGCTTAAACCTTCAAAAAATATCATTACAAAATGTTTTATATTCCTGGGTAGGTTTTTTAAACCTCTATAAAGTTTTGATCAAACTTTTTTTTAAAAATTACGGAAAATAACGATATTAACTTTTCCATTTGGCATATGCCACTCGTGTTTTTTAATTGAAAGGATCAATGATAGAAGGATTCAATCCACAAATCTGTCATTTCGAGAAAATCGTTTAGTATGATGTGAAATGGATTTTTTTAAGCTTTAATAGGCTTTAACTAAGCATGCACCATGCATAAATACACCGAATTTAAAAGAAACAAACATATATTTACTGTTCACCATTTTCGTCAATTGAACCCAGTGCTTTCATTGCTTCTTAATATATCAACGATTCGATTCAAACATTAGGTGTAGTTTCTAAAATCTCAAGAATTCTAGAATTTCTAGAATACGTTCTACATTTTCAGTGTTCGATTTTGATGTCACTATGACAGATATTCTCAGATAATCCTTCTATTTCTAGTCCTATTAATTGGCTTTGTGGGGTAGTCAGAGCATTAAAAAATTATTAAACCTTGGGAGAGGCCTATATCCAGCAGTGGATATGCTATATAGGTGCATAGTATGGTATGGGGTAGTCAGAGTATTAAAAACCACTAATAATGTCGAAGACCGCAAGTTATTCTTCAACATTTTTAGTTATTTTCGAGCACATTTTCACTAATTTATGACCGTTAATAAAAGTTTTAATGACAGAATTCGATATTAGATACACTTATTAACCAAACAATTAACACAAAAATTAATTAATAATGTTTGCACTGCCGATAAATGTTGGTTTACAGCTATTGCTTTCACCCTTTACTTTAGATTCATATTGTTAATCTCTGCTGTGTTTAAGAAGTGCTGTGTTTAAGAAGTGCTGTGTTTAATGCAAAAAGGATTTTACATCACTTATCTCAGAAATAATGCATTGAGTTGCTTGTGTAAAAAAGGTTAATAATGATGTGATTTCTGTTTTAACATTTCATTTACATTTTATATTGCGCATTAAACATAAAAAACAGCCGTAAGTTTGTTATTACCTTAATCTGTATCCACATCAACATCTTAGACTGCACTAAGAAACATAAACCCCTTTTAAAATTGAGCGATCGTAATTTCTTTTGTTTGTTAAACCCTTTCTACATTGGAAATCTCAGGCTGTGTAAGATTTTTTGTGTTTTTAAGAACGGCATCAGGTAGAGAATTCAAAGACGAATCCAACGATATAGTTAACTCATTTTAGCAAAATTTGTTAGTTAAATCCTTTTTCCATTGACCCCTTCAATTAATTTAATAATAAAATACATTATAACCTTTCATAATAAATACCCCACAAGACAGTACAAATCCCGCGGTTTCGTGTGAACGTATTAATGTGAATAAACAGATGGTTAAACAGACAGGCAGACAGACACCGTTGCCCATTTTATGTACATATTTGATATGTAGATATTAATTTTAGTGACTTTCTTCGCTGTATTTTTGGTTACAGACAAATTTTAACAAATGATAGGAAGTAATAATATATTGAAAGATTCACGAGTTTATATTGAATCCAGGGATTCCCATTTCGCTCAGGTGGCATAACGAAATCCTAGGGAGTATCTACATTAGTTTAGATTTATAAAAGTGAAAGACACTCTTTACCTTATCTCTTTTTTATTTCTTTTATAATATTAGTACAAAAGTACAGATATTCAATTCCAACAATGGTGAACACGTTTAATAATACACACGTCAGTGGCCAAAATTGTATAAACACGGTACAGATAAGTAGGGTTGAGAAGGGAGAGGGTTTCTTCTCAAATTATAACAAATGGCCCCCATACATCACGCTCTGGCTAAGCTCGGAGGCAGGTGCCTGTACCATACCGCCAGGTAAACTAGTGATGTCACAGTGTTGCCAGCTAAAATTATAAAATTCCACTGATTGTGTGAAAAAAATCGTATAAAAATCTTTTTCCTTTATAGAAAGAAGGTAGCAGACCAGCAAACAGTCCACCTGGTAACAGGGGGATGCTGTCGCTCATGGACATCTGCGATACATGTCAACATAAGTCCAGAATGACAAACGTTGGCACGCACTGCACTGCATTAGAACACTGCTATTCCGTTGTTTGTTTTCAAGATAGAGCGGAGAAATCTTTAAAATGACTTATAATATAAGAAATAATTATAATAACCGCGATATCAATATCTAATGTCTTACGTTATCTTTGTGGACCCCAAATTTAGCATTGTCCTCCGTTGTGAACACAAGGGGGTTTCAGCTTAAAATCTACTACGAAGACTCCTATAATATAACTGGATGACGGAAGTCCTCTCATTTCAGAATATTTCCTAATGACGACACATCTCATCTTATAACATCCCCCTGGAGGAAGAATGTAATAATAAAATGGAAAAAAATCTGAATCCGTTATACTCTATCTACTGCAATAATAATTATTTTCCGGTCAGGTAGGCGAAAAAGAGCTTAAAACTAATTTAATGGCTCGTATGGGGACATGCCAACGTTTGTCACATTTGACTAATGTATTGCGGATATCCAGGGGTGGCAGTATCCATTTACCACGCTCCGGTGAACTATCTGCTCATCTGTCACCTTCTCCGTATAAACATATGTTAAATTGCTTGTTTTCTTAATTGCTTTTCTTTGCATGAAATAAAATTCTTTACAAAAATTAATGTTCGACAGACACTTAATTTTTCGCCTTTTTCTCTGACGAACTTGGTATTTTTTACAACATCACATACATACGTTAATTCCACTTTTAACAGAAATTAGCAACATTTGTTTTTTCTGTCTAATGTGGATCTTTCCATGTTACAGCGTTACCATCTTATACGATTTTGTAAGAATATCCACGACGTTGGCAACACCCTGTGGCGATGTTCTCGTAATTTCACTTTGCCCCTTTTATCGGCTCTGTCAGCTCTCGCCTCGCATTATTTATTGCGTTTCGCCGTAAACTTTAATTCACCTGTCTGTTTATACGTGTTTTATCTTCAGCTACATTGTAATATATGCATCTTTTACATTTCCTTGTTAATTAAAAGGATGCGTTTTGGTAAAGTGAATACTTGTTTTTACAAACAGCTTGGTCGGTCACTACAGTATAAAGGTTAAGAATGTTTCTTCAAGAATAGTGAATAGAGCTTTATTAGGTCGACGGCCTGGTGGCTGCCGGCTTTAGAGTAACACCAATTCATCTCTTCCCGTGGTTGTTGTAAAAGGCGACTAAGGTATAACAAAGCGGCTACCACAAGCCCTGAGAAACTACACTATGAAAAGAGTGGACTCGCGAACCCGCTGGGCCAGCGCGCCGTTTTAAGCCCACACATCCCTCATGCACAAGACAAAGTGCACGAGGAGTCTTCTATCCTGCAGTGGGCGATATAGGGCTGGTTATGGTTATGGTTATGGTTACGGTAGGTCAACAGCGCATCCGCACCTTTTCTAATGGACTGCATACTAATGCACTTACAATCACGTGGACCTAATTTATGACTGTATAGCCTATCTGTCTAATTCTGTCTGTTCTGATCGATATAGCCTATAATATCCCACAGCAGGACTCATGTATTCCCTATTAAATTACTAGGATGTCTCTGGCCATAATTCACTACGTTGACTTAGTGCAAATTGGTGCATGCGTGTTTCCTGGCGATGTTTTCATTGACCCGTCAAGTTAGTTATACCTAATTTTAAAAATCAAATTCAGTGATATATGTGGAAGGTTAGAACTCACGTCTTCGCGAATGAAAATCGAGAATAGATATGAATGTGCGATAATCTATCATCTCTAGGCTTATAGGCTTTCACCCATTTACTATACTTTAAAATAAAAAAAAAACGGTAGAAAAGTTGCGATCTTCGTAGTTAAACTAGGAAATCAAAGAACTTGAAGATTTAAATCGTTTAAATAAAATTTGATTCTTTACATGATAAGTTGACATCTATTGTTCATGCTATGGTTGTAGCAGTTAGGTTGTATTATACTCGTATATTTGAATATAATAATTATACAGTTATATTCAAATATACAATTGTTAAAATGAACAAATAGATAAAGTAAATGTGAACTAAACTCAGCTAAAGACTCAATAAATAGATGTTTTTTAGATCATTTTTGGTTTAGACGAACAGAGTGGTTGGAAATTTCTATGTTGTTTATAGTTCTTTATTTGATTCGGATTAACTTCAAATCATAATAACATGATGTAAGATTCCGTACGGCGCCATCTAGTGAACACGGCGTACTGGTATTATGAATACCAGTACGCCAATAATATTTGCTATGGGCGCGCTGTTAAAACGTAAAATATTAATCAAATGAATTCGTATAACCATATTAATTGGATTATACGTATATTCGCACTTTATTCAAGAATTCAATTCTTTTTTGTTCATTCTTCAAAAAAAAACGATAAATAAACTATACTCGAAAGTAGTTAACGATTCATTCGGTAGTTCTCAGCACAGAACTAGTAATTAAGTTGATTTGTGACGGCGTCTCAGAATTTAATTGCGTCGAGCGTGATGAAAATAGCTATAAGATTGCCAAAATGCTTGTAATGGTGCAATATAATTGTATGGAGCCGTGTTTCGGGTATATGTCGTTAAGGGCTAAATTTAATATAGGTTTAAGTGTATAGTAAAACATCCCAAACTTTTAAATTTTAGATTAATTAATTATGGTGCCATGAATATGTAGGTGTGCTCGGCAGTAGATAGTCTGTTGCACGTCATAGAACGATAAGGGCTATTTTTACTTGCAAAAACAATCTGACATTTACTACTGCTGTCTTTTTTTTTCTAGTGTAATTAGCACATTCTGCCAGTGTCAAGTTTTCTTCGTAATAATCAATTTCATAGTCTAAAACGTATCCTGTCAATGTCCATCCCGGTCGGAGTAAGTCAGGAGACGCTCAGTAAAGCGGTAGTAGGTTTACTGAGGACAAAAGAGGACTCCTTAGAAGCACATGAAAAACACAGGCCCACGCTTTTATTTGAGTATCACAAACACCACGCACGAAAAACACGTTGAAGTTTAATAAATTATCACTATTAAACCACAAAACGCCCAATATGTTATTGTTTGAATACCCAATATTCAAACAATAACTCAATTTCACTTCCCGAGTAAAAAACTACGCCAAAAACTCTGCTGTATTTTATCATTTATTGTAATGAAGTCAATGTTTTCTGCGTGTTCTTAGTTTGAATTGATAGAACAGATAATAATTTATTTTGAGAAAATTGATTTTCTAGTAATATGCCAAGATAAATCTTTGTATTTTTTCTTTAAAACTATTGGAACCACTCACTGGAGTCATTTTTATTTTATTATAATGAACAACAAAATACCTTTTCTCTTTATAAAAACAAAAACCACGTGACTACATTATACTATGTGTCTGGATCTAAAACCTAAAAGTCTATAATGGTTCCAAACTGGACTAGCATAATAAAAGAACAGGAACACCCTTGAATGACAATGCAATGACATAAATATCACATGTAAACATGACAATATTAATTTTCTGTGTAACCGACGTTTGCTTCTATTACGGCTTGCAGACGATCCCATATCTAATAATTATGACGTTCCACAGCATCTCTTGTTCTTTCGTTACGGTTTGACAATCTTTGTACCATTAGGTCCCAAAGATTTTCAATTTGGTTTAGATCTGGAGATTTTGAGGGCCAAAGGATTAACTACATATTTGGGTGTGCACTGAACCAGTCACACACTACTCTCGCCGTGGGCCAAGAACAATTGTCCGCCAAGAAAATTAAACTGTGGTATTTCATTTTCCGGGTACACATTTACAACTGTTGGTAACAATAAATTTTGTAGTAAGTACATCGACATAATTCAAAACCGTTGCTCGTGGAGGTAGAGAGCACAGCTCTCCAACACCATCAGCTGTCTCCCAATCCTAAATATTTGCTAAAATTCGACCAGACTCTATTGGGTACTACATGATCTTCTGTGTACCGAGTCGAATTGTAACGCCAAAGATATACGCGTCCATGCTGACTACATTTGAAGGTTTTCTAATCTTTTTTTTATAGATAAAAAGCGGTAGACTAGCATACAGTCCACCTGATGGTAAGTGGGTACTGTCATCCATAGACATCCGCGATACATGCCAACATCAGTCCAGAATGGCAAACGTTGTGACGCCCCCGGATGCGCTGCCTACATTTGCAGATTAAGGAATGTATTGGGAAATAGGGAGGGCTAGGATGGGATAGGAATGGGCTCTGACATATCTCCCTCACTACCGAAACACGATTGTACATTGGGACAATACGATAAAGTGGGAAATGCAGTATATTTCAAGGTACTCTTCTGTGAGAGAGGGGTAACGTGGCCAGTCGAGTGCTCCCAGAGGCTGTGAGAATGCAGCATGCACTCTTCCCCATAAAATTCTTATTACAGAATCCAGTATTACTCCATTCAATATCCAAGTATTCTCTGGCGAAGTTCAATCTAGCAATTCTATGAGCGTCAGTCATATATATTTTCTTGGCATAATGTATATAATGTAAGCCAAACAAACAAATGAACAAGCTAAGTATATAACACTCGAAAGCAAGTATTGTTCGTGACATTTCATTATAAAATAAAATCAATCGAACATAATCCTTGTTTAGCCAGGATTTTTTTAATTCTACTGAAAGTACGAATGACAATCAGCTGATTTTTATTTGTCTGTCACTTCTTACAAAATGGCCACATTTTGTATAAGAATAAAACAAAATTAAGCTATTTACGAATAACAAATAGGCATAACTAAATATATTTCATTCCTAACCGTTACCATAGCTACGGGGTGCAAGAAAATCTTGTCATATACAGTTTCGCCCCCGCGCCACGGAGTCGTATCACATTTTCCAACTCATAACACTAAGTGGATTTGGCGAAGTTTCAATAACGTGACGATGTTGATGTTCGTTTGGGGGTATGTTGTTATTGATTCGGTTTTTTATTACTTAAATTTTATTGGGTGTTAACTATTTGGATCAATACCTATTGATTATTATATAATAATAAAAGATTTTGTCTGTAGACTATTTTTTTTAAATCTCGCATTAAAATATTTGTTTCTAAAAGCCATAAATTGTGTACACACTAATAAATATCTTGATATTTTCGATTTACTTGTTGTTCCTTATTGATTGTGTGGGAAGTGTATTAAAAACGAGCGCTGAGCGCTCAACGCTCTAGCGTTGATAAATAGCGTTAGACGCTCGTAAGATAGCCCAAATATTTAATGTTTGATGGTATTAAACCGTTGAGGTTAAAAGATCGAGTCTGAAACGGTTATGGTTCTTAAGGTTGAGATTTTGACATAAAATAAATACATTTATGGCAAAATCTTAGTTTTTTTTCTTCATTAAACGTCTAATTAATTAGAATATTATTGAGTCCCATAATTCCGATATCAAGCAGATGATAATGACAAGCGTAAGATCATTACAACACATGTGGGTTTGTAAATGTACAAATCAAATAATAAATGATGAATAATATAACAAAAAAATAATAAAAGTTATAATTTTTAGAAAATATTTAATATTTGGTTAGATTTGTAATAATGAGGGTTATTTTTTAAAACTATACTAAAGTTTTAAAATACTAAACTAAAACTAAACTTCAAAACTATTTACTAACTGACAATTTTTTTTTAATTTGCCACTGTTTTATTGTGCCAAGTTTTCATTGGCCTGTTTAAGCATAGCTCTACAGGCTAGGCTTATTGTTAGCTATGCTTAAACTGCAAAGTACATACTCATTAAATTACAGTCAATACCTTGTATCAGCCTATAATACATAACGTCCCAGTGCAGGGCACAGGCATCCCCTAGTAAATCACTGGGGGGTTTCGGACTATACTCCACCGCGCGGGCCCAGTGCGGATTGGAGCATGCGGGTTTTCTCACGATGTTTTCCCTCACCGGCGAGCCAGTAAAAAAATTTAAAGACCTTCTTTGGGCACCTCTTCAACCGCTGTTTGGAAGGCCGTTACTGCCTCTTCTGCATTCGTAGAACGTATTCCCCTTATATTATCCTTAATTTTAGGGAATAAATAAAAATCGTAGGGTGCAAGGTCGGGACTGTCTGGTGGAAGACCTTACAGAGTACATTTATCTACATTTACAGTTGCTTGCTTGCTTCGTTTCTTTGGCGGAGTAAGCTGGGGCATTGGGACATGGAGGATCATTCTGCTTCATGCGCGTCGTTCTTTGACTTTTTCTAAAACAGAAGGCAAGCAACTATTCTCATACCAGTCCGCAGTTACTGTTTTTTTATTTTCTAAAGTTATAGTAGGCAAAGTAGCCCGATCTGTCAAAGAAGGAGGCAAGGAGGCAATCAACTTCTTTTCAGCACTCCGTGCTTTGTTCACTTTCGTCTTCGAAAGGAAAGACCTACTGCGCAGATTGCCTCTTAGTTTCACGCTCATAGCAGTAGATTCAGCTTTAATCACCTGTTACTATATCAATAACAGCATGTGATAGACCATTGTCGAATTATCAAGCGTTTGGAAACACCGTTCCAAGTTTCGCTCAAATTGTGAGGAATTCATCTAGCACAAAGCTTCCTTACCCGTAGTGGTGGTGTAAAATAGTTTCAACTTGACTCATACTAATACCTAATGATGTCCGTATCTGCTGATATATCGTTAGTTTCACTGCTTCAATCCTCCGTTCATCTTTTCCTCCATCACCGCCGTTGCAGGACGCCCTTCTGTAACACCGTCATTGAGATGGGTACGACCACGCATAGAATCACTGAACCGGTTATAAACGATAGCACTCGATGAGGCTTCATCATTAAATGGACATTATGGGAACTAAAATTCTATGGGCGACTGTATCCACTTATCATCAGGTGGACTGTATGCTCGTTTGCCGTCTTCGTCCATAAAAAAATACAATAACACAATAGTAAAAAGCCCCTTAAATACCACTGTTGGTTTCATTGCCACCAACAGTTTTTAAATTCATTAGAAATTTTAAATAGATATGAGATTGAGAGTATTTGATAGATATGAGATTGAGAGTATTTTAGGTGGGTACTTAGCTATCGTTATCTCCGTCACTCATGCGTAAATGTAATGGCACTACTATGTTAATGATGTCATTAACACAGCAGCGCAGTCCTTTTCTGACTTTGACTTGTAAGCATTGAATTGCATTATTATTATAGAGTTTTATTTGACCTTTTTTTATTTAAAAAGGTCAAATATTGTGTCAGTTCTTCGTTCACCATTACATTTGGTTCTTCACGTCAACAACCAAATTATTGTTCCGAAACATTTCATATCGGGTATCCTAAAATGAGCGTTGTTCTAAAATCTATAATAGAACATAATATAATTTGAAAATTTATTCAAATTTTTTGGAAACAATTTTCAAAAACTTATTATATATCGCCTCTTTACATATTCAAAGTGACATACAACATGTCTAAATGTATCCCCTAATTATTTTTATTCACTTATAGATTTTAAATTACGATTTTTTTATAAGTTATAGATTTTTTATTGACGTCACCCAATTAATACACTAAGAGCATCACATAGAGTAGCGATCTAGAGGATAAAAAATAGTAAATAAAATTTCGTGCTTCAGCCAAATGGGGGAAAATCGTTTTGTACGGAAATCATTGACGTTGGCGTCTAACAATAGGTTGCGGGGTTTTGAATTATTAATAAGTTACGTGGTGACATTTGAGAGATTATAAAACGATATTTTAAAATAAAGAACAGACTACTTCAAGATCAAACATATAAAGGTTGCATTTTAAAAGTTAAACTAGCAGATGGATCAGATGTGCCTTTTTATATACAACTTTAGTATAATATCTATGATGTCATATAAAATATATAATATACTGTCTATTATACCAGCATAGTTGTCAATTCGACCGCTCGACCTTTGTTATGATATCATGATTCACATAACTGTGATACCGATACACTGTTCTTGATTTAGCTAACTACACTATATCATAATCATTAAACAATATCGCTTAACTGCTGGATATAGGCCTCTCCGGCCAAGGCTCAACACCACGCACGGTTTTCCGCACTTCTCATCCAGCTACCACCGGCCAACTTCTTCAAGTCATCGATCCACCTCGCTGGAAGATCGAAAACTGATAGGGTAGACGTATCGGGAAACGCAATATGGGATGCTCTCCGGCTAGCCTTTTGTATCTATTTTTGGATTTTTAGAAAACAATAAAAACCCTTATAAGGTGAAAGATCTCGTCTCATTTTAACGACATTTCTTTGCAGAGAATGGCGCGCCTTTATTGCGTTTGCATCGCTTATGAAGAACGTGACTATTTCCTGCCATAACCGTAGCGATGACAACAATGGAGAACAATATGGATAGCTTTTAAAAGCAGGCTCGAAAAGAGAGATTTCCAATAACGTCAGGAGACAATAAAATAAAAATAAAATAAAAGCATTTATTGTGACCTTCTTTAAGTATTTAATTAGTTTTCTCTCGTAGCAGACTTTACAAAATATTACTTAAATGTGTAATTATAAGTAACAGCAATTTACACTGACTAGTTTTTAAGGAGAGTGAGCATAGTATTATCCTCCAGCCTCTCGCCCTCACGAAGACTGCCATAAAATATACGTATTTAGGAAATGGTGAGATATGCTATAGCTCATTTCCCAACCTATCCTATACCATCTTATCTTAGCCCCCTGTGCCATAGATTAAACTGTACAATGGGATAAAAGAAATTCCTTATATTTTTTATTCCCTATTCGACCTCATCTCCTTAACAAAGAATGAAGAATAGAAGAATTAACTTCTTTCCCATTTTTTTTTAAATCAATTTTTGATTCACTTCTAGTTCAATAACATGCAAATCGGGCTGATTCGCCGATCGTATACGATTCACATGCTGAAATATTAAATCTAATCTCCTTACCTTTTGCTCGGAAGAACGTCTGGATGCCTTTTATATAAGGATAAGAAGTCACCGTCAAAAATCTAGATTTCGAAATCGGAAATGTGTACTACGTAAAAATATTTGATATCACATTAAATTGTAAAGATGTAACTGTAAGGTCTCCTCTGATTCATGAATTAAATTTAAAATAATTTATTTAAATTTTACAATCCTACAGTTATAACCGCTGTTCATGGTAGCATTTACTGGTTAACCCTATACCGCCAAATAAGCCTGCCTGAGAAATCTAATAACAATCTTTAAATATAGTTTATTATTTTAAAAAAATGTTATGTTTGCAATAAAACAAAAGTTTAATTATAATATTATCACTATTATCAGTTATATACTTTTCCGTTAGAACATATAAATGAAAAAGTTGTTACCTAAACTATTTCTACATAATATTAAGATTCTTTACTATAGGTATCGGATGTCTCCCTATTTTAAAGTCAATTTATATTTAAATGGTTTATTTGTTTTGAAAAAGCCAGTGACAATATAAAAATGTATAGTGTGAAAATCTATTTTTATTACCTGTTTTAATTTGCAAGTGCCTATTGGCGACATCAATCCAACTTAGTACAATCCATTAGTGAATCGACGCAGGCAGTCGGCAGAATTTAATTTGATGACAGTAATGGATACAAATGCCCGATCTCCCCTTTCTTCTGTGAATGATTCGCAGAAATGGAGCCCCGAGTGTGTTCGGGTCATATGGTAATGCAGTCAAAGTGCTCTCCACTCCAATGAGTTGCTTTAGTGGAAACAGTGAAAATCTACTTACTTTCAACGATTCAAGGAGCTTAAAGGCCAACGGACAAGTTCATACTGTTTTCTAACTTCACATATAAAAAAGTTTGAAATAATATAAAAAATCTGTTTTTTTTCATATGCTTTTAAAGTTGGAAGAATGGCGAAAGATAGTCGTATTAAATGGACAATATTCCGTTCAATAAATATTTATGAAATACAAAAAAGGTTTCATTATTTTCACTATAAAAAGGCCGTGAACTTATCCAATTACCTAATATTAAAATGTAATTCTTTAATCGCCCCCGTCACGCAAATATCGCCCAAGAAAACTACAGTTTCCGATATTCCCTGTAGTCTCCTCCATCAACTTTAGATTTTTTCAGGAATACACGATAAACCGAAAGGTGTGTGGCGATATAGGAATATACCCACACTCTATCGATTGACCGTCAATGTCTACTTTAATAAAATATGGTTAGATACCTTGAGCTAATATATTGTAGAAGTCCTCCTCCAAATCGTCGTCCATCACGAAGTTCTGACGACTGGGCCCTGTTACGCCCTTCACCACGCACTTTTTTACACATAACTTTTATGTGGCTCCGTTGGCCGCACTGTATACAATTATACTGTGCGAACAGAGATCTGTCCGCTCGATACTGTTTGCCCCACAACCAGCAGGGCGCCACGCCAGCGCCGCCACCGCCACCGCGGCCGGCCGCCTGCCTCGCGCTCGCTAGATGTAGGCCCTCACCTTCCTGGCTGGCCAAGCTTGAAATCGAACTAGGCGCCGCTATTGCCGTGGCGCTGCTCACTTCCGAATGCTTCTCTGCAGCCTCTGAGCTAGCTCCACCGCTTCCCTGTAATCAACATTATTTTCGGCGAATATGCTCGACCGCATAGCCTCGCTCGCTAGACCCGAAACGAATGGGTCACGCAGATTCTCCTTCAGAGTCCCGTCAAATTGCCAAAATGTGGTCGCGAGATGTGTTAAATTGTGCAGGTATTCCGTAAGCGACTCACCACAGCCCACTGCCTCCGCAATCGAAAGATCCGTGCTGCTCGCCTCTCTATTTTGCCCTTTACTTTATTTTGCTCCTTATTAATGTTGCAATGCCACTGCAGCTAAGATTATATTCAGGGGAATCAATGCGTTTACAACAAACTACAATTGTGTATCTGCCGTGGAAAAATACATGCTCGTCATAATATGAGCTAGCTTGTCTTATTGGGTACGTTCCCTGGGCGAACAGAATTAGGTCTCTATATTCCAACGCTGGGAAGTATATAAGATTGTAATGATCCGCAGTGATATTTTGGAAGTAGGATGTTCGGTTATTTATGTTTATGGCCTCAATCATATTTGTCAAATTATCTTCAAAATTAATTCTGTCTAATTATTTCTAATATTTCACTTGCATGAACATTATCTTGAAAGCGAACACCACACTTGTTTAACAGAGCTGCTGCTATTTGGAAGGTTTGCATCACGTGTGATCTCTATCACACGTGTGATATGAAAATATTATTGCCTGAAAAGTTTATAATCCCTTTTAAAAATATCATTTACAGTCTGTCTGCAAATAGTAACACAGCGGCTTTGATAAGCTTGGGCTGGAGTTAATTGGTGCTCGCCTTCTAAAAGTGATTCTATGTTCTATATATAGTCACATTCTTCTAATTAACTTATACTGTCCCTAAAACCCCTGTCCAGAATGAACACATCATCACCTCTGAAATATGATCTTAAAGCAGATCCCTCATAACAAAATAGACTGGACAGTTGTCAGCGTCGGATGTACTTGCTTTTTAGGGGCCAAAACAATGAACAATATATAAATCGAGGGCAACAATTTATCATGTCCCTGTATTTGTGGAGGGAATAACTTTGCTTTGGGAAGGTATAGTTTGAACGCTTATGTTGCATATATATATAAATATTTATCATATATGACACACACACACAAGATATATGACAATATAATAAATACATGTGTCGGCGTTTTTTAATATTTTTCATTACAAAAGTTTTTAAGTGCAATTAAATAAATAATAATTACATAATATTAAATTACATGCCAACATCAATTAAATGTGATAGATGTTAGTACTTGCATAAATGTGCTGCGTACCTTTGAAGGACTAGGAAAGATGGGGAATAAAGAGTGTTTTATAGTAAATAAAAATGAGACTAAAGCTTTTAGCCCTTTTCCGGTTAAAATTAACATTACCTGCGCCGCCTAACATATGCGTCTTTTTGTATGGCATACATACTCTTAGAGCTGATAAAAAAAAGTACCAAGTATTTATATGCAGTTCAAAGTATTTTAAGCCTTAAGATTATATGTTGTTAATCGTTTCATTTTAGAATTTAGAGCAGTTCATAAAACGAAAGATATTTACAGGCAAAACGATCGGCTAGTAGATTTAATGTGGACTATGAGAAAGCCTTTGATTCGATCGAGACTTGGGCAGTGCTACAGTCCCTCCAGCGGTGCCATATTGACTATCGGTATATCGAGGTGTTGAAGTGTTTGTATAACAACGCCACCATGTCAGTCCGAGTACAGGAAGGGAGCACGGAGCCGATTCCATTGCAGAGGGGTGTGAGACAAGGAGATGTCATCTCTCCGAAGCTCTTCACCAATGCGATGGAAGACGCTTTCAAGCTCCTAGAATGGAAAGGACTCGGCATCAACGTTGATGGCGAATGCATCACTCACCTTCGATTTGCCGACGATATCGTGGTCATGGCAGAATCGCTGGAGGATCTTAGCACAATGCTCGGAGACCTCAATCGAGTTTCCCAACAGGTGGGCCTTAAAATGAACATGGACAAGACGAAAATGATGTCGAATGTCCATGTCGTGCCCACCCCCGTTTCAGTTGGGAGCTCGATTCTCGAAGTTGTTGACGAGTACGTCTACCTAGGCCAAACGGTCCAACTAGGTAGGTCCAACTTCGAGAAAGAGGTCAATCGACGAATCCAACTCGGCTGGGCAGCGTTCGGGAAGCTACGCAGCGTCTTCTCGTCTTCTCGTCCAAAATACCTCAGTGTTTGAAGACGAAGGTCTTCGACCAGTGTGTGTTACCAGTGATGACCTACGGCACCGAGACGTGGTCTCTGACTATGGGCCTCATAAATAAGCTCACTGTCGCACAGCGAGCTATGGAGAGGGCTATGCTCGGGGTTTCTCTACGTGATCGAATCAGGAATGAGGAGATCCGTAGACGAACTAAAGTCACCGACATAGCCTCTCGGGTTAGCAAGCTGAAGTGGCAGTGGGCAGGGCACATAGCTCGAAGAACCGATGGCCGATGGGGTAGACGGGTTCTCGAATGGAGACCACGTACCGGCGGACGAAGCCGAGGACGTCCATCTGCTAGATGGACAGACGACCTCATAAAGGTTGCGGGCACCCGCTGGGTGCAGGTCGCTGCCGATAGGTCTAAATGGCGGACAATGGGGGAGGCCTATGTCCAGCAGTGGACGTCCAAAGGCTGAGAAGAAGAAGAAGAAGTAGATTTAATTAATAAGCGAAAATTATCATTTATCAAAACTGGATATTTAAAACTCTGATGAGGTAAATTAAAAATCATACTTAAAATATAATTACAAAGGGCCATCTCCACGATCATCCTACTAAAAGGTATCCCGCCGACCGATGTGCTCCTGCAAAAATTACCACAATATCGGGGGTCCTGGGCCTACAAAACAATTGCTCGAATATTTACTAAAGCGACATCTCCGCGATCATCCTATTAAAAGGTATCTCGACCGATGTACTGCTGCAAAAATTAACACGATACTTAATAGAATCAGATCTTCTAGCTGATAAAACAATTTCTTAAATATTCATTAGTATAAAATGAACGAAACCATAGCGTGTTCTAGCCCACCGATACGGCGCCATCTACCGACAAAATGTGTCGGAACCAGCCGCTTCATATATACTGTCCAATTTGGCATTGTCTTTCATGAATAATCTAGGTATTTTACATTATATATTATATTATATACTTACATATAATAACAAAAATATTTAAATAAGTCGTCTGAGTCCAAAATAATATTTATTGGATTTTTTGTCTATTTAAAACGTTACTATTACACATTATGTACGAGTATGTACAATCTGTTTTACTCAGGTTTACCGCTGACGGTTTAACGTCACTCGATTAAACCTCAACAAAACTGAAAAAATAAAAAAATAGGCAGACATTAAACATATGGGAGATTACGATGACGTTCAAGACGGTAATAAGATAGCGAGTAGTAGGGATGCACGATAGATATACATCGATGTATTAAAAAGACCCGATGTATAGTATCAATGTATCGAATTCAACCGATGTATTTTTAACGCTTTGATATATTCGATGTATCGATGTTTTTATTCGATATATCGAATGGATGAACCTAATTTCACTTTGTTATTTGTTTTGTTTGATTATTTAAATTTTTGATATTTTAACGTTTACAGTTTTCTGCACTTCATTTAAGCTTATATGTAGTTTTTCTCTAGAACTGGGTTGGCAACTCTGGCTGACAGATTTACAACTAAGACAACTGACTGATACCTTTTATTTAGCGTGAAGTTTTATTTTATTACAAAGTTATTGTTTACTTTGTACTAAAGTTGAATTTTAATCTGATTTTAAAAGTTCATGTGCCAGTACTGATCATAAGAGAAACGGTGTAGTTAGAACGCCAATAGTTTAGATAATTTAATGGTATGTGCCCGCGAATCCATGCGCGTAAAGTTTTTTTTTTTGTTTAATTCTGGATTTTGATTGATAATAAAGGTTTTGAACTTAACGCATCCTTATACTTTCATTTTCAGGCATGTTATAACCATAATCTTAGTAAACTCTAAAAACAATCCATGTATTGCAAATATCGATGTATTTTTTAATATATCATTCTAACATCGATGTCAATATGCGATATATTACATCAAAAAAAAACATCGATTTTTTTTTTAATGTCCATCCCTAGCGAGTCACGACACCGCGTTACGGTAAGTGGTTGGGGATGGGGCCTGCATTCCGTGCACCGGCAAACTTGAGTGAGACGTGTACGATCATTGGAATTCACAAAATATACAGTGACCGTCAGTGAGGGGAGAGCTCCAGTGATTTGACTTGACTTGACCAATTGGATAGCTAGGACTGAATGCGGCAGGATGTAACAATAATAAGTATAATTACTATCAAGATAATTATAAGCATGATAAATATGATAATGCAAGGAAGTGAAGTTGAAAACAAAAGCTAGTGTAATGTAATTTAGGTCAAGTTCTAAACCAATTTGTCGAGCATGACGGATACTGCTTGGCAAGTTCTCGAGAATCATGAATATTCAGGATACAATATAAGCAACCTGCTAGCTAACTTATATTAAACGCAGACAAGTGAGTGAAGACAAGTTGCTGTTCGATAGACGTAATAGATAACAAGCATAAAAGCAAATCATTCAAAAGTTGTCTTGATTCGTTCAATCGTTCACACTTAATTTTCCTCATCTTCAAAACTATAACTAATTTTCTCTATATTTTTGTCTATAAAGTAAATGACAGATCTTTACCTATTATTCTAATAATCTCTTCACCTTATGTTACTTTTCTATTCGTATTTATATATTAATTAAATTTTATATTGTGGTACAATTACAAAACTCTGTTATCAGATTAAGTGTCACGTTGTTACTGTACTAGGTAATAACCTGTTTTACAGTATCAATCACAGAACAGTGAATAGACTATTCTGTGGTATCAATGGCTTCTCCTTAAGCTAATCCAGGTAATTTAAGTAAATTACCTGGATTAGCTTAAGGAGGTAGCTTGGCTACCTCCTTAAGTTTCGCTAAGTAGCAAGCTTTTCTTTAAGAATATTAATTTCAGACAAGCAAAACTTCCAGATTGGGACCTATTTATTTGGCTACACATAACAACTGCTCAGAATCTACTATACATAAATGAGAATAAGTAAGAATGTCGTGAAAGATTTTTGCATTGTCTGCGTGTTTGTGGGTATATATTAAGTTTTTTATTTACTAAGTTATATAGGAAAGGGCCCAAGAAGCAATAGTAGTAGTTTGATGCACCTATGATATATGAATTTCCTAAACAAATATTGTGTGTTTTTAGTCGGGAATTATACATGTCCTGATTAAAAGTTAATGTGGAGTGGTGTCTAAGTTAATGTGGAGTGGTGTCTAGTTAATGTGGAGTGGTGTCTAGTTAATGTGGAGTGGTGTCTAAGTTATGGTATAATGTGGAGTGGTGTTTAAGTTAATGTGGAGTGGTGTCTAAGTTAATGTGGAGTGGTGTCTAGTTAAGGTGGAGTGGTGTCTAAGTTAATGTGGAGTGGTGTCTAGTTAATGTGGAGTGGTGTCTAAGTTATAATGTGGAGTGGTGTTTAAGTTAACTTGGAGTGGTGTCTAAGCTAATGTGGAGTGGTGTCTAAGTTAATGTGGAGTGGTGTCTAAGTTAATGTGGAGTGGTGTCTAGTTAATGTGGAGTGGTGTCTAAGTTATAATGTGGAGTGGTGTCTAAGTTAATGTGGAGTGGTGTCTAAGTTAATGTGGAGTGGTGTCTAAGTTAATGTGGAGTGGTGTCTAAGAATTGTTTGTAATATGAAAATTTGACGAACTGTAAGTTGACATTCAGCATAAAGATTTGTAGTAGAATAGCGATATGGTCTAAAGGACATGACTCTTAATACAGATCTCTGTGAGCGTTCTATAGATAACATTGACGTTTTATGAATGCCTCCCCATGCCGTCACGCAGTACGATAGATTTGATTGACAGAATGCATAATACACTGATTTTAATATCACATGATTTGCAACATGTCGTAATTTCTGGAAGATCCATGTTAATTTTCTAGTTTTAGCTAAAGTAGCACATAGATCGGATTGCCAGGTTAGTCGTGAGTCTAGAAGTACACCTAAATATTTGATTACAGAGTCCCTTTCTATAGATGGGCATACACAAGAGTCTGTAGTGTTTTCACAAGAGTGTATTTTGAGGGTCTTGTCATTTCTCATGGAAAAGGTAAGGATATTTAGTTTTTTGTTTATGTTAATATAATATACTCAAATGGCAACAACTGCGATGTTTATTTTCAGACTCCTACGTAATAACTTTATTAATATGGATAATATGTATTTAACTATAATAGTATCCGTAAATGTACTTACTTTAAGTCGAAAATAACTGATATTTAAATAATTTTAAATTAGATTAATGTATGTTACCGTCATCTTATTGCAGAATGAATTATATAATATAATCTATTGTATTATTCAATGTTTAATTATTTTGTTGGTTACAATAGTAATAATTAGGTTTTCTTATACCTGGCCCAGTATCAGTTCTAATTAGAGTAATAGACACAATTATTTATAAAAGGCTAGTCAGATTGTGATGAATTAATAGCAGCATAATACTTGAAATGTAATAAAAACGAAAACCGAAATCCGCAACGAATTCGATTACACCGATCCGTCGAAACGTGAAAAAGAGTGGCAATCAGAAGGAGTGGCTAACAAGGGCTTAACAATATTCATATTTTACGCTACAATAATAACGGGCGGGCTTAATTTTATTTTTTACGTCAATGGACGTCGCCCCAGCAATCTCAGTCTGTTCGCTACCTCTATATCTATGAAATAAAACCTCTATCTATATGTATGTTTGTATATGATTCGAGTTAACAAATTACACTGCTTTTCTCCTTGTCATCGAGAAGATCTCTTTAAAAAGGTGTTCGTAAAATATATGAACCTTCAATATTGGACGTTAAGAAATGGAGCAGTGATGATTTTAGTAATACAAATAAAAAAAGCGAAAGTAATCGCAATGACTAGAATCCAACAGATATTTCACTGAATAGAGGGTCTTTATTGTTTGTTATTCAGATAATTAATAGAAATCATTTCTTGTAGGTATGAAATCCGGCCAGGTGGATTAAGGACCTAAAAATGTCCCCGGTAGTGGCCGATTGAGAAAAGCGGAAGATAAAGGAGCGTGTGCGATGTTGAGTCTTGCGAGAAGCCTAAATCTAATAATGAAGAGACACCAACTGACGGTACGGTAAACCGTAACCTGCCCTTTGGACATGGACCGCCTTATAACGCCACGGTAGCCAAGCGGATTTGGCGAGTCCACTCTTTTAGAGGTGGTATTGTACCTCGATATCGTGGTAGCGGCTTTGTTATCGATAAGTCGCCTTTTACGATATCCACGGGAAGAGATATTGTGTTGCTATTCTAAAGCCGGCCCATACCACGGGGCCTGATGGTATGGTATGAGTGGGTAAATTTTTCCGATGTATAATTTGATGCAGATCGAGCCGTACGCAATAGCTAGTGGTATTATACAGGGTGCGCGAATTCGTCACGCATATCGCGCAAAGTCATAAGCTTATTGCGTTCCCCTCGCGATATCGTATCAAACGGTTATTTTATATCAACTCTCGTTTATATGTTAAAAGGCGATGTCACGATGGTTGACACGTGTTTAGCATTCGACTAAACTGCTATTGTCCCAAATCGTTTAGGGGAATACTTTTGATTTGTCTGCAGCAACAATAGCTGTGACAATGGTATCAAATCATTCTATTGTCATTGTCGATATTTCTGCATGCTTGTCGGGCATTAGTTTCATTTAAAACTAAAAATATAACTAAAATCCTGTTTAAAAGTAAAACGTAAGTTTATTAAAAGTTTAAACGTAATTCATTTTTTCATCTGAATGGATTTATATAAAGTTTAGAGTAGCTGAGCTGAGGTATTTCCTTTACGCTACGATAGTTGTGAACAGGATTCTCAAGGTCGGCACCGCATCCGCAAGCCCCCCTGGTTTTGCAGGTGTGCATGGGCGGCGGTGACCACTTACCATCATGTGGCCCACCCGCTCGTCTGCCATCTATTCTATAAAAAAAAAATAGAACCGAAGATAAAAATACAGCTACAGAAAATGTTGGTAAACAATTCTCGTCAAGTTCAAATGTCGTATGTACCAGTTTAAATTTTTCACAGTATATTGGTGTAAGATCAGTTTGTTTATGTATAAAATTTGCAATACAAACAGCCCTTTCAGTATCCACTGCCGGGGACATGGACATTGTCTCGTGCATTAGTGATGTGTGGCCTTAAAACGCCACGCTCGCTAAGCAGGTGGGCGAATCCACTCTTTTAGGGATGATGTTCCTCAGGGTCCACGGCGCTGTGGTAACAACTTTGATAACCCTCAGTCGCCTTTTACGACACCCATCGGAAGAGATGGGATGGTGTTATTCCATAGCCGACCGACACCACACGGCACAAATAAAATGAAATTTACATAAGTATAATTTGTTAAGTAATATATCTGACTCAAATACAACACATGACGTTGTTCAAACAAACCTTATTTATTAGCGGCGTGAATTTTGATAAGATTTTCTAACGTAAAATTTCATTGTTTCAAGATTGTGTTTAAATAGAAACGTTCTCTAATATTTGATTTTTAAAGTAAAGATATAAACAAAATGTCATCAGTTTGGCGGAAATATATGTATACCTACTATTTAAGTTTCTTTTGAATAAATAAATAAAAGAAAAAAAAAATACAATTGATATTTTTTAAATAAATACATTTTATATTTCAGCTAAGATCAGAAACGGAAAAATTTCTCTGTAAGTATATAAAACAAATAATTTAATTCTATATTAATATTCTATGTTAAATATTATTATTTCTATAATATAAAATGTAAATATTTCCTTGGCCGCTTTTATACAACAAGTTTTATAGGTTATTTGAATTTTTATGAAAAGAAATATTTATTTATTTATTGCATTTTGTAGGTAACATTAAACTTAATATACATCTAATGACGTACAACACCCTGCAATTCAATTTTTTTTAATACACACTTACATTATTAAATCATATCATACATTTATGAATGAATTATTAATTGTTTTCGAATTAATTATTATTTAGTTATTTATAAATATCTAGATAATTCGTTGTTTCGTAATTAATATCAGTTATTTATATGTTATTCACGAGTAAGTAATACGATAGGGTAAACTAAGTTTTTAGAACTGGCTGATGTACAATATGATAGAAATAAAAACATATTAGAATTTTGAAAATGGAACTCTGTGCTTGGCAAACGCCATTAAATTTTCAAAGCTGTCATTTGTTTTTTATTTCTGGCGGCATTATTTGATTAATTAAGTGTTTGAGGAAAAATGAATTTAAACACTTTCGTTCAATGATTTTTATGCCTTTCGTTGCGCTATAAACCAGAAACAAAGTTATGAAAGACATAAGTTAGCATTTAGTGATGATTCCCCATTCAGTGCCACTGTTTATAACTGGCTCAGTGAATACATACGTGGTCGTACCCACCTCAGTGACGGTGTTAGAGCCACGGCGGGGTCGGAGGAAAACATCAAAACTATACGTATCATATTACGTTATCACGAACGATATATTAGCAGATACGGGCATCATTAGGTATTGGTATGAGTCAAGTTCCAACTATTTTATACTATCACCTACGATTAAGGAAGCTTTGTGTTAGATGGATTCCTCACAATTTGAGCGAAGCTCAAAAACTGCCCCGTGGAATTGTGTCTCCAAATGCTTGAAAAATTCGACAATGCTTAATCAAACGCTGTTTTGATATAGCAACGGGTGATGAAAGCTCGATCTACTGCTATGAGCCTGAAACTAAGAGGCAATCAACGCAGTGGGTCTTTTCTATCGAAGAGTTGCCGACGAAAGTAAAGAAAGAACGGAGTACTGAAAAGAATATGATTCCCTCCTTCTTTAGCAGATCGGGCCATTTTGATAAGATAACTTTAGAAAATAAAAGAACAGGAACTCAGGATTAGTATGTGAACCTATTGTTTTGTAAAAAGTCAAAGAACGACGCCCACGAAGCAGAATTATCGGCAATGCCCTAGCTCACTCTGCCAAACAAACGAAGCAATTTTTGAGTATGTACTGTAAATGTAGAGTTAAGGGGTCATGCGCCATACAGTCCCGACCTTGCACCCGTGATTTATATTTATTCCCTAAAATTAAGGATAAACCTAGGGGAATACGTTTTATATGCAGAAGGGGCAGTATGGGCCTTCCAAACGGCTGTTCAAGAGGAATCATTGGAGAAGAATGGGCTAAAATAAATAATGGCTTCATTGCATGAAAAAATGTACCTACCGATTGTCGCGGAGAATACATTGAAAAGCAATAAAACAACTTCCATCTTTATATCTGTTTTCATTTATGAGATTCTGAAGGTCATCCACTAATATTAAATATAATTATTTGATGTATATGCTGGGTCTCGTCATGGCAACTATAACCACTGTTTTCGAAGCTTTGGACATTTAGGAACAGCTATAAACAATTTGGTAGGATATAGTCATTTTTAACAATTTCCAAAGAAAATAATACAAATTTATAAATCTTCCTCTCAGAATAGAAGTTGTTTTATAGTGATGTGACGTCATAGACCCAAAATGTCACGTGACCGAACGTTTTCGCGTGAAATTTAAATTAATAATGAAACTGATTTTAATTGAATGTTTTTTTTAAAAAAGCAAGTGTGGAGGGTATAATCAACATATGTTTTAAAATACCAATTGCCAATTGACATCTCGATACACAATTCGAAATACCTTTAATTTAAATTTTCATAACGGTGGCGTTAGGATTCATGCATCCCAGCAAACAATACACAAACAGTGAAAAGATCAAGGGTCATTTCTTGAAGCGTTAATGTTCACTTAAAGCAGCTAGGAGTTGGTAGTGAATATTATCTCGAATTAAATTTAATAACAATTCAATATTTACGCATGAAAGGGCAAAGTCAGTGCCGGGTCGCTAGTCAGACATAAAGCCGATACGAAAACACCACGTGCCGTCACCGCCTGTCACCCTGGATGACACGTGAATGACAGCCGGACCCGCCTCGGGCCGCCGGATTTATGCATGAGAAAAAAATTGTAGCTCCACTTAATAATCCTGTACAAGTGTACGTACGTAAATCCTGTACGTACCCCGTACGTGATACAATTCCTGTTCGAAATTTGAATTTTGTTTTTACCAATTTCTAGGAAATTTTTGTCGCTACATGTTTGGTCAAATTATTTGGTTACTTATTTAATATCCAGGTTCTACCCGCGGCTTCCATCGAGTGGACTACGCAGCTGTAAAAGATTTTTAACACTTATAAAAGCACCGACATGATGGATTTCACGCATGAAAATCCATCCAGTAGTTTTTGAGTACCTAACTCTATTAAAAGTATTTTTTTTATTTTCCTCTATAACTCAACTTCCTTGTGTCATATGAAGATGACACATAAACCAGCTTTCCTTCTGGATACTTAGTAAATAGTGATAACCCGATCAAAATCCGTCCAGTAGTTTTTACGTGATGCTCAAACAAACAGACAAACAGACCTACAGACATACGGACAAACGGACAAACATTCATTTAGACAAACATACAGAAAACACAATTAGGAACTTCTATTTGGGTTCTAAAGAGACCCTATTTTTTTTTTAATTAAGTCAACTTACAGACTCAACCCTTTTACTGTTTTATTAGATGTACTCGCATAGATTGATAGATTATGAGTTTTCATTAATTTTATTACTATAAAAATAAATGTTGATTTGTTAAGTGGAATCTCTGCTTTACATATTAAACGTACATACGTGTACGGTACGGTACTGACTTTTAGCTGCCTACTATTGGCTAACTTTTGTTTATTCTGGTCAAAGTACCGCATGGCTACAGATATGTTATCATCATTAATTTTTAGTCAAATTATCACATGATTTAAATTTTCTTAGTTGCTATATAGTTCTAGATTACTTTTTATAGTTGCCTTTTACAAGCCATGTGCGTACGTAAGTACTACAATTCCCGGTCGAAATTTCAATTTTGTTTTTAACAATTTCAATGTTAGATTTTTTCTACATACTCGTATTTGGATAAATATCTTGGTTATTTTATTTAATTAAATTTAGGAATTTTCATCAATTTTATCATTAGGTACTCTAAAAATACATGCTGTTTTTTTAAACGGAATCTCTGGCATAAAGTTCATCTTGACTTTCGGTTGGCTACGACTGGCTAATTTTCGTCTATTTTATTCAAAGCACCGCATGCTACAGATATGTAATCAGTAATCACCTTTAATTTTTAGTTAGAGTATCATGTGATTTTAATTTTCATATTTGCTGTGTAGTTGTGAGTTAGTTCTTAGTCTATCTATACGATTCACATTTAAGTGGCTATTATTACTTTGGACTCTACTTTGGACTGTAACTTTTGAGATTTTCGTGTTTTTCACATGTATGTATTTATCTATTAAACATGTCATAATATGTACCTTAACCTTTTTTATTTTACTCGATGTTCCGGCTCTGTGGCACCAACCAGTTAGCTCATCTACTTTGGACTATTCTTTTTAAATCCTTAACGTTAAATAAATACCTATTATAACGTTAATAATTAATTAAAAGTTTTTGGTGGTTTTCGGGCCATAACAACACCTAGGTACTGTTAGTTTTTAGTCTATACGATTCACATTTAAGTGGCCCTTTAGTAGTAGGTGTTGGCCATAATCCACTACGCAAGCCCAGTGTCTTTTTTATTCTCGGAAATGCAGGTATCATAAGGATGTTTTCCTTCACCGCGGAGTTAATGATAATTTAAAAACCGCTACTTAAGTAGAAACTCAGTGATGAAATTGGAACTCAGAATGAAGATTAAGAGTCGAGAATAGATATTGCTAGATAATCAGTGCTGAAACGTGGCCTCTGATGATAGACCTGATCCATTAGTCCAATGTTATGGCTTTTTATCTAGCAATATCTCTTTAGCTATAGCAATAGCTCCTTAGCTATGCTGGGAGTTTCTTTGTGGCATAAGATTCGAAACGAAGAGTTTCGCTAAAAAATTGACATCATCGACAGATGTGTGGTAGATTTAGCTTACTGAAGTGGCAATGGAAAGGTGATAATTGCCGATAACCGATGGAATAATGGAAAGACGGTGTTGGACACAGGCTAAGGTGGACCGACGATTTATAGAAGTTCATTAGACTTCAAAACTTGGAGAAGATCACGTGTGTGGGGGGCTATATCCAGCAATGGAGTGACATAGGCTGATTGTTTGTATGGTAATTGTTTGTATGGTTGTTTAAATTCCTCAATAAATTACTAGGAGAGGCCTGTAATGTGAGAGACGTTATAGGCTGATATCGATGTTATTTATAATTCCTTGTATTGGATAACGTATTTTTAGTCTAAATATAAAGTGTATTGTGTAGGTAGTTATCAACAGTGATTCAAAAATACGTCTAGTGAGGGGGCGAGCTGCGAGCTATTAATTGCATGAAGCTAGACGCGTCCATCGGTGCGTTCATGTGTGCTATATTGAGCTAACTTCATTTCTATTTACTATTCAACATTCGAAAGTTTCATAACAGAACTATAGGATACGTATAATACATAATCAAAATGGAACAGAAAACTGGAAGAAAACTGGAAGATGAACTGAGAAAGTAAACCGCTCTGTATATAATTATTTTTATACATTATTTGTTTCTATATTTACGAGGGGAGGTCCAAAAGTTTCTGGCCTTACACCTTGCTTACACCTGAAATTGCTTATCTGAAATTGCTTACACCAATCTTCGACAGTGGAAAATGATGCAAAAAAATCCCCGTACACATTATCCAACCTTTGTTTGATATTGGTCGGGCTAACAACTTCCTTTCTGTTGTTCTAACAGTCGAGGAATCAAAACTAACGAGTGTTGAACTATATAAATTATACACGAATTAGGAGGATACATGACAATTACAATGACGTATAATTTGTTTTTTTAGACATCTAGAAATATGTCAGGCCAGAAACTTTTGGACTTCACTGGTAGATCTAGCATAAAAAGCTATCATTAAACGTGTTTCATTATATTGTTTTATACTGTTATTTATTCGCAGAAATTTTGAATAAATTGGCCCTTATATACACATTGAAGATCATCTAATTGGAAACACTAACAATGTAGAAGTCAATATTTTCCGGACCATTGGACTGAAGTTAGCAACAGACGATGGAACACGGAGACGGCGAAGAAAGGCAAAAACCGTGTCAAGAACAAGTCAGCTCTAAGGGTTCTCTGTCTAATTGGGTAATTGTTCTTGTAAACAATCTACTTACTAGAGTTTCTGAAGTGTTTTTAGTATTGAGTTATAACGATTAGGTATTTTCGAAATAAGGTGGCTGACGAGTAAATATTCCTCCTAGTTATTGCAGTTACTGTTGCTCAACTTTTGCATCATATACACTGGACCGCAAAGAAACCGGGTCGGTTATAAAAATCGTGATAACTTTTAAAATATTGGAGCAATCTCCATAAAATAAAAACTGAATTAAAGTTTATTTAATAACAAATATAAAAATATATAATACCTCTAAACTTCTTTTTGGTAATGATATTTAAAAAAAACAAAAATTTAAAATAAAGATGGTTTTGAAGTTAGAACCAGAAATTCAAAACCGTTTGTTTTACTTTTGTTTCTGTTTTGTCATAAAAATGATATAAATATGGTGTTCCTGGTATATAACATTCATTATTCTAATGAAAAACATGCCGCTAACCCCTGAAGAGTATACCAGAATCCTCACAATGCTTTAAGACGGGCGCAGTTAGCGTGATACAGCGAGGACGGTTGGTATATCACTGTCAACAGTTCAGCGGGTGCTCCAGCGCTTCTATGAGACTGGATCCAATCTTCGCAGACCAGGAACAGGCCGAACGAGGTGCACGACGGCGCGGGAAGATCGCTATCCGGTGTCAACAATGATGAGAAATCATTTTCTTACTGTTGTTGAAGTGAAGAATCACCTTCTATGCGTTGGAGGAAGCACTCCAAGCATATGCACTGTAAGGCGGCGCCTTGCTGAAGCTAATTTGAATCCATTAAGACCAGCGAATGGCCCAAAACTGGAAAGGCAGCATCGGAACGCGAGGCTTAGATCCGCGCGAGAACATATGAACTGGACGGTCTGTATGAACATATGATCTCTATGACTGGTCAAGAGTAATGTTCTCAGACGAGTCCAAATTCAATCTGTACAAGCACGACGGGAGGCAAAGAGTCTACAGAAGACTAGGAGAGCGCTATAACCAGGCCTGTATTGAAGAAAAGGTACAATACGGCGGATGCTCCGTACACGTGTGGGTTTGGGATTTCTTCCGAAAGCCGCACCGAGCTAGTGGTAATAGAAAATGGTTTTCTAACTGCCGAAAGATACGTAAATGAAATCTTAAATGAGTACGTTGGTCCATTTTTAATCAAAATGGGCGAGAATGCCAATTTATGCAAGATAACGCTTGTCCCCATACAGCTGTAATAGTGTTTGACTACCTTCAAGAGGTCGGTGTCACACGCATGGAGTGGCCAGCACGCAGCTCGGACTTAAACCCCATCGAGCATACCTGGTACGAACTCGGAAGACGCGTACGCAAACGAAATCACGCCCCCCTACAATCACGCTTCGTGAAATGAAAGAAGCACTGATAGAGGAATGGGAGAATATTCCTCAGCATCGGCTCAGAAACCTGGTGGAAAGCATGTCAAATCGAATAACAGCCGTATTAACAGCTCGCGGAGACAATGCGAAAAACTAAAATGTGTAAAAAATGCATAGCTGATCCAAATGATACTTGTAGGTCATTTATTGAAATGTAGTGAAAAAATACGCAATTTTATTAAATTCACTTTTATGAAAAATAAAATGAAGAAGCTTAAAATTTTATGACTTTTATTTAAGCGCTTTAAAACGGTCTATAAAACAGTCTTTATTTCATGAAGCTAGCTCCAACATTTTGGAAGATATCTAGGTTTTTGCAACCGACCCGGTTTCTTTGCGGCTCAGTTGGATTCTGGGGATAGAAGCTCTTGGATAAAATGATGCTGGGCAGGGTAGAATAATAATATTTTATGCTCCCCAGCATCATCTCATCTAAGAGTTTCATAATGATACCATTAGTGTGATCATGAAAGACTTCCCCTATTCTATTAAACTACTCACTGGGGATTGAATGGATAACTTGTAAAGGTTTCATTATTTGACGCCTATACGCTGATATTTGCCAGAAAGGTTTTTACATAAGATTTTTTATTCATTTAGAGTGTGAACAAATTATTTAACAAACATTGTGTATATTATTTACGTAACTTCTTCAATAGGATTCCTTTAAATATTATTAATTAACTATGCCAGCAAACCTCAAAATTACTCTTAATTTTTTAAAACATTTTGGAGCCCATTTAGAATAGAAAATATAACTACTTATTACTCTTCTTTTGTAGTACTCGATAAAACTTACTTAATGTACTCTATCAACTATCCACATTAACCACTTTTCGGCAGAAATGCAGCATGCACTCCCCGCATGCTGCATTCCCACAGCTATTGGGCGCACTGGACTGGCTCCGTTACCTCTCTGTCACAGAAGACTACCTTGAAATGTACTGCATTTCTTACTTTATCGTATGTCCTCAATGTACGTACGTGTTTCGGTAGGCAGTGAGATATGCCAGAGCCCATTCCCATCCCATCCTATTCTATCCCTCCCCATTTTCCCAAGCCTTTTTCCAAATCTATTCCTTAATCTGCAAAGGTAGGCAGCGCATCCGGGGGCGTGTCAATGTTTGTCATTCTGGACTGATGGTGTCATGTATCGCAGATATCGCGGACGACAGTATCCACTTACCATCAGGTGGACTGTATGCTCGTCTGCCGCCTTTTTCTATAAAAAAATAATAATTAATAGTTTTGAGTATGCAGGTAGGTTACAAGCATAGATTTTCTACATGTAATCACTAGTTACAATAAATTGCACTAAAATTTATTGCTAGAAAATTAGTCAGTCGCTCTATTTTCAAACGGCAATGACCTCCTTTGTAAAAGTGTGGGTTAGATCGATTACCTTTTGCGGTAGGTCATAGGCATTTCGTGCTGGACATCGCGTGACTGCAAACTATACGTTTTTTACGCCAAACTACCAAACAAACCCTGAGGAAATAGCTTTCCTTGTTATTAAAGATTAACAAACGGCGATGTGGGTCTTTGTCGCACAGAAGGATCGTGACGCAATGGCGATGGTGTAGCCGAGCGATAAAACTAGTACCGAGTCAGGTTCCAGTTATTACAGCCGGGTCAAGATAGAACTATTGTAAATATTGAAAATGGGCTAGGTTAGAGGGAAAGTTGAACTTAATTAATTACAACCAGTAATAGCTCTATGAATCACATATCTCCGTGGATTACAGTACCCTACTTATTACCAAATGTCAGTCACCTTCTTTATAGAGAAAAAAATACTGGAGATTAGGCAAAATGCATGGCGCGTTTCCTATTAGATTGAAACGAAATTTGTAAGAATAATATTTTAGGTTAATATATCGGTTAATTCTTGTTAAAGCTTGTCTAGTAGAATACATAGAAGTCATTGGCACTACAATTTTTCACTACGCATGGTACGGATGACAGGTCCTTTAGAATATAACCATACACAGAATGTTCACTGAAAATAGAAAGCTGAAATATTTTGTAGTTTATGTTTATAGAATATGTATATACAGTTATAAAACGGTTTAATATGAGTTGCTAGTGAAAATCAAATTACATATATTAATTTATTCTGTGGTCTGTTTATCCGATGTCAAGCTAGTGACGCGATTAAAAAATCGATGAATAATTAAATGTAAAATAATAAATCGAAGGGGTCGAATTTCTTTTCTTCTTATATACTGTTAAGACAGTAATCAAAGTTCTTTCTATACTACATATTAATGAGATCGTTCGGAAATAATACACATGTAGGTTTATTTATTTTGTGTTTGAATATAACACAATATTTTTAAAGAATTTATTGCTTTTTAATTTAATGGTCATCAACCTAAATCCACACCTGAGTCACTACTGTCTTCATCCTCACTTGAATCGGTCTGTCACTCATATTATAAATTCTGAGGCCATTATATTGTCGATGCGTATATCACACTCCCATTCATTAATTACTGATAACAATCGAATCGTACAAAGGCACAGACAGCAAGGCATTCGCACTCGTACTAATGAAAATAGCGGCTGTCACCGACATAACGCGCATTATTAAAGAGTTTAGGCCTGGGTATCTATCTGTCCTTTGGTCACAACTAATTTTAAGTATCGTCAACTCAAATTATAAAAATAAAGAGATTTTTATAATTTGAATTTCGTTGAACCAATACTGTTATATTTATTTATTATAGATATACCAATAAATACTTATACATATTGCATTGTATTTGCTTAAAACAATTCATATGATAATAGTTAGGTATGTGTAGTTATCATAAATAAAAGTTATCATATTTTGTCTATTATGCTTGAAGAGGAAAGTCTTCAATCAGTGCGTCCTGCCCGTTATGACGTATGGTGTCGAAACGTTAGGCCAACGTTAGGTTAACGGTAGGCCCGATCCATAAGTTCAAGGTTACTCAGCGAGCTATGGAGACCTATGGGCTATCCTCGGAGTTTCTTTACAGCAGGGTTTCTCAAAGTGGGGTGCGCTTACCCCTAGGAGTATGTCATCTGGTCGTAGGGGGCACGCGGCAAGATTTACGTTAAGGCGGTTGGCTGGGTGGGTGTGTGTGCGACACGCGCAGTGGCGCGACACAGCAAGACAGTAAGAATATTCCGAACTTTCACACAAAGCGGTGAATTTCCTTTTACCCTTCGCGACAACATATTTATGTGAGAGTGGGTTTTCATACCTGGTCATGATAAAAACGAAATATAGAAATCGACTTGATGCTGAGTAAGAATTTAGAACTGACCAAAATTGCTCCTCAAATTAACACAATTTGCGAGAAAAAACTAGCCCATTCATCACATTAATTAAAAACATTTCTTTTTTGTCTGCACTGTACTATTATTATTAAAATAAAAAACCTTATTTTTCTATAGCTAGTTTTTTATTTTATTTTTATAAAGGGGTACGCAGTCTTCGGGGAAATTGAATAGGGGTACGTGAGGCTATAAGTTTGAGAAACCCTGCTTTACAGGATAAGATTCGAAACGAAGACATTCGCCAAAGAACAGAAGTCACCGACGTAGCTCTTAGAATCGGCATGTTGAGGTGGCAATGGGCAGGTCATATTTGCCGCAGGTCCGATAACCGATGGGGTAGACGAGTCCTCGAATGAAGGCCACGTATCGGGAAGCGCAATGTGGGACGCCCTTCAGCCAAGTGGACCGACGATTCAAAGAAATTTGTTGGTGGTGGTTTGATGAGAAGAGCCAAGGATCGTGTGTGGTGGCCAGACTTGGGAGAGGTCTATATCCAGCTGTGGAGAGATATAGGCTGATGGTATGGTATTATATTTTGTAGAAAATAAACATATTACAACTTCTTTTTTCGAATTAATTAACTCGTAGTCATCGATTTCAAACAGTTCACAACGAAAATCGAAAGTCGTAAAACTTGGTTTCGACTCAAGTTCCGCACATCACTAGTCATAGTCAACTGACTCGTGTCAGCCGCTGTATGAAAATGATTTTAGCTTATGACAATAGCATTTTAATGTGCAGCAAGAAATGTGCTCTTTTCACAGACGTAGTTTTTCCTGTCTACGGCTCGTCAGCTGTTTTTGCTTTTCAGTGTAGAATTCTTATGTTTTATTTTTACTTTTTGTTCATTAGTCGATTAAAAGTGTAGAGCTACCTAACTTACTAACATTGACTACACAACACCCACTCCATATCAGCACTGAAAGAAAGTATGTACGTAAAAAGTTACTGTTTATTTATTTATTGCATGTTGCATGTAACATTAAACTTACATATAATGACATACAACATTCTACAAGGGCATAGCAATACAAATATTTTTTATTATAACTATAATAATAATAACAATTAATTAATCAATAATTGATTTATAATTTACATTATCAATTCCATTCAATTAAATTATTATTCAATAAATTATTACATTACATTATTAAGTCATACGATATATTTATGAATGAATTATTAATTAATTTTTTATTAATTATTTAGTTTTTGTCTAAGATTGGCAGTTCTCAAGCATGTATAAAATAAATGCTTACACGGTAGGAATATTGAACACAATTGTGCAAACGGACACCGAAATACTTTATAACTATATCAGTTGGTTACAGTAACTGTAGAATTCAAGAAAGCGATGCACTTGCAATAAGTTTTTCACAGTAGAAAACATTAATTATTTGTGACTTGGTCATGTTTGCCATTTAGGTTTTGACCTAAATTTACGCAAGCTCACGAAACGATACGTCATGGCTCTCGACCAATCAGAATGCCAAGCCTACATCGTGCTAACGAAGTATTCCTGGCTGTAAGTTTAAATAAAAAATCCGAAGTATTACATTTAGGAGGGTACATGACCGGTGACTCTTGAAAGGCTACTAAGGCCACATTCCGAAAAAAAAAACATTTAGTAGGGTCCGTAGCTTACAAGGTAAGCCGGTTGTGGCGGGGACCGATCTAAGCTCCATTGCCTTTAGTATTGCTAGTGATAAAAAAAATTATGAATGTTATCGTAACTATGTTTTACTAGCGACCCTTTTCTAGCTTCGGTAACCTATTTTAGAACCGAAACATTGCCTATGTTCTTCGATCAACATTGTTGTAATTGGTGATCGAAGCCTATGTCCCTTTGTTGAGCTATGTCAGATCAGTAGTCCCAAAACTATAACGGTGCAAAATTTCAAAAAGTCGCATAAAAAAATCTTTACATACAAACGACATGGAAGCACAGCACACGACAGGAAGGAGACTTGGAAGCCCACGAAAAATTTAGTCCTTTGCTTTTATTTTATTAATGACAAACATTGCGCAAAAAAAAACACTGAAGTTTAATAAACTATCACTATTAAACTACAAAACGTACAGTACACAATTTTTACAATTAATCAAACAAAAACTCAACTTTACTTCTCGAGTTCCCGCCAAAAAGTCCGCGTAATCTCCCTTCCGATTGGTGCGATCGTATTAAAACAATTAAAAATTAGATAATGAGGTTCTTTAAGTAGTATTCTGTGAAATGGAGAGCACATTACACGCCCCCCCTGGACGCTCCCGGTGTTGCTGTCCTTGCACGGCAGTGACCAAATACCAAATGTCGTTTTGCCGTTTCTTCTAAATAGGTACTTATTAGAAAAAAATCACAGATCAAATTGTTTTATTACGATGAAATATGATTATTATCCAATTGTATTTATCCAATCCATAGTAATGCGTTGTTATTTATGTACTGTGCAATATGCTATACTGTACTGTACAATGTATTGTTCAAATTTATGCTCATCAATTATTCTTTTTTTTTTAAATGTCCCACTTCCACAGGCCTTCCACCACGCAGTCCCAGTGCATACACAGGCTCTTTTTTAAAAATAACTCTGGAGCATGGCAGTTAGTAATGAATGAGAGTCGAGATAGTATTGCAATCAACCCCCAAAAAGCACGGTGACCACGGTTAGGTGGCAACTAGTTTTTTTTTGTGGAAATGATAGTTTTCACATAATAGATAAAGGAAACGGTATGAATTATTTCGGTTCAAGAGGGGGAAGGGGTAAATCTCTTAAAACTATCCGTTGAAATTCTATTTTTTCATGTGCCATAAATCTACTTGGAAATGAGTTCCACTAGGTTTTTGGGTTGCTGAACTAGAATCGGATGTCAAAATTAAGCTGCACTAATCCCCCTAATCCCTCGCATTCAAGGCGTGTGCATTTTACTGTTGCCACCTCGTCGTATTTTTTTTATATAGAAAAAAGACAGCTGACGAGCATGATGGTAAGTCCACCTGTGGATACTGTCGTCCATAAACATCCGCGATACATGCCATCATCAGTCCAGACAAACGTAAGCACGCGCCCGGATGCGCTGCCTAACTTTGCAGATTAAGAAATGGATTGGGAGAAGGGATTGGGAAAGTTTCATAGTTGTCACTTAGTCGTGTTTTGACGGTCTTTTGGGGGTTGATTGTAGTTCTATCTCGACTCTCATTCGGGAAATCGTGAATCGTACAACTCATGATTGGATATCATCATGTGCTAACGAACCTTCTTTGGAAATGGTGTATACTTTATGTAATCTGTGATTATACTCCAAATAAGTGTCAATAACAATGTCAAATTGCTACTGTCGTTATCGCGTCGTTTAGTGCGACGAATGTTTTAATCTCTAATTATTTTAGTTACTGGATAATCTGAAATCAAATCAGTTTATCGCTTGATTAGTGCGTGTAAGGTATTTCTGATTTTATTTTTTGTCACAAAACACGCCTTCATTTTATGTTGTTCATAATGATTAAACGCCTGCTACTTCGTGACAGCAACGTAACACGCGTAATATGTTTGTGCTATTTCACGTTATTATGTTCATGGCTCACGATTATGTTCACTCAAATACGCAATTCAATGATTATATTAGGTCCTTACATATGAAATTGGCGTTTTATATGGAAAAAACAAAACGAAAAAAAATTATGAAATATTATATATTTAATCAATCAAAGTATGTACGATTGTTATCTATGCACTTTCGCCATTTTATAGGTAGTTCATTGATTCCTTTGCTGAAAAAATTGTGGGAGCGAGAATCAATAAAATCTTTGAAGGCGGTTTGGACTACCTCTTCGGAATTGAAATTGTCCAAATTTCGGAAAAAGTGGTAATCTGTTGGAGCAAGGTCCGGGGAGTATGGTGGGTGTCGGAGACATTCCAATCGCAGCTCCTCTAATTTAGCGACCGTCTGTTGTGCAGTGTGTGGTCTAGCGTTGTCCTGAAGCAGCAGTGGGCTAGAGCAATTGACCAGTCTCGGTTGTTTAACAGCTAGCTTTTTCATCATGGTTTGCATTTGTTGACAATACAGATCTGCCATAATCGTCTGGCCAGATCTTAGGAAGCTGTAGTGGATGACACCAGCACTGGTCCACCAGACACTCACCAGTACCTTTTTCTGAGTCAACTTTTGCTTGGGGCAGGATTTGGCCGGTTCTCCTGGGTTCAACCATTGTAATGACCGTTACCAATTATCGTACAGGATTCCTT
Source organism: Sesia apiformis (assembly GCA_914767545.1). Classification (NCBI taxonomy): domain Eukaryota; kingdom Metazoa; phylum Arthropoda; class Insecta; order Lepidoptera; family Sesiidae; genus Sesia; species Sesia apiformis. The sequence continues at coordinate 6,783,560 of OU611962.1, forward strand.
TTTCATCACTAGTAACGATACGATTCAAAATCCCCTAGTTATTGTGACGGTTGAGTAATGTAACGCAGCACTCGACGCGTGTTTGTTGGTTTGCTTCACTCAATTCATGTGGTACCCATTTTTCGAGCTTTTTCACTTTTCCAATTTGTTTCAAGTGAATTAAAATTGTTTTATCACTCAAACCGAAGCCTGCCGCTAACTCTGACGTGTTTGCGATGGATCCGCTTCCACGATCACTTTGAATTCTTCATTGTCAACTAAGGTCTCCGGCCGTCCACGAGGTTTGTTCTGTAGGTCAAAATTTCCAGAACGAAAACGTTCGAACCAAAAACGTACCGTGTTTTCTTTTACAGTAGCTTCCCCATACACATCATTAATCCTTCGAGCTGTTTCTGTAGCATTGGTGCCACGGTGGAACTCGTATTCGTAAATAACGCGATATTTTAAGTTTTCCATATTGTGAACAGAACGCTGTCAAAGAAAAATCAAATGACGCGAAAACAAATGAATCACTAAATTCGAAATACAAATACACAAGCCTATAAATTTGAATTTAGAATTCCTAACCAAACGCCAGATATTTGTGATCAAATTGACCAGTTCGACAAAACGCCAATTTCATATGTAAGGACCTAATATTATTTTGCGTTCATCAAGAAATTGGTTCATATTCATTGTTTTAACTGAAAGATCTGGAGGTTATGTATTTAGGGTGTTTGATGTACCTTCGGAAGGTTGCGTAAAATAACTTCCATTGTCCTCCATACAATGATCACAAGGATTACTTAAAAGTATACATCTCGTGAGGTGTCGGGAGACGACTGGCGAGAAGTGAGAAGTGTGGACAGTGACACTATACTGCAAGTCGCTGACAATGCATCGCGCATGTTCTGCGTATATTCTGCGTTCTGTGCAATCGTGCCTTCTGTTCCTACACAGGTGTATTCTACTGGGTTGTGCTTGCTGTTAGTGTTGACGACTGATAACCACCTATTGAATGTAGGATAAAGGACAAATACAAAGGACTTTATATATGATATATTTCCCCGAACAATGTCCCCGATTGGTCAATGTTTCATATCTTTATCTTTTGATGATATTAAAGTTCTATATTACATCTTGGTGGATGGATAGCTAAATTTTTTTTGGGTTTTTGCATATTCGCCATATTCTACATTGTGTCGATTTTTACTACCATTTTGCCATGACAATGAAAATTTGCCACCGAAAATAACATATTTATTATGTATCGTATATTTGTCACAGCTTTTCTCTCTCGTCACAATAAACTCATCACATGTAGACAGACCCGTCCATACCTTAAGTAATAATTATACTTTGACGATAAATAAATATCGATTTATCTGTGCACGTGTCTCTGGTTTTGGTTTTCGGTTTCGTTGCTATCTGGTTTTGTAAGTATTCAATTACCTGTGGCGAATATGTGTATATTATGTGAATACTAAAATACTAAATGTGAATACTAAAAGTTCAAAATGTGTGTGTACACATTTTGAACTTTAATATTCACATAATATATTGATTATTTTTTTACTTGAAAGTTTGTTTGTTATGTATTACATAATGTTACTTTAAGCAATACTTTATATAGGTAATCTCAACCAGCCCTATTATGGTGCACTGCTGAACGTACACATTGTCTTGTGCATGGCAAATGTTGTTCGCGCCAATAACATTGGTGCTTTTATTTTTTAGCGTAATATTATATTTTATTACCCACATTTTTAAATAATCACTTCCACCGATCCTTTTTATATCGCTGCACCTTTGCATACCGACCATTCTAGCGATCGACCCCTCCCGTCGCCGGTCGATTGTGAAACTCTCGTATTTGGGTGGTCTCCTGGACCCCGGAATTGGCACACGCTGTGCCCTTTCTATACTGCGAGTATATCTGCTCTAAGCTGCATCGCTGTTTAGTAGCGAAGGACGCTCAAACCAAGTGGAAAGTCAAGAAGAAGCGCTACCAGGCTAGGAAGAACACAGGACAATCGTAAGGTCGGAAGGCAGCTATTCTCGGCATATAAGGTCAGGCTTTCTATTTGGATAGTTTTATCAGTAAAACCTATGGATCAGTAAAACCTATATAACGTGGATTAGCGAACGGCTACATTGCTTAGCTGTCGCGTTCACAAATGTATAACCTATTTTTAGTAACTCCTTTTGTGAGTTTAAAACCATGCGTGGAAAGAAATATGCATCTGTAAAGAAAAGCGAAAAGGTCACCGGCGATTATATATTTTAAATTTCCATTTTTTTTTAAATTATCATTATCATTAATTTTAAATTTAGTAGATACTTTGTCTTTGGTCTTATCATTATTATGTTTTATTTTTAAAAGTATTAGATACTTTTATAAACGCAGAGTAGGTATATCGCCAGTGTCCTCTGAGCAACTTTCCTTTCTATCTTTAATTTATTTTAAATATTGTTTTTTTGTATGATGAAAAAAATTATTGTTTTGTATAGGAGCACGTAGATCGTATTACCTGTTCGTGTTTTCTGCAATAATATTAATGTTTCCAAAACAAAGTAAATAAATGAAAAAAAACCTTAGAACGGCGCTTTGTCTACGCGGCTTTATCGAGTCCACTCTTTTAGGCGGTGTAATTTCTTATGGTAAGTGGTAGCAGCTTTGTTATGCATATCGTCTTTTACGAGACCTACGGGAAGACAAGCCGGCCGGCACCGCGTGGCCAGCTAGCTACTAATTATGTAGTGGAGTGTAGGCTTTCTCGGCCGGTGTCCATATTAATTGAATCTTCCGGGCTACTTGGCCGAGGTCTTCTGGCCAGTTGCGCTCGAGAAGCCGAAGAGATAACATCTGTCCGAAAGTGAACGCAGTCGCCACTGAAGATGTCAACCGCAGTGGTTGACGAAACGTTTGGAAGAAAGAGAAGAGATTCCAGAAGACCTCGGCCAAGTAGCCCGGAAGATTCAATTAATACTAATTATATAATCCGTGGTAATGCTTCCTGTAGTCGGGTAAAAAAATATTTATTTACTAATATTATCTATACCTACTTACGCCTACCTATATACAAAAAGTGTAGTAAGTAGATACTTAATTACACATCTGAACTTTTAAACAGCTTTCGAGAGGCTGGATGGAACTTTTATAAAGTTAATAACAAGGGTTTAATCATAAAAGGTCACACCTAAATGTCACAGTGTTTTTGAAGTGGGTTCAATATTCACGGTGTAAAATTGGAAATTACAGAACCCCTTGGAATCCTGGAATTTTCTGCTTTCAAAAAATATATGTATCAATTTTGCAAGAGGTCAACAGATATGCGAATCCGAACGTTTAGAATTAAACGTTCCGAATTAAAACCCCGCGATTTTTTTAATTTATTTTATTTATTTGATAACTTAACAATAAATACAGATTACACTAACCAACTAGTTTCAAAGAAAAGAATATCACAATGGAGTAACATAAACTGGTGGGTTTTGTGTTTCACCATGTTGAGTTTATGCTTTATCGCGTACTTACGCGTGTTGTTTCCAAAATATTTTTTTAGATATTTAAAACTATAATAATAAATGTAACTTTTATACTGTGTTTATGCTGTTGTTTCATGTAAAACAAAAATAAAAAATAATATTACTTTCTGTTTAGATATAATAATATCAAAAATACTGGTATAACTTATGGAAGATACATATGGAATATACTTATGGAAGGAACTTATGTATCTAAAAACATTTTACATCATTTTAACATACAAAGGTCAAAAATAATGTTCGAAATGGAAAGGCGATACTGTATCCCACAGGCGACTGGGTGCGCCCGATTGATCAAGTTACTCTCACAGAAGACTACCGAGAAAGGTGCCAACATGTTTCAAAAGTAAGTGAGAGTTGCTTGTGTTGCTTATATGTCATTCGGGAAAAAGCAAAGAAGAGCTTTCGGGATAGGGGAAACTTTATTATTATTATTTATTATCACTATTTACATTTATAATCTTACAAAAGTATATTAAGAGTAACTGTAAATCATGTGACGGTTTGTTTACGGATGGTGAGTTTTTAACATTTATTATAATTAATAAAATTAAAAAAAGGAAAGCATGTTGTCTGTAAAAACCCTTTGAAAATGTTCACCTGTTCTTTGTTTAAAGCTGCTGTATCCGAGCTTAGATTAGAAGAAAAAGGCAGACCACGCGCGGTAAACAGGAGCGCGGCCAACAAAGAGAATACAAATTTAAAAGCAAATACAAATTCGAATCAGTGTGAAACAAAGCGTTGTACAGTTTTTACGTCATGTGTGTGTTACGTAATATTTTTCAAAATGTCATCGTGTGTTGTTAAACACAGTGAAAACTGTTCCAAAAAAACAGAAAAAGAAGGCAGATCTTCCTTTCATAGGTAAATATTGATTTTTGCTATTTTTAATATACGAGGGAGAGTCAAAAATTATCTACATAACATCTACATACATACATCATAACACATCTTTAAGGTTGTCATACAGCCTTCTACGAATGTATGCTTAGAGTTGGTACGACTATAGTCACGTGTGCGCCCTCTGACCCGTCGCGTCAGTTGCCTGCCTTCCGGCGGTTTCAGTGTAAACATGTCCGCTCCGCTAGCAGTTTGTACTAAAGAAGAACAACGAGCAGTTATCCTATTTTTTTGGTCGGAAGGAGTGAATGGGGCTGAAATTCATCGTAGACTTTTATCACAATACGGGGACAGTGCCTTGTCACGTAAAAGTATTTTTTCGTGGATCGAGTAGTTTAAAAGTGGCCGAAGAGGATGCACGAAGAGGGAGCAGGACGCCCGTCAACCTCCACCACGGATAAGATTCGGTAAGCTTGAGAGATGGCTCTGGCGGATAGGCGAGTTACCATCGATGAGCTAGCGTCTTCTTTGAACATTATTCATGGTTCTGCCCATCAAATCATCCACGACGAGCTCGGCTTCCACAAAGTCTCTGCGCGATGGGTGCCAACACAGCTTACTGCAGAACACAAGCTCAAATGTGATGATATTCATTCAAACCATCAACAAGTTGAGTTTTGAGCCCTTACAGCCCAGATCTTGCTCTCTTCGGTTTTCAGACATAGACGTGCAGGAAGCGGTGCACAACTAGCTTCGCGACCATCCGAAAACCTTCTTGGCCTTCCGAGAACTTCACAAGCTCCGTTCACAATCTTGCGTATTCCTTAATACGCAAGCTTGTGGGCCGCTGCACCAAGTGTCAATACACTGCCTAATAATGATTTTTCAACATACATATTTTTTACATATTTAACACACATATTGAACCCCTATTATTGAGTAAATAAATTGTAGAACTAAAAGTGTAGATAATTTTTGACTTACCCTCGTATATTTCGGTTTTTAATATTTTCGTATACATTGGAACACAAAACCTCAAGCAAAATCGGTTAGTATTACCAGGATACATTGAGATATTTTCCCTAAATTAAAGGACAAATGAATCCATCTAAAAAAATATCTGACTGATAATTTATTTATGTAATTTACCCGAATACGCCGAAGTGGTATGTTTTCGCGGGTTTGTTGTATGTTTGTCGGTATGTGTTTTTACTAGTATGTATTAAAGAAATCCACTTTTGAGCTCTCACGGCTGGACCGATTTAGAGAAGTAAGGTGTTGTTGGATTTGTCTTTATACTGCAGGTGGCATAGAATGGATGACATTAACACCACTATATCAAGTAAAAGATCTCTTGTAAAACAATAATGTCTACATCCTTGATTACTTTTATAAACTACAAAATTTTAAACCAGGAAAAATACGTCATTGTACTCGTATTCATTTGAGCTCTAATTATTTTTATAATGGGAATTATTCTTATTTATTTTGGAGAATTCTTACAGCTAAAAATGATAATCTTTCTAACAGACTTCCAAAAAAAGACAATATTCTCAATCCGACAAAGGATAATGACAAGTAGGTAACACTTACCTATTTTTCTAATTTATATTTTAATTTCTGTTAAATAATATTACTGTATAATTTAGTATCGACTATTATAATATCAACAAAGGGATTTTTTTCATTACCCTGGCAATCTTTCGCGCATACTGACGTATTGTTTTTACATCGCGGACACACAGCTGAATACGGGCCTCACCGCTTCTGTTACGCACACGGTATCTGCCTTTTTCTTCTAATCTGAGTGTCCAAGGTTCAAATTGCCAGAATGATCGCCAACGTTCGATAACGTAGGCATTTTAAGAAGAATATTCCATCACGTCGAATGAGGTTTATAATGGGTCAAGATAATTATTCACATATCCCCTTATTTCCTAGTATCCATTGCATTCCAATCAGCTCATCTCAACACATCGCGTCGCAGTATAATAGGAGAAAGGAAATGTCCTATATTTTTACTTCTGTTGGAAATGTAGTTGGATGAGGAGAACTGCTCATCACATTATACCCCCTATTTCCCAACCTTCTCAAAAGTCCACTCTCATATACTCAAATATAGGCGGCGTCATCCAGATGCGTGCCAACTTGACTGATGTTTAACTTGCCAACTTGAACTGTTGACTGATGTCGGCATGAATCGCGGATGTCTGTGGGCGGCTGCTCGGGATATCCACAGGCGATAGTATCATATACCTCTACGGAGGCCGATTGCTTATCTGTCACGTTCTTTCTATAAAATAGTTACGTAACATAGTAATAAATGTAACGCACTGACAACGCTGAATGACGTAAACAGGGAAGAAAATGAAAAGAATGGTCCGTGAAACGCACGAGGAATCGAAAATCGGGAGGCGTCACAATGGAACCAGGAAAATTGACACGGTTTTTCGTTTCACAATGTCGGAGTTACGCTTTGTCACCATAGTTGGAGATATTTTTGTTTATAAAATAGATTTTACTTGTGGTAATGCTCAGAATTGTTATAAAAAAAAAGCTTTATTCCCTTTTCATAATCCATAATTTCCGGAGGTGGTTGGTGCCAGAGCTGCTAGGTGCTAGAACAGGACGACTAATTCACATTGACTTGCGCACGAGGGATGTATGGCGTTAAAACGACACGCTGGCCAAGCGAGCTGGTGAGTCCACTCTTTTAGAGGCGGTGTAGGTTGCGACTAAGGGCGACTAAGGGCTAACAAAGACTACCGTCTTTGTTAGCCCTTAGTCGCCCTATACGACGACACGTATAGGAAAAGAAGGCGTGGCGCTATTCTAAAGCCGGCCGACACAATCATAAACATCAAAATTATAACTTCTTCTAACACTTCCATAACGCACTACCGTCTATCTGTTGAACGCTGACTCACAAAAGTTCGATGCCCCTGTCTCCAGACAAAGAATAACAAAACGCGGGGGTGGGTACGCAATAAATCAAGAGCACGTCATAAATACGCTCCCTTACGCTACGCTAAGGGTAAGAAGTGTCGCATTTTCCAAGTCATAACGCGGCAGTCACTAATGCAGTCGCAGAAATGCGGTTAGGTATTCAAAGGAATTCGGAATTACTTATTTTGCTCAATTAAATTCGAAAGTCGTATATTACAATCACACCGTGGTTGCATTGCTTCAGCAATAGATGAGAGGTAAAGCTATTTGATGAACGACGTTCAAACGAAATTGTTATTTATTGTTAGTATGTATTTTTAAATTGTACTTTGATAGGTCGATATACTAGGTTGATCAATATATTTTTGGAAAAGTATTGAAACTTTAGGAAACGTATATCTAAATTGTATTTACTTTTCATCGTAATCACCTTATAATCTAATGCACATTGAATAACGTTTTGAAAGTTGTTCAATTCCCCTGGAAAAAAGGCTTGATCCTGGGTATCGAAAAAAGATTTTACAGTGCACATGACTTCATCATCTCCGTGAAATTTTATACCACGCAAATGTTTTTTCAAATTGGTAAATAGGTGAAAATCACTAGGAGCTATGTCCGGAGAATATGGCGGATGCTGCATCAACTGAAACCCAGCCGTTCGGATGGTAGCGCCTGCAATATCAATCCGATGCGCAGGTACACTGTTATGATGAAAAGCACTCCGGCACGCAATTTTCCACGTCGTTTATTTTTTATTTCCTCGCGTAGTTTTTTGATCAATAATACTCTCCAGTAATTGTCTGTCCTTTAGTTAAATAATCGATCATAATGATACCTTCCGCATCCCAGAAGACCGAGGCCATTATCTTGCCAGCGGACACAGAGACCTTGAATCTCTTGGCTGGCGGGGAGGACGATCTTTTCCACATCTCACTTTGATTCTTCGTCTCCGGGTCAAAATATTGAAGAACCCATGTTTCATCAACGGTCACGAAACGTAGGCGAAAAGATTGTGGGTCTCGGTCAATAATTGCCAAATTTTGCTTTTAAATGTCTGCTCTTTCTTTTTTTTGTGCGTCTGTTAACATTCGAGGAACCCAACGCATCCACGCCCACCTTTTTGAATTTCAAGGTATGAGTTAAAATGAACTGAATTGTCCCGAACGAAAGCTTCATAATCTCAGCTAAATGACGAATAGTCACACGTGGATCTGTCTTAACAATTTCTTCAATTTTTTAACGTTGTCTTCAGTAGCAGCGGTTGTTGGGCGCCCACAGCGAGTTTCGTCGTTGCAGTCGGTACTGCTGCGTTTAAATTCCGCGCACCAGTATGCTACTGTAGAATAAGACAGAGCATTGTCTCCCAAAGTAAACTGCGATCCTTAAAAAACACATTTAGTAGAAAAAAAAAATCGGGCAGAAATATTCGATTTTCTCCATTTTGCATACTAATAAATTTCCCGCCAAATGTAACCAACAAAAAAAAATATTGGTGACCGTTTTTTTTAATTCTTTTGGCACTGGCTACTATTGAATTTAAGATTCGAATGAAATAGAATGCATTCCTATAATTTAATGTAAAGTATCCGATTCCAGAAACTTATTGATCAACCTAGTATATAGATATAAACTATGCTACCAAAATAAAGTTATTTTTATTTTAAGGCTCTTGTCTCTTGTTTGATAATATAATAACGGATATAGTACTAATTAATTATTGGTTGTAGTAAGTCATTATAGTAACACGTACACATCTAATTAGAGCATGGCGTACCGCTTCTAAATTTTATCTCTAAACAGATCTCAACATCGATGCGTATTTAGTTTCGGATCAATTGCTTCAACAATACCAGATAATGATTATTATCTTTAATAAGTACAATCAAGTTACAGTTAGAACCAATTAATACGTCAAGATTTAATGACAACTTAAAGAGAGCAAAACGTAACAAAGAAATGCAAAATGCATATACATATATTGTACATAATAATATAATAACACTTACTGTACAGAATTTTTGTTTAAAAAGTCGTTGCGGTGTACGAATGATACAGAGTCCAAAATAATGCACATCCTTCAAAAGCCACTCGACGGATTTTAATGAAACTTTATACAACATACATTTTACATGCAATATTAGATGTGATAAATCAACATACGAGTATATAAAATTTTTCAGCTAAAATTGTTATAAGTTCCCTCGGGAATCATTATGAAGCTCACGTTGATAATGTTATTGATACTGTGAACTAACCACACATTCTCTACAAGTCCATTAAATTCTCGGGTATAGCTAATTATGACTACGACTCATCCATAGATATTACAGATCTTTGTATATAATTGATCATGAAAGTAACTAACTACAAAGAATGAAGCGATATCTAACAAAATAAGGATTTCACAATTTAATTTGAAGTGTGTAAATCCCCTTTCGTAGCCTACATCAAAATAAGTCACCTAAATCACCCCATCATTTCATGCATGATCGGCGTGCCATATTACCTTATTTAGAACTTCATAATTTCGCCTGCCGACATTGGTGTTTCCAGATGAGGCTAGTGGACCGTAAGTAATATGTCGGGACGTGGCGTGGGGTGCAAAAATTCAGTCCCAAGCGGGGTGTCATGGCGACCGACAGAGGTCGCATAGCTCACGTGGCTGACGGAAAAGATAAATAGTGTTAACCTTATAGTATGTACTCAGTAGGTATTGTAGAATTGTAGATAGATTCACAAATAAAACTCTTTATTCCACACTAGGCTCAAAGGTAGGCAGGGCGTATAGTCATGTGTATGAGGCCTTAAAACCAAGGCCTTATGAGGCCTTGTATGGCCTTAAAACGCTACACGGGCCAAGTCCTAGAGGTGGTGTAGTTTCTTAAGGCTTGTGGTAGCGGCTTTGTTATCTTTAGTCGCCTTTCGCGACACCCGCCTTGACGGGAAGAGATAGGGTTGTGCGTGCTATTCTAAAGCCGGTCGACACACTACGAACTTTTACATACATATACATATATTTAATGAGTCTTAAACGTGTATTACCAGGCTCTCTAGTTAGCTTATGACCATGATTGGTTTAATCCAGCCAAAACGTCAAGTACAATAATTAGGACATTTCCAAGATGAATGCAATACATTGATTTTTTCCGATTTCAATCACTCAATAGGTAATACTTGTTAAGCCGAAAGTCGGAGATACGTTTCAAGAGGTTGCAGCTGCCTGGCTAAGCCTATTTGAGTGAGACTGTATAGTATGGCACCGTCGAAAACTAACTAATCTTTAGAACTATACTTAGTCTGGCCATGAATACCGTTACAATAAAGAAAAGCAATACATTTTGGCGCCAATCATTATTAAATATTTACTAATATTAAAATGGAGTGGGGTGATAATGAAAACCGTATTGCTGTACGAAGTAGGCATGCAGCCAAATGGAGTTTTTAAAACTCCCCATCCGCTTGGTATTAGCCGAATATTTGTATACCGGACGCTATTGGTCAAGACCGGACAAAGGTGTGGCCGTCCACGCACTATTCGTACTAAACAGACGATTAAAGCTGTGAAGGAGAGAATCCGAAGAAATCCCGTCCGGAAGCAAAATATTTTAAACGGAGAGATGAACCTAGAAACCCTAGCACCTAGAAACATGTCACGTATTTTAAAACATGATGTAGGACCTGCTGCATTCAAAAGACGTACTGGTAATTTCTTAGCTGAAAATTTAAATAAAATTAGTGTTAACAAATCACAAGAACTACAACTACAACCGCACCTCCCGTCACAGAAGTGCGGTCCATCCGCATTTCCTCGAACGGAGGTGTCGCGCACTGTTCGGTCCAAAAAATATTTAATACCGCGAACCCGTAGGCTGTGGAACGAACTGCCTGAAGAGGTCTTTCCATTAAGCTACGATATGGGGTTCTTCAAGAGAGCTGTGAATAGGATTTTGCAAGGTCGGCGGCGCGCCCGCATACCCCCTGGTGTTGCAGGAGTCCATGGGCGGCGGTAACACTTACCATCGCGTGGGACCGCTTGCTCGTCCGCCCACTAATCTATAAAAAAAAAAGAACTTCTACGGCGGTACACAAAGGTAGCTCACAGACAAATTTTATACTGTTACAATAAAGAAAAAAAAATACATGAGATGTTTTTTCTCTTTTTGGCACCAATCATTATTAAATATTGTACTAATATTTAAATGGAGTGGGGGGATAGGACGAGAAAATGTTCACTATTGAAGATCATTTGAACAAGCAGAATGATTCGAGTTTATGCTCATAACTGTAGAGAAGCTGCTCAGTTGGTCAATAAGGTGCAACGTGGCCATTATTCGGCTTCAGTGATTGATGATTTAGTGGGGTATTCGCTATCAATTAGTGACTGAACCATATTTTTGTGAAAAAGGTATTAAAACGTCGGCTCAAGTGTATCAAGCTACGATTCTTAAAAAGGTCGTAAAGCCTCTTAACATCATCCTATTCAATAACCAAGAATGGTCTTTTCAGCAAGGCTTAGCACCAGGTCATAAGGCTTCGCAACACAGACGTACATAGAAAGGAATATTTCCGTTTTCATAAGAGCTGATGTCTGGCCGTCATCTAGTCCCGATTTTAATCCGCTCGATTATGATTGTTTTAGAGAGAATGGCATGCTCTAAACACCATGATAATATTGAATCCCCAAAACGTACCATAAGGATGGCAGTTGCCAATTCTCCCATGAAAAGCATGCGTATTTCAATCGAAAACTGGCCACAACATTCGAAAGATTGTATAAAAGCAAATGGTGACCATTTCGTATAAACGTTATTATGTTTACCTATTTATTTCTAAACTAACACTAATTCTTCTAATAAAATGACAATGTGAAAATAAAAATATCAATTCTATCATTATAATATTTACAACACAATCGACTGATCGCGCTCCAGATTAACGTTTAAAGCCGTTTTCGTATATAAACATTAAATTTTGTACCAACTGTGCCACCGAAACCGAGCGAAGAAGTTAAATTATAAACTAATTTTATCTAACCAAAAAACCAAAAAACGTATCTTAATTATATTACATCATCGTTTTGAAATTGGAGGGTAGATTTTTTAAGTGGACTGTAATTTTTGTATTTTATTTATTATTTTTGATTAATTGCCGTAGCCGTACAATAATAAAGCTTCATTGACCTGAAAGCTGTCTGGTGCACCGAAGTCATCTGCCGGCGCCGGCCCTTGATCTCCTGTGTTGGCACTTAAAGACATTTATGCACGCACAATAAGGAATTTGGCGTAATAAAATAGAGGAATGAATATAGCGTTGCGGGAAATTAAATGTTTATTATATTAGCGGTAACTTATGTAAACCTTCCGATAGGAAGTTTTGCGTATGTTGTCTAGCCGAACGTTCGAGCGCTACTTCAGCGATGCAACTGTCGCCGTCGCCGTTTACAACGACATCTGTCTATTCTTTACCACTTCATTGAGACCTGCTAATAAATCAATGAAGCTGGTTCTTGACAAGCGGCGGCAATCAATCGCTCGTCCGTCCAGAAATATCTGTGCTATAGCGCCTTAATATTGATTATGAAACGAGCAAAGCCAAAGGCTGAATTCGGTCTCATAAAAAAGATAAAACTACCTATAACGGTTTAATCATCCATACGTATTATTATATTTGCACTGGTCAATGGTGCGTTGTTACTGAATATGAGATGGGGTGCGTTTCAATTCTATTTGCTCAGTCAAAACAAGGGCGCACACTGTGCCTTATTTTGGGATGCTTTTGATGTAATATGGTAATGAATTTCCTAGTTAATGATGTAATATGATGTACCTCACATTGTATTACTATTGATGAACATTGATGAAGCTTGTGTTATTTCAGGGCGATAGCAAATTAAAAAAAAAAACAACCTGATTTGTATATGAATGAAAAGTAGTCTCTACATTAAAATGCCAATCAATTAAACGACAAGTGTCTTGTAAATTTATCATATTGACAGTATACATATCTACTATCAACCCGTGTCCTTCCATTGCTGGATATAGGCCGCTTCTAAGTCACCGTCATCACTCATCTCACACACGGGCTTCTGCTCTTTTCATTCAGCCACTACCGGCGATTTTCTTCAAGCTGTCAACACTGTATAGATGAATTCAATAAATATGAGCTACTATGTCAATTAACACATGATACATGAGAAAGCTTTATAATTATGAAAAAACTTATCACATATAGACAAATCACTGTGTCGTCCTTTGTCAAATACTGTCTATATTATTAGTTCATTGCCTTATTCCGTTAAATAGAAACCTAATGGTAATTATTTTAGTTTATTGTTTGTATATTTTATCACGATTTTCTTTTTTTTAATAATTCGTTAATAATAATAATAATATTCTACGTAATTATTCTACAATATCGAACTGTTCACGAGTGTTCAAAATATGTTCACAAGGCTTCGAATAACGGCGGTAAGATACAATAGCAGTCTCGCGTCGCGACAGAGACAGGAGACTGAGACGCGAGACAGAGACGGGAGACCGAGACAAATGTCTCCGTCTCCTGCCTGGGGTGTACTGTACGCCGAGACCGCAGAAGCCAATGAAGCCATTGTTCAATCAGTATTGCGTAGTGAGTCGTTGGAGATACATGTGTGCTAGAAAGTTATAGTTATTAATTAATCAATGTAATGGAAAGCTATACAGTTGTTAATCTACTATTGGAAGAAGAAGAAGACGATGACCTGTTATTATGTTATTATTATAAAACAAAACAGAGAATGTCTATCAACAAATTTTATACAATATACAACTAGAAACCAAGAGGTATCGTTTTCACTTTTGATCAAGAATCTATTATTGTTTGAAGAAAATATGTTCAGGATGTACTTTGGGTTGAATAAAAGACAATTTGATTACGTATTAAATTTAATGCAAATTAAATTGTCATCTCTGTATGAGTCAAGCTGAGAATTAAGCAGCGGAGGATGTTGTCTGATTATTTAAATATTTTTTTCAATTTCTTCATCAGAAAATGAAGTCATTTTTTATAAAATTTCGCATGTGCATCTCGAACAAGACGCGCGACAGCGCGACACCACTGGTCCCGGACAGAGACCGTCTCGCTGTCTTCTGTATCGCGTCGCGATCTCCCGTCTCGGTCTCCCCCACGAACTGAACTATACACGTAATCATAAGTCAAGTAACGGTCTCTGTCTCGCGTCTCGGTCTGCTGTCTCCGTCGCGACGCGAACCGCTACCTTTATACCTATGAATAAAACGCATACTGTATTAGGAGCCTTATTCGAAGCCCCTCTTTAAGAACTACCCCCCGTTTAGAAATATTATCCAGATTTTTCAGATATTTTAAAACTACAATGAGCTTGAGCGAATGATGCATCAACGGGCTGGTGACCAGAAGGGGATAAATTATGTCATGCCGTCATGAGCCGAGGAGTGGTAAGATTATAATTATGACGATGTGGATAGAAACGAAAGGACTTTTATCCTTTCTTTTATAAGAAGGTGGCGAACGACCTGGACACTGTCGCTCATGGACATATGCGATACATGCCAACATCAGTCCAGAATGACATATGTTGACATGTCCGAATATCCTAATACGTTGCCTTCCTTTGGAGATTTGGGAGTGAATTTGGAAGATAGGGAATAGGATATATATTAGTTTTGTTAGTATAAAATTTTATTAATACTAAAAATAAATACTTTTACTATTTTAAAATGACTCTGTGCTTATAAAATTCTTTTACGGCTTATAATTTATAAAACAGAAATGTCGGAATATCAGTATAGAATTGTTGCCCGTATTTTTACAATAACCTTGTAGAAATAGACCCACTAGTCAATCCCTCTTTCAATTAATATATCCGAAATACACCGGGACCTTTTTATCCTATTTCATGTTGAGGTAAATCGAAAATCCAGTGTGATGATGTACACAACACAGTGAATGCCAGTATCTACCGCGGAATGGAGTAATTGAATAACTTCCAATTGGGTTCAGGATTGTTGCCAGTTTGGAGTGTTTCATCGTGTTTCATTTGTAAATAGGTTAGGGCCTTTTGAAAATGCTAGTAAATATATGAAATCTCCGGGTTTCGATCAGTGAACTTTTATGATTGATTTCCAGCGATAGTTTTTTCATTCCCCATCCTTTTTAATGCATTATGGTGGTTTTCATCATGAAGTGTCCCCATGAATCATGATGCCAAAGTCTCGAGCTGTTTAATAATATATTTAAGACCATCAGTGCCCGCGACTCCGTAACTTCGTTACGTAGACGTAAGAGTATGTGTGGTTAGCTTGCTTCCTGTGGGAACTTTATAATTAATTGAGATAAAACGTATCCTAAATGTTAACGCGGTACTATAAGTTGTAATTAAGCCAATTTTCATTAAAATCCGTCTAGTGGTTTTTAAAGGATGCGCGTTCAGACCGACAGACAGACAGACAAAAATTTTGCTCTGTAGTATTCCCAGGGTTCTTAACTTAGTCCACTTTTGTTTAATATTTTTATGAATGACATTGTTAATGTTTTTTCAAATTCCAAATATCTACTGCAGACGACAATATAATATTTAAAACTATTACTTCTTTCCAGAGTTTATCAAGAAGATCTTGATAAACTCTGGAACTATTGTTCCAATGATTTGCTTCAATTATAAATAACAAAAAGCCAAGTTATCACATTTACTCGAAATAAGTCAAGAATTAATTTTGAATACAGTTTTAATAATGTATCAATTTTACGTGTGACCGGGCTGAGGGATTTGATAATCATGTTGGATGAAAAACTATTATTTAACCATCAGATTCAACTTTCCATCGGTAAAGCATTTAAGATGTTACGATTTATTTTACCTAAAGGAAAAAGGTTCACTCTGCTTTTACTTTACACCTTGTTTGTCAGATCTCAGTTAGAATATGCAATAGTTGTTTGAACCCATTATAGAATGTAAATATCAACCAAATCGACAGTATGCCGAAAACGTTTCAGAGGCATCTTAATAATCGCTTTAGATCATATCATTCTAAAAACCCTACACAAAATTTATATGTGCGCACAAAAATTTGTGACCAAATGTGTTTATATAAAATATTAAATCACAATATTGACAGTGCATATTCATTACAGAAAATTAATATCCATTGTCCCAATCATGGCATTCGAAATAAAAATATCTTCACCATTTCTGGTTATAAAACAAATTATTCAAAAAATACTTTTGTTTCCCGAGCTTGTGAATCCTATAACTCTAAATATAGTGAACTAGACTTATTTAATTTAACTTTGGGCAAATGTATAAATATGTTGTACAACATTAATTGAAGCAACGATTCTCAACATCTCTTTGTATTGCATAGTTTAAGAGTGTGTTTTTGCTGACTAATAGTTTGTGATCACTATTCTGTCCTTGCTCTATGTTTGTTTTATAATATCATATTATGTAATGTATTGTGACTGCTTATGTTCTATATATAATAAAATAAATAAATAATTAAACGTTATTAAGCGTTGGGTATTATATAACAAAAAATCTTTCATCCACTTTGCTCGCATCATGTTACGCGTGACAAGATTACACCTATTTTCACCTCAAAATTTTTCATTGGTTATTAATTATAATTAGATTTACTTTCTATTAAAATGTTAAGAAAATTTATATGGATCCGCCTAAAAATTGATTTTTATTTTAATTATTTAAAAAAAATATATATATAATTTGGTAGACGTTTAAAATTTTATAGTTAGGTAAGTATAAAGTAAGTGTGGTCTTGCCTATTCAGAAGACATGGTGTCGGCCTGCTTTAGAATAGCTCCACTCCATCTCTTCCCGCGGGCGTCATAAAAGGCTACTAAGGGATATCAAAGCCACTACCAAAAGCTCTGAGAAAAAAAGGAAAACCATCTCTAAAAGGGTGGACTCAGCAACCCGCTTGGCCAGCGTGATGTTTTAAGGCTATACCGCACAAGACCATGATAAATAGTATGGCATATAAAGATAAATAGAGCTGGTTACGGTACGGTATATAAAGATAAAAGGGGATGGTTACGGTATGGTATATAAAGATAATAAATAGAACGTGAATGACTTTTAGATAGATATTATGCCACTAAGTTTGATTGTAGATACTGTTTTAGTTTTGTGTTAAAAATATTTAAAATTTTGTCGCCGTAAAATTGAAGCTTTAGAAACTTCAGCCTGGCCTGCAAAGTGTAAAGTGCTGTAATTTATCTAGCGGGATGATCGTGATATGTCGCACCGGCACCGCTAGCGGTACGGCGCGGTATTAACCGGCGATATTGCTCCACCCATAAATTATTCATATCGTAATCAGTCACAAGTGTCGATACCTCGTCGCGTCCAAAAAGCGTTATTTCAAATACGAGTACATATTTTTGTTTTGCGGATTAAATAGGATTTTCGTTCAGTCGTTTGGATTATTGGCGATATATTGCAAGTTGTAAGCTGTACATTCTTTTGTACTTAAAACGACTGAACCATAGAGTAGGCTAGTTAGTCAGTAGACTAAATTGTTTATGTTGTATTTTTTTAAACGTGAGAAGAGTTGAAGAGTTGTTTTAATTTTCAAGAGTAAAGTACCTACCTCCAATCTGTGTATGATATAAGTGGCAATTGAATCTCAAATGCAATCAGTGGTTTAAAAAATGTCTGCAATTTAATATTTAGTTCCTATTAAAATTTTAACAGTATCTTCAGATTAATGGTAACTTGGTAAGAGAACGTTCTCATATAGCATTGAATAAATTGTTACTACAAGTTAACTACCGCTTGTATCAACAATTTATTCAATGCTATGTAAATAAAGTGCCCAGTATTGCGAGAATGCATTTCGCTAATAAACTAATAAACAACGACTAACTAATCTTCATATTTGCAATTGCTAGCTAGGACGTTCCGACGCTCCGGTAGCGTAGTTCCGCATACGCCCGGCGAAACGGCGAGTCGCCTGTGTCGCGCATTAGTACTGCTTTGAGTTCGTATGGCACGGACGTACGTTCCTCCGCCCTCGCGCCCAAAACAACTGTACGAAACAAGTTTCCCTCTTCGAAATTCCCTGGACATCATATAAGAATAAAATTTCATCATGAACTTCAGTGAACAAATAAAAAGGACAATTACCGAAGTAATTTCCTCAATTTAGATACTTTTAAAGTGGAATTTGTGTAATACTTTTATCGTTATCAAACTATTGTTCACTGAACGGCAAAAGTGATACAAAAACGCGAGTGAAATTGTTGATTGTTTTGAAACAAAAGACACATACCGTTGAGAAGTTAATATTCGATTTTTCTGTTGTTTTTCTTGTTTATGGGGACGCATAGCATGATGAAAAGAGACAAAATGAGGTCCAAGCGTGTAGGTGCGACAGGTGTGGCGGCTTTAGCGGTTTTGTTGGCAACGATAACAGGTAATTTTTCAAACTATTTGGAAGAACTTGATGCATTTTATTATCAACAGTGTTCCGACAATATCAATACGTGTTCTAATTTGAAAACGAAACTTCTTATACAACAAAACCTTTGCTGTACAAAGTTTTTTAATCACTTGTAAACATTTTATATCCTGTAAGTTGGCAATCCGTATGAGATAACTAAATGTGTGATTCATTCGTACTGATTCAATTCAAGAGATTTAAGTATTGCTAAGCAATACTTGTTAATTGCTAAGTTAAGTATTGTATTTATTGATTACAATATGTATTGCGGTTAATTGACGAATTTATATTGAAGAATTTGTACAGAAGTTATTATTTAGTAATCCTTACAGACTTAAGAACGACTAAATAATCGTAACAATTATAATAATCGTAAAAATAGTATTAAATAATCGTAATAATCGTAAAAATAGTATTAATTCAATGTTTTTAAACATTAATTCGTGTTTGAACCACTATACAGACTTTAGATTTAATAGTATAGAAAAGATATATAGTTTATTTATTTATTCAATACTATATATCTATTATGTGTTATGTATGATTATGTGGTATTAGAATGGCGGGACAAAACATACCTATATTATGAACAATAAAAATTGTAATTTAAATACAATATTTCATAGTTTGGTTTAGACAGTGAACTTTAGACAACTTATAAATATTAATACTCGTGGACATTTATCAACATAATAAATAAAGCTATATTTTAAGTTTTGATAAAGTAAATAAAATTAGCAAACGCGATATATATATAACATGCATAAAAATGAAATTAAAATTACCCACCTCCTGATTAAATTTTACTTTAAGAAAAGATAAGTTAAATACGAAATAGCCAGAGGAATTTCATATTTAACTTGCTTCGCCTCTTCACAATGTTGTGTAAAACTTGAACAATGGTAACTTACTTACACAAACGGTCTGTGAAAGCCTTGATTCGGCAAATGCGCAAGCAAGAGCATTCACCTAGTTCCACCAGCTGAACAATTAGCGACTAAGCAGTCTCGAACGTGACTATTATCGTCACAGGCCAAGGCCTAGTTGTGCAAAACCCGTTGTCGTCCGTTATGCTTTAAACAGGTGGGTACAATGGGAAACTCGCCTTCCTGGAACAATTGAGAATTCTGCTACATTTGTTCTGGAAGCATTCGTGCGTTACTTTCTCACTCGAACGCCAGCGAATCGATCAATCGGAAATTTACATCCGTTTGTGTTTATGTGGCTAGATTTCATTATGTTATTTGTGATATTTTCGGATACGTTCTCAATCAATCATACCTCACACTAAATCAAATTTCTGAAACAAAAATAATAATACACGTAATCAATATCACAAACAAGTTCATTTTTGACAAGGCAAAAATATGACTGCAGCAGCTATGAATGAATAATGATAAAGTGTGCAAGTAAGAAGTTATTGACAATATTGCAATGTTTTCATCCGTTTGTGTTCATGTAGCTAGGTTTTATTATGTTATTCAATATGTTCTCAGTCAGTTATATCGCGCACCAAATGTCTGTTCATATTTCTCAAACAAAAAATGAGAATACGCCTAATCAATATCGCAGATAAGTTCATTTCTGATGACAAAAATATGACTTCAGCTATAAATGAAAATGAAAAAGAATGCAAATAAATAGTTATTGATTAATACTGTGAAACTGATTATTGATAAACTGATAAATCTTTTACTTTACTCTGTCACGCATTGGTTGTGCGTGAGAAACTTTCATCATTTCTCACTAGAAATGAAGATTTTATATTAAACCATGAATTATATTCAGAATTAGCTATCAATATTGCTATTGCGGCACGTCTCAAATAACTTATTAAAGACGCAGTGGAGATGCGAGAAATTGCAGATCGTGTTCAGCTTGTGAAACTACATAGTGTATGTACCTACACCTATGAGAAGGAAGATCAACGTTATTAACGTTATTGATGCGTATCTAATCGTACAATCTGCTATATGTAATGTAATGTAATGTAATGTAATGTAATGTAACAGGTGTTTATTGCTCTATATTTATATATAATTCTAGGTGCACTTGAGTGTCTTTCTCAAAACCTTTTAATTTTATACCATACTACATCATCTGCTTGTGTCTTTTCGTTGCTAGATGGACGTCCCTTTAAAGCGACATACATAGAAAATGATTCCCTGCCTTTATAAGTGACGTGATTGTGTAAACGGGCAGTTCTGGGATTACTCTCCTTATCAGGCGTAATATGATACAGTTTACACAAAGCCAAAGCATCTGCCATGTCATTACCCTCGTTCATTTAAGCCAGTTAACGTTTCTATGCGTCTGTAATGGCAGGCTGACGGTCCTTTCCACGGCCGTGACCATTATTACCAACCCGATGTTCTCGGTAACAACAAACTGTAGATATTACATGATAGTTTAGATGATATCTTAAGATATGGAGAGTCAGTTTTGGACACAATTGTATAGGTAGATATTTCTACCTATTGTAAAGTTATGTCTGTCTAAGTATTATTTTTGTTGCATAAATTATAGTCTGTGCTTTAGGATTGTCTATGGTTGTGATATTAGTCTATGGGTTCTCCCAATAAATGTCTCACGTGCAATGTAACACCGAGTTTTTATTTAAACAATTAACCCAGCAGCCCTGCACATATCTAGCAAATATGTGACAGTGGCGACGAGGATAAAAAGAAATCAGTGAAAGTTTTACGTGTTACGTCCGTAAACTACAAGAAAGATAGTAGAATAATTTCGTCTTGTTACGTCGGACGAAATTTCACAAAATGGCGGCTGCTGGGCTCTCACTGCCTGAGTTTTCAGCTGCAAAATGCACATTTAAGGTGTACAAACAGGTGTTTGAAAACAAAATGAAGATCCACGAGGTGGATGAAACGAAGTGGTCACAATATTTAATCTCGTTTATAGGTTTTGACATGGTCACGTTGCTATCAGAACTCTGTTTCCCGGAAACACCACAGGATAAAACGTATACTGAATTAGTGGAACTTGTTGAAAAACACTTGGAGCCACAGCAATCAGAAATCGCGGAAACATATAAGTTTATGAAACGTGAACAGTTGGCAAACGAGTCAATCTCTGAGTTTGTGGCGGCATTAAAGAAAATGGCACAGACGTGCAACTTTACCACACATTTAGAAAGATGTCTAAGAGATAAATTCGTTCATGGATTAAAGAGTGAAAGCATAGTTAAAAGATTATTTGGTGAAGAAAATTTAACGTTTGCAAAAGCCGTGAAGATAGCAATGAGCATGGAGCTGGCGGAGAAGGGAGCAAAATTAATAACTGCTGGCAGTTCTGGGCAAGAAAGCTCAGACATACACAAAATAAGTAAAAAACAGGTGAACATTAAATGTCATTGCTGCGGGAAGATGGGGCATGTAAAACCCCAATGCAAATTTAAAGAGGAAGAATGTTTTAAATGCCACAAGAAGGGGCATATGGCAAGTGTTTGCAAAGCAAACAGTAACAAAACTTTCAAACCCAAGAGGGTCCATGAAATTACAAATGATGAAGAATTTTCTGTTATGCAAGTTAGTGAAGTACAATTGAATAGTGAATTTGTGGGTGATAGTTATGATTTGTCTAGTTTATTTCAGAAAACAGAGAGTCAATTAAATATTAACAAAGTGGTATCAATAGATGAGAAGCGTCCAAGTCCTTGGTATATAACTTTAAAAATTAATAATGTAAATATATCATTTGAAATTGATTGTGGATCAGATGTCACGTTAATGCCTGAATCTATGTTCATAGCATCCTTTCCTAATGTAAAATTATTTCCATGTAACCTAAAGCTATCAGGATATGGTGGTAACAATATCACTGTATTGGGTAAGACAAATGTAAATATTAAAATTATAAATGAAAAATACTTAGCAACATTGATTATTGTCAAAGAAGGTAAAAAGCCATTGTTAGGTAGGGATTGGCTGAGTGCTATGAAAATTGATTGGCAAACTTGTATGAAACGGTGCAATTTAATTATTCACCAAGATTCACAAATTAAACTTAACAATTTAGTAGAAAAATATAGAGATATATTTTCAGGGGTTCCAGGCGAAATTAAAGGTACTGTAGGCACTTTAAAATTAAAAGAAGCTAATATTAAACCCATTGCATTTAAACCAAGAAGAATAGCTTATGCTGTAGAAAATTTAGTTAAAAAGGAGCTTGACAAGTTATGTACCGAAGGTAAAATGTATAGAGTGACAAATAAAGAAACAGGCACATGGGCTACACCCATAGTGACCATCATTAAAGGACCTCATAATATAAGAATTTGTGGGGATTACAAGGTAACAATAAATCCATTTTTGGAGGTGCCAAATCATCCAATCCCTGTCATTGAAGACATTTTTGCAAAATTAAATAAAGATGATCAAAATGTTAAAACAGTATTTAGTAAAATTGACTTAAGAAAGGCATATATGAACAGGCGAATGGATGAGGAGGCACAAAAGCTTATGACAATTACCACACCATGGGGGTTGTATAGACCAACGTTCATGATGTTCGGTATGTCACCTGCTCCACAGGAATGGCAAGATTTTATGGATGAACACTTTAATATGCCAAATGTATATTGTTTCATTGACGATATTTTGGTTGCAAGTAGTGATGTGGATTGCCATTTAAAAACTTTAGAGTGTATATTTCAAAAACTTAAAAATTTAAATATTAAAGTAAATAAAGAGAAAACTGTGTTGATGTCCCCACAATTAGAGTATTGCGGGCATGTGATTGATAAGGAAGGCATTCACAAGACACCAGGGCACATCAAGGCCATATTGGAAGCACCACAACCTGAAAATATTAAAGAATTACGTAGTTTCCTTGGCACTATTAATTTTTATCATAAATTTCTAAAGAATGCTGCTGAAAATTTAAAACCTTTATATACATTACTAAAGAATTCAGAAAAATGGGTATGGTCTAAGCAACAAGAACTAGCATATGAATGGGCCAAGAAAGCTATTGTATCAGAGCAAGTATTAATACATTATAATCCAAAGCTACCAGTTGTATTGAGCTGTGACGCTTCCAAGTATGGGTTAGGAGCTTGTTTAGCTCATGAAATTAGGTTAGGTAATAATATTGTTGAACGCCCTATTGCTTTTGCAAGCAGAACACTCAATGAAGCAGAAGTAAAATATTCACAAATAGATAAAGAAGCCTTAGCCATTATATGGGCAGTTAAGAAATTTGATTTGTATTTAAAAGGTAGAACATTTACATTAGTTACTGACCATAAACCACTGATATCTATATTTAATCCAAATAAAACAGCTGGTAGTATATATGCAGATAGAATGACTAGGTGGGCATTAATTTTATGTAATTATAATTATGATATAAAGTACAGGACTTCACAACATAATGCTGCAGCAGATTTTCCATCTAGGTTACCAATTAAAAATAGTAATGAGGAGGATAAAATTAATCTGGAAGGCAACATTAACAGCATTGTGTTGGATAATCCACCTGTAACTTTATCTGAAATTGCCAAACATACTCAGAAAGACCCTAATTTAAGCAAGGTTTGTACTTACCTAAGAGAGGGCTGGCCAAAGTTGATTAATAGAGAGTTATGTAAATTTAAAGGCAAAGAAACTGAGTTATATATAATTAAAGATTGCATATTATGGAGGGATAGAGTAGTTATACCTGACAGTTTAAAGGATAAAGTTTTAACTGAACTGCATTCTGGTCATTTGGGTATTAATAAAATGTTATCTTTAGCTAATAGTTGTTTTTGGTGGCCAAACATCACAAATGATATAAAAACATTAACTAATAATTGTGCAGGTTGTATCCAAAATAGGAACTTACCACCTATCAAACCTATACATAGATGGGAGTGGCCAGAGGAGCCATGGAAACGTATTCATGCTGATTTTGCTGGTCCATTTTTAGGGCATATGTGGTTAATCATTGTAGATGCACACTCAAAATGGCCAGAAGTAGTTAAAATGAACAATATTACCTCCAGCAGTACAATTAAATGTCTACGTAGTATTTTTGCTAGATTTGGTCTACCGGAACAAATGGTGACTGATAATGGTCCACAATGGACATCTGAAGAGTTTAATACTTTTTGTAAGAATAATAATATTAGACACATATGTACTGCACCTTATCACCCAGCCAGCAATGGCTTAGCAGAAAGGGGGGTTCAAACCTTCAAAAGGGCCATGTTAGCATATAAGTTTGATAAAAATTGTTTAGATCATAGTATACAGAATTGGCTATTAGCTTATCGTACAGCACCACATGCCACAACAGGCAAGGCACCATGTGAGTTAATGTTAGGTAGAAAACTCCGTACACGTTTATCTTTAATAAAAAAAGATGTAATTATTCCTCGGCAGTTGATTTGTAAGAAACCTGTAAAGCAATATTTGCCAGGTGATAAAGTACTGATCGCATCATATGATAACTCTCAAAAATGGTTAGATGGTGTTATTGAAAAACCAGTAGGAAATGTTATGTATGATGTGCACACTGACAAAGGCATACTCACCAGGAATGTTACTCAGTGTTTGCCTAACTATAGTGTACCTAATGAAAGTGTATTGGAGCAAGAAAAAGAATCGGAGAAATTAGAAGTAAATAAGCCGTTAATTAACAAAGAAATACCAAGTAACATTGCTAATTCTCCTATTCTAGTGCAGCCAGAAGTGCGTAGAAGTGCACGTACTCATAAGCCTGTTCAGAGACTTGATTTGTAGTAATTTAAAAATTTAATAAAAATTAGAAGAGAGGAGTGTTGCATAAATTATAGTCTGTGCTTTAGGATTGTCTATGGTTGTGATATTAGTCTATGGGTTCTCCCAATAAATGTCTCACGTGCAATGTAACACCGAGTTTTTATTTAAACAATTAACCCAGCAGCCCTGCACATATCTAGCAAATATGTGACAATTTTGATGCTATGTGTAATAAAACTTGTGTAAAAACTTTAATTTTGAATAAAAAAATGACTTTAATTTTGGACTATTTAATGGATTAAATTTTGTTTTCAATCAGTGAGTATTCTTTCAGCTCTGTTGTAAAGCGTTAGGGTATTATTTTAACTCCTAGCATTAAAGTTACTAGAGCTTCCTGAACACAAATAGCTAGCCGGGATCTAATGCAGTTGCGATTGTGCAACAGTGAAAACAGTTATACTATTAATACTGAATGAAGCGGCTCAAGTGAGAATCAATTTATCTATCTCTAATAATAAAGAATCTAGGAAACCAAGAACAGTAACAGATGCCGATTTCCGGAATGGAATAAGACGCTAGAATCTATATATGAAGTAGAATATATGAAGTTGGAGCGTACCGATTGACCCGCGTGTTCGGGAAATAAGAAAAAAGAAATCTGTGGCATGTAAGCAAAGGAAAACTGTAGTAATCTGTAACATTTACAAATCTACATTGGGCCTACGCGGGGGCTTATGGTCCAAAACCCTTTTGTGATTACAAAGTTACTCGAAATAAATAATAATTTAATAATTGCATTACGAAAATCAAACCTGTTGCCAGATAATTGTGAAAGATCACATGAATTACAACATTGAAGTGAAACTCAACAATGTATGCTTATTAAAGAAGTCATCAATGTCTTTTAATTAGAGTTAGAAGAGTATAATATGACAGTGAAAAAAATGTTGTGATAATTTTAGACATAAAAATCGCAACTTAAGTACATAATGAACTCAGCATTTAAAAATAGCTAGCATTTAAAAATAGCTTTATACCACCAAGTAATTTTGTGTGGCTCCTTAAGCAGCTATATTTTTTGGTGTTACTTTAGAAATGCGTGATTTGGGTCAATGTGATGAATCACATACCTGCTCCATCCTTACTACTAACACGTAACTGAGTTTTATTACGGTAAAGAACGTGACAAAGTAATCTTCAGATAGTATCATGTGTCTGACAATACCCTTAGTAAAGTTTCTCACTTTTCCAAGAGCTGCTATAATTTCGTCAGCAACAACGGTTCTGTGGCAATTAAAGAAAAAATAAATCGTGTTTTCCGTTATAAGTCCTACATTTGTTACATTTGCTACTGTTAATAGAAATTACAGAATAAAACAAGAAGATATTTTGGAGAGGACAGAATTTCAGTTTTTTTAATAATAAATTTAAATTATGTATGATATTACCTAACTTAATTCAAAAATTTTACCATATGAGTGAAATGTGTACTTGTGTGAGTATCTAAAAAATCGACACTTATTTTTCTTGAGTTAGCGTCATATAATACGTATTACATAGGGTCAAACAAATCGTATTAATTTAAGTAAACATTACTACGTAACTGGGCGGTGTCACTGCTGATAAGACGAGTTTAATATCTAATCAGTAGTCTACCCACTATTATAGGTAGTCTCCAATGTGCACGAGGTTTATACACGCACGATAGATACGTTATGCTTATCTAAAATAACGGCAAAAATATTCTCGGCTAATAAATATCAAGTACCGTAATTATCGATGCTCTATGAAAGTATCAAGATATTTCATTTTATAGTTTGATCGAAAATTTTCCCATCGAAAGTGTCGGTTGAGATATTTATTGATTTATGGTTTGAAAAATTATTTAAAATGCGTACAAGCTATGTGCAGAAGCCAATAAATCATTATTTACTCGCAATAAAAATTACTACCAGTTTCATAACAGGTATTTACTTTAAGAAGTTATTTGTTATCAATCTAGACTCGAATTAAACGATTCTCTGGTTTATAATTATTTCGAGTAGTGTTTATAGGAACTTCATTCAGTTTAGGTACTAAAGTTACGTTATCTTTCTACAACTTCATTAATTTTCTTAACTGCATTTATTTACCCGGATTATTACAATTTGTTTCCCAGTGCTTGTCACCACACGAAAGTAAACCAATTATATTTATTGTATTCAATAATTTATTTTTCATCTGGCCCTTTACCATCTTCACCCAACATTTCCGTCGGGTTTTTCTCGTATCCGCCGACAGTTTCATACACCGATAACCGGTGGATCCACTATCGCTAGACAACTCTTGACGGGAAGTTGGAACATCAGATTTTCGCGACAATTTCTCTGCTCTTACATTCTTATAAAAGATTCCATTTATTTATGAGTCTTTGCGGTCGTGAATCTAATAATGTTGGGAAGTCTTATTCGGTAATGCGTTTACTCGAGAAGCTTCGAATGAAATATAAATGAACAACCCAAAATAGACAAAGAGAATATAGACTTATCAAAGAGAAAACTCCGTTAGTTAAATATTTGAACAGGATACCTCCTGTTGTATTAGAACTTAGGTTGTGTAGCAATGAATATTAATAGATTAATATCTAATAACTATGTACTTATAATTATCATTTATTATTTGTTAAAGTTAAAAATGGATGATGTTTTCTACATTCTTTTGTTGGAAATTTTAATAAGTAACCGTTACGATGTAATTCCTTTCCCTTTCTTCAAATATAATTCGTTATTATGTAAGCAATTTTGTAAGTAAAAGCAAGGCGAATTGCTTTCCAATTTGCCTTTAAAGTTCGTAGGGTTCAAGCTTGTGCTGATTTTTTATACGCCGTTTTAAAATAGCGTGCCGCTTCACAGTAGAGTGGTTTCCCTTTGACGCCGCCAGCTGAGTGTGACGGACAGTTAGTGCCGATTTTGATGTCATAATTTGGTGTTTCTTTGATTGCTGCCGCTTTCATCATGGTTGGGAGTGTTTTATCATCTGTTTTAAGGAATCTTGTTGTAATTGTGGCTTTTATTTGATATTAGATTAGATTTTAATCAGTTAAATATCAGTTTACTGTTTTCTTTAAACAAGCATCGTATTGAATGAGAGTGCAGGCCTGTATCCCTTCAACTGCAGGGCGCACTCGACTGGCCGCGTTACCTTTCACAGAAAACTATCTTGAAATTTACTGCATTTTCCTCTTTATCCTATTTCCTCAATGTACGTGTTACCGTACTGAGTCGTCATTTATGTATTATATGTTAAATAGTAATAAAGTTTCTACTCTGTAGAAATAGATCTCTATAACTACAGACTAAATTAAATAAAAGTAAAGTTTGATGTTGCTTTGTTGTCTTTCATTACTTTTAAGTAAAAATGACAAATCTTATAATTTCTTTACGTAATGTGTTGAAATTGATTTATTAACTACACAGTCGAATAAAGTCTTTCAACGCGTGCTATACATAGAAAATTGTCACAATTCATTGTATAAATTGCCTCAATCGTTTCAAGTAATACAAGCTATTTCAATGTGAGAATGAACAGTAAATCATAACAATTGCTGGCTATAAACGACTTTATTTTTGTCTTTGACTTAGTAGAGACAATGATGATCCAGGCTTTTGAAATATTAATATGTGAGTGAGGTTGATCATTCTCATCATCGTGTATAAACAATAAACTGCGATTTTGCTAGGAAATACCTTCGACTTTTTGGCGGGAACTCGAGAAGTGAAGTTGACACAGTCAATTACCTTTCTCCATAAAACAATAGCTACAAATGATTATCCTAGCATATCTACTTTACGAAAATTGTCTATTGTAAGCGTTTTTTTGGGATAATGATAATTTATTAAACTTCGAAGGGTTCTTCGTACTTGGAAAGCGTGGGACTGCCTTCCAACTAGCAGGGTTAAGAGCACTTTTTCTTGAAAAAGGAATCATGGCTAAGTGTGTAGTGTTGACCATGCAACTTTTGGGAAGAGTAAGTCTTTTTTGGAGTGTACGTCAGAGGGAGTAGTTTATCTTTTTTATCCAGAATGGCTAAATTCCTGGGGCTGTAATCGCCTTTCGAGAATCACCGGACATGTATAGTTTAGGGCGAGCGCAAAAGGCGCTCAGCCAGGAGCAAGGAACGGACCTCAGCCTAGGGCGTTGCTTTAAGAGGGTACCGTGGGATCGCGAGTCGCTGTAAGAGTCCTCTTCTGTCCTCAGTAAACCTACTATTGCTTCACTGAGTGACTCTTGACTTTCTCCTACGGGACTAGACATTGACAGGATACGTTTTAGACTTTGAAATTGTTTATTACGTTAAAAACTTGACACTGGCAGAATGTGTTAATGCACCATGCCATATATGAAGAAGAATAATAAAAAGAAATACCTTAACTTAAGCTCAATTATCACGGATAAGAATAAACTGCTTATTTCTGAACGTATTATCAGTGCATTGCAATTACAAAGGGAAAGACAAATTTTACATTTATATAGGAAATGTAAACGTACCTGTACATTTAGTATCGTCATGCTATCATTTAGAGTAAGTACATTTTCTTTCCAATTTCATGACTTGTTGCAATGAAATGAATATCATATTTCCGTCTTGACTTTCTTCTTTAGCTTATCTTGGGTGTATGAGATTTGGTTTCTTCCGATTTGATAACTCGTCATTCGTTGCTATACTTGAATCAATAAAACATTCTGAGAAATATCTCCTATTCAAGGAAATTGTGGTATTGTTTCAAATCTATTTTTGTAGATACTCGTTAAAAAGTCAACGTTTTATCAACCTTTGTTTTAAGTGTGGATATTAAAACTTAATATTTATAGTGGAACTCGTCCTCATTTACCTAGCTAGCACTTCACTTAGCGTCAGGTTTACGGTGCGTCGCAACCAGAGTGTGTCGGATGTGCTAACAACACCCGTGGACCTTGTCGAGGTTTACCAGTACTTACTATTACACAGGTTATGATGATTATGATATTGATATTTGGTATATTAAGAACCTTAACTATCTTAAACGAACGTCAATAATCTTAAAATCGTATCTTAAATAAACCTTAACTTAAATAAACGTCATCCTCCTTTGTTAACACTACTAACTTAGCGGTCGGACATGTGATGAGTTGCCAGCATGGTGTGTTGGAAGCTTAGATCAATAATACTACTGATCGAAGGTCGGAAGGACTAACTGCACACCTTGATGAGCTTGATGAGGGCAGCATTGTAAATATTTGTGATTATACAGGTTATAACGAAGTCTATATTTACACGTTAACCAAAGTACCAGAAATTAGGCCCGATATTTATCTAGATAGAATATTCTTTATTTTATTGTATAAATTTGCATTAAGATCGCAATCTTTTTCAAATATTTGATTTATAACCCAGGTTAAACGATCGTTAGAATAATTACTTTTTTAATTTGCGTAGCCCTACGTTACCAGAAAAGCCAAATAGGAATGCCAACCTGAAATGGTAAATGTGGCCAGCAATGTGAATTCCTATACGTGTGAACACTTTGGACTTCAAACTGTAAAACTTAATATTAACGTGAGAACTACGTGCGGCGGAACTTACGTGTATAGTATACACATTTTGCCGCGTCAGAGTCATGCTTGACAAATGGATTATAGAAAATTGCCTTTAGAATCCACAGACACGTACATATGTATACCGACGACATATTCCTGTGACCTCCCACTTCAAGTTAACCGATCTTAATAATAATATGGCCGTGTTCAAGTACCAACTTAAGAACATAAATAAGAGCTTATTTTAAGAAGCAGTTTTATTACGTTTGTTTGTTGATTGACTAGAAACACTTTATAGCGATCCATATTTAAATACAAGTTCAATTTAGTTTGCCTACTATTATATAAAAGCCACGAATCAAAGCCTAATTAGTATTATACAGATTATAACAACAGCAATATTTCTGGTATTTAATGTTAAAATAATCAAAGAAATTTAAAGAAAGAATAATTTTAAAAAATCAGAGAGCATAATGCTCTCTGAGCCTAAGCATAAAGCATAATATGCCCAGAAGATAAAAAGGGTCTGGAACCCCAAACGGCTTGTCATTACTCTCTCGTTTATTTACTTGTTTACTTACACTTGCAGTTGGCACTGTTTGTTCCTTCAAGCAGGCTTTTGCTCCATTGTCACAACTTCTGAACACAAAGAATGCAGTCCTATTCTATTTGGCGCCAGGCTTCACGGTAGTTGAGCTCAGAATAAAAAAAAAACACGATTGCGGAGAAAATTACTGCATTGATACTTCAATTGCACAAATTGTTTATTGCACATATTCTTTATCATTTAATAA
The DNA here is from genome assembly GCA_914767545.1 of Sesia apiformis. Taxonomy (NCBI): domain Eukaryota; kingdom Metazoa; phylum Arthropoda; class Insecta; order Lepidoptera; family Sesiidae; genus Sesia; species Sesia apiformis. The sequence goes on from OU611962.1 coordinate 6,815,423, forward strand.
GTAAAATATATTTTGTATGCTCTATTAAGTTTTGATAATCAAATGTAAGAAACGCATTAAAAAAGAGAATAAAATAGACCCATCAATGCTGTCCCATCAAATAGACAGCATAATGGGGCAAAGTAAACTCAACGCTTTATTATCCTTATTCTCCATCCTTTCTAATTATTTTATTAAATCTACTTCTAAATTTCTAAATGTATGCATCTGGGAACGGGCCTACGTTTGTCAACCTTGATTGATATTGGTATGTATCGCGGATGTCCATGAGTGACATTATCCGCTTATCATTAGATATAGTCTGTTTCTTTCTAAAAATATATTTTATTTTTTAAAGCAGTTACTAGTACGTCATTTAAATTAATTAATTGGACAATTTTTTTTTCATATGTGATAGATGGCAGACGAGCGGGTGGCCCACATGATGATAAGTGGTCACCGCCGTCCATGGACACCTGCATCACCAGGGGCCTTGCGGGTGCCCGCCGACCTTGAAGAATCCTGTTCACAGCTGTCCATAGACCAAATATAGACCAAATTGACTCATTTATTAACAACTATTTGTTTACTAACTTCTTATTTTTAATTTTGGCATCACAATTAATTCCTCACTCAATTGGTCAGAATGGAAATTACTTTATTCGTATTTGTGTGTATAGTTTATATTAGTTTGTTATGCCTAATTTACTCTTAAGAATCTGATATAAACTGAAAGTATTAAACATCAACTAAACAACAGTAAATAGTAGCATTTGGTAGAGTTGCAGCAAGATAATGTAAGCGCATTTAGTCCAAAATATAATAATGTTCGCAAGAACAGAAAAAGAAATGCAATAATTTACGCTGTATTCCCACAAAAGTACAATTTTCGTCGGCGCACTTTCCCACTATTGTCAGGTTCCGTGTAATTGTGTGTTAATGATGCCCGGCCATTTCGCTATCTGTGAATACATCTTGACATTTTGCCGCGCGATCGTGTCAGGCCAGGCTTTATTATTTCTCAGAATAAAATAATCGACAAAGAACATATCATTGTTGTCATTACTTCGTAATGGAACTAATTAATAAACAGTACAATTGTATATAAATGCTTTCATTTCTAAGAGATACTTTGTGTTTATTATCAATGATGATGACACGTGATCCAGGTATACCTACCATAAGCGTCGCGATTAATATTACCTCTATTAAAGATAAAACTAGAAATTCAAATAATGGTCTTGTATCTTAATGACTCATTAGTATCTCAAATGCAGCTATTTACGTCCATAAGTGGTCCGATAAACAGATACAACCATTACTCATTTAAAGCACCATTTAATTATGATATGACATTAACCAATCAAACAGAAAACCGATGCACTTGAGCACTAAAATTAAAACGGATATTAAGACAGCAGACACGTTCACTAGAGGATGCAAGGAAATCGCAATTGTGTCACAGATAAATCAAGGAAGCAGATGCTAGGATAATCATTTGTAGCTATTGTTTTATGGAGAAAGGAAATAATTGACTGCGTCAAAAATCAAGTAGAAGTGACAATGTAATCTTAAATAGTGTTTGAAATTAGTTTCGGTTCAGTCGCATTACCTATATCGCTGAATTTGCTTATTCCCTGTCAATGAATTTCATCCACTTTGGCTTTATGCCAATTGATAAATTGCTTGCTCTACAATACATAGTACAAGTTCAATACCCTTCTAACTTCCCAGCATGTCCTAGAAGTGCATTATACTCGTATCGTTCAACAGCAACTCAGAACTTCCGTGTACTTCATGTTTGTATGTGCTCGAATTAATTACATTTTGGGAGTATGGTAGTACGTAGTTAGTATGTGCACAGTGAATGGATTTCAGAACTTCACCAAAACTAGCATTAGAACATGCAGTTACATTAATATTGTAGATGAATACCAATTGAATACTTTATAAATATTACTATAAATCCTTTATTTTTATAATAGTACATTGGATATTATATTGTTAGTATATAGTATATTGACATAGTATATTGTTTTGATCTTTAACACAGAATCAAGATCTACGAGATCTATGTGAGTTAAATGTTAAGCAATGTTTAATTGTACACTTCTATTTCCCACAGGAAAATTAATGAAAGTAACAATTGTCACCAAATTTTCGAATGTTATTATGTATGTTATAAAAGTTTATTGAGCTATAAGTAAGTTATACGAGTAGTATTCAAACCCTATAAAACATCTATTAAAGTTATCATGATTTCAAAACAATTTTAGATGTTTTCTTCAAATTCAATTGAACTTACGATTTCTAGATTATATCGTTGATTATCATGCCGAATTCGTGTATGAATATAATTATGGTTTGGTTAGATTAAGTTCCAAGCTGTCATGATAAGGCAACTGCCTGACTGTCAAAGTTTCATAAATATTAATGGAGCCCACTTGTCATTGTCTCGTATTAAAATTAATGTCTCCAATTGTCCGGAATTTAACTCGCTTCTCGACACGCCTCTTGCAATAAAATTAACACTTTTACTGTCGGTCGTTTGGTTCTAGTTGTAGGGGCTTGTCTGTATTTTATTAGTTACGTATACTTTTACGATTATAATAATTAAATGATATGCTATTGCAATATGTAAAATTCCATTATTATTAATTAGCTCGTTTATTTTACTCACAATCAGTTAAATTCAGTGAATAGAACAGGTGAATAGTGAATAGAAACATCTTATAATTAATTTTACATGTAGATAATAATACATTACCAAATTAGAATTTTTCTTGGGAAATGTATCTAATAAACATAAAGAGATCTAATAAACATAAGGATATTAACAGTTAAGCAGTTAATTTCTGTTCCTCGCGGAAGAAATTGACTTTCAATTTTGTTGATACATTGTCTAAATTGTTATTAGCATTCTTGTTATTGGAAACGGAAATACCACAAAATAATTCCTTACCATGCGTTCTGTTCAGAGGAATGTTAAAAATAGTGTCTTATAACCTTCTCCATTTAATAGTAGCGCAACTCTTATAAAATTAGTAGGGTTGTTGGGGATATAATATTTCGGATACGGATATAATGTATACTCTTTTACCGGTTTCGGTTTTAAATATTGTTTTAATTCGGATATCCGATAGTTTTGGTTACGGTTACAGAGCTTCATAACATCTCTAAAAATTAGACATGTCGATGACTTTAGAGTAAGAAAAATATAGCTGTACTTTCTAAAGCAAATTTAATATTAAAGACATTTTCAAAGTCCAAATAAAACAAAAAACATATTGAAAAAGAAACAACAAAATATACAAATTTGATGAATTTATTAATGGGAATTATAGTGGATCCAACATATGAATAATGCTTGAAATTCTTTGCTCTATAGGCTGAATGATTTTTTTTAATGACGTTATTATTTATTAACTAATAATTACAATTATTCATGAATGTATTGTTGGTCAATACCAACAACGTCTGTTAAGGCAGGACACAGTGGGAAGTACCAACTATTGCTACATTTAATGTTATTGCAAAATAAATGACTTGATTTTAAATGAAAAAAAAATCGCATGGATCTAGATTTTATGATCTTATGAATCTAGTATTTATAATTTTTCTTTTAAGAATCTAGAATTCGTATAATGGTAGATATCTTAGATACAAAAATGTTATCTGTAATAGTCGAATGTTGTCTAGTTTAGTCAAGCACGGAGCGCATCAATATTTGAGTTTTTGTTGTGCTCGCTGTCATTTGTTCTAGTCATGTATATTTGGTTACAGTTTTCTAATCCAAGCGAAAAACGTTAATCATTACTCTAAACTGAGATTTCTATTTTTCTCATAACATTCTGATCTGGCTTTAGCTTCTTCCTGGCCATTAATGGACAATAGCCGTTAAATTACCGACTTATATGAAGGGTTTATAGGAGTATAATAACTGTATTTTACGTAGTTGCGTGTTTTCTATCATTAACTTCCTTATTCCTTTCTGACTAATCTTATTAACGTTGATTGATTGTATCGATCTGGCTATTTACAGGTATACAGATATTAATAAATAAGATTAAAAAAAATGAATGTGTGTTTCAAATATACTAGTACTGCACTAGTTATAAGTGATATATTATTTACATAATCAATATTAATACTTGATGTGCCATACCATATCATCGGCCTGCGTTTCTCCATTACTGGATAAAGGCCTCACCTAAGGACTAAGTGGTGGCCCACATATGGTCTTCTGCTCTATTCATCTAGCTACTAACTACAACTTTCTTCAAGTAATCAGTCCACCTGACCAGAGAGCTTATACATACAGCTTATAGTTTTATTATATACATGTATGTGGTACGAGTATATATCTAATGCTCTCCATCATATAACTTCTATTAGTGTACTTTCAAGTAGGGAATATAAAGTAGCCTAGGGAGTCACTAACCTACATAACTCCCAAGTCCACCGACTTCATTCCTCAGTAGTCCAATAAAGGGCGGATAATCACACCATTAGCGTGTTACATAAAAAGTTATATGTTTTAAGTAAAACAGAGACGTGTTAATGTGTCATCAAGCGGTGTGTGTTTACGATGTGCTTCAACAAGATCCCGCAATTAGGAGCATCCTGGTAGGGGAATGCCTCTCTGGAAATTTAACTATGGAGTGAGTGTACGGAAACTATGTATTTTGTATTTGTTTATATTAACGTTGAGGAAGAATATCTTTGTTACTGATATTAAAACACCATTCTCAAAGAATTGCCGTTCTTGATTAGTATCAAGGACGTCGGTAATTAGCAAACTTATATTATTTAAAATTGTCTATCATGATTATTTTTTTGGAATTACTCCTATTGGATCTAACTCTTTCTTTTGAGGCCCTTGACGTCATTTAGCGCAGTTGGACCTTGATCCACAGTGCCAATATTTGTCTACACTAATATTATAAAGAGGTAAAGTTTGTAAGTTTGGATGTAGGAGGTAATCTTCGAAACTACTAATCCGATTTCAAAAATTCTTACATCATTTGAAAGGTACATTATTCCAGATGGACATAGGCTATATATTATGTATATATATTATGTGCAAAAAATTGACGGGCATACAACGCATGCCGGGCACAGCTAGTTGTATATAAAATTTAAAGATTCCAATCGCCAAGGTACGAGTACATACAATCTTATTTGGGTTTAATACTTTGTGTTCATGTTCGTGTGTCCCTGGTATGACCACATAGTAAATCCTAACTTGGATTGGGCCAAAATTAATACTCGTATATTATTAGTGAAGTAGGCAAACTAAACATGTTAATGCTCAAAGAAAACATGAAGATAAAATGTATGTTTGTAGCTTAAAATAAAAGTATATTTCAGGATTAGAGGTTATTTATATTATATTTATTACGCCTTTTCGTAACATATTTTTATCTTCGTTTTACATATTTTATTATCCTACCTAATTTATGTATACTTACGTAGAAGATATAGAATATCATATTTATTCCATGTATTTTTATTTCTTTTTTATTTAAATTGTATTGTACATTATTGTAGAAAACATACTTTAAGGCATTATCGAGCAGTTAAGAGTAAAACGGAGAAAAAAATTGTGAGGTGCGATGAAATTTATAATTTAAACGTCAAAGAGTAATTATATATATAATTATATAATTTACTTAAAAATATACTTACCTAATGGATCATGGATCTATACAAACTTAAGTGTTTTGAAACTTTCTGATTTGAATAATCAAAACTAAACTATTCATACAATGGATGTCTCGTGACACCAATTTTGATCTCATTTGACCGCTTGTGACTCAGCTGCTAATAAGTGCCGTCTGCACTTTGGGTAACATTTATTGACATTAACAAGTAACGCATCCGCCCGGAAAGCAGTAGTGTCGATGACGTATCGCGTTACTTTTAAATAAACAAAGGGGAACAACAATTAGTTACCCGGACTTCGGAAGTAAAATGATTACAGTACCCACGAAATTACCACTCGGTTTCCTACACGCCAATATCATTTAAATTTCGACAGATTACAGGCTGGAGTTGTATGCTACTGGAACAGATGGCTTAGGCTTAGGTCTTTCATTGGTCATTTTTATGTTTAAAGACAGCTGTGTTGATTGAAGTAAACGGTCATTCAATAGGTTTCTAAAGTGAGGGCTATAAATTCATCGAAGGTATAAAAGTTATAATCAGAAATTTGATACGAGTTTTGTAGTTAATATCGCTTAAAGATAACCAGTTATATTTTCTAGACTATAAAATACTGATTCTTTATTTGGAAGTATTAGGGCTTACCTATGATTGGAAGTATTGGAAGTATTAGGGTTGCTATTTGTTCATAGTGGCCATTTTGAACTTAGTTTGTCTTTCGTTTTCAAAATCAGTTATTCATTGGTTTTTCCGTGAAACTACTTTTTGCATAGATATCGTTGTGTTTGCGACCATGGAAAAGTTAAAAATTTCCGTAATTTTTGAATACAAGTTCCGTCGTGGCAGCACCGAAGTACAGACGGCACGTAATATCAACGATGTGTACGGACCAAACACCGCAAACGAACGCGCGGTGCGTTTTTGGTTTGATCGTTTCCGTTCTGAAAATTTCGACCTCATGAACAAGCTCCGTGGATAACCGGAGACTAAAGTCGTTAATGACGAATTGAAAGGAAACGTGGAAGTGGATTCATCTCAAATCACGTCTAAGTTAGCAGCAGTCTTCAGCATAAGTGACAAAACGATATTGATTCATATTCATTTGCGTCAAATTGGGAAAGTGAAGAAGCTCGGAAAGTGGGCACCGTATGAGATTAATAAAAGTCAGCCTCAAACACGAGTCGAAGCTTGCATTACTTTTGCTGAACCGGCACAAATATGAAGGGATTCTGAATCGTATTGTCACTTGTGAAGAGAAGTGGATCCTGTATGATAATTGTAAACGTTCGTCATCATGGTTGAACCCAGGAGACACAGCCACCCATTGTCCCTAACGTAAACTGAGTCAAAAAAGATCATGATGGCTGTATGGTGGTCCTGTGCCGGTATTATACACTACAGCTTCTTGAGATCTGGCACAACAATTAATGCAGATGTGTACTGTAAAGAACTGTAAACGATGATAGACAAGCCCCTATCAAACAACCGAGTCTGGTCAATCGCTCTAGTTCACTGCTTTTCCATCATAACGCGCGAGCGTTATCATTGCACGACAGACAGTCTTAAAGTTACAGTAGCTTCGATTGGAAACTCTCCGTCAGCCGCCGTACTCGTCAGAGCTTGCCCCTACTGATTTCAATTTTTTGTGAATTTGGACAACTTTTTACAGGGGAAAAAAATCAACTCTGATGAGGCAGTGAGAAACGCCTTCAGAGAATTCATCGATTCCTCTTCCCCGGAAGATTTATAGCAGTGACATCAATCAGCTTCCATTAAAATGGCAAAAGTGCATTGATAATAATGGACAATATTTCGATTAGTTAAATATATAATTGTCATAAAAAAAATATTTGATTTTTTCCATATAAAACGGCAATTTCATAGGCAAAGACCTAATAGTTTCAGAACTTGTTCTGTGAGAAGTTGCGGAATGTACGCGAAATTTCTCATGAAATTCGAATTTTATATGTTGCTTCATTTATCCCTACAGAAAATTATACTTTAGGAGTGAATTCACGTCAGTCGCTAGTCGTAGCCGAGCTTAGAATGTGGAAACTAGTACCTGCTAGTATTTTCAAACTATCCAGTCGAATCTTGGCGAATTCTCATTGTGAGTCGCAAATATTGCCCACTACCGCAAAAAGTAAACGTTAATAGTCTAAAACACTCATTGCGAATCTGATTGATCGGAGCCTACAGAGTCCACAGTCCACTCTTGGCCATCTTCCATTCGTTACTCTCTAGGCTTCAAAAATAGTGCTCCACTCCACAGTTGAGCACTGTTTCAAGAAGTATGTTACCTACTTTTTGTCGTAAGGAGACAGTATAATAGTTGAGTAGACTACTTGCTATCGATTTAAGCTTACGCGGTAATTTCAATCATTTATACTAATTTCAATCATTTATACGCGGTAATTTCAATCATTTATACGCGGTAATTTCAATCATTTATGAAAAGACGTTATATTTTTTTTTTATTCCCGTTATTGTACCCTTTATTTTATTTGACTTTTATTTTATTTATTTGACTTTATTTTATTTAATTTTATTTGACATGACTTTTTATTTGACTTTTTTATTGCACTTATAGACACAGTTTGGTTTTGACAAATTAGCGACATCTGTAAATGGACGTCAGTTAAATTCAAAGATAGATTTTTAGTTAATCAATTCAAATAACTTATCCGTTGCGATAATCTCAAATACTCAACTTAGTCTCAAAGATAGTTTGATTTTATTTCAGTGCCAATTATAAGAATTAGTACATACCTAATGAAAGAAAGTCGGTCATACCCACCCACACCTTTTTTCTACATTTTTAGACTCCGAATGCTGTTGAATTTTTACTTTTGACTAGCTTTTGCAACGAATGTTTAAACTGACCTTTCCACATAATTTCTAGCTGGTAACAAAGGCATAGTGTGACGCTCTACTGCCAATGGTCGCGCATAAAACGTCCAGTTTCTGACAAAGCCAAAGTAGGTCCAAACAGTTAAATGGTTTAGTTGCGTAATATTTGCGTGGACTGCAATTTTTGAAATGTGAACAGAAGCATGATTTTAAATTTAACTATAAAAAAAATTAATAGAAAGAAAGCGGCAGACGGGAATACAATACACCTGGTGGTAGGTACGAGTAGGTGGATACTGTCCCCCTTCGACATCAATCCAGAATGATAATTGTTGGCACTCCCCCGGATGCGCCGCCTACGTTTGTAGATTTTAGGAATGGATTTGGAGAAAGGGTTGGGTAAAATTGGTAGGGCTGTGATAGGATGGGATGGACATGAGCTCTGGCATATCTCATTCACTACTGAAACACGTACGTACATTGTGGAAATAGGATAAAGTGGGAAATGCAGTACATTTTTCGGTAGTCTTCTGTGGAGACTAAAAAATATTGACTACAAACAAAATATTACACTATGTGTATTTCAGGTGTTTTCCAGTATTTTTGGGGGCTTCTCCCTCGTTAAATCGGGTGGGAGGGGGGGGGGGGGGCGGGGGGGGTTCTACCAGCCGCTAGCCTATAATAATCGGAATATTAATTATGGACCCCGCTACTACTATGTACATCACATCCATATAGCATTCGACGCTTGTTCCCACACACATCTATAATAACCTAGTTTATTTGTTTATAATTTCGTACTGTTTTGTGTACTTTGTTACTATGTAAATATACGAGTATGTATCGTACAAGTAGTTACTAGATCATCTTTATCGAGTGATTCCCAAGCATCAAATAATTCACATGTTGAGCGATTTATGAGTTATAAGTGGGTACATACTAAGGCGTTTATGAAATGGAAGAGATATTGGAGTTTATGATTCTACATTAATACCACAAGTTAAAAAAAAATGATAACTCAAGGGTGACTGAGCGTGTTCAGTTCAAGTAATAAATATCGTTCAATTAGTTGAATAATATTAGAATTAATCCGGATTTTTTAGGATAACCGCGAAGAAATCGATGTATTGCTGAGATCACGACTAAATAAGTAAGTAATTATTCTTTATTGTACGCCACAAGATAAAAACACAACATAATACATAAACATACAACATAAACTTAAATAGTATACAAAAGGCGGTCTTATCGCCAAGAGCGATTGAGACGACAATTGTACCATCGCACTTTTTAATTAGATACGTCGTTTGTGTTTTTTTTTATATTAATGGAGGCCACTTTCCACTTACCATTTACCATCATGTGGCAAGCAGCCCGCATGATGGTAAGTGGCTACCGCCGCCCATGGACATCTGCAACACCAGCGGGTATGCGGATGCGCTGCCGCCTTGTAGAATCCTATTCACACCTATTCCTATTCCTAGAGTGTTTTCGACGGACGAAAATAACTAAATGGAAAATAACAGATTTTTGAGAGTGAAACCAAGTAAAAAAAAGAGTTTAATATGAAGGAAACAATAGACCGGTATCTGCAAACGCAATTAGGCCCGACGTTATTGCCCAATGATTGCCCAAAAACGTGAAAATTGTTATTTATACGTGTAACTTGTAACTTAAACCACGTCATACTTCACGTTACAAAAAGTGCCTTCTTTGTATTTTCTAAGACTTATTGTTTTGGGGCCGAAGTGGGTGTTTCCAACAAATCAAGCGTGTAAATGTCAGTAGCGCGGCCACAGACTAATGCATGAAACATGAAGTGTGGCTAATTGGCAAATGTGTGCCTCGGCTAAACCGCACACCGTGGGTCGCATTGGGAACTGTGTTGCGCATTTTACTGCATCTACTCGTACAAAGTACTCTATGTGCTACCAATGATAGGAAAAATGATACATTCTCAAAAATGTAAATGTAAAATGTGAAATAAGTATTTGAATAAGTAAAGTGTGAAATAATATAATCGAGAAATAAAGAAGAAAATAAACCTAAATTAAAATATTTTTTAAAATAGTAGATAAACATGAATTTGGGAATATTTAATGCTATTGCCGTCTCTGTCACTCACGCGTTACGGTATAATGTGCTATATAGTTACGTTGTCGACAGATTACCGATTTGACAGTTCATGAACAGTTGGTTGAGATAACTGAAGTGGCGTACAAATTGCGACAAAAATTACACGCTCTCAAAACAAATTTCACGCGAAAATGAACACGAGTTAGGCCATTGAGCACTAACAAAATGTTGAACCTGCCAAAAGAAGCTTGTGAGTAGGTCACAAAAGACGACTGGTTGAAAGTAATGAATAAACAAGAAAAATGTTTTATTTTGACTATGACCGCGACATTAGGATTGATTCCATAATTGACAATGAAATAATTATTCAAGTAACTGATAGCGACGACGATAGCAGTAGTTCACGTGATTCTGATTCAGAATAGTGTAAAATACTCTATAAAACATGTTTTAACCACAATGGTATTTTTTATTTCTGTATTCCTTATTCTATCACATCAATCTGTCGACTGCATAAATATAGTGATTAAGATGTTAATGACGTCATCAACAGAGTAGTACGGTTCTTTTCTGGCTTGTGATTTCTAAGCTCTCCAGTTCAGTAATTCTTCAAGATATTTTAACTTGGATGGATTTTTACATATCAATTTTTTAATAAACACGTTACTATATTAATTACATAAGTTACAATCATTTAAATTCATCCTGATAAATGAATTTAGGACAAATGTTTTCGTGGAAATTTATTAATGTATACTTTAATTAATGTATATTAATGTATTGGTTGCGCTAACCAATGTATCTTTAAACTACGGAAGATTCCCAGGAATTATGGCACCTCTTAAAACTTCGAAGACAAATTTGACATACCCAAAGATTCATTGCCATAATTTCGTTAGAGACTTGCGGCGTCTTCGGCATTCTATTTATAGTAATAACAAGATGGTACAGAATTTTGATGAGAATATATTACTTTTTAAATTGTAATATTTTTTATGCATTGTCATTATTAAAAATCATTTAAAGAGACAAAATTAGGGGAGAGTTGGATATTGGCGAGCCCTTAAAGAAATATGTCTATAATTTAATGCATGTTTGATATAAAAAAAAATAAGTATTGTTGTATTGTTAAGTATTAAAATGTTAAAATTAAAAAAAATACTAATGTAATATAGTTTATAATGAATAGTATAATAGACGGTCTGTGGAAGCTTGACAAATGATACAAAGAAAAGAAAATACTTAAATCTATAAACTAATCTAAACTTATTTGTATAATAACTAAAAACTAACATAATAACTGAAAACTGAAATATTTTTCCACAAGTAATAATTGTAAAAAATGTGAAAATTTAAAAGATAAAATATTAGGTACAGAAATCTAAAATCTGGCAAAAAGTGGAATTATTTAACGTGCAATTATCAGACCTGTACGATAATACCGTGCCTGAGGTCGACAATAATGGCATTGCCTTTAAATTTATTTAAAAATATTCCCACGAATATACCCATATTCATACAAATAATTTTAAATTATAAATTAAATCTTAAGAGAAAAAATAAGTTTATGGTAAAAATAACACAACGCCTAAGATGCAATCTTTGCATCCGCAAAGCCATACGCCAGTTATCGTAGCTGTTGTTGTAGTTCCTTTAGCCAATAGAGCAACGTGCTCACATAGATTAATCTCTTGTTCTGAACATACTTCATGTACAGACACGGCTTTTTTAAATTTTATTATGTGTATAGATTGATTTAAATTCTGTGGACGGCTAAGATCAGAAATCGGTAGCTTTGGGTTAAATCAACATTCGTAAGTCTTACGTATAGTTTTTAGATTGAGTACAGAATGTTACGTATTTTATTTATCTTGTTAAAATTTCCAGTATTTTACTGTTGACCCAGTAGTTCCCAGTAGAAACCGTTTCAGCGAATACGATCCTTCTATCTTTTTAGTATCTTATTTCCTTATCAAATAAAACGAATTGCTTTCGTATTTCCCTCCCTGGGGAGGTTTGTTTGAAGTTTGAGTAATGTATTAATGACATTACGTATATTATACTCAGCACGTAGTTGCTCGTTAATTAAAGAAATACACAAATAACTTTCATTCGCTTTCACTTTCACGAGTCTCTAAACAACGACGATGAGTATAAATAAAGAAACTTGTAATAATGACAGTAGCTAATGATTACATTATTATTAGCTGCTCAGCTAATTTGGGCGATTTTTTAAATTGCTATTACTCTTATGCGATGGCCACATCGGAATGAATAAGAAAAAATTACAATCAATGGCCAAAAATCAATTTATTGTGCCTCAAAATATTCTCTGTGAGCGTAAATACACTTTTTCATACGGATAAACCAATTTCCATAACATACACCTTCTTTTGGCGATGAAAATCGTTGACCGCGTAATTGGTTATTAATATTAGGAAACAAGAAGAAGTCACAAGTACATTTCCGATGTATGGAGGATGGTTTATGAGTTCTACGTTTTTTGCCTTCAAAAAGTAATTTGTCTGTTTGGCTGTGTGGGAGCTGGCATTGTCATGGTGCAAGATTATGCGGCGTTTACGATTGTTTTTACGGAGTTCGACAATAACTTCCGGCAAGCAAATCCAGTTTTTATAAAAAAATAAGCGATCATCTGCTTCGAGGCAATTTGCACACGCGCCACTTTGGTGGGGTTCGACTCATGTTAAAAGACCCAAATGGTCGATTGCTTCTTTGTTTCGGGATTGTAGCTGTCACTCCATGCTTCTTCACCTATTACTATGTTCCACACTAAATTTGACGCCCCTTAGTTGAATCTGGTAAGCATGGCATTGCACCAGGTGACGAGTTTTGTTTTTTGAGTATCAGTCAAACTGTGTGGGATCCACGCCGAGCATAGCTTTCGCACAGCCAAATGTTTGTGTAAGAGTGATTGCATCTGACTTATGCCTATGCCTAAGGATGCCCGAATCTCATGGTAGGTCACATGCCTGTCTGTTTCAATCATATGGTGCACAGCATCGATGTGTTTATGTTGACAGCGGTGGACGGGCGATCTTCACGAAATTAGTCACTGAGATTGACACGACCGCGTTTGAATTCTGCAAACCAGCTATAAATTGTCGCCATGCTTGGTGCTTTATCGCCAAAAGCAATTTGAAGCCGAGTGAGGCTCTGCTGAGCTGTCAAATTACACTCAAAATCGTAGAAAATCATAGAGCGAAAATTTTCTAGAGTATATTCATCGTAATGCAGACACGCAATTTATAAAATGACGCCACAATGAAAAAAAACAAATGACTGTTAGATGATACAAATCTTATTCTACAGCCAAAAAGTTCCATTTTCAAATATTGTAATTACTTTTTAAATATTGTTTATCTAAGTGGCCAGTTCTTGAAATTTTTAGTGTGACCTATGTATTGCTTGTTTCAACGAAGAAAGCACTCAAAGAGTAGAATACAACCAAATCTATATAATGTGATACATTATGAACGCTTAGATGTAAAAAAAAATACCCTAAACAATGTTTTATTTCAATAATAAATAGTACCTACAGTCTGAAAATTGGTCTCCATACAGGTTCTAAATTATCTTCCAAAATATAAAAAATCATCCAGTGTTTACAATTACAAACAAACAGACAAGAATTCCAAACGATTGAGTAATCAATGACTCAAAATTTTAATGTACATATATATTTTTTACATTCATTTACTTCATTAATTTTCATAATTATTTATGTTATCGTTAAAATTTATAATGATGAACAAATAAATGAAGAGATATGAAATAATATAGTTATTAATACATTTACGAACATTTACAATATACTATACATTTACGACCGGGAAAGCACTTCATGGCTTCAAAAACATTCCATTATGTATATTTATAACATACAACATACAGAATATACAGATATTCTATACAGGTTACTAAAGGTCTCTATGTTGATGTATAGATATATAATTTAGTTATTTTTAAGTACTTTTTATTATATTTAAATAATATGTTCGAACGAGAACGATATTTCCGCTGTATTGTGTTCAAAATAGACTTTCGTTACAGTTCGTATCGACATTTTTACAATGGAAATATTCGTACAATTACTAATTCATAAAATTTTGGAGTAGATTAGCTGACGTACTGCTGATGACATCACAGTTTACACCTCGTTTGGCAGTCAGTTCTAGTTTAACATAGTCTTCATTAATTAAATTCACTTCTGTTAAAAGGCTATTTTAAAACAGTTTATAATTTGATGTAGGTATTTAGTAGCAGTGCCCCCGTCACTTCGTGACTTTCGTTATGCGATTAGTTTGATTCCCGTGGGAATAACTGATCTGGATAAGAGTATCTAAATGTTAACCCGGCACATAAGTTAATTATAACTTAATGCCAAGTTTCAATAATTGACATTTTCAATATAATATAAATTCAATATAAAATCAGTCTAGATGTTTTTGCGTGATCCGTGTTAAAACAGACAGAAAAAGAAAATGTTGATTTGGACTTTGTATCATTGTTAATTCTACACTGCTAATATTTTTTCGGCAAATTTAAATGTACAGACAGGCTTTGTTACGTTTTTATTATAATACATATGTATAGATGAGAATAATTGGGGTTCTTCGTCTTAACATTTCATATTTTACGTACCTATCATATTTGAAGAAATATTCCCAGGATAGGTTTATCAGATAATCCCCATCTCCAACGTTATTCTAGACTCTTTGGTAAAATATTGTTTTCCTTGTGATTCGCCAAGGAAAATACTATTCAATTTCAAGAAGCGTATTATGTTTTGCTATTGTCTGTAAGTATGTATACAATAGACGACTACAATTATAAAGATAATATCTGGAGCTCAAATATGTATATGTACATAAATAAATATATCTTCAACTTATTGTATGTACTCACCAAAATGTAATAACAATATATTATTACCAATAATGTGTATCAATAGGTACGTAAGTAAAGTTCAAATAAATACAACGGATATTCTCAAGTTCCTTATGTTGTCGGTCCACCTGGCCGGTGCACGGTGGGCTCCCACACTGCGTTTCCCGGTACGTGGCCTCCATTCGAGGACATATCTACCTCATCGGTTATCAGTGGCCATTGCCACTTGAACATGACGATTCTACGAGCTATGTCGGTGACTTTGGTTCTCTGGCGAATGTCTTCGTTTTGGATCTTTATCCCACAAAGAATCTGAGCATAGCCCTCTCCATAGCTCGCTGAGTGACCTTGAACTTATGGATCATGCCTACCGTTAGAGGCCACGTTTTGGCACCATACGTTATAAACTTATAATGGACAGGACGTACTGATTGAAGCATTGTGGTATAGGCGACGGAAAGAGCCGACGCATTTTGTCAAATGCTGTCCAGCCAAGTTGAATGCGTCTATCGACCTTCTTCCTGGACTTGGACTTGCCTAGTTGCATTAAGGATTAGCGACTTAAAAAAATTTGCCGGTGGCGATTCAAGTAGAAGAGCCGAGGATCATGTGTGATTGCGAGCCTTGGGAGAGACCTATATTCAGCAGTGGACATAGGCTGATAGTATGGTATGGTATATTCTCAATTGTTGGCAATATTAGAGCATTGCTAAAAGTAATAATGAAGTAGTATTCACTGCCAATATTTGATAGTGAAGAATAGGTGCCAATACAAAAAAAAATAGACAACATTTAAAAAAATGATCAGTTTTTTTAAAAAAATGTTTTAATTAGTGTTGCTGAAATGAGCGTTGAGCGCTCAAACAGTCGAACGCTAAGTCAACGCTAATAAATCACAAGAACCTTAACCGTTTATATTTAACCTCAAGGGTTTAAGACAGAAGACTACCTAGAAACGTACTGCATTTCCCACTTTCTGCTATTTTCCCAATGTACGTACGTGTTTCAGTAGTGAGTGAGAAATACCAGAGCCCATTCCCATCCCGTCCTATCCCTCCCCATTTTTGAAACCCTTTCACTAAATCCATTCCTAATCTCCAAAGGTAGGCAGTGCATCCGGGGGCGTGCGAACATTTGTAATTTTGGACTAATGGTGTCGTGGATGTCCATGGGGTACAGTATCCACTTACCATCAGGTGGAATGTATACTAATATGTCTATTTGTATACTAGGGAACTATCTGTCGCCTTCGTTCATAAAAAAATAAATAAGAGAATCACCAAAAAGCTTGGACTATGACTATTTGTTGTTTTTTTAACTGTCCAGTTTCTACCTGCTTCGGTCCGTTGGCTCGTGTCTTCGTTTTTATTGTGGCGCTTTTTGAAAATCGGACCCGGATAAAATCGGTCTATTCGGGATGTTTCATCTCTTGTTGCGGTTTTAAATAGCGTCAGACTGGTTTTAGAATGTTACTGGGGCACTTTCCTTTTTAGCACTATATGCCATGTTACTTACTGTCGGTATGACTTTGGTAAAGATTTTCTAACTTAAAATGGCATTATTTCGAAATTTTATTTTAATTTCCGTCTATACGCATCACAGAACTGGGATTCCTCATTCAATATTGAGTGTTATGTATAGTGCTCCTACAATTGATTTTCTAGGTAAAACGGTAACCTTAACGAGCCCTTTTCCGTTCACCGTTGGATACGGACCGCTTCGTGGACATTGTCTTGTGCAGGAGAGATGTATGACTTTAAAACGCCACGTTTACCAAGCCTCGAGGCTTGTGCCATCCGCTTTGTTATTCCTCATTCGCCTTTTAAGACACCCACGGAAAAGAGTGAATTAAAATAATGAAAAAAATTATGTTTTTTAGAAAATTTCAATATCTTGGAAATTAAAATGCGTTATTAGATTATTAATGAAATTGTTCTCTGCACATGTCCATATTGTATTAGAATATTCTATAAGCTGGAAGAAAAAGTCTGTCATTGGCGGTAAGTTTGAAGACATAATGTGTAATTTTATCTAAATATTTGTATGTGTTCTGTAATATTGTTTTTATTAAAAATAAATATTAAATAAATGAAGATATTTGTTATTCTGATACTGAATTTTAAATATATTTGGGAACTATCTATTTTAATGTTATGTTGCCAATATTAGTAAGTATATATATTGACTATGACTATATCAATCGACCGACCTTATCTTTTGGTTGATGATGTCATATGTAGTCTCAACTTTCCAGAATTTTACGATATTGCATTTAAGCTAAGTTTTATCACATGACTAACTGATTTTTACCCACGTGGCTGTATGCCGAATTCTAGCACAGATTAGAGTAGGAAATTCAACTTGGCTACATTCAAGGCGTTCGAAATATAGTCTAAACTTATCGTTTATTCATACATTGAAATATCAAATATGGAATATCTTTTCCTTTCAACAATAAATGCGAGAAGAATATTATAGTCAAAAAATGACAGGAAGATAAGTTGCCGTTAGAACGATTACGAACTATTCTTGGGTTCGTAAATGAGTTATTACGATGACTATAATTAGTATATTTTTGCTCCGTATAGTATATTTAGTATATTTAGGCACGGGGCTCCTCTAGTAAATAACTGGGGTTTTGGACCATAATCTATCACGCGGGCCACGTGCCCAAATACTCCAGATTTTTTATTATTACGGCTAATATAAAGTTTTATTTTTTATATTTGATTATTTAGTTTACTTTAATTGAATGAACAGCTTTGTTCAACAAATACGGTTGGCGCCTTGTAGCCGCCTATTAAATAATTTGATAATGAACTGCAATGGAATTTGTATTTGTTCGAAGGTGTTGTTGCTACTGATAGATGAATCCCTTCGTCCTGTTCGTTTTTCATTCTACTGCAGTTGTTTTTGTGTTGGTGACACGCTATGCTAACAAGAACAATATCATAGAAAATAAATAAGAAAATTGACCCGTTTACATAGTATACACTTATTATTACATTTATTATGTATAAAGTACGAGATTACATTTTTCTGAAATTAACTACATTCTTTCTAGTCTATTCGAGTATAGGTTTCCCGATGGTACGCACAGGCTGTTGCTTGATATTGCTCATCGAGGTAATATAAAAAAGGAAACAAAGGTACATCTAGACAAAAGCGCACGTGATGTCGTTGGTGTCTCAGCACCGATCGCCGACCACAACCTATTGTTCTCTCCATTATGTATAAGCACCTTCCACACAAGAGGCGAATGATAATAAAAGAAAATTTGACTTTGCTGTTTTACTTTAAAGGAGGCATGTAATCGAAATATACACCAGGTAAGCAGTATTTTGTAGGAAGTGGATATTTAAGAGTTTCGCAAGAATTACGTCTCCGCTGTCGGGGGAAAATTGACTTTAAAATTATTTATATAAACGCCAGTCTTCCGTGGGTTTCTATGAGATTTTTATTATATTTATATAAGTACTACTTAATATTATTATTTAATACTGTTTAGCATTGATGGCCCTTTTTTTCTTAACGTTAAATGATTATTGTCCTGCGACCCTTTATTATGATACCTCACAAGCATATGCTTGTGAGCATCATAGGTAGCATCATAGCATATAGCAATAGGTATATACCTATTATATCCAATTTTATTTTACAATAGTAACCTAGCCCTAGCTTCGTTTAGGTGGCATAACTATTTTCTAGATAATCACACACACGCACACACGTAATAATAGACACGCGGTACATACCCGCATCGTTTAAAATGACTACGTATCGACTCGCTCACTCGCTGTCCGCTACTGTATTTACCAGTTCCTAAGCATTTATTTTTCTAGTGCATTGATAATTTAATAACAATTAATTTTGGGATTATTCTTTAAAATGTAAAATAGATCATCTAAGTTATTGGAAACAAAACGGCGTAACGGTTATAAAAATAGATACACTTTCCGGCCGAAGGTAATACACATCGGTCTTTAGAAAGAGACTATCGGCTAGCTTTGGTTTTGTAGAGCGTCGTCTTTGTCGTGTGCCCTTACGAGAGAGACGACGCTCTCCAAAACCGAGCTAGTCGATCATAGTCGATGTGTATTACTTTCGGCGGGGATGTGTGTCATCCTCCATTTTCATTTACTCTAGTTTATTTTCCTAAAAATGGCAGAATTTTGAAAATAGGTCCAATATATTAATTTTAATTTGCATCCAACTGCATTTAATTTGCGTCTCTCATTATAATATTTATATGTTCTCGTAAATATTATTTTAATTTTACCTTTGTGTAAAAGAGGCTTTATTTAGGGGGAATTAAAGGGGGCCAAAACGCATCATTCATGTTTAGGAAGTCCAGCGTTTAGGAAGCAATATGAATTATGTGCATTCGTTTAAAAGAGGCCTTTGTTTTGATGTTGATGGAATTCCATTTTGATTAATCCATATTCAATCATGCTGAGATCTGAATAAGCCGTTTAAATTCTGTTGTTTTAGAATTATGAATAGAGAAAAGCTGTTATAGAATAAGTCGTACATACACACAGATTTCCCTATACCGTAATCAGCTCTTATTCGTCTACTGATGGAAATGGTCCTCACGCACATTGTTTTGTGCATAAGGGATGTATGGCCTTAAAACACCACATTGAGCAAGCGGGTTGGCGAGTTCACTCTTTAAAGAGGTGGTGTAGTTCTTCAGGGCTTGTGGGCTTCCCTACCTGCCTATCCTATCTATCTACCTATCCCTTAATCTACTTTTACGACACCCACGAGATTTAAAGTACTATTTTAAAGCCGGCCAACACCACGTGGTGTTACTGTGGCCATGTGGCCAACTGTTACTGTTACAAAATAAAAACTGTTATCTTTTTGTTATAAAATAATTTTGTACATAATTTGGTACTTTGTATTTTTCAAAATACGAAATAAAGTGAACTTGAAAAGTAAGTTTACACCGAATACATGAAGCCGATTGCGAATTTATCAGCCTTCTATATATTTGTATTTTATCTTAATATTTATGTATCGAAATCTCCCTGCATGCACTTTAGAGACGGATTTGCGTACTTGCATGTAGATAAGTGCGTAATGCAACCGCTAAGAATAACCTAAATGGTAAATGGTTGTTGCGATCAGATTTCAAGTGCATCTCAAGATCTTGACCGTTTGAAACCGGAGCTGGTTCAGACGCATCAGCTCCTCTCACTATGAACGGAGTTAAAGAAAGCCATGATTGTATCGTTACACAAGTATTTAGATGCTTAATTATCTCTATAACACGGTTAACATAAAACTTTAGTGAATCATGAATCACAAGCGATTGTGTGAACGAGGAACGATAAAACTCCAACTCCCACAAAGGTAAAACAATAAAGCTAAAGTGGGCTATGAAATGTAGAGCTCTTTATCCTGACGGCGTTATTCTATTTTTAACCACAGGTATCTCGTAGGACCAGACAAACTCGGGTATTTGTTGAGCTTCAAATAAAAAGAATAAATCGTTGTTAAATTCTTTGCATAAGTTACGCAGCCTTTATAATAAATCTTTGCACTATTTAATGTAAGAAAGGCAAGAAACATAAATTACAGTAGCTCTACCCCAGTTTCCACCGATTATGTACAGCCAGAGACATTAGTAAGAAAATTCCGGTCAAGTGCCTTCGCGAAAGATTTTCCGACTACGAAGAATCATTCAACTTTGCATTGACCTCAAAACCCCAAGTGGCCGATAATCTAGCGCAATGCGGAACGTCATAAATGAAGTATACAAGATTGTTTATTGCTGACGACTTCTCGGTCGGTTGCTTCGCGACAATCTCCGATTTGCGTGTTCCTTTTCCAACTGTTTTATTTATTGTTTCGTGCTTCCTTTGCATTTCCATAAAATCTGAGCATTGTTGTCTGCCGCTTTCTACGTATATACATCTACACAGAAGCCGGCAATAAAATATAGATGTATTCTGTTTGTGACAATTCTACTTTACCAGAGACACAATAAAATATTTTACTTGAAACGATACTACCTACTCAAACTTTATGTCATTGAAGTGTTTATCAATATCAAAATATGAAATAGCAATCTTTTGATAGCCACGGATTTCCTTTTAAACATTTTCCTTTTAATATATTGTACTAAATTTGCTTTTATTTAGGGTTTAAATAAATCTTTTCAAAGAGGTTGAAACAGGAGCGGACTTCGACTGGCTACAATCCAAAGTGCTTTGTTTTTTATGGCTTCGGGACCCCCCTCGATTGCACTGGAGCCAAGTGGAGCGGTCAAGTGCTTCTGGGATATTTTTTGCTTGTCTACACGACTTAACTTTACATTGAAATAAAAAGCAATCTAAGTAACGGAGGAGAAGTTAATTTGAAATTTGATTAAAGAGTACACAGAGCGAGCATTTCGAGATAGTATTACGAAAGCTATTGTGCCGGTTGAGTTGACGGTAAATCGATAGCGAATGATAATAGGTTACCATCAGTACTGAGTATTCTATCGGGCAATCTCTCGAAAATAATCTTTTAGGAAATTATTTTACTAATGTTACTTTAGTTACTGCTTTCACCTAAGCAATTTTGAAATAAGGTTGTGTACTTTTTTGTTTCCATATAGCACTACAATACTCGAATGACTATTTCGATGACGCATTGCGGTTGTTTCAGTATTTCTCGAGGAATATTTTTAAACAGTTCTGTTTTTGTTTTTAAAACTTTTATTAAATATATTGTTGCGTAGAGTGTCGCCATACTCAATAGAGGCTATTCTATCTATTCTATACTTACCTAACTTTGACTAAATTTTATTATACATTATCAAAGTTTGTTTGAAGATTATCTCTAAGTGAAACTTTACACCGTACGGAACCATTTTATGATCTGCTTATCACCCTTTATGAGGCTTGTTATTTTATAACTATTCTATTTTATTAACCCTGAACGGTTCTTCCTTTGGGTTTATTTATGATCTTGCGTACAAGGATCTGTTTTACGATCTTCTTTTGCAAATTATTTCAAAATACATATATTGTTTTATAACATAATATGTTTTTAAAAGTTGTAACAGAACCTAGAGGTATCAATTCAATTCGATTTAATTTCAATTTAATTTATTTATTTGCAATGTGCCTTACAAAATGTGGTAAATGGATAGTCAGATCGACACATTTGCCAGTAATGGTAGGTTTGTGTTGTAAGTTCCATTTCCAAGATCAGTTTTTTTTTAATTTGTACATTTCATTCGCCATTTATCCAAATGATAAATAATTTGATACAATACAGCCCGTATAAGAAATGCACAGTTCTTAAATATAAATGTACTATTTTTACGTCATCCTTAATTATTGTCAATTAAAGTTTGAGCCACCCACTGTGGTAGTAAATTAATGCCGTTAACTGCACTGTTTTCAATGAAAGGAATATTCTTACGGTTGGTGTCATTCACTCATCGTAAAATGACAATTTTAGTGTAATTGCTTGTGACGCTATCTTTTGCAATGCTAATTTAAAGTGGCAAAAAATGTCTCATCTTTACAGCATGGACCAATCGAGCACGGTTACAAACTTTTTTGCGTTGTTTCGTGCTTCTTTGCGTTTGAGTTAAGATAATTTTAAAAGTTCATATTCGTTGTTCTAACTGAATGAATATATGTCATATAACTTTATGTTTGCGGTTGGCGCTACCTAACGACTTATTGAATAACTTGATAATGAATTGCAAATGAATTTGTATTTGTGCGGACGATCAATTGGTTGATATTGTACTTTTGTCTGTACTTAAATGTGACATTATCTGAGAAAAGGGACCTTACTGTCGTTTTTAATTTCCTTGATATAGAGACTTTAGTGTAATCTTAAAAAAATAACGTAGCTTTTTATTTATTTATCTTAAAAATCGAACGTTAACGCATTTGACTTTTAAGATTGTTGTTATGGTATGGTTTCTATATAAACAGAATCTTGAAACAACGAATCTTTAAGTAAGAAAATCTTAATGAACGTCAATAACAATGAATGTCCATAATAAGGTCCCTTTGGTCAGATAACGTCTCCAATAATCATGCGAGTACGTATTGATGTATGAAAAATTATGTATTTTTAGGCACCCGGTTAATGTCATGAATCGAAAGTTATTGTAAAGAATTACCTACTAACAAAATTGTAAGTAAATTTAGTTTAAGAAAGTATGGTCGGCAAAAAGTCAACTTGAGCAAATAATTCATCTAGCAATAAAGATAATGCAGCAGTTGTAATTGCAGCAGTAGTTAACCCCTGTATTGGGTACTAAAAATTAATGGTAACAGTCGTAAATTAATTTTTAACTTTATTTATTTACATTGTGCTCTGATATTACACTGAATACTATGTTTTATACTCGTTTGTGTATGTTTATTAATGAGAAAACATAACAAAGCACGGTTATTATTCGTTATATTGTTTGTAGCGGCTGTCTGCGGGTTGCCTTCATTAAGAGTGATTAACTCGACAGCTCGCCGTTATTGTCATTACTGTTTATTTATGTTGGAAACCGTAAGAAGACTATATAATTGAGACTTGCCTTTAGACGCCATTTTATAGAACAACCAGACATTCTACCTGAAGGTAAGTGGATACTGTCCTCCGTAGACATGCGATATATTGGAGAATGGCAAACGTTAACACTATGCAGAAAAAGTCTAAAACTGTCATCAGCCCTATTGTTCCGTCCACTGCTGGACAAGGACCTTCTCATCCACATTGTCTTGTGCATTTTTTTTATAGGATGATGGGAGCAGACGAGCTTATCCACCCGGTGGTAAGTGGATTCTGTCGCTCATGAACATCCGCGGCACATGCCATTTTCAATCCAGAATGACAAACGTTGGCTCGCATCCAGATGCGCTGCATACCGTCGGAGATGTAGGAATGGATTTGGAGAAAGGGTTGGGAAAATGGGGAGGGTTACCATAGGATGGGAATGGGCTCTGGCATATTTCACTGGCTATCGAAACACGTACGTACATTGGGGAATAGAATAAATTGGGAAATGCAGTACACTTCAAGGTAGTCTTTTGTGGGAGGAGGGGTAACAAGGCCAGTCTATTGTTCCCAGCGGCTGTGTTATTACAACGTGCAACCTCCCTATCCCACTATCCCACGATATACCACCCTATCCCTCCCACCCTATCCCATGATGGGGTTGACATACACAACAGTGTAGAAGCCCCTAAATAAAATAAAGAGAAAAATAAAACTCCCTGTCCCGTGAGCGTTGGCGAGCCTATTCTTTTACAGATGGTGTAGTTCCTCAGGGCTTATGGTAGTGACTTTGCTATTCCTAAGTTACCGTTAACGACACCTGCGGGAAGGGATGGAGTAGTGCTATTGTAAAGCCGTCCCACACCACATAGCCAGTCATATACTTACATATTATAAATACTCGTACATAATGTCGTATACCCATGACATTAGTGTAGAGACAGATAATACTCTTTCTTAGTTATGTTCCGTTAAATTAATGTATCTAATAATGCTACTGACGTCGTATACGCTCATCAGGAAAAAACTGTCTAGACTCTCTTATACATTCGCTTTCCCGTTGATGTGCTTCGTATAGAGATGTTGATGCTGTGCGGCTGTTGGCAATATATTTTTTGTGTAACATTGAATTTCTTCACTTTATACTTTAAGAAGAATAAGTTCTTTATTTTCTCAGCCCCTTTTCCAGCGTTTCCAGGTTGGCAGTGTATCCGGGGACGTGCTAACACTATTTTGTTATTATGGACAGATATTGGCGTGAATCTCGGATGTCCATGGACGACAGTATCCACGGACGACAGTATCTACTTACCACCGTGTGGACTGTTTGCTTGTCTGCCTACTCTAATTTCTATGAAATCTTTCGGTGTATGAACATATTTTCTGTGTTAAATGATTATATAGTAGATGTATTTTCGCGGTAAAGCAATCATAATAATGCTTTTGTGGCTACATTATAGCGCCATATGAAGCTTTAAAGGTGCTATAAAGGTACATATCCATATATACCTAAAATAATCATCAAATGGAGTAGTAAAGTAACATAACGTCTATTTTGTTGCAGGTACGTGACGGGTCCGAGACGTGATCGACCGTAAAAGAGGTATTTTGTGATAGATACGACAAGGCGAGATTACCTCTTCTCTTAATAAAGATTGAAACGTCCTACACGCCTGTAAAGATTTTCTACCATTGAAGGAAGTTTTTTTGAAAATGAACAACACTTGAATGAGAAACAGAAAATACTGAATGTACAGTAAATCAACGGTGACAATAAAATAATAGGAGTGGACTCCGTGTACTTGGTGATTTAAATTGCTATATCTTCAAAGTTAGGCAGCGTATCCCGGGGGCATGTCAACATTTGTCATTCTGGACTGATGTTGGCATGTATTGCGGATGTCCATGGACGACAGTATCCACTTACCATCAGGTGGACTCTATATTCGTGTGCCACTTTTTTCCGTAAAGAAGTTTTTTACACATATATTATTTATCTATTTAAGACCTTTAAATTTATATTTATCTATTTACCGTTAAGACTCGTTTAAATACATTATTAATAATGTATTTAAACAGTACATTACTTAATAATGATTTCCAAAGGCTTGTATTTTTTGGGGGAGAGTGCAGACTGCATTCCCACAGCCGCTCGGCGCACTCGACTGGCCACGTTACACCTCTCTTACAGAACACTCCCTTGAAATGTACTGCATTACCTACTTTATTTCCCCAATGTACGTACGTGTTTAGGTAGTGAATGAGATATGCTAGAGCCCATTCCCATCCCATCCCATCCTACACCTATTTTCCCAATCCATTCCTTAATCTGCAAAGGTAGGCAGAGCATCCGGGGGCGTGTCGACGTTTGTCATTCTGGACTGATCGCATGTATCGCGGATGTATATGGAGTACAGTGTCCACTTAACATCAGGTGGACTGTAAGCTCGTCTTCTGCCGCCTTTTTTCTATATAAAAAGAAGAAACTGTTTATATTAATTATATTAAATTTATATTAATTATATTAACTTTTTATATTAAAAGAAACAGACGGACATGCGACTCTCATGATGGCAAGTGGCTATCGCCGCCCATGCACACCTGCAGCATCAGAGGGTATGCGGGTTCGCTGCCGATCTTTGCAGAATCCTATTCACAGCTTTCTTGAAGAAACCCATGTGGTAGCATAAGGGAAATTATTATATTAGTAGTCATAATCACTATTGTTTTCTTATTATTGTATGTAATAGTAATAATATAAGGAAGATATTTTTTTTTTGTTTCCAAAAAACATTTGGAAATGATACGCAAAGTATTTATTTACCTTGCTACTCAAGTAAACCCGAGACTTGTCGCTAGTTAAAGCATCACGACAAAGAGTAGTGTAAAGTAAAAGTAGTGTAAAAATAAAAGTAGGGAAGTATTGTCGGGCTCGAAGTAAGTCGTAATTTCGTCTGTTTTCTTGACATTAATGCGTGCCAAATGCAGTAGAGACTTTAATGAGGCGTGTTGGCCAAATTTACCGGCGGGGGTTTGGGCTCCTCAGGCCCTGGGGTCTCGCAGAGGCGGTGGTTCCTTTGATCACCCACAGAATGTACAGTTGCTTGGAGAGTTTACTATGTATTATTATGGGACTGATACGCTCCGTAAGGTATTTTTACCAAGTCAATTTCAGTGGACATTTTCGGTTAAGTGATCGACCCGACTGTATTATTCTGGTATTATGTTAGGACATTCTTAGGTAGTTCTAAATATTTTTTAGTTTTCTCTATGGTAAGTAATTATTCGTATAGTCGAATTATTATTTTTTACGAAAACTGCTGTAATAAATTAAGGCTTATGCAATCACTGAAATTAAAGTGGTTATATTCATAATCCCATTGCTGGACGTAGGCTAAAAAAGCCTAGTTAATCACGAGGGAAGTTTGATACACATATTTTTATATTCTAAATTGGGTTTGAAATATAAAATGTGTACAAAACCGAAAGGTTAAAATGTAATATTGGATACACAAGCGATTTTTCAAAAATTTCAATATATTTTTCATTTCATAATGTGTTCCATCAACCCCGAGTTAAAACATCGATAATTTAAAAACTCTTATTTAAATAGAAACTTAGTGGCAAGAGTCGAGGTTTGAACTCACTACCTTACCAAGAGAGTAAACACCTACCTCAGGTGATAACCGCTCTTCGATTATTATGAATATTATGATTGATTATTGTTATAAACATAATACTGCTGTTAAATATGAAATTAAGAAATAAATATTCATTCGAGGAGAACCGACTCTACAACTTGACTCAATTACAATTTTTTCAATTTTTTTGACAAAGAAAATTTATTATTTTTTCAATTCGCCTCCAATGCATTCAACTCTCAATATACGTCCACGCACTCCTTACAAGATGAAAGAGCGGAATCCCATTGCGCTAAATAAACAAAACAAAAATATTCAATAAGCCTCCCCATTAGTGGTGAACAAAGGCGTTATCAGACGGTACTTTGTCGATGTACGCGAACAAAAGACGCGCGTGACTGAGTGTCGAGCATTGTTTATAGAAAGTGGGAAAAGATTTTTTACGTGTTCTAAAAGTAAGTGCAGTTACGTGGTAAATGTAGGGAGATATTAGTGTAAATATTGAAAGGACTATATGAGTAAAATGAACG
Source organism: Sesia apiformis (assembly GCA_914767545.1). Taxonomy (NCBI): domain Eukaryota; kingdom Metazoa; phylum Arthropoda; class Insecta; order Lepidoptera; family Sesiidae; genus Sesia; species Sesia apiformis. The sequence goes on from OU611962.1 coordinate 6,843,582, forward strand.
AATTAAAACAGATCTCCAACAAAAATACAGGGACACGGGAAAAGAAATTACTTGTAGGCAGGCAGAGCAGATACGCGCCGGAACATAGCCCTCAGCAGGCGAGTACGGCGCGTATCTCCCGACGATTCGGTCCGTATAACCAAAAGATTGATAGGACCATGGGCGGATTCCTCGTCTCTTAGAACAACAGGAAGTCGCAAAATATTTAAAATGTTTAAACTGGAATCTCGTTCCTTACAAAGGAAGTTGTTAGCCCGACCAACCGGATTCTTCTCCATCATTTTCCGCAATTTCGTTTAGGACTAGAGTCCATCGACGACGAACCTCGCCCCGGTCGACCCTCTGAGGCACTCGCTCCAAACAACGTCATATTAGTAGAAGAGGAAGTTCTGAGCGACTGACGGCTAAAGACGAAAGAAACAGCAGCGAGGACGGGGCTTTCAAAAACTACAGTGCTTAGTAACTTACTTGTGAATTAGTGCAGTTTCTGTAAATCTCTTTCGTCTTTTTTGATAGTCAGAATTTTATTTAGTATATTATGTTTCATTCTATTAACTTTTTCAGTGTCATTATTGCTTTTTTAATTAACTTTAATCGTTTCTTTCTCTTACTGTTTGTTTATTTTAGCTTTTCATATTGTGAGTAAACATTATTATTAGATGTTACTTTGTGGAATTATTATGACATTCACATTTATTATTATTATTGATATAATTTATATAAAAGCCTTTTCATAAATAAAGCCTCTGTGTTCAATATAATGATCATCAATCAAACTCTTCGATTTCTATAAGCCCTCTTCAAGAATTTTCCGTAAACATCGTTGATATAACTATTAACTAGTTGTAACGACTTAGATATTCCTTCATCTCGTCGGCTCTCCAACTATGGAACAGGTTGGAATCTGAAAATTTTATATACAACTAGCTGTGTCCGGCATGCGTTGCATGCCCGGCAATTTTTTTGCACATAATATATAGTCTATCTCCATCTGGAATAATGTACCTTTCAAATGGTGAAAGAATTTTTCAAATAGGTGCGGTGGTTCCGGAGATTACTCCACATACGCACAAACTCACAAAATTCGCACTCTCTCTTTATTATATTACTATAGATGTGACGAGGGGATAAGTAAGCCTATAAAAAATAAAAATAAATGTGAGTGTTATTGTCCTTACCATTTGAGCATCGTCCAGTTACAATTTATGAATCTACAGTTGAAACAATAGTCATTGTCCACTCGTCTTCGAAGATTTGATGCTATCCATTACGGCATGCTAGGTGGGTATTAACAAAATAGCTGATATAATTTCACATGAAAATTATTTGTTTACGAAAAACTACATAAACACGAAGTATTCCACGTGCTAAATATTTATAATGCCTTTTCATTTTAGAAAGGCAGAGCAGTGGACGCTAAAAGGAATGATTATGATTACGGTATAAAATACAAAAAAACATTATAGAATAGTAAGTACACTTCGAAAATATTAAAAAATATTCACAAGTCACTAAACTTTACAAAACAATATATATTGCCAAACCTTGACACTTGCTTTGAGCTCTTCTTAATAATAACGCATTAATTTCACTGAGCTTAAAGGAAATTATGATGAATAAGCGACATTTGGCGAGCGTTTCTAAAATAGGGCCCTTATCATCCAGCTTAAAGGTGGCAATGCCAGGAATTTTTATACTAGACGCCGGCAGATGGGCGACCCGACATGAATTATGCACATGATGAAACATTACACGGTACATTGTCTTCTAAGATGATATTCGGGTCGATGACTCGAGATGGAGTTGATGGAACATTCCAGAAAGTAAAAATAAAAAGTTTAGGGCATACACATGTGACATTTACGTAACCGTTATTAAATGTATGATGCTCATTTCTATCAGGACGTAGTCAATTGTCTTTGAAATAAGGATTTTTGTTCTTATTCGTAACTACTTCTTTATTTTGTACATTGATTGCATACCGCGTTCGATCCGAGGGGCTTTTAGACATTAAGGGCCATAATTTTCATGTCAGGATGTTTTTTTTTATAGACAAGAGGGCGGACGACCAAGCGGTCCCACGTGATGGTAAGTGTTACCGCCGCCCATGGACACATCAGGGGGTATGCGGGCGCGCCACCGAACTTGCAAAATCCTATTCTTTCAAGAACAGCTTACAGCTTTCTAGAAGAACCTCATGTCGTAGCTTAATGGGAAGACTTCTTGAGGCAGTTCGTTCCACAGCCTACGGGTTCGCGATATAAAATAATTTTTGGACCAAACAGAACGCGACAAATTGTTATGCCCATATGATGGAACCTTGACTGCTAAACCAAATAAGCAAGTACTTTTTCAAATTCGAAAGCCTACCTACCAATATTTAGCGATATAAATGCAAAACCAATTTCAGAGTGAGCAGCTGCAACAAAAACGAACGAGAGGATATGCAGATTCATCTGTCAATAAGAAAACAACACCTTCACCCACCACCACCGTCTCTCCTTGACCACATTTCATGTACCACATATTGTACAAAATATTGGCTATATATAAAAGTGATTAACCTGTTTTTATAAATATTATTATGTCCAATCACGATAATAAAAGTAAAATCTTATTTAAAAATAATATCTGTGTATACTCTGATCACATCTTGTTTAATTTATAGTCGTGAAAAAGAGAATAGTAACCATTTTTGGGTGTTGTTGGTTACAGTAAAATAATGAAAGCATATAAAAATAAAAAGAAATTAAACAACTTTACAACTTCAGAAACTTTACAATTTAATTTGATTCGACTGCATTATTAACATAATGCATTGAAATTGTAGAACGAACGGTAAAAAGTCTATTCAATAATCGTCCATTTTAATATAATTTAATTATCGCCGATTTTAATAAAGCTACGTTACTAAACCTCTTAACTGATGTTTGTTGTTTTTGTACGTGTTCACTTTAAAAGTCCCTTTGAGGATATCCCAGTGTTTGCTCAGTAAATTTGATACAATTAGGAAATGCATAAACGCCTCGGGCGTTTGGAACGACCCTCGCGACCCTCGATCTCCAATTCAAGTTAGTGTTTTACAAAGCCGTACAAACACGCCCAAGCCTTTTAGCATTTGGCGCCTATCCATTCAACGGACCCCTAATCCAATCCCAGTACTGACCACATCATTAATTTTCTACAATACAGCACCCTCAAAAAGCTTCGCCTTCGATATTTCAACGCGAACTATTTATATTTCTCCTGCGGGCTAACAAAGGCGCGCACCATAAATAAAGGAGGTCTTACCCTGGGGATCGCGCCTTGCTGCCTTTGATACGGCCCCTTTCTTATTTTGATGCGGTCTAATGTTACTGACTCCTCTCGGTGTATCACTCGCTTTGTGCTCTGTTCATAAATCATTACCTGTCCCTTAGCGGTGAGGTATAGGGATGCTTGGTGTCGAAGCGTCTTACGCGCTCCCCTGGTGCTATCGGGGTCTCCAATGTTACAAGCATGAAATTGCTATTATCGTACTGTCAATAGCAGTAATACGTTTCCGTCGGATAGTGTAAGTTAATGCGATTTAGAGAGCGAAATTCGCATAGATGTTTGCAACACTATCAAAATTAGGATGGCTATTGTACTCGTATTTTCTTCGGCAGTACATAATATAGCACAGCTATTCACATTTACATAGAATTTGCAGCATTGTTTAACATTTCAATACGCCTGATTTGAGACTGAATTAGATGAAATAAACGAATTTTTAATGATTCGCTTAATTTTAAAATTGTACTATGGGTTCATTAAATAGTTATAACGGCCAGGATGCACATAATAGAAAAGAATATACAATTAAACCAAATCACGTACAAATTTGCATGTTGCACCCACATTCGCATTCATATACAAAAAAGAACTGCAGTATCTACTTCCTGTATGTCATCAAACTCAAGAGTCGTATATACGCCCATATATACGACAGAAAGCAACCGCTCATAACTTAGGAACTAATTTAACTCATATTTGCTGTCGAGAAACTTGTGATGGGACTGAAGCAAGTTTCTTGTTACTATTAAGCATTCGCTTGCATGATGTTCAGTTTTAAAGATTTGCATTTAAACGAGAAATATCTTGTTAGAAAAGTATTCGTAGTTATCAAGCCTATAATAAGGGTCGTTGGCACAAAATAAAAGATAAATATCGGTGTTAAAAATGACTTTACACTAGACACTACATATTGTTACCGCGAGACACTACGAGAACAATGGACATAGAATGATCTGCCCACACATTCAAGTTAATGATAGATACCATCTCATTATTAGTATATATTGAACGATCTGTCAAACGTGTAGGATGACGGCTACTACTTATGACTTACTTATAGTGCAATTTAAAAACGAATACATCAATGTTGTAAATTTTGAAGTATTTAAACACAATGTTAACGCATTTTTTGACGACACATGAAACTAAAAAGCTTATCTTGACTTAACATCTGACTACTCCGCCAGTGCTACCAATAAGAGCTTCTGTTTTACTAAGATTTTACAGACGATTCTTTTGATGTACGTGAAACACTTAACTTCACAGTAGCGGTAGCCTCAGATAAGCCGATTTAAAAATAAGTCTGACTTAAGGTGATTTTGAGTGGTAGCAGTAGAGATATGACGTAACTTAGATCCGAAGACCAAACGAGATTTATTGTTTAAAACGTTTTGAAACTAATTTTGGATCGAATAAACTTTGAGAATTCTTAAGTGTTCAAGAAAACTTATTTCAAGAAGTGTTGCGCAACAGCACTTGTTATAAATTCTCTAATACTTAATGTACAAATTAAATTCTCGACTTCGTTCGCCAGTTTAATGAACAATGTAGCTCCGTTTAAACTTTGCATGGAGATAATAAATTGTTCCCAGTTGTTTGCACAAATAGGTGGAACATAAAACCTTTAAACATGAGCAATTCAAATGATTTAACATGAACACGTTCAGAAATTCAGACTAAAATTATGAGATCCTTTAATTCCTGATTCTAGGCCCTAATATTCTCCATTTTGTTCAGCTTTAATATAACTTCGTTTACTTGGTAATGAATATGTGATCACATTATTATAAAAAAAAAACAATGAAACGTTGAGAAAATTTAAAATTACTAATTTCAGATTTTAAAAAAATAATTAAAAGAATCTTTACAATTACGTCATGTTCGTTCGAAATCTATTGTATAAAGTAATGGCATTGTTTAGCAAGCAAATACTCGTATTTTACCCATGTCATATATCTGCAGCTTAAAACTGTATGAATCAAATTAAATCATATTTAAATCAAACCATGCCTGATTCGCGTCATTCATAGTTCGATTAATTTCCACGTTGCAGATCTGATTTCTGTTTCAATTAAAGAAATAATTATTATTATATATTCCACACATGCGAATATCATCCTTTGATACGTCCTGTCTATTGTAATCAATTTGTAAATCTTAGCGAAGTATGTACATCAATATAAAACTCGATGATATACATTACAGAATTTTGTAATTCCCTTGTGTTCTAATAAGTTAACTAAACTTTGCTTAATCAGGCCAAACATTCCTAATTTGCGTGGGGAGTGTAGTAAATTTGCGGCTGTACCTACTGTATCATTGTGTTGTACTAATTAACTTATAATAACTCAAGTGTGAGGGTGGTTAATTGCGAATTTGAGAGTGCCTGAAGTTTGACTTTTGTTCTGATTTATCGGCAAAACTCCGCTGCTACAATTACTTACTTCCTTGCAATATTTTGGAAAATATCCACCCAATATTGTATGCATAATAAGTAAGTATATATCTTTTAAAACTTTTTTTAAATTATGTAAAAATTACACCATCTACAGTTGTCATAAATTTTCTCCTTACCATCCAAAGGTTGAATAGAGGAAATCGCTTTAGCGATAATGTCGCCTGTTGTACTTTTTGTATAATTTACGTTGTCATTTTGTATTAATGTTGGAATGTATCGCGGATGTCCTATGGGCGACAGTACCCACTTACCATCGGGTGGACTGTATGCTCGCCTGCCGCCTTAGTCCATAAAAAAAAAATCTTCACACTGGCAGAAAGTGCTAATTGCACCATTGCCGTAATATGAAAAGAAAAAAAAGTGTTTGTCTAATCTATCTATTATATATTTTAATACATTTACATTAGAACTCTATATATAAATGACAAAATGCAGTTTACCATTTTCGTTGCTTTTACCACCCATTAAGATTGCTACGAAAATGGTTATATTGTGGGGCGTACATACGCCGAGAATTTGGTATTGAAAGGTAAATGGTCATATATTTGTATAAATGCTGGGTCTACTCGTAGTTCGCACTGACCATTGTCGTGTTTTAGTGGTCTAACGAGGGGTACCGCAAGGAACGGTAATTTATCAATGAACGTTCAGGTGCACTATATGTTTGTTTATTGATCTTGTTACTATTTTAACTTTGCTATTATGTTGTTTGTACAGAAATACTAGCTTCTAACTGCTTAGCTTGTATACAACTAGCTGTAAAACATTGACCACTCGAACCATCGCATAGGTGTTTTTGCGTTCGTAAATGATTTATTTTGATGATTTTAAAGTTAGATGGACAGACGACCTCATAAAGGTTGCGGGCACCCGCTGGATGCAGGTCGCTGCCGATAGGTCTAAATGGCGGACAATGGGGGAGGCCTATGTCCAGCAGTGGACGTCCAAGGGCTGAGAAGAAGAAGAAGAAGAAGAAAGTTCATATTCGTTCCTCTAACTGAATGAATAGGTTTGTTTTACAATGTTAAATTTGCAGTTGCTGATAGCTAACCGCTTGCTGATAAAGTTGATAATGAGCTGCAAAGGAGTTTGTATTTGTGCAAACGCTTGATTGGCCGATACTTTACTTATTGTACACTTTATTACTAATATAGTGGAACTTTTATAATGGATTTAGATCAAATACAACTCATATGTTAATCCGGGATATGAAATTTAGCCATGTAAAGTTCCATTAAAATCCGTCAAGTACTTTTTGCATGATTATTGCACAAGCAGACAGACAATGAACAAAAAGACAAATATTGTAATATTCAAAAAATAATGTTTTGGACTCGTCTCTCATTTATAATATACACGAATAAGCGTCTTTTCAAAAATATTTCATATGCATACACAAACGACATCGTTAACATTAATTTTATGTATCGCTTTTATAATTGTAATAATACTAATAACTATTCATGAATACGGATTATAATTATGATTTAATTGTATGTAGGTTATATACCTTTTTAAAATGTCATGTGTTTCATTATTTACACAAACTAGCTAAAAGCAAGGCTATTTAAACGGATTTCTGAAGGAATCCTAATTTTAATTACGATTGGTTCAAACTTTCTTTATGTAAATATTTTAATGTTTTTGTAAAATTATAAAAACAAAACTGAAAGAAGCTCTTATCTCTATTGACTAACAGTTCTAAAATAATTGAGGTATAGTTAGTATTTTTTTTTTTTTTTTTTATGGACGAAGGTGGCAGACGAGCATACAGTCCACCTGATGGTAAATGGGTACTGTAGCCCATAGACATCCGTGATACATGCCAACATTAATCCAAAATGACAAACGTTGGCACGCCCCCGGATGCGCTGCCTACCTTTGGATATAGGACTGGATTTGGAGAAAGGATTGGGGAAATGGAGAGGGATAGGATGGGAATGGGCTCTGGCACATCTCACTCACTACCGAAACACGTACGTACATTAGGGAAATAAGATTAAGTGGGAAATGCAGTACATTTCAAGGTAGTCTTCTGTGAGCGAGGGGTAACGTGGCCAGTCGAGTGCGCCCAGCGGCTGTTGGATTGCAGCGTGCACTCTCCCCCTCATAAAGAGTTAGTTAGTGAGTTACTCGTGAGCTGCTAAATATTTAGTTTAGATTTGTGTGACAGTTCTTCTGTGCTTGACTGTACTCGTTCGTACCTCTTTTTGACATGCACACATCACTGTGTCTGTATAAACTTACTGCACACATAGCGTCGCGAGCACAAACGAGTGAATGTATCTCTACTATTACTAGAATAATATTAAAGCAATAAAAAAAGGAACTTCCACTCCAGTAAAGTTTTAATGTGTGGTCGGCAGCGAGCGCTGATAGCGAGCGCTTGGACCAAATTTATTGGGAGTTGCGAGAGCGCGCACCTCCCGTTCAGATGTTGTTCCAAAGTTACGACTCTTTTTCCATGGAATTTATACGGCCAATGTTTGGATTAGTTTTTTCTTTAGTACTTTTAGAAAGTCCATGATTTTACCCCGTCTTTAATTAAGCTTTATTTCCTAATTACTAAACCACGATGGCCTTGTGCATGAGAGAATATGTATGTACAAGGAGGCCTATGTCTCAGTGGACGAAAAAAAAAGGGGCTCGTTGCGTTACTACACTCGTAACCAGAAAGTGCGGTGTGCTACGTGCTCTGGCCAGATGGACCTACAATTTGAAGAAGTTTGCCGATAGTGGTTGAATGAGTGGAAGACTGTTTGTACTGGTGAGTTTCGGCAGAAGCCTGTATCCCCAATAGTCCAGGGAGGTTAAGGTTTGGCGTGGTCTGTTACTTAAGCGATTTTAGGTATCGAGTGTGATTATGAAATACGTGACGTCTTCTGCAATTAAATAGCTGGATAGTATAGGCCAAAGCCCGCGTTTTGGTATTGACTTCTAATCCATAAACACTTTTAACTCAACTGAATTTTGTTTTTCATTATTTGATTCTTGCTTGAAATATTGTTTGAATAAGGTGAAAATATTGTCTTTAAACATGTCTACTTATTCACACCATTTAATTTACGAGAAGGGAGTGCTCGAAGCGGGATGCTATTTCACGGCTGACTTAGAATTTGCGTATTTAAATCGTGTTAAAAGTAAGAGCGTAGGGAAAGGAATTAAGATGGCGTTGAATTTTGCAGCCGTCTTGTCAAAAGTTGCTAAATTTGCAACTGTATGCACATAAATTTTAATATTTATATTCACGTACAGGTTGACTTTATATACCATACACCTTGTATATAGATATTCCACTTTACGTATAGTATCTGTTTTGTCTTCATCGTAATAGACCAAATTTCCTTCGATAATGCACAATTTCCTGAATATTGAACATGAACAATGATCGACATTATAATGGCTCTGAACACTATTGTATACGCATGTTGTATTGATTGAGAGCGGGTTATTGTTTTTCCCAGAGGTAATACAAGTACAAGGTTAAAATAAATATTAAAATTTTAGGGTATAAAGTACGTCCAGTGAATGTCCACGTTAACAAAAATAACAGAATAAAATTCTTACATCATATTAAATAAACATTACAAACGGTCTCTTTTCAGTAGAAAATAACACCTAAGGTTTTCCCCGTAGTGAAGTTTGTTTGTGAATATTTTAATAGTTTCATTGTAGTTAGACTGCGACAACTGCATTATTAGCTTGTTGGTTAAATATAGTTTACGTCGTAGGATACAAATTGTGCCTTGTAATTTGATAACATCGTTGTACGGTGATAATTGTTTAGATATAGCAAAGTTTAGCTTATATGTGAATCAATCAACCACTGATATAGAGGGATAGATAACGCAAGCTGTCCGTTGCTGCGTGCCCGAAGTTGGCGTTGAGTTCCTACTTCTCGTGTTGCTTTTCACGAAACACAAAAATGCCTAATTCCGTTATAATCAATTGTAAAAATTCATCAAAAGTGGTGAAGGGAGCCCATTCACATCTCATCCCATTTCCCCAACTCTTTCTTTAAATCCATTCTTACATCAACAAAGGTAGGCAGCTCATCCGGGGGCGTGTTAAAGTTTGTCGTTCTGGACTAAAGTTGGCTAGTCCGCGGGGGGTGTCCATGGGCAACAGTATCCACTCACCACCAGGTCGACTGTATGCTCGTTTGCCACATTCTTTCTAAAAAAAAAAAGATGTTTCCTTTCATAGATGAGTGGTTTCTCATAGGTGACAATTTACTCGTGACGTTGACATGTTTTATTTCCATACAATTTCACCAACTTGGGTTGTGTTATCTATGTCGTTGTAGTCAACCAATCAATTTATTCTTATGTGATGTACCTATATGAGACATATTAATATATTTTGAGCCCTGACTTCCAAACTAGGAAAAAATCTGTAGCTTGGAAGTCAATAATTCAATGATTTTATATTTAATCTTCTGTTTAAGTTGTCTTAATAAATAACATTATTTTGATTAAAATGTAACATGGCGTAACGCCAAGTTACTTCTTACTTTTCATAGTTTTAATGGAGAAACCGCTTCAAAATCTATTATGGAGTAGCTTGTACATAATTTATACAGACCACCCTGATGTCACTCTATCATCATCATCCATCCGTTCCACACTTTGCCCATTAATTTGTCGACATGACTTCTCATTTTCACAGATAACTAATATTGAAAGCCAACGATTTGAACCATCAATCGATTTTAAGTTTCTATTTTATTTCAAAGCGATACAACTACTCTCTCCACTCGAGATTCGGGTAACGTTTTTTTCGAATTCAAAATCTGTTCCGACATATGGTTGCAGTTTTGTAGGCCATTTGATATTGTAGAAAAAATAGGTATACATTTTAAATTTTACATTAATTACGAATACTTTTAAAAAAAATATCTGTATTGTAGTTAAATTTTCTAGTGAATTGTTTTTTTTAGCAACTTAGAATGGAAAAATAAGTTTCTATTTACTAGTATAATTTAAACTACTGAAAAAATTAAAAGAGCGTTTATAAATAACTCTTTCTTCGATCGATATTAACAATAAAAATTTGCAGTAAAAATTTCCAATTATTTGCATAACATTGCAAATTTATTACTAATATATTTGAAATTAAAAGTTCTTTCCCTAAAGTTCCTTTAATATTTTCCGGTACAAATGTCTCAATTTCGAACGTAAACAAACGTAAAGTTTCCGTACGTTTTGTGAATAAATAGCGGGAGTATTCGACCTGTGTTGTTTACACAATTAGCGTTCCCCTGCAGACAGTTGAGTGGAAATATTGCTGTGTCGGCAAACTGTCGTCCACAAATCATTGCGTTTTCCTTCCTTCATACTCTTGTTCAGTTTCGTCTTGTTGCAGTTGGTAGACACTATGGTGATTTTATGTAAACGTTCTAAATGTACCTTATCATATACATAGACTGACATAGAGATACTAATATCAGTAGATATTTTAAGATCAAGAAGTTACATTGTAGTTGATTGTATTTAAAATTGGAATGTTGAATTTTGAAACATTTTTGGCTTATTTGATAACTAAATAAAAAATAAACCTAATTATCATAAATAATGTTTCAAATTCATTACAAATTAGGCAGATTGTAAATTGACACCACTGTAGCAGTGAGGTCATCGACACACGTTTTCTATCTTGTTTTTAACTTTAGTTTTAGTAAATAAATAACGCTACACTGTATGTAGATGTATTTATGTATAATAAGTGAATTTATGTAAATAGATATGTATTTGATTTTGATTTCACAAATCATTTTCTATAACTTGTGTAGAACGCAGAAATACAATTTTCCACAACTCCCCTTTCTAAAAAAAATATGTTTTTACAAGGACACATTTAAATAAAATAATTCAATGTCTAGTTTTTAACATTTAAAAGTTACGACACAGAGTAAGGAAGTTGAGAACGGGAACAAAGTTACTAGATCGACAGAGGATTAGCTTCTCTTCGGTTTCGGCTATAGACGGTATACCTACTTACATTGTCTTCATCCTATAAAGTCGTAAGGATAGAGAGAAACACGTAGGTACTGTAGAACGCAGGAATCCAGTGATGCACAACTCCCCTTTTAAATTCGTATATTCTAGATTCTAATACAATATAATTAGGTACAAAATGGTCTGGCCCCGAATCACCTATAATCTCTTATTTTATAGTCTTGTTTCCCACCATGACATCCCACCTTTTATTTTGACAGCCAACACATTGGCAACTCGCCTTTTTGTGTGGACATGACAAAAAATATATTTTCTACAGATATTATAATAAAACGTTTTGATAAAAAGTAAAAAAAAAAAATATCTTGCACTTGTAAGTCATTTAATTATCTAAAATGAGTCAAATACTCTATTATTTCATAGAGCTTATACTCGAGCTGACTGAACGGCTATCATTCGCTTCTTACCTTGTTGTGTTCCAAACTCAGGACAAGAGAGCAAGTTGCTCAATCAGATAATATTCCGTATGTGTGTTAAGCGTTCCGATGAGGAATTCTGATTACATAGGTAATGTCGGCAATCGGTAAGCAGCTACCAATTACCAATTATATTGTAGCGATAATGCGTTCGCCACACGACAACACGCCGTTTAATTTCTGTTAATTTTTCACAGTAGAGCTTATTATAGAGTTTATTTTGTGCGTCCTGCGTTGAATACTCATAAAACATCATAAACATCATAAAAGCTGTTTAATATATTATACTATGTACTTATAAGTTCGGAGAGATGCTGCTTCTCTCTGCGTCTTCTACCGCTTGTATAATGGGAAATATTCTGAATCTAATGCCAGATAGGGATTTACCATCGCACATCTCGTTATCGAAAAGCAGTGCAACCGCATTTCCTTGATAAAGAGCTGTGGCGTACGGGGCGAACCTCAAGACATTTTATACCGCGAATCCGAAAGTTGTGGAATGAACTGCCAACTGAGGTTTTCCATTGAGCTACGACAGTCCTTCAAGAGAGCTGTGAATATCCGGCAAGGTCCGCGGTGTATTCGCAACCCCTCTGGTGTTGCAGGTGTCCATGGGCGGTGGTAATCTCTTAACGGCATGTGGTCCGCCCGTCCGTTTGCTAACCCTTCTATATAAAAAAGAAAGCCGTGGGGTTGAGGAGTTCACATGGAAAGCATGTAAGGCGGATTTTCGTATGTTCGTTGAAATTAGTTACTATACTGTTAGTTGTCCGTATTGTAGTATCATTGAGGAAATTGCCTTGGATAGCTGAGAGCCGCATGCAAGGAATTGCTTTTAGCAAGTTTCCCGCACCTAATTGGTAGTTCTTACAAATTGATACGTCCATTCAGAAGTCTTATTAGAGTTGTAAGTTGAAATTTGACAAGATAGCAACATACGTGTAATATGAGCCAATCTCCTAATGGACTTTGGAACAATCTAGGGTTATTGACAAGGACACCTCCATGTGGTAACAATACATATACAATTTTCTATGTATAGGCTATTGAATAATATTAATAATACACTTTATTATATGAAAATTAACACTACATAATATATACACAACAATGAAGAATTTATACAATTGGCGAGCTTTTCGCATAAGCGATCTCTTCCAGACAATCCTTGGATAGAGATAAGTTTGAAAAGATATTGTTAGTGCAAGCATAGCATTGTAAATGACACAAAATATACAAATATAAATAAATATATAATATAATGTACCACATAATATTATGTAATAATATACCTGTATTAGACACCTATAAAACATTCCGAAGCATGTAAAAAATAAGTCAGTTGATCGAAACTAAATAATAATCTTTAAAACAAGCTTTTTAAAGTTACTCAAAGACTTATGACTAGTGGTAAAGAGTTACTCAGTCTGACAGATTATATAGTGAAAAAATGTGTTTAGAAATTAGAAAGACACTTTAGGAAAGACAAAAAAGTACTCCTTAAATAAATTACTAACATTATCTTATTTGGAACTGTTTATATGTTTTTGAGAACTCTAAACGTTTTCTTGCCGAAGTTATTTATAATTATGAGTGCTTTCACTCTTCAAGAATTTGAGATTAATCGGCCGTGCTGGTTTAAAATCAATTTTGCACGCTGTACATTTCGAGGTATTTCCCGCTACAAATACCTGTGCGAAGGCGTTAAATGTATAAAATAAATCATCAATTTACGAGCAGGTAAGTTCCGCGAACTTCATTAACAATGGGCCTTTAATCCGCATTCGAGGCAACTCGACACGTTGGAATCGAATGGAAACAGTGGGGCCTTATATTATTCCTAATGTGGTCCTCGATTAGGCACGTTTTCACCCATTCTCCTCAACGAGCGCTTGTTTCTCAATGTTTGTTATTGTACCAAATGCCCAAACAAGAACTTTGTTTTGGCTAGAGAACAAAGACCGTTTTTTTCCTGGGGAATTTCGCTTGAAGTTTTACGGCTCTTGAAAGTCATTTATAGTTCAGTACAGGACTTTGCTCTAATTTCACTCTTGACTTTGAATGAAGCCAATATTTAGGCAGATTTATGAGTAATGTACTCATTACAGTGATTCCGACTTTCAAATTCAGAGATATCGACTAAAAATGATCATCAGCTTAGTACAAAATAATCAGTTCGGTACAAAAATAGTGTGAGTGCAATTTTCCGTAACCAACCCTTGCGCTGTCTACTCCTAGACACGGGCTTCCTCCTGTACATTGTCCTGTTCACAAGGGATGTGTGGCATTGAAACAGGTTGGCGGGTCTACTCCTCTAAAGATGGTGTAATTCCTCAGGGCTTGTGGTAGCGCCTTTGTTTTTCCACGAAAGTCACATATTATTATTTATATCTCGGTTGTCGGGTTTACATATATTTCGGTTAAAATCGTACATGGGCCAAATCGGTTTAGTTCGAAAATTGCTACGGTGTAAACAATAGATACATAGAGAAACAATACGTGTTAGAATGGGCTCATCAAACTTTACACTTTTTATTTAATTTTTTATTTTAAATAAGCGGATAATATCGAAATGTTCCTTTTTACAAGCTTTTATTTAACATCATTCTAATATAGGTTGTACATGTAATTTTACAAGTTATGGGTATAGAGTTTCTTAATATTTCTAAAGATAGGTTTTACTTATTAGATAATTACAGACAACTTAAATACCTTCGTGTTTAATGTCTGTGGTGATTAATTTTACTACCGCCGCGCTGTCGATAGAGAATGGATATTGTTTATGGTTCCCATGAACAAACGAGATTGCATTTTTTACAACTTTTACTGTTACTCAAGAAAGCAAGAGAGTGGTCGCGTATGATATTGTAAAAGTTGCATTTACTCGTATGAGAAAGGATTGCAATGTTACGAGTCAACGACTGTTTTTTGCGTTGGTTCACCTCATTATTGTTGGAATAACCTAATATTTTTAAATAATCTATTTTTATAGATAAGTACTTACATATACTCGTCGTAATTCAAATTACGATAAATGTATAGAAACAGTAACACTTATTTATTATTGGAGGTGGACGCCGATCGTTATCATAAGGCCAATATTGCAGGCCGCATGTCACCGTCCAACGGGGGGGTGTAGGGATTTTGGCTTGCAGGATCAGATGTTGGGGGTGAATACGGAAATAAAACGCTGCTCTAGTTCACATTAAACCACAGGGGTGCGGCAATGGGCAACAAGCTCACTTTTCTTGTTAGGTTTTGTTGGTGTCTGAGTGATGAGGGCGAACTGGCTTGCTGGCCGTTGGAGTTTCGCCCTTTTTATAGTATTTGCTGCCCAAGCGATCCCCCCGTTCCCTGGGGAATTTTTAGTGCTAATCGCTTCCTTTTCCTGTATATAATATCTAGATTACAAGTCATACATGTTTGAGTTGGTCCTCCTTTTGCACGGAGGATAAAGACTATTTTCGATGGCGAAGTATGGGTATTTATCCTTTTAATAATTTTTATCCTGTTTTCCCTTCCCTCCTTGAGTAGCAGGGGGTATGGGAGGATTGAGGGTGTATAGCTGCCTAGTGGCGCTGATACCGGAACTTCGCCATCTAGCCCGCAACTTTATGCTTTAAAACTTATACCTAAATAAAACACACTGCGGGGGTAGTCTTTATTATGAACCTTATTCTATTACCCTGACTTATAACCTAGGTATCCTAGCACATTTGGAGAGCGAGACATACATAAACAAAATATAAGACGTTGTAAAAATACGTAAAGAAATAAATAATAGTATAACATAATATCAATATTTACATAATCAATATCTTATCTAACGTTTTACATAATATTAACGTCTTATTTAATAACGATAATGTACGTACTAACATCTTATGATCTCGGAGGAAAGGCACATGAATTTACTTTTTACGCCTTTATTGGCGTATGTCTAAGAGTTCCGCAGTTCAAACTTTACTGGTTGCGGAACTCTTTCTAGACGACCC
Organism: Sesia apiformis; assembly: GCA_914767545.1. Classification (NCBI taxonomy): domain Eukaryota; kingdom Metazoa; phylum Arthropoda; class Insecta; order Lepidoptera; family Sesiidae; genus Sesia; species Sesia apiformis. Next base: position 6,859,783 of record OU611962.1, read on the forward strand.
TTTTTTCCCCAGAGATGTGCGATGTCAGCACGTACATGTTACGCGCACTGATTCTACACATATGTATATAGGCACCGCACTTTCACTATACACTATTCTGTCGTACACACTTATTGTCCGATTGTACATCTTAAAATGTCCCACAACATTCATTGCAATCGTGTCGTAAAATTTTGTTAGTTTATAAACTAATATTTAATATATAAAAGTTCTCCAAAGTTGATTTCAAAATATATATGTTAACATATAATTAAGAGTTTTAAAAATTTTCTTAGGTTTTCGCGATTACTACACATAGCAATTAAACAACTTTGAACGGTTTAAATCGCGTATATTTAACATTATTTATATCCCGACGTTTCGAACACTTTGCAGTGGACGTGGTCACGGGGTGACTAATTGATTTTATTTGTCACTTGAGTTATTAAGAAATTATTTGAACTACCGTCTGAAAAATTTTTTTTTAATCATAACATTCCCTATGCAGGCAGTGTTCGCTCACGGTGTCCAGAGGTCTTGCAGTATTGCGTTGGCCTTGGGATTTAATTAATTTAATGACTGGATCCCAAGCCGGTGGTACTTGCCAATCATCTTCTCTATTGAAATTTGGGTGTTTCTTGATTTCAATAGCCTCGCGTGACATTCTTGGCATGAACCGGGTCTCTCGGAAAAAATTCGGAGAAATATAGAAAATCGTTATGCCACCGGAGCTAAGTTTGGGTCCCTAGAAGGGAATAAAGGAGAAGAAAAATTGTACAAACAATAGTTTATCGTAACCGTTAGCAGCCCCTTTTGTCGTCCGCTGCTGCACACATTGTCTTGTGCATGAGGGATTATCTTATGTTGTGAGGGATTATGACCTTAAAGCGCCACGCTGGCCGTGCGGGTTGGCGAGTCCACTCTTTTGTAGGTGGTGTACTTCCTCAGTACTTATCAGTAGCGGTTTTATTGTCGCTTAGTCGCCTTTTAGGACACCCACGGGAAGAGATTGCGCAGTGCTTTTGTAAAACCGCCTGACACCACGCAGCAGATACATATGTAGTTTACTTCAATGATTGATTACTTCAAACATTTGTTGTTTTAGATTGCGTCATACATTAAAATTACATTATTTATGTATGTCACGTGTCACTTTGGTTACTCGTAAATCTTTTTTGGCGTTGGAGTAGGTAAGAGAAACACATTAAAATTTTACTCCATCACTAAAGTAAACAAAAAACAGGATAAACAAGTTTGAGAGCATTTTCGGAGATTGAAAGCGACAGTTTTCTTCGCAAACTTGGAGAACCGTCACAACTTCTGATTTATGCGCATTTTGATGGCTCCATTCAAGTTGTATGGAAGGTAAACTTGCCTGTATTGGGACAAACTTGTTAATTTACTTCTCAAGGATGTAAATACTTTTTATTGGTTTTTGTTAAGTTACATTCGTATTGAACAGAGAATTTGCGAATATTACTTAACATGTTCAGGTAACTAAGCAGACTTTTAACAAATTTTTATACCTTTATTTATCTATAAATCCAATCCATCAGCTGTCTGTACACTTCGAGACCTCTCCCAAAGCTCTTCAGTACTGACGAAATTTAAGTCATCAGTCCCATCTGGTTGGAGGGGTCCCGGTATGTGGTTCTCCCTATGTGGTCTCTATTCAAGGATTCATGTACTCCGTCAGTCGTCGATTCTACGGCATTTGGAAGGGGACAGTGCACGCTGCAGTCCAACAGCCGCTGGGCGCACTCGACTGGCTACGCCACGTTACCCGTCTCTCACAGAAGACTACCTTGAAATGTACTTCATTTCCCATTTTATCTTATTTCCCTAATGTATATACCGTGTTTCGGTAGTGAGTGAGATGTGCCAGAGCCCATTCCCTTCCTATGCCTCCCCAATTTCCCAACCCTTTCTCCTAATCCATTCCTATATCTCCAAAGGCAGGCAGCGCATCCGGGGTCGTGCCAATGTTTGTCATTTTGGACTAATGTTGGCATGTATCGCGGATATCTATCTTCGAAAGTATCTTTTTACCATCAGGTGGACTGTATGCTCGTCAGCCGCCTTCGTCCATAAAAAAAAGATATGACTTACACATTGCCATTTCAAATTACTGAGAGGTTTGGGTCATAATCTACCACACGAGACCAGTGCGGATTGGTGGATACACATGCCGCAGATTTATTATTTGTTCTTGTATGAGCTATAATACAAGATATGTTATTAATGTTCAATATTTTTCGTAGATTTCCAAATTGCGCACAAGAATGTCGTCTCTAGTCTACTTTTGACGAAAATGCTAATGCAAAAAAAGAAATGTAATAAAAACGGTCTGCGAAAATAAGTACGAAAAATAGATTTCGTAGATGTAATATGAAACACTTTTCCTATTTGTTTTTTAAAAAGCATATTCATAAAACGTTATATTGTTATAATTTAACAATGTGGTATGTGAAGCCCTATTACAGAGTCCTTTGTAAAGGTTCTGATACGGTTTCCTTTGGCGAGATTGCTTTGAGTCTTTTTGATTGTCTATTATATCATGAAAAGAGATAAAAATAATTAAACCATCTTTTTTAGGGTTTTAAGTACGATGGTATATACACACTGACATTCTTAATTAAATATCCTACGGCTTACGAGTAACTCTTATTATAATTGGACGATTTTTTAAAAATATTCTGGAATTATATTTATCTACCAAAATCTTCTGTCAACTTTACCCAATTGCAATTTTTTATCACAATTAGCTTCCCAACATAGATTATCTATAACAAAAGAAATAACAGGAAGAAGTAGAGGGAATTTATAATTTAGAACGAAATCACATGTATTCTGTGCGATTTATTAATACACTTTTCTTTCCCAAAATAATAACGAAAGTCAATTAAATAAATTGACTTATTAAAATTTAATTTCAAAGCAGTACATTTACTTTTCGAACTTATCTTATGAAAGAATGCAAGCGTCCGTTATGTACTCCAAATAATATATTTAAACAACTTCTTTACGGATCATTATTGTAAGTAATATTGGCCTGTCATAACGAAAATACAGTTTATCTTTGTTTAAATCACGATTACCGATAAAGCCTTTTGCTTAAGACCCGTTTATTCGACTTTCTCTTTAAAAAATCAATTTGTTGCGACGCGATCGAACGGCGGAGAGAGACAATGAAAAGGTGGCTTTAGTCGATCACGCTTTAAAGATCTACTTTTAAGTAATTCTAGCTTCTACTTTTAACTCGGTGATTTGTACCACGCAATAATTTCTACCTATATACGTAAGTAATAGAAAAGTTCAATAACGTTAACTTTTGCGTATTGCATATACATGTTTTTATATTAAATGGGTTTTAAACTGCCATTTTTTATGTGTTATTCATCGATATGGGAATAGACTGGAAATACATCATACGTTAAATATCACATCATCATCAAAGACACCTGGTTGGCAATCAGGGGTGAAGCAGATGAGATATTCATTAAAAAGTCAAAACGTGCCTGCTGTAGAGTGCTTTTATAACATATCTAGTATGTATTCTCAAATCGATGGTTTTATTTTACTCCACTGGGTTACACTAACCGTGGTCACAAGCTTATTGTCATTAGCTTGTTATCACGAGTTCAATGACGTTGTCATATTTTGTCCTAAAGGAATAAGAATTCTTGTCAGAATGAGTTCCATCTATAGTTTTTATTAATTTATTTTTATGTAATAGGTACGCCTTAGACCTACGTCTAAGTCATTTGAAAGGTTTATACAATGTACCTCAACCTTAGAGTTTAATCCAATCAGAATGATTGGACATGACTTCTACAATCAACGATTTTCCTACAAAATAAATATGTATGTTGTATTTAAAGGAATAACTTTCGAACCGTTTTAAAAAAAAAAAAGAACGGATGTTTGCTACCGGTGTTAAACATCAAATATAAATCTATTTAATTAAAGAGTATTGCAAAGTATTGTAATTAAATGTGTATTTGAACAATTTATATTCATTGGTTATTATTCTTTGGTTGGAATAGTAGGTTGCAAGTGGAAGCATCCATTTAAACTCGCCGTCCGACCATTCGAGATAAGTCAATTTATTGAAGTAGGTACGAGCTAGAAAGTAAAGTTAGGCTTTTGTTTCGACGCAGATTAATAAAATCGTGTTATAGTTGTTGGATTTCCCTTTGTTGGTTTACTCTAGTTACCGATATGTATAGTAAACCACTGTATAGACTATTTGAGTATTTTTTAACAAGTAATGCATTGAAAGAAAACTCTTGCTATGTTTAAAATATTTTTTATATTGTTTATGAAATTAATATTAAATATTTAATAGGTATTTTTAATCAGGTATTTATCATCTCGAGAAATACAATATTTATTTGCTTCAGCTTATTTTATTGTCTTTATAATTACTGTAATATTTTATTGACATTTAACTAGTGATTAATTGAAAAAGCAAAAGTGTGTTGTGATTATTACATTAACAATTAATTGCATAAAAATTATATAAACCTATAATATCAGCATATAAAACAGGGTACATTCAACTGCAGAAATTGAGTAAAAATCCCAGCCACATTTAGTCTCTAGAATTTTCCACTGCACATTTTATGTTAGTTCTGTGTTTGTACAAAAACAACAGAGCACTCGTTAGCTCGAACCCACGGATAGTTTTCTTCGGAGAATGTAGTAGTTTGAGCATCTCTACTCCAACATTAAGGTGAAATAGCTATCTGTCTGCATGTTTTTTTGGGATAATAAAGCTACGAGTGCTAGCCTGATTTTACAGGTAACTACACATTTTATTCTGGAATCCGATTAAATTATAGGAAGTATTGAAATTAGGTAGACTAGGTATCCGATATGTTATCATAATATGTAATTATATTTTCTGTAAGTTCAGTAATAAAAACGTTGCACGCTCATAAATTTATCCAAATTTGAGATTACATGGCGGTACGTACCAAAAATTTTGGGAGGATATAACTATACATATGTATCTTAAGTATATGTACTTATAGTAGTATATCCAAAGTCGATTGGACGTATCCGATTAGGTGATTTACCAATGTGTTTCAGGAGTGAGTGAGAGTTACCAGACCCCTTTTCTCTTCTCTTTCTTTCCTATCTTATTTCATATATTTTCATACCATCCCGTTTTATTTTTCTTATCCAGTGGAATGCAATGCTTTCTCAAGATAATTCTCAAAATTTTAAATTCTCAAAGTTAGGCGTTTACTTAGCCTCTGTGGGAACGTAACTGACTCAAATTATGAGTGATAACTGATATAATAACTAATGTTAGCACTGACTGCAAATGTTCATGGGCGATACTACTTATCATCTAACGGATTATCTGTTCATTCGCCATCTTCTTTCTATAATAAAAATTTTAGGTCCATTTTTATTTTCTCGACCGTCGCTAATTTTCCATAAATCGGAAGTTGGAATTTATGATCCGGCCAATCACGATTAATTGCATTCCAAGCGTTCATTAAACGCCTGAATTACTCTGCCAGCTCCCAAATCCGCCCATTGTCCGTTGCCAGTCAAAACAGGACTGTAGCGCAAAGCCCTGCAAACCGAGCCACGGTTGCGCTGTACGTGAGTAGTGTGACAACCAACAGTCCGATGACAAAGGACCTATGCAGGAAGTACCCAGTAGCGCAACTCAATGCTTATCACAAAAACACGTAGCGCAACATGATAAAATAACTGCAATTGTCCCACTGTAGGAAACGTTCTCATTGTAGTTACGAAGGAGTTTCTTCTTCTTGTGGTTCCTCTCCAACTAAGGAAGGTTGGCAAGTATATTTTGACCTGTTTCTCGCAAGGCGAAACAGTTCGGCGGCACTCGCGATGTCATTTCGCTCCCATGTGTTACGCAGCCACGACTTTTTCCTGCGATCAACACTATTTCAACGGGCTCTTTTTCCAATTGAAATGTTGCAATTGCAAGATGTTTTGCAACATTGCAACATCTCATTATGTCAAATAAATGTTCTTTCTTTCTTTCTTCTTCTTTCATCACAGTCTCGTAATATTTTTTGGCGCCGTGTAAAATGTGTGTCTGTGGCCTTCTAAATTTTGTATAGAAAGTCGTTTGTTTAATGTACTGCTAGTAGTGTGACAAAGGCGCCGGCCTCCGCACGGATTGAGGAAATTGCATCTCTGAAATCCTATTTCAGCAACAGCGGCACAGTTTACACTCGATCGCTCGATGCGGTTCATTTGAAGCGACGTTTAGTGTGCGTTTAGTGATATTAGAGTTTTTTAGCTTTTGGCCAATTGGCGTTTTTATGAATAAGTAATATATTATATTATCCACTGTGTATCCACTGTGTATCCACTTATATTATAGCACCACCCCATCTCCTCTCGCGGGTGTCATAGAAGGCGACTATGGGATAATAGAGCGCCTACCACAAGTTCTGAGGAACTCTAAACAGTGGATTCGCCAAACCCGCTTGGTCAGCGTGGCGTTTTCAAGCCTTGCATGGCTCATGCTCGAGTCAATGTGTATGAAGAGACCCATGTTCAGCAGTGGATACTGAAAGGGCTGGTTGCATTGCACTGCATTATCCACTGCAGATATTAATGTTATCTAATGAACTTGCAAACGAGGATGATACTGTATTCTACAGGTAACTTAAAGCATTTGAACGGCTGGGATGCGCCACTCTTGCAGTATCAAATATAAAATTGATCAACTCAAAGATTGGCTGGTCTACAGAATGTCTTAATACTACTCGTATGTGGAATAAGTTCATAAATAAAAAATATCGGAATAAATATAAAGAAGTATCTAACTATGTCAGTGAACACATTGTTAGGCGTGACGGATTTTGTCATTGACATTTAAATATTTTTTAATACAACGGCCACGATTTCGACTGTTTAAAATTCTCAGTATTGTGCGACCTTCAATACAAGAAATAACAGATGATCTGTTATCCATATCTCTAGATCTTTAGTCTAGTTTTGGATCGAGATTTGAATTCACGACTTTATGAATCTGAGTCGAGAAAAAGTAGGATACTTTTTAGATAGGATAGACGAAGTAGGAAAAAGTAGGATTAAAAGGATTTTTAAGCTGTTATTGGAACGAACTGAATATCTCTGGGTGACAGGATACGAAAAGAAACCATTCACCAAAGCACCAAGATAGATGGAGCAAGATTGTATTACGAGTATATTGAGGAAGTGAAATATCAGCCAGACTAATTGGCCCGACTCCTTCAGAAACGTCGCAGGTTTAACCTGGACCGGAAAACCCACAGATTGTTCCCGATGGAGAAATCGTGGAAAGGCATTCGACTAGCAGTGAACGAAAACATGCTGAGAAGAAGCTGTTATTACTAATATTTTATACAAGATGAGTATAAAATATCTAAAGTGTATCCATCCGGATAGCAAATTACCAAGAAGATGAATAGTATAGAATGAGGTAGCCATTTACAGATTGATGCGCTAATCTAAAAATATACTTACTTAGATTGATTGTCATTGGTTAACTGATATATTTGACGATCGATTACCTAAGGGGATAGTGTCCTGCCTGTCGTGCAAAATAATTTTAGTGTCGATTACCAATCCGACAAAGACATATTTGTTTGGGAGAAGATAGTTTTTGTTTATCTTTTTGTGTCTCTCGACACTGCGAATGGAGAAGTTCGCCATTTTTTTATTTAATACTTAAAAGAAGGATTGAAAAATTACGAACAATCTATGATTTTTTTTTTAAGATATTTTTTTAAACATGACGAAGTTACACGCCTTTCAAAATTGGATGTTGACCGAGCATTGTGTGACGTCACGATACATTTAGATATATACTGACATATAAAACGATATATCGTTAAAGGAGACTACAACATGTTTTGTTCAAATATGTTTTTCTAAAACACACCTATCGTAAATAACTGAATAACCCATTCAAAGATAGTTAAATAAGGCCTTGTATGTAATGTATATATTGTGACGTCATCATCGAGAGAAGCGCGTTTAAAACTTTGATCAATTATATCTAGGTCTAGTTCCAACGGATTTTAAAAAACAATCACCATACGTAATGTTTTTGCGTATATTTTTATACCGTATATTTTATTTGTAGTATTTTTATAAGAAAAATCCTCTAGTTCTAAACCTAGTGAACTTCTCCATTTAAAAAATACAAATATATAGATAATTATTCCCTTATAGATACCTATATGGATGCGCCTCACTACTTTACGATTGATAAAATAGCTAGCTATAAGTCTTGATCATGTAGTTGTCAATACGCCAATTCCTTGGGTGATACCGGCGTATTCATAACAAGGTATTCACAGAGCGGTCTCCATAAAAGGTCTTCCTGTCCCCCTTCATATCCCCCGCGGTCCCCTTCGGTCCATGTGACACATGCGGAATTTTGATACCGACAAATAGACAAACATGCAAAGCAACCCCGACTCGGTATAATAACTTTTGTATTAGATTTGCGTGAAATAAGGATGCAGTTTGAAAGTAATATCACGGAATAAAAAATATTTTTGAAATGTAACTTATTGGATAGATAGAAATTTGTTATTATTTTTTGTTATCTATACATTTAATAAAACAGTAAAAGGTAAAAGGGATGAGTCTGTTCATTGACTGAATTAAAAAAATTAAATGGCGGTCTTTTTAAAAGCTATCAAACTCAAAACAATATTAGTTTTTAGTATGTTTGTCTGTCAAACAGACATCTGTTTGTTAACTGCATCACGTAAAAACTATCGGAAGGATTTTGATCGGATTTTCACTGATGTATAGCTAAGTGTCTAGAAGGTAAACTGGTATAATAATATGTGTCTTCTTCATATGTCACAAGGATGTAGAATTATAGAGGAAAATAAAAAACAAGACTATAGAATTACTCAAAAACTACTGGAAGGATTTTAACGAGGTTTTCACCGTCGTGTAACTCAGTATCAAATCTAACAGTGCCAATATCTCATACTTTAACGCGTTATATCAGGAGAAGGCTGAAAGAACGTCATTAAAACATTTATGGTCTCTTTGTGCAAAAACTATTTTGCATAAATGCAATAGGTAATGAATTAATTAAAATTTGGAGTATGTGGCATATCACTGCGACATTACGAACCCTAAACAGTACAGAAAAAAAAACAAAATTGTGTACAATAGTAATTACTTTTGTACAATTTCTATTACAAAATGACGTCGCGGAGGACATTATACACGTATATTAAGTTTGAAATCTGTTTAGTATTTATAATTGAAATAAAATAACTTTTACTTAAACTGCTTATTGTAATAATAACACGACTTGCTAACAGATGGCTCTGCTTTGTGCATCTTAGTAATTGAGTAGATAACTATTAATGAGCCGTCACGTACGATGAGGTATACTTCTATGTATCTATAATCTATACATTGTATTAATAAAGAAACGGACATATATACATAACGGTGAAAAATATATCCCTCCTCGCGTGCCACAGTCGGATAAAAGGTCCCGTTTGCCTGTCTGTTTCGTTCCATCAGTTAAACATGTATTAAAGAATTAAACATTAATATAAATATTGTATTAAACATTAAAATCTTCATAAAATTATCAATATATATTTTATTAAAGTAACAAGTTTGTTTAATTTGTTTATCATAGAATAATAACGCTAGTTCCTTGTAATAAACTAACAACTTAAGTGTAAACTCTCTAATTTAAAGTATGTACGGGCTTATAATAGAATATGCAGTTAATTGGAACGAAGCAATGATAATGAATAACGGAAAGAGACCTGTTGGTTTTATACAGACTATCTTTATCTTTACGAGTATATTTATTATAAAGTAATCTACACTTGTGTTTATTCTGACTTTGTAGGTTCAAATTGTTTTCATCGTTTTTATGCTACGTATTCCAAAAAGATAGGTTAATAGTACAAAAATAACCCACTAACGATGAAAATTAATATAATAAGTTTGGTATCGCACATAATTTAAAATTACCAATAATATTACTGTTAGTTAAATTAATCAAAAATTATAGAACTGTTTTGTGAACACAAAACACAGTCGTCTATAATAATTAATAATCTATATATACATATAATAAAATCGTAACAGAACCATGTCAGTACATGAAATGTTTTTCGAAAAAAATACCTTGTGTTTCCTACAGGAATCACAAGTTCACGCGAAGTCGCAGGCACCGCTAGTTCTTAAATACGAATCGTTCTTACGCATGAAAATCAAATTCAATTACGCTAGTTCTTAAATACGAATCGTTCTTACGCATGAAATTTAAATTTAATTAATATTCTTCTCCGTAAGCGGAAATCCTACTAACAAATAACGCAAGAGCGGCTTTTACTGTGTGCGTATTTACAGGTTTTCATAAGAGACATGTACAATATATTGCGAGGGTTGTATCGGGGACAACGGTGATCTATATGCAAATGTTATAACCCGCTTATTATATTTGCCGGGACATAGAAAACAGTAAACTGCGAAATATAGAGTGATACTCCATCAAAATTTATTGAATGAAGCGCTCGTGTGTGCGGGTTTACAGCACATGGATAGCGAGTTAAATAACTGTTACTCCTTTTACATATCATGTAAATCATGTATCTACACACAAGGTGTCCCAAAACCAATCCAAACAATCCTTTGGATTGTTACAATCCAAAATAAAACCGTTCTGGTTTTATTTTGGATTGTAATGGATAGCGGAGTTCTCTAGGCTATTAATACAAAAAAAATCAGAGTCATATCTGCAAATTTGTAATCGTAGCACCTAAAAATGTTGCACAGGAGGTATTTTTTTAATGTTTTTCAACAAAATGCTTATATCATAAAAAATATTACCCCCATTTTTTTTATATTTCTCAGGGTAGTCATAAGGTGGTCCATTCCCTGGTTCCCGCTTGACGCTGAGTTTTGGGACAACCTGTATATATCATTAACTGTTACATTGATACTAAGATTGATAATCTTATTAAGTTAATTTTTACGTAAGAAATTGTGTTCATCACTGCTAAAATTTGTGAGTTTAGAAATCTAAATTTATAAATAGTGTATTTTGTCACCAACCGGTGACAAAATACACTATTTATAAATAGTTATATAATCGTAACCGGAAGGCAATAATTCTGTCAGTAAGGGCACCCGATTATTCCATATCCTGCATTTAATTTAACGTTAAATCAACCACAAAATGTGGCAACATCAAAAATTACAACGCGATCGTTTAAAATAAATTCAGTGAGTGGTCGATGAGATTTAATTTATTCATACTTTAATGAAAATGTGGTTTACTATATTTGTTTATAGGAATACATTGAGCGCGGTCAAAAAAAATATGAATTGTAATCATAGGGTATTTATTTACGAGTAACTATTTTTAGATAATTAACCTTTGACATTTTATTGTTTGTCTATTGTTTGCTGTGATGTAGGAATTCTAACATCATCGTATTTGTTAATATAATTATGATACTAGACATCTAACAGTAAAATCATAATTAAATATAGGTATAAGGAAGGTTATAGGGTTTAAAAGTCGCAAGTTAGAAAAGGAGCGCACTATCGTGTTCATGACGTCATTAACACAGTAATATGCAAACATGCCTATGTTTTTTCACTGATTGATTAAATTACACAATATGTTGTAACAAAAACTGTTTACAGAAATTACTGACTACTAACTACCATCTACTGAGACCTATAAGGTTTATATGTAGATAGCGAGCTCTTCATTTCTACTTCATTTAGTTATTACATTAACGTTAGTGAAAAGGGACTTTATTTTTTATTTGTTTTTATGTATAAGTCTCGGAGTTTAGACAGTAGTATTAGAGACGGCTATAGCTTCTTACCTCAGTATTCGCTAGCTATTAAAGAATTTGAATATTCTTTACCTTCTCTAGAGTTGTTGAATAACCCATATAAAACTATCAGTTTCAACTGTAATACAATTCTCACGACCGGTGACTCTTGAAAGGCCACTAGGGCCACAAGAATTTAGACTTTCACGATGTTAAGACAAATCAAGGTTTTTTAGCCGGTACGAGTCCGGCACTACCTGGGCCTCATTCCCAGGTGTCCATGAGGATTTTCCTTGATTGTCTTTCCTCACAAAAAAAAAAAACTACAATTCTAACACATATTATTAAAAGGTCCACAATTAATCTTTAATTTACCATAACAAATATCGATAAATAATCGAGTACGAACAATATCGACTAAACAAACAACAATAGGTGAAAGGTAGAACGACGGAATTCCGTTGAATGCGACAAAAGCTATTACTGACCTGTCTATACTTCGCAGTGTGAAAGCGGCGTCTTAACGAATTAATCCAGCCATGTCCGATGCGAGCTGATTCACTTTGACTCATTTCCTGCTCTCCTTCCAACGTATAGTTAGGGTGAGTATGGACACTTTGTCCAAATAGAAACGTAGCTCAACATTATCAGAGAAAATGAACGTTATTGTGGGTTTTATTTTGACAGATGTCGAGAATCAAGTGGAATCCTTAAAAAAAAACAGTTCATGTTAGACCATTTTCCTAGTTAAACATTCCATTATACTTTATCGTATTTCCCCAATGTGCGTGTTTCGTTTGTGAGTGAGATATCCCAGAGCCGATTCCCATCCTATTCTATCCTTCCCGATTTTCCTAACTCTTTCTATCTAAATCCGGGGGCGTGCCAGGGATTGTCATTTGGGACTGATGTTGGCAACAGTCTGTTCATGTGCGACAGTATCTACTTATCTTTATTTGGCCGGTTTGCTCGTCTAACCTCTTTTAAAAAAAAAGTGGATAAATAATACCCTAAAAAAATTAAGGCATTTTTATCCAGGTCTATTATAGTTTCCAGAGGATTCTCTCTTATGTTCGCGCGAACGAAGTTGCGAGCACTGCTAGTCTTAAAGAAAGTCAAAAAGTCCATATCGAGAATAAGGTCACATATTATGTAAGCAAAAGGACCTTAAAGTCACATTTACTCGTATTGGGCCGCTGCCGGCTATAGTGTCAAATTGCGTTACGCATTGCCGATGTATCATAAAAGACGGTTTCTGATATTTTTGGTTTCAGATGAAGTTTCTATACTTCTATTATGTTTTCTGTGATTGCAACACTCGCGGAAACTCTCCCCAGTTTTAGGAAATATCCCTCCCGGAATTCCGTATTCATTTGTGGCATTACATTAGGCGTATTGTCCCAAAATGAGACGTTGAAAGAAAATACAAATGGGCGCTTTTATTGAGTTTTTGGAATGCTCTCTGAGGTGATAAAATTTTCTTTGAATGGATGTTTTTTAGTGCCAAGATTAAAGAAGTAATTAAAAGACTTATTTTTATAGCAGATTAAAGTCTCAATAGAAATTTTTCTAAGTTGGTATTGGTTAGTATTTTCATAGTGAATTGAAACTCGTATTAGGGTAGGTTTTGCTCTATTTTTCTTTTCTTTGAACCAATATCTTCTGTGATATTGTTCGCTGACGACTCCGCTTTCTTAATACACTTTACTGATAATAATACTCTCTGATATATATATATATATATATATTAAATTTTTAATAAATTGTATATAATTTTATATTCAACAGTGCAGCAAAGCGAGAAATAATAGGATTAATAAACATATTTATTATCAAACCTAACGTCACAAACAAAATTACAATTTACAAAAACAAATCACGCTTTAATTGTATGGATAATTTCCAATATCAATGACTTTTTCATAGGTAATTTACAATCATGGGGTTTCGCCGAATTAAAACGTACCTTTCACATCTTATTGACATGGAAAATTAAATTCACCCCCTACACTACAGGTATAAGGGACCCTGTTATTTATTCGAAATCAAAAGCCGACCTCATTAAATCCACTCCTTCGTCTGATTAAATATTCCAAATATCTAAACCCTCGCTTTGATTCGTGGCGCAATGCCGAAAATATTTTCGGGCGTTTTCAGCAACGCAAGAATTCTTCGCGTTTTTCGTTTTTTTCGGTGACCTATTGTTCTCTTGAAACGTAACTGGTTTTGGGTAAAAATGTTTATTGAAGAGGAAAGATATTCGATCTATGGGTAATCGAAACCTACCAACGGTATCAAAGTGCCAAAAGAGTGTTCTGACATTTAATTGGATTTTGTTGTTAGCCCAATACTGACGGGGGATAAAGCTATTGTTTCGATGTAATTTATATGCCCCAGTTGCCAATTTATTGTTAAAACACCTTCAAGATTCTTGTTCTGTGGTAAAAAAAAATACTGTTTTTATTGTTTATTTGTTTGTATTATTTGACAACTTACGTATGTGTCTGAAGAGTGATATTTATTAATCAATAAAAACAAATTATACTTAAATAGAAAATAAAGTTAAACTAAATCTTTTTACATTGTTGCTATTATTTTTAATAGAAATAAAATTTTGTCATACTTTGCAAACAGTTTTGCAAGTGGTAAGCAAGCAATCATTTCGCAAGTATAGTATTAGCGGTTATTTTTAGTCTACACGTGGCCATGTTTATAAAAACGTGTCAAGGAAATACACACTTCACCGAATTCATCGACCACGGTCCACTGAAGAACTGTCCCTCACACCCCACGCACTCTCCTCTAGCTTATCTAAATCATCCTCAAATAAATCAAGTGGAAAATTGAAATCCGGACCTCGCCCCACCTCGAGCGGTGCCAAAAACTAACTTTGATTAACTCGATTCTGCGATCGATTAAATAAATTCGAATGCTTGTTCATTTTAAACAAATTCCGACCTTTGCACCTTAGAGAACGTTCTCTGGATCTAGTTCGAGTTTTAATTTATCTATGAGAACTGTAATTGGAATCCTTAGTCTACTTTATTAAAGTTTTACTTTAGTCTTGGAAAGGAGCGTTAATTCAACTTTCTTGGCTTAAGTCCACTAAAATTAAGAAGTTAAAACGAAATATATACGTAAATATTAAATATTGTGATGGTATGGAGTTGGTATGGACGGGATGTTGGTATGGACTTACTGATTTATAATTTTCTTAACTTCAAATTGCTATAACATTCGATATTTAAGATAAAACAGTAGAATGTATTATTATTATTATTTTCTTAGACAAAATTTGTTGTTAATTAGTAAGTAGGTACTCATTTATTTAGATGTTTCTTAAGACTGCTGTCTGAGTTATTTATATAGAATTAATATTTACTTATAGGTTCTTCATTTTTCTTTCGGTTTATATTAGTGGATTCTAGATACTGTTTTTTAAGCTGTTTAGAATCAATATACGCATACAATAACCTATAATTATAACTGTCGTCAATTCTACATTTTACTTTCGGCTTATTTTCGATTTTATTTTAGTGTATTTTAGACATTGCTCTCTGAGTTGTTTAGAATTAATATACTCAAACAATAACTTATAACTGTTGTCAGTTCTACATTTTTTTCCTTCAGCCTACTTTCGCAATATCTTTCTCTTGTCTTGAGATACATTTTTCCTTATCAAACTTAAGAACAAGAACATAAATCAACGTCAGCTACCGTACAAGTTCCGATGTTATCATCGCAGGCATGTTATTGAAAGTTTCGAGACAATGTGGAGATATCATCGAGCATCCCTATTTCTCTTATCTCGTTACGTGTCGATATAAAATGGAATTGCATCGACATTGCATAGACGGTATCTTGTGGAATTGTATCGACTTAGATGAAATTAGGATAAAGGTCCGTCCACGCGCATGTCGGTAAGTAATTGGAAGGGGCGTGTGGGGCCTCCCTTATCGGCACTCATCAATCGCAATAAAACTCTGCAAATTCTTAGAACAGCTAGATAGTATATGTCAGTTCTGCAATCTCTTCCATCTTGTACAGTAAAGTTTTCTTGCGATATGATCGCGTATAACGTTCGGTTATTGGTTAAGATCAAAGATATATTCGTAAGAGTAAATGCGGACTTCTGTCAGTAGTATTAGTGACATTTATTCCCTATGTTTTTTACTTCGGTTTTAAAAAATAATGATTTATTTAAAATTCCTCACACTCGTTCTTGTTTCGTAGGCTTATAGATAATTTAAGACCAATTTAAAAAAGAACATATTTTTTTATTATATTAAGTTAAAAATCATGTTATTTGGAGCATGTTCGTATTTAAAAACAACAGTCTTTAAACAACGAAAGTTTACGTTTACATCTTAATTAAAATTAACATTTGTAGGAGTGCACGCTGCATTCCAATAGCCGCTGGGCGCACTCGAGTGCCCACGTTACCTCTCTGTCACAGTGGACTACCTTGAAATGTACTGCATGTACCTTATCGTATTTACCCAATGTACGTACGTGTTCACGTGTTCTAACGTGTGAATTAGATATGCCAGAGCCCATTCCCATCACATCCTATCTTATACCTCTCCATTTTACCAACCCTTTCTCCCGATCCATTCTTTAATCTGCAAAAGTAGGCGGCGCATCCGGGGGTGTGCCAACATTTGTCATTTTCGACTGGTGTTGGCTTGTATTGTGGCTGTCCTATGGACGACAGTATCCACTTACCATCAGGTGGACTGTATGCTCGTCTGCCGCCTTTTTCCTATAAAAAATATCTATACCGATATAAAGGTCACTTTGCTCGGAGAATATTACATCTCGCTTTATATATTTGACTAAAATATATTTTTTTTTCTTTTATTACAGGTCTGTACGGGTATATAAGCAACGGATATGTATCGTGTAGGTAAAGTAAACTTATGAGATAGTATCATCATGAAAACTTATTAGTGGTCGAGACGAATATGTTTCTTTTTATTACTTTCGAAATACTGTCTAATATAGACAAAGTTTTATCTCCGACTGTTACAAATTAGTCAGTCGTAAAATAAACTACTAAGTAATAAAACTAACTCCACACTTATAGCTGTTAGTATGAATAACAGGTTATTTATGTCGTTGTAATGTATACAATTGTCTTATGGCGTTTTCAGACTGTCGCACAATCGACGCGTTTTTGTTTGTCCCTTACTAATATTAATACAAAAGTGAAATGATGACTGTTTCTTTGTTTGAAATACTTGGATGCATCAACGGATTTATGATCTGTACAGGGTACCACCAAAAGGGTACAGGCCAAAAAACTAAGGTTTCTGTGATGGGAACACACGGGCGAAACCAAAACGAATTTTCCATATCAAAAATGCGGAATGAACAAAAGTATGATTAGGCGTTGGACATACCGTGCCCCTTGAACACGCTTATCAAGTCGACTTGACAGATTATCGCGCGCGCGCGATCGAGAGACCAACCGCGCCCTCCCACCGGTGCGTCGACAATGTCTAGTCTGAAAACCCCTTTATGCGCAGGAAATGCTGGTTTGCTTATGACGGTTTTTATGCAACTGAAATTAAGAGTTCAACTAACTTTAATTGATATTTCCTAATGGTATGGGCACGGAGGAACGGAGAAATTAGAGATCCTTGGTTTAGGGAATGTATGAACGAATTGACTTGCGTTTATGGTAACTTTGTTTAGATTTCTGATTTATGTTGTGATTTATTTGACATAAAACTTGCCACGTTAACAATAACCACGTTAACAATAAACAAATACTGTATATCTCAACTCTACGTTTTACATTCGAATTAAATATTGAAACTGAACTTTATGCAAAATGGAGTTCACTGGATAAAAAACTGGATAGTTCCTAATTAAAAATTAATTTCACTGGATACTTAAAGTTTTAATATAATTATGTAATTTACTAAAAAAGTAACCCCTAATTTTTACATATTCGTGATATTTATATTAAATCAAATGTTTTGGTTTAAAGGCTGTACGGACCAATTACTAAATTAATAAATTTAACGCGATTTCACGTGGAATTCTGGAACGCCACATTTCCTTGCCATTAATAGTTTTCCTAACGTTTTAATGACTCTTAAAATTAGGAATTAAAAGAATTCAGTCTACAAATGACTCGCATGTGATCGAATTAAAAAAGTTGGTTAAAATTTCTCCACTTACCAATATTATAAAAAAAAACGATTAGTTTGAATAAAGGTCGAACTAAAAAAAACTACAAAAGCAATCGAGACAAAGGTCCTTTAATGATAACGATAAATTAATTTTATTTCCCCTCCAATAATTGCTATTCGCGAGTCAAAGCGCTATTGTTAGATGCCATCCTACGACAAATTAAAAATAGAAGCGTTAAAATTTACCGAAAATGAACAAAGGGCTCACTTGTTCTATTTTTAAAACTCGAGGCATTCGATTACGTCACGGGTAACAAAGAGTTTTGTTAATGCAAGGCGTAAATGGACGAATGTATTGAAATTGGTATGATGTATTGGTTAACGTGTATGTTTTTGTTAAAAGAATTTTAAAGAGTAATCCGAGAAATACAGTTCCTTAAATGATTATTATGCATTTGCAAATAAAATGTCATCGAATCGAATACCGGATATTGATTATTACAGGCTTTAATTTACACAATACAAAATAATATGAACATAACAAAATACCATAGCAAAGACTAACTGAAACTTACATTGTCATAAACCTTTTTTTTTGGTCACGGGGTGGAAATCGTCTGTAAGATGTAACAAAATACCCGACCCTCTGGGGGGAAGGCCGGGTTATGTGGGATTCCTACCACTAAAACCCCCTCGGTGGTCCTTCTCACACACGCATAGAGGGGCTGCGGGATCTCCAGCTGAACGCACCGGTGCCCCTCCAGTGCTACGAGTTTGCTACTGTCCTCTGGGGAGACTATACGTGTCTCCCCCAACACCCTCGCAGTGTTCACTGCAGCGCTGCCGTCCTTGTCCCTGGGGCCGCATCAATGGACGCACGGAGCCCCCACTCCGAGCGGCCGCGGCTCCGTTATCCCCTTTTAGTCGCCTCTTACGACAGGCAGGGTATACCGTGTCTATATTCTAAGCCCTAGACTACTGGGCTGTGACATTGTCACAGACCTAGAGTCCGCTCCAATTCAATTTATCCAAAACAAAACTAAATCAATAAAATGTCTCAACATTTAGCTTTAAATCTAGCGCAAACTTGCAGTTTCCATGAATTTAAAACTATTTTACAAAAATCAAAGCATTGCATGAACGCTTGTAATACAGAGCCGAAAACAACAATTTTTAGAATTTTTGTTTGTCTGTCTGTTTGTCAGTCAATCTGAACGCGCATCACAGCAAAAACTACTGACCGCATTGTAATGAAACTTGGCACAATTTTAGCTTATGTGCCCGGTTAACATTTCGGGTACTTTTTAGCCAGATCGCTTATACTATAAACCTTATAGAATTCCCACGGGAATCACAAGTTCACGTGAACGTAGTCGCTGGCACCGCTATATCCTAATAATGCCACTGTGTGCGATAGGTGATGCTTTAAAACTTTTTATAAATATGTAATACTGTTTCCTCTTTATTTACTGTGCTAGTACTGTGCTTACGTAACAACCGCACAGATGTAAGATTTCGTAATAGGGGATTAAGGGTTTAATCGGTTTAAGAGGGTATTGTCACGAACACATTGTAGCGACAACTATATTCATGTGTAACAAAAGACATTTTGTAATAGAATAGCGATGATGACAGAATAAACTTAAATGCCAAATCATTTATCATACATACAATTTATTAAATCAATTAACTATTATTAATTGCACAATGAACTGCCAGCTCAGGTTTTTTTAATATGCTATGACATGAACCCTCTCTAAGAGATTGAAATAACCTTTTATACATTTTTAGCAAAACTGGCAAAATCTGTTTTGTACCGTAAATCTGAAAAAAAAAATGTTAAGGAACACACTAACTATACCGCGAACCCGACAGTTGTGGAATGAACTGCCTACTGAAGTTTTTTTCATTTAGCTAGGACATGGGGCTCTTTAAGATAGCTATGAATAGGATTCTGCAAAGTTAGTAGCGCACCTGCGTCTTCCCTGTGTTTGCAGGTGTCCATGATCACTTACCATCAACTGGACCGCCGGCCCGTCTACCATTTCTTCTATAAAATTTATACCCACATAATATATTTACTCCCATAAACAAGGATGTGACTAAAATCTCTAACGTCAATTTTATACTTTCACATCGTGAGTATAACAAAAAGATATGACTGCGTGTAGAAGCACATGATTCAACTAAATGTGTCATCGCCCATCAGTTTGAATGCAACCGTTATAGTTCCACTGATTTATATGAGACCATTTTTAAACTTGAAATGTGGGTACATACATAGTAATTTGTTCTGGTGTGGTAGTTTATATTTGAATTATTTAACTACTGCGTGATATGTATTAAGTGAGTATAAAAAAATCATTTTAATCTTTTGTTTTAATAATAATGAATTGGAAAGGAACATATAATGTATGTTGGCATTATGATATGATTATTTTAATATTTATTTGTTATTATTTTTATTTATTGTTTCAGAAACATTTTTTTATCGATAAATATGTCGATCTGACAATAAATCATTTGAACTTGGCTTAATCTTGAAAATAAAAGTAGTAGTAGTAGAGATACTCGACTCACATTCGTGAGGTTATGAGTTCGAACACAGGAAGTACCGCTGAGTTTCTATTGAAGTGGGGACGGATTTTTCAATTATCTTTAGCTCGGCGGTGAAATGAAACACTACGAGGAAATGGCCCGAGAATTAATAGAAAAAAATCTGATCTGAGGGTAATATCCACCAGTTCTCACATGTAGGATTATGACCCAAAACACCCTCGTGATTTTAAGGGGTGGCCTGTGCTCTATATCAGACTGGCATCGCCCTATACCGGAAGCACGTAGCAGGTGTGTTAGTGGAAGTGATAACGGGGTAATATTACAATCATTTAAAGTCTGTTCCAATCCAATTTGGCCAAAACAAAATCAAATCAATGAAATATTCAAAACTTAGTTTTAAACCTAGAGCAAATTTGCAGCCTAAATTAATCAATTTATGCATGTGTAAACAATTATCACCTCACTATTTAATTTAAGGACGTGTCATGTACCTCAGGTCGCCATGTTTGTTTATATTTTGGCCAAATTCTTTTGGAATAAAGTATACCAGTATTTCTTCAAACAAGTAATTTAAAAAAGTATTGTAATTAAACCACATTGAATGAAGTCCAGAGTTATTAAAACGAACGTGGTCTATTTACACGCAATCTACTTTATTGACGACCGATTGTTAATCGCAATCGATTAAACTATCGAATAACTAAACATCGAATCACTCAGACGCTCCGCAACCACTACTACGGTTTTATTCAATGAACGCGAATGATTCATTGCAGCCATAACAATGGGGCCAATGACTGCATTACGTAACTTTGTTTCACTATTTTCGGCATCGCTTTTCCTTTTATAAACAGTTATAATTTTCACTAGTTTGGTTTACGTAAATGTTTCGTGTTAAGCGATTTGTAACGGCATGTTTACGAATGTGGTTAAAATTAGAGTCAAAGTCTTTAGTGAGTCAAAGTCTTTAATTTCTAGTGAGCTTCCCAGTGTACATAGAAATTTGTCATAACACTGGCTAATTGAACGATCGAATATTTCATTATCGAACGCTGAATATGAGCCGATAATTTCATTACCGGCTCATATTCAGCTCATATACAGTTCATATTCAGTTACAATAGGCGGCTTGATGGCGCCAACTGCAAATACAAAGTTGTAGAACAAACATACTTTCAGTTGGAGCATTGACTATGAACGATAATAACTCCTTTACTCGTTTGGCTAATATATAGATTATATCATTATACTTTTTACTACGATATTATATAAACATCTACAAAAAAAATGTTTGTAAAAACTTAATTTTCCAGGATAACATGCTAAACCTGCAGTAAACAGCGCTAAAAATTGGTCCAACAGGCCCCGAGATTAACGCTAAAAAGACAGGCAGACGCTATTGCTATGTCAGTAAAAGTAACACGTTTTCAACGCTGAAACCTAACTTTTTGCAATGTTGAAATTTTTTGGCGAAAAAGTAGGTAAACATAGTTAAGTGTTGCTAAAGAAATCATTACAAAACATGAGGTAACGTTTTTTGTTGAACAGCTGATAGATTGTTTTTATTGAAGCTGAATGAAATAATGACATCAAGCGGTTTACACTGGGTTGTTTTTTTGCACTCATTGTGTTTTTCTTGTTCCGTTACCGAACAAAAGTTCAAAAGTTATGTATCATTTTTTCTACCTATATAAATTTCGATCGACAGTTTGTAATATTACCTGACAAAATCGACCTTATTGTCGTTCATGGTATTATCGTTCTAGTTTCAAAGACATTAAACTAGTGAAATCTTTAAAAAAATCCTTTATAATTATTGCTTTGTCTTAGAGTACATTTATTTATATTTAAACATAATCTTGAAACAACGAAATGTTAACCTTTTTTAATATTTTATTTTTAATACAAAAATGAATAAATTACATAAGTAAATAACTTAACATTACCTACATAAATAAAAAGTTACCTACATGTTAAAAAATCACACGTTAGAAGTACGTTCTATATTTTGGTTGATCCATGTTTTCTATATAAACATGATTACATAGTCTTGAATATTTTTTAATTTTTTTTTCACAATAAGAAAGTTTGTACAATATTAAAAAATCATATGTTAGAATATGTTGACCGATGGTTTCTATATAAACACGATTTGTTAGCATATTATAATCTTGAAACGACGAAATGTTAACATTTAATATAATAAAATCAGATGTTAAAATAAAAGAATCAGATGTTAAATTACATTTCAATTTAAACAGAATCTTGAAACAATGAAATTGTTAACATTTTTTAACATATTATTTTCCTAACTTAAAAAAATCACACGTGACGTAAAAAATCAGATGTTACAGTACGTTTCTATTTAAACATAATTGAACCAACGGAATTGTAAGTTAGATAATGTCTACCAAAGTTCATACCGACAATGTGTCGACATCCCTTTTATTAATTAGATAACGCCAGATTTTCTATAAATCTTACTCGACCGTGGAAACTAACTAGGAGAAAGAAGTACAGAAGTTGCAGAAATCTGTTTCGATGTTTTGTCGCAGGGAAATTGCAATAAATAACAATTATGCGTGTCGAGAAGACGGCGAGCGATCGCCGGGGGCGGCCCACCGCAGGGGTTACAGGGTACATTTATGGGGGTTCCAGTACTTTATTTTACTTGCTGTTAATGCACTTCACATTTGGAGGCGCTGTATAGGTATATGTCGCATTATAGGTTGACGGAGTGGACGCCATGACCCCCCGTCCGGTTATATTTAACAAAATGTATGGAACTGTAGTAAAGATTCATTCTGCTACGAAATAGCGTCACCCTATGTGTTTTTATTTTATTCAAAACTGTATTTGAGATATTATCCAAGCTAAGGGAACTTTTATCCTTTACTAGCTTCTGCCCGCGGCAGCGCTCGCGTGGGCTAAGCAGCTGTAAAATATTGTTAACACCTGTAAAAGCACCGATATGATGGATTTCACGGATGAAAATCCATACTGTAATTTTTGAGTAATTCTATTAAAAACACTTTTTTATTTTCCTCTATAACGCAACTTCCTTGTGTCATGTGATAATGACACATACACCAGTTTTCCTTCTAGATACTTAGCTATACATTAGTGAAAAGCCGATCAAAATCCGTTCAGTAGTTTTTACGTGATGCTCAAACAAACAGACGTACAGACAACAATTTTAAAACTACTGTGTTGGGTACTGTAGCTCCTAAAGCGACTCCCCATTTTGTTCCTTTAATACTCAATCCTTTTATTGTTTTATTATATGTATAGAGATTATTCTTTGGTTGTTTCTATGTTGTTTCTGTCTAAATAGAAACATTTGATTTTTAAGCTAAAGCAATATGTACATACAAAAAATATGTTATATGTGGAAAACAAAACCCAACAATACAAAGCGGCCGCTTTTCTTATATCATGATTCATTATTCACATATTTTCAGAGGACTAAAATCCTCTGTGTAACAACTGTGTAATGTGTATGTATTCAAAAATTCGTACCAAGCAATATTGTCGCCCGCATTTATTATTATACCTATAGATTTGGCTAAACAACAGGGCTGATTTGTACCAAGCAATATTGTCGCCCGCATTTATTATTATTATTACACCTATAGATTTGGCTAAACAACAGGGCTGATTTTCAGATGATAATTCAACAAACCAAATTTCCTTGAAATTAATGTCCTATTGTCTGAATTTGGAACTTCAATAATACATAATGACAATTTATATTCGTTTTACAATTCAAATAAAGCGTAAATAAAGCGTTATAATACAATACGACTCCGTTTAAATTCTTCGGAAAACTAGGTCACATTTCTGCCGACGCATCCTCCATGGACGACATTTTCAATATTTCTTTTAATCTGAATATTGGTTTTGAGAACGTATTCAGAAATCAGATCCTTTTCAAAACCTACTTATTTCCATGCGGTGGCATGTTATTGAAGAGGTCTTTGAATTGCAAATAGGCCGAGCCCCATTGAAACGTCAATTTGTTTTCTATTGGGGTTGCTTGTTTGGCTACTTGGAGACATATCGCCTTACCGTTTGTGTATTTTGGCCACTGTATCCCAAAATACGACTTTGTTTCTTCAGAAAAAAATGAGAGGAAAATACATGTAATAAATAGAACATATCTTAACAGTGACATGACATACTATCCATAAGAGTGACGTGCTATCCATAGTACTAATAGACGTGTGGTGTAGGCCGGCTTTAGAGTAGCACCACTTTGTATCTTTCCCGTAATAACAAAGCGCTGAGGGAGTAAGTACACCACCTCTGAAAGAGTGGACTCGCCAACTCGCTTATTCAGCATAGCGTCTAAGACCATTTACATCTCTCCCACACAAGACAATGCAATGAGAGGGCTCGTGTCCAGCAGTGGACGAAACAAGGGCTGGTTACAGTAAGTACTATTCATAGTAGGTACAATGAATTATAAACGTACAGCTGGCTAATCTTGAATAAATGTAAACCTAATTTACAGTTAAGGTTTTCAAGATCGAATAAATATGCGATTCGACTATCTTTTTTTTTTATAGATAGGCGGACGAGCAAGCGGTCCCATGTGATCGTAAGTGTTACCCGCCGCCCATGGACACCTGCAACACCAGGGGGTATGCGGGCGCGCCGCCGACCTTGCAAAATCCTATTCACAGCTCTCTTGAAGAACCCCATATCGTAGCTTAATGGAAAGACCTCTTGAGGCAAATCGTTCCACAGCCTACGGGTTCGCGGTATAAAATAATTTTTGGACCGAACAGTGCGCGACACCTCCGTATCGAGAAAATGCGGATGGACCGCACTTCTGTGACGGGAGGTGCTGTTGTAGAAACCCGAGGTGGGAATTATATTAAACAATTCTTCAAAGCATTCCCCATTGTACACGAGGTAGAACGCACAGAGAGACGCAACGTCTCTCCGAATGCTGAGGGATTCTAAACCGCCCGTGAGAGTGGGATCGTCGACAATACGAACAACACGTCGTTGGATGGAGTCAAATGGGTCCAATTGGTATTTCGGTGCGCCGGCCCAGAGATGAGAGCAATACTCCATATAGGGCCTCACCTGAGCTTTGTAAAGCATAAGGCGTTGTCCAGGGGTGAAGCACCGCTTAGACTTAGACCGAGTTAAACCGACTTTATAACTGGTTTCCAAGCTGCAAAGCTAGTGCGATTTAAACACCGTAGTAATTTAGTCTAGAAAGCTGTCCTTCTTGCATTCAGTCCGGACAATAAAACAGATGTAAGAATGTCGTTAAAAAGTTTGAATTACAGTAAGAGTGCGTTTGACAGAGTGTGCTAGAGATTTTTAGGGATTCTTTTTAGAGTAGGGTGGTTTGCGGTCGCGATATCCGGTTTATATTATAGCGGTATCGAGTGGCTTCCAGTCGCTTTTGTGCGATTCCGGATTTTACCTTCTATTGTGTGAGAGATGTAGTCAGTTATTCAATTTTCATAGGTTTAATGTTTGAGTGCACATTCAATATGGAAGTGATTAGAAAAATGGAATTGTTTTATTGTTATTTATAAGCTGTTTTTATGAAAAATATTTTAAAGACTATTTTTGCGTAATTATTTATACACGTATTTTTGAAATATCTTCTAATTGGATGAGGAAACCTATTTTATAGAGCTTTAAAATTTATCATGGATTTTTTACTATAAAATTTATAATTTAGCTTTCTTCTTCTTCTTCTTCTCAGCCCTTGGACGTCCACTGCTGGACATAGGCCTCCCCCATTGTCCGCCATTTAGACCTATCGGCAGCGACCTGCATCCAGCGGGTGCCCGCAACCTTTATGAGGTCGTCTGTCCATCTAGCAGATGGACGTCCTCGGCTTCGTCCGCCGGTACGTGGTCTCCATTCGAGAACCCGTCTGCCCCATCGGCCATCGGTTCTTCGAGCTATGTGCCCTGCCCACTGCCACTTCAGCTTGCTAACCCGAGAGGCTATGTCGGTGACTTTAGTTCGTCTACGGATCTCCTCATTCCTGATTCGATCACGTAGGGAAACCCCGAGCATAGCCCTCTCCATAGCTCGCTGTGCGACAGTGAGCTTATTTATGAGGCCCATAGTCAGAGACCACGTTAGAGAATAGCGTTCGGTTTAGCTTTAGATCTTATTAATGAATGTAATAAATAAAAAAAACATATGAAACGTTCATGGTTTTGACGTCAGGAATCGGCTGACAGTATTTTCCTTACAACTCTATATATGCTAATAAAGTAAAATTAATATCAGTTCACAAGATTGTATAACCTTAATGTCTCTAAGCAAACGGTTCAAGATTAATCAGTGACCTGTGACATATTCGACACAAGTTTACAGTCCGTGATACCCCGCTGGGACGGAGACAAAATTGAGTCTCTTAGATAGGTCAAAGCGTTATAGATTTTATTGGGACAGGCGCCCGTTGCAAAATATCTCTAAATAGAATAATCATTGCCTGTCAAGAAATAAGAAGAAGAAAATCATTAATCTAAGAAGAAATGTCATTAATAGGTAACATTTTTAACGAAATCAAAAGTTACATTATATTCGAAAATTAAAAATAAACAGAGAACAACAATAAAAGAGAATAAAACTACTCGTATTTTAAATTAATGAAAAATTTTACCAAAGTATTTCGCATTTTTCACTAATTTAATGAAAATTCACTACTGTCTTTTTTTTCTAAGGAGGGGTAGTATAGGTAGGAGGTGCAGAAAATATTTCTTCCTTTAGTTCCTTTTAAGAGTAATTGCCTAAATTTCGGTAATACCGCTAATTATCGATAAAAAAAATCCTAAATTGGTACATATTTAAACACTCTTGATATAATGTATCAATATGTAAAACTGCAGAATTTTGAATCCAACGAATCAGTCTGATTACTAAACTGACTAAAGTGATTACTGATAAGATAAGTGATAATAAGTTAATAACTGATCCAACTTGAAGCAGTTAGATATATCTTTTAAAGTGTTTCAAGTGGAAAGATATACTCATATATTATATTACATGTGACGATCTATTTACCTTAGTAGAGTCCCTGCCCTTAGAGTCCGTGCTAAAGTATTAGTCCGTCAGTCAAAAATATTTGTTTAAAGACATAAGTTCGAATTGTTGTGCGTTTCTATATCCATGATACAGGCAATCTTACTGAGAGTCATTGTGTGTGGTGTTATTTAATTGAACCATGTAAATTGTTAATAATTTTATACCACACGCCTATACGAGTATATTTACTTGCTTTATTGTCGGTCTACAGGTCACCAAACAGAAAAGTTTTATTTAAAACTCCATTTCATATTTCACGCAGCCGACTGCCCATAGAAAATAGCTTCGCATGTTCCTTTCATATTCATAGCAAACAAGAAAATTGCAATATAACTTTCCGCAAACCTACTGTATTGTACACAATATACCAAACAAAGACATCGTAACAATGTTTACATCAATAAATACGCAGAATGAAATACAACCATTGAAATACGAGTAAAGGGTAAACCAATAAAGTTTTACGTTTACCTGATTATTCGTGAATATGGTACATAACAATGAAGTACGAATTCAAACTAGGGATGCATTATCCCATACGATACTTTTCGTAATCGATACAATATCATACGATACTTCGATATTTTGGATTGATACAAACAAATTATACAAAAGTAATATAAACTCGACTTTTACAGAAGACTAGCTTGAAATATATTTATTTATGTAAACTTCATTGCACGAGTAATGAAGTTGGCATGTACCTACCGCGGATGTCCATGAGCGAACAGTATCCACTTACCGCCAGGTGGATATGCTCGTCTGCCGTCTTACTTCATATAAAAAAATCGATACAAGTTTGGATTGATACAAAAGATAGCAACCTCAGCATTTCCATCAAAATGTTTAATTTCTTCCGCGGAACATACTTTAACTGAAACTAGAAACAGATTAGATCCAGACTGTTTGTCAAGACTACTATTTTTAAAGAACCTAAATTTGAAGATGGAAATTGCTAGTTAGTTTGTAATTGACTACAAAAAGGCCAGCTAACAAGTTTAAAATATTGTTATATTTTTAATCATTTTGTAATTTTACTTTAACTAAACAAAAAATAAACTGCTGCATATATATTTTTTGTGTCGATTCGATATTTGGAGGATCTGATCGCAACTACTCTATACGATCCTTGTATCGTATCACATAATTACGATCCAAATGGATCCAAAATATCGATACAAACGAAAATATTATCGTGCATATCCCTAAATTTAAACTGAGTACGCAAATTCACACTCCTGCGTTAACATATAACGAGATTATCGTACTTCATTGAAATTCAGATTTCCGCATTAAGATTCACTCCGATAGCGAATGGCAGCTAAAATGTTTTTGTTGTTCATTTTAAAATTGAATTAATGAGGTTCCTTTGAGGGTACTCGATTTTGTCTCAATTATATATATATTTAATTGTGCAATTCTTCAGTAATTGAATTGAATGTAATTGAATGTAATTGGCTGTAATTGAAATGTATAATATTAAAAGTTTTGTCATTTTTGCTTTTTAAATTCTTTTTGTAATTATAGAAAAGGCATACCCTTGTATTAAAAAAACATGCAAATGTTTATCTGCCTCTCTGTCTAAACAGACAGTTCAAGTATACTGTTCAAGTATTAACATACTAGACATGTTTCGAATGTAACAAAAAACACTATTCACGAACACAATAATTTGACTCACCATTCTCGAATACAAATAGTACGCACGCATTTGTAAAAATTAGTACTTAAGTAATTTTTAATTCAATTTACAGTTAATAATTTTTGAGTTCAATTAGTAAGTATAATTTATAGTTCAATTAAAGTAACTAATTAATTGAAGTAAAGTACGTAACTGATTTTCATAAAGTATTTATTCTTTTTATGGAAAACTTCTTTACCCACTACTTACCTTAGATTTTTGCAAAGTATTCGATTTGTATTCGAGTATTCATTTAAAAACGGTGAATATGAGGACGAATACGAATGTTTCAGAATTGGCGAGTACTCGCCAAAACGAATACAAATATTGGGAACATCCCTAGTCTGTATCTGTATTGTTGTTGCAGGAGAACTACTGTGCGTATTCCCATGTCTTAACAAAATCGTTAGAGTTAAATCAAATTTAAAGAAAACAGATGTGTAGTTTTATTAAATTGTTTTCTACTGTTACTACTATTAGACACAAAAGTTTGACGAAGTGAGATCTAAATATTTAAATTCAAAATATCCAATGCTTTTAAATATGTTAGGTAGATATACCCAGTATCAGAATTAGAATAAAACAGATTTAAAGTTTGTTAAAGTTGAAAAGGATGCTACACTTATGGAGTTTTTGTTAATATAATGTTTATTTTGTGATGCATTTGTGTATTAATTTTATAGTTGGATTTGTAAATTACGATACGTTTATTATGATCTGTTTGACTTTATTTTATTAATTTTATGCACTACTTTACAAAAACCTAAAACATAATTAAATTGTTATCTACATACTCTCGGCAAATTGATGAAGGAAGTTTCTTGTGAAAATAAACACCGGTCATATGTCTTAACATGATCTAAGGCACGATACTAATAACAACTTTTGAGTTGTTGTTATGTTCAAATATAATTACAACAATTATAATTCTCGTGGACGGTCACTCACCTTAGAGATAAATGTTGCCAATTTAATAAGTTACGTCTATATAACCTTGGTCGTGTGGTAACAGCCGTCTTTAGAATAACACCATCCCATCTGTTCGTGTGAGTGTAGTAAAAGGCGGCTATGGGATAATAAAGGCACTATCATAAACTTTAAGGAATTACATGAACTGTAAATGAGTGGATTCTCCAACGCCCTTGGTCAACGTGACGTTTTAAGGCCGCCTTCTTGTCCTGTGCATGAAGGCTGGCTGAGAAGGCCCATTTCCTGCAGTGGACAAAAGGAGGCTGATAACGGTTTACGGTCTGTAGAAAGTGAATACTACGATCTATCTAAAAAAGAGAATCATTATATCTAAAATTAAACCAACGATATACCCTCGCGATAACCCAAGCTTAGTGCGATGTTGCGAATAACCGCTTGTGTTTAGAGAAACGCGGCATGTTTACATTCGCACACTCAGTGTGAGCTTCCTAAGCTGTTTGCTTTTATGAACAAAATAATGATTCTAACGTTTTCTTTACACCGTATTTTCCACAGGTCAATGTCCTTTGAAATAAAATAAAAATCATTGCGTCTAATATTAGAAATTACAATGCAATATCTGTTCTTCTTCACAGGATATTCCTTCAATTTAATGACGAAGCGTGAAAAATTATGACACCCGAAGCTTGTTGTGTTATACTGGAGGTCTTAGAGATTGACCTAATGAGATAAGGCTCCATATTTCTTACAACAAAAAATTAAGAATTTTAAAGCATTGGTTTAACTGACACCTAAGGCATCTAATTGGTTGAATGCCTATCAAGTTAGTGTAGACCGTTACCCCAAAACCATGTGAACTTTATCAAGGGTTAAAAGGTCAATAACATTCGCAACACTTATTAAGGCCACCTTACTAAGTATAAATGTAATGGTACTCTAAGATATGTATTTTTAAAAAGTTTCCATTAAAATGTTTTATTATAATATCTGTGGAAAATAACTGTTAGAATATATTCTTTGTTATGTCAACACAAAAAGGCGGGTTTCCGATGTTTTGGCTGTCAAGAAAAAAGGAGGGATATCATTGTGGGAAACAAGATTATAAAATAATAAATGATGTGATTCGGGGCCAGACCGTTTTGTACCTAATTTGTATTAGAAGCTAGAATATATGAATTTAAAAGCGAAGTTGGGCATCACTGGATTCCTGCGGTCTGTAGTACCTACGTGTTTCTCTCTATCCATAAGGCTTTATAGCATGAAGACAATGTAAGTAGAGCGGAGACCGAAGAGAAGCTAATCCACTGTCGGTCTAGTAGCTTTGTTCCCGTTCTCAACTTCCTAACTCCGTGTCGTAAATTTTAAGTGTTAAAAACTAGACATTGAATTATTTTATTTAAATGTATCCCCCTAGAAACATATACTTTATTGATAAACATTTTTCCAGGAATTATTATATACGTATTATGTCAAATTGGGCTTAAAATGTATGAATTTACTTGTAATCTTTGGTACTTTCAATGAATTGGAAATCTCGCAGTGAACGATTATATAGGGTTATAAACATAACCTTTTGAATATTCTATTTACATAATTCCTAAGGAAATTCTCAATTGATTGGATATGTTATTTAAAAATGTAATCATACATACAATGAACATTTTGTTCAAGATTTCGGTCATAGAACAGAAATTACAGTCATAGTCACAGAGCAGTCATAGACCTCGATGTGAAAGATTTATGTGTGATATTTTGAAACGATTCATTCAGAGTCTGTGAACGAACGAACTCGCAAACTTTCTCTAATGGACTTTTTGATTAACAAATTTTTGAACAGTGTGACACTGCCAAACACTTTATCACAAAATCACTCATTACTAAACAAATAACGGACATTTCTCACCATCAGCTTTCACCGCCAAATTACCTCGTCTTCACATCTAGTTGTCAGTCAGTTGTCCGTTCGTGATTAATCCCGGTGACCCGAGGTCGGCTAATGGACTGAGGTCCGGCATGTTGCAATCACAGGGGTGGAACTTTGTACACGAAATTAGCTTTAGTGTTATTAGCTACAGATGTTTGTATTGAGCCTCGGTACGTGATGATAATGTTAGTAATGGTTTAGATGTAGCTAATAGATGTTACGTTAAATTTTGTTAAGATGTTACGTTGTGTTTTAATATTCCTTTGGTATTAGTTATTAATAATAGAGGATTGGGGGCTAATAATAAGTCGTGTAACCGTGACCATTGCTGATTTATTTGTCGCCTCCTTTCTTATAGTTAGTGTTTAATGTGCACCGAGCCCCTTGACCCAGTGCCAAATCCACGCTAATGTCACTAATGAACCTTAAGATTTGGACGTTAAACGATCGTGAGCGTTTTAGATTCAAACTTTTCGCACGCATTTACCTTTCATTTTTACAACACTACTAATAGTTATGCCAGTGCCGATGACTCGCAGGTATTCTAAGATAGTTGCAGCGTATTTTTCGAACTTGGACCTCTTGCGGCTTTAACAAGTGAACACTATTTATACAGGAAAGGCCACATTCACAAAGCAAGTGTATGAGTGTGTTATCCTGCTACAAGCAGAATCTTTACAAACATTTGAGATAATAATAATTTGTATTGAATTAATCGTTAAAAGTGTATGTAAATATGCAACAAAAGTGGTAAAGAATATGAAAACAATATTAATATAATGTTAGTCCGATAAGGAATTATTATTTTTTAAATAATTTCTGCCATATTCATACCTAATATAACCAAAACATTCTTCATTTTGTATTCTAAAACCAATAACTATTTGTTGCGATTTGTTTCCATTTTGCATCAAAACTGACTGAAAAGCAAAAGTTTTCGAAAGCATTTATTTCACTTATGGCGTGTCTGTTAGTAACGTATATGGAGTATCTATAAATTAATCGGATTTATCGTACCCGTTAATTTGTAAACAGCACCAATTATATAAATTAATTGTGAATTTATCATTTACTTCAATATCTACGCAATTGAACATAATGATATAGCGGCAAATAATTCAGTTCACAAACCTTCCTGTAATTACTAATATATAAAAAAGCTTTTTAGTGGTTGACTTGAAGAGTTGACAAGCTTTTTAAACCAGAATAATGGAAACGATATTATAGACAACCTTTTCAAACGATATTAATGTGATTCTGAAGCAAAAGTATCTTTTTATTTTTTAACCACCCGACTATCTCTTGCAAGAGGTAAATTTAATGGTAAAGCGAATTTGCTAATTCTTCTCAAGCACCATTATTTTTTCTTAAACAGTTAAAAAGACAACTAAATATTTTTCGAAGAACACTAGACTAAGAAAAACTTTTTTCAGGCTACGCAATTTCCCTGTAGTTATTTCCTGAACGTTGAGGCTGGTTACTCTGCCAACTTGTCAACGATCGCCTTCCATTCGTAAAGAGTATTAGTTGGGCAGTCCATCTTGGTCTGTTGCCTTCCACTTTGCGACACCAACAGGTTTGCAACACTATCGGGGCCTCTGCGTGGTTCGTGGCTACATAATAGATAGGTACATATTTAAAATATTAACTTTGTTTATGGAATCGTTAATGTCACAGATATAAAGAGATAGGTAACGCAAGTTGTCTATCATTGCGTATCCCAAAGTTGGCGCTAAGCACCTACTTCTCGCGCCTCTCGACGTTGTTACAAGCCACAAAAATACGTAATTGTAAATATGTAATAAAATTGTAAATATTCGCCAAAAAGTGAATTGAGTCAAGGGAGATGTTACATTTCATAGGTTGGCCATCACAGTGTGTTGTTTTCGTACAATTGTTATTAATGCAAGTAATCTAATAACACATAATTTTTCATATTAATAATCGTTACCATATTAATTGAATCTTCCGGGCTACTTGGCAACAGCTGTTGCGCTCGAGAAGCCGAAGAGATAAGTGAACGTAGTCGCCACTGAAGATGTCAACCGCAATTGTTGACGAAACGTTTGGAAGAAAGAGAAGAGATTCCAGAAGACCTCGGCCAAGTAGCCCGGAAGATTCAATTAATATGGACACCGGCCGAGAAAGCCTACACTCCACTATAATCGTTACCATACCATTGTTTCAATTAAATCGTCCGTTGTACTAGAATCGAAAGTAATATCAACGGTATCATATTCAGCAGTTCAATTAAACATGAACACATGTCAGGAACATGCGATCGTTATTTTGGGCGGTATATTAATGAACTTATAACGAGCACATTTGTTTCAAAACGCTTTTGGACTATCAGTCTATCAAGTATAGTTGAGTATACTCACTAAATAATATGTCATTATTAGGCAATTTGTTTAGTTAATGTTCTCAAAATACTTATTACTTAAAATGTTCTCAATACTTCTGTTTTAATGAATCTGAAATGATGTACATTGTAATTTTGTCTAGTTCTACATTTCACTGTGTGTATAACTTTGGGAAATATAGTTTCTTAAATTTCTTAAACTACAAAATGTGCTCGATTTCTTTTTTTTTGAATTAATTGCAATAGTTTTTGATGTATGTAGTTAGGATGTAACCTGAGGTGATGAAAGAAGCATTTTTACTCTTTGTATATATTTTTACTCTTTATTATGACAAAAAGTAAAAAAATGTCCAAAAATGCAATGCTAACAGAGATTTGAACATTTTCAAATCACTATTGAGTAAAATGAACGTCATTATGATCGTTAACACTAAAGTAAGAAATGGAAATTTAGAAGAATTGGTTGAACTACATATTTCTGATATTAATAATGTCTTTTGAATTTTTTTGTATACTGGCTGTGATATGGTATACGCAGTCCTTTGAGTATTGACTCCATATTGAGCATTACGAATCCATTCCGATCTAGTTCTTATTGTTAATATGTTAAGAGTTCATTTCTGTAAATTGCTCTTTCTATTCTCTTCTATGTGTATAAGGCAGAAAACATGCCGTTATAAGCGGAAGTCTCAATTACTTTAAAGTCTTTAAATCACTTGAATTAGTATTACTCTCTTTGTTTAAAGTTTCATGTTGCATCCGTTTATTTATTCCTTGCGGACAGATGTTGATAACGCTATTGTTGTTTTCTTGTTTTTATAGAACCGTTCGGCTGAATTTCATTACAATGTTCGCATTTTAATTTGGCATAATTATCTTTTTATATGCAGAAATTTTGTTACAGTGGCAATATTACTTATGTCTCTATGATATTTGGTGAGTGTATAATTATGTGAGTACAATTAGTGTATGGATAAACATTTAATCTATGTTTTTGAGATAAAGTTTTAACATTGAAACTATGGTCAATAGACTACTATTTCTAATAGAATTTACAGAAAGTACTGTGGCCTTTTGTACTTTTCGTGTTAATTAAATTGTCTTTTTCGCAAAATATACACTGGTGTAAAATAAAGAGTTTATCTATCTATCTACAGTAAAAATAAAAATTATAACGTCAATGTAGACTTAAGATCTAATACAAGTTGGAAAGTAATGTTCCCAAAAGATATTAATCTTTTCTCTCATTAGTTCTAAGGTTAACTGGAAGAGATTCCTTCCAGAAATAAGTCCTTCTTTTTATACTTACTCTTACGTACGTTAAAAATGTAAAATTGTCTTTGTGTAACACATGATTTTATATCCAATAAAATGTTACAACAACAGCAAACAGAACACAGTTTAACCAAATCCCCGTAATGAGTTTTGGCTATAACAGCTAAAAAGATGGACGTTGCATTTTTTTGCAAACGTGAAATCTTATAGCCCTTTGACATTCTTTTTTTGCGTAATTTAAAGCGGTAGTAAAGAGAAAATGCGAGTCGGTCTTTCTACGAAACTCATTACAAATTCCACCTGACGAACAAATCTGTTATTTCCATCATATATTCAACATTAGTTTAATGTGATTCACAGATCGTAGACACTTTTGGCAAGTTTAAAAGTATTATTCAATAGTGGGACAGACAGCGCGTCTGTCAAATGACTTGTTAAGTGCAATTAGCTTGATGTAACTTTGGTTGTGACTGCAGGCGGCAGTGCAGAGGATTTCTATGTTTATAGCTTTGTAAATTTAGGTATAAAGGATATATTTTTAAATTGTGTAATTGCATTTATCCTGTAGTAACTCACTGAAATTTTAATTGATTGGAATTATGAACTTAAACTTCTTTACCAAATTATAATTATTTGCATTAAAATATACATATAGTGGTTAGATTGATTTTATTATTAAAAATATCATTGTATTAACTCTTCAGACCCATACTTGAAAAATACCTATTTGTCACTTCAAGATTTGAGTGTAGTGGAGGAAAACAGATTTTTATGTAGCGCAGTATATTTTTAATAAAAAAAACTATTGAATCGATTTGGATTCTGTTAATTGTGTTCTATTCATATTGATATATATATATATATTGCAACCTTTTTCATTATTATTACAAAATTCACAGCACTCAGTTATACCTACATAAAATATTACAAAGTATTTTACAACATACTCGTATACTTGTCTATTAAGGATTTTCATTTGAAGACTTATCCTATATATTAATTATGAACTGAGGACAAGATGTGTGTAAGAACGTATAAGTAAAATTATCAGTGTGTATGTTGACCAATTTGCCAAGATTACTTATAGTTTTATATGCAGGTAAATATATATTTGTTGTGTTTGTGTATGTACGAGTATTTATATGTGATATGTGTGTACATGTGAGATACATTAACTGCTCTTTTTATTTCTGTAATTTTCTTATGGCTATTAATAGTTATTTTTCTTGATATATATGTACCATAGGTAATAATAATAACATATAATATAATATACTTTATATATAACATCACAGTTTCTAACCAATTTACAATAGTATAAGTTGTAAAGTTGTAAAGTTGTAAAGTTGTAAAGTTGTAAAATACTCATATTTTAATAAATGGCAAAAAAGAAAAGAAACCAGAAGCCAACCCAAACCTACGTCTCAGAAACCACCACCTGTTCCCAATATTTTTAGAACTCTTGCTTTAAAAGTGCTTTTCCACGGATGAGAGTTTTTTCTTTTTTAACTTCTGTGCTTGACATACAACCGAATTTTGTACATATTTCGTGTGTGTGAAATGTGGAAGAGAGCTGAGTATCTAGTGCGAGTAGTAGGGGCGTTTAATTGAATGAACAAACTATTTAATTCTGAGCTGTCTGTGCTGTCAAAATCATACGTCTTGTAAAATCTTTATTATAATAAATTTTGTAATTTTATTGTAATGGTTAAGAAATTGCTCTGTGTATATTGTTATTAATCTTTCATGAAATTCTATGTAGTATTAATTGTATTAGTCAAATTAATAAAAAATATTTGCATATAACATAAAAAATATATGGGTGTTTGTTGAAAAAAATATTAAAACTCTATAGATAACTTTCTGCGTCTCATTGAACACGTACGACACATGAAACGAGAAAAGAATAACTTTAAAAAGAAAACTAAATATAATTCTCCAGACACGCAATATTGATCTATCGAATGTCGCAGTCGCAAGGCGAGCGTACCACGCCAAAGCGGCAAAGTAAATTACAACTCATAACAAATTCTGTAAAATTTTAAAAGAAAAGTTATGTCTCATTTAGTAAGAAATATTTCTCTGCATTGTTATCGTACCCGCCATCTACACCAGAGAAATGGATTACCATTTTGAATGTTTCCATCCCATTACCCCTATTGTCTAGGGGATGGTAAGATTTGACTGATGGCATCCATAGAGCTTTATGTTCTTACTCGTAATTTTTACTTCCAAATTGCTGATTGCTCAATATTAATTTAGAAAAGAATAATAACGCGAATTGATATCAATGACGCGTATTGAAGGGCACCCACCCTTCTAGGAAAAGGTATAAACAAAAAACGAAATACAGCTCATTGCTATGCATAATTTAATCGTACGTAGGGTTTAAAACCCGAAGCATCTATAAACAATGAAAGACAATGTACGTCATTACACTATAATTTTCGACGTAGAAACTCCTACTATAACCTAAGAGAAATGAGTATGTATCGGGTTAAACGTGAATTTGTTATCCTTCCATATAGGATGGGATTACAAAATATAAACGCAGTTTCGCCGTTCTATTCAGTCTTCAGAATACACTTAGTACCGCATTTGAACTAAACTTCAATTGAAATAAAGATAGTGCTCACTGCTTTCCTCATTGGATATGATTACGAGTAAATTGATTGCTATATTGAGAAAGAGATTCATTTGAATTCAGCCCATTCATTTCATTGAGCGGAGTTTTCTTGACAACATTTTTACTTCTATTTCCTATTACAAACGAATTCATATAATATTTTCTAGGGAAATAACCGGAGTATTTGTTGGAAAATGTACTTCAAATTTCTTGACGCTATAATAGTTGCACAAAATACGATTCCCCGCTGCGATAAGTGTTTTTATAATCCCCCGATCGAGCTGAAGGATTCGACAATCATTGTCGTGGTGCTCCCAAAGTTGTGTCATTAAAAGATTGAAAGATTACTTGTTCGCTTGCTTGGGGTAACAACGCCCTCGCAGTGGAAGAAGATTTATCTCATTAGTTAAATGGCCCGTCTAGACGCGCTGCAGAATCAAGTTGATCCGTGAAATTTAGAGTTTGGTGTTACGGTTTAACGTAAACGAAGAAAATCGTTTACCTACATAACTTAAACAACTGTCTTACTTAGTATCTGTCTTAGGTCCAGATAAATGGACGATTCTAAGACCGTATGTTAAACTTAGATGCAATGTTCGAAATTAACCTCTACGCACAGACTGCATAAGGTCCTATAAAACACGATTTGGATTAATGAAGTAATTCTAAGAGCCAATCTATTTATCCGGGCCCTAGCCTAACTTTTTAACAAGAAAGTCCTTACCTGAAGTAAGACTATTTGTCTGAAACATGTGTTTTTAATTAGGTAGCATTTTAACTCTTTCTTGTTAAATGACTGCTGCGATTACCGACATTCTTTTAATGTTGCAGCACTAGTAGCTCAATCCTGTTTCCCTCCTTATTATTATATGATCTAGACAGGATTAGAGGCTGCCCGTAATATGAATTTGACAAATTTTATGTCCTAGATACACTACTTTTTAAAATATTTATTATTTCCTTTCCAAGGAAAACACATTCTTTACTATATAATTATATCTATTCCAATTTTAACAAATTACTTACGACGTTGGTGATTCTGTACACTTTACGACTCCACGTTATGTTTATGACGAAATGCATCTGCAGGGGGAGAATGCCTCATTGGAAAAGTTTTAACTGGATTAGATTTGATTGGACGAGAGCATTCGCAACTTTGTAGACTGTCACTGGGATGAGGTTTATGGCCCGTGAGTAACTTGTTACATACTAATTTTGACTTTGGATCACCGAATTTGTTTTACGACTTTCGTTCAAAGTGAAGTAAAAGTTGTTTTAATAAGATAAAATTGTTGCTTAAATAAAACAGAAGAAACGAATGATTTGGTTTCGCAGTGTACGTAATCCTAATTGCTACGCCTTAGGCATGATTGTCTTAGTTTCTAGTAGCAACAGTAAATAAAGAGTATTTGGACAAGGATCTTCGAATTGAGTATCGATTAAAAAGTCCTAGTTAAGCTAAGATTGAGTTACATTCTTAAATCAATCAAAGTAATGCTAGAATATACAACAATGCCTCAGTAGTCACAATCGTAACAGAACAGTGTCTGTACATTCAGTATTTATTAAAAAAGTAATTACAATACAAAGTGCTAATGATATAGAGTCGTCCAAAATAACAATTTTTGGATTTTTTGTCTGACAGTCTAGCTGAGCGCGCATCACGAAAAAAATACTCAACGGATTTTAATAAAACTTGGCGTAATTATAGCTCATGTGCCAGGTTAATATTTAGGGTATTTTTTTATCCAAATCAATTACAGAGTTCCCACAGGAATCAAACTAATCAAACATAATATAGCGTCTACGGGCTCGCCAATATTATCAATAAAACTTTAGCAATATTATCAATTATGCAAAGTAATTACAGTTCTATTTTAAATATACTCGTACAATTACTATGTGTACTTCGGTAAAATACATTTCTGGATAATTAAAAAACTGGACAAATAAACATGTCCCAGATGACTCATTTAATTAGGATTTCCTTCTTGCACACTGATCTTCTTAATCCTTTATTGGAGTCTCCTTTATTTTATTTATTTATTTATCTTTATTTTAAGCAATCCTTTATTTCAACTGACAATGTAATTGGCAGTTACTTCATTGAATACAACACTCATTGAATGTATATCAATGAGTATAGTAACGACTACTTTTACAAAGTCGTTATTATTCATAACTATACACTTATTGGTATTTTATCTTTTTACCAACTTTGCCCTCTTAAATGATCGGTATACTTGATCAATTTGATCCTAGATGGACTTGCGGTTCGGTTTCATGATGCATTCATGATCTATTAGGTAATTATTGTAGAAAAATATTTTTATGATTTTTTGTTGCTGGAAAATATAAAATTATACTTTACCTACATCAGAGAATATTATATAGTCTGAAATAGAAACTAAAAAATCTACAGGTACATATAAAATTCGTTGTTACACTGGAAAATGCTTTACTTAGTAACATAAGAATTTCAGTAAAACAGAAACAGAAACAAACACACGAAACGATAGTAAAATATTTTATGTTTTTTTAATGTCTGTGAGAGAAAAATGTAAATTGAAATCCATATTCCTTGGAATCTTGCAGTCTAGAATGGCAAACATTGCCGTACTCCAAATAACAATAACACCGAAAGACTTTCGTTGGCTTACCGTTGCATCAAGATTTCAGTGGGGAATAAGGCATACGCGGACAGCGTAGAACAAATTACTTATGTTTTCTCATCGTCATATTTTTGATATTCGACATCGATTACTTTGAGGTGTATCTATTCAATACCGTTTAACACTGTCTTTTGTATGTCTTTTGTTTGTTTGTCTATAATTAGCTATATTTTCTTCTCTCCGTTCATTTTCGTTTATTTTCGTTGATTTTATCTGTTATTATTTTTTGTCATAAGAGGACTGAGTATGGCTACCATTTCTTTTACGGAGTTTTGTGCGGTTATCCATTAAATATGTTCCACTTTGTTTCCTGTATTTTCTATATTTAGCTACCTCTTTTCATTTTCATTTATTCTGGTTTATTATTTTTTTTGTAGTACGATAATAGAGTATTGATATCATTTCTTACCATTTCTTTAGGATGTATATTCTTTATTATATTATATTTAGCGAAATTTTCCTCTCTTTATTCAATTTTGTTTATTTTTGCCTTTTTATTAATTTTTGTCATACGATAATTGAGTATTGATTCCATTTATTTTATTGATTCTGGGATGAAAAATATACTTTCCGTGTTTCCATTCCTTAGATCAATGTGATAAAGTGATAAGCTACATCGCTATTGAGATTATTTGATTTATGAAACGAAAAAATATACTTCTTACCCAAGTCAATTAAATGCTCCCACTTCCTCTGTATTCAGTAAACACGTAGCTTCCATCATTTATTATCTTACTTCAAATTGTTGCTTGCTTACATCCCCTAACTTGTACTAGTATGCAAAGAGCCCTTTCAAAGTAAACATTCGAAACGTGCTCACAACCTTTCTCAGTCTTCTTAAGACCAGAGTTTGTACTGCTTGAAGCTTTCAACTTAAAATTTTAATATACAAAGTTTGTGAAATCACTGTTTTCGTAAGAGGATGAATAAACTTATAATTATTATACTTTGATAATTAATTTAAAGTGTTTCTATATTCTAAACACGTACGTTCTAAACAGTTAGTTTTCGTGCCGTGTAATGTCCGCCGGCTGTAGAATAGCACCATCCCATTTCGTCCCGCGGGTGTCGTAAAGGGCGACCAAGGAATAACGAAGCTGCTACCACAAGCGCTAAAGGACTACACCATCTCTAAAAAAGCCAACCCGCTTGGCCAGCGTGGCGTTTTAAGGCCATACATCCTCCATGCACAAGACAATGTGCTTGAGGAGGCAGGGGATACTGGACACTGAAAGGGCTGATTTCATTGCAATCGTTAGTTCTACTCTGTTATACTTCGAAAATGAATATCTTCGTTGCAACTGATCTTTTTATTTTTATTACCAATGTGAACAATTATGATTGAAAAAAATATATTTTCTTTTCTTTCTAATCTCATTTATGTTGTTGAAAGTTGATTCTTAAAAATGGTTAACGCCTATCTATTGTCTATTTCCCTGATACGTATAAGTTCTATAAATTTGACATTTCAATATTAGAATACACAAATCAATAGAAATTTCTACTACTCTCCAAATCCCAAAGGAAACTACACAAGAAGTTGTTTCAAATATGTATGCAAAGTTATATACCTACTTGAATTTGGTATATAAGTTTATATCCATTTTGCTATTTTTGCTTCGTTCTAGTTTACTGGAAAATTTGGTTTCTTTCCAAATACAAATATGAAATAAACAGGATAACTCAAATCATGGATTCATCTATTCTTTGATGTTATCCTCATGTAATGTTTCATTTGCGTTTGACATAAATCAAGAATAGATTGTAATATGAGAACAAACTGTGTGGTTGAGTACCTACCTATATTCAATATGCATAGTCATATTAAGCTTCTTAGCTTCTTAACTTACCATAAACATTATTAATCTCATAATTTATTTCGTTTGAATAAAACCTATACCGTTGATTACGGATATTATACTTAAAATATCAAAGAAGTTTATTACGAATTCATTGGAATGTTTAGAATAGATTTTATACCCCTGTTACTATGAATGGTGACGATAACATTGATTCACTTGTAAAGGTTGAATATTCCGTTCTAATAAAATGTTAATTAAATTTTAATTAATGTTAGGTACCTATAACGTTGCGCAAAGACACAATACGTATAGAGCCGTGGAACAGATTAGAGAAAGGCTTTAGTTATTAACAAATAATACAGATTACAAAATTAATTAATGATATTACTCTTTGAATTCCACATACCGTTGCCGAACTTTAAATTCGAAATACAGCAAGTAATTAAAATAACGAATGAAACATTTCGGTACGTGTATCTCTGGAATTACGAGGAAACAAGTTTCAACATGTTCACTTTATTTTCCTTTCATTATTCCATATAATAT
This sequence comes from Sesia apiformis, assembly GCA_914767545.1. Taxonomy (NCBI): domain Eukaryota; kingdom Metazoa; phylum Arthropoda; class Insecta; order Lepidoptera; family Sesiidae; genus Sesia; species Sesia apiformis. The sequence continues at coordinate 6,903,175 of OU611962.1, forward strand.
ATCAGTAATTACTGAGTATCTGATTACATTTTAAATTAATTTCCTTATTTCATTTTACAGTTTTGGTACACTTTCTGCACATTTCCAACATCTGGTTTCACTTCCTCGTACCATATTTTCTGGACCGACATTACTCGCAGGTGCGGAGGTTATCATTAGTGGTGGATTAAGTTATCCCCCTCTTTTTATCTCTTTCATTCAACATATCTACCCTTATCTCTATCTTATTTTAACGCGGACGCTCTCAGGACATATATATTCACTGTGCCTAAAAAAAATATTAACTTCGACACCGCGCCTTTCTTGTTTTATTAAGACGCCTTTTAAGTCGCAGGTTTTAGGTCGCAGGTCGATCTGAAGTGCTAGCGAATGATAGAAAAGAGTAGCGATACAATTCTTGAGCGTTCGTTGTTCGATATTACTGTTCTAGAGTTTGTGAATGGTCGATGTTATATTACAAGTGAATGCTTTAATTTAAACATGATTTTATAGTACGGAGGTGTCGCGCACTGTTCGGTCCAAAAACTATTTTATACCGCGAACCCGTAGGCTGTGGAACGAACTGCCTCAAGAGGTCTTTCCACTGAGCTACGATATGGGGTTCTTCAAGAGAGCTGTGAATAGGATTTTGCAAGGTCGGCGGCGCGCCCGCATGCCTCCTGGTGTTGCAGGTGCCCATGGGCGGCGGTAACACTTACCATCACGTGGGACCGCTTGCTCGTCCGCCTCCTAGTCTATAAAAAAAAAAAAAACAAAAAAAAAAAAAAAAAAATAGAAGTCAATATAGGTTGATGTTATCTGATGATGTTGAGGTTCGTAGTATACGCGTAACCATCGGAGATTGTGTACCACAGCAAATAACAACCAGATGAGTACATGATACGCGACGGTAGTCAGTTAACATCATATTGGTGGCCTGTCTAGCAATAGGTCAAATATTTTTAGCATTCAAATATTGTCCATTTATCAATTATTATACTTATGTAGAGAGGATGAATATGTGTCGCAGTGACGAATACATACTATAAAAAGATAAAATTTATATTAAATCTCGTGTTTTTATTGTGTAAAGTAAACAAGAGGGCAAAGAGGCTGCATTCCCTTTCAACTTTCGTTAATATCGAACGCATTAATGGAAAACTCTAAAACCTAAGTCTGAACAACGCTTGGCATAATTAGAATCATCATATTAACCCTGTCACCGCTCGGGACTTATTGTCCTGTACCTACATGATAAGATCGATTATCATATAAATCTTTTATGTATGATTATTATTTTAGGATATCAATTGAATTGGTTTCAAAGTATATTGCCCACAGATCGCGATCCCATTTGTATTATTTTTACAGGATTTATTTTTATTTTGAAATAGAGTTAGACAGATGTTTATAATGCCTAGTCACGTAGACGGGCGACTTTTATCTCGTAGACAGCAAGGCGCGGGAAGGGGGGGGGGGGGGGTAACTTTTTGTGTTTTAATTTGGGGTGGTTTTGACGGAGATAATACCGTCGTACGGCTTAATTAACTTTATTAGAATTTATTTGGCGGAACGTGCCCACTTCGTTAATAACCTTTTATCCCTTTACAGCGAAACAAGCGAAATCTGTTTTCAGCCACGCTAATGCTGTTTTGTTTTATTACTGGACTGTAAAACTGAAAAAAAAAACTTTTAAGTAAATTTTAGTTTCTATAGGTACTTAAGGAAATTAAAATTTGCTTAAAAGTGTTCATCATTTTATTATATTATAGATCAAAGTCGATAAATTCGATTCCGAATATTCTAGACAATCAAGCCCATGTATATAGTATGTGCTAGCTATTGGCCGCGACTTCGTCCGTGTGGACTTTAGTTTATAAACACCGTCTTTATTAGACGTGATTCTTTAAATTGATATATTTTTTTTATTTTTGAACTAAAACAAAGACTAAATTTTAAGTGAAGCTTACCACAATATATTAGTGAAAACCGCACCCAAATCGGTTAAGCCGTTTCTAAGATTAGCGCGCACAAACGCACAGACAAACAGATAAACAGACAAAAATTCTAACAATCATTGTTTTGGGTTCTATTGCGTTGATAGAGGCCCCCAATAATAGTTTTTCTCATATATCTTTCATGTACAGACAGCGATCAGTTACATTTTTATTATATGTATTTTATATGTATAGATATAGATAAGCCCATGTATAAGCCCATGTATATCACATGTATATGACAGTTCTTAAATTTGTGAACATTTTTTCAGAAGAAGAAAATATCAAATTATTTATTTTTTAATTTGTTGATTGACTTCTAACTTGTCCTGTATCGTATTCCACGTCTACATTCTGCTAACACACATATATACCATATCATGTCATATATTATGTGTAATTTGTATGCATATAAAAATAATCTTTCTTCAATTATCTGTGACATAAGAATCAATCTTATGTGTTTATATTCATCGTTTTTGCATGGAGATAAACAATTTCTAGATGGAAGTTTCAAATATTTCTAATTTTATATTAGTTAATTATATTAGTTTTATAACCTAACCTGATAAAATTGGGCGTGTGATTGGTAATAGCACCACCCCATCAGCGATTAAAGGATAGCAAAATGCTGCCACTTTCCCTGAGGAATTACACCACCTCTAAAAGTGTGGACTCGTCAAACCGCTTTGCCAACGTGGCGTTATAAAGCCACACATCCCTCATGCATAATACAACGTGCTTGAGGAGGCCCACGTCTACCAGGATACAGTTATAGGTTTACGGTTTAATGATAATACTAAGAGTAAATGAATATTGATTTCTTTTTGGATAAGCCCAAATTGTCTGTAAGCTAAAATTGTATAGAGTATTATAACCCCAAATAATTTGGTTTCGAGGGAGGCCAGTACTAAAAGCACTCGAATCAAAATGAACAAAGGGTTATTTCAATTTCGTACTCGTAATAGCGCATATTGCTTTCTTGATTGTTTAAACAGCCTTTCCCCATGCAACGGTTGCCTCGCGAGGATTATTGAGGTTATGGTTAATAGAAATTGTTGTACCTTTGAGCGCATAGGTTCCGAGTGCTTATTCTAAAAGTAAAGCGGTTTCAACAAAGGCCATTCTAAAATTTTCACATTTTGCGTCGGTTTCCCTTGTGCTGTTATTTGGGTTTGTTTTCATTACGTTGCCTTTTGGTATTTTAAATGATACGCGGGTTGCAACAGATGTTGCATTACTGTTTTTAAGGTACTGTCATAATAATAAAATGAAGCGATGTAAATAGAAGCGGTGTAAATAATATTCTTATTGCTCCAAGCGTTTTTACCGTTGATATTCGCGATTTTCTACCATCACTTGCAGTCGTGGACAAAGCATTTTAAGAGCTTACAACATTACACAACATTTTTAAAAAAAGAACGCCGTGGGTGACTTATTTTTATATAGAATAGATGGTATACGAGTGGGCGGGTCACACAATGGTAAGTGACCACTGCCGCTCATGGACACCTGCAACACCAGGGGGCTTGTAGGTGCGCTGCCGACCTTGCAGAATCCTATTCACAATCCCATGTCGTAGCGTAATTCACAAATCTTTTTTTAATAGAAAAAAGATGGCAGACGAGCAGACAGTCCCCTTGATGATAAGTGAATACTGTCGTTCATAGACATCCACGATACATGCCAACATCAGTCCAGAATGACAAACGTTGGCACGACCGCGGCTGCGCTGCCTACTTTTGCAGATTAAGGAATGGATTGGGAGAAAGGGTTGGGAAATGAGGAGGGATAGGAGGGAAATAGGCTGTGGCATATCTCACTCACTACCGAAACACGTACGTACATTGGGGAAATACGATAATGTAGGAAATTCAGTACATTTCAAGATAGTCTTCTGTGAGAGAGGAGTAACATGGCCAGCCGAATCGGCCCAGCGGCTGTGGGAATGTAGCGTGCACCCTCCCCTCCAGACCTAGGACTTTATTGCTAATGCGATTTCTTACTGATTGCCTTTGGACAGTAAGATAATTAAAATAAAGTAAATTTACTTCAACGAGCTTTTATACTCTTTCAAAGTTATGAACTAAAACTTGTTATAAAACTTCTGATCTTTTAATATTCGTTATTATATGACACAAAATATATCGAAAACGATGATCCTACAATATATATATATATTCTGTAAATATTGATTATTTTTTATTGAAGGACGAGCCCTACCTGTAAGTTTTAGGTGGATACTGTAATCCATGGACATCCGCGATATATGTCGACCCCAGTCAAGAATAAAAAACGCTGGCACACACCCGGAATAGCCGCCTACCTGTAGAGATTTAGAAGTGGGTTAGAAACAAAGATTGAGAAAGATGGGGGTGGGATGGAGATAAGGGGTTTCCTTTTACCTATTATATTCTTCATTTGATAAAATTGGAAGAGTGAGATGATAATGGGGTAAGATGATGGGATGAGATGACGAAACTTATTAAAATTCTATTGAACTACCTACTCGATTGGATCTCACAAATGTCACTCGAAACAAATACGTTGTATATTTTAAGGCAGCCTTCTTAGAGTAAAATGTTAGTTACCTTTTCTGTGGACCCAAGAGTTTGAGTTTTGTTGTAACTATGTATTTCCATAGCACCCCGTTCATGCAAGATGTAACCAATAAGAAGCCGGCTCTGCAAACATCCCACATTAGTCAGCGCTGAGAGCTCCAAGCCGGCAGTTTGTTTCCCCTGACAACAACATTATTTGACCATAATTTCGCATTCCGAGCGCACGCCCGCTTCACGAAAGCCTTTATTTTCGGCTTACTGTCGAGCTGCAACGCGTCTTATTAAAATTTTGATTTGTTCCTTCACTCGTGAAGAATATAGATGTTAGTCGTGAAAGTATTATATGAGTGAACATTATTAGACTACTTTTGTTTTTATTATTTAATATATTTGTGACGTTACCTGAGCCAAGGAATTTTATTGTAGGCTTGGACTTATTGAATTTGGATAAGATTTTCTGATTTACAGCTACTAATTTTTGATTTTTTATTTTTAAGACAAAGAGACAAAAAGTCATGTTATTTTTTAAAAATTTCACTGCAAATATAAAATTGACAATAAGGTCCTTTTTCTCATGTACTGTGTTAATTTATAATTTTATAATGTTAATAACTGACATATAATATTGTCTTCTTTATTTACAGGTAAGAATTCTCTTCGCAGAGCGTTGGGTTCTATTTACTGGTAAATGGTAGATTATTTTTTGAAAAGTCCCTTTTTAGGAATATTCTGCACTGTAATAAAAAAAAACATTAAAGAATAAAGTAAAAAAATAACATTTGCGAACTAACTTTTACAATATGACGATCGCTTACTACTAGTACAGTCGGCAGATCCTCTGCACGCTGTGCAGAAGTTCCTGGGTTCCATTCCCGGTTGGAAAAATATTTTTATACAACAAATATTTTTCGGTATCCGGTATCATCTTTGCGCGTGTCCACTGGATATTCAGCATGACGTTATTTATTATTAAAATTCGCTGAAACTTAAATTTATTACTCCTACCCTATGTTAATCCTTTTATAGAAAGAAGGTGGCAAATGTGCAAACTGTAGACAGTATTCACTTACTATCAGGTCTATCTGATGGTAAGTGAATAATGTCTGCACATCTGCTTGTTGACAGGTGGACCTTTGGAGATTTTAGAGTATGGATTTAGAAAAAGAATGGGGACGAATGAGTAATTTGAATAAAATATACTTAAGTACGTTTAAATATACTTAAAACGTACTTTTTATTAGTAACGTAGTAATTTGAGTAAAAAAATACTGAACGTAAAAAACTTTCTTTATGTTGTTCAGAATTCCGCTTTAATAAAACATTTCTCAGAAGCCTTTTATGCAAAGATATCGAGCAACCCTAGGATTAGGCGCATTTTAACCCTTGTTATTCTAAGCAGGTCTGACTTACCCTGCGTCGATCTGAAGATTATGCTAACGGATACTTTTCTCACTTAAAATATTTAAATACGATCGAACATGGCTATATGCCTACTTTGCAAACCTTTTCCTAAAAAATAGCTTCCACTTTCGAGCTTTTGTTTTTTAGGCTTTATTACCGTAACCAGCCCTTTTATTGTCCACTGTTGGACGTGGGCCAGGTCATGCGCATTCTCTTGTGCACGACGGATGTATGGCCTTGAAAAGGCACGCTGGTGAAGTGGATTGGCGAGAGCATTCTTTAGAGGTGGTGCAGTTCCTCAGCACTTGTGGTAGCTGCTTCGTTATCCCCTAGTCGCAATTGACGATACAAACGGAAAAAGATGGGGTAGTGTTCGTTAAACATCGATAGTTTGTATGTTCGATAAATTTCGATATTTTACAAAAAAACGATCGATAGTATCGATACTGTCGCCTGTTTGATTGCATGTCGGTAGGCAAATAAACAAAGGCCAAAGACCCAAGAGCCAAGTTGACCCGACACTATACCGAAGACATCCCGGACATCAGCCTGTACGAGATTAGGATGGCCCTCAAACAGCTTAAGAACAACAAGGCGCCGGGTGAAGACGGAATCACTTCAGAGCTTCTGAAAGCGGGTGGAACACCGGTACTGAAAGTCCTTCAGAAGCTCTTTAATTCCGTCTTGCTCGAATGTATTACGCCGGAGGCATGGAACAGAAGCGTGGTGGTGCTCTTCTTCAAGAAAGGCGACAAGACCTTGTTGAAGAACTATAGGCCCATCTCGCTTCTGAGCCATGTTTATAAGCTGTTTTCGAGGGTTATCACGAATCGTCTCGAGCGCAGGTTTGATGACTTCCAGCCTCCCGAACAAGCCGGTTTCCGAAAAGGCTATAGTACCATAGACCACATCCATACGCTGCGGCAAGTTATACAGAAGACCGAGGAGTATAACTTGCCATTATGCTTAGCGTTTGTGGACTATGAGAAAGCCTTTGATTCGATCGAGACTTGGGCAGTGCTACAGTCCCTCCAGCGGTGCCATATTGACTATCGGTATATCGAAGTGTTGAAGTGTTTGTATAACAACGCCACCATGTCAGTCCGAGTACAGGAAGGGAGCACGGAGCCGATTCCATTGCAGAGGGGTGTGAGACAAGGAGATGTCATCTCTCCGAAGCTCTTCACCAATGCGATGGAAGACGCTTTCAAGCTCCTGGAATGGAAAGGACTCGGCATCAACGTTGATGGCGAATGCATCACTCACCTTCGATTTGCCGACGATATCGTGGTCATGGCAGAATCGCTGGAGGATCTTAGCACAATGCTCGGAGACCTCAATCGAGTTTCCCAACAGGTGGGCCTTAAAATGAACATGGACAAGACGAAAATCATGTCGAATGTCCATGTCGTGCCCACCCCAGTTTCAGTCGGGAGCTCGATTCTCGAAGTTGTTGACGAGTACGTCTACCTAGGCCAAACGGTCCAACTAGGTAGGTCCAACTTCGAGAAAGAGGTCAATCGACGAATCCAACTCGGCTGGGCAGCGTTCGGGAAGCTACGCAGCGTCTTCTCGTCCAAAATACCTCAGTGCTTGAAGACGAAGGTCTTCGACCAGTGTGTGTTGCCAGTGATGACCTACGGCACCGAGACGTGGTCTCTGACTATGGCCCTCATAAATAAGCTCACTGTCGCACAGCGAGCTATGGAGAGGGCTATGCTCGGGGTTTCCCTACGTGATCGAATCAGGAATGAGGAGATCCGTAGACGAACTAAAGTCACCGACATAGCCTCTCGGGTTAGCAAGCTGAAGTGGCAGTGGGCAGGGCACATAGCTCGAAGAACCGATGGCCGATGGGGCAGAAGGGTTCTCGAATGGAGACCACGTACCGGCGGACGAAGCCGAGGACGTCCATCTGCTAGATGGACAGACGACCTCATAAAGGTTGCGGGCATCCGCTGGATGCAGGTCGCTGCCGATAGGTCTAAATGGCGGACAATGGGGGAGGCCTATGTCCAGCAGTGGACGTCCAAGGGCTGAGAAGAAGAAGAAGAAGGCAAATAAAAAAATACCTAATGCATTCTATTTATGCAGTTTAATTGCTTTTCTAACAAGCTTCTTATTATACATCTGCGCGTTTTCCTTTTTTATTGTTTATATATGGATTATGATATTCGTAAATATGTCATTAGGTCGCAATTTTGTTTTTTCAGTAATTCCCTTGAGCCTGGACAATAGACTAGTGTCGTCAGTAACAAGTATTGTGTGATGTAGCCAACGGTCGATTGTTACAAAAAATATCGATAACTGTTGATGTTTAACGACTGACCGACCGACACACGCGGCCAAAATAGATTAGTTAAAAAAACCTCATTGGTCGGTTTTGGGTAGGTTTAAGTTAACATAGACTAGTTATGGGATAATACGCAATAAATTTGGTTGTATTTCGAAATAGCAATTAGGGATACATACGCATTACGCATGCATGAATTTCAAGCTAAAATATTTACATAACTAATAGGTGTGGTGTTAAAATTTGTGTGTAGTCCCAACGGGTCCATATTTACCACTATATGAAACATTACTATGTATGTAATAAATATTGTATTATAAATAAAATTTACACTAATCCCAGTGTAAATTATTGCTGTATAAATGCGATGATAAATTTTATTTATGTCATACTAATAGCTTTTACATTTAACATTATAGAGTTACACAAAAGTAAACAAATATAGACTCAGAAAGAGAAGGTTCCACATTGCAATCCTACAACCGCTGGCCGCACTGGACTGTTCAAGTTACTATCCCCCTTCTCTCTTTTAGAAGACTATCGGTAGTGCAGAAAAGGTAGGTATTGTATTTCCCACTTTATCCTATCCCCCCAGTTTAGTGTTTACGTAACAAATGGGATATGCCAGAGCCCATTCCCATCCCTCCCCATTAATCTCCCTTTCTCCAAATTCATTCCTCAATATCCAAAGGTAGACAAGACATTCGGTGGCACGCCAACGTTTGGACTGATGTCGGTGGGAATCGCGAATGTCCATGAGCGACAGTATCTACTTTCCACCAACTGGACTGTTTGCTCGTCTGCCGCTTTCTTTCTGTCAAAAAGATCTCGGTTAAGTTCATAAATAAGTACTTTCAAAATTACGACAGAAACAAAGTCTCAAAAAAAATCAAAGCCTGTATAATGGTGACCGATAATTGATAGAAAGGGCTCATAAAGCTCTAAACTTTTGTCCTTATACTGTTTTTACTGAATCTACGGAAAATAGCAACACTTTTCCGTCCGAAGCAACAAAGCTCGAATGACACCAATCGGGGTTTTAATTTTTTTTTCTACTACTCACTCTTCTTATTATTTCATATTTAACCCAAAGCAATCGATGTATAGGTTTTATAAAAACCATTCGATACGAAATCAGGGACATAGAGTAACAAACTAAAATGTTCCAACAAATCCATGCAAATTTCCAGTGGTAAAGCGTGTAGCTTGATCAAATTGTTGCCCTATATTCGTTATACCGTCGCCAAGTAGGAGCATTAATTAATCTGTCTTACCAAAAACCGCTAATACCTGTGTATAAAGGAGAATGACGGCGTATCGTGTTACTCGTTAGTAACTGCGTATCCACGATTAAACTGAATGAAGGAATGTTTGGATCAATGGCGCAGATGTTAACTTGGTAAACCTTAGCCTTTGATACCAATAGCTAGTTACTTAATACCAATTGCTTTAATACCAATAAACTTATATATCAGAATAGCCTATAACGCCCCACTGCATGTCATTGGTCTTCGATAGTAAAAGCTAGTGATAATTTAAAAATCCGTATTTAAGAAATTCAACGGTACTTGGTGGTGTTTCAACTCACGATCTTATGAATGAGAGTAGAGAATAGTTCCCCTGAGCTATCACCTCTCAACCTTGAACTTATCTATCCGTATATTCAATATTAGTGTAGTAGGTACTCATGGGAACTGATAATGATCTCAATTTCTGTTCAGAGTTCCTTTAACTGATATCAAATTGTCCTTTTAATCGTCTTTACTCATTTCCAAAATAGTTTGAACATGTTTAAATACAAAATTGAATATAGCGTTGAGGCTACGTTTATGAACACGGAAACGAAATAAACTAATTAATGTAACTTAATAAGTGGCACCTAAGAGTATAATTTTCAATATGACGTCTAGATGTTACCACAGACTATATTATAGTCGTAGTATTACTTCGTAACGGTACCATGTAAAAGTTAGAATTTTTTTTTAATCTATCCATAAGTTTGTTATATAAGCTGACGTTATAAATTTAACCAAAAGCATTAAATCCGCCTCTGCACAACATAATGCGGAATTATTAAATATAAAAATAAATGCATAATTAAATAAAAAATGTTTACTTTCAAATTTGTGTTTTTGTTATATTATAATAAAATGTAGGTAATGGCTGTCTGTCAAATCAAAGATTGAATATGGAGTAACCATAATAGTTGAGCATAATAAAAATAAATGTTATGGGAAATACGAGCAGGTGTTAATTAACACCACCGCAAAAAGGTTCTAAACCTCACTTGTAGTTGCGGTATATCCATCAGTGCTGTGTCATTCAATACGGCCGCATCTGCCGCATGCGACATGCAACGGAGACAAGTGGTACAAAACAAGTCTCCCAGCGGAAGAACCAAAAAAACTTGACAAGAAACAGTCGCCTCTTTTTGTGTATATTGCATTTCGAAACAAAAAGGTAGAGTCAATTTTCAATCTCCTATAATTATTTGTGCAATTTTGTACAAAACAGAAAACTCAGTATAACATACCCATAATTAAAAAGTACTTCATAGTTTTCTGGATTATATTATAAAATACTTAATGTCAATTAGTATTTGGTACCTACGTATCGCTTTAACTCTTCTTCTTTTTTTGTTTACGAGTAACATTTTTTATCTTATCTACATGGAAATCATTAGCAAAAAGTAATTAGATGAGCAGTAAAAAATACTGCATGAGCAACAAATCGATTGTAGCAAAATTAAAGATGGGTTAGGTTTAGGTTCTCTGATGACAATTAAGAAATGGGACTGACTTGGTGATGACATTCTTAGTAATCTAACATTATTTACACTTCCCGGTCGAAAGCAATACACATGGGCCTTTAGAAAGAGACTATCGGCTAGCTTTGGTTTTGTAGAGCATCATCTCTGTGTCCTGTACACGGCAGAGGCGACGCTCTACAAAACCGAAACTAGCCGATTATAGCCGATCTTTCGGCCGGGATGTGGCCGGACGGGACTTCAGCTATTAACAAAATACGGTGTTTTTGATGACCATGATTTGCTACGTATTTAATATTTCTTATTGTTCGTTTTCTAAAATACAATTCATAAATAACAGGGAGAATTTAGAAAAGGCACATTTCACTTTTAAATCTTTATCCTACCTCAATGCAATAATGGATTTCTACACAATACGTGCGTCACATATTTTTACTGAACATCATAAAATATCATGAGGGCAACATATCTATCTAAATGACGAATATTATATAGATGTATATATTCTACAAACCTTCTTTATCACGCCACAAGTTCATAAAACTTTAAAATATACCTACCCAGATCTTACCTTCCCTTCTAATACGTTACTCAGCTGGGGATGTAGAGTGATCTCTTGTGACAAATTAGGCAAAATGGCGACTGCACCTGAGCCGACTGCCCCGGGGCCGTGGGGACGTGGGGACATATGGTACATGTTGGGGTCTGACATTCTGCTTACTGAGAGCAATTTAGTAATTCATTACGAGAGATTACACACGCAATGTATTGTTCACTGCAATTTGAAAATTGGTCTAGCTATGACTATTTTTAGGTGCTTGGTATTAAACACGCACCAATTAGGTTAATTATTATTGTTCTGTGATGTGAGCTTCTTACATTTGTTTATTTGTTTTGAAACCTTTAAGTCAGAGGATGTCAAATAAAAATTACTGCAATAAATTGTGTACTACCTTAGGTTTTTCTTGTTATTTTGTTAATTGGGATTAGCAGGCTTTGAATCAAAGCTTGTTTCATTAGTAACCGCGTATTTAAATAAGGTTCGACATTGACAAAAAATAACACGACAATTTTTGATAGCCCTGGGCTATACTTATATCACAAAGTATGCCCGTGCCAATTTACAAAAAGGTACATGATAATAATATACTACAAACGAAAACAGTGGATACTCGATCTAAAAGGATCGATAATTATATAGGTATATACACTTTAAAATGTTTCATAACTTAGTTACGTAATTATTTAAAAGGTAGGAACTTCTTTTTTTTTATAAAACATACCTATATTGAATTGATATAAATATTTATACGGGAAGATTTAAAATTAAAGGTATGTATGACTTTATTAACTTTTAAAGGAACAAAAATGCTTACTAATTTTACAGTTATACCTGGGACAGTACTAAACACATACTTACTAATCTCAGTATATTTATTAATCATATCTACATACTATGAGTTTGTCTCCACTGCTGTGTTTTTTTATGTTATACAAATATTTACAACGAAATGTTCAGACATCTTGACATATTATTTCGAATTTAATGTTGTATATTTTATGCCTGTAATAACATGCCACTCTTGATAAAAGCTATAATGTGTTTGTATGTTGTATTATTGAATAAGATGATGACATTATAGTAAAACTATATACTCGTAAGTTAATGCTGCGAAATTATTTAATAATCTTCCAGACGACAAAAAATGAAATCAGATTCATTTCCTTAATGTCAACATTAATTAAGAAAAAAATATTTGATATAAACCTACTAGTAAATAAATCCTATTATAACATGAATGAATTTTTTGAATGACTTATTTATGTCTTATCAGAATCAGACAAGTGTTAATATTATTTAGACACTAGTTTTAGATATTATAGATTGTGATTAGATAGATATAAAACAACTTAACATTGTATACCAAATTACAGTGGGCTAATTTATAATTTCTATGAAATACATATCTTATTTCTTTCTCAATAAATTATTTAATAATAATAAGTATGCAATCAATTATATTTGAATTTGACACCATGTCAATAAATAAATAAAGAAACAAATTACTTGATGTTTCAACACCACAAGTAATTTCTATACACTTGGCGTATCAACACGAATATCTCTGTTCCGAGTTAGAAACATGTTGCTATGTGCGGAACAATCTGCCCGAGTTTGGGAGCCGCATGTGGTGTCGCGACGGCTCGTTGCTACAAGCAGGCGTGACAGGTTCGTAGTGCAATTATTGTTGATCCAATGTAATGTAGTTGCTATATAGATTTTTTTCTTATTTATCTATTAGCACTTTCAGTTTAAAAATAATGTTATAATACGTATACATACGGATAAGCCAAACTAAAAGTTATCAAAACTGGCTACTGTACAATAAATACGATAGAAAAAACAAATTCATATTTTGAAAATGAAACTCTTGGCTTATCAAACGCCGTTAAATTTCAAAGCTGTCATTTGTTTTTTTATTTCTGGCGGAAATTTGAAAATTAAGTGGTTTCGGAAAAATGAATTTAACCAAAAAACATTTAAGTTCAATGATTTTTTATGACTTTCTTTGCGGTCTAAACCAGAAACAAAGTTTTGAAATACTTAAGTTAGCATTTTGTGATGAAGTTCCATCCTGTGCTATTGTTTATAACTGCTTCAGTGAATTTAAACGTGGTCGTACCCACCTCAGTGACGATGCGACGGCGGTGACGGAAGAAAACATCAAAACTGTGCTCATCATGAGTCATGATTGAAGCAGACAAACGAACGACATATCAGCAGATACGGTCATCATTAGGTATTGGTAGAAGTCGAGTTCAAACTATTTTACACGATCACCTACGGGTAAGGAAGCTTTTTGTTAAATGGATTCCTCACAATTTGAGCGAAGATAAAAAAACTGGTGTCTTGATATACTTGAAAAAATCGACAACGGTCAATCAAATGACTGTTTCTGATATAGTAACAGGTGATGAAAGCTGGATCTACTGCTTTGATCTTGATACTAAGAGGCAATCTGCGCAGTGGGTCTTTTATTTCGAAGAGTTGTTAAAGAGAGTGAAGAAAAAAAGATGATTGCCTCCTTCTTTGGCAGATCGGGCCTCATTCCTATTATAAGTTTAGTAAATAAAAGAACAGTAACTGCGGATTGGTATCAAATATAAAGTCAAAGAACGACGCCCACGAAGCAGAATGATCATCCTCCATCACGATAATGCCCCAGTTCCCTCCGCCAGACAAACGAAGCAATTTTTGAGTGCTGTAAATGTAGAGTTAATGGATCATCCGCCATACATTCCCGATCTTGCGCCCTGTCATTTTTCTTAATTCCTAAAATTAAGGATAAACTCAGAGGAATATGTTTTATGAATGCAGAAGCAGCAGTAACGGCCTTCCAAACGCCCGTTGAAGAGGTGCCCGAAGAAGGGTGGGGTTAATGTTTCAAACAATGGTTTCACATGATGAATAAAGTGGTATAAATCTAAGCTGCTCAACTACTAAGTTAGGTAACATAGGTGTTCTGTACACTTCGAAGTAACTGTAAATCAACGTACTGAAGAAATTTGTGATGCTATTGAAAATAAAGACGCGAGAACGATACAGAAAAAACAGTCTGACCCACTTTGAAAAGCAATAACGATGGACTTGTGTCTAAAGAATTTTCTCAGATAAATTAAAAGGAGGGGTCGTACCGCTCGCGATTAACTTTATTAGAATTCATTTGAAAGAACGCCCCCGGCTTACTAATGAGACTTTTTATCCTTTGCTCATTGAGACACGAGACTTTAGAGGAAGTTATAGTTATGTCGTAGACTAATATTTAATTAATTTGTTTGACACAGAAATTTTAAGAATAATTTTTTTTAAAGACCTTTCACCGCCCGTGGCTTTGCATGAGTTCTTTCCGGCACGCACCTCTTTGACTCTCTACAAATTTCTTTCAGCTCTCTCCATTTACCATTTCTTTACTTTCTGGGGCATGTACTACATAAGATTTGTCGATGGGCAGTTCTAATAGCCGTCTTTTTCGATGCCAGTAGTACGCGAATTCTAGCAGCCGTTTGAAATTCGCCTGCTGCCAGCTGGTCCCCACAATAAATCGATCCGCTTCCGCCTGCACTCACATTCAAACAATAACTAGACGATTGTTTAGGTCTACAAATTTAATTTAGCTAATACGGGTTAATGAAGTTTAATTTTAGTTTAGTATGTCGACCAGTTAGGATACCACGGACTGTCTTGCCTCTCGAGTGCTAGTCGTCATTGACATCATATTAGGTGCTTACCTATCAAATGATCGATTTTATTACTGGCCACTTTCAGTTTCGATATCTTCTGTTGTAATTCGAATTTCAAAATAAAACAAAATGCATCTAATAGCAACGATGTTCCTATTTAAAAATTAGTATTTATTTGTTTTTCTCTACCTAAATTTTGTTCATGTGATTGTTTTGAAAATAAAATAGATAAATTAAAAATTCGTGTTATTGTTGAATATGAGTTTCGTCGCTGCACCAATGCAAGTCAGACAGCTCACAATATCAATAGCACTACAAACAATCGTATCGTGCGTTGATGGTATCCGTTCTGGAAATTTCGATCTTAAGGATGAGCCCTACGGACGACCTACGACCAAGGTTAATAACGACGAATTACAGGCTCTAGTGGAAGCAGATCCATCTCAAAGTACAACTGAGTTAGCAGCAGGGTTTGTTATTAGTGGTATAATAATGTTGGTTCATCTGCGTCAAATTGTAAATTGGCAAAATAAAGAACCTCGAAAAGTGGGTACCCTATCAACTGAACGAACGTCAGCGACAACAACGCGTCGAAGTGTGCACTGTGTTATTGAACCGTCACAAAAACGAAATAATTTTGAATCGCATCACACGTCATGTGATGAGAAATGAATCCTGTACGATAACCGCAAACGTTCATGTGCGTGGCTGGATACAAACTTGGAGTTGCAGCCCACCAATGTACAAAACGCAAGATAATTAAGAAAAAGCTACTGGTATCAGTTTAGTGGTCCTGTGCCGGTGTTGTCCGTTGTCCACTGCAATTTCTTGCGAGCACCTCAAACGATTGATGCAGATGTGTATTGTAAGGAGCTGCAGACGATGATGGAAAAGCTGGCAACAAAGCAGCCAAGTTTGGTCAATGGCTCATCTCCACTTCTTCTTCATGACAATGCCCGCCCTCACACATCTCATACGACAGTTTTAAAACTTCAAGAGCTGGACCTGGAGACTTTTCCTTACCCACCATAGTTCCACAGATTTCAATTTCCTTCAAAATTTGGACAACTTTTTGAAAGGAAAAAAAAATATTCTGAAGTAGCTGTGATTAGGGCTTTTGAAGAAATCATTGATACTCGTCCACGAGACTTTTACAGGAGTGGCGTCAATCAACTGCCCGTGACGTGGTAAGTGTGTAGATAATATGGGTCAATATTTCGACTATATTTTTATAACTAAAAAAAAATTTTCCGTTTCTCATACAAATCGGTAATTTAATTTTCATGTTAAACACCTAATACGTCGTTCTCTTGCCACCGTCAACGTACCGGCTTTACTGTAGCCGAAAGGTATCGTGCGTGACGATGGTAAGAGACCCGACGGGATGTCATTGCTGCCGTGGAGAATGGGTCGTCCCATTGTGTGGGACGCAACGCTCTGGCTCCGTCTCACCTCCACGGAACTAGTACGAAGACTGGGGCAACGGCAGTGGAAGCAGAGGAACGCAAGACAGTCAAATATAGAGATATAGGTCCCGAATACATTTTTATTGCCTTCGGTCTCGAGACCCTAGGTCCGTGGGGTCCTAGCGCACTTTCATTTTTAAAAGATCTTTCTAAGCGCCTGGTCAACCTAGGGTTGGCAATTATCACGCGTAACGCATCAGCCTTGTCATCTAGCGAGGTAATGCTATCAGCATAGTAGGTTGGGTATCTTGCTACAGAGACCAAATTTGTACAACTCGCTCAATATTATAATCTTATATTTGGAGCATTTTGTACAATAAACACCTAGTGTATTTTTAATATTTATAAGTTAGTGTTAAGTTATTTAACAAATACGTTTAGATTAGTTTTTAAATTTAAGTATTTTCTTTTCTTTGAACCATTTGTCAAGCCTATAAATAAATATTCATAAGTACTCGTAAATTAATGGATAGCGAAGAATTCACTATCCATTAATTTAGTTCCATCACACAAGTGGTAAGATTTCTCGACATGGGCAAATGACAATCATTACGCTCAGCCACCGGTCTGTTGTTTATTTATCTTAGTGCCTTGGACATTGGCGCCAATTAATAGAGATGAATAGAGCAATTTCTTTAAAAATGACACAGATTTTGTACCTAAATGCTATATTTTTTAAATTTGTAATTTGTGTAATGTAAAATTGTAATTTTTAAAAACGCTGTTGTAAATACGAGTACTAGTGAATGTAAAATGTGATTTAAATGACAGGAAATGTGTTTTGCTTCTTGTGTATGTAATGATCTGTGTGTAGATTTATGAATGTGACGCTAGCTAAAAATAGATTCGGGAATTACATATGTATATACATATATAAATTTAAAATTGAGGATAAGTATGTCAAGTAGCTTCACTAATAGCAGTATTTAAGTTTGACATCACTTTTGTACATACATATTCATACATAGTTACATATTT
The DNA here is from genome assembly GCA_914767545.1 of Sesia apiformis. Taxonomy (NCBI): domain Eukaryota; kingdom Metazoa; phylum Arthropoda; class Insecta; order Lepidoptera; family Sesiidae; genus Sesia; species Sesia apiformis. The sequence goes on from OU611962.1 coordinate 6,920,859, forward strand.
GTAACTATGTTTTCATTGTTATGTAAACGGGTCACTCACGATTTATTATATGTTTATTAAAGCCGATATTTCTGTCCAGTTACATGTTATGTATGATGATTCTTATGATGTATGATGATGATACATGATTCTATGTATCTGTTATATCTATTAACGTAGAGACCTTATTTCTTTATTGAACCATTTATCTGTATTGGTTTACAGATCTTTACCCCCCGAAAGGTTGCCTGGAAAATAAAGCCGCCGATTGTAATTCAAATTACTTGTAATTATTTTGTTTCTCTTCTGTATGTTTATATACATATATGTACAATAAATGTCTTTATATACATTATATTTATATATCTTAAAGAATGTACAAACAATTTTCTAGAACAATGCAGTATATTATTAATTTTCATTCAAGCGTATGGTACACATACACAAATTCAAGTCAGGTTCGGCCCGTGTTCTCAAGATGCTAGTGAAATAACAACCGTAACCGCGTCTCAGTGTTAATTCCGCCAAAATGGTTTTAATACAAATTGTGAATTTGTAGAGGGTTGCACACGTCGACGACGCGCGACGCTCCACCGATACAATTTGCTAGGGGAGAAGTATTTACCGCAGAGGTAGATCTGACACTAGAAAAGATTTGTTTGAAGCATAAAGAGCGGAGTTTAAGAGCCTGGAAACTGAGAACACCGAAAGCACCAGAGAGTTCATGGCAAGCAAATACAGTACAAGGAAATTTACGGTGCGGTGCTTCAAATTCGATCGAAATGCTAAGCGTATGTAAACAAACTATGCAGTGAGGGATTTAGTTATTTTTATACTATGTTATGTGAAAGTAATCAAGGGTATGCCAACTGTTGTAAACGGAATCTTGAAAATACGTGAGTGAGTCGATATATCTGCAGAAATACCGGTAGTGGCGTATTTAAAACGAGGTATGTGTTATGACTAGTCATAAATTGTTACTGAAGTTGTAAGACGAAACCCTTTCCAGCCAATTTATTGCCACCAATAGACTATTTACTCATGGAAGTAAACTTGACATGGTATCATGAATGGTGATTACTAAAATTAGTCTTGCTGGCATCGTCCCTCTATTTATCGCCAATTTATGCCTGAGTGATTGCCACTTGATGTCAAAGAGCAGGCTTTCATATGGTCTGCGGCAACCCTACTCGTGACTTTAATCAGTGCGGCGTTTTGATATGGCTTCGACTAAGTACTGAAATGTATTGAAATTGTTTTAATTTTGATTTCACAGTTTATGTAAAATAGTAGATTAGACATACACTTGGGAATAATATAACATTTTATGCTTTAAGTAAGCCTTAAGTAAGAAGTGAGAAGCCTTTTAAGTAAGAAATCTGTATCTATATGTTGCACGTATCAGCCTTCACTTTGGAGAGGCAAGTAAAAAAAAAAGAAAAGAAAGTATCTATTAAAAAAATCTTAAGACTGTTACCACTCAAATTAATCAGAAAACTAACTTGGTACTTTATATTTACTTACTGCAATAAATTTTCTACGAAAGTGAAACACAAAAATGCGGAAAGAAAATAAATAATTGTACCTAGATTTTATAGCAAGGTTATTTTAAACTATTTAGCGCGTCTTAGTAATAACCTCTTTTTAACAGTTTATTTTTATTTTGCAAATGTGTAAGTTTTTTTAATTTCTGTTATATTATTTCACAATTTATTCCTTAATTTCAACAGATATGCATTTATACACTTGTACATTCATTAGATACAAAAGAAACAAACAAGTACCAACATGTTTATGGCAGTCTATAATGTATGTATATAAAGATATTATTTCTTTATTGCACCGCGTGTTTCTATTCGTTTACAGACTTCTCCTTATCATCCAAAGGTTGCTTGGGAAAAATAGCTGTAGCGATAAGGCCGCCGCGCCGGTTGTACTTCTAATTACTTGTATTTTGTGTTTGTTTAAGTTTTGGTATACAATATAGTATATCTATCTATCTATACATGCAACTTACTTAAAACGTTGTGCCACTTTTCCTTTGCCAAACTCTAATTAATGATCTTGAGATTAGTCATTAGATATTCAAATTAGTCATTATTTTTTCCTACGTGTGTAAATACAGTTGGAATAACTGAAGCGATAAACTCTGGAAAATTTGAACTGGGAAAAAGGCCGGTAATTGCTGTGCACCTGACTTTTGCAGTACATAATGAATAGACCCGACAAGGAACTAATACAGGGAGGGTCCCGATATTATGACTGCGTAGGGCTGCATTTGACGGGAGCCGCGGGCGACACCTTGGAAAATTGGACGGGAAATATAATTGGAAAATTATACGTTCGCCACTTTCCAGTTAGTGCATCTGCATGATGGTATGCTGCCGGCAAAATTTTCTTTAGGTTTTAAGGAGGGTTATTTAAAAAAATTTAGAAAAGTTTTAGTTGAAATTTCTATTCCAAATTGAAAACATTGAAAACAATCACACATATTTAAGCACATAACAACAGATAATTTTTCAGAAAGTGACAAGAAATAGAGATAACGTAGTGTGGTGTCCGTGTGTGCTATGACTGCCCTTAATGCACGTCCAGCTCAGCTTTAGCTGTGTGTTTATGATGACGTTGATGACACACAGCGCTGATTTTCAGCTGGAACCCGTGGTGAAATTGGAACGCGAGGGACCAATTTTTAATTATATATATAGCATATTCATATTATACATATACATATATTTACACGAATACGCATACTAAAATATATCTATATACCTACTTAATTTGATATCCTCGTATAATATATAGGAAAATCTATTATAATAAAAGTCTTGGAACAGTAATTTCGGTATGAAATTATCAAACTAAATGCTGGGACTAGAAGAAACAAAGTCAACCCAAGAAAGCGACAGATACAAATAAAAGAAAGACCATGGTGATGATAAAGTTGTGTGTAAATAACAATACATAAATACACTAATATACGTCCGGTAACTGCAGAGTAGGTATTGTGTATTAACCACATAGTAAAGTAAATCAAGTATTAATTTAACAGTTTCGGGCCTCGATACTTAGGAACTAATATTCAACTTCCTCAAAGTAAAGTTAGGTCTATTGACAAATTAAATTGATTTCTCGAATTGCGGTCGATCCGACTTCGGTTCGGAAACTACAAGTTAAATTACATACTATTTATGGACACGTAATTGGTAAGGAGTTTTAATGGGAGCTCACAGTCTGTTAACTTATAACTTGCCTATTGTGACTAAACCAAACTTTTATTAAAGACCTTTGTGACTAATAATTTACGAATACGTCGCACAAATCATCAGCTTAAAAATAAATAACAATAATAGAATCTATTAATTACTATTTACATTTGTAATGTTACAGAAGTAGACTGTAAGTACTTGAAAACCATAGACCGGTTTGTATAGGCACAGTATTTACACGGTTTAATTAAGTTATTTCACAGTTTTAATAAAATAAACTTAAAAAAATTGATACACTCAAGATTGATACTCAACGAGTAAAAACACCAAGAGGCAATTGAAAAATACATATGGTAGAATTTGAATTTCGTTGTAAGTTTTTCATGTCATTGCACTGCTATTGATCACACTTCATTCATAATATTAATCCCCAAGTTTGTTTTACATCTCAATTTATTATTTATTCCCCTCGCTATTCCAAATTTCCATCTTCACAATGTCACTTCCCGCTTTTTTGACTTGTCACAGTTTCCAATTTCCTTGCGAGTGTCATTGTCACAGTCGAGCTCCCCGTTGTATGAAGTTGCTCGAAGGTAATAAAGTGGCTCGAGACTCTTCAGAGGCTCGAGCTGCCTAGTGGCTTAAATTAGGGAATAAAGAATAAAGAACGTATGTAATAAAGAATCGCGTTAATAATGTATTTTCCCTTTCAAGTAAAAATGATCAACATTGTTTATTTAAATAGACTTCCACACTTCGTTAATTTTATGCCATTTAGACGCTTCTAATATCAAAGGTTGATTACTTTTGTAAATAAACCTGTCCGGTTAATTTCCTAAATGAGTTTCCTTTACGCAAGGAATCCTACAGTTCATGGTTCATAGCCGTGAATTCGAAACGTAAAATACAGTTTGTTTCGGGGTAATGTGTAGTGTCTAGTATTTGCCTCTGGTGAGAGTTTGTGCGGCTTAATCACGACTAAGTAATGAAAGACTAAAGACTTGTTTACACGATACTAAGGTTTATTCTACAAATCCCCCCTAAAATCCCCTTAGGGGGGAAAACTGGATCTGTAAGCAAATTTTATCGTTGACAAAGTGCCTTACTTATCCATTTTTGGTAGTTCTAGAATTATTATATTGATTTTATATTCTAAATCTGATCTGAACGCTTATAGTAAAGGTATTTGTTTACCTTCTATTCCTACTCGACGTTTAGATTTAGATTACGTTTGATTTAGAATATAAAATGAGAAAAATATGCGAAAGTTTAAAAAGTTTTAATAGACCTATTGATAACTAATTATTTTTATGAACTTAATTTTTAAAAACAACTTGATCAATGTTAATTTTAAATTCACATGCGAATCAGTTTGCTTTAACGGAGTTTGAATTTATTAAAGATTAATTGTTCCAGTTTCTCGCGCGAACTTGCAATTTTCGCTATAATCCCACACATCAGGCCCACGTCTATTGTCAACTTAAACAAACACGGAAAATCCTCAATCAATCAAACGTGAAATTTCGCGAAACTTGTTCTAATATTTCGCTAGTGAGGTATGGCACGTTCGAACCGCCCCTGGTTGTCAACGAAACGTTTGGCAAACAACGTGCGTGATCGTCGTAGACTCGATCAGCTTTCCGAAAGCACCTTTTCGTTTGTTCATACGCCTACTGAAACTTTATTTGAGTTTGGATCGGTGGATGATGTTAAACGCGTGATAACACAGATACATAATGCAAGCTGTGCGTCGCTGCGTTTCCGAAGTTGGCGCTATGCTCCTACTTCTAGCGCTGCTCGTTCAGTTTGTTCCGATATGTGTCCCTAGCAAGCAAGTAATTGCGCTATACTTAATTGTAACAAATCGTGAAAGTGATCAACCGAATAAAGGCAGACTTTTCGTTTCATCGATGAGTGGTTTCCCATCACTAAAATTTATTCGTCACGTGACATGGTTTCCATACAATTTCACGAGCCTGCGTTATTTCATGAAATACGTTATACACTGGCAGCGAACCACAAAACACAGCCACAACATAAATGCAATATGTAGTTTTAACTGTAGATTTTGATCAATTCCAAATCATGTTTTGATGAGGCATAAAGATATGGAATTAATGAAAACAACTCGGCCACTGGACTGGGCTCGACAATAAATTATTTTGATGATATCACCTAGTTCTCCATTCAAGCCATGACCGTTAGAGCTCAAATAGCTTTTAATGCAATGTCAAAGATTTACAGTGTAAAGCCAGGGTTTCCTTATTGGCAAACATGAGGGGCGGAGGCTGATAATTAATCTGGCTAGACGGATGGTCGGGCGAGAGACACTGAATACAAATCACGGGCTGTACGTGGACTCATGAAAATTATTGCCAATGTTAATGGAACTAAGGGAACACTGAAATTTCTGATCAAATTCGACTGTACTCAAATTTTATAAAATATGGCTTCTAGACCTTTAATATTTTTTTAAATAATTATGTATATATAAATCTGTGTTACATGTAAACACAAAGAGCTGAGACTCTTTGTGTTTACATTGTAATTTTTGCACAATGTTAATAATAATAATACACTTTATTGTAAAAAAATAACAATACGTAATATAGATAATTAACACAACAATGAATTTATGCAATTGGCGGCCGCATCGCTTTAGCGATCTCTTGCACGCAACCATAGCTTGTTTTGAGAGTAGAATGTGTAGCATTTTCATAAATTAATTATCTAATATTTATTCCATTTTTACGTGAATAGTTCAGACGATTGTTTCTTTATTTTTGCCATTTAATTTTAGAAAAATGAAATGATATTTATTTCTAAACTTTTTATCACAATACTCCTCCGGGATTAAGGAATGACTCGTATAATCAAAGAGACTGATTTTATTATTATGTATTTTATCAAAACGTGATAAGTTCTGACGCAATTGAGGATCATTAATTAACCTCGTCATATTTGTAAGCTTTTTATTATACGAATTTATAACCACATTTCTCTGTGTATTGCCAAATAAAATAATTTATCTCTGTAATCTTATTTCAGTAGTCCCTTGCAAATGAAATTGGCATTCCTCCTTAGTTGGAATTTCGCTTTGGCGCTTTGAAAACTTTTATAGCGAGCTCTGGGGTTGCTTACTCGCTATCATCTAAAGGCGAAACTTGCTTTATATAAATTAATAATAAATGGTTGAATTTCACAATGCATTTTCTGATAGAGGTTCAGATTTTACAACAAGTAGATTATTGTACAAAGCCGATTTGAAATTTAAATGATATTCAACCTCGTAGAGAGCCATCTACCTCTAGTAGATACTTTCAGAAATGTATTGTGTAGTTTTCAAGTCATTAGAACAGATTTTTTACTTGACAACAAAGTGAGGAATTATTTGTTTTGTTACGTTTTATAATTAAATATTTAAGTCTATAGGCGTATTAATTAATATTTGAGTGACTTGAATTGGGTGTAATAATTGCGTAGGTGACGAGTTAGTAACTCCATTCTCTGTTGGGTCTATAGTGATATCATCAAGTGAAGTGGTCGGATCCGGGGCACTTTAGTTGGAGAACAAATATTTATTATATCCATGACATTTTTTTTAACAATAACATACCTAATAAAGAGGTATTACATTTAAAATTACAATCTAAGACTAAGCCATAATACTAAGACTAATTAGTAATTTAAATTTGACCTAAGTTGCTAAGTAGAGTAAAACTAAGAACGTGTCCAATAACACTTTACTTATTGTCTCTATTAAGGGGAAGTCACTTTGTTTTTGTGATCTTTATTAGGAGCGCTTATTACACTAAGTACCTACATAATTTTGACACTACACTAACTCAAAAGGTTTCGTCCTTTTCAGTCTTGTCACTATATCCGTGTTATCGAGGAGCTGGATGGCCTCAACGTTCACATGGTGATGAAGTCTTCGTTCGTGAGCTTCGGCGTATTTTTTAATATCCATGACTGATACCAATATTTTTATAAGCCGAATTTGTTGAAATAAACTTATTTACTTACGTAATCAATAACACAGCTAAATATAGTAGCAATACGAAATTCCTTGCTTTCATTTATTGTTTTAATTTTGATCTTTTGCGATGTGAAAACAATAAAGATTAAAATTATTCCGAACTTAATAGAGAAAAAGTCAATTAGTGACAACAAAAGTTTGAGAAGCGAAAGTAATAAACAAAGGCGGGTGAAATGATGCTTGTTTGTTTGCGGACTATAAACTGAGAGGTAGGTTTACAGGGGCCTAGCAGTAGGCATCAAGCAGTAATTAATGGTCTGCCAACCAAGACAGGGGTGAAATTGGATCAATTTGCGAGTTATTCTTGGCTTTAAAGGGGACGATTGGTAAACAAAAACTAATTATGGGGTAACGTTGATTGGACAGATTTTCTTAAAGATATTTTTTCCTCCGAATTCAATTTTCAAAATGGCTGGTATAGAAAAATAAACTATACACACGGTTAATGGAAACAAACGGAACATTGTTTTCTAAAATTTCAACTCAAATTTATCGGTCCCAAGGGACACCGTAAATATCCAACGCAATAAAGGACTCCAAAACGCTCCCCATAAAAATTCCACGAATTCAGCACGTATTGAGTGGTCTCTCGACCAGTTTTAAGTATGGGAAGCTGTATGAAGGTGGCAGTATCCGCCCCTCGTATTTGGCTATTGTTTTAAGTGGGCTACACTTCGTTACGCCCCTGCACTCAGCTGAATTTTAGAGATCGGATCTTTTTTATATTTTTTTAGCGGAAGGGCCCTTACGCTAAACTGATAATGACGGCGGTGGGACGGAGCTCCGCAGTGAGAGTTTAGCAAGGCTTTAACGATGAAAATTTATTGTAACGGTTGCAATGCCTTTCTTTACTGGTAATAGGTTCTTTAATGGTAATCCCGAGAACTTCGAACACCTGATTCAGCAGGAATAAGCTCGTGTTCTAAATATATATTTTGTGGTATTTAGTTAGTGCAAAGTTGTTATATTTGTCAATTTCCTTCGTTAAATCGAAGTGCTAACAATATGAGACTTGGAAGCCCCAGGCGGTTTCTGGCGACATCCGGCCCCTTTAGAAACATAAACAATCCACAAGAGTAATTTATCCCATTTCCCTCAATTATGCCGTTTTCGGTTACGTTGATGTCAAATGGGGTAACTTACTTGTCAGATTTTGAATAAACATTTTATCATTGTCGTTCTTGTGTATCTTCAATGTAAAGGTTTTATTCTAAATAAATACATTTACACAGTTATTTACTCGGTATATTTTTTCATTCTAAACGAAAGTCGTACTTTACACAAAGTTTCACGCTCTAATTAATATTCAAACCGTTAATTCAACAGATTTTCGCATTTCGTTTTCGATTAAAGGCAGCACATTCGTATTTGTTCTAACTTCGCCGACGTTCCCCTAGGCGCATCGGAACTGAGGGGAAGGTGGGCTTAATTAGGAAATAATGCCTATGCGATTAATCACAAGGTTCCGAATAGAATATACGTAGATAGTCTTTTGTTTCGGGGTTGTACCCCAATCGGTGTGCGGTCTTGAGACAGATTTCCAATGGGACGTGGGCAAGGGACGTCTCCGGTAGACCTGAAACTGTCTCGCTTGGTTTCACATCACCGTATTGAGCCTGTCTATCGTAAAAGTCAAAGGTTACATGTGGAGCGTGTACGAGTATTTTCTCCTTACCTCCTTACTCTATTTTGTATCTTTCAAAGTATGAAGTTGTGATTTTGGACACGTATACTTTACTTATACATGTACCTATACAATTCACCAATTGTCAATTGTTTTCATTCATTTGTTGCTACGTTTCATGATTGTGATGGCTTCTACATGGACAGTAGCAGCATGTCAATCAATGGCATGACAGTCATATAAACATTAGTGTGCTTGTACAAGTATTACAAATATAGAACAGCACTGTGCACGCACATAACGTTATATGTGACGGTATCTGAACAAAAGCACCTTATTGTCGATATGAACTAATTGATATCGGGTAACATTTTCTAAATTAAAATTTACTTATTACAAGATGATTTTTAAATAAAAATCTAACAAATCATTTATTATGATAATACAATAAAGAGAATATCAGCGCTTCTCTCCGGTGCGTGAAGCGACGTGTTGAGATGGGGACCTATTTGTTGCCGCAGCATTTGTTGTTGTTTGTACTATATTATAATTGAGGACCCCAGAGGTAAAGGGGTCTAAGTGACAAAATTTATGTTTTGAGATAATTGAACCAAAAGTCAACAAAATTTTGTAAGAGAGAAAGTTATTTTTTTTTTGTTTTGACCATTTTAGGCAAACACTTTGGCCATTTGCTTCTAATTAGTACTAACAATAGATTATTAAAATCACCTGTGTTACATTTATAGGTAATAAAAGGTAGCTAATGTGTACTTAGACCAAGCAGCTTAGACCTTAGCGCTCTAAGCAGTGTTAGCATGCACTACTAGTGGTGAAGGGGCAACACACTAGGTAGCAGCACCTAATAGGGAAATCACTTGGATCTCCTCACCACTAAAAAGAATAGTATTTTAACAGTCTGTTACTGCATCTAACTCAATTCTTTCGAAAATGTCACTTAGACCCCTTGACCTCTGGGGTCCTCAATTATAATTAATTATATCGCAGCAGCAGTTTTTGTATATTATAATTATAATTACTATAGTTAAATCAATTTACCATGGCGCTTATGACAGTTGAGAATAGTGTTTGGGAACACATTACATTAATTTCATTTTTATAGTGGTTTTAATCAAAGAATTGTATGTGTTGGGTCCTTCGAGAGAGAGAGAGAGAGAGAGAGAGTAAAGGAAACCAAATATGTCTACAGACAAATGACAATTTATGTGTCAATTGTGGTAGAGAACTGCTAGTAACTGCTAGTCGCTTATACTATAAATCCTATAACGTAAGAAAACAAAATTGTCATATGTAACCCAAACATACTTAATTATCAATATTAAGTACGAGTATTTGAATCGTTGAAAAAAATTGAATCAGTAAAATGCATATTTTTACGAGTAAATATAATATTGCACTAGTTTTAAAGGTATCGATACTCTATTGATAAAGTCAAAACACAGCTGCGTCAACGTCACTATTAACAATGAAGTATAGTAATCCTATACTACTACTAATAATTTGTTCAAAACGTCACTATCGATATTTACGAAACTTGATAGGCGTGTAAACGTCAAAAGCGCCGTCATACAGTGCTGCGAGTTTAGATGAATTTATGTATGCGTTCTGTTTTTTATTATAAATAAACGTAATTTCTTTCTTTTTTTTAATGTCATTAAAGGCTCAAATCTGAGATACTTGAACAAACAGTAATTCTGTTTTCTTAGATAATGTCTCCTCACATCTATAGGTATATCTGGAATACGAAACGTAAGTCCGCGTTTTGTTATTAATGAATTTAGCGACACGCATCCACAAATCCTCCCACAAAAGCTTGTTACGAATTAAATGAACATAATTGGTAATACAAAACCGCGTGGGGACGAGGAACCGTTATGAAGCATACAAATTTTCCTCAAACCCTTTAATCCACCGCTCGTTCATTTCACTTGTCCCCTCGTTGGCGAATTTGCCTCCCCTCCCCTTTATGCCCGTTGATGTAATTTCGGTGATGCCTCCAAGGTCTTTGTAAAATTCATGTCGAGCTTTTGATGTGGTGTCTCTTTGCAGGTGAATACATTTTTTCTTAAAATATATATATCTGTAGAATTGAAAGGTTGGGTGGGTTCGGTTGTATCTGTAGCTGCCATTTCATACTTTTGAGAATGTCATACTCTTTGATTCTATTAATAACCTTATACATATTTTATGTATAAGGTTATTATTAGCAGCAACACAAACTGTTCTTTTCTTATATTTTCATGGCTTTCATGCATAAAGGGTCCATCAGTAGCATGGATTCAGTTAAGAAGTTACTTAATATGACATCAAAACCATATGAAATAAAAAACATGGGATTTTTGAGATAATAATGTTTAAGGTTAGAAATTTACAAATAAAAAGTTTCAGAAAATTTAATTTAAAGGTTTAGGTTAAACTAAAATTCAACCGTTGACGTGGCAACAAAATGAAAAAGTAAAATAAAACTGCATATTGTACATTTTATATAATATTTTTGATCCTTTAGCATATAAGTATAATATCATACGACAAGTAGATAAATAGCTTGCAGTTTTGTTAGTACTTATATATATGCAATAAAATAATTTACACTTCCCGACCTTAAGTAATACGCATCGGCCTTTAGAAAGAGACTATTGTTTTGTAGAGCGTGTCTCTGTGGTAACGGCATACGACAGAGACGACGCTCTAAAAACCAAAGCTAGCCGACCATAGTCGATGTGTATTACTTTCGGCCGGGATGTGTTGTAATATAAAATACTAGAACAATATATAAGACTCATACAAATGGATTCGGTTACTTTTAGCCTTTAGCTTGCATACATCAACAAAATGAAGCTTGTTTCAGAATATAAACATAATTCACTTTTCATAGAAAGAAGGTGTTGAAGTCCAGATCCTTTCCAGATTAGAAGTTCTTTATCCTAAACATATACTACTACGACCAATTTAAATATTCTTTGTATCAATATTGACCATATAGTGCGTAAAGGCTCCGTAAACCTGGAGAAAATCATATGAATTGGGAGGAAAATAACCTAGTAGAGGCTGAAGCTCAAAATAGATTACAGGACACCTCAGATTTTCCGTTACGTGCTAAGATCGAGCCAAAGGGAGGAGAACATTCGATAGAGGTTAATAAGAGTCATGGTCCTCAGAAATCAGAGAACGATCGGGGAGAATGAGGAGCAGCGTTCATACTTTAAACAGTATTATAATATTTTTTTTTCCTCTTTATTTTATTTAGGGGCTTTTACACTATTGTGTATATCAGCCCCATCGTACCCTAAAAGTTACAATTTCACTATCTATTTGTCTTACTTATCTACATCTATCTATACTATAATTACGTTTATCTTAATTATCTATCTTAATTTATCCATGACTCTGATAGCGACTCGCAAATTCGCACAGAATGTTTGCAGCTTTCGATGTTGGCTCGGACAGAATTCTATGGAACATCCCTACATCACTGCTGTTCAAATTTAGAGTCTCTATCAGAGCCTTCCTCTCGGGTTCGTTCCGGGAACACTCCAACAACAAGTGTTGGACATCTTCAACTGTACCACAACTTTGACAATTAGGAGAATTTATTTTTTTCACAAGAAAACCAAACCTGTTTAGTGGCATATGCCCAGACCGCAACCTGAAAGCTATGACAACCAGGTTCCTATTTAATTTAGACTCTAAAGTATTATAATAATGAGAATCATAGTTTTTGCTTTTACGTTTTTTGGCTATAAAATCACGTTTGCATCACTTAGGAATCATAACTTACTTTCTAAGTGCATTTTAATATAAATGCGGTCCATTGAGTTTAGAAAAAGTCATTTCAGATTGCGATTCCACGCTGAAGTTACATTCCGTTGTTACGCTCAGCGGGACGTTAGACACTTTCTTGTGGGAATTCAATACAAACTCCCCCAGCTAATTTACATAGACGAGAAAGGAAGAGGTTTCCTCCAAACTTATTTTCACTATATAAAAGTAGGTACCCAAACACAAGGGAATTCACTTTCTTCATAATATTGTAGTAAATCAAAATAAATCCTCTTTCAGACGCTACGTCGTTTATTTTCATAAATACAGCCTTTTTCTTTTACGTTTTTGCTTTTTAAATTGTGTTATATTGGCCTCATTACTGGCATTTTTTTTATGGTAATTGAAAAATGTAATAATTTTTAATGTACTTTATAAAGGAAGATACTCTTAATAAAAAGCGCCCTTGCTTATAGAAATAAATTATTTACAGGACTCTGTAAGATGAGTATTAATAGAATAATACACGGATAAAATAATTGTAACTATAGGTACTTTAACATGTTTACGTTCCAAGGTTCCTTCTTTATGAACTTACATCAATAAATTTATTAAGCTATGAAAAATATTACACACAGCGTGCAAGAAATGCCGCAGTGCCCATAAAATTCTAGCAAATAACACTCTTTACCCATTATTAAACTGGTGTCACTTATATTTCTATTTGTAAGGAGAGTTTGATATTCAGCACTAAATTCAGTTTTTAACATATTGGCCAATGGAGTATTCGAACGAATATAAGCTCTTTTAAAGTTCATAATGAATGTTTTCAGTATACTGCTAGTTGATGCCAATCGCAAACACAACGTTGCAGAACAACCCTGTTCTTTCAGTTAATAATTCTAACATTCGTATTTGTTTTTCTAACTTTAACACGTTCATGAATGCAAAATAAGTTTGTAATCGTGATAACAGTCGGTTAGTCAAAATTTTAATGCCAGACTATTACCATAACTCTATATCATAAGTTTTTATTGTCCTAGCTGCAATTTTTATAGTTTTTAAATGGAATACATATTTTAATGACATTTTATTACGAGTGTATAAACTTGACATTACTCGTGAATTTATGTAAGTGCACAAGCCTATTTGTTCTGTACGTCTAACAGAGAAATGCTCATATAATATAAGTTTACAAATATACCATATCATAGGTATGATAGCTTGTGGCCTCTCACAAGGACCGCCAACTCACACGGTTTTCTACTATTCTCGTCGATCTACTGACATCTACTGATCTGATCTACTGATCTACTGATCATCGATCTATCTGATCTCGTCTACTGACAACTTCCTTCAAGTCATATGTACACATTGTTGGTGGTCTTCCCGCGCTACGTTTCTCTTTTACAAATAGACACGTTTTACAAATACATAGAATACGAGTTTTACAAATAGAGAAGTAAATATGACCACTAGACTGAGACACTAAACTGATTTTCATTTTTAGTTTTTAGTGCTACCTATAGGATCTTTTTATTAATATGTTAGCGCATAAACCTTTAAACTGGAGCAACAATGAACTGAGCAATAACGATTTTAATGAAACAAGTCGAAAAACGAAAAGGAGAAAATCCACATCATTAAATGTCTAACGTTAACGCGATGTGCACATGAAAAATTTCCTTTGTACGTCAGAAAAGCGAACGTGGAAGCCAAAACAATTGTTAATCCGAAAGAATGTATCGTATATAAAATGCAGCCAGCACACTTCGTTGGAAAAACTCGAGACTAAAGAAGGGACCCCTACAACGTGGGTTGCATACTAAAAACAAGGTAAAAAAGCCTTCGTGCGTCTGTCTCCTACAAAAGAATATACATTTTGCGATTCCGCACAGATGCCGTTCTAACTTTGTTGACGTGTAGATATCAGAAACTTATCATACAACACTCGTACAGAATCATTTTTGTATTCTATTAAAATATGATACGACACCACACGACGCGACAAATTTTAAACACGAATATCTTAGTGATTTGAAATAACTCATTTAAATTCGATTGAATCATTAAATTAGAAAAATATTGACTCATTTAAATATGTATATCTACTTATTAAAAATTCGAATAATTTATGTGTTCACTATAAAAAGTAGTAATGGAATAAAAAGAAATGTGCACCTAATGCTATGAATTAAAAATGTTGACAAATAAAAATGTGCCTATAGTGAAAAATGTACTCTATACTCTATTCACATTAAGAAAATAGTGACGTCATTCGTCTAATGTAGCTTAGCACAGTGTTAAAGTTTCTGTCAAATTATTCAGTAGTTTATACCTTAACTTCAACAATTTTGATATTTATTATATGATTTATTCATTTGAAAACTCATTAAGACATTAATATAAAAGATATAAAAAGTATCGTGATCTTTATGGTATACTTTAGCAGGTAAGTCAAAAATTTGGCGTGTAAAGAACTTAGAATATACCGTTTGGCCAAGTCTTGTCCTTCTTAGGCTACAAATACAACAATTAATTCTATACAATAAAGATTTTTTTTAATAAAATTCTGCTTAATTTATCACTAGAATTTGTTGTATTAAATTCGTATATTCCGTTATTTGTTTTTGCGTATTTATACTTCCTCCATTTAAAAAAATAATGAAATTCGGTTATATTTATTGGACTTTTTAAACATTTTTACCTTTATGTTTGCGCAGTGTCTATGCAAATTTAATTTGTTTGAGCTGTGCCTATTAAATTCAACGGGCAAAATTATTAAGCCGAAAAGATATATATTTTACGTACAGTCGGAATTAGATCTACCTACACCTACAAACATCTTAATGAGCTTTTATTGCAAGCAAATAATAAAGCCACGGGTGTTGTCGATGGTATATTATCGAACATAGAATTAATTCCAAAATTATAAAAGCACTCAAATATGCGGGGATTAGGAGATAATCATATTATTATGAGTATAATATATGAGGCCTCTATATCATACCATCATTCGCCGTTGATCCATGAACGGTTTTCAAAACAGTGAAACAATTTTGATAGAAATAACCGTATAACTTCCGCGATAAATACGTAAACAGCAGCGAAAACCGCAACAAAATCATCTCAGTAGATCCTAGCTTAGTGCGAACAAACAGATTAAGAGAATTATCCTTTATGTATATAGAGAACGTTCCTGTTCATCACAGTAGTAAATTTATAATAGAAAACATAATGAAAATTTACCACAGACCATTTTTTATGTGTTAATTAGTCGCACGGTCTTTTATGTCCCAATATAAGCGTTTTGACTAAAAGAAAAGTACAATACAGTTTTAAAAAAGCATTTAGTCTATTAATTGTATAGGTAGATTTGTAGGTATATAATTATTAATTACCTGTGGTATATATACAATTAATGTATGGATTTTTAAGAAGTGACACGTATACAATGTAGTGAAAATGCAATAACCATAGAAATCGAAATAATTATTATTTAGATTTCTGTGACAATAACCCCCTATAGAGAGATATATACTCGTACTATAAGAGTTTGTTTCTTTTAGTAATACGCGTCGTTATAATCAGAAGTAGCAATAGAGATTAATCATAATACTTGGTTCTTGTACAAATACATTAACAAAATGATGTATTATATGAGTACCTATATATTTGCTTGTTATTTACCACATTACACGGTTCACGATAATGATAAAAACGTTCTACGAAATACACACAAAGAGGAAAATATTGCTCAATTTCACAAGATTAAGTCCTCGGACATAAAAGAGGATTATGAGTCCGAAATTTGTACAAGAAATTATTTCAGAACAAATCAGCTGCCCATCTTTTTAGAAAAAAAAAACATATTTGTCACAATTTGATTTAGTAAGTTAGCTTGAAAATATGCAAAGCAAAAATATATTAAAATCATTCTTATTTATGTATTGGGTTGTAAAGAAAGTTCGTAGAGTTTTTATGACAACGATTTATTTGAACAAAAAACAATAATTATAACAATAAATTAATCAATGATGTATTCTGCGTTGCTGTGCACGACCTCGGCCCACCTCTCGACCAATTTGTTGATGCCGTTCCGCCAAAAATCGCCCGGTCTGGTGTCGAAGAAGTTGTTGAGCCAGTTTTTGAGGTCCTCTTCGCCGTCGAAGGTAACACCGCTCATTTGGTTCGACATGGAGCGGAAAAGGTGATAATCCGTTGGCGCAAGGTCTGGAGAGTATGGCGGGTGTTGAAGAACTTCCCATTCGAGCTCTTGGAGGGCGGATTTGACAACTTGTGCAACATGCGGCCTGGCGTTGTCGTGGAGCAGGATGACTTGGCCTTGTCGATCGGGTCTTTTCAGTCGAATAGCCTCATTCACGCGGTGCAGCTGCACAATGTAGAGGTCCTTATTGACCGTGGCGTTCCTTTCGAGCATTTCCCAGTACACCACGCCTTCCCAGTCCCACCAAACGCAGATCATGTCCTTTTTTGGGTGGAGATCCTGCTTGACTCTCGGCTTTGGCGTATCTCCTGAAGCCACCCACTCCTTTCTTTGCTTCATATTGACGTACAGGCACCATTTCTCATCACCCGTGATGATTCGATACAAAAAGCGCTGCTTGTGTCCACATGTTGCTCGGTGGCGGGCGAGATGTTGAGCCGCAATTTGATGGCGATTTTCATTGTTTTTTTTTCAGTAAGCTCGTGAGGCACCCAAGCTCCGAGTTTTTGGGTAAAACCAATTGATTGAAGGTGGTTAGAGATCGTCATCGCACTGCAGTCCATTTTTCGGCTAATTCACGGGTTGTTTGGTGACCATCTTCCTTCAAAAATGCCTTGAGCCGGTCCTCGTCGAATTCCGAAGGTCGTCCGCTGCGAGGCGTGTCTTCGAGGTTAAAGTCGCCACTTTTGAACTTCGCAAACCATTTTTGTGCAGTAGACACGCCTAAGACTCCTTCTCCATACACGTTGCATATGTCCTTCTCCATACACGTTGCATATGTCCCGAGCGGCTTCGGCAGCTTTTTGAGCTCGATGAAAAGCGAAGAAAAGCAGGTGTCGAATTGGTGTCGCAGGAAAATGGTGATTTTTGCCTCCTGGATAGTTCATTTCTGAGCCTGACAAATGATGAAAAATTAAATTATCCAAAAAAACCAAAAACATAGTTTTGTAGAGCGGAAAGAGCTCTATCAAATGAATATATACACTTTGCCAAACAGCAAACAAATCGTTGTGAATATGAATATTTGGAAAATTAGCAAGTGCATCGCGTGATGCTCATAAATCGATAAAAATCCTATTAAACATGTAATATGTGAGGTAACTATAATATGTTAAGCATGATATATCTACATATTATCTTGTATTGTTTGTAATAACGATCAAGTTTTAATTGTAACTTCCTATGTTTTAACATGGCCGTTTTAATATTTTTGGGCACACCTGTAAAATTTGTTAAAAATACTTACTATAATGCTTATACTGCTATACTGTACTATAATTATACTTATAGTATAGCGTTTGATACGGGGCAGCCAAAATACCTACAAGGTCTCTGATTAGGTTTCTGGCTACCGAAAATTTAACGGTATAAAAATACTCCTTTATATAAATTTATACTTGTATCGACATAAATAACAGGCTTTCAGAATGACTATCATATTTACAAAGGTAACAAACAGTACATGGGCTACTGAAAATTCAATGATATTATAGCCTTACATTTGAGGTATACCTCAATTGTGTTGGTTTTTCGGGACACCTTTACCCATCACCTGTATCTGTCCTTTATCGATATAAATGACAGGACTTCATATTGACTCCGTATTTAATTACAGACTAATAAAATACGATATTAAATTAGTTAGTACTAAATTAAATTAGTACTAATACATAAAGTCTATAACACTTTAATGCACATTTTACTGGACCGGGAACTATTTCTTTCTTGAGAAATTTATGCGACATTTTAAACGTTACTTTACCCTTTTCCTGTTTTTCTATCTCCATTCCCATTTTGTGTGGCAAACTGTAATAGACAAATAATAGATAGACCTTATAAATTTCCCTTCATGGAGATTCTAATATATATACCATTTTGAAGTTACAGGTTTAAAGTAGTTATATCTTAATCGAATCTTAAGGAGACTTCTACCATATAATAATGATGGTGACCACTACAAATTCTCCATCACCGCATTTCAAGTGTAATGGTTTCTGCTTTCAATATTTGCTGTTGTGTCGCAACGAAAAGAGTGCGTATCAAGTTTGTTCTGCTTAAGATTAATCCTATTGAACACATTAATAAAATTAAAGATAAAAGAAAGCTTCAAGTCCTTGTATCTTATTTTATTTTTATTTATTTTATTAACATACAAAGAAAACTCATTCTATCAAATGGAAATTGGGTCCAAAAAACCGGTTGGTTTGTCTTGTAGACCCAGATTTTGCGGTCTGTACAATTATATTTATATTTTACTGTACAAACATTTAAAACATTGTTGTATATAATAACTTAATAACCAGATATATGTCCGCTTAAACATTATTTAACATAAATAACATCTAATTAATACCTAATAATAATAACAAAATCTAGGTCAGTAAATAAAATATGAAACTAACTCGTCCTACAACCAATATGGCAAGGTTATTATATTTGGTCACAAGGAAAATTCTTTCCCTAATGTGACTACTATTCGCAAATAAAGTTGTCTGACGAAAGGATAGCGGCGTTAATAAGTAGCTACGTCACGTGCCGCTAAATAAATTGCGACTAACTTAATTAAAAGAGTTGCCCCCTCGGGGGTCCATCACTCGGCCGCCACTTTGATATTGTTGAAATGTCTCCGCAATTTAGTCTTATTCAGGAAATAGCATACTCTGTCAGTCGTTACATATAAATGCTTAGGTACCTACTATATATACTATGGTTTCCTTTGGTATTTTAGATTTAGGTTTCATCTGTTTCTCTGTCTGTCACATTTCTCCAATTATGTCGCGTAGTTGTTTAGAACAATTGTGATTGTTGAGATAAATGACTATAATATATGCGTTTTTTTATTTCTAAAAACTATGTAATTAAAAATTTAAAAAATATTAATCTGTACTAGATTTATTTATAGTAAGTAAGTAAATGTATTCATATAACTATATATTCAAAATAATTTATTCATATTAATCCATCATATATGATGGATATTGGATATTGAAAATGAGGTATTTATAATTACCAAACGAAATTTAAATTTCGTTATTCGAATATGTTCCGCAGTTCCACATTCTTGATTCGAAATTAAAATCAGATTTCCGACTCGGAACAACTGACGCTTGGAAATCATTCGATTCCAATGAATTCAATATTTTTTTTATGAAATCCGAGCATAAGCTTGATCCGCTTTAAGTGACGGTTAAAATTATTATTTGTATTGTTAAACAAGTAAGTACCCACCCCACATATTGAACAAGGATATCGTGATTACTTCTCTTGATTGAATAAAATTCAAATTATTTGTGTAGTGGTCGACCCATTATTATATATTCATAAACATTCAATTTTAGTCTGTATTACTAGTACATATAGGTCTCAATGAGTAAAGGGAGATTGTATTACATAACTAGAGTTTATATTATAAGGCTAAAATTGAGGTAATCCTAAGAACACATTAACCGATTAAGAATTATTCGTATTTCATATTATACGTGTTTTGTTTCTTACACAAAGTTATCTAATAACACCGAACTTAATGATCTACACTGGGATTCCTGTCATAAGTCAACAAACACACACTAAAATGAACACAGACCACCCAAATGCAAATAAACATCAGTCTTTTAACAAATGCTAGTCTGGCGGGGATAGCATCCTTGACTGTCTGGATATAGGTATAGAAAAATATTGTTTTACACAATTATTAAACAAATAGTAAATAGTTTTTCTACAATACGTTTTTGCTATATTATTTTCATAAAATCTCATTTTTTTAAATTGCAGCGAATATGTTAGAGAAGTTATTTTTTAACTTGGCACCTAGCCTTTTACTTTCGATTAGATATTGTGCTATTGCCTACCTAAAAAATATTATCTTTAGGTTGTATCTTTTCTGCTAGCATAAATCAAACTATCTAGCAAATCTTAATGTTGTGTTTCTACTTAAGCATTTTTGATTACAATTATAACAAATAGTCTCTACTTGTCTCCAGGATGTCAAGCGCAGACGTTGAAGATATTCCCGGTACAGAAGCAGCAGACGGTGGCAGTGGGCAAATCCGTGGTGCTGACTTGCCAGGCTGAAGCACCAGACCCTGCGCTGGTGACGCTACCGCAGTGGAAGGACCCGAGAGGAATGGTTATTAATGAAGCTGCGTAAGTATAATTTAAAATTAAAATGTATATATGTAGATTATAATACCTTACCATACCATCTGCCTGTCTCTCCACTGCTAGATATAGACCTCTCCCGCGGACTGCCACCACACACGGTCTTCATCTCTTCTCATCCAGCCACCACCGGCGACGGTATATTTGTTAGTTTAACTTTAGATAATAAAAAATATCGGCAAAATTCCCTCTTAATCCTCAACCCTTTCTCCAAATCCATTGTTTCATCAACAAAGGTAGGCAGCCCATCCGGGGGCGTGCCAAAGTTTGTCATTTTGGACTAATGTTGGCATGTATCGCCGATGTCTATGGGCGACAGTATCCACTTACCACCATGTGGGCTGTATGCTCGTTTGCCACCTCCTTCCTATAAAAAATAACTTTTTTATTGCATTTCGCGCGCTTTTCGTTGCAACAATGGAATTCGAACGAGCACATTTTCGTACAATGATGTTATACGATTTTAAAGTTGTGGTTTAAATGAAAGTGAGTGTAAAAATAGATTCGTATCCGCTTTTGGGGACCTCGCACCGTCCCGTGCAACAATTTTTAGATGGTTTTCTCAATTTAAACAGAGAAAACTACCTTTGAAAGATGAGATGTGGCCGTCCTGCGAATTCTGTAACAAATGAAAACAACAAGGCGGTAAAGAAAATGTTGCACGAAGACCTAAAAACTACCTACAAACAGACAGAGGAGCCTCTTAAGATTTCATGGCCAGTCATTCATGAAATGAAATTCATGACCTTCAAGTCAAGAAGCTTTCTTCGCGTTGGAATCCTCATTCGCTGATTGCTGAACAAAAACAAGCTCTCGTGACATGGTGCAGGGAAATGACTGTAAAACTCGAAAACTGATAGGGTCGGAATATATTTAGTATTATTACTGGAGATGAGAGTTGGATCTATCAATATGACCCACTAACTAAGCGGAAATCAACTTTTTGGGTGTTTCCAGATGAAGAGCATCCCAGAAAGGCCAAACGTGGGCGCAGTGTGGCCAAAAAAATGGTGGCAACATTCTTCTCTACGGGTGGCTCTTTAGCAACGATTTCTTTAGACGCTCAAAAAACAGTAAATTACCAATGGCACAGTGAAGTGTGTTTACCAACTGATGTGTTAAAATCAAAAACGTCCTAAAACAGATTTGACAGGGCTTTTCTTGCATCATGGCAATGCATCACCTCACAAAGCAAAACTTTCCCAGGAGTTTTTGAACACCACAAAGATACAAGAATTGATCCACCATCCCTATCTATCCCTATTTAGCTCTATGCGACTTCTTTCTTTTTCCAAAAGTGAAGCTTGGACTCCGTGGCATTCTTTTCGAAACCCTTGAGGACGCTCAGAATGCTTTTATGGCAGCTATTGAGAACCTCGCTAAAGGAGAGTATCGCCAGCGTTTAAATCTTACCTAGTTTAAACGAATGAATCGCTGTATAAAGACTAATAGAGACTAAGAGTATTTTGAGAAGTTGTAATAAACATTCGTGTTGTAACCCAAATATTTTTATACTCGTATCTCAAAATTTACCTAGTCACCCACGTTACCTTTCTCGTCTCTCGTCACAGATAGAGTTTATTGATTTTGCAATGCAATGCAATGCAACCAGTATCCACCCCTTTCAGTATCCTCATGCACGTTGTCTCGTGCATGCGGGACGTAAGGTCTTAAAACGCCACGCCGGTCAAGCGGGTTGGCGAGTCCAGTCTTTTAGAGGTGTTGTAGTTCCTCAGGGCTTGTGGTAGCCGCTTAGTTATCCCTTAGTCGCCTTTTACGACAACCGTGCACAGAGGTGGGGTGATGTTATTCTATAGCCGGCCGATATCACACTGCTCGGCGTGTCTTGAGGTCGGGAGCCCTGGTACTGAGTAGCCCATGTTTACTGGACTTCCACACTAAGTTATGAATATTCACCTGGTATTAATATGGACCCCCCGGAAGAGTCATGCGGGGGGTAGATTATTGATTTTGTCATGTATCTATTGATGAGATTGTTAATAGAAAGAAAGTGGCGGGTGAGTACATAGTTTTCTTGATATTAAACATCACGTTGTAGTGTGGGAACGCGACTGGAGATCTATACGGAGCCGGTGCCCGCGAAGCAATCTTCACAACTGTACATATCGTCGATCACTACCGCCATGGCCGGAAATTACACCTGCGTCTCTGCATACACCAATGTACCTTTGAGTGCGAGCATTGTGCTGGACACATTTGGTATGTATAAAAACATTCAGCTTTAATATTTGGCATGTTTTTTCGTTAAGCTGGGACAAGGGTATTTTCAAGAGAGATGAACAGGACTCTGCAGGTTTGGTACCGCACCCGCATGCCTCATGGTGTTGCAGGTGTCCATCGGCGGCGGTAGCCACTTACCATCACTTGGACCGCATACTCGTCTGCCACTTTCACCATAAAAATAATAATAAAGAAAACGTAATTTTTTAGGCGAAATTATCGACGTTATTTATTTAAGTGTCTATTCTGCTTTTTATATACTTAGATGTGACATTATTTGAAACAGGGGACCTTATTATCGGTTCTATATTGATATACTGACTCTATTCTATATTGTTCTATATAGTTCTATAGTTCTATATTGATTTTAGTGAAATAAAGCAATATCTTAAAATCAGTTGTTAGAATACTTTTCTATTTAAATAGAATATTGAACACATTTTTTTTAAGTTAAACTCTCTGAATCAAAGTAAATAAGTTCATGCCAACAATAAGTTCTATTTGCTTAGATAAGGTCATGTGACCTCGTCCACATCATCGTCCATAAGCTTCAGGAACTGTTTTTTGTAATGGAACTGAGCTTATAGGTTTGCACCTCTATCGTGACCATTTTGTCGTAAAGGACCCCATCATACAGAAAAAAAAATTCGCGAAATCACCTGTCATTGTAGGTAAATGAATTGAGAAATAACAATTTGATTTATCTTTACACACTACCATTATTAAATCTCTCTAAAACATCTCGATAAACATACACTATTTTCCAATGGTTCAATTAGCAGTACTACAGAATCCAGATTGATCGTTTCGAATGAATATAATTAACCTCTCAGGCTAGATTTCAGTTTGTTGAATTTATTGTTCATTATTTTAGTTGCTATCACGTGGACAAACGCTAATGAGAATCAATATGCGACCAAAGGGAAGAACTTCAAAATAATGTGTGAAGTGACTGCAGAACCTGCGCCATCGGTGGATTGGTTCAAAGAGGGAAGCAGTTTACCAGTAAGTTTCCTATAAACGTACATTGTACGTTTACATTGTGGCACTCCAAATTTGAATTTATAGTTGCACGCAATATAAATTATAGTAGTTTATGAAACTGTTGCATAATGAGGGGTATTAAAACACGAGTGTGTGTTTAAAAACCGAGCCGTAGGCGAGGTTTTTAATAGAATCACACGAGTGTTTTAATACCTAGTTATGTGTAGTTTCATACACCACTTTATCTACTCTCATACATTGGTGTTGAACCTACTAAATAAAAGATCAAAGTTAAAAGAGTAAGAAATAATTTATTATATTTGGATATATCGACTTCGTTATATATGCTTAACGTACTCTTTAACATTGGTATTTAAACCATAATGAGGAACACTTGAACTTGTCAGACAATTCCTGAAAAGAGGCTATTAGCACGTTTTCCGAAAACGAAGCAGCCTTTTTTTGCATTTTCCATTTCATAAAGTCTTATAGCATTTATCATATAATTTTCTCGACTTTGCTGGTAATAGATTATTAGTCATTTCCATCGCCGCATTTAAAATATCGGGCGGAGTCAAATTTTCTTCACAATCACTGCTATCGGACATTTTTAAGCAAAAATAACAATATTTCCACGAAATTCAGTACAACAAAACGTATGAATGGCGCCAAAACCCAGCATATCACCGCGCATGCGCTAAAGTGGGCGCTGCCACAGACAAGTAAAACTGTATCGTAATGAAAAAAAAAAAAATTATAACATTATTTTGTTTGAGAAAAAGTGTTATGATATGATTCTATTTTTAAATTTCGGTATTGTGTTTATAAAGTATGTCAATATAAATTCGTTTTGAAGTTTGTAATTCGAATTTTACGATATGAGAGTAGATAAAAAATATTATTTAATAACTATTTAAAAGAGAATGGAAAAGTCTGACGAAGCGTTCGTTTGAGTGATATTATGAATATTGAATTATTGAAAGTTTATTCAAATAGTACGTCTAAAATCAACGTCTACTTGATAAATTAATATTATAATATATTTCCCAAATAAATATCAAATTCTCTTTTAATTACTATTATAATTTTCAGCTATGTATGATACAAACATGATTTGAATATTGAAATGAAATATGTTTTATTTCAGATCGTAACTGGCGACAGATATGTGATACATTCCAATGGGTTACTTATAAAAAATGTCGAGGAAAGTGATGATGGAACTTACACTTGCCGAGCTGTTGTTATTCAGACTGGTGAACTTGCTGAAAGGAATATCAAACTTGAGGTAACGAGTGAATTTTTTTTTATAGAATACCTAAGTGACAGACGAGCGGGTGGGCCACATGATAGGATAGTAAGTGGCCATCGCGGTCCATGGAAACCTGCAACACCAGGGACCTTGCGGATGCGCTGCGGACCTTGCAGAGTCCAGTTCACAGCTGTCTTGACGAGCCCTATATCGTAGCGTAATGGCAATACCTCGGTTGGCAGTTCGTCCACTGCATTCGGCTTCGCGGTATAAAGTGTTTTTTGACCGCACTGTACGCAGCGACTATGTCAAGGAAGTGGGGTTATACCGCACGACGACGACAAGTAGTGCGATGTTAAAAATCTGAAGGTGGCATCAAATTGAACAGTTCTTCGGTACATTCCCCATTACATAGGCGGTAGAAAACACAGAGAGACGCAATATCTCTTCGGATGCTAAGCGCTTCTAGATCACCTGTAAGAGTGGGATTTTCGACAATTTGGACAGCACGTCATTGGACGGAGTCAAAAGCGCTCAGCTGGTATTTCGGTGCACCGGGCTAGAGGTATAATACTCCATGTGTACCAAATAAATGAAAATAGATCTCGAGTACCATCCAAATAAAAAGTTATATTTAGTCACATAACTAATTTACTTGTGCCTTTTCAGGTCTACACAGCACCAGAAATGGAAGAACGTGAGACAAACGTGGTCATCAAAGAGGGAGAGTCAGCAGCAATCACATGTAAAGCTAGAGGCAAACCTCCTCCAACTTACACTTGGATTAAGGCTTCTACGCATGAAGTAAGTTTTATTACAAAAATATGAACTTGCAATGACTAAGATGACAAAAAAAAAATAACTCACAACCTGTAACATTTTTTTAGAACTTGGCGACTACATCACGGTTTAGCGTGAATGAGAATACAGGTCTACTAACATTCGATAGAGTCGAAGCTGGTGACTACGGCCAGTACATCTGTGGTGCTTCAAATGAAGCTGGGCATAACGAAACTGCAATAGAAGTAGAAGTCCTTGTACAGCCGAAGATATTCGAACTTTCGAATACCACTGCAGCGGAAAAGATGGAAGGAAGGTTGGAATGCAAAGCTTCAGGAAGACCCGCACCGCGTATTACCTTCAGAAAACGAAGTAACGCTGAACCTTTTGTCACTGGGGCCAATGATGATGGCAGGTATGAATACGTAATCATGATTTTGCAACAATATTTAATTATGAACCTTGGACACTGAGTTCGTTTTTATTGGATTCGTTTTCTTTATTTATTGTCATTTCACCCATTATCAATTTCTTTTAATAATCCTTTTTAATTTATACTATTAGGAATAATGTTTTGTTAAACTTATGTGGTTACAGAATTACAATCGAAACAAGTACCCGTCAATCTGGTGATCAGATGGAGACAACTGGAGTGATTACGATTACGAACCTTAATAGAACTGACGATGGTTTATACGAATGTATTGCTTCCAATGACGGTAATCTGTCCTGAATATTACAATTACTTTTATTTAATAGTATCTTTTATTACAGTTTTAATATAATAAACATTTGTTTTCTGTTAATGCTTCTATGATTGTTGTTTTTTTTAGTACCATTATTAAACTGAGTTTATTCAGGGTTAAATGAAAAATATCTGTATTCTCTTAACATTGAATTTCTTATCAGAAAACTATCATTTTTTGACATACGACTTTTTAAAATCCATCATTTTGTTTTCACACAACCCATTCGCTTACTCGTACAGATTTACATAAGTGTGTAATAGTAGCATTTTGATTAGTTTATAAATGGAGTGTGCAGCGTTGCTGTTCGTAGTAGCGTATAGTGAGTAATTAAACTAAACTAATATAACTAAATACTTCAATTAATAATTATAACTAATATACTAATACCAATATAACAATCAGTAATTGACTAAGTACTTCAATTGAAAAATATATTTTTTTTTTAAGGAAAATATCAAGGTCAGAAAAAAGTCGTAGAACAATAATTGTTAGTTTTAATTATAGAAATTCAGTGTTAAGAGGATGCAGATATTTGTATGCAGATTAAGCCTGTATAGACAACAAATATTACATTCCTTCATATTTAAAAGTTATTGAAAATAATTATTTGACATCTAGGTGGCGAGGCCAGGAAAAATGGTCATTTGATAGTTCAGTTCAAGCCGTCCTTAGCTCATATGAATAATGTACCCATTTGGAGTTGGAACAAACAGCCTGTTAACATAAGTTGTATTGCTGAGAGTATTCCTAATGCGACTATTAAATGGAAGTAAGTTGTTTGAATAAATGTGCTTATTAAATTCTCAAATACTAGTAGTTTTGTCTTTTATATTGTGTGCTTAAACATTATATTAAGGTATCTATGTGTTTTATTTTCAGATTCCACGAATTCGATTTAGTAGAATCACCCCATGTGAAAATCTATGGTTCTGGACCTTGGAGCTACGTCACGGTTATACCATCAGATAATAAACTATATGGAATTTACAAATGTATTGCTACAAATACGCTTGGTGAAGCAGCTCATATGATTGAACTTAGAGAGGCCTTTCCGCCTGGACCAGTTGTTCAAGTAAATATCAATATTTTATCTCTAATAGATGTCCAGATATATCGATCAATACTCGCTCCAACATTTTTCTATGTTATGTTATAAATTCCAAATTAATCACATTTTTAGGTCAGACAAGAAATAATAACTGCGACATCGGTTTCATTCAATATCGTTGGACCGGCCGAAAATACTGGCCCGCCAATATTGGCATACACTGCCCAATACAAGCAAAACGGAAACTACGACTGGACATTCGCGATGAATAGGACGTGGTCGGTCAACTCTCCTTACATTGTAGAGAATTTGCAGCCTATGTTCACATATGACTTTAGGTTTGCTGCAGTTAATCAAGTTGGTGCTGGTTCTTGGGGATCGGGTCTCACAATTCTTATGCCTAGAAGGTAACCACAGACTAATTTAAAATATTATATTTAACATAAGTCTTAAAATGTATACTAAAAATGTTGTATAATCAGGTCGCCTCCAGAGACACCGAAATGGAGAGAATCATCATTGAGTCCCGAATCGCTTACTCATGGCAAATATGCAGACAAATACGAGCTGAAATGGAAAGTACCCGCTCATAATGGAGAACCTATCGACATGTATGAAATTAGCTATTGCCAAGTAAGTTGAACTTAAGTATTATTACCTCCTAGGGCCTGTTTCACCATCTCTGACTAAAGTTATGAATAACCTAACCGACAATTAAAGTGACCGGTAATTGTAGCATCGGACTTCAACAAGTACGGGTTTCGCTAATCGGTGAAATCGATCAGAGATACTCGGCAGTCTTAATTGCCGATTAGTGATAATTGTCAAGTCACAAACCGTAACTTTACTCGAAGGTGGTGAAATAGGCTCATAGACTTGAAATATGTACGTAATTTATAGATAATATCTAAATTGCAATTACGCGCTATATATACCAGTATTAAGATTGGTTCATGAATTATTTTAGAATTTAACCGTTATGTAGTTTATAATAAATGTTTTTTTTTCACAGGTGGTGAAAGTGACTGGTGAGTGGCGAGTTGCGGCCGAAAATGAATGTGTGAAAGAGGAACTTAAATCCTACGAGGCTATCAGCTACGAAGTACGGGGTTTGCGTCCAGATACTCGCTACCGTATGCAAGTCAGAGCACACAATGTTCTTGGCTTCTCAGCGCCAGCTCAACTGTACGTCCAAACTGCCCTTGGTGAGTACTACCAAGAAACCAATGAGCTGCCCCTTCGAGCTGGTTTCTACGAGGTGTATACATCTTCCGACCCGCTGTTTCCTTCTTCAGCGACAACCGTCACTTCTTGTGTTTTCATTTTGTACATCCATATCGTGTATTTGGTTTTGTGAACTGTTTTTTTTTGTTTCGTGTCAGTGCACCGAATTTTGTTTATATTTTGAAGGAGTTAAAACAACGAATTTTGCTTTAGAGTTCTACTAATGATTTCTTATTATTATCGTCTCTTGATTTCTTTGTGTAAGTACAGCATTGTTTTTAATTAATTTTAGTTCAGTTAAACATATTTGTTCTTTTTGTTAGTGATATTTTACATTTACATATATCATAACAGTCCTTTGCTTTCTATAGTTTATCATCTCTTCTGAAATATTGCCCGTGCAATACGAGTAACTAATAACCGGCAAATGTAATTTAATAGAAGGTACAAATAATCAACAATGAAATGTGCATATTATTAATTACTTTTAATTTGTTCTTAAATGTATCTAATTGTTTGGAATGCTTTTTTTCTTATAGATTTTGTCAAAGTATTATATTTTTTGTAGAATCTTTCGATATGATTTTATCGTTCAATGATTTCACAAATTGGCGAGATTATATTTTGTTGGTGTTAATTTTTCACGAACGGTGAGTTTGGTTTGAGTTTATTTTTCATTTCTATGTAGTGGATTATTTTAGCTTAATCCTTTGTGTCTTTTCTATATACTATCAAATATTTTCTAGGTAATCCAAACGGAAGTCCAAGGAATTTCAGATGGGCTCACGCTAAAATGGATATAGTAACAACAATACTAATTATTTTATATTCAATATAAATCATAGATATAAAGCATAGATATAATAAGTCCAAAGACGACTGTTGTTATTTAGGGAAATAATTGTTGTGATAAAGCAATTTGTTATGTAAATAATCATACTGAGTGCTTGTGTTTTTAAGAAAATATCATTAAATGATTTCTAATATAAAATTGTGTGAGTCTAATCGCCACTAGAAAACGTAACATAAGGTAGTATAATCATTTGCTTTATATTCGAAGATTTTATACCACTCGGAATTTTAATATACATGAACTTAATTGGTAGTTAGTTAATCGTCTAATAAATTAACACTGCCAAAATATAAAATCGCAATTTAGTCTTAAATATATTCTTATCTACTTACTCGTAATGTCTCATTTGTAAGCCAACCTAGCTTTTAAAATTTTGTATAATGTATAAGAAAATTCTGTACGACTTTTCGATTACTAGAAATTTTAAATTTAAAAAAATATAGGTTTAAAAGAAATAGTAAATTAGTTATTTCATAAAAAGCGATGAGAAAGCGTCCAGAGCGTGTAAAGATAAAGAAAGTGAAGAAAGAAATACGTATGTATGCGATAATTTTCTGCAAATTTGAGAAAATTATTATAAATATAGTTAGTAAAGAGTTCGATGAACATTATAAAGAATTCGAATTGTGATCTGTTTTAGAAGGAAAATGACCAATGTGAAAAGTAATAAATGTTTCCAAAACAAGGCTCCTTATCTGTTTTTATCAACTGTTCAAAAAGATGAACGAAATAAACTCATATGGTTTGAAAATGTGATAACAAAGAAAACTTTTGAAAAGCGAATAATAAATACTTCTTTCATCTTTTTAATTTGAGCGAAGTATACCATCACCAGTCACTAAAATATATGCTGCTAATTAATCCACTTAAATATACCCTAGAATTTAGTTAAACCTTAAGAGCCTATAAAGAAAGCTGTCAAGATGCTAATCAAGAACCAATTCATTAATCCTTTTGAATGTTTGACAAGTGTGTTTGTGTCGCCCTGACTCAAATTTAGGTAAATATGTTTTATATTCATAAATATTTCATAGTTAACAAATATGCTGTATGACTTTCTTTGGAATGAACTAATTTCTATATCCTGCATGACATACTTAACGTTAGCTGTTACACCTTTCAGACAAAACGTGAAATCACTACCAATAGCATGATCTGTATACTTATTATAACGACTCAATTTAGTATCTATGCGTAGATACTTCAAGTTGTTTCTATATTATTAGCATTATATAATATTTACGAAATATTTATAAGAACAGTACATTAGAAACAGTCATGTTAGATGACTCCAATTTATGTCTTAGTAATTTTGGGTCATTGAAATTTTCCCTAGTGGTTACCTAGTTTATTTTATCCAAGCATGGACCGTGTTATTATTGGAACTGCCAAATACCGTATATACTGTTGTAATTATGTATTATTAATTTATGTACTCGTCATCTGGCAGTTTCATGTCGTATTAAGTTTTAGAATCTTTACAGTAGAATACATAACATTTGCTATTTGAAATTTTGTTTTTTCGTAAATCTTTTTAGTATATCTTTGAAAAATTGTCTTAATAAAGCTTTCAAATTACAAATGCTATTGTTTTCATGTAGTCTCGTATGATTAGGGCGACTACGGTGATGGTTAATATTCTCATAAACTTATTTCATATATTTTATTCAGTATTTGTTATTAATAGGATCTATAATTGTTTCTAGTTCTCAATATCTGCTTCAATAGATTCGAAATATTTGTCATGGGGTTTGAACATTTATGTTGCGTTAATTGAAGTTTTGGAATGTTTGCATCTTGACAACTTTTCTTTTACTTGTACATCTAAGTTTACTTGATTTGTGCATCACATATATTTCATTTTCATCAGTCATCGTTATTTCATTTCATTCAAACCCCATTTCATTCTTGTGGAGAGCTTTCTACTCGAAAATTACGACGTTGTTGAGGTAAATAATAACCTTATTGGTGATTGGGTGCACGTTTACTTGAATTGAAAGCACTCCCTCTCTTGTCACCATATCATTGATTGTAATGGATGTTTAACTGTTGCTTTAAACAATCTCTATGATTTCTCTTCTGGGCCCATCTATATGCACAAAAGCGCTGTGAATGCATTTGTTACAATCACTGTCATGTCATCTAACGTCTTCAGCTTCTGACATGATGCACAAAACTAACAATGTTAAGAGCAGTAGACCATATGTGAACTAAAAAGAAGTTTTTAATTGTAATAAGTTAGAAAAAAAATCTGTTTTTAAGTACTTCTCATAATACGTCTACTGCTCTAAGTAACTTATTGAACGCTTCAAGTAAGCCAATGTTAACTTTAACAGGTGTGGAACGTTACGGGTTTGCTCCGCCGCAGCTCCTGTCAAGTGGTGCCATTATTGGTGTGGCTCTAGCTGGAGTTTTCATCTGCCTCATCATTGTGGACCTTCTGCTTCTGTGCTTCAGACGACAAGGAGTCATTGCGAGTCTATGCGGCAAGCGAGTCAAGAAGCATAAGGACGACGAGGCCAAATTGGGAAGGTAACACAAATATTCCTAATTATTTATGTATTCAACAAATAATGCGACAGACCTTCACAGTTCTGGTCACTGAATTCATGAATTTCAAAAGTAACAAAGCACTGATTTCATCGACATTATAACAATCTTTCAAATCTTTATCGACACTCATATTAATTTTGTTGGAAATCCTTTATGTTGTCCTGTGTCCATGTCCCATACTGAGTGTTAGTGTCGATGAGAGATGTTTCTGCCCGCTAGTCTGTACGGTTGGCGCTTCCCGCTCCCTTATTGCAGCACGAAGCCGCGCGCGCCGCCCTCCCCCGCGCCCCTGCCGCCACCCGTCAAGCTCGTGCCAACCCCGACGTAAGGCACCATACGAACCTAGAGTTTGCCTGCATGCTTTGTTTGTGCGGATGCTACTGTGCGGCCCCTGTGAGATGTAAATTGATCGATTACATTCCCTTGATCACAAACGCAATGGTTTCTTGATGTTCTCAGACATCGCTTTAAGATGCCCATAGATCATTTATCCTTTCTCATAACTTAAAATTATCTTATTTGGAATGTTAAATAAACAAACGAGATTGTGTTAAAAGCCATAAATAGTTATAAATATTTTGATAAAAAATTACAATCATTTTCTATAGACTCGCTGGGGCCGACCAAACTGTAAATATTGAATTTTAAAAGAGCGCAAGCTTAGCATCGCCTTTTGTATCGCTGAAAATAAAAGTAAATTCGGTTTGAAAATGTATTCTGTAAATTATTATTTAGTAAGAAAATTAGTGTACAATACACAGCGTAGTTAGAAAATTTGTGTACATTACGAGTTTATCTACGTGTGTCCATAATTTCGTTAAACAGAGAAAATTTTCAATAAAAATTTAGTGTTATTGGTGCACTGGTAGTAGTTTGAAAAGTTGCAATGATATGGAACATCTCTTACGACCTTTTCTGTTTTACATTCATACATTTTTTTATTTCATGTCCTATAACCAAGGTTTTGCTTAGCATTAAGTTAATGGTTTTCCTATGTTCATTGTTCATTGTAAACTACCTGGTATATTTGCACCAAAACTAACAATGTTGTCTTTCTCCCACGCTGCCTCTTGCCGGTCACATTTAGCTATGTCCCGACCACGCCAGTGTAAGACAAAAATCTGTATTTAATTCAATTCATCACTGCACTCATTGTATTTACAAGGATCAATACAACCCCAATGAATAATTAAATCATTATTTACAGTTTTCTATTTTTTGTAACTTATGCATTTATTCTTGAACTAGAGAATCCTGACGGGTATCTTGTACCGATTCTTGTATTCCATGCATCTCATGTACGTGTACCTATACTGTTCCTTGCTTTAGTGAAATGACAATTATTATTTTTAATTGCATTGGTTTTTGTTTAACAACTTTGGTTGCATTAGCCTTTTGAATTGACAATGTTCTAGAAAAATATTTTATTTTATCATTTTGTTACCATACTCATCATTGCAACAATAGTTAAGTGTATGTATATATTTGTACATAGACGCTGTAAATACGCTATCAAGTCACGAAACAATGCTCATTGTCTTTTTGCTTTCAAACAGGGATGAAAAGGAGCCACTCAAGGATACAGGAGACGACGCAATAAAGAGAAATTCTTCTGTAGAATTTGACGGTCGGAAGGTATACGCAACTAGCGGAGGTCCAATAATTGGCAAGAATTCCGCTGTTTAAAAGAAATTGGAATAATTGGACGTCTTTAGTAATTTCCTATGTATAATCAAACATTTCAGCAATCTCTCTTTTTATATACTTGACAATATCTTGTTTGGAGAAAATGATCGATATTTAATCATAAGGGTTATATGAATGTTACATTAACGAGTACGATAGCTTGTGTGTTAGTGAACAGCGCGACCAGTATTCGAAACTGCCAAAAGACGAATTGTTGTTTTAAGTAATCAGCTTTATTAACTGTCACTAGTGTTAATTTACGTATTATCGCTTATCGTTAAACTCAATTAATTGTTGCAACTCATGAAGGTTTTGGTAAAAAGTAACAAGTACATTAACATCTGTACTTTGTAATTAAATATGTTAAACTTTAAGATACATTAAGAACATAAATATTTCGTGAATTGCAACATTTACATGGAATAAAGTAAGTAATTTAAGCAAAAAATCGTAAAAATCAGAACAATTGTATGATCTGTGTAATAAATAGGATTTACCAATACTGTTGCTTCAAGAGGTACGAAATGTGCCTTCTAGTGTATTTAAATGAGGGTATTATACTGTAGGCTAGTGTATATAAACGATAGGTTAGTGTGCCACATTTATAGTCACAATTTGCAGCTATTTATTTAGTTCTAACTACACAGTTACTTCACCACTGGATTGTTACTGATAACATCATTATGTATAAAATACAATATACCGAGTAGGGTATATCTCTTGATAATAAACTGGCGAGCAATTATTATGCTCGCCAGTTTATTTGTGACGTTAGATGAGCTACTTTAAGAATTCAATGAAGTTTTAATAAAGTTTTAATATCTAAGAAACTAGAACCAATAATAAGCTCCATTTTCAGATAAGGTCATATTTATTGTACCTATGTTTAATCTTAATTTCTGTTATATGTTTTTGAATTTCTCTGACAGTTTCTTTAACCATAAAAAGGACTGAACACAACTTTTACACAAACTTTTTTTTTATTTTTATGAATTTTCTACGACTTAGCCACAAATAATTTAATGTACTATTGAACTAAGACTTGTAAATATACTTTAAGCATTTGTAAATATTATTTTTTATTGTTCTCTTTAACGTTAGTACCTTTTATATTTTGGGGCAATTATTAATTACATATTTCATCTTACACAATAGATCTAAGCGGTATATTTTAAATACTGATATGAAAATATCTCTCTAGAAAATTTTCGTCCAACATTGTCCATTGTCCTAAAGTATGAGACTGTTTTTAGTTGGATATTTTATTATGCTTTTTGATAAGGTATAAGACGTAGGTCAAACTCAATTTTATAAATTTTGATATTATAAGGATTAATCATACTTTTTGGTTATAAGTCAAATGTTAATAAAACGACGTCGATGGGTCGCAACGAAAGCTGAATTGAACAAAAAACAAACACAATACAAATCTGCTATAAGGAATCATAACTTAGCTCGTGCCTTTACTGCAAGCCTGACTTATTTCTACTTATTTGCAAAATATCTTTGTAATTTACTAAAATCGTTTTAATTGCAACTTCTACAAAAAAAAAAACATATGAACAGTTCATATTATAATACGATAAGTTCTGTTAAATTCCGCTCTGGTTGCGAACATTTTGTACAATTCTTAGCTAAGACAAAACTGAACTTAGTTACTTAAATGACTAAATAAATTTATTCATTGTATAATGTGTCATGTACCTCGTTCTGCGACATTGTAGTTAGACACTATAGTTTGACTATAAACAAATTGTCGTATTTAAAATGCATTTTGATATACGATTAAAACTCAATAATAATAAAAAAGTAAAATCGATTGTTATCGTCTACAAACGACCAATGGAATAAAATCACAAATAGCCTTCGTAAGTGTCCGAAATCGAATTGAAGTTGTATATCACAATATTTTTACTATATTTATTGTATGTCGCGAAGCTTGATACGTTATTTGCATAGTTATGTGGATGTCTGTCTGTCAGCTTTAGACGAACACGTCTGCGTATGGGCGATATTGTATCGAAGGGCGCATTTTTTTTATAAAAAATAAATGTATTGAAACTTTTTCTTGTTTTTCTTTATTTTTGACCTTAACTACATGCATTGGATATGGAATAATGTGGACTACTGATTAGCTTATTGTGCAAGTTTTTACACCCCACGATCCCGGGAATCGATAGTACCTATTTATTGGAATATTTAGGTCATTTTACTAATCCATACTTTCTTTGTTTATAATCTTGTTTTTTTTAAATAAATTAAAGTAAAAATAAGGAAGACCATTAAGCAAGGTGTTGTTTATATGTATCAGGGGACCGGGTATAGAATTTTATATATCCACTTTAATATAGTGGGCTTACAATTTCAATGTATGTTTAAACTAGCGGGCATGCGTTGCATGCCCGGCAATTTTTTTGCACAATGTATAGCCTATGTCCATCTGGAATAATGTACCTTTCAAATGGTGAAAGAATTTTTCAAATAGGTGCAGTGGTTCCGGGGATTACCCTCCATATACACACAAGCTCACAAAATTCGCACGCTCCCTTTATTATATTAGTATAGATATCAAATTATTTTGTGTAGAACTTCTATATGTTTTTCCTTAATGCTTAATGCTTTCAAAATTATGTTGCGTGTAGAAACGTTTACGCATCATTAATATTAATTTGCTCTATTGATGGACGCCCAAAAAATTTGTCGACAAAGACTTGATTTATCCTTGTTAGAGAAAGCGATACAGTATGTTACATTATTACGCTTTTTAATCTCCAGCTTTACTACATTGTAATCTTTTATAAGGGTATGCGTAGGGATGAGCCCGTATTTTTGTTAACAATAGAGCAAATGTGCAACAACACTTATATGAACATAGTAGGTTAGTGATGTAGGTACTCGTGAACAATCGATAACATATGCCCGAGGAGATATTAAAATTGTTCTTCGAGTCAATGAATCGATCACACTAGTGGCCTAATTAAATTCCCCATTCTCTATATTGTGTTTTCTAATCTCTAATTTAGAATG
Source organism: Sesia apiformis (assembly GCA_914767545.1). Classification (NCBI taxonomy): domain Eukaryota; kingdom Metazoa; phylum Arthropoda; class Insecta; order Lepidoptera; family Sesiidae; genus Sesia; species Sesia apiformis. The sequence goes on from OU611962.1 coordinate 6,958,270, forward strand.
TCTACTGTATTAGTTATTAATTAAATAGGAATACTGACCTCATAAAAAATATCACTACCTCGGCTGTGAACGAAAATATAAGTTCTGTTAATTTTCATAAAAAGTGACTTTCAAACAAATTATTGTGTCAAATATCTATTTATTTTGTATTTACTCCATAGAACTAAAGAAATTAAATATAAGTTCCTAAACAAACGAATAGATAAATATCGATAACATGTTAAACTATGTACTTGGTATAATCCCATCACTATTGTCAAAAGCTATACGTCACTCTGCTCTCAAATGGGGTGCAGTCAATCGCTGCGGTTTAATACATTTGAGAAACGGACACTACAATGACACACCCTACACTGTGTAATTTATGTATGGTAGGTAGAAGGGCAAGTTATAGGTATATTTGTCTTATTTTGATAACAATAAAGGTTAGAATGGAATAATTTTAGTCAACTGCACTAGTTTACCGATAGGGAGGCCACGCGTGCCCTATCTTATAGGATGTAGTGCAGTGACATGATTAATGATCAATTGTCTTAAGTATAAAAGTAACTTTGTAAAAATAAACTTATTTTCCTGGTGGTATGTTCACAAGTGATAAGTAACAGAGTTACTTTCTTACTCGCGGTATACCTCGTATTACTCGCTCGTGGATTATCGAATTCCAAGTGAAAATTGGATGTACAGTAGTAAATCCATTTTTTCCTTGGACTTCGTTATTTATCCGATCCCCTTGTTTAATCTGTCCTTCGTTGTAGCCACCGATAAAAAATAATATAAAGGAAAACAATAAAAAGTCAAAGATCAGGCCTCTACGTTTGCAACATTTACGGAAATATTAGGCTTGTACTAAAAAAAATTCCTAAAACTTTTGGGGATACAATAGTGAAGATCGCAACAAAATCGGTCCAGTAGCTCCCGAAATTTATTTTTATTTATTTATATATTTGAATGTATATACATGGCCCATACATGTTTAGCAGGAATAAACATGTAGACGCTGTACTTTTTTTACTTCCACATCTTGTAACATTTGTTGTAATAGCTCAATTTCATACTCTGTATTTTTACTATGTATTTTGATATCTGTATTCTGATTCAATATTTATAACGTCTGTAACAAATTACCCATCTACATGAAGAATAGCACCGACTGGAAACTTTACGAGATGATAAAAATCTGAAATTCAAAAAAGGGATAAATCTAAGAATTCTGTCAAAGAAAAACAAGAGTGAAAATCTAAGGCGCTGCACAGATAGTTTTTGTTTGGAGAGCGACCAGTGAAGAGGTTTTAGAAAAAGTCACACGCCTGTTCCCGGGGGACTGAGCTATCCTGGACATCACATCTGGGCCACTACTCTCGCCGGCCGCCGCAGCTCTGGTCCGTCGCTCTTTGGGCGCTGGTGCCCTACCTGGGCGCCGCTTCTTGCGCCTGGCCGCCATCGCCCCGTCCGACCGCTGTTTCCAGTCGGCGGCAGTGCCGCTCTGCATCACTCTGGGCGTGCGCCCTGTTAAGCGCCGCCTCTCCTACACCGTCCGTGAGTTTTTAGTGCTCGTGATTTTGGTAACAGACATTTACAGACTCTAAGTATCGTACTAGTTTTCCTTTTTAATTTTGTAATAGGTTTAAATTATAAAGAGCTATTGAAACAAACCTTACCTTTTTCCACTCTAGTAGAAGTTTAATTAGATCTACTAGGGTAACACGACAATCTGCGCGACATCAACAGAAAAGGAACGATTAATCCATCCGTGGACAAGTAATGGTACATGGCGCCTCACCAAAAGGCGAACTGTTACTTTTAGTTGGGTAAAAATAGACATAATATCGCGCAAAATTATGTTAAATTACATGTGATTGACAAGGAATATAAATAAAAAAATAGAATTCCATTAATTTTATGACTCATAATTTATTTTAATTTTAAGAAATTATTGTCACTCTACATTAAGCTTTTATTGCTTAGCGGACGCAACAATTAGAGCTGCCACGCGTTTCAGCTTACGTGAGGTTCATACAGTACACTTAAATTCCTTTCCAAAAACAGTACATTCTAGCCCTTATTGTCAGCTTACTAAGGCTCCCATGGGTGACCTGTTACTATTCCCTTTTAATAATTACCCGGTAGCAGATGATACGGATTAGCCCCAATATAATACGCCCTAATAACGTATGAAAAGTAAAAATGTGGGTCGATGCCCCTTCAATACTGATATTAGACATCAGCTTTGTCATTAAATACGCCCTTCTAAAAAAACTACTAAATGAAACTGATCATTTCGTTCTATTTTTGTAATCACAAAATTATAGAAGTCTAAAAACTACTCACGCGAGATATTAGTTCATTATATTATTTAATTAAAAACGAGGTGTTTTATTTTCTTTGTTTCGTTTTCGTTCTGCTTCAAATTAAATTATAAACACGAAATATAACACAAAATTGTCAAGAAAATAGTCTTCTTGTTTATTACTCTTATTAGGTGTTGTCGATATTAGTTTTTATTAAATTTTGTAGCAACTTTTCGTCGCCGGAATGGGTCACGTGCTTCTAGCACTTACCACCACGCCATCTCGTCAGGATGAGGCTTGAGGAAGAAGCACATAAAAACAAACTCACTTGGACATCAGCATTAACTTTTCTCGTCGGAGACGGCCGGGCAATTGACTGTATGAACGAAATGGATGCATGTACTGAGTGAGGTGAGATGATTTATTTGATATCCGTATCTTGTGAATGGGCTATCAATGGCAACAGAGACAATAATATCGCTAGTGTATGCTGCGAAGTGCGTAGTGGGCAGCAATGTTAACTAACCTATGTATTTACAAGTATTTACGAGAGACATAAGAGGTATCGCTACAAATTTAATTAACAAACAAGCTATGTAACCTTCAATTGTTTTCTTTTGTATCAGTGGCCCTAATAACCCACTAATAAGACGCGCTTAAAACTGTTCAAAATGATAGGGATGCTTCTGTTATTCGACGATAGGGAGTCTTTGTCGTGTTTAAATATTTTTTTAGCACAAAATTAAGGAAATTCGAAAATATTATTTACTACCTACACCTTAAGCAAAATAATTTACTTTGTTTATGAAAGCAGGAAATTGAAAAAAATATACAAGTAACGTAATTATAAAGATCCATAATCCAACGAAGTTTTCCTCTTCTGATATTTAAGGTAATTAATTTTTAATGACTAATGACTTTATTCACTTTTAATGACTACATTCCTATGAAATCTTCAATATTTTTATCATCTTGTAATGATGGTAAAAAAAGGAAAAATAATAAGAATGTCGGAATCAGTGGCAGGGAAGTAATTTTTGTTCGTGTATCTAGGGTTATATTAAAAAGGCATTAAAATAGTCCCGGTAGGTACATTGATGACTGGAAGACATTATGGTGGTTGTATGTGAAGATCGGAAGACCGTTTGTTCTGGCGGGTTTCGGAAGAGGCTCATATAGAACAGTATAGAAGTACATTACGGATTTAATAGTGAAGGACCGACGATAAATTGTACTTTATGTATGATAAACTGAAACTGGCATTGTCGTGAACCGGCTTTAGAATAACACTACCCCATCTAATCCCGTGGGTGTCGTAAAAGGCGACTTAGGAATAACAAAACTGTTACCATACACCCTGAGGAACTACACCACAACTGCCAACCTGCCAAGCCAACCTGCTTGGTCAGCGCGCCGTTTTAAGGTCACTCATTCCTCATGCACAAGACAACGTGCATAGGGCATGCAATACCGGTATAACCGGATCACTCTTTGCCGTCGCGCGTCGGTAATTATAATTACCGATGAATTCGGTAAATTACCAAAGACTATTTTTACATTTTTATATGGATATTTAAGGAAATACTAAAGCGAATTCTATCCAACGATATACTACAATAAAATTCAAGAACACAAGCGAATGAATAAATGTCGAACATCTTTGAAGACGACTTAGTTAACAAACACTTCATGTCGCATGTACCATTTTTTTTATAGAAAGAAGGTGTCAGACGAGTATGCAGTCCACCTGGTGGTGAGTGGATACTGTGGCCCTAGGACACCCGCGGTACCTACCAGCATTAGTCCAGAACGCCAAACTACAAAGACCTCAAATCTGCAGTAACTACAGCATTATTAACTGTCCTATTATAACTACTACCTACATTAACTACTCAGATGAATATTTCCCATTTGATTTGGAAAAATCTAAAGCGTTCTGTTAATATAGATAGAGAAAATGAACATGATTTACCACCTCATTTTAAAAACCCAGAAAATATCAATCAACACTTTCTAGACGTACCTGGCAAATCCGATGTAAAAATATCTGACTTAACATTTCTCTAGTTTAACCGTCATAGTTCTTCAACATTCTGTTTAAAACCTATTGACGAAGATGTAATACTGAAAATTCTTAAAGCGCTTAAAACAAATGCACGGGGTATTTACGATATATCACTTGACATACTTCTCTTGATGTTACCACGTACATTATGGGTAGTTACAACAATTGTAACACATCATTACTAAACGCAACGTTCCCTACGGCTTGGAAGATGGCTTTAGTAAGACCGATTCCTATAAAATCGAATCCCATTGACATGAAAGATCTGCGCCCTATCAGTATTCTTCCGTGCTTATCAAAAAAATTAGAGAAAGTTGTAGCAATGCAGTTAATGGGTATCTTGAGACTAATAATATCCTACTGGTCTATCAATCGGGTTTTGGAAAGCGCCATCGCACAGCAACGGTTCTTCTGGATATCGTGGATGATATTCTTGCTGCGTAAGATATAGGCGAAGGCACTACCATGTTAATCCTACACTTTTCCCGTGCATTCGATACCATTATCAGTTCAAGAAGCACGTAGCCTAGGCGTTACTCTAGATAGTTGTTTGAGGTTTGAAAACCATGTCCTCAAATTAGTGCGAAATTGCAAGCATAATTCAAAAATTGCAAATTGTACAAGTACAAACTTAAAATTTTGTACAGAGTACGGGATATACTAATACAGTCATTAGTATTGAAATAAGAAAAAGGCTTTGCGGTGCGCTTGTTCTTTGGAAGCTCAATTACGCGGATACAGTGGCGGTACAGATGGCTCGCGTCTGTTACCACGTATAGCTGAACTCATTCAAAGAGTACAAAATGCCTGTGCACGTTTTCGTTTCAACGTACCGCTGCGTTTTCATGTCACTCCCTTCATAAACGCAGCTAACATATTCAAAATGCGGGATCGCAGGGAGTTGTACTTTGTTGCCCTTCTTTTTGCCGTAGTAAATTTCCGGTAACCATCTTATCTTTACAAGAAGTTTAGTTGGTTTCGTGATTGTAACAAGCGTATGAATACAAGGGCATCCAACTTACTCTTAGCTGTTCCCCGTCACCACTCGGCTGCCTTTCGCGATAGCTTCAGATATGCAGCTATTGAATTTTCTTTGTAATCCTTGCACTTCCTTCCTTCCTTTTATCTTTATTTTTTTGTACAATTTATTGCTGTAGACAGAAAATAAACCATTTTTCTTTTTTTCTTTCTAATAGCTGGAATAACTTACCTGCACCATTTCGCAACCTGAGTTCAGTATGTACATTTCAGAATAAGTTCAAAAGAGTTACTGAACTCGCAGAAGGCATACTTGAAACTAATTCCTTTTAATTGTTAATAACCTGTGAAGTTATCAGCAATTAAACGGAAAAAAATCTGTATTGACATCAATGAAAATGCTGTCACTTCAACCGTGATTCACATGGGGCTCCACTGAAGACCAGCCCGGTAGCCTTCTGCTGCGGCAGAAGTGCTGAGTGGAGTCACCTTTTGACATCACACTGCAGCCCTGATGCTTTCATGTTTACTGCAAAATTTATTTGTAGGTGTATTTCAAATTCTCAATTACATATTCTGTGTAAATGTGTTGTGTAAATGTTTTACTACTATACTTGTGTGTGCGTGTCAAATAAATATTCATTCATTCATTCAAGTGATGACTGATGTCTCCTTTAGTTGATGTGACCATTAGCTATCGGTTCCATGATATCTTCCTTGTTACCTTCTGTGTTGTTACCGTACGTGATTAGGTGATTACAGTACTCTGCAATGGGACTTTATAGGCCGATATTGGTACTTATTACTGATATTTATATCGATGCATTGATATGTAAATGCAATTATGTGATGTTAGACTAGTTAGCATTCATCAACCGTAATTACATTACATTGTATGCATTGCATATTATCGAATCAATGTGCTTTATCAATTACTCTCAGTTTATTGACATCTCGATGGTAATACGTTATCCATGTCACCTAACCCACCAGGGCTGTCGCAACTATTCGCAAATAATAGAAAGCGTAAACTGCCCTATTAATACGAAAAGACATTAGTGACATTATTAGCGAAAGCTTATGTAAGATTATATTTGGAAATTAAAAACAACATAGGGAACAATAATAATAATAAATAATTCCACACTCATTGGCCCGCACTAGGAGACTCTGTGTTGTGGGTCCAGAGGCAGATACCATAACGAACACACCACCTAGACTCGAACAAGCGTTTTGTCATCTGTTAAAATTAATCCTCAAGAAGGTCCGTCCGGAAGGCCCTTTTATAGTCCACTACTGCACATAGGCCTCCTCTCTCGTGCCTCTCGTGCCTTGTCTTGTGCATGAAGGATATATAGCCCGGAAACGCCACCCTGCCCAGCGGGTTCGCGAGTCCACTCCTTTATTAGTCGCCTTTTACTACACCCACTGCTCCAGAAGATCGGCATTAATATACCTAGTCTGGCCATAAATACCGTTACAATCTAGAAAAATAAATAAATTCCTTTTATTAGAAGAATAATTCTTTATCCATGTACATAAGCACAGTTTATATTATAGTTATGAATGACATTAAAAACCTAATTAGGTTTGTCCTAATGACATTTCCTAAGGAAGTTGACATTGGTATCATTGATCAACAATCAATACATTAATCGATAATTAGCATGCACATCATTACAGACAAAATACGAACATAAAAACAATAGGATGAAAAAGAATCATAATTGAATAAAACACAATCACTTAACCAAATTCATACAAACAAGCGAAAAGAGAGTTGAACAATTCAATAATAATTAAATAATTATAGCTCATGAACGCATATTTGAATTTGGAATGAGTCATTCTCACGTTAAAAATATTTTTTTTTCTCATTTTGACGCCAATAATTATTAAATAATGTATTAATATTAAAATGGGTGATAACGAAACGGTATTGCTGTAATTGCATTACTCAAAGTAGGCATGGAGTCGAATGCAATTTTTAAAACTCTCCATCCGCTTGGTGTTAGCCGAATGTTTGTGTATATTGGGTAGCTACATTGAAACGGCCTCTGTTTGTGACAGAAAATGGTCTGGCAGTCCACACACTATTCGTACTAAACCAGACAATTAAAGCTGTGAAGGAGAGAATCCGCAGAAATCTCGTCCGGAAGCAAAAGATTTTATCCAGAGAGATGATTATAGCACCCAGAACCATGTCACGTATTTTAAAAGATGATTTAGGACTTGCTGCTTACGAAAGGTCATTTCTTAACTCATAATTTAAAGACAAATAGTGTTGTCAGATCAAAACAACTTCTTGGGCGGTACGCAAAGGGAGCTCACAGACAAATCTTATTTCCGGACGAGAAAATGTTCGCCATTAGGACCATTTTAACAAGCAGAAAGATCGAGTTTATGTTGATAACTCTAGAGAAGCTACTCAATTGGTCAATAGGGTGCAACATGGCCATTATCCGGCTTCAGTGATGGTGTGGTGGGGTGTTAGCCAGCAACGAGTAAGTGTACCATATATTTGTAAAAAAAGTAATATCTTGGAAATCCCGTAAAACCTCTTAACAACAGCCCATTCCATAACTAAGAATGGTCCTTTCAGAAAGACTCAGCACCAGGTCGTAAAGCTCGTTCAACACAGGCGTGGCTAGAAAGGAATTTTCCCGATTTCATTAGAGCTGAAGACTGACTGACCGTCATCTAGGTCTGATTTTAATCCGGTTGACTATGATTTATGATTTGTTTTAGAGAGCAAGGCATACTCAAAACACCATGATAATATTGAATCCCTAAAACATTCCATAATGGTGGCAGTTACCAATTTACCCATGGAAAAGGTGCGTGTTTACCATGAAATGACCATTCGAATATACGTTATATTTTTAAAATTCTTACCTATTTACCATTTACAGGGTTTTATTTACCATTTCTATTTATTTACAGGGTAGTTTACCATTTAATCTAAGAAGGATTTTTTTAATTATTTTCTTTTAAAATTAAATATTAACCAACCCTTTTATCGTGCACTGCTGGAATGGTCCTTTTCATACAAATTGTGTTGTGCAAGAGGGGTATGGCTTTAAACGTCATGCTGCTAGCCGAGCGGGTTGGCGAATTCGTTCTTTTAGGGATGGTGTAGTTCCTCAGGGCTTGTGGTAGCGGCTTTGTAAACCTAACACAATTTACAATATTGCAGTATTCTCTGACACTGCGAAAATTTTCAACCAAGAAAAATATGATCATTGGAATATCAGGACGCACACAGTCAAACATACAGATCAAACTTATAACACTAAACTGTTAGTTTTAATTTTAAACTACGAGTATATGTCCTCCTCTGATTTTATTTGCGGCAACCCTACCCAGAGTCACGTCTAGCGAGCAAAATAACTCCTGAGGCAAAGTTGGCGGGATAAAGGACTATCAGTCTTTTAGTGTTACCAACGATAATGTGCTCCGAAGAATAATGTTCTCTCTGCAAAGTTTATAAAAATGGTTCGCCGTTCCCGCTCTTTGTTACCGTTGTGTTTATCTTATCGTATTATTTCCAATCTGTTGTGTAGACGACTATGGGTATTCTTAAACATATAGGTACCTAAAGTAAGTAAGCATTATTCATAAAGGTTTATAGATATGATGTAAATCGAATGTAGGTGAGATGTAGAACCTCATACAACATATTTTGCAAATTAAATCGTTTCAGTACAGACTGCGTAAAGTATTGTAGATAGTCTAAAAATGTTACAGCTACTTTGTCTTAATAATAATTTCCTTTATTGTACACCTAATATATTGCACAAATTGCGCAATAAGAAATACAATAGTTGGTCTCATCTATACATATAATAAAACTGTAGAACCAGCGTGTCTGTACATTGAATATATTTACCAAAAACTGATTGGGGGCGATGAAGGATACAGAATACAAAAAGAGGATTTTGAAAATTTTTGTCTGTCTGTCTGTTGGTCTATTCAGACACCCTAATCTCCAAAACTACTTAGCGGATTCTCATGGGGTTTCCACAGGTTAATTGAGCTTAGCTTGGGCGCTTCGAATACGCTTTGTTTCATCGAAATCGGCTGACGGGAAGAAAAGATATCCCAATTTAGAGTTTAAAAACTAAAATTCCACGCGTATGAAGTCGCGGGCACAGCTAATTGTGAAGTAAAATCTCTACCACCCAACCTGAGTCAGAAATGTTGAATAGTATATATAAATAATATACATACATAAATATAAAGTGAAATAAGGGCGGTCGTGTAGCAGAAGAGAATAAACTGAAATTAAGAAATGTAAAAGTTAAACTTAGGTTTGGGGAAAGTGATTTTTTAAATAATTTATTTTGTTGAAATTATATCATTAGGTATTTTCAGCATTTAATTTTTTTTTTAAAAAACATTTCAGCATTTATTTAGCGGGTAATGGGGCACTTACCTAATATAACATTTACTAAAAAAAATTATAATCTTCCACCAAAGGAGGATGAAAGGAACATCTACAATACACTTTACTTACCGGATGTCAGCGAGATCTGAATATTCTTACGTCTAGAATTTTATAACAAAAGTATCCTTAATGGCATGTGTTCGAAATACCTTTCAAACTTTTGTTCGAACACCGTTCGTTCAAACAACATATGTTTACAAGCGGCAATATCGGTGTATTAGCAGAAATTTTGTCTGCAGACCGATCCGGTCAATTGCTTGACCATCTGCGCCTGCAATACGAGGGTCATAACACGACACATAGTAAACAGTATGGTGTCTTCGTGAAAACGTCAAAAATATGTTACACTATAAAATATCTATACTATTTGGAAAGAAATACTTTTTAATATTTATTATTCATCCTTTATGCTATATTTGTACGTTGAACCCAAAGGTTGGCTGATAGAAAATGCCTCCCGGCGTCAAGTTCGCCCTTTGTACTTAAGTATATAAATAATAATCCCGTATTCGTATTCGTATATAAATACGCACCAGAAAGCAATGTAGCCAACATAGGGGTTTTCCCCCTAAATTTAGGTGTAAATAAATCGCAAAGGGGTTTGGGGGGGGGGGATATTTCGGTCCGTTTTTATCCGAAAAAAGAAATTTATTACAATGAATTTAACGAAAGCGAATAGATTGGGAAATCTTTATTTTAAGAACTTAATACGTTGCGTTGATACTGAAGTTGGCATGTATCGTGGATGTCCATGGGCTACAGTATCCATTTACCATCAGGTGGACTGTATGCTCGTCTGCCGCCTTCCTTCTTAAAAAAAAATGTAAGCCCATCCTTTTAGCTATTTTATTTTATTCGAAGTTTAATACCTAGTAATAATCAACTTATCACATAGTAAAATATGTTACTATGTGATAAGTTGATAACTGATAATAAGTCAGTTCGTTACCATAATTCAGCGAAACTTCGAATAAAATAAAATATATGTTTACATTATTGTAAACATATGTAATATGTAAAGGCCCATTTAACAAATAAATACATATACCTAGAGGTATAGAATACGTGTATCAAATTCATCGGTAAGTCTAATTATTTTTTTTATTGATCGAATTCAGACAGACAGACGTGTGTGTGTATACCGTATTTATCCTTTCTGACATTTCTATAAAGATATATTTACTACTGTTATTGATCTGTACCCATTGGAATCACGAATTTGATAAATGTTTGGTTACGCTTATTTTCTTATTGTGAACCCGTGTTACTGGGTATTATAAAACCCCAACACCCGAATCCAATGAAAACGAAAGCTATTTATCAAGTATTGAATTGGAATTTTATATGGTTGTTCCAGTTAGGGTAGGACTTAGCTGCGATTCAATCGTAAAGTTTTTCTTTCATTTTCAGGGTATTAAAATTAACAAGTCTATGTATTAGAGCATTATTACTGTTATTTCTATAAATCTCTTTAAAAATATTATTGTATCATAATTAGCTAATTGGATCTTTATCTGACTAAATAAAGAAAGACATATGGCAGGCGCCAGTCGGAAGAAACAGTTTCCGTAAGTTTTAGAACAAAAAAATATTTAGCATACTTGTATATTATTGTGTATATCTATGTATAGTTATATTAAACTTTGTAATCTGAATCCAAAACAATGTTTATTGTTTTGAATTCAGAGTGACTACTATTTGTGAAGATGTAGTGATTTTTTTTTTATTCGAAAGCAAGACCATATTAATTGTTGGTGGTACCAAACTGCTTATTGAATAAGTTGATTCGAATTGCAAAGGAGTTTGAATCAGTGCGAACGCTCGATTGGCTGATCTCCACTAATTTTGTGTATCCAGCATTGGCTTTGGTATTGGTAGTGACTCGTAGTCACGGACTCTGCGTCGCGCCGCACCGCCCGCGCCTAATTGAGTTTCACTCGCGTATCGCAGACGTCATCTGTGGAAATGATTTCCACAAGCATTTCCCGTGGAATTGCCCAACACATTTCACAACATATCAGTCCAAAGATTATCTTAATACCAAACAGGGGATTAACAAACTCCCATCAGAATGCATCAGCACGAAACAAGGGGTATCCATGACTGTTGCTTTTCTAAATAACGGTGTCAATTAGAGTAACGTTATAATCCCCCGCCCTCTATTTGCGTAGACCCATGGACGTTTTAGGGTTGGGCAAGGTAAACAGACGTCTGAATTAATATGTCTAGTATGATTCTGGTCATTGAGAGCCGAGTTCACCTTTTGACGGTTGAGGGCGTTGAAAAGGGAATTGAGACGGACCGCATTATACGTAGGTATACCTATTGCTCGTATAGGTAATTTAGAGCGTGTTGTTCATAGTTGGTTCAGGCGAAAGAATTTTGCAAATAATTTTTTGTTGTTTGATAATCTGATAATAATTTATTATTGTACGATAAGGAACTACAAAACTACAATATTAATATTAATTATGAAATTTTTAAATAACCATAACCTTTTATAAATTTAAAATTTCTTGAAATTTTTAATATCCCTTAAATTTATCGTCACCGTCACCACTGCTGGACGTGGCCCTCCTCATACATTGTCTTGTACATGAGGGATGCATGCCACCTGGCTAAGCGAGTTGGCGAGTCCACTCTTTTAGAGATGGTATATTCCTCAGCGCTTGTGGTAGCAGATTTATTATCCATTAGTCGCCTTTTACGATACCCGCGGGAAGAGATGGGATGATGCTACTCTACAGTCGGCCGACACAACACGGCCATCTAAAAAATAACACCCTTTTTTACGTGGGGTAATGGCATGGATACCCCCCCTGCCCACACCGTGGCGGATTGCCGTACTCTTACCGACGAAAACCCCACGACTACCGCCTCTCCACCAAACTCTGAGGTCACATGAGCGTTTTCGCAATCGTCCGTGACCCCAGCGGTAGCGGCCTGTCAGTGCGGGCCCCGGACTGATGTTCGCCGGTCCATGGGGAAAGAAACGCCGTCCACCCAGGCAGTGTCCTTGTATCTGGGCAACCTTAGTTTCACTGGGATTTCTGCGTCATCCCAGGACTATCCTCCTTTTTATCCACCGTGCCCTCTGCCCATACAGGGGGACACGCAGAGACGATCCCTGATTCTTCGCCGCCCATACAGCGAGACACGCGGAGACCGTCTGTGTTTCTCCAATTGCCCCCAGCTTCAAAGGGACACGCATAGAAACCTTAAAAATAACACCTAGTCTAATCTAACCTTAATAGCTTAAATGTTGTTGTCTGTATGAATCGGGATTGATCACTTTTTTCAATAAGATAACTCTGCAAACCTGCAAACTCTGAAGCCTGTGCAAACAATGAACGACGTAAACTTCCCTCCTGTCAATTATCACATGATGCAATAACTCAACTGCACAAAAAACTTTAATCTCCTTTGAGTGATGAGTGCAACACTCCGGCTTGACGTAGCGATATATTGCGTTGAGGTGAACTGTACACCGGACCGCATGTAGCGTAATGCACTTGTAGGAAATGATAGTGGAGATAAATTCTTTACAGTGTGATTGTTTGTACGGAGTACAAGTTCGCCGTATATTAAATTACCGGTTTGTTTATTGAACGAGAACATTCACGTTTATTTCGATAATTGGTATGCGTCCTATTCTGTAAAATAATACCATATTCATTTTAAGAGACGTTTATTGAACCACTTCTGGTTAACGATATTAAAACCGGCTTGTATGCAAACGAGTAGCTAAAAATACTGAATAAGCAGCAAATCATGATCAACAAAACAAACTATTTATTGAAAGTAATACACATCGGCCTTTAGAAAGAGACTATCGGCTAGCTTTGCTTTTGTAGAGCGTCGTCTGTGTCGTGTGCCTGTACGACGACTGATAAGCCAGCGACGTATCGACACAATAAAGAGAGGAAGACGCTCTACAAAACCGAAGCTAGCCGATCATAGCCGATGTGTATTACTTTCGGACGGGATGTGTAAATAATTTTTAATTACCAAGAATGTCATCACAAAGTCAACAGTCGATTTTTTTATTTCCTAAACCTAACTGTTTGCTGCCATTGATTTACTGATTAATTAATTATTTCTCTTAAAAATCGCGACGGCACCGTCGTTCGATAATTTTAAAAATTTTTACTTATATAAAAGAAACTGTGGTACGGACCTAGGATCTGAACTTACAACTTCACGAATGTGCGTTGAGAATACATAGGCACCACTTAGCAATCACCGCTCTTCCTCCAAACTTATTTTTCTAATTCACTCCTGAACTCTATAGATGCTCAGCGCATTCTGGGGTGTGCTAATATTTCTCGTTTTTGACTGATGTTGACAAACATCGCTAAATAACGACCTAATAACCCATATGATAGCATCCCCACCTACTATGTAAAAGGTCCCTACTTCGATTTCGATTCGGACATTCACTTTTTAAAGATAAATGTTTGTCTGGTCTGAATGGTGTGTTTGTTTTTGTATGCGTCTCTAGACCCACGACACAAAGAATCGTAGTGTTGGTCATTGTGTGTAGCGTTATTATAGGTATAAGTAATACTGATGTCCATGGGTGATAGTATCTACTCACCACCAAGGGGATCGTCTGCTCATCTGTATACTTCTTTCCATAAAAAATCATAAAAAATATGTTTCTTTTAGTGATATAAAGAAAGCAGTGGAGCATAGGTACAATCAATCTGGTTCGATCATCTGCGATACATGCCAACATCCGTTCCGAATGATAAACGTTAGCACACATTTTGATGCGCTGCTTACCATACCTTTGCAGATTTTGGAACGGATTTGAAGAATGGGTTAGGCAATGGGTTAATAATGGGTTGGAACGGACTCTGGCATATCTCACTCACTGCGATTCAAGTAAGTACATTAAGGGAATAGGATAAAGCGGGGAATGCAATTTTACGACAGACTTCTGTGAGGTGAAGTAAGTAAAGCGGGAGTCATAAAAGAATCAACTCTTTCTAAAGTCATTAACTTTATATGACAATTTTTCGCAAACTTCAAGTAGTTAAAAAGTTGTTCTCTGAAACCGTTCCTAAAGGGCCCTTGAATATTAAGGAATACATTACTGGGTATTCCCAAGGAACTCCTACAATCTCCACATTCAATAGTCCACAGTAGAATTTCCGGTGTCAGCTGGTAAATAATGCTTTAATTAAGTTAAGGCATTGAGGCATTTTTGTACGATAATGTGCAATAAATAAAGTTTGTTAAATAAATATTCCTATCCTATATTTTATCCTACAAATCTCTTAATACAGAACTAACGCCTTGTTAAATAAAATAAGTAATAAAACATCGACCATCTCTGGGATATGAAAACGGGGATAAAAAGAGTGAAGCACGTAGGTTGGATCGTAGATAAAACTATAGCTTGCACCTTAATGCGATTGAAATAGGGGTTGGAATTGCACTATTTTGTGTCAGTTTGTATCAAACCCTCAGGGACATAGTTTGATGGGGTCACGTACGGAAAGTTTTTTCGGTATTTAGCGGAAGGTCTTTGTACGAATTTCGACGAAATTCAATTATATTATATGAAGCGTATTTTTATGCCTAAAATATGATGGTAAGTCAAACAGAATATGTTTTGATAACATGTTTATGTTTATCGAACTAATGTTAACGTTTGGATATTAACTTTTACGATGGCAGTAGGATTCCTGCATCCCAATAAACAATAGACAAACAATAAAAAGGTAAGGCACGGGTTAATTAAATTTTTAATTTCTGCTGTTTTAAGTTTTTACTTTTGTTTTTGGTCTTTTGGAAATATTGACATATTGCTCATGGAAATTTAAATTGGCGAGGACCAACGACTTAAAGATGTTTGCCGGTGGAGGCTGGATGAGAAGAGTGGAAAATCTTGTCTGATGCTGTGAATTGAGAGAGGCAGTGGAATGTATAGATCCGGTGATGGAGAGACTTAAGCTGATGGTATGGTATGGCAAGAGGCAAACCATAACTTTTCAAGGACCAGTAAAAAACGATTTTTTTTATAAAGAGATCAATGTAACTTATCAATTTTACATCCATTGGCTTTTCAATAACACCATGTCTTCCATTCCCGTGTGCCACCAACACTTCTGATCTCCACCGCGTTCGTTTCCTCCGCATCATCACGAACGGTTGCCCGCTGTTCCCTATTACAGGTTTCAGATGCAATTACAACAGAAATCTATGCAGCACAGCGCAGCATAGACCTGCTGTGTTTACGATAGCGCATAGCTCGCATTAACGCAGCGCAATACCATGTTGCACATAAATATATGGTAAGCGAGTCATGCTAAATATAAAACTGACAAGCGAAGCGGGACACGGCACTGCAGAAATCAGTTTCATGGCCTCACCCTACGCCTCTCTTAAGGCTCTCATACACGGTCCTCCACTCAAAATACTCGTACTAAATTTATTTGTTAATAATAGAGATAAATGTAAGTAACACAAGGGAAATTTCATTGTGGCCTTTCAACGACTTTTGGACAATAAAATTTTCTACCTACATTACTTTTACAATCTTATCGCGTACAAAACAAAATGTAAAAGTTTATAACCCCTTTATTTGGCACGCAATAAAGTTTTACGATATGGCATTTACTTAACGCCCAAGTTGACCCTTCTACAACACCACCAGATAATAAGATAGTATGCAATCTTCATGTAACAGAACGTATTATAATCATTACTGTCGCATTTCTTAAAATCATTTTTCTGTATTCGTTGATGTTAATTATTTCAAATATAGGTTTCGGTTATAATAAACATTTGAATGAATGAATTATTTGTTATAATTTGTTATTTGTTCATTTGAATTAATTAATATCAAATTGTTAACTCAATTAATTTACCTAATTTTGAATACATTGCACGCTAAAGTCTGTAATGTTAATATTCAATATCTCTCTGAATAGCTTAATAAAATTAATTGATATGTAGAATATTTAGGAAGTCAATAACATTATTATTAAATATGGCCGATAGATGTCGGTAACAGCGACACTGCGGTACTCGTATGAGCTCGTTTGACGTAATTTTTTTTCATGAACACTAATCATTATACCTTTGTTTATTTTCTGTAGTATCGTCATGATTTTTTCCACGTTCACCAGATTCTACTTTTGCCAGATGTCAATTTTCTTTCGAATTGGCCAGACCCCAGATATTATTTTACAAATGACAGATGCAATCAGAATAATGAAAGAAGATAATAATAGTACCTAGTTTCAAGCAAAGAGGTTTTTATTAACATTTTAAGAGGCCAGTGATTCAAGGAATTTAATCTGGCAAAAGTGGAGTTCCATTTTTGTTATATCTGGTGAATGTGGAATTGCGTTTAATCGGTTGGACTGCAGATAGATGTCGGTAACGTCAACATTGCAATATGCGCTCGTGCGGTGTGCTGTGAAACATCGTATTCGTATTCGTATCGATAGATGCTAAACCACTGCTCACTCTATTTGTTTATAAGATCTTGTTTAAGATTGTCGTGGGATGCTGAGTCACAAAGACTCGAAGAATGTTAGTCTGTGGATATCCAGTCGTTAAGATACAGTGACAATTAAAAGAAATGACAAGACATTATTTGATAAACAGTACCTAAACATCGATATTACCTTTATTGTATTGAATCTCATCGTTTTGATTTTTTGATATTACGAAGTGTAGTTTTTATTTTTTGCTTGCTTTAAAGTATCTATGATTATGACTGACCCTCTAATCGGTGACAAGACTAAACCTCGATATTACTTATTAGACTATTTTACATAAACAATAAACCGAATCCAAAGAAATTTACTTAACTTCAATTTACATGTGTCGAGTACCTACTAGAAAACTATCAGCTTTTATGTGGTTTATATTATTCATTCATTCGCGTAATTATTCATCAAAAGGGCTAATGAGGGTGGAAGGTGGATACAAACTCGTTTGTAAAAGTAAGAGACGGTATATTTCACAATCTAAGATGCGGATGGAGCACAAATTCGCGATGTCAGCTTTTATAAGACAATATGAGATTTTTATAAAAACGAAAAGCATTTTAAAATGTTAAACGGCTATAAAATGGTAGCGGCAAGGAGTCCACAACAAGGGCTAAGGTTGCCTACTGTTTCTCTCCATCTACACTGCGACTTTTCTGCGAGCAAAGGCCCCGGTTAGAAAAGTTTATAATTTAATTATAACGCCCTTAGGAGCCGTTATCTAACGTGCTAACCCCGTGCCGCTGAGCTACGCCACGCTCGGATGTCTAACGCATGGTGGAAAATTTATGGTCGAACTCGGGTAGGGAATAAATTTAATTTCCTATTCCTGATTTTGCGGTTTTCATTTTCTCATTAGGTAAGTTTAATTTTGTATGCTGTGAAAATTTTCGTTTTCTTAGTGTTTGAAGAGTAAGTACATAGGCAGTTGTCATTTGGCTTTGTTTAGTGAAAATACATTATTTTTATATAGGAGAGGGGGTAGACTTGCAGGTGGCCTTAATTCCCACCTCGGGTTTCTACAACCGCACCTCCCATCACAGAAGTGCGGTCCATCCGCATTTCCTCGATATGGAGGTGTGGCGCACTGTTCGGCCCAAAAATCATTTTATACCGCGAACCCGTAGGCTGTGGAACGAACTGCCTCAAGAGGTCGTTCCATTATGCTACGATATTGGGTTCTTCAAGAGAGCTGTGAATAGGATTTTGCAAGGTCAGCGGCGCGCCCGCATACCCTCTGGTGTTGCAGGTGTCCATGGGCGGCGGTAACACTTACCATCACGTGGGACCGCTTGCTCGTCCACCCACTAGTCCATAAAAAAAAGTGGCTACCGCTGCCCATGGACACCTGCAACACAAGGGAGTGCGCTGCAGACCTTGTAAATCCTGTTCACAAATTCACAACTTTCTTGAAGAGGAGCCCTATGCCGTAAAAACATTGTCTATAAATATATAATTATTTTAAATTATAATGCTGTACCTACTACTACAATAATAATAATGATACATGTAAAAACAATAATATAATATTGTCATGATACTGAGCAAATATTTTAACACTTAGTGTTTGGGATTTTAATGATATGATTTTTCACCATATAATACAATTTTTGAACAATTTTAATAGTATGATTTTAGATAAAGTTAACCACGAAGAACATTTTGTAAACTATCAAATATTTCATAAATATTGTTTAGTGTCTGTACCATTGAGTGTCTACATTTTTCAATTGTCGCTCTGCGGTGAATGAAAACACCCTGACAAAACCGAATGAAACATCCCGTGTGCGCGGAAATTAGAAAAATATTTGGAGCATATGGGGTAATATTCACTAGTCCGCATTGGGCCCGCGTGATGGATTATGGCTTAAAACACCATCGTTGGACCATCAAAAGTTGGACATCGTAGGCTGATATCAAAGTACCTCATAATGTACCTTTTAATGTTGGAATTAAATTTGTAGCTTCATGGAATTTCTGAAATGTACCCGTAGGGTACTTAACCCATGACCGAGAGAAGTTGACTCGCAACTCAACGATACCACCCCCGACAGCGACCCTAGTTAGATGACAGTTTGAAACCGAACAGATTACAAGGTAGTAACGTGGTTAGTTTACAGATGACAATGCCTTAGTAGTACAATCTAAACTCTCTAATCTAAAATGTTCCTTTTATTCTTGCGTATAATAAGGTTATTCTCGATTTGAAGATACCACATGAAGTAATATACCCATACCTAAATGATGCATTCAATGGTCTCATACGGGCATCACAACAACAAATTTTATACTAAGTATAAATTCATCACCAAAGGCCATATTCCTATATTAACATTCACACTCCTGTATTAACATTCACAAGACGATTAAAAACATTTTGGTAGTATTATGGCGACTTAAAGAGGCTTAAAGAGGGGTCTTTAAATCGCCA
This sequence comes from Sesia apiformis, assembly GCA_914767545.1. Classification (NCBI taxonomy): domain Eukaryota; kingdom Metazoa; phylum Arthropoda; class Insecta; order Lepidoptera; family Sesiidae; genus Sesia; species Sesia apiformis. The sequence continues at coordinate 6,977,987 of OU611962.1, forward strand.
CATTTTTATCGCCACAAGAAACTTGTTAGGATGGTTATTAGTGAAAATACATAGTACATGAAAATACTTTATTGTCCTATAGACACTGCAAGACTATATGGCGAATATTTCGCTAATTGGTTATTGTGTGGTCAAAATAAAGTGTTATCTATTGTTTAGGTAATACTGAGTTTTTATATAAGTACCAATTTTTCAATTGTGAAAAAACCTTCGACTGAGAAATCTGGGACATATGTTTCCAACAATCCTCAGATCCGTGTAGTGTATTACGCTCCAAAATCCTCTTGTTGTAAGAGAAGATCTGAGCCACTTTATACAGTGGGACATTATAGACTAACATTATATTCTTCGCCATCATTTTCTTCCATTGATTGAAAGGAGTGACATTGCAGACGTTTGCTACCTCGTGAGCATAGCAAACAATCTAGTTGACTGTCCCGATTTATTGGATAATGTCATTTTACACACACAGCCTGTTAATATGCGTAAACCTAAATTGCTTGATGCACCTCGTAGGTACTAGGACAAAAAAACATTTCTATTTGACGCGGGTTATAAATTCTATTAAAAAATTGTCCATTGATGTGGACTTTTTCACAATCAGTGTAGCATCAATAATGTGGTCTGGATCAAGCGAGACCTGACAAACAACAACTGTCTTGCCAAACAACAACTGTCTTCTCTAACAACAACTGTCTTCTCAAACAACAACTGTTTTTAAAAAAATAACTGTCTTCTCTAACAACAACTGTCTTCTCAAACAACAACTATTTTCTCAAACAACAACTGTCTTCTCAAACAATAACTGTCTTGTTAAACAACAACTGTTTGCTAAAACAACAACTGGGTGATGATTAAGTATTACGTAATTGTTGGATCGGGCCTTTACCTAATGTTATTACAGTTAGTAGCATTTTATGAGGATTTCTAATTGATAGTGTGTTGTAATTAAAATTTTCTGTTAAAATTTTCTTAGAATCGAATTATCACTTACTATATATCTTCTTTCAAAATTAAATGAATAAATATCGGTCGATGTGGTTCATTGTTCGTTTTGACGCTTACAGCGAAAACATAATATTGTTGCTTAGCAATGCGATTGGGGGATAGCGTTACCAAGCATCGAGCACTCAGGCGTATCGGGATTTTCTAATACTTAAAATTCTATATAACAAATACAATTATTATTTTCTTAGGTTTTCGCGATTACTATACATTGCAATTAAACAACTTTTAACGGTTTAAATCGCGTATATTTGACATGATTTATATCCCGACGTTTCGAACACTTTGCAGTGGACGTGGTCACGGGGTGACTAATTGATTTTATTTGTCACTTGAGTTATTAAGAAATTATTACTACCGTCTGAAATTTTTTGAACTACCGTCTGAAATTTTTTAATCATAACATTCCCTATGCACGCAGTATTCGCTCACAGTGTCCAGAGGTCTTGCAGTATGGCGTTGGCCTTGTGCTTTAATTAATTTAATGACTGGATCCCAAGCTGGTGGTACTTGCCAACCATCTTCTCTATTGAAATTTGGGTGTTTCTTAATTTCAATAGCCTCGCGTAACATTCTTGGCATGTACCGGGTCTCTCTAGCGAGGATTTGTGGATTATCAAATCGAATGTAATGGTTGGGTTTGTCCAGAGCATGTTCACAAACTGCAGTCTTGGTCGAGCGTCTGTTCTTCATGTCAGCTATGTGTTCTTTTATCCGGATACCGATGCTCCTCTTTGTTTGCCCAATGTATGATAACCCGCATTCACAATCAAGCTTGTAAACACCTGCATCTTGTAGGGGGATATTGCTCTTGACCGGTCTTAAAAATTGGCTAATCTTCTTGTGCGGCTTAAAGTAAGTTTTAATTGAAGCTCGTCTTAAGATATTGCCAATTTTGTCAGTGACACCGTGAGCGAATACTGCGTGCATAGGGAATGTTATGATTAAAAAATTTCAGACGGTAGTTCAAAAAATTTCAGACGGTAGTAATAATTTCTTAATAACTCAAGTGACAAATAAAATCAATTAGTCACCCCGTGACCACGTCCACTGCAAAGTGTTCGAAACGTCGGGATATAAATCATGTCAAATATACGCGATTTAAACCGTTAAAAGTTGTTTAATTGCAAAATACAATTATTTACTGAGTTTATGCATTTACAAAGTATACTAAAATGTAAAAACAAATGAAGATTACAAACAAATGATTGGTTAATAATGAAGATTAGTTTACATGCTATGTTCAGAAAGCAAACCAGGCAAAGCATCTTGGGGACGGTCAAAAATGAGGTAACAAAGCAAGTTACGAAGCATAGGAATTATAACTGCAGTACTTACAATTCATGATCGTTGTCATGAATGAGAGAAATATGGATAGATCGTGATGAGTCGTTTTTAGTTCTGTTTTTTATATCTCTACATAGTTAGAGATATAAAAAACAGAACCGAAAACGACTTTTTTTACTTTCTACTTTTTTTGTTAGATCATACATTTCGGTGTAAAATAAGGTAATAAAAAAAAGCATAAACGTAGACTTGGAAAATGTGCAGTCTTGGCAAGTTCTATTGAATCGGATAGTGATAAACAATTTAACAGAATGTCTGGCCACGTCTACACTTTGTTGTTATTGTCGAAGACCACCACCACTACACCACCACAAAATGAAATCCTTATTAGTGAGTTTTCATTCACATTGTCAAGTAATTATTTATTCAATCTTCTTGTGGTGCCTCTCAAACCAGTGGAGGGTGACAATCAGCTTCGAATATTTTACCGTGTCTCTCACGAGGCCAGTTTATTCCTGTTCATTTATATATAGTTAATTTTATGTCGAAGATAATTTGTATCCAACTTCCTGATAAAATATTTTGTATTTCATAATTTCAATTATTTCATTTACCATCTTGAAGTGATAGGCGGAAGTCATTGGATTTCTTGGAGTTTAAGACCTGTTAATAGATTTAATGTCCATTGAATTAAATTTTTATTTTATTATATATTATATATTTATTTAAATTTTTTATTATATAAATATTAAATAGTTTTCTATTGGCTTTATCACAATGTATTCACATAAATTTGCGCACATTTATGTGAATAGATTTCGTTTGATGTAATGGTGATTGTAATCTTGATTCTCAAGCTCAGTTATATGTTTCAAGAATTAGTGCCTTCCCTATATAGTAAGGAATAATAAATACGATTATTGAAATTCTTGAAAAACCTTTTTAAAAGGAAGATGTTACAAGCGTGTTAGCATTCTACAATACCAGGCGATGTCACTACAATGCCCACAACGCACGAAACGTATTCTACAACTAAACAGAGCACATTGCGCTTATAACAGGAAGTCTACAATGCAATGGATGCATACAGGCTGAAGTAATGCTATCCCACGTGCTATTACCGTGTGTAGGGGTGACATCGAGCTAGCGAAGACGTTTGAAAGCCTTTTGTCACTACCAGGGCATGCAACAAACCCAGAGGATCACTCGACTTCTAGAAAGAACTAAGTTGACTTGAATATGTGCTTGAATACTTGATGACTGGCTTTCATAGAAAATCAACACTCAGATCGACTAATTGTAAAGAAGAGCCTGTTCAAGAAGAATAAGAAGACCCGTTAAATGTTAAGACGTTAACACACGTATAATATTGTAAATAAATATGTGCGAAAAACGAGAAAATTTTAAGCTACATATATAAGAATAATTAAAAAAGGTTCGTCAATCGCTTTCACCGCGGGATCGTCTCACAATGTAGTGTAAAATCTTTTTCAATAACAATGTATTAATGTATGTCGGGAATTCAAATGGATTAGGCTTAAAATATTGATTTTTATCCGCCATATTTAACCAATCACGCTATATGATCTTTGACCTTCAGTTATTCTCTTGTATATTCATGGTCCTGCTGGGCCAGAAAAGCTGTGTTTGTCTGGTCGAAGATTAAATAATTGTAAATGTCTCGCCACGAGTATTTAAAAAAAATATCACTACTGGTCTGAAGTCCGGCCACCGGTCAATTTATGAAAATGTCACATTCTCTGATATGCATATCGCCTTAGACGGGTACAGCACTCTATACGATATACACCTTAACAACACAATACAAGCTCCAGAACCAACTGAAAGCAAAAATCACTATCAAAGTTCTAGTTTACAACGTACAAGTGTAAAGTGTTCCGCCAAATGGAAACATACACTCTCTGTTGCACCACACACCTGCGACGGAGCGGACACACAATTTGTATCACACAAAACACTTATTGTATTTTGCAAAGCGTTCCAGACTGTGTTGGCACTGTGCATAACAAGTGAAGTTTAATGTCGTTGTAAAGTGTATTATGAACATGGTACTTTAGGTACCGCACTGGGTTTTATATACTGTGACTATATTATACTTACACATTTTGCATTCATATTTATTTTTTATTTTTATAGAAATTTCAGACTACACAGACGACAGACGAGTTAAGGATCCATCTGGTGGTACAAAATGACAAACGTTGGCACGTCTGTAGGATACATCGTCTACCTTTGGAGATTTAGGAGTGGATTTGGAAAAGGGTAGGGAAGAATGGAGAATATGGGGTATAGCTGTATGAGTAGTATTCCCCATTCCATTACATTTCAAGGATTGTTCCTCCTGCAAGGGAGAAAAGAGTACAATGAAACAAGGAGTTTCTTTTATTTCATCATAATATACACTCGATGGGACAGGGTGGGATATGATAGGATGGAATGGGAAATGGACCCCACCATATTTTATTTACTCCTGATTCACGTATGTAATACATACGTCGGGATAAATCGGCAAGTAGGACGCGTCTAGCGACTGTGGTATTACAACTCTCCCACTCCAAAGAATAGATTAAAATCAAACTGTTTTATATACATTAATGTGTTGGCGCCTGTACTTTATTGTTTTGGACATTTAGGCGCCAACTATACGAGCGAGTCTCTCGCGGAGATAATCTCGCCGTGCCATATCGCCGTGTGTAGATACGAGTAAGCTCGTGTATACGAGCATACATATAGTGTACATATTGAATATATATATTACTACATACATATAATTACTATTGAAATTAGTGGCACTGGTGAGAATATCGACGCGAGAGACTCGCTCGTGCAGTTAGCACCTTAGTATCGCTAGATAGGTTAAGTATCTAGTCTAAAAGTTGTGTGTACTGTGCAACGTAAAGTAAGTTATTTATTACTTATTACTGCTAAATCAGAGAAAGCTGACATGTAAAAAATCCCACACAGTGAGAATGTAGTAATGTAGGGGCACAGTAAAAATCTCTCAATCCCTCTCGTCATTCTGCCTCTGTTCTCCGATAGATGTCCTGATGGCTGATAGCGATATAAACCTATACCATCGAACTGCGGAACACAGTCCTTCCTTTGCAATAACAAGGGGTTTCGAGTTCATAATCCACCACGCGAACTCGAAACTGATTGATGGACGTTTATTTATTGATTTAAGCTTTACTGCACTAAATTTGTACAGGAGGCGGACTTAATGCTTGGTGGCATTCTCTGTCAGTCTACCTTTGGTTAAACAGGGATACAATAGGGTGGTGCTAAGTAAAGTCAATTCAAATACCAAAATAATACATATATAAAATATACATAGATACATCATAAATATGTACTTACATAAAATACATGTCCCAGTGTCTATTAATTCCCAGTGTCCTCAGGATGCCGATGTTTGTTTTCAAGCCAAGAATATTTAAATTCATTGGTGCCGGCCGAAATTCAAACTCACAACGCCACGAATGTGAGTCGACAATAGATACGGCTATTATTGCTCTAATATTACCAGCAAATAATCTATGTCACGTGACCCATTTTCCTAACAAAGCCTTTAAATTCAGAATAAAAGTTTTTTCTATAAGGCAACATTTATTTCAAAACGAATAAACGAAGTACGTAAAGCAGTGCATATCCAACGCGGAGGGAAGCAATAAATAAAGTTAATAAAACCAACGTTATTCACGGAGACGAAATGAAGGAGGTATGCGGAATAATATTTCTTTAAATACGTTTTTCTAAGAGGGAAATTTTCTAGGGAGACGGTATCTGGTGTAACAAATCATGCTATTGTCCTATGGAAACTCCCTCGCGGAGTTTTCCACTCCATAAAATTAAATATTGTCTCGGAGAGAGAACAATTTTATTACGAATCGTTTGTGAACGAATGTTTGTGCGTACGAATCATACATAATAAGATGATAGGTCTTTTGTGCGAATGAATGAATTAAAATTCTTTATTGCATTCTATATTCTTTAATTTAACTTAAGATATATAGAAGCAATAGGCTGCCTTATCGATAAAAGCTATTTTTTCCATGCAACCAAGGGGTAGTGGATATCTAATTATTATATAATTATATTTGATACACGATATAAATTTTATCAAGAAAAGCCTCTCTTTATTAATTCTCCACTAAGCAAGTAACTACTATTTTTTTCGTTCACGTTCCTGTCCAAAATCATAATTACGTCTCTAAGTCACAACTCTCCTTAGTAAATTCTGAGAACGTAGGTAGCGAAACTTTACCACAGGTGTTCGCCTGAACAATTTGTAATAGCAAGAATCTTACGTCACGTTACTATTACGTTTCTGTTAGGAGACCAGGCAAGTCCGATTTTAATTATTTCACTGACTTTATATTATGTAAGGATTCACCTCATTATTTACAGGTGTAGACATCTTTTATCATTCTGTTCCATACAGTAGGTACTTCCGATCTTTTGAGTAAGGAGGTTCCCCAATTGTAATTAGTTAGCTCCGCGAACGTGAATCGAATGATAACTTTTTCCCTCTCTTTATATTATTTAGGGGCTTTTATACTTTTTTGTATGAGCGGTTCCATTTATAAGTGTATTGTTATAAATACTGACATTGTTATGAGTAGTAACTGATAAGATTTTTTTAAACAAAATTACCTGTCTATTATAGTATATGCAGGGGTCACGTCTAAATAGTCTAAGACGGGATCAGGGAGTTAAATTGTAAAAGCGTTTTTTTATTTATATTAGTTTGCTAATTTCACAATTTATATTTCTATAGTATAGAAATTAGCTTAATAGATGTCATTTGCAATATTTTTACAACATTAATGAATGTCCTCTTAAATAAATACTTTAGGTATACTTAATTTATATATTTCAGTGGCCTTTTCCTCATCTGCAAATGTTTTTATTATAAGTATAAAATTTTCATGTTTATTAATAGGGCCGCTAGGGACGATGCTCGATTCTCAACACAGAGCGAGATTGTTGCGTGTACAACGAAAAGATATGCCATAGTAGTATGAATAATGACTTAAAATCATAATCTACTTAACAGAATAAGAACCAAAACCAAATCATTCCCTGTCCATTTCTTGTTCCATGGCCACTAACTAGATATAGGACTAAGATTCACTTTACCGGTTATCGATACTAAAAATACATGCACATCTAAATTTGAAAAACAGAGAAATGGTTTTCAATTTATTTCCCGTTTGTTTTCGATAAGTTATATCTAAATATAGCAGAATACTACACCATCAGCCAGTCTCTCTACTGCTGGATGTAGGCCATTCATTCCCGCAATAGATTTAATCCTAATATCTTGCAATACTAAAGACAATATTGACGCACACGCTATTATGCGGGTAGTTACAAGTACAGATTTAGCTGCACAGCTTTATTATAACACGCTAACGGTAAATTCGATCCATTGACCCTATAAATATTTTCGAGGCGTGACATGTGGCGATTGGCCACGCAAAACAAACTTTGCTATTAATACCACGGAGGGGTTTGACCCCCATACCATAGGTGACCCTCATGAACCATGGGTAGCCCTTTGTGTATGTCAATTAATTAATTATCCACATCCGATAGCCGGATGGATTGCATGGCGGCTAGGATTAATTATCGAAATTAATGAATGGTTTTGATTACACTGGTATAGAAATATGTTCTGTGTTGTAAATACTCGTATCTTACTGATTAGAGTGAAACTACAGAAGTAAAGATACAATTCTTGATAATGGACATAATCTAAGAATTCAATGAAGAGAATTCAATCGCATATTTTCATCCGGTCCGTCCCAATGGCAGATAATACAAATACAGTATTCAGAAATAGTGGTACATATTTCATATTCACATGTTTTTATACTTTATCCTGATATGCAGCAATAGTGAATTTTATACAATAATATGTATCCAAAACGTGACGAGAACAACACCGCTGCAGGATAAAGCGGAGTCAGAAAGAAGTCAAGTCAAGTCGGTAAATACGACAGAGGTCAAGTCTGTAAAATTACCATCAAAACGAATTTTGCCAAGCAGCGAATATACAGCAGCAGTATACGCAATGTTGACATTGTTTGGGAAATAATGATTCTTCATAACTAATTCAGTAACAGCTGATACATCAATTTGCATTGACTAAAAGCCGAAAAACTTTCCTCAATAACTAAGAGTTGTACCAAAATAAACACTATAGCGCCCGCATGCCCCCTGGTGTTGCAGGTGCCCATGGGCGGCGGTAACACTTACCATCACGTGGGACCGCTTGCTCGTCCGCCCCCTAGTCTATAAAAAAAAAAAAAACATACAAATGAACATTCGTATATTTCATAGACGTAAAAATATATAAATATCATACTCGTAATGTATGTAACGTAAGCATAACCGTAAGTCAATATAGGAATATCGCTCCAACCCCACGATATAGTCGATCGCAAATAGTTCATATTTTATTGTTTCGCGAATTTTGGGGGAACTTATTGGGTTGTTACGGTTTTGCACACGGTTGCGTTATAAATTACTTTTCAAAATATTGTGCGATGAAAATGTTTTTAGAAACTAAATGAAATAAATTCAGTTTGCGAACATTCAACAAAATATTATTATGACTTTTTAAATCGGATTTGAATCAGATTTTTAGCAGTTAAACAGTAAAAAAAATCTTGCAAATATATTTAATTTCAAAATTATTATGACCTAAAGTTGCATACCTATGTACAATTAAGCACCTTGACTAGTTGCACGAATCTCACATGTATGTACTAGCATTATAATGAGATGTTTATAGGAAAGTTTACTAAAGTAATTTACACAATTATACACGATTCGTATCTTATTAACTGACAGTTACTTGTTTAACTGTATAAATTATCTCAAAGAGATAAATTCAAATACTTTGTTTTAATACATCCTTCAATTACGCCGTGAAGCCCAGCGAATAGCCGCGAACGTGAGTGTGGACGGTTTTCGCGACTCACGGCTAAAACCCCGGTTCTTGTTTTCTGGTCGGAGTCGGTGAGCTGTGTCCACTGCAAAGGGTTCGCGGGCGCGTATCACGAACGCTCTCGCAACGCTCGCGAACGACGGCGAATTATTGTTAGTTGTTAGAGTTTAGAGAGGTGTTCTCAGGGCATGTAGGTTCACGGTGTGAATCCGGACCGTTACTTTACGGCGTGATTGTAGAGCCGGCATTACGCAAAAGACAGTACTGGTACACAAATGAAAAATAAATAAGAGAGATAAATTTAAATAATTTAGTAGGTATATATAAATTTGAGCTACATACGAGTATATATAAATTACTTTAGCTCGTTTTCCATTTTTATGGAATATTTTTTTATAAAAGTATCGATGAATATATTTATCTGGTAATATGATCGAACATGAACACTTCATGATTTTAGAACTAATACTTTTTAAAACATCACACTAAAAAATTAGGTAAGTTCTAACTGAGTAACATAAAAGCGATTTACATAAATTTCCATCAACAATTTGTCTCAATTCATCATCGTTACAGCTTTATTACAAACATAATGCTACTAAAGTTCGCTCACACTGGGAAACTTGTACAAACTACTCGTTAATAACTGTAATATGTTTAAAGTATAACCAATTTATATATTATATGCTTGTATGTGTATGTTATTTATCTATTTAAATGGGTCTAAAGGGAAAACGTTTACCATATGTATTTTACTCTACAAATAATATATGTACGGTATATATATGTTTATTTATATTAGGGCATTTAATTAATATGCGTCACTATTAGCTGTAGTTAGGGAATGCAATCCCGTAAGATAATTTCAATCCCGGTATTTGTGGGATTGAACATTCTCAATCCCGCGGATCCAGGTATTTGCGGGATCCCGCAGGTGGCTGTAAGACTTCGGAAATAAATCATAAACTAGTACCACATTTGGGGGGTTTCAACTGAAATTAAAGAAATTTTAAGTAATAAATTCTCTATTAATATTTTTCAAAGAGAATTAAACATTATTATTATAAGATAAGAAATTAAACATTACAAGAGAATTAAATATTATTTTGAAAATAACTGCGCAAAAAGTTAAAGTGTTAATTGTTTCATCGGCTAAACGGCTCCCTGACCTTGCAGACTAGGTAGCCACCAGTAGAAAAGGGGCGTTCTGCTTCTACGCTAGTAGGAACAACCGCCATTAATGAGTTAAAGGCAAATTGGTGGTATGTACCTTTTAATCCACCCGAATCAAAATAATTCATTTCCTTCCTTATTAAAACCTCAAGTTTGCTATTGCCAGATGCTATTGCATTGCTAGGTTGGGGTGTTCCAGAAGTTTTCAAACTGGTCAAGGTCAGTTCGAGTTCGTCTTGAAGTGACATTGGTGCTGCTGATGCTGCTTCATTAAGTCGCGCGTGCCCGCGAGCAGAGTAACACGCATGAACTTCGTTTCTCCTCAATCCCGCAAATCCCGTCGGATCCCGCTCAATTTACGAGCGAGATTAGTCCTGCATATTGCATGCGTAATCCCGGCATTTCGGGATCCCGGTATCCTGGTATTGCATTCCCTAGCTGTAGTGTACCTATCATTGCACTTTCCGCGCCATCTCTGCGTAGCCTAGAGGTTGACTGGGAGATAATGCTTTTAAGCATTAAAACAGCTCTTTGTCACTTTGTGCATTAAAGAGTAAATAAATAAATACAATTTATTAATGACAACATCGTCATATTTAAAATAATTTTATAACGCCATATTCAATGGCCCGGGAATCGACAGCCGCCGGGAGCACTTGACTGACCGAGTTACAGAATCTCTTTACTGTCTCTCACAGAAGACAACGGTAAAATGTACTGCATTTCCCACTTTATCCTATTCCGCCAACGTACGTATATATCGCTAGTGAGTGAGATATGCTAGAATATGGACTCTATCCCATTCCATCCTATCAGATCCCTCTTCATTTTCCCAACCATTTCTCAAAATCCGTTCCTTAATCTTCAAAAGTAAGCAGTGCATTCGGAGCGTGCCAACGTTTGTCATTCTGGATTAATATTGACATATACGAGTATATCACTAAGTGAACTGCCTGCTAGTATGTCACCTTCTTTCTATAATACCATACCATACCATCTAAAAATATAATTAGTCTCAGACGGCTGCCATCTTATAACACCTAAGTTTCTCAAAATATTTTTCATAGAAATAACGTCAGATTTTTATCTTGAGATGTGGTTATACTTGGTGAAGCGTGCTCAAACTTCGAAATAATTTTGTTAGAACGATGAAGTTCTACCGCTTATGGGGCGTGGTAACCGTATTCATAAGTTCACTTCCGATAGGTCTGAAACTTTCCTTGAGATTAAATTTTTAAAATAAGACCTCACGCTTCATGACCGATAGAATATTTTCATATATTTCATAGTCATATATTATTCAGTATTTCATAATTATAGCAAAATTTGGGTAGATGCTCGTCTGCCGCAACTTTTTCCCATAACGAAAAATAATTTAATTGTGCTCGGAACGTTAACGACTAAATTAAATTCGACTAAACGGTTACTAATTTACAGTAACTAAATAAATATTCACTAAAGCCCTGTTGAACGATATTTTTATTTTTCAAGAGGGACATAAAATAAATATACGCTACATACAGACATACGAATAAAGAATTTATTAAGGGTGGCAGCCTAACGGTCAGAGCCCGGATGTCTCTTACTCCCTGAGGGACGTCCGGGTTTTGTTTGGTTTTATAGTATATTTCTACCTAAGAAAGCCTATTATTGTACAACTACACAAATATACAGCAAAAAATATTTGTATTTATTTTGCTTTAACTCGTGATTTTTATTTTTTTTGTATAGCCAATATTTCGGTCCAGCTACATGAACCGTGATTAGTCTCGCTGTGAGTAGAGTGTAGTATAAATGTGAATAGAGTATAGTCTGACTATACACGTTAGGAAAAGTGACGTCATCCGTCCAATGTAGCATAACACGGCGTTAATTAGTACAATCCCTCCGCTCAAGGTCAAGGAACGCTCCCTCTGCTAATTAGTATACAGGTGAAATCACGTGAACGATAGTAATGACATCACTTTTTTCTTAACTTGAACAGAGGATGAAGACTCAAACTAAGCGGAATGGTAGTAGGTGTATTTTGTGTATATCTTCATTAATTAGTGACTGATTTTTATCTCAATTGATTTCATTTTGTGTCGAGATTGTTAAGTTTACGTTACAATGGGGCTGACACAATGGTCTAGACATAAAAATCCCTAAATAAAGAAGATTAAGAAGAAAAAATTTAAGCATTTGCAAACCAAAGTTTACAATATATTGTGGCGTGACCAATACGAGAATATTTTGACGGAGATCAGATGCGGGCGCGCACAATGCAACCGCGCAATAATAGTGTCGCCTTGTCCGCGTTCTTAATTACCCGCTTGTGCTAATAAAATTTGTAAACATTCTACAAATATATCTGAATGTTATTCTAGTTCCTGGGAGACATTTTCATTTGATTTAATCTACAATATTTATAACTTTTTTGCATTCGTAAACGAGTTAATAAAGTGACTTTAAACTTCAAATTCGATACTATAATTTGTATTCATATTATATATAGGTTCTTATATAGGTTCATATTGTATTGTGGAGGGAGGTTTTAGTGTATAGGCTATGAATGTACCTATACATATAGGTTTGTTGCGTCACTGGTAACATACTGATAATGAGCTGCAAAGTAGTTTGTAGTTGTTCGAACGCCAGTACTAAAACGACATATTCAGAGCCGTATAAAACTGTGAATTTTAAAGCAAATCACTGGTGCATCTGTCATTTTTGGCCAAAAAGATGTTTTAATAGCAAATACGGCTGTCCTCCAACAAGATAAGGCCTCTTATATTTCCTTCTAGAAAACCAACACACGTTCTCATTAACAGTGAAACAATAGAGACACTGCAACAAACTTTGTACATCCCATAACTTACCCTTAACCCAAACTTGTTTGTAATAAAGGGCTAAGTACTGGGGTGAACGACCCTGCATCCCTGCGGGACACCTGCTGATGTTATTGACAACACCGTGTTTGTTTTATTTAGGCCGTGTAGGAAAAAACATGATGAAAATTGTGATTCTGTGCAATATTGTATGAATTTTTTTTACATGGTCTTTTTCTATTAAAATTTTCTTTCTCTACTGTATTCTTTTACTTCTAGAGTTCAGAAAAAAACAACGCAAATCTATCCAAATCAACTTTATTTATTTATTCATATACTTGATTCTACAACACAAATCATTACAATAGTTACTTACATAAGAAAATACATACATACATATTACATACACATTTTATTTCATAAATATAATAAAACAGTGAAAAAGTTCAGTCTGCAATTTGAGTTAATTAAAAAAAAAAATTGAAGGGTCTTTTAGAAGAACCCACAGAACCTACAGAACCCAAAACAGAAGTTTTTAGAAGCTTTATATATTTGTCTGTATGTCTGATAGTCTGAATGTGTGTTTTTTACTGCCTCAAGAGGTCTTCCCATTAAACTACGACATGGGGTTCTTCAAGAAAGCTATGAATAGTATTTTGCAAGGTCGGCGGTGCGCCCGCATACCCCCTGGTGTTGCAGGTGTCCATGGGCGGCGATAACACTCACCATCACGTGGGACCGCTTGCTCGTCCACCCACTTTTTATATAAAAAAAAAAAATGACAAATTTTGGTACGCCCCCGGATGCGCTGGCTCTACCTTTGCAGATTAAGGAATTTATTGGGAAAATGGGGAGGTAGAGAATGGGATGGGAATGAGCTCTGGCATATCTCACTCACCACCGCATTTCTGAAAGCAGTGACGAGTTGAAGAAAGCTTTGACATAATTTAATGTCACTTTTCGATGTTCCTTACCACACTGTGCGTCGCGTCGGTCACACTATGTAATTGGCCTAAGAAAGAGAGCTACTTCAGTGTTGAGCAGCGTCCTTGGTAGCGTCAACGGCATCCTATGTGCTACAGCAGGCGCGTACCTGATTATATGTGATTATAATTGATATTTTTTTGCATTTTAAACATCCCTGCCTGATATCCAAAAGGTATCCAGCATATGATATGCTGGCCATGCCGCCAGTAAGCTGGGCTAATCTATTGTTGTTTATATGCAACGATACATTGAGGCATCTACCATACGTTGTCGCTGGTCGCAGGGTCTAGTGACACAGTTGGTGTCAACGCTGTCGCACGAAAAATCTCGTAGTCGCGCTGCTAAAAATACTCTCGAAGATATCCCGGACTTCAATCTGAGTAAGATTAGTGTTGTGCTCAGACAGTTTAAGTACTGTAAAGCCGGAGGTGCTCCCGTCTTACGAGAGCTGCAACATCTGTTCAACACCGTCTCACACGGTGGCATAACACCGGAGGCCTGGAGTGGTGGTATGGTAGTAATGTTTAAGAATACATTGCATGCACTGTGTTGCAGAAGAGTGCCCAAGGTCAACATTGCACACATGGTGTTGTAGGTGTCCATGTGCGACGGTGACCATGTGTCAACTTGTAGGCCGTCTATCACTTCGTCTATAAACCATCTTTGTATTTTCTGCACATTTGTTCGCTATTTAAAAAAATCTGTTAGTAAGCAACTTTCAGCCTCCATAATGCAATCTTACCTGCAGGATTCTTCAATTTTATTTTATGTTGATCCCTAACTCCCAGAGATGGTTGCTAAGGGAACAGTAAAGATGGGCTTACACCCGAAACACGTTTTACTAACCTGCCTTGCTTATATAAAGTATTCATAGCAAAGAGAATTTTAAATTTGAGGTTAGGCGGTTGTTGTTTGTTATATTGTGTGTTGTGTTACGAGTGAGGATTTTATGTGAGAGCGAGAACGTGTTCTCTGTCTTTATTTGTTATAGAATACGAATAATCTGCCTATTTTGTTCTTTGTTCATAAACTATGAAAGTCATTGGTTTGTCTTCATTTTCATAAATACGAAATATGTATTTATGAACATGAATGTAAGAAATAATTTAAAAGCAATCATTAACATAATTTCAGATACAAAAGATATTCTCTAGCTAGACGAACTAGTCTGGCAAATGAAAGTTGATACTAAAAATGCTAGGTAAATTAAAAAAAAGTAGTTAAATTTAGTTGGAAAAATAATTTTGATACCTGAATTCAATGCTAGGCTAATTTTATTATTGAATCAAATATTTAACTAAGGTTAAATATTTAGTTAGTAATAATTAGTTAGTTAAATATAGGTTGTAAATAAAAAAAAAATGATTATCACTAAAAGGTAATTGGAAAAAAAATTTCCAATTACTTTTTAGTGAAACATTTTTTTTTTATTTACAACTTCAGCGATAACGGTTACTATATTGCGAATACGAATAAAAAGAATGTTTTACGAGAAAACATCGATGTAACATATGTAATATCCACATAAGGACAAAGTAAATAAATTCTGCACAGCAAACATTTTCATAAAAACTAAAACAAGTTTTCCGAAGAATCGTAGCGAAAAATCGGAAATAGTGGTTGAACAACCTCCGCAAAATCTATATGTACCAAGCACCAAACCAGTGGCCACTAAATCAAACTGACTATAAAAGTCGCGTTCCCGATAAAATAATAAATATTCCTTATGCATTTTATTGTGCTCGGGTAATATACACAAATCTTTAGGATCGTTCTGGCGCCCCGCATGTGGCTTCTATGAACGACGTACGCAGGAAATGTTTATATTTGACCTTCCGAGGGTTTTAAGGTTATATTTACATCCCGGCGATTCTTACAAATTGAACAGCAACAGCGGAAGATGTATCAGTTATAACAATAATACTTTGTTTCTGTACATTCTTATAATAATATATCTCATGTAATTAACAGACAGATGGAAACACAAAATACAAGTATGTAATTAGAAGTAGTAATTAACCGATACTAAATTTTCGGCCAAAACCGAAAAAAAAACCGTCGGCCACAATTGCAGTTTAGGCTGAAACCGAAACCGAAACTTTTCTTAAGGACTGTATGTGCTCATTGTAAACCTAAAAGAGTCCTTTTTTGAAAAATCTTTGTTTTAAAAAAAATACTTATATTCATTCATTCATTTTAGTAAGAAAATTATTATTCAGTGATACAACTTCCATTGCTTGTAGTAAGTTAGAAGTTAAAGAACTAATTTACAACACTTAAGTTTCCGTTTATCCAGTTATAAAGCAATCAGATGCTGGCATAGAATGGAGTGAAGTTGAAAGTGGAAAGCGTCACAAGATGTTATAATGGAATTTCAATTAAACCTGGCGCTTTTATCACAATACTCATAATAGGAAAAAAGTCTTAAAATTAAAGAGTTGTTGATAATGATCTAAAGTAAGTTCTTTATAATTGCCAATAGATCATTTACAATTTCTCGTTACACATTTTCCGGATTTTATGTTAATTTTTATGTTAGCATAATGTGAACTCATTATATATTGTCACTATTTATACTTATTTTTTTATTTCATTAGGTTTACAAATGGAACATACATATACATAAAATAAACTAAAATAATATTAGGGGTTAAAATATGAAATTGCCGTTTTATAGTAATAGATACTTTGAATTGACATAAAACCTTCATGGTGTGAGATTTTCGAGTAAAACTTTTTTCACATGATACCTATGAGGCTCTTGTTTTAAAAAATGTGCAACATTCGATTTTCGACTTTCAATTGTTTTTTTTATTCAGTTTAGACGGGAAAGATGGATACTTCGAAAATCCGAGTAATCTTTGAATACGAGTTCCGACGCGGAACTAACGTGGCAGAAACGGCTCGCAATATCAATGCTGCATTTGGAGAGGAGACTGCTAATGAACAAACCGTGCGTTTTTGGTTTAAACGCTTTCGTAATGGAAACTTCGACTTGAAGAACGAACCACGTGGAAGGCCGCCCACACAGGTGAATAACGCTGAATTGAAGGAGATGGTGGAAACCGATCCGAGTCAAACTACCCAGGAATTAGCGGCATGGTTTAACGTTACCTTACCTACAATATTGACTCATTTGCATCAAATCAATAAGATAAAAAAATATGAAAAATGGGTGCCTCATGATTTGACTGAACTGCAGAAAGAAATGCGTGTTGAAACTTGCGTTGCCTTGTTGAATCGGTACAGAAATGAAGGAATATTGGATCGAATTATGACATGTGACGAAAAGTGGATTCTTTACGATAACCGAAAGCGAAAAATGCAATGGCTGACCCCAGATCAAACGCCGCAACAGTGCCCTAAGGCAAAGCTTACCAAGAAAAAGGTAATGGTAACTGTTTGGTGGCCTATTCATGGTGTTATTCACTATAGCTTTCTCAGGTCTGGTCAAGCAATAACAGCTGATGTTTACTGTGCCGAACTTCGAACAATGATGGCGAAACTAGCAGTGAAACAGCCCCGACTCGTGAATCGATCTTCACCATTATTGCTCCATGATAACGCAAGACCTCACACTGCACGAGAAACCGTTGTAACTCTACAGGAGCTGCAGTTAGAAACCATACGTCATCCTCCGTACTCGCCAGACCTTGCTCCAACGGACTACCATTTTTTTCGTGATTTGGACAATTTTCTTCCCAAGAGGCAGTACAAAATGCTTTCACATAGTTTATCGAATCTACATCCCCAGAGTTAGAACTCTGGGGATGTAGATTGCGATAGGGATATGCGATAGATCGCAAAGGCATTAATGAACTTCCGATTAGATGGCAACAATGTATAGATAATGAGGGTAAATATTTTGATTTAATAAATATGTTACATTTTAGAAAAAAACTAGTTTTAATTTTTCAGTACAAATCGGCAATTTCATACTTTAACCCCTAATAATAATGTTCCATTTTCAAAACACATATTAAAGAATTGGAGAGCTACTGAACATATAACCCTATTAGACTCTAACGTGCTACCCTAGAGTGCTTGTATGACATATCTAGTATCTATTCTCAAATCGATGGTACATATACAAAACAGCGTATAATCATCATCATCTCAGCCCATGGACGTCCACTGCTGGACATAGGCCTCCCCCATTGTCCGCCATTTAGACCTATCGGCAGCGACCTGCATCCAGCGGGTGCCCGCAACCTTTATGAGGTCGTCTGTCCATCTAGCAGATGGACGTCCTCGGCTTCGTCCGCCGGTACGTGGTCTCCATTCGAGAACCCCTCTGCCCCATCGGCCATCGGTTCTTCGAGCTATGTGCCCTGCCCACTGCGTATAATCATATCAATACAAAATCTTTGTAGAAAAGTGTAACATGCGAAGTATCTACTACTAGTTTTAGATTGCCTTAAAATTAAGCTCGCCTTTTGTACTATAATGTGCAATGAAGTGCATAAATAAATAAATAACCCCAATACAATAGTAGGCATGCAGCATATACACTATGTGTATATACTGTACATTACTATGTGTGTACATAGTAATGGTAAACCGTTAATAGTAAACAAAGCGTGCACTATTTTTACAACAAGATAAACAAATTAAGAAACAATCGAGGATAGCTATTGCCTCTAAAATAATTGTGAGGATAGTATCGTTTTTTTATTAAGGACAAAGAAATATGGTAAATGTCAAATTTATCATTATATTTATTTTCTACAGCGGTCAATCTATTAAGGGGCGCTGAACGTCTCAGATTGGTGCGAGTGGCTTGAACGTAAAAGGGACCAAATGTAGAGTTTCTACTGTGCAATCGAGGCATTTGAAATTTACCGACAGATAGGTCCTCACCGTCTATATCGTTTCTTATGAGTCTAGTTAGGAATACAACATCTGTACAGGAACGTCTGATTTTTAGATTGTTAAAAAAGTAACGTTCAAGGCGTTTCTCGTATCCGTTCGTGATGTATACAGTGTACATCATAGGTAGACACCACACTGTTGTATTCCAAAATGCTACTGTTTGGAAATGTTTCCAAAATGTTTGGAATATATTTAGACTTATGATTATTAAAATATTTGGCAACCCTTGAAATGCATCCTAACATTTTCGAAGATTTTTTAGCCATATGTTCTACATGCAGATGGATCTCATTTTAGTGTCTAGGATAATACCCAGATCGCAGTTGGTGATAATCCGTACTTTGAATATTAAATACACAACGGTTTATCATCAATATAGTACGAGACTTAAGTTACCAGTTTTCATCCGTCAAAATGTCACGTGGTAGCATTTGCTTATATTATGTGTTATTTGGTTAATGCGCCACTAGCTACTAATTTGGTTTAAATCATGTTGTAGTTGAATGCAGTCTGCTATTTCCTTTGAACACTTTGATGTCATCCGCAAATGTCACAAAATGTGAGTCAATATAACAGTCGCGATGCTATTGATAAACGCCACGAAAAACAGGGGTCCCAGATGAGATCCCTGGGGGACTCCTGATGGTGTACGAAAAGGTATTGATTGATAGACCTTTAAGACTACCAATTGCGAACGTCTATGCTCACTCACGATACTTAGGTACTACTAACCATACCACTGCTCTCTCTCCACTGCTGAATATAGGCTTTCCCCAAGGCTCACTTACTCATTTTAATATCTCTATAATGGGTTTTCCATATATTAAAATAATTGAATTCTTTTTCTGAAAAATATTTTTCTTTATATAGAAAGAAAATGGCAGACGAACTGTCTACCTGGTGGTAAGCGGCTACTTACCATGCAGTTAATCTCGTAGTCACGTTGCTCTATATATAACCTCACATGTTTCTCAATACAATTCCATAACGTTCCACAGCAGGGTACATACGGGTCTACCCTCCACTTCCTGCAATCATGAGGGGTTTATAATCAAATCCAATGAATATTGTATATCGGTGGATAAATACATGTGCCCTAATTTTTTAATTTCCTTAATAGTTTTCAGGTTTAATTACGACTTTTTCCTTCACCACTTAGCTACTGATAACTGAAAAATCCATAGCTTCGAGGTGGAGCTCGAACTCACGACCTCGCATAAATTTAGGCTATCACCGCTCACAAGCTTTTACGAATACAAGTTTTAGATTTTCTTTTAAATTTTGAATACTATACAATATTTGAATACGAGTCTTGAGTAGTAAATATAAGTGGAAAAATTGAACAAAATAGATTTCCTTCCAGTATTTTGCATTAATGTAGGTAATCTCAACGGTACGGGGGCGACTAGGCACAGGGTAAGTAGAGACAGTGACCCAGCTTTATACGAGTACAAATGCGTGAGGTGTGCCTATAAATGTGTGCTGACTTTATATTATCCTGTCTGTCCTATCCTCCTCTTCAGATTGTAGCAATAGATTATAATATTGATACATCTAATCTATAAAATGCTAACTCATTACTATTAATCTAACTATCACTATCAATCTACACACACATCTACACAACTACTCGAAACTTAGGGCTCCGTTAGGCGAGAAATAATAACACTTCAGTACAACTCACTAGCACTCAGCGTTTATTCTTTGAAACGATTGTCCTTAAAAATATTCCTTACACTACTTATACTAACAGAGGTAACGAAACCATAGCGAGTTCTAACCTCGACGTCACAACGCCATCTATCGAGCGCATAGGAAAACTTCTAATAATGAATAAATATTAGAACCCGCCGTGGTTTCGCTACATACTTAAACATCTACTTAAACATACCGCCCACCAAGGACATAATGCAGAATGTCCTTTAAACCGCCCACCATGCCACAGTCAAGGTAAGCAATGCTAAACAGAAATCTTATTTTGCTATGGGCAATATCGATAATTTTGATGTAGGTCTTTTAATTATTGCATTTTTGGTACGGATGGTAACTACCCGTGTAATTTTATCCGGACCAGGGTGTTTTTGCTCCACTTTGCCCAACAACCACCTTCCAGGAGGTAGATCGTCCTCCTTAACTAAAACTACATCGCCTAGTGATGGTTCCGGGTTCTGGTATTCCCATTTATTCCTTTGCAGAAATTGATGAAGATAATCCTGCGACCATCTGCGCCAAAAGTCCTGCATCATTCGCTGATGGAGTTGCCATCGACGCAAAGTATGGATGTTCGAAGTTTCATAATTTGAATCTGGTACTACGACGAGTGGTTCCCCCACCAGGAAATGACCAGGAGTCAATACAAAAAGCTCATTTGGATCCTCTACATGTGACATTGGCCTCGAATTTAGACATGCCTCAATTTGCGTTAACACTGTGGCCATCTCCTCATAAGTCAACGTAGAGTTCCCTATGACTCGCTTAAGATGGAACTTCATGGACTTTATGCCTGCCTCCCAAAGTCCCCCAAAATTGGGTGCGCGAGGAGGAATAAAGTTCCAATGAGTCCCGTTGCTCGCGAGATATTCTGCCAGTTCCGGTTTGAAGTTTGATTTTTCTTCATTAAACAAGCACAATAACTCGCGAGCAGCTCCTACAAAATTTGTGCCGTTGTCGCTGTACAACTCAGCACATCTGCCTCGTCTTGCGACAAACCTTCTAAAGGCAGCCAAGAAACCTGGAGTGCTTAATTCGCTGACAGCTTCGAGGTGCACCGCTCTTGTCGACATGCATACAAACAATGCAACGTAACCCTTATAAGACTTATTGCCCCTACCCTTGGACACTCTTATATTGATAGGCCCTGCGTAATCTACGCCACTAATGAAAAAGGGCTTGTTTGGGGTCACACGGGATAAAGGTACTTGTCCCATGAGCTGAGACGTGGCCTTTGTTGAGTACCTAATACAAGTGACACAGCCTCTGTAACACTTTTTAACTAAAGCCTTGACCCCTACAATCCAATACCTTGATCGCAAATACGTGATCATGAGTTGTGGACCACCGTGCATAGTTTTTTGATGCGCTTCTGCAATCAAAAGACCTGTTAAAAAGGATTCCTTTGGTATAAGAATCGGATGTTTCTCATTAAATGTTAAAGAAGACATTTCCAATCTGCCACCAACTCTTATTATACCGTTTGAATCTAAAAATACGTTTAAGGATCTTAGCTTCTTCTTTTTCTTATCTAAACTTCCCTTTCTTTTCAGTTCTTCCAACTCTTCCGAAAATCCTTCTTCCTGACATCTTATAACACAAACTTCTACGGCTTCCTCGATTTCTCGTCTGGACAAGTATTTAGTGTCGTGCCTGATATTTACCTTTCCTCTTACATTCAACCATCTTCGACAGTAGGCAATCACTCGAACAAGCCTGGAGAACGAGGAAAACCTTTGCCAAAAAGCAACGTCAAAGACAGCCGTTTGTACTCTAACTTCTTCGAGATTAGTTATGAGGTGCTTAGGCCTTTTAAAAATAATCAAGTCCTGTCTTAAAAAATCCGGACCTTCAAACCATATGGAAGTTGTTGAAAGCTCTGCAGGAGATATACCTCGTGATGCACAGTCCGCTGGGTTTTTCTTGGTCGGTACATGAGACCAGTGCTGGGTGTCTAGAGTTAATAAAATTTCTGAGACCCGATTCGCCACAAAAGTCTTCCAGCGGCTCGGATGATTATTTAACCAGGCCAGAACTACCTCACTGTCGGTGAAAGCATGCAACTGATCTTTGGCTATTCCCATAACTTCAGCTACTTCCACAATGAGCTTAGCCAACAGTACAGCCCCACAAAGTTCGAGCCTGGGTATCGATACTTGCTTTATAGGCGCGACCTTCGTTTTAGATGTCAATAAAGAGACGTGGATTTTTCCCTGGTCATCCACTACTCTGAGGTATACGACAGCAGCATATGCCACCTTTGAGGCATCCGAAAACCCGTATAATTCGCGTTTATTCTTACTACACGTGTGTAACCAACGCGGAATTTTTATCTCAACTAAAGCAGCCAAGTTTCGACGGTAAGTAAGCCATTCACTTAATAAATTGTTTGGAACTTCTTGATCCCACCCAATTCCAGCTAGCCACAGCTTTTGTATTAATATTTTAGCTAAAATAATACTGGGCGCTAACCATCCGAGTGGGTCGAATAAACGTGAAATGTCAGAAATAATTTTTCTTTTTGTTGCAGGTTCAACTAGCGGCGTGAGATCGACGGAGTACTGAAAGAAGTCACCACTTGGATTCCAGGTAAGTCCCAAAATCTTTGTTATGTCATCAACCTTAATACTTAAACCCTCATCCTTGCCACCTTTTTCATTCCTTATCTTATCTAACAATTCTCGGCAATTGCTTCTCCATTTCTGCAATGGAAACCCTCCTTTGCCTAGCACCGTACTTAACTCTGAGTAAATATTAAAAGCACCTTCCATATCGTCAGCTCCTGTCATCACATCATCCATATAAAAATCGTCCAAGATTATTTTTGCAATACCTGGCCTATCCAAGCACTCATCATAGGCCAGCTGTTGTAACGACCTTACCGCCAAATATGGTGCTGATGCAGTACCGAAAGTAACGGTAATCAGCTCATATTCCTGGAGCTCCATTTCAGGACTATCTCTCCAAAGTATTCTTTGGAATGGAGTATCTTCCCTATTTACCAACACTTGCCTATACATTTTGATGATATCCGCTACCAGACCTATCTTATGTGATCTCCAGCGCATAATGGTATGACGGAGTTCAGGTTGCAACGCCGGGCCAACCATCAATTCATCGTTAAATGCCTTTCCATTGGTTCCCTTACAGGACGCATCAAATACGACCCGGACCTTCGTCGTGTCCTTATCCTCCCTGACAACTGCATGGTGAGGTAAATATATTGCTGCTTTATTATCCTTTTCTTTATCGATAACCTTGACCATGTGATTTAATTCTAAATATTCTTGCATGACCTTTGTGTAATCTGCCTTTAATTTTGGGTTTTTTCCTAACCTTATCTCTAAACCTTTTAATCTTTTTTCAGCAATACTCCTGGACTCACCAAGCCTGCTGACCGGGTCAGCGTCACGTAGCGGTAATTTCACAATATACCTGCCCTCCTTATTTCTAATCGTGGACGCTGTAAATAGTTTTTCGCATTTAATTTCATCCTCTGTGAGCATTCTTTTTGTTCCTGATGTTTCAGCCTCCAGTTCCCAGAACTTTTTCAGCATGTTGTCAGCATCAAAACTTGAGTGCATCACATGGATGTGAGAATGTATATTGGATGAATTATCTACCTCACAGACCCCTGATATTATCCATCCAAACGCAGTATCCTGCGCCAAGAGAGAACCACCCAGATTTCTTTGAATGCCTTCTTGAATGATTTGGCTGTATACCTCAGCACCTAATAAGATATCGATCTTATTAGGTCTGTGATATTCAGGATCAGCCAAATCATCAACTGACAGATTCACCCATTCTACCCTGGTTACTTTGGTAACTGGGAGAAGGGACGTAACTGATTTCAAGATATAAGCATCAACCTTAACCTGAAACTGGGGATCTACTCTCGACCTTATATTAATTTTGACCGTGGACTTCGAAGTCACACTTTTGTCACCCCCTACACCTACTACAGTGTGTTTGGCCGCAATCTTTTTTAATCCTAAGTACTGAGCCATAGCTTCTGTAATAAAAGATCCTTGCGACCCTTGGTCTAATAATGCCCTAACCTGAAGATAAGTCCCGTCTTTCGACTCAGCTTGCACCACAGCTGTAGTTAATAAAACCGTTTTACAACAGTTCCCTGTCGAAAGACAAGATACAAGTGGCTTACTAGACCCCTCCGCTTGCGCGGTAAACTTATTGCTGTCTGATGCAGCGTTTTCCTCAATCGACTTTTTACTCGTCGATGAAGCTCCCTCGTGAACCGTCTCAATTTCTGCACTAACAGAACCAGAATCACCACTAGGGTGCAATAATGAATGGTGGCGGCGTTTGCACACCCGGCATCGGACCATGTTTTTACAATATTTAGCAGAGTGGTTGCTGTTCAAACACACAAAACATAACCTTTTCTCCATTGCAATATCACGTCGTTTGTCGTTAGGTTCTTTAGCGAATTTTTTGCATGTAGTTATTTTATGATCTGCAGTACAATACGCACACGACGCAATTTTATTCTCTTTCACAATGTGAAAAGATTTTGTATTTTTGCTCTCTACTTTGTTAGACTTTGAATCTAAATTTTCTAAACCTCTAAAACGCCCTATCAAAAAATCAGAAAATTGCACAAACGTTGAAAATTCATCAGTTGGATCTGAGGCCACTTTTAATTCCCATGCTTTTCGGGTATCTTTATCTAATTTAGCGCTTATTAGATGGATAATCAAAATATCCCAAGAGGAAATATTTACACCTAGATTTCTTATAGACTCTAAACAATCTGATGTTGTACTAATTAACTTCTTAATTTCAGAGGCAGATTCAGACCACAAACTTTTTTGATTTAGCAGCCGATTCAAAATGCCATTAGCCAAAAACCGCTTATTGTTGTACATACTATCCAATTTCTCCCAAGCAACTTGATAGCTATCAGATGTCACTTTAATGTTTCGTAACAACTGTTCCGCTTCACCTGTTAAATGTCCCCTGAGATAGTAGAACCTTTGAGCATCATCCAGAGACTTGTTTTCATGCACAAGCCCTAAAAACAGATCTCTGAACGTCTGCCACTCAGTATATTTCCCGGAAAACGTTGGTATTTTAATTTCTGGCAACTTGAAACGTCTAGCTAAACTTTCACATTGATTATTTGAACTTGAATTTAACTCTGCCTCTGGTGTTTTTAACTTATATAACATTTCTTTTAAATCAGTCTTAAATTGTACATACAATTCTTCTACATCATCATAGACATTGTTTTTATGATAATCCGAACTATACAAATCACTTCGCTTAACTTGACTAATAATCTCAGTATGAGTGCTTGTAAATAAACTCCACTGTTTCTCTAAGTTATCTAGTCTAGTTTCAATATATGGAACAGTCAAACGCTCTTTAGGAGACTTTTTAAAATTAGTCTTAACTTTCAGCATTTTTGCTCTAATATCCTCCTGTAAATCGTTAAACGCTTCCATTTTAAATTGTTTATCAAACTCTGTAATTGACTTAAAAACACTCAAACACAATAGTCTCACAATACCACAACAAATAAAAACAAAGCTAAACAGAAAAATGAGCAGAAGTCTTTTTGTCCGTACTTCCAATAAATGTATACCAAGTTAAAACACAAATTGGGCAAAATTTTACAAGTCTTTTTGCAAGTAATTCTGGTAAAAATTGGGCATGGATTCCCCGTCTCAACCAACTATTACTTAAAACTATTACAAGTCCAAACTAACTAAATTATTCTAAGTTAAATCTGACTATCTTGCAGGATTCTTGAATTTTTCTAAGTTCCACCTAGTCTTGACTTTAAAGTTCAAATTTGCATGTACTTCTCAAAATTTCAACTTTATTTCTTCTAGTAAATAAGAGCGAAAATGTACTCACGATTGAACACTGCACTCACTGTCACTGATTTTCTTCGACGACACGCGCCTGCTACCAGTGGCGCCCTCTGGCGCTCCGCAACCTGCTTTTCACCTCCCGAATTCACCACTCCTCCAGATGTTGCCACCCGGCTCCACCACTGCCTTGACGCCTTTCCAGCCGCCTTGCTGTGGGGATGATCTGGACAGCGATCCACTGCCCAGTAGCGACGAAACGGGTAGTAACCACTACCACCACCGATGATTACCAAAAAACACGTCCAGCCATATCCGGCTCGAAGGACCATGAACATACTTAGGGCTCCGTTAGGCGAGAAATAATAACACTTCAGTACAACTCACTAGCACTCAGCGTTTATTCTTTGAAACGATTGTCCTTAAAAATATTCCTTACACTACTTATACTAACAGAGGTAACGAAACCATAGCGAGTTCTAACCTCGACGTCACAACGCCATCTATCGAGCGCATAGGAAAACTTCTAATAATGAATAAATATTAGAACCCGCCGTGGTTTCGCTACATACTTAAACATCTACTTAAACACATAACTTGAGGATAGCAACGAAGATTCGTAGAAGCTTAGGGCTGAAAAACCTGAGGAAATTTTTACTACAATTTCATATTATCTTTTTGTTCTTTGGAAAAAGTTTGTGTAGTAACGAAACGTAGTTCCATTAATGTGGTAACCAAATGCAGTTCGGGGCGCCCTCTGGCCTCTCGACCTCTTGGCTCTTTCGCTCGCTCTCAGCCGACACGACCGGACATACTACATTGTTAAATAATTATAGAAATACCTCAGATTTAATCCAGACTGTAATTAATTAATTTACATGTCCTGGACCACAGGTGAGTGTACCTATTTAATAAATATACAGGTCACCCCTTATAACAGTTTTGTTACAATAGGTAACTATTATTATCAATCTATATTTATAGTAAAGGGCCATATAAAACTATAAGAAAGGGCGTCGAAGTCTTATTGATTTTCTGATCAAAACAGCTGAAAAGGGTCATAACTAGCGACAGCTGAATGTAACATGATTCTATAATCATTACGTTAAAGTGGCAATGGTAAAGTCAAATCTTCCGCAAGATATATAATAACCTATGATGTAGGGGAGTCGTTGAGTGGAGACTAAGTTTCGTACCGGGAAGCCCTCGGCCAGAAGTAGAAGGTCACCAGAAGTCCACCAGTAATTGTTGGATACTTTGGGAGAGGCCTATATGCAGCGGTGGAATGATGCAGGCTGATGGTATCTTACAGTTGTACCCCTTGTTGGCATGCTCCTTCTTCGGGAATCCGGAGATGGATAAAAAGGCAGTTTATCGTTCAAAGTTTTTTCGAACTCTCTTGAATACAAAGGTCTCACAATGTTACATCTCAAGTCTTAAATTAGGATATTAAGCAACGCGACATGTATATTAAAGTAACTACATTAAAAGAATCATTACAAACCATTTCAGTGTGCAACTAGTTGAAACTAGTTGAAACTAGATGGTGCCGTCCGTGACGCCCCTAGAGTTCTCCATGAAATTACTACATATTTATCTATTTAAATGGGTCTTAAAGCGAATTCAGTTAATTCGAATTACCCGCCTCTTCAGTTAGCTCGTGATCATGGTTGGTGCAACCCAACCGAAACACCGAGTGAAACAAATAAGTTAAACATTCGCGTTAAGACCCGTTTAATTATGTGAAAATTTCAAATGTGAAGTTACTTCAATCGAAAAACCCCGTGCGTCAGTTTGTGTGTGGTATAATTTTGAGCGGTTAGTGAAGATAGCTTACTGGTTATATTTGTCTTTTTATTTTGTACTCTGTGCTAGGCATGTAGGCGGATGCGTCAGCTTATTCTCCTTAATGTCATCTCGTCGGGAAGTCCTCTGAGTCACAGGATACCTACGTCTGGCGACAGTCGAACAAAAGATGCGAATATATCGAGAGATTGTATAGATTTATCTGCAAGTTTGTGTTGAAATGTTGGCATCAAAGTGCATCAAAGCATTTGTTTTAGTTAATGTATCTGAATGAATAATTTGCTACTTGTTTTGAATGGAATAAAAATTTAAAAAGCTTTTAAAGTATGTAATTACAGATTGATGAAGTTACAATGAAGAGCTTGAACAGTAAAGAGAAATACTTAGTATACTGATAATATAAATATTTTTTTATTGGTCATTATCTCATATCGTGATATATATCAACCATCACCTCAACTGCATATTGAAATAAATTTCCTCAATCATATTTTTTCAAAAGTTCCATTTTCTGAGGTACATAATCAGTTTAATAAAACATCCTAACAATTCCTCTTGATATAAAACAACACGCAACTTTCACACTAAGTATATTTAAGGACTTTGAATATTAATTCAGATATCAATTAGCAAACTCGTTTATCTTCAATTTATCGTATTAGACAAGTATTAACATTAATTAGAATGAAAATCGGACATAAATTATAAGTAAAATCCGCTGGAGAGCGAGACGAGTTTGTTTCTCGTTAAGCGCCTCGTTATGGGATGGTAATTAATTTCTATTACAATTTTAGTATTAGCGCAATTACCCACAGTTATCTTGAATCTAGTTAAAACTGTTTCTAAATAAATCGACTTTATGAATTGTAAATGCAAGCTATTTTTGAAAATGTAACTTTCTATAATTTTTCTATTCATGATTCCAAAATAGTTGCTGCATCCTTTTCCTTTGCGTATATCATGGGAAATTTAATTTTCACACACCGTAATCTTAACCGTAACTATCTCTTTTTTCGTCCACTGCTGAATATCGAACTCCATATGCACATTGTCTTGTGCCCGTGCACATTAAATGTTGTGTAGTGCCTCAGGGCTTGTGGTAGCAGCTTTGTCATCCTTGAGTCGCCTTTCATGACACCTACGGGAAGAGATGGGATGACTCTCTTTAAAATAGCAATTCTAAATACAGGTTCTTTAGAATTGATATTTTCTTTAGTATGCCTTTAGCCTTTAAACTTTAGCCTTTAGAATACTCTTTAGCCGATACCACACGGCCAACTACAAAATAACACCTAACCTAACCTAACCTTGTGATAAAGTTTAAATATTGTTGTCTGTATGAATTGAGGGTTGATCACTTTTTTCAATAAGAATTGATTAATTCAATACGTGCAGACAATGAACGACGTAAACTACCCTCGTTTCAATTATCCCATAGTAGCCTTTTCCAAAAAAATACTAAATAAGCAGCAAATCTTCATTAACAAAAGAAATGATTTTTGAATTACTGAAATAAATATTTTTAAATACTAAGAATGTCATCACACAATCTCTTTCTTAATAGTCACCAGGAAACCTAAACCTAACCCGTTTTTAAATTTACTGCCATCGATTTCCTGCCCATTCAGTATTTCCGCTGTTTATTTCTCTGATAAAATCACTAAAGGGTTTCGGGACATTATAGGCAGATATCGAATGGAAGTTGATATGGCTTGTTTTTGACCATGATATTTCTACGACCATATTGCAAGGAACTGATAACAACTAGCTGTTAGAAATTTCAAATCGAACTTTGCAATTCACAAAGGATTTTCCGTGAAATTCTCACGCGTCGGGCTCGAGATGTGATATTAGCCTGTCGACCCTTATCACTGGTAACGTGTTAGTGGATATTTTGTAACGACACTTGTTGTTGCTTGCTCCGTAGATAAGTTTCATGTATGATTTATCTAGGCAGCGTATTTGACACTGCGGTACTTCGGTATTTGTTTCTACACTATTATTCATTTACGATTTATTGTTTTAACAAAAAGTGGACTTAATATCAAAAAACATTTTCTCCTGGTCTTGGAGCTATATTGTGACTGTATGGTAGATGCAATTACAATAAAATTTGTAAAGAATAAAATACACAAACAATAAATAATCATAAGCACTTAAAATATACTCAAATAAATTAAATATTATATATTAGGTGCTTACCTATGAAATGACTGATTTTATTACTGGCGTCTAATAGCTACAATGTTCTTAATTCAAAATCGGTATTTTATTTGTTTTTCTGTACCTAAATTTTTGTTCATATTTTGTTTGTTTTTTGTCCATGTCTTGAAAATAAAATGGATAAATTGAAAATTCGTGCTATTTTTGAATATGAGTTTCGTCGCGGCATCAATGCAAGTCAGACAGCTCACAATATCAATAGTATGTATGGGCCAAACACCACAAATGATCTCACCGAGCGTCGGTGGTTTGAATGCTTCCGTTCTGGAAATTTAGATCTTAAGTATGAGCACCACGAACGACCTAAGAAGACCAAGGTTAATAACGATGAATTAAAGGTTATAGTGGAAGCAGATCCATATCATAGATTATAGTGCAAGTACAGATGAGTTGGCAGGCGTCAAATCGACAAAATAAAGAAGCTCGAAATGTGAGTACCGTATGAACTGAACGAACGTCAGCGACAACAACGCGTCGAAATGTGCACTTGTGTTATTGAACCGTCACAAAAACGAAGGAATTTTGAATCCCATCGTGACTTGTGATGAGAAATGGATCCTGTACGATAACCGCAAACGTTCGTGTCAGTGGCTGGATCCAGGAGTTGCAGCTTAACAATGTCCAAAACCCAAGATAACTAAGAAAAGTATCAGTTTGGTGGTCCTTGTGGTTTCTTGCGAGCCCGTCAAATAATTGTTCTTCACGTTTACTGTAAAGAGCTGCAGACGGTGATAGAAAAGCTGGCAACAAAGCAACTAAGTTTGGTCAATCGCTCATCTCCACTTCTTCTTCATGACAATGCCCGCCCTCACACTTCTCATACGACAGTTTTAAAACTTCAAGAGTGGACCTGGAGGAGTCTCCAGGTCTCCAGGGAGAGTTCCCTCACCCACCATACTCACCGGACCTTGCTCCGACAGATTGACATTTCTTTCGAAATTTGGACTACTTTTTATCAAGAAAAAAATTTGATTCTTAAGTAGCTGTGATTAGCGTTTTTCAAGAATTCATTGATACCCGTCCACGAGACCTTTACAGGAGTGGCATCAATCAACTGCCCGTGAGGTGGCGAAAGTGTGTAGATAATATGGGTCAATGTTTCGACTAACATAATAAATATTTTTATAACAAAAAAACATTTTTCAGCTTCTCATACAAATCGGTCATTTCAAAGGTAAGCACCTAACACAAATAAATAATTAATATATAGATACAAATAATCAGATATACAAAGAGAAAAAACTAAACGGTGTCTATTTGGAGGAGGTGATGTTTTAATCTCCTCTTAAAACTATCCCGAGATGGATTTGACGGAAAGTTCACTATTAACTGTCAGGGAGTTGACTTCGTTCGTGATAGATATTTAAGTATTTATAAATAATAAAATAGGAGCCAAAGAAAAACACTCGTTGTTAGTTAACATTTTATGCGGAACTGAGCTACCCTCATTGAACATAATAATTTAATATTATCACATTTCGTAGTACCTGCGCTAATTGGTACTTACATATATATCAGTTCGCGTGCAATTAATTAAATCCAAATAAGTTAGAAACAGTTATAGAAGGCTTCTGGCGACGTTACAGAAATCTAAAGGAGGCCTTTACTTGCACAGAATAATCAAAGAATATTTTCCTTAAATTAATATTTATGTTTACTGTTTCTTTATAATTTAGATCCGTTATGAGTAACCGGTCAAGCATATATGTGACTTTTAACTTTCAACTGTTTTGTTTTGTATGTATTCTTCAAATTTTCATTGTATTTTCATAAATAAACAATTACATGTTATTAACCTAGTTACAATAGTCAAGATTTAAACAACCACGAAATTATTGATTATTTGGCGGGCCATTCGTGCCTATATCAAATTATTAGCATTGTAAGTAAATACCTTAATAATTGGCATAGGTACTCGTAAAATATTCATTTCTTTAAACAATTACATTCCCATTTAGGTTAATAGTACATTTTGACACATTTGTTTTACATTAATGGCCTTGTCGAGCCGCACTAGACTAATCAATAGATTTTTATAATTCTTATTAATATGTATATTTAGGATAAAGAAGAGTTCAAGGATATTGATTGGTGAAGTTTTCATTAAAATTAGTTACGTAATTGAAATTTGAATTTATTCGACAAAATCAAACGACTATGTCTATTAATTAAAAAATATATTTTATAATATTTATATATTACACAATTGATTTTTAAGGCATCTTGTTTTCATAGATATGACGTGTACCTGTAGTCTATGAGTGGTACATGTATACAGGGTTACTGGTAAATAGAACAGTTCCTTTCAGGGGGCGGTTGTATGGAATGTAAAGATCATTTTTCACTATTACCTACATACCCTGGCCAAAAGTTAATAGTTTCCGAGATATTTAAGATTTTGTATTAAAATTTGAGGCAGTTCCTGTTTCTCGAATACGACGATATGTTCCACTGAACATAGCTTCATCCGGAAGATTCCGGTTAGGAAATCGTATCGCGTATTCCCGACGTGCTGCTAAATGAAGAGAATGTCTGCGTACTCCTCATTACTAAACAAAACCATGATTAGCAAAACCGTGTTTCCGATAATAGGAGATCGTCAAAAGTCAACACTGAGGAACCAAGGACAGCTCCACTCAGTGGATAAGAGATGAGGTAGTCAGTGACAGACAAACGCGTGCAGGAACAACGAATGGTCGGAACAGATCGGTTTATCAGTAAAAATAATATTATCACCCATTAGGTATCACTCAATAATATTAATAATTGAATTTTATCGATATTAGGTAGAATTATTTGAGAAAAATACTGAATCTTAAATATCTCGGAACCTGTCAACTTTTGACCAGGGTATGTAGTAGTGAAAAGTAATCGTTACCCTCCATACTACCACCCCCTGAAAGGAACCACAAAACCTGTATACTCCTATGTAGCTTCAGTATCGATAAGTGTGAAATATCATAAGTCAAATAGTAGGTATATAATATAACAAGTATGATTTAAATTGTAATCTTTGCTTGCCAAGTAAGACAATCATAGCATATGCGGACTGGACCCCGATTGGGCGATTTACTCATAATTATTAACTACTTAACTGAATCAGAACACTTAGTAGATAATAGTTATTACACTTAGTAGACCGACCGATTGGCGCAGTTGGTAGTGATCCCGCTTGCTCGGTTTCGATTACTGGTGGGACATACATTTGTTTAAAAAAAAAATGTATGCTCGGGTCCGGGTTTGATTTTGTATTTGTCTTTGCACGTGTCTCTGGGCCCGCGACGCAGGGAATCCTAGTGTGGGCCATTAAGTGTAGCCTTATTTATTTATATGTGACTTGGCATATAATGTTTATAGGTAGCAAAGAAATTCTTGGTTTCCAGATTATACGGGAAATCACAGAACGACAATATCATATTTGAAAGCATGGTTTGTAGGTGCAAAATATGAGTGTTGTGACGAAACAACCCTCGCGTCAAATTATTTCCTCGTCTGAATGCAGTATAATGTACACACATGTACATATGGTGTGGTTTTTCAAGCATTCCTCTGTTTATTGCAAGCTGCACGCGCTTCCGTTGACAGGCGACGCGTTCGGAGGCATTTCTATGGGGTATCAGTATTCTGTAGTCGTAGCGGGCTAGCGGGGGCGACGTAGCACCAGCATTTCATTACTGGTACCATGCTACGCGAGGCTGCTACAGTGCGTAGCGATTTGTCGTAGCATGTTTATGGATGTTCTTGTTTTTTTGATACAAATAGGTTTTTGGTATTTATTTTGAAAAGTTTTATTTGTCTTGTGATAGCCAAACGGTAGTTACTCTCCACTCGTATTCGTGAAGTCGCGTGTTAAAATCACGATTCATACTACTGAAATGTACGTTATTTGAGTAAGGATTTTTCATTTTTCAGTAACTGAATTCCAAAAATGTAGGGCCCGTATCTTAACGCGAGTCCAAAACATATTTTTTTGGGTCTGTCTGTTTGAACGTGCATCACGCAAAAACCACTGGACGGATTCTGATGAAACTTGGCATAGTTATGACTTATACATACCGGGTTAACTTTTAGGGTACTTTTTATCCAGATTAATTGTAAAGTGACCACGGGAATTAAGCTATCCATACACACTCTAACGTATACACGCAGAAGTCGTATGCACTGTTAGTGTTTAATACAAAATAGAGATAAAAACGTTTTCTTATTCATTTGTCTTGCCAAACTTTTACAAAAGACTAAAATAAAATCACCACCGCTAGTTACCCCAATCCTCATGCATATCACGTTTCCAGCTTTATTGGAATTAAGCTATACTGAACCCTTTCCTCGTGTAGACGTTTTGGCAGCCTTACCATGGATTACCGCTTCACAAAGGGTGCATCATAAACCGAAATTCTAAAGTACATATTTTAATTCCCCTTCTCTTTTGTTTTAATCGTTGTGACGTTTCTATGAACGTATTTTAGGCATAGGAGATTATATTACACATTTACAGGTACCTACATGTTTTCCTTGACAGACTTAATCATTGCATATGGCGTCAGCAGTTCTAGTCATCCTTATAAGACATACTTGAATAAATTAATCGTAAATCTTCCGGTTTTAAAGCTTCAGGTGAGAATACTAAGACAAATTGTTTCTCATACTATGTAAGCGAAATGCAAAAATAATGATACAAAATAAAGCGATTCTTATTGAAATGTGAAAATGTGTGATTTCTTGTTGATAGGACGGAATATCAATAGAAATGTATACTGCGATTTATTACATGATTTTTCTTTAATAAAAATAATTATACTTTAATATCTCATCCTGAATTCACAAGTGAATTAGCTAAATAAAAATTGATAACTAGTTTGATTAAATTAAATTTGTATTAAAATAGGACATTTACTTCTAGTTTGGGAGTCAGAGTTCATTACAATCTGTAACATGTACGTTTAATACATATGTATAATCAATTTGAATTTCAAATTTGGACTATGAAGCAAATAGTATTTGTTTATCTTTTATTCCTACTCGATGTTTCGGCACGGGTTACACCAGCCGTGGTCACGAGTTGACATGATTCACATGGTTAAAATCCATAGTTAATAAAATCCATGGTAGAAACCATGAATTTTATTGACATGAAAAAAATCACTTTGAAGTTTTTAAAAACTTTTTACAGGAAATTCAATTATTTTGAGTTTTTACCAAATTTTTCATATAATTCTTGCAAATAAAAAAATTATGTAGGTTACAAAAATCTAACATTATGTCAATTAATTCACGTTTAGAACACGTACATGGTTTTAGGCTTCGGGAAAGATTTTAATATACCCTGTATGAACAATATTGATGGAATAACGACAATATGAATTATTTTGATGCCTTTATTTTGAGTTCTTCTTTTTTGTTTTAATTTTGGTACTCACTTATTCGTAAAAACGGGAAAATAATGATTCTTCAAGTTAATGTAATGTTTATTACCTCTTAAACTTTTTATTTAAAAAAAATGGTTTGTACACATTTTAAATGACTATTTATTTTGTAAAAGTGTTCTAACTCTTATTCGTTATCTTATCTTATAAGTAAAGTAAAAAATATAAAGTATAAGTAAAAAATATCTTATCGTTGTAGCTAACTCTGAAACATGTTCTAAGTGTCTTAGAACAATTTTGCACTATTTTTGCAAAATTTGCAATTTTGCAGTCTTACAACAATTTCCTCTATCACTATTACGTGATAATTTATAACTGAATTATTCATATTACATTGTCTGTGTGTAAAATGCATTACTTTAGTTTTTGCGGAGTTTATTAAAAGTTTATTAGACTGTAGTCATTCTATAATCAGCGACAAGTTATTATTAATGTTACGTTCATAATAAGAAGGATTTTGATAATATTGAAAATTGTTCATGAAAATCTGTTAAAAGTTTGAACGTATCGACTTTCTATCCGTCCTTAAGAAGAATGAGCCTTCATTATGTAACATATTCATGAAACACGTATATTTCTCGTTACTTTTGAAAGTACACGTGCACGTGTACTTTCAAAAGTAACCAGAAATATACGTGTTTCATACACGTTTAGGCAAAATTCATTGTTTCATATAAAAGTCCGCGGAACAAATTTTGAACCGTCAAAATCATAAATTTTGCGTTAAAACCTAACTTGGGTTACAGCAAAACAAAACAAGTGCGCTATACGACGTAGCGTCATAAAATTCATTGTAGTCATAAAGTATTGTACGTTTTTATGATTCATCTCTTGTGTTTACGGAACCCCAGTGGAGGACGACAAGGTATAGTCGTGTACAAAAATGTCACCTACTCGATGTTACCCATTTACTTATAATAATTGATTATTTAATTCACACTTTATTGTACACACAAACTCATATCTAAAAGAAAATTTACCAAATGATATACAACCAACGAGATTTATCTACTGGGGAGATTTCTTCCAGCAAACCCGGCGGCTGTAATCAGGTGTGTATGAAAAAAATAGAGAAAGTGAAATGTTATTACTATAGTAAAATATTTGGTCTGCGTAACTAGAAAGGTAGAACTAATTTCCAAAAATATATCACATGTATTTCTATAGGGATGCTTTCTTTAGATTGCCGCAAATGTAACGGAAATAATTTAAAAAATGGAATAATTTTATTATATTTTCATATAATACATTAAAATTGTTAATTACACATTAAAAACACATATAACATAATCATTAACATATAATATTTTTTTTATATGGAAGAACATTACTATATTCAGTTTTACAATACGAGTACCTTTCATACCTCACCCAGTACATAGTTCAAAAAGCTCAAGTTGTCAAGTATAGTTCAAACCCTTTTGATAATGGGATGTCCTTTGATGTCGGTAATTCAATATAACCCCATTTTAGTTACACTAGTAATTTGATAACCACACCATTGATGTCACGTCATTGGAAAGTTTGAAGAATTTGTTTTTGTCCTTCTAATTAATTATTATCTTTAAACATTTTTTATCTCAACTGTCCTCAGTGCCGAATTCGTACAGTGCTCGTGTCTAAGTAAATTTGGTCATCTCACCCAATCTCTGTTTACGAGGGGTCAGCCCCCTGAAGGTATCGAGATTTGAGGGCACTAACAATGAATCATGGCCATAGTGAAGACGTTTCTTATTTAATTTGCAACCGCCTCTTTTATTTTAGCATCTTTCCTTCTATGAATTTCTGATATACTCTTCTTTATTTCTTCTTATTATGTGAAAGAAAATTAAATTACTTTTAATAACTCATTGTCTATGCGCATATGACGTCTCATTGCATCGTACTGATGTTATTACTTATTAGTGATCATGAAATTAATCTTTCTGTTGTGGTATGCATAAAGGGAATTCACAAATAGTCACGAAACTTAATATCAACTTTATTGGCATTCCACAATGTGTTTGGAAATTGGTGATCTTAAACTATGAGAACATTGTGGACCCTGTAGGGCGCAGCAATTAGGAGAGGAGGACTTAAATTTAGACTAAAACTAATTAAAATTGATCGATCAGAACTAAATAAAATTAATTAAAAATATAATTAATTAAATGAAACTTCAATTTACTTCAAACCGATTGTAACTATATAGGCATATTCTTATTATTCTTAGTCAGTTTAATCAATCCTATGACTTCAAAATATACTTTGTGACTTATTACAAGTATAAAGGTGATATATATTATATACTTATGTCGACGTATTTTCAACTCCCGTTAATTTTATCGTGTTTTAATTATTTTGTTAAAGATAACACTACTAATTTTCGTAAATTTTCTACGTCAGCTCAGATTTACCGGTTTGTCTTCTTTTAACTAGCATTTATACAAAAAACTAACACTTAGAAATAATGATGCTTAATCTGTCTGTAAGGCTCTTTACCAATAAGACCCATTGTATACTCCTTATCTATCTTAGTTTTTCTTAACACTTCTTAACTTTGGCCCTTTATAGGTCCTGTAGGTTGAATCTATAAACACATAATGGTTTCCGTCCGATATTAGAAAGCAGTTAAGTGACAAATAGAATTCGATCTATGAATGCAGAGCCATACAGCTAAAAATTCTCTATCGATTTATTTTAAAAACATTGTTTTAGCATGTCTGGTTTCTGTAGCGTCTACAGTTTTACTGTAACTAATTTCTAACTAATTTCAGTAGAACTATTTTTTATTACATTTTTAACTCTAAACGTAAACAAAATTTTAGTTTAAAAATTACTTAAACAATATTAAATGTGAACTTTTATAATGCAATCAATGCAATTTTTATAAATTTCAAATCCCGTGTTGTTTTTGTCATATGTACCTTTAAATTAAGTGCTTTCCAATCGACGGAAGGTAGAATAATTACAAATATCATTTTGTATATTAAATCAAATAGACCATCTCGAAATATATTAGTATTCTATAGGTACAGTATACAGGATCAAAGAATTATATTCAACAACACACAATGTACATAATACAGATCTAATACCTTATTCTGAGAGACCGTGATATAAACTGTGTGTACCTCAACAATGTCTATTGTAAGATTATTACAGTAGTGGGTACTTACTTGTGTAGAGATTTACTGACCTCAATGCGGGATCCTTTGAAGTTGAATATGTAAGTTTCTCACATGCCGTTTATTCATAAGAGCCATTCAGTGGTATTCCTTTTGAATACACATGAATGGTTTACAGAGTCACGTATTTCGCGGAAAAAGCCTATATTCAAATATCATTTGAATTGGCACGTGTCAAATGTACCTGCGTGAATGTACTAAATTATCAACAAAAGCCTGTATTTTTCTGCTATTTTTGTATATGTTACTGTCGAGTTCCGAAGTAGATGTTTGTCGATATTCACCGGTGAAATTAGTATAAAGTTCGATTATCGATGATTAAAGACCAAAACATTTCGTCAGAATTCTAATATTCATATATTCACTGATATACATTATAACAATAATTATAATTATAATAAATTGAGGGGGAGAGTGTACATTGAGGGGGAGAGTGTACGCTGCAGTCCAACAGCCGCTGGGCGCACTCGACTGACCATGTTACCCCTCTCTCACAGAAGACTACCTTGAAACGTACTGCATTTCCCACTTTATCTTATATCCCTAATGTACGTACGTGTTACGGTAGTGAGTGAGATGTGCCAGAGCCCATTCCCATCCTATCCCTCCCCATTTTCCTAACCTTTTCTCCAAATCCATTCCTAATCCATTTCTTGTGTCGTCAAATAAAGATGACACATACACCAGTTTTACTTCTAGACACGTAGCTATACTTTCGTGAAAACCCGATTAAAATACGTTCAGTAGTTTTTACGTGATGCCGTAACAAACAGACATACAGACAAATAGAAAAAACACAACAAAACAAAGCCTCTAAAAAGACCCCTATTTTTTTTTTTAATTAACCTAATGTATAGACTTAACCCTTTTACTGTTTTATTATATGTAAGTATTGATGAAGTAAAATTTACATGTGATTCGATTATAGCTGATTCCATTTAGTTAAGTTTTTTTTTCAGATTTACAAACTAAGAACACACCAATTGAGAAGTGCGCGTCTCCAATCCCGAGGCACTGGGTACACCTGTAAGTAAATAGATAGATGTCTCAAGATAGGAGAAAAGCAAATCTTATTAATTATTATTTGTTATGTGTAGAACAATAACGGCACTGTGAACAACACCTGATACCGCGCAACGTGCTTTGCTTGTTTATATAAACTTAATATTAATGCATAAACATAGTTCTCGATAATCAGACAATAACGGCACTGTTTGCAATGATGCAGCCCGGATTTCGGGACACTTCGCCTCAAACCTAGCATCGGTCATGGTCAATACGTATATTTTCAGATTATTCTAAAAAATTAGTTGTAATAATATTAATTGTAATTCAAATAAATAATCCCTATTTTTAAAAGTGTTAATCACTGAACACGTAACATATTATTATTTTTATATGTACACGCCACTAACACTATGGATATTGAATCTGCAATAAATGGATCTCCTCAACTTAATTTATTGAATTTATTAAATATTCCATTCACAAATAATTGGCGATTGTCAACACTCAACGGAGTATGTTACATAGTAATGAAATACGTGAAATAAAACATATTTACTTTTCACCCACAGACATTGTGATTTACCACGACTACCGAATTTATATTACTCACAATATGTCACTCACGTGGTTATTGTCCACAATCACCGGTGTAAAACTAAATTATATTTAAAATTAAACATTTATATTACTCATTTAGTCTGTCAACATTCACAGACCTTCAAACATTCACAGTAACATAAATACATATTTTTTTCTATATGTTATGTAATATCGCCGTTTTATATTTAACTCCGTATATTTCATATTATTAAACTACGACCTTTATAGATATTGCCGTGGTAAGTAATAGAACATTCTATATATCAGTGGTGAAAAAGCAGAAGGGTTTAAAGGTCATCATACACTTTACTTTCAAAAAGAAAATTTATGTCCACATGGTCTACATTTTATAGTAAGTTGTATGTCAGTTAAGCTTTTTGGCCTTTTCACGGTTTACAGGATGTAATTGAACTTTTCCCGAAACATGAAAACATGAACGGAATCTACGCTTTGAGGCTTTTGGAAAGGTTCGATTACAGCCTGTGTATCACATGGTAAGTTGCTTAGTTTCTAGATCAGCCCCCCTAAGAAGAAAAGGCGTTAGTAACAATTTTAACGAAAGCATAAGTTACATTATATTCGATAATCAATAATAAGCAGAGGTTCTAGGAACACATTATTGAGGGGGAGAGTGCACCCTGCAATCCAACAGCTGCTGGGTGCGCTCGACTGGCCACGTTACCCCTCTCTCATAGAAGACTACCTTGAAATGTACTGCATTTCCCACTTTATCTTATTTCCCTAATGTACGTACGTGTTTCGGTAGTGAGTGAGATGTACCAGAGCCCATTCCCATCCTATCCCCCCCCATTTTCCCAACCTCCAAATCCATTCCTATATCTCCGAAGGTAGGCAACGCATCCGGGGGCGTGCCAACGTTTGTCATTTTGGACTAATGTTGGCATGTATCGCGGATGTCTATGATGTCTATGGGCGACAGTATCCACTTACCATCAGGTGGACTGTACGCTCGTCTTCCGCCTTAGTCCATAAAAAAAAGAACATCGTCAACACGATGTCGAATGGTGGACAAAGTATTTTGATAACTCAGCGGTAGAAGCTAAGCGGCACTGTACTGCTACCTTCAATCGTCTATTGCTTACCGATCTGTGTAACCGTTATTAGTAATTTTACACATATAAAATAAAGTATTTGGAGGATGTCTCAATTGAATATACGAACATGCAACCTAAATCAATAGACAACCAACTAAGAACCGACTAGAACCTTTAAAAGATTTTATTGAGTCCATTTTGTTTTATCCAAATCTCGCAAGTTTCTAACTTGATTTTAAATTAATGAAAATTTCACCAATGCTCTTAGCATTTTTCTCGAATGTCATCAAATGAACTTGTGTTTTTTTTTCTAAGAAGGACAGAGATATATTTCGATTAGCCTAATTTGTTGTCTAAACAAATTAAGTTTCGCTGCAAATAGGATAATCCCGGATGTATTATTTATAAACAATATAATTATTGCTTACAAGAGTTTTCATTGTACTAATTATTCAATTACCGGCCTCCACCTGCGGCTTCCCTCGCGTGGACTAAGAATCTGTAATGTAAAAGGTTTTTAAAACGAGATGATGGATCTCACGGATGCGCTTGGTTTCAGCTAGATATTCTTTTCTCGTATTAATCATAAACCTGGGGTGTCTATATGTCAAAATACTAAATTCCGTGTAAGTAATCCACACAGATACTTGCATAGCACTATCGGGAATCTTCCAAAAGTTGTTCATGCTCGTTACGGATTTCAGAAAAACGTAATTCTTGAAGATGTCCAAGTTGTAGCGTAGCAGATAACCACAGGTTCCACCATTCCACCACCTTTGGTTACGTCGTATAAATTTAACTGTGTATTTCATAGTACGCGACGGCTCCTTGTCAAAGAAGTGGGAGTACATTGCACTTCGATATGATTATTATAAGCCAAGGTGTGCAATGCATAGAATAGGTCTGCACAGCAATCACATTACATATCTAGTAGAACACGCGGAGAAACTTCTTACTCCGGATGCTAAAGTAATCGAAAGTGAGAGTGGAGTCGTCGAATATTCGAACTGCGCGTCCATAGTTGGTGTCAAACGAGCTTACAGATATTCTGGTATACCGGTCCAGAATTGAGAGCAGCATTCCACGTTTTACCAGATTCTTTTTATAAAATATTGGTCAATCTCGGAAGAGAAATTTGGTGTTATATATTTTGAGATCAATGTGACAACATTAAAATATCCGATAATTAAACTACAAATTTTCTTTGATACAAAATTGTGCATGGACAAAGTAAACATTCAAGTCACAAACAATACAATGAATTTTCTAGAACAAAGTTATTAATTTATTGAGAATAAAAACTGTATGAAACGGAATACAACGTCCGCAAATGAGACATTAGCATTGTAAATTTTACAATTTTATATCGGGATGGCGGCCGGGGGCCTGATAAGTCATTTTCTGTTTGATTAAAAAGAAACCAATGAATGTCAATATCTACGTTGATAATAAACAATGAGCGTTATATTGAGTGATATTTTGGGTTAACGAATTCAAAATGTATACTCGTATGGTCCGCAGAGTTTTAAAGTTATCAAATACTTTACCTTACTTGAGAAAATATATTGTACAATTTTATTTCATGTACTTACTGCTAGAAGTATAAATAAGTCTATGGGTTACGCACGCACATAATTATTTTCTGCCTATCCAGAATCAGTTCGCGAATCCGGAATCGCAAACGAGGCAACCGCGCATGCTCCACTCATGTATGTATGTACATTATTGTTAGCATTATCAAGCATTAGCATTAGAATTGTTAGCATTCATCGGAATTTGCATTATTTAGATGTCGTTGTGTATTAAGCCCTAGAGGATAAAAAATAGAAAATAAAATTTCGTGCTGCAACTAAATTGTTTTGTGCGGAAAATCATTGATATTGGCGTCTAACAATAGGCTGCGGGGTTTTTAATTTTTAATAAGTTTCGTGGTGTCAATTAAAAAATTAAAAAGCGATATTTTAGAATAAAAAAACAGACTACTTAAAGATCAAAGATATAAAGGTTGCTTTTAATCACAGGAAAGTTAGAAGACCGGTAGATGGATCAGATGTGCCTTATTATATAAAACTTTAGTAAATATAATATGTATAATGTCATATAAAATATATAATACACTGTCTATTATACCAGCATAGTCAAATCGACCGCTCGACCTTTGTTATTATATAATGATTCACATAACTTTGATACTGATACACTGTCCGGCATGTATGTCCTGAGTAGTTCTTGATTTAGCTAACTATACAATAACATCTTGAACGCTCATGTATATATATATATATACATATATATATATATATATATATATGTATATATTTCGCACACACATGACATATGTGTGTATGTGTGTGTATATATATAAACACGTATGTCGGCGTTTTTAATATTGTTCATCAGAAAAGTTTTTAAGTTACGAACCTGAAAATTTGTGATTAAATAAATAATAATTACATAATATTAAATCACATGCATCATCAATTAAATATGATAGATTTTGGTACTTCCATAGATGTGCTGCGTACCTTTGAAGGATTAGGAAAGATGGGGAATGTTTTATAGTAAACTAGCTGTGCCCGGCGTGCGTTGCATGCCCGTCAATTTTTTTGCACATAATATATAGCCTATGTCCATCTGCTGGAATAATGCACCTTTCAAATGGTGAAAGAATTTTTTGAAATCGGATTAGTAGTTTCGGAGATTACCTCCTAAATTAGAGTATAGATAAAAGTGAGACTAAAGGTTTTAGTTATTTTTCCGGTTAAAATTAACATTACCTGCGCCACCGAACATGTCTTTTTGTATGGCATCGTTTCATTTTAAAATTTAGAGCAATTCAT
Source organism: Sesia apiformis (assembly GCA_914767545.1). Classification (NCBI taxonomy): domain Eukaryota; kingdom Metazoa; phylum Arthropoda; class Insecta; order Lepidoptera; family Sesiidae; genus Sesia; species Sesia apiformis. The sequence continues at coordinate 7,022,763 of OU611962.1, forward strand.
AAAATGAAAGATATTTACAGGCAAACCGATCGGCTTATAAATTTAATAAGCGAAAATTTTCATTTATCAAGACTCGATTAATATTTTGATATGGTAAATTCAAAATCGTACTTAAAATATAATTACAAAGCGACATCTCCGCGATCATCCTACTAAAAGGTATCGCTGACCGATGTGCTCCTGCAAAAATTGGATATTGTTGATCAAAACGATCGAAAGTGATTAATTTATAAATTATTAGAATATTTACTTCGTTAGTATAAAATGAAGAAATGAAACCATAGCGTATTCTAGCTTACCGGTACGGCGCCATCTAGCGATTAAATGTCGGAAACAGGCACTTTATATATATTGTCCAATTTAGCATTCTCTTTGTATCATAAATAATCTAGGTACATAATATATATTATATTATATACCTACATATAATAACACGAAATTTATGTTAATTTATATTAATAACATTGTTTGGAATTTATGTCTATATAAAACAATATATGTATGAACAAACTGTTTCACTCAGGTTTGCCGCTTACGTTTTAACGTCACTCAATTAAAGCTCAACAAAATTAACTGAAAAATATGACCAATCAAAAAAACAGGCAGTCATTAAAAAACACACGCCTTTATGATGACGTTGAAGACAGTACTAAGATAGCGACACCGCGGTACGGTAAGTGGTTCGGAGGGGGGCCTGCATTCCGTACACCGGTTGAATAAGACGTGTACGATCATTAGAATTCACAAAATATACAGTGTCGGGAGAGCTCCAGTGACTCGACTTGACCAACTGGACAGCTATGACTGAATGCAGCAGGATGTAACAATATATAAGTATAATCACTATCAAGAAAATTATAAGCATGATAAATATGATAATGTAATAATCATTATTAGGTCCACCCATGAAATATTCACTAAAACCATGGGAAGGATTATAATTAAACCTTGTACAGTAATGGTCACCTGGTGATAAGAGGATACTGTCGCCAATGGACATCCCCGGCACATGTCAACTTTAGTCCAGAATGACAAACGTTGGCACGCTCCCGGATGCCTACGCCTACTGCCGGAGATTTAGGTATGGATTAGAAGAAAGGGTTGGGAAAGTGAGGAGGGCTCTGGCATATCTCACTCATTACAGATATGAATATTCGGGTTCCGTTAGCATTTCTTGATTTTAGTTATTCATTGTACACAGGCTACCGCAGAATATAAATCAGATTGTTAGAAGAAAAACGCGAAGATCTCTAAGAAGATCAAATCGTTGTGTGCTTCATTTTCAACAGATTTTATTACAACATATACAACAGAATGGTCAAAATTAAAATAAAGAAGTATCATCAGTAGGTACCTATCCTATGTAGATAACATAGGGTGACAAGGTAAGATTGAGAAATTCAAATTTCAGAAAGAGGACTCATTGAGCTGAACTATTTTTGAACCGCTCTGAGGACGTTCGGAATGCTTTTATGGCAGCTGTTGAGGACCTCGCTAAAGAAGAGCATCGCCTGGCGTTAAATATTCGTTTGAACATTCTAAATTTATTTCCCCCTACGCGTTAGAGACAGTTTTGGGTTATATTGTCTTAGGCATCGCCCTAGCTATGCTAGAGACCAATGTTGCCATGTCTTGATGGTCTATAGTTTAGGAACCGATTGACATTTTGGTCAAAGATTCTTTGAACTGGAGGAAGTCGAAGTGTGGATTATCCGAATAATCCGACTGCGAGTGTGGGGATATTATGTCCATACAAATGTACGAAATTGCCGTTTTATATGGAAACATTCAAAAATATTTTTTTGTATGAAAATTTTATATTTAATTAATTGTATTATCAATGTACTTTTGTCATTTTAATGGAAGTTAATTGATGTCTCTTCTATAGAACACCTTAGGACGGGAACCGATGAATTCTCTGAAGTCGTTTTTCACATCGGAGTTGAATTTTTTCTACCGTAAAAAGTTATTCAAATTCTTCAACATAATAACGATAGAGTTCACAGTTGCATACTGGTTACTTTCTTTACTGTGACATGTCCGGCTCGGATAGCATTAAAACGCAGACGGGCAATACAAATACACCGTTTCAGTGTTTTCGTCGATGTTGGCCGTACCCCACTACCCCCACGTACACCATTTCGGATGTAAGGGTTAAATATATTTAAACTGTGCTTTTTAAACATTTTTTAAAAACGTTGTAATGTCTCCTTCTAGACACTGCATTATTATATTTACATTTTTCAATATTTTTTTAAGAGGCTACAGGCGGATTGTCCATTTGATTGTAATCACTGCCCCCACAATCATCTGCAACCACTAAGGGGTGTGCTGACGACATTGCACGGATCCTGTTTATCGTTCTCTTGAAGAGCCCTATGTCGTAGTAGAAAATTCTCCACTGGATTTGAATATCATACTGTACACAGCTGTGTGCCGTGTGCTGTCGGCGGGCTATAGAATAGGCCCCAGTTCTTCCCGTGGATGTCTTAAAATGTGACTAAGGGATAACTAGGCCACTACCACCAGCGCTGAGCCAACTACACCAAATCTAAAATAGTGGACTCACCAACCCAATTGGCTAGCATGGCGTTTTAAGGCCATTCATCCCACATGTACAAGACAATCAATGTACATGATGAGACAGACCCATGTCCAGTAGCGAATACTGAAAGGGCTGATTGCATTGCACTGCACTGTATACAAGCAACTCCTTGCAAGGATAAAGGATGATAACATTCCCTAATAAATACAATTAAATATTAACAATTAAATACAATGCCGTAGAAAACGGAAAGAGATGCAATATATATTCGGGAACTGAGCAATTCTGAACCGCTTATGAGAGTGGGATTGCTTATAATATCGATCAATTTCCAATGATTCACCTAGCTAGCATATTGATACACCGGCCCAGAGGATTATGGGGTCTAATTTGTAAATACATACATGTATGTAATTTGGCTGAACTGTCAATCAGCGTTCAATATTTAGTGGAGAGATATAAGGAGAAAAAGTTGCCGATTCGGAATATATTATCTATATTTTATTTTGTATTAAAATTGAGTGAAAGTGTTCCCAATAAACATTTCACGGATAAAATTTTGTCTTACGCAAGTGTAGTTGAAAACAAAAGCTATATATTTAGGTCAAGTTGTAAACCAATTTGTCAAGCATGACGGAGCCTGCTTGTCCTCGAGAATCATGAATATTCAGAATACAATATAAGCGACACTGGACCTGCTAGCTAACTTATATTAAACGCAGCAAGTGAGTGAATCGATCGTTATATATTTATATTGAAGTTGCTGTTCGATAGACGTAATAGATAATAAGTATAAAAGCAAAACATTTAAAAGTTGTCTTGATTCATTCAATCAATCAAGTCAAGCTCTTCTTGACCTATCAGGGCTTCTAATGCCAAAGAGAACATTTTTTTATTTAGAAAAAGGCGGCAAGCGAGCATACAGTCCACCTGATCTTAAGTGGATACTGTAGTCTATAGACATCCGCGATACATGCCAACATCAGTCCAGAATGACAAACGTTGGCACGCCCCGGGTGCGCTGTCTACCTTTACGGATTAAGGAATGGATTCGGAAAATGTGGTGGGAGGGGAAGGGATGGGAATGGGTTCTGGCATATCTCACTCACCACCGAAACACGTGCGTACATTGGGGAAATACGATAAAGTACAATAAGTTAAGTATCTACTATAAGCAGCAGATCGGCTGCAGTTCTAAGAAGGCGGGTGCAGAAAAAACTAGTAGGAAATTTCAAGTTTAATTGGTAAGTTAGAAATCCAATTAGAAAATAATGTTGACATTGAATTCTACATAGAAGTTATCCATGTTGGCAGCCATGAAGAACCGCTAGCTACAATCTGCGGTGATTTACTCGCACGTATTAATTTTAACAATGACTTTCCACGTACAAGTACAAATTCTACTAAGGAAACGTTTCACACTTAATTTTCCTGAACGTCAAAACTATAACTAATTTTCTCTATATTTTTGTCTACAAAAACTCTTACTTACAATACTTACTTACTTACTCTTACTTCTCTACTTACAAAACTCTGTTACCAGATTAAGTGTCACGTTGTTACTATACTAGGCAATAACCTGTTTTACAGTATCAATGGCTTCTCCTTAAGCCGACAAATTCTTCATGAGCATGCCGCAATATAGATATAGCATAAATATTATTAATTACACGTTAATGCTAGTTGTTAGTAAATTAACACAGATAGTGGCATATTTAGTCTAATTCGTTATTTTTTATTTCCTAAGTAAGCCAAAAATACATAGTGATCTAGGGCCCGGATTAATATGTAAATACATATTTTTAATTTAAATGGTTTTCGTTCTTAATTTTATTTTCTACATAAATTATGATATTTGGATCGTGAAAATTTAATTTTTATTTTCCATATTTTTCCATATTTCAAATATAAGTCCATATTTTACGAAAAATAATTCAATAATCCATATTTTCATCAATCCACGTTCAGCACCGCCCAAATGCCCAAAAACAGGTAAGTATTACGATGCTTGAAGGTCACTTTCACTGCGCGCTTTGTTTCATTCTGCCCCCGCCGCCGCACCGCCCGCACATCCTTCTCCTCTCCTCGCTAGTGCCCCATAGTCCGCCATTTTCGTTAGTTAGACAGTGACAATCGTACTTACCTGCTGTGTCGAGTTTCCGCGTCTCACTTACTCGTATTTATAAAAATGCCCAAGGAGAAGCAACCATTGCGGTTCAAATTGGAAAAATATATCGAAGATTTCCCAGACCAATCGTTGAGTGCAGATGGGAAAGTACTGTTTTGTAATGCTTGTGAAAAATCTATATCGACCGAGCAACGTTTTTTAATATCGCAACACGTGTCCACTGCTAAACATAAGCTAAATATTACAAGAAAGAATAAATTTAAGCAACATTTTTTTTCTGATGCAATGGCAAGCAGCTCCCAAAGTTCTACTTTCTCGGAAGAATTATGTTATGCTATAATACAGGGGTGCTCAAACTTGAACTGCTGGCGATCTACCTCAATATTGTTAGATAGACTACGATCGATCGACTCTGAGAGGCTGCAAGTATGTGTGATGCAGGATTGTCGTCTAGGTAGGGTGTATCGTGGCATAGATATTAGTTTTCCGCACAATATGCATTTTTTTAGTCAACGTAAGTCGATCGCGATCGACCGTTTGAGCACCCCTGCTATAATATGTGCAGATATACCCTTATGGAATTTAAATAATCCTACTTTTAAAAACTTCCTAGAAAAGTACTCTGGCAAACGTGTTCCTGATGAATCCACACTTAGAAAAAATTATGTAAATGGTATTTATGAAGATTGTTTGGCTTCGATTCGTGAAGATATTCAAGATGGTCCTATATGGGTTGCCATCGACGAAACTACAGATTCTCAAAGCCGATGCATTGGCAATGTGGTTATCGGGCGTCTAATTGAAGACAAACCCAGCAAATCCTTTTTATTGGCGTGTGAAGAACTTCCTAAATGCAACCACCAAACATCAGCAAAGCTTTTTAATGATGCTATGAGTGTTTTGTGGCCTAATGGAGTTAAACTTGAACAAGTTTTCTTGTTACTTACCGATGCTGCTCCTTATATGGTAAAAGCTGCAAATGCCCTTCAAGTTTTGTACCCAAAAATGATTCATGTGACGTGCTTGGCTCATGGTGTAAATAGATTAGCTGAATGCATAACGTTTCAGTTTAAAAAGGTTGACAGTTTAGTATCAAACGTAAAGAAAATTTTTTTGAAAGTACTTAATAAGGTCTCAAAATTTAAAGAGATGTATCCCGACATTCCTTTGCCGCCAGAGCCAGTGCTGACACGTTGGGGAACATGGCTGGCAGCAGTTGAATACTACACTGAACATTTTAATGAAATTAAAACTATTATTTCTGAATTGGAAGACGAGGCTGCTAGTATTTTAGTCTCAAAAGAACTTCTCGAAGATGAGACTCTACGTAAGGATTTGGTCTACATTAAAAGCAATTATTGCTTTTTATCACACCAGATAAAGGCACTCGAAAATTTTTCCATTTCACTAAATGATAATTTGAAGATTATTGAAGCAATCGCAAAGAAAGTTTTTAAAGTAGAATTTTAAACTTTTAACTTTAAACTAGCGTTGCTGAAGTAGCTAAACAAAAATTAAGCTATGTACTGGAAAAAAAATAAAGGATTTCATACACTAAAAAAAATTAACAGCATGCTGTGCGGAACATTAGACGGCAACCTAGACGTGTCCTATTCACTTGCAGAATTATGCAAATATACGTATGCTCCAATCACATCCTGTGATGTTGAAAGATTATTCAGCCAGTACAAAGCATTATTTCATCCAAACAGAGTTTTAATTTTGAAAATTTAAAGAAACACGTGATTATATACTGCAATTCAAATAATGTTAATGAAACGGAAGCTGAGTAAAATTGTATAATACTTTTTGATTTTTCACAATAAACAGTGTTTTATTGAAACTATTGTTATTTTTAACTACATATTTTTCCCATATTTTAGATTTTTCGGTCCATATTATATGTACATATTTTGTAATTTCTAATACATATTTATCCGAGCCCTTGACTGATCATAGTGATCATTATCAATAGCTAGGGTGCTATTTTTTTATTAAGCTAATTAATTCAGGTAATTCACTTAACCAGGTAATTCACTTAACAGGTAAACACAGGTAATTCTAGCCAGGTAATTTACTTAACAAGTATCTACATCTACATGTCGTGAAAGATTTTTGCATTGTCTGCGTGTTTGTGGGCATATATTAAGTTTTTTATTTACTAAGTTATATAGGAAAGGGCCCAAGAAGCAATAGTAGTGTTTGATGCACCTATGATATATGAATTTCCTAAATAAATATTGTGTTTTTCGCCGGGAATTGTATTTATACATGTCCTGATTGAAAGTTAACGTGGAGTGGTGTCTAAAAGTTGTTTGTAATATGAAAATTTAACAAACTGTTAGTTGACATTCAGTATAAAGATGTAGGATAGCGATATGGTCTAAAGGACATAACTTTTAATACAGATCTCTGTGAGCGTTCTATAGATATCATTGAGATTTTATAATTTTATTTATTTTCATTCAGACTTATTATTATGATTATAAGGCAACCAGGGATAACAAAGCAGCCACCACAATCCCCGAGAAACTACACCACTCTAAAAGAGTGGAATCGCCAAGCCGATTGGTCAGCGTAGCGTTTTCAGGTCTTACATCCTTCATGCACGAGTCAATGTGCAAGAGGAGGCCCATCTGCAGCAGTGGATTCCGAAAAGGTTGGTGACCTTTTTTATTTATATAAAAGGTCTAATAACGTGTCAGTTCTTCGTTCAATACTATGAAATTATTATTTCCAAACATTTCATATCGGGTATCCCAAAATGAGCGTTGTTCTATAATCTATAATAGAACATAATATAATTTGAAAATTTATTCAAAATTTTTGGAAACAATTTTCAAAAACTTACTACAATATCGCCTCTTTACATATTCAAAGTGACACACAACATGTCTAAATGTATCCCCTAATTATTTATATTCACTTATAGATTTTAAACTACGATTGTTTTAGATTTTATAAATTACAGATGTTTAATTGACGACACCCAATTAATATACTAAGAGGATCACATAGAGTGGCGATCTAGTTAAGCATAGAAATACCTTAAATTAAATATAGTAAGACCTTTTTTGAATTTTTGTAGGATGAGTAGAGGTGAAGAGTGTGTGCGGAAATAATTCTTAGAAACCTATATCCAGTGGAGAGACATAAATTCATATTTTAAATCCCCCTCGCAAAGGTATATACATTTTATAGGCAGAATCCTAAATCATGTTACCTGTAGCTATAATGTGATCATTTTACTAAAATTGCATACATTAAAACCACCTGTAGAGTTTAACTTCCGGGTGATTTTCTTGTAACAATTAAAATTAAAATAGTGTCTGTTCTCGAACTTACGAAAAAGTAACAAAAAGAGATACACTGGCAGACAGACAAAGAGACGTTATTAACTCATATAAGTAGAATTGTAAAATGTAAATTAATCAAATATACCTATAATAATTCCAATCGGCACGAGTGCAACTGACGCATGACACAAGGGTTGACTCAACCCTGCGGCCACCGACCAACCTTCATAATTAATCGGCGAGCCACCGTTTTAAGCCGGGTGTTCATTATGCGAGACCTATGTAACATTAGCAAAGGACCCGGTGAGCGAATTCGTGCGGTTCGTTACACTGGCTTATTTAATTATACTAATTATTGATTGAAGATATATTTTAAGATAACTTTAGTATCGTTAGTTGGTCTGTACAATAAATGTAATAAAGTGTTGCTAAATTAAATGTTTTTAATTAAATGTTGGTTGCTTGCAAATCATTCAAAAAATCGTTTCTGTATCTTACAAAACTGTAAAAGTTAAATACAAAATCACATTGATAGTTTATGTATGAGGTTGTATTAAATGCTTTAAAACGACGCTGAACACTGCGAGTTGGCGAGTTGCTTTTAGGGTTATTTAGGCCGTGCCTACAAGCCGTGCGTGCTTACGGCACCCGGCCTGGGAAATCAAGTTATCGCCTCCAAAATTACAAATTTCTTTTTTACCTTTGAGTACCCAGCTTAACAAACAAAAATCGCACTCAATAACTGAACATCGCTCTATTCCAGTGGGATGACGGCAGACCTTTTGTTTTTTGATCGTTTACATTTGCCCCCGGCAGTTAGCGGGTTAAAAATCCCCTTTCGTTACTGCAAAATTGAAATGATTTTTCATAAATACTAGCCGTCAGTTCAGTTCGTGATATAAACCTGTTAACCTTTTCGAATACTTTGCCTTTATTACAAGCTCATTAAAACGTTTCGGTATAGGTTGATTGAAAATATATGCAGTAGAATTTCCTAAGAAATTTCCTATGTGCAAAAAGTGCTGTTTTCGAAATTCTACTTTCATTTAAAAGTTTGTTCTGCTGGTGAAGAAAACCTCATGGTTTTTAATTTGTACAATAATGTTTTTTAAGCAAACAAAAACAATACACTAAAATCGGATCGATAATTTCCTAGAACAACAAAAAACGAACAAATGTTGCATTTTATATACGGATTTCGTTTATAGAACAGATAATAGTATAAAATAAAGTCAGAGCATTCAAGTGGAGATATTTCATTGATGTTTTATTAGATTTGCAACGAGGGAACAAAATCACGAGTTTAGGAAAGAAATGAACTGAAAGGGTTGCGGACACGATTTGAATACACAATGTTCATTCAGTTACTGATTTGTTAAATCACTGCGCATACCAGTGGGCTCGGTGCATTTAAATTGAATTAATCCAACGAAAAGTTTTCATTCATCACTATCGACATACTAATTTATTCATTACATTGTTTTCTACCACGTTGAACAAGAAGTATTATTTTTACTTGCATTTGTTGTCGTGTTCAATTTTAAAATTCAACGCTATTCAAGTAAAAAAAACAGCAGATTTGATTGCTACAGGTTTTTCACTTTACACCTACTTATACTTCCTTTATATCCGATAATAAAGATTTATTGATTTTATTTTTGGTTAATTGTAATCAGAATATGACTAGTTATTATGAATAATAAAACTTGAGTGTCGCACTTGTGTTTCTTGAAAATATCACGCGTTTACTGTTTGCATTTTTAGTATTAGTTCTTGTTTTGTTATAATTTATTTGTACATACACTGATTGGCATAATCATTGGTCCACACATATAGCAAATAATAAAACCGTTTTTTTTATCGCATCGTTGTCCAGTCCCGTCGAAATAGGATTCGCATAGTAAAGTGACAGTAGGTTTACCGAGGACAGAGTTAGACTCCTTGGAAGAACACGAAAAATGCAGTCTCACGCTTTTATTAAATTATCACAAAGATTATGCACTAACACTTTGAAGCTTAATAAACTATCACTGTTAAACCGCAAATCCTACAATACACTCTTTTTTGCAATAATTAAACAAAAACTCAACTTTACTTCTCTGGCTCTCGTCAAAAAGTCCTTGTAGTATTTTTTTTATGGACGAAGGCGGCAGACGAGCGTACAGTCCACCTGATGGTAAGTGGATACTGTCGCCCAAAGACATTCGCGATACATGCCAACATTAGTCTAAAATAACAAACATTGGCGCGCCCCCGGATGTGCTTGCTGCCTACCTTTTAAGATATAGGAATGGATTTGGAGAAAGGGTTATGAAAATGGGGAGGGAAAGGATGGGAATGGGCTCTGGCACATCTCACTCACTACCGAAACACGTACGTACATTAGGGAAATAAGATAAAAGTGGGAAATGCAGTACATTTCAAGGTAGTCTTCTGTGAGAGAGGGGTAACGTGGCCAGTCGAGCGCGCCCAGCGGCTGTTGGATTGCAGCGTGCACTCTCCCACTCAGTATCAGACTTGACTAGGAAATTCTCAAATAGAACGTAGAAGAGTACACTCAAAACTAATATGGAATGCTTTAGATCGCTAATCACTTGATTTCAATTATTTTCTATTACGATCATCGATAAGAGAATCTCATATCGATGATTACGATAAAGCCGATGGCACATGTTAGTCAGAAAAGTTCAATGTTTTTTTTTTGAAATATTGAAAATTAAAGGTAAACAATAAAAAAAATGTTTATATACAAGTTATAATTATAGCTTGATAAGCCCTATCCGACAATATATCGTTTTTATATATCGGCGGTGAAATATTATTTTGGAATTTTTGAAAAGTTTACACCGTTCGCAATGTTAGTACAATACTACTGAACCGATTTGATGTAACTACGAGTTTAACCGATCTATTTATCCAAAATTCAAAATTCGTGATATTTACAATAGACAGATTTCTTCGAAATGTCTGTACAGCTCGAAAGCTTTCAGAGCTACGTGAGGACTCTTGCATTGCGACATAAAAACTTTGTTAACAAAACATACAACACGAGTATTACTCGTACTTAAATTCGCGCTCTTTTCTGGTATTCAGAATAAAATTTGATTAGCGTTGCGTGAGACGAAATTCAGATGGAAACTCGAAAGTTAGTAAAACGCGTGTTAAGCATCAAGTGTGTACAAACTGTTAGAGGGCTAAAACTACACGTTCGGAAATTCACAATTAGAGGGGACGAAACATCGTCTAGCAGCGGGGGGACGTACGTCCCCTGTGCGGGACAATCGCGAAATGCTTTTATTTTTTCAGTCCTTCACCACGTTTATTGCCTCATCAGCGTCGGTTATGGTCGGAGGAATCGCAGTTTCCGCACGTACGCAACAATTTACACCGCACATGAGTGCGAAGTAAATAAATAAGGCGGTGACCCTTATTGGGTGCCTTCTATACCGGTATCAGTGCGGTACAAAGGTTCGTTGTATAAAACTTCGGATTTACGGAATTTTTAAACGGAGTTTCTCAGTCGTAATTTTAATTTAACTTTTCATTTGTAGAAAGACTTAGATTGCCTTTAAACGATTACATTAGATCTGAATTAAGTCTTAGATTTGCCTCGATTTAAAATGTTAGTATTCTTTGATTGTATGTCACGTGAATTTCACTATTTTTAGAAAATTTTATAATAATTACGTACCTACTTGTTGAAAATCCATTTACGAAATTAAAATCAAAATGTCATAAAATGGTTATAGTAAGTATACTATAATAAATAAGTGTTAGATGTCACAATTAAAATGAGTCAGATGATAATTAATTTTATGTGTGAAATTTTAATTTACAAAGTGTCTAAAATATTATGCAAATATTTTCTAAAACGTTCTATAATGTTATTCAAAAAACGATATTAAATTTACTAACATTAAAGCGTATAACCGACATAAGATAAGTATGAACTCCAATGGCATGCTAGTTACAGATTGTTAAGTCCTGTAGGCTCTAGCAAGCCCCATTAATCCTTTATGTAAATACGCATGAATAGTTAACAAGATCGCTGCGAGATCGTAGCTATACATGAAAGATGTGCGATAGCAATGTAAGTTTCCTGCGTTAGTTGAACTGTGTGTACTAATATCAGGTAAAAGAGGGTAAATATCCTCAAAATTTGATTTCTTAATAGTAACAACACTTACAAGAATTAGTTATGCTCGCGTTTCGTCCGTGTGGTTAGATCGAATGTGTGGTTAGTTCATTGTCCTAACACCTGAAATATGAAAAAGGAGGTAGGTGCTTATCTCATAAAGCCTGATTTCCACCGACCCCACGTCACGACATGGAAGTGCCCATCAGTCTCCGGTTTTATATTATAATTATGTATAGTTATGGAATTTTAAAATTCAAATAATTTTGTTTGTAGAAAATAAATAGCCGGTTACGTTGAGAGAAACAGTTTGTGAAAAATTATCTGTTTGGCCGTTAGTCACATAAATAGAAATAGGGATATAAATATAAAACAAATTTCACAATAAATATGTCAATGTTAGGTCAGACATAGTCATATTTTGTTACTCGATTACTGCCATACCTACATGATAGTGAATAGATTAATTATTCGGATTTAAATGAGCCAAAATATCAATGGGTCCAATTAATGGGTTTCCAAGTCATTAAAATTATCGTTTAATGTGTAATACAATTTGCTATAGGGATTGTTTTTTAATTTTTATTTCACACCGAAGCCTTTCAAGATTGATGCTTGCGGAAAAGATAGATATTATCTGCATTTCTATCAAGATAATCTCAACAAAGAAATTGGCGCAAAATCGCTGCGTGGAAACACTGTAATCCCTACGGAACACGCTCCCATTAGTTCCTTGTTTACTGTTTACTAACTTAATAATAAACTAATAAAGCTATCATACAGTGTATTGTGAATATTGCGAAGTATACAAACTCATAATCACCGGGCTTAACACTTTGTAGCAAGGAGCATCCCTTATGTGCTCTTAATACAAGGCTTCATTATTCCCTATCTGCCCTTCTCTTACTTTGGAGTATTATTTCGAAGTACAGTATTACTTCGGATATTTACATTTTCCTCCATGATTGCTCGCTCAATTTACAAGTGCTTACGCAATCTCAAATCAAGCACTAGTGCTTTAGAAAGGCGTCATATTAATTTCATTTATACAATAGCAGTGCCCGCGATTTGCTGTTAGATTGGTGGTGGTGATTAGCCGTTATATATGTATTGTGTAGACCCGGCATAGAAGTTATAACTTTGCTAAGTGTCATTAAAATCCGTGCAGTGGTTTTCATGTGATTAGCGTTTAGACAAACAGACAGCGGACAGACAAACAGACTTAAATTCCAAAAAATGTTGTTTTAGGCTCTTTATCCTTATAAAATATATTACATGTACAGACATGACTTTGTTACAATTTTGTTCTATCTATTCATAGAGTGCATAATATGGTATACGTACATACCTACGAGTATATAGGTAATATAATTACATGAATTAACCAGATCTTAAATGCCTATGTTCACGGATTTCATTTAACTGGACGTTTTGACCAGACTGTATCAACCGTGGTCACGAACTGAGTTTTAAGAATTTATACGTATTTAATACTCACTTTATATAAATATAAATAATGTTTCGTAACCGTAACTGTTATATACATACACTAATTGAATAGCATTTATTATATAAAATATAAGTATTTTATTTAGTGAATTATTTGTAGATACACGATTTACTCGCTCTAAGTAACTAAATATCTTTATTAAATTTCATTATATTTATTAATCCAAAATCTATATAAATTTATCATAATTTGCCAGAAACGAAATAAGCTTTACAATAAACGTCAGGTTTTCGTGTTGTTCATTTTGGTCGAGATAAAAAAAATATGTGAACAAAATCACTTGAAGAATACTTATTTATATGCAAAATACTGCGGTTGATTTTGTAAATACATGTAGTTTAGGTCTCACTCAACATAACACAATAGCAAATGTTAGTAATAATGTTTTAGATCTAATTTTCAATGACCTCTCGTTGGATATATGTCGCGGTGAACGGGGACTTGTGCAAGAAGATATATATCACCCCCCTTGCTAATTGACGTGAGCCTTGTCCGTCTGATGTGATGATACCTACTATTAATTAGAAACCAATTGCCAACTATAACTTTTATAGGGATGACTACGGAAGGATTAATACCCATTTCAGAAATGTAAACTGGGTGACGACATTAATGGGTGTAATACTCAGAAAAATGTCAAAGTTTACAAATCTATACATGCAGTTGGATAGGGCTCATAAAGCTTTACAACTTTTGTGTAAACACTTTTTCTCTAAAGGCCGCTCAACATTCTTGCCGTGTAGCCCCACGAACAGCCATGGACGTTTTCAAACGTGAGTGTGGATAGCTTTCGCTGAATTCACGTGGAGGGGTGTTCTAGAGGTTCACCGCATGATTTCTCGCCGCGCTTAACGGCGTGAGTCTAAAGCCGCTTTAAACGTTACGAATACAAGGAAACGTCCGTTCCGAATGGCTCAGCCTTTTTACATTTCTCAGAGACAAGTAAGTGTCTTCGAGTAAGTGTAAAATGGTTTTAACCAACGTGCCGGCTTTGATAAAATACCTTAACTTAATTCGCTTACAAAGGCGAAAATTGTTTTTTTTTTATATGTTACATTTCAAAGAAGCAGCGCTACAAAAAGCATAAACATTATTTCTGATTGACGTATTAACACAGGATTGGCCCCGTCAATCAAGTAGTTCCCTTAGGAAAAAATAATCTTAAGCTACATGTACTAATTATTATGAATCTGTCTATGGGAAATCAAGTTATTAATTGAAAGGAAATAATGAGATGGAGTAACACGAAATGCCGATAGGACATTACACATTATGGCGAAGATAATTCTACAAATTGTACAAGTGTTGTAATAAATTATATAAAGTGAATTTAAATAATTTCCCAAAGGGATTAGTGAAAATGCACATCAATCAATCACAAAAAGAATTTTTCAACCCTTTGGATGCCATCGCGATTCGAACAAAGTGCTTACTCAGCATAATTAAAAGCCTCCGAAACATTTATCATTGTGTTTTTTATTTTCCTCACATTCAGACACAGGCCGGGCTTATTTTTAAACATATTAGATATTTTCAAAGTAGGTATAATGTGTATCTAATATTAAAATAATGTTTTTATTACTTGCATTTTTATTAATAGAGGACAAAATGTTACTTTAAGAGAAAATCACGTGGTGTTTCCAAAAATCGCAAAATTTTGGTCGTACCTCGGTCACTTTCTGTGTAAAAGGTTTGGGGTCTATTGTTTAAAGATAAATGTTTGTTCAGGTCTTGGTGATGTGTGTCTGTCTTTGTACGTGTCTTTGGACCCACGATCCAGGGAACTATAGTGTGGGCCGTTAAGCGTTATTATATATTGTTATTGTTTGTACTCGTATATCTATATGTACATCTATACTACTATATTAAAAGGTGAAATTGTGTATTTGTTTGTGGGTATGTTGGGGTAATCTCTGGAACTACTGAACCGATTTCAAAAATTCTTTCACAAATAGGAAGCTACATTATCCGTGTCTAATATAGGCTATATTTGACTTTGTAATTTTGAAAAAAAAAATAAAAAAACTTATAAACCGAAGCAAAGCGAGAGCGGGTCGCTAGTTAGAGATAATTTAAGACTTATCCAGTTATCACTAACATTTTAAGAAACTTTGAGGCACTAATTGAAGCTAAAGCTCAAAGTTATACACACGATTTTAATATTTTTATTATAGAAAAAAGGTGGCAGTCGAGCATACAGTCCACCTGATGGTAAGTGGATACTGTCGTCCATAGACATCTGGGATACATGCTAATATCAGTCCAGAATGACAAACGTTGGCACACCCTCGGATGGCAGCGCATCTTGCAGATTAGTGAATGGATTGAGAAAATGTGGAAGGATAGGATGTAATTTAATTGTAATGCATACTATACCTATATTTTCTATGTTTTAAAACAAACGCAATTTACCTACAAGTGGAAATCTTTTATTCTGAAAATAATAGTAGCAATTTCTCCACGCAAATGCAATGGCAGCAGATGTTTGCTTGGAAATGTCGAACATTGGTACTCGTAAATTCAAATAAAAGGAATATTTTTACCAAGTGAAAAATCCACATTATAGAAATGTGGGATAGAAACTTACCGAAGTTTGCCTTGAATCTATGTTGATATAATTTATAATTAACCCAATCAAATTAGTTCGTTGAAAGAACTACTAGTAATAGCTATTTTTGTTAATATTCAATTATTATACTCGTATATAAATGAGATATGAGCATCAAAAAATTCTGAATAAGCAGGGAATCGATGTTAGTTGGCGGGACACCGTCGACTGGGTGACGACATACTTCGTAATTTAAAATTATTTATTTCAGTTATTTAAAAATAGTTTGTTTTGATGATCGGGGTTTGCTGCTATAATACTTTCTACTGTTCGTTTAAATACATTAATATACTTTTTTATCAACATCTCATATACCATATTATGTCAGACACAGCAGTAGCCGTGGGTATTCGCGACTCCTCGGAGTGTTTCGGCTCACTTAATCCGGCTCCGCTCACGGATCCGACTCCTTTTAACGATTCTTTGACTCCTTTGATTCACCTATTTATATTTTATAAGAGCCTGACAGCGACTCATTCGCTTTGCATCATGTTCGTTCATGTAACTCAACAATCCAAAAAATGAAAGGAATTAATAACTCCTCGGAGACGATAACAGTTAGCTGGAATTATTAACAGTTTCGGCTCCGCTTGCGGTTTCGAATCTTTTAATTCATTGAATCCGGAGTTACCCATCGCTACTCAGCAGGTCTGGACATCACTTAAAGACTACATAATAACATTCAGTAGTCCTATAGACTAATTCTAAAAAACATTGTACACAATCGGGTTTATCACAAAACTCATGTGTTCTAAAGCGTAAACAATTTCGCTGCGCTATTGCGTGTTGTGGGTCCATAAGTGGGACAATCTTCGGCATTCTGTCGGGACACTGGCCCTCCATTACAAGAGATGATGGCGATAAATTCCGTCGGACATGCGGTGTTACGTAGGATTCTCGAACCATACTCGTGAGCCGCTTCCTAATTAATTTGCGGGTTCTTTTTTGTGTTTGGACAAAAAAGGGACGGGACTGTTGTTATGTTTTCATTTAAGGTTGGATTGCAGTTGGGCTGAAGGGGTTAAGAGTAAGTAAACAACATTTCATCAAAGTTACAACGGAAAGTAAAAACATGATTGAACTTGTACACGCGGACCCAGTTCGGATTGGTGGATCGCATACTCCAGATTTTTTTTCTGGAGCATGCAAATGATGGTCAAATGTATCATATTACATGATTAATGTATTATATTTTTTACAGATAAAAAAGTGTTCCTATAAAGATTTCTGAATTATTTTCTTGAAGTAAGTAATATTAAACAATGATTTCTTGTTCCTTTTCTTATGCGTATCTCTGTACTACTTGTGAACCTTTCATCCAGTAGTACCAGCAAACTTTTTCAAGTCTTCAATTCACCTTCACCTGAAGGCGTACCGAACTGCACCAATATGACGGGATACGACTTCCCCATTGCCACTACCGCTGCTGATTCTATTACCGATGTAGTGACTTAGTTCTTTGGTAAATTACTTAGTTTCGGACCTAATCTGATAGAAAGTCCACGTTTCTACACCGCACTTCATAACTGACAGGACGCACTGATTCACTTATACACTTGAATCATTGTGATCCCAATGCCTTGTCGAGATGATGATGAAGCCCAATCCTTGCTGAAGTTAGACTTGTTTAGTTGGACAGTTTGCCTACAGATAGACACCACAATTGCGAGCGTCCCTCTTCAATGTTTACCGGTCCCGAAAGAACGAGTTTATTTAACACTAGCGATCCGCCCTCGCTTCGCTTCGGTTTATAAGTTTTTTTTTTTAATTACCAAAATCAAATATAGATTATATTAGACACGGATAACGTAGCTTCCTATTTGTGAAACAATTTTTGAAATCGGTTCAGTAGGTCCAGAGATTACCCCCAACATACCCACAAACAAACACACAAGTTTACATCTTTATAAATTAATAATGAATACTCTTTATTGCATACAATTGGTTATTACATGTGCACAAATAATAAATGACAGAATACAATAGGCGACCTTATCTCTAAGGCGATCTCTTCCAGGCAACCTTAGGATAGAGAAAAATAAAAGGGATATAGGTAGTGCAAAAAGACCGAAATTCACTGATGAATTTTGTTCAATATATACTTATCGACAGTATCGATATACTTATCGATAGTAGATATAGTATAATAAATACATATTATAATAAATAGCTTAATAATATGTTTACGATGCGCACACTAGGCGCGCACCTGCCTCGCGTTACGCGAAAGCAGCCCGAGGAATGTGCACTCGGGCCCAAATGTAGTAAACTTACACAATATCTCTCCACCAAGATGGTGGGTAAGCACAATAAACAATAAATTTACACAATTTAGAGGTCTCACTTACCCCAGGTTGTTTTGCCCACGCACAAATCTGGAAAGTGTTCCTACGCTAGTCCCTACTAGACGTGACCTATCTTAGTGTGATTGAATAAATACATACATTCCCAATAG
Source organism: Sesia apiformis (assembly GCA_914767545.1). Lineage (NCBI taxonomy): Eukaryota > Metazoa > Arthropoda > Insecta > Lepidoptera > Sesiidae > Sesia > Sesia apiformis. Next base: position 7,041,440 of record OU611962.1, read on the forward strand.
ATACTTGTGTAGTAATCAAGTCTCGTTCTGTGGTGAGCCGGTGGCCGCTACAGTTCGGCAAATCACACACGGCAGCAAAATCACCTCGAGATATCACTTCCAATACAAGCACAATCACAATAAGCAAATCCAACCAAAACACTCGCGTGGCACAAGGATGTCCGCGTGCAAATCCAATCAATAGGCGCGAATCACAAAATCAACTGTCCGAGCCCGCGGTGTGAATTTATCTCAATTTAACTCTGCTCGCCGCCGAGCGCGTGTTACTACTCAAAAAATATCAAATTCTCAAACCGCCTTCAATATGGCGGGGACAAAAAAATGTTGCTTCAAATAATCAATGTATGCGGGTATGCAAAGACGCTCGCGCCAATTTCAAACAATCCCCCGTCCCGAGCCGAAGTATTCGGGTCGCTAATCAATGGGTAAGCGGGATAATGTCGCGACGGCCCGCTTCAAAATAGAATCGCCCACCAAGAACGCGCCTCAAATAGGTCTTTGCCGATTTAACTACGGCCTCAAAAATTCCACCCCAGTGCGGACAAACTGGCGGATCGAAGCGCCAGGTTATCCCACGGAGGGCCATCTCACGACCCAAATTCATTTTCTGCTCTTCAAGAAACTCATACACATCCATTAAGTAATTATTGGCCCCATGAAAATTAGCTCCGTTGTCGGACCTAATCAAGGTAGGGAGTCCCCTACGAGATACAAATCGGCTGAGGGCCGCTACGAAGGCTTCTGTGGAGAGAGCAGACACAACTTCCAAGTGTGTGGCCTTAGTAGACAGGCACACAAATATGCCTTTACGGATTTAGCGTTACGAAGCTGAGATGACTTCACCAAAAAAGGACCAGCAAAATCCGTACCAACTGTGGCAAAGGGTCTAGACTCAAAGACTCGGTCCGCGGGCAAATCGCCCATCTGGGGTTGCATGGTAGAAGCTTTAGTTCTGTAACAAGACATGCAACGAAAAATGACTCCCCGGACGAGTCGTCTAGCCGACAAAATCCAAAATTCGCGCTGCAAAATCGCCAACAGTGCGTTACAGCCTGCATGGGAGTTCTTGAGGTGTCGATCAATAGCCAGCAACCGCACCAAATGTCCATCTTTCGGCAAGAGAAGAGGATGGCGAACACCACGAGGCAAATTGGCATGTCTAAGCCGACCTCCCACGCGCAGTAGACCCGAAGGATCCACAAAGGGATTCAATCGCACAATAGCGCCTTTCAATTTAGCGGGACCTTCCTTCATAGTTTTTAACTCTGAAGCGAAGCTAACAGACTGGACTACGCGAATCCAACTCAATAGCGCTTCATGTCGTTCCTCAGACGAGATGAAGGCTGACAACAATTTATTCTGTGGGTTTTTAACATTGTGACGCCAACGTCTAACCCAAGCTGTCACATTCAAAAGTTTATCCAGTGAGCTGTACCTGGCCAGCAAAACATCGGGATCACATGATGATTCCGCTGCTTGGCCGCTCCCGGCACCATCGGCCACTGGTAAACTTACAAAGCCTATCGCAGGCTGAACTAGAGTGATCCGTGAGGCCGGCCAAATTGACACTGGTCCCTTCAGCCAGTCCGGACCCCACCACAACGGATGTCCAATAATCTCTAGCGCTGAGCATCCACGTGATGCACAATCAGCTGTGTTTATATCGCCAGGAACATGTCGCCAAATCAATCTAGCTTGCGACGCCTGGATCTGGGAAACACGGTTCGCCACAAACACCTCCAAGGTGTGAACAGAAGCTCGCAACCAACAAAGCACAATTTGACTGTCTGTCCATGCAAATACGTCTGCTAACTCTACGGAACGCCCTAGAGTAGCGACGACATGATTCAAGAGACGAGTCAAGAGAGTGGCGCCTGACAATTCTAGCTTCGGTATTGTCATACGCGAGCGAATAGGCGCAACCTTGCTCTTTGCTAGAACCGGCGAGACCAAAACATGTCCAGCAGCATCCACTGTGCGTAGATAAACAACCGCTGCATATCCTCGCTCGGAAGCATCACAAAAGCCATGAAGGCTAGCTCGATATTTTCCAGACGGAAGGAAACGTCTGGGCAAGTAAACCCGATTAAGAGCTGGGAGGGATGACACAAACTCTAGCCATTCCAATAATAACTCTCCATGAAGAGGCTCATCCCACGACAATTCAGCAGCCCATAATTTCTGCAAAAAACATTTCGCCCAAAAAATGACTGGACTGATCCAACCATTCGGATCATAAGTCCGAGCGACAGTGGACAACACTGATCGCTTCGACCAAGTCTTCGGGGACTGTAGGTCCACATGATAAGTGAAGACATCCTGGACTGGTCTATACTGGACACCAAGGACAGCCAACATGTCAGGATTGTCTACATTCTGGAAGATGTGGGGATTCTGCTGGTGCTCCTCCGGCAAATCGGCAAGGAGCCGAGGTGAATTCGACAGCCACTTTCGCAATTCATAGCCACCAGCTTTCATGAGGTCAATCAATTCGTCCCGCAAGACGAGAGCCTCTTCTACAGTTGCTGCCCCACTACAGCAGTCGTCAACATAAATATCCTCTTTCAAAATGGCAGCCGCGCGAGGAAACCTTATCCGCTCTCGTTCAGCTAGCTCCAAGAGCGAGCGGATCGCAATGAAGGGACTAGAACGCAAACCATAGGTGTTGACACGAAGTTCATAGACAACCATGGGATCGTCAGGATGCTCTCGCTACAAAATCAGCTGGAATCGCCGGTCATCGCGATGAATTATCGTCTGTCTAAACATCTGACGTATGTCAGCGACGAATACAATTGCATGACGACGAAACCCAGTGAGGATATCTCCAATGTCTCGATGTAGCTTAGGTCCGGCATGGAGACACTGATTCAAAGATACACCAGAAGTAGTAGGCGCTGACCCATCAAAACTACACGTATCTTGCCACCTGGCGTCTTCAAAACGGCATGATGAGGAAGGAAGTAATGCTCCACTGAGCGCCAACCAATATTCGACACAGACATGTGTCCCAAGTCCTCCTATTCTCGCATGAACTCAATATATTTCCGGCGAAGCTCCGGATCCCGCTTCATGCGACGTTCCATGGAGACCAATCTTCGTTCAGCCAACTGCCGAGACTCGCCAAGCGGAGGCCTATTCGCCAAAAAGGGAAGACGGGTGACAAGCTGACCAGAGGCGAGGCGACCTGTGTTGCTCTGGTAGAAGCTTTCACACTCTTCGTCCTCTGGACACAATCTAGGCATAGAGGGAGGTTCCTCCACTTCCCAACACTTCTGAACGGCGTCAGAAAGCGTGGATCCCACACGTAGCCCATCCTCAGCAAAAAACACGGTCGAAACCGGAAGGATAGGGCCCAACAATGCCGAACCAAAAATCGTGGGGACCACTACCAAACCACCAGGCTGCAAAGCTCTCCAACTCCCCGAACAAACCTGTCCCAAAATATTACTCCCCAACAATAGGTCAACAGGACCTGGAGTATGAAACATGGGGTCAGCTAAAACCAAACCCTTTGTCAAAGCTATGACAGGTGGAGGAAGCTTTATACGCGGGTGGTGACTCAATATATTCTCCAGCACAATAACCGGAATCTTGGTTTTCCTGGTTCCAAGTGGTACTGGAGAAAATTCGACAAAGGTGTGACCAACTCTATTGGTCACCTTAACGTTTCCTACTCCGTAGACTGGGAAAGGAGAAGGACCGACACAGAGGTCCAATTGGCTCACCAACCAAGCTGAGACTATGCAACCCTGGGCACCCGAGTCCAAAAGGGCACGAACAACAATCGAGTTGCCCTTCGGGTCCCATACCCGCACAGAGACCGTAGGCAAGAGGATGGTCTCTGGGTTCTCAGCGTGGTGAGCTGCGAGTCCCTAGCGGGAGAAGTTACGGAGTGAGGGCTCCCTCCCCGAGTGCGGCAGGGGACGATAACTGTCTACCCTGCCCTCACCGCGACGACCCTGCACAACATGTGCGGATGAGAGGGGGGCTGCAGCCTGCCTTCCTAGGCGGGGTGGACGCTGTTCCAACCTCGGTCGCTCCAACAGCGGGGGGGAGAATCTCCGGTTGCGGTAGACTGGTGTGTACTCCGCAAACCCAACAGCGCCTCTAGGGGGTGGCGAACGCCTACCCCCGCCCGTAAGGGCTCGATCCTGGGCGCTGGACCTGGCAGGACTGTCACCACCAGCGCGAGCAGCCAAATGTCGCTCAGCATCGCGAACACCAGCACCCTCCTGGTTGCGGTTCGCACACAAAAGAACGTGGTGAGCACCACCACATTGTCCACATGGACGAGGCTGAGGACACTCTCGCTGGAAGTGACCCTCCAGGCAATGGTAACACAATCGCCTCTCCTTGGCGATGTGTCGGCGCGCTGCTACGCACAAGGCCACAAATTTGTGGCAAGCAGTCATCCGGTGGCCGGAGCGCTTGCAGTATCTGCAAGCCACGGCCTCCTCTTGGGAGACCCCATATCTCGGCCGTGACTGCTTAGTCACCGGCGGACCCTGCGGTCGGGCCAGTGGTCGCTCTCGGCGAACGCCAGGCTGCGGCATCAAGGGAGTGGAACCCTCCACGGTATCCACCCTGCGACACTCGTCTTCGAGGAACCTTTCGAGGTCCTCATAGGAAGGCAGGTGAGTGGAGCTATCCCCACCATACTGTCGCTCAAAACGCAGCCGCATCTCCAAAGGCAGTTTCGCCAACACAATATGGAGCAACAAAAAGGACCACTGGTCCACAGGTAAATCCAATCGCCTTAAAGCGTTAACAGCCACCAAAACCGGGTTTACAATGTCAGTCCGTAAGGCTGACGCACGGGCAACCTTAGGCAGATTCAAAATTTGCCCCACATGGGTGTCAGCCAAAAGGCGCACGTTGTGGTAACGGCGCTTCAACAAGTCCATGGCTGTCGAGTAGGTGCTGTCATCGACCTTCAGGTGCTGTACCAGGCCTAGAGCCTCTCCCTGTAAGGAGGCCAACAGGTACGCCATTTTTTGAGCAGCTGACAGGTCTGTATGGGAGTCCACCAAACTGTTGAACATCCCATAGTAGCTCAACCACTGGTCCAAATCACCGTCAAAGGTGGGAAGGTTGAGCGTGGGGAGACTACCCAACAAGGCATGGGGTGCAACAAGTGAATCCCCACCAGAGGGAGCTGAGATGTGGGAGACCGCCTCGTTAATGGTGTCCACAAACTCGTATATTTGGCCAAAGTCCGCTTCATATCGCTGCTTCTGCTCGTCCGGTACAGGCGTTTCCAAATTCGCCACAAACGTCAAGCCGTCAGCAAAACTCCTATCTAACGCCACCAAACGGGCCGGCATTTCACTCGCCCGGGCGAGTAAGGCTTGCTTCCGGTCCGGCCGGTTGACCATTGCAACCGCAGATGCTAACCATCTCAACTGAGCAGTCATTGCGGACTGATGTGTGGAAAAGGTCACCTTAACAGACATCACCTCAGGTCACCTCAGGACGCACGCAATACAAAACAAAAACCAAAAATAAAAAACAAAAATAAAAGTAAAAAAAAAAACAACAATAACAAAAAAAATAAAAAAAACAAAAAATGCAGTGGAGGCACAATAAAAAACAAAAGGGGTGCGTATGCGTCTTCAAGAAGGTATAACCGTCCAAAATATTAATTAAAACTACCTGACAAAACATCAACAAAAAAGAAAACAAATTAAGTTATCAAATTATCAAATTAAAATAAACGCAATCAAAAATGTACACGAGCGTGGACTCAAGAAAACCGCAATGTCCAGCTATCAAAACAAACGTGAAGCGTTATATCCAAAATAAATTATTAACGCGTGTGGGTAACTAGTCAGCTACTAAACGTCGCACGCGTGGATACAAAATATCCTCAGAATAAAAATTATACTTAGGGCCTAGCCTTCAAACCGTGAACGTAAAATATAAAATCAAAACAAACTATTTAATTCAAATTACCAATATACAAACAATACAAAAGGTCATCAATATTAACTACCTAACGGTATTATCAATATCATCAATATCACGTAACGGTATCAAACCACGCTCTGCTACCAGATGTTTACGATGCGCACACTAGGCGCGCACCTGCCTCGCGTTACGCGAAAGCAGCCCGAGGAATGTGCACTCGGGCCCAAATGTAGTAAACTTACACAATATCTCTCCACCAAGATGGTGGGTAAGCACAATAAACAATAAATTTACACAATTTAGAGGTCTCACTTACCCCAGGTGGTTTTGCCCACGCACAAATCTGGAAAGTGTTCCTACGCTAGTCCCTACTAGACGTGACCTATCTTAGTGTGATTGAATAAATACATACATTCCCAATAGATACTTGTGTAGTAATCAAGTCTCGTTCTGTGGTGAGCCGGTGGCCGCTACAGTTCGGCAAATCACACACGGCAGCAAAATCACCTCGAGATATCACTTCCAATACAAGCACAATCACAATAAGCAAATCCAACCAAAACACTCGCGTGGCACAAGGATATCCGCGTGCAAATCCAATCAATAGGCGCGAATCACAAAATCAACTGTCCGAGCCCGCGGTGTGAATTTATCTCAATTTAACTCTGCTCGCCGCCGAGCGCGTGTTACTACTCAAAAAATATCAAATTCTCAAACCGCCTTCAATATGGCGGGGACAAAAAAATGTTGCTTCAAATAATCAATGTATGCGGGTACAATTAGCAGTGCCTAGCAGTATAGACTAGCATAGACTAGCATATAGACTAGCAGTGCCCGTGACTTCGTTCGCGTTAGAGTGATTCTCGTGGGAACACTATGATGGATCTGGATGAAAAGGACCTTTTTTGTCCATAAAAATAAGTATATAAACATCAATAATTAATCCCCTGACGTACTATATAAATACTAACGTGAGTAGTATTTGACGTTACTATCACTGTCTTGTTTTGTTCTGGTGTGCAATAAAGAGTTTTATTAGACAGTTAAACAAAACAATGCACTTCCTCCGTGACAAAGAAAAGATGTAAGACGTCATGTCCTCGGATACGGCACATATTTTGTGAGGCGTCCCTTCATTTACATTCCTGCGCCTTTTCTGTTACAACGTCGTTTATAAAGCTGTCTTCTTTGTTGACTGAGGTTTTCGCCCGACTTTGTGACGGAAGGAAGTGATTTTTCTACCAAAAAAGTTTCTCTGCGATATTGACAATGTGTTTTTATCGGAGTTCTATGCAAAGGTTTTGAATTTGTCTTTTGAAGGCATTAGTATAACATATTAAAATGGTAAGGCAGTCTTTGATGCAGATAAAGTTAATTATCAATATTATAGGGATTATCTATAATGCTGTACAGCTTTTTATGAGACTGGTCACTATGGAAAAGTCTGAAACTATTATTTATTTAATAATTTGTTTTAAGGAATCATGGCGTCGATTATAGAGTTATGAAAAACTGCATGCAAAGATTTTCAATAAAAACCCATACACAGTCGAAACTTTTTATAAACTTATACACCTGTTTTTAGGAGGTGGAATTGCATTTATTTTAATACTCACCGATGTAAGTATTAGAAAAAATGCAATTCCACCTGCTAAAAACAGGGAATATTCCATTATTAAACTTACAATAAATTCACACGAACAATATTGATATTGTTCTTTTTTCAAATGAATAAAATTGTTGGCAGTGAGTGGTCTCTTCGCGTGAATTTTTATGATACTTAGATAACAGTAGGTAAACCATTGAAGGAACGGGTACTTAAACTTACGGAATTGTATAAAATCGTAAAATCTAGATTTTTCTTTTTATTCTAGACACAAGGTCCTATAGCATAAGATTTATTTTTTACAACTTAGACTATCAATTGTCATTATAGCGCAATAAAATAACTTACTATTTTTTCAATGAAAATGACGAAAATGACTTGATTGTGTATGGGTTTTTCGAAAATCTTTGAATGCAGTTTTTCATAACTTTAAAATCGACGCCACGGTCCCTTAGAACTCATTTATCTATGTATTCCTTGTAGTTTCATACTATAGCCTATAGACCCTATAGTCTATATAGTTCGATTAGTGACAGATGTATGTAAACAAACAAAATAAGATGTAGCAACTCGTATAAACCATTAACAGTTTCCGAGCGCTAAGAGAATAAATTAAGTACAATTAATAGTATATTAAGATATAAATAAAAAAAAAGTCGGGTGGGGCTGTGTCGGGGCACACGGCCGTTGGTTTAATGTGAAACATCTATGTCGGTGAGTCGTTTTTATCTCGCTGGTATCTTCACTTGTTATGTCCATTGGTACAGGTACAGCAGAGGTAGAGGTGCTCGCGGAGTCGGCGTCGTTCACTAAGCGTGCCGTGGCAGCTTTGCGACGCTCCCGAAACCGCCTCGCTCGCTCGGCGCCGGACATTGGGGTATCTGTGCGTGGCCCATAACCTCCTCTTTCCAACGATAGGCGTGATTTATATTTTCGACTGGCTCTTGCACGGGCTGAGGCCGACATATTGTATTTCTATACTTTTTTATAGACTTACTAGTTATTTTTACGTATAAATATTGTCCAAATTACACTAATTTTTACTTAAATTAATCGGCCTAGATAAACTCTATACACACACGTACGAATCACCGCGCTATCACATCTGAGTCGTGAGCTACACTGAATAGAAAGGAGTGAGAGCGCCGGTTTCAGCCAACCTGCCCGATCCTGACCCAAAGTCAAGGTTGTAGCAGCGAGCTGACTATATAAGCTAAATAATGACACTAGATTTATGTCTCTAAGACTAATAGTTTTGTAATTATTAAGGTACGTTGATATAGATCTTTTCGTTACGGTTCACTTTTCTGACCTGGTACTCGTAGGTTTCGGTGTGATTTTAAAGACGTTTCACGACAAAAATGTGCAGTATGTGTATCCACCAATTGGCACTGGGCCCGCGTGGTGTATTACGGCCCGAACACCCCCCCCCCCCCCCAGTGATTTACTAGGGAAGGCGCGTGTCCTGCAGTGAGACGTTATAGGCTAATATCGATGAATGTTACAATTATTATTTGATCTTCATGTGTCAATTATGTACCAACATTTTATGCCTTATCTCAGTTTTTAAAGAGACCTTATACATTTAGTTATTTAATAATTTATTGTATACACATAATATGAAATAAATAAAAAAGAAGAAAAAGAAAAGATACATATTTTTGTTACTAATGCATATAGTGTGAATAGTCGTTAATCAACACATAGAAAAAAAAATTACACTGAGATCTGTATTGTATCTCCATAATTATACTTTGGTAAGTGACAGTTCTCCATTAACATAATCAAAAACAAAATTTTAAAGTCTAATAGTAATCGGTATACACAAACCATTTTAAATGGTATCAAATTACAAACAAGGGTGAATTTTAAATTAGAATCCATTTAACCGACCGGTTATGCATTACGATCGATTTTGAAAAGCTTTTTATGCATTTTCACACATTTTAATGACACAAAAACTTAATGCTTCACAATAAATTTCACTTCAAGATCAAAAACATTCTAGATATAATAATCATGTTGAACAATCATCAAAAAATGTAATATTGCTATTTTTTTACCCACGACAGAATTGTGATGGTACTCGTATATGCATTTGGGGTAAGAGAAGGGTATGTTTGTGTACCCATTTGTTACCACTTTTCTTTGAAACGGCTGGACCAATTTTAAAGCGGTTTCTTGTGAAGGTTTTATTGTACCTTGAAGCATGTTTGAGGATAGTAAATAGTGTTGTGGGTATACTCGCCAGGGGGCGCTGTATTACCAAGTTAAAAGTTGTAATGCTTTATAATTTCTAAACGAATGCACTTATTCGAGTTAAAGACATGTATATTCAAATGTTCAAAGTGGTATTGCAAAATTATGTGTATCTATACACATAACCGCCAGGATCTGACGCTGAAGCCGAATGTGAGTAAGATAACTCCTTGAAATTTGGGGGTACAATGTTGGTGTTTGGACTCATTTTTTGAAGTTATATTTACGAAAAAATGATCCCACAATCGACTGGATACATCCAACTAATCGTGTTATTACAGTCCAGCAGAACGTGCTCATAATTTATAAATGAATACAATCTACAATTCATTTTATAGGATTCACTGATCTCTGGTAATTCCGTCCACAATTTGGCAGCTTAGCTAAACAAAGAATCCTTGTATTCGTTTACATGCTTACAGTTACAGGCAGCTTGCCAGCTACTTCGCTAGTGAAAGGCACAATAGGAAATGTAGAAAGGTGTCTGATGCATCACGCGTCGCGCCGCCACGTCGCGCCGTCGCGTCGCGTCGCGTCGTCTCATCCAGCCACCCGGCTGCATTTAATAACCTCTGCGAGTTTGCTGACCTCCTACTAGTTTGTGAATTTGAGTTTTTGTTTGATTATTGTAAAAAATGTGTACTGTGGATTTTGTGGTTTAATATTGATAGTTTATTAAACTTCGAAGTGCCCAGTGTTGGCACATAATGTTTTTGATAATTAAATAAAAGCGTGAGACTGCATATTTCGTGTTCTTCCAAGGAGTCTCAGTCCTCAGTAAACCTACTATCACTTTACTGAGACACTCCTACTTCGACGAGACTGGACAGTGGACAATGACCAGATTGAAACAATTCTGTATTATTATTTCTCATGTGTGTGGACTAGTGGCTATGCCAGTGGTGAAATAAACAATATTAAAAAAATGGTTCCGATAAACTTAGCCGTTTTAAATTCTGACATTAAAAATAATTATTCATCATTATGAAATATACTAAAATTGAACTAAATCAACACCCGTTTTGTAAAATTGTACTTTAAATTTTTTACGAATATAAAATGACCAGAGAATTCTTACCAAGCCTACATAATGTTTGGTAATGTGGTAACTATAATTTTTTTTTATTTATTTTTTAATACAAACATTAGTATACCAGTACAGACTATTTATAAAATTTCGTTTAATTCTTTTGAATCATACCTACGTAAAAAAATCATCGTCAAAGCGACAAATCAAAATTGTCGCCTAGTAATTAACAGCGAAGTATGGGGTGTTATAATGAAGAAATAAGTAAGTTATAATTGTTTAATAACAGTATTGATGAATTATCATAAATCCAATGTCGCACATATAAAAGACAAATTGTCACCAAGAATAATTTGTTATCGCTTAATGTAGTATACACACGTACCTATATAAACATTTGACATTTTTCTGTTGAGTATATGTTTAGGTAAATTACAAAATTGCAAAATCTATTGTCAGCACTTTGATCGAAATTACTTGTTCTTATTTTACGCTGTTATACATAATATCAATGTTTTTCTTTAGCATTTTATTCTCCGCCTTAATGCTATATCCATGATGAACTAGTTCACTGATATTTATCGTTTTCCAAATTTTCCATCTTCATATAATCATAATCATCAAAGTCGTCGAAATTAAGATACTCGTAATAATCAGGGTGCGCATCGAGTTCCCGTGAGGAAGAAGCAAGTGAGCATAGGTAACACTTCATGATGCAGAGTAAATACGAGAATATTACAATTTTGAATACCAGGAAAATAATCTTCATTACTACACGAATACAATTATTTATGTAATTAATAGATAATTCATGTGATCTATTTGTACGCGTAGTTGATAAATGCTAAATGAAATTAAATGTAATAATAATTAAAATTAATCATTGATATCATAGAAATAAAAATTAATACAAGTATTTATAATTGAATGTATCTTAAAATTCTTTGCATTTAGGTAACATGATCTTATATCAATTACACTAATATTTATATTATTTACTATCGTGTAAACAAAAGAACAGTAATAGTTTACACAGGACAATAATATTTTTTGCAAAATCACTCTGACATGATATTATCTTTCATTCAAAAAATATTAAAGAAGCAACAACACTGATCACACAAACAAAAGAACATAGATGCTGTTTGAAATCTGTCTAGAAACTGCGCATGTTCTGCGTAATCTGTAAGTCGGAATTCCAACGGTGACTAAAAAGTAGATTAACATACACATTAGATTACATTTAATACTCATTTAAATTGTTCAAGTGTAGATTTTTTAATTTGCCTTTAGGCATGGTTCTCGGCGGAGGTGTTGATAAGATCTTATTACTTACACAGTCTATTTTATTTTAATCGGTTAAGAATTTGGAATCAATTACGCAAAAAAGCAACTTCTATAATGGTTTAACCGGAAATGGTTTAACATTTTAATCTTCAAATGTTTAATGTATACTTATTTTATGTATTTAGATGTGTTTATCATTCTGAGCTATTTTTCAATGACATTTTGTAAGTTAAAGCACATAAAAAAATCATTGAATAATTACGAAGTTATAATTTAATAGTCTGTATACGGGTGTAATATCAACTAATAAATATATTATATGTATAAATAAGTTTATGCCACCGTTAACTAGAGATATGCTTTAGTTCATTACGAAGTAATACGATATCTACTTGTATCTCCTCATATAAAATTATTAAAATTTATGAATGTCCAGATTGAGCGATGTGCTCAAACCGCAGCATATGGTGCCACACGTGGGTGTGCGGATGTATGGGACGCGTCTCCTCCGCATTAGCTTATCTCATGCTTCGCTTCGTCTCGAGTTGTAAATAACAATTGTGAAAACAACAGCAGTTAGCTATCCATCAGCAATTGAAACTAATTCAACAATTAATAAAAATAAATATGAATGTACTAGTACAATATATTCTATTTGATATACGACTTAGTTTGCGTCCGTTAATGGTAGCTCGAGCGTTGTTTCAAAGGAACCAATTACGGCCTAGTCACGTAGTAACTGCATCCTATATGTGTTTATGATGCAATTAGTCTATTTCTATTCGTAATAAATTGTTTTATAAAAAAGGGTCAGCTTGGTGTTTTAGTGTCTCTATTCATTTTTAACTGTCCTTAAAAGTGTGGTATGTTTTAATACAAAAAAATCGTTAATACCTACATCTCTACTGTATATAATATGTGTATAACATCTATTACTGTACAATATGTATATAACACTGTGTCAAGCTGGTTTATAAGGATATTCTATTATTTCCCGAAAACGATTACGCGAAGTGAGAGAACTCCAATCGATATTGATGAGGACGACAGTGTTGTCAATCAGTGTGATGGTTTGAATAAGACTGTTCGACATCTGAATTACGATAAATGTCTCGGTTCGACATAATTATACATATTTTATTTTTGTATACAGTCCCATTATTCATCTCACATAGACTTTACTCGACATCACTCTATTGCATTTCACTTTAACCAAAGATCGCCTTCACCAATTTGGCAGTGAATGCCACCAGGCATTGAGTCCGCCTCCTATACAAATTTATTGCAGTAAAACATGAATAAATAAATAAAATAATAGAACCGGCTTTAACAGAGATCGCCTCGTGTCGATATATTCCAAACCATGCATTTTTCACTCTTAGTAAGTCTAAATATCATCCTTCTCTGTCTTCATTATCTATATATATATAAATGGATGTTGGTATATTATCTGTCTAAGATTAATAGACTTCGACACCGTTTGACCGATCACTATGAAAGTTGGCACATATATGATTTTTTTCATGGAGAAGGTTTGTATGCTATCCACTTTATTGTAATTCGCCACTAGATGACGCTGCAGTACATCAACTTCTATATCGTTCAACCGATCGCAAAAATCATATCGACGGCAAAACAGAATAATTTGTGATTTTATATATAGAGGTAAATAAATATACACAGGCAGGACAACGTCTTTGCTAGTATCTTATATAAGGAGATGCACCATGATTTAGATTGGCAAAGACTGATTTTCATACATTTTAGAACGCGAACTATAAAATTCATAAGTTGTTTGTTTAAAGATACGCTACCAATTGTGGATTTGGTATTTATTTACTAGATATTCTGAAATAATCACAGTAGCGCATGCAGGTGCTAATTACCGTTAAGTCTATTAATAAACGCGACACCGGGTCGGTTCTCACGTTCTTTGTAGACTTATTCTGGTTTCTTGTCACATTTTAATTACAGATACTTAACGCTTAACATTGTTTTATTTAGTGTTTAGTTGAATTTGTGTTGGGATTAAATCTATATTTTTTTTTTGTCGTACTATATTAGCAATCAGTGACATTTTAGAGTTCATAAGTCCATGGTCACAATGAAAGGTATCTCCTGCCTGTTTAGAATTATGACAGGAATTTATTTCTGGTGTATTATGCACGTTGCAAGTGACGTACAGTGGAGCAGGCCCTGTTCACGTGAAGTGAAGTCAAGCTATCGACATGATTTTGGTGACAGTTTGAACGAAAATATCTTCGAAATGAGTACTGATGACTGATGGACAATACTGGCCGTTAGAGCACGGTGAATATTATTGTGAACAAACTTAAGTTGTTAGTGATACGCTTCGCAGGGCGAACCCCGTGTAGAAGTTCCTTTGAAATGTATATATTTACTTTTTTAGTTGAGAAGTGTTAATTAAATATTTTTTTGGTATTCTGTTTCTTACTTTACCAACATTCGTGCGGTACAGACGATTTTGATAATTATTCTAAAATATATTTTTAATTACATTATTATTACTAAATGTGATTATTATTATTATAAGTTTGCTTAAACTTTGGTTTAGAAACTTTGGTTAAAGTTTTCTAACATACAATTCCGCTGTTTCAAGATTCAAGATTGTTTAAAAAGAAATCTGATTTAGATGATAAAGCAATAAAAAGATTGTTACTTTTTCAAAAAATTGTAATAGAAGCTCAATATAACATGACTCGACAATAAGCTTTCTCGAATAACCATTTCTCGGATTCCCATCTAAGTGTTCATATAAAAACACAAGATATACTTACTTTAAAATTAATCATTATTTAACAATATAAAATTTTAAATAATAATTCCTCAGAAAACTAATTAGCTCTGGCGCACTTTCACTTTTCCCATTAAAACCAGTTTGTAAAACACAATTCCCCGTTTCGAAAGGTTGCTAATCCCTATAATCCGGTGCGACATGTCGACGCCCTAATGTCCTACCGAAGGACTAATGCCGGCCGTAGGATTATCAAGGGCTGCGGTCCGTATGTTTGTAGGTTTATCATATAAATTATAGGTATATATAAACAGTTCACAAAATAAGTCCCATTACGATAATTCAATCAAAGTGCCAATCAAAACAAAATTATTTGCAATAACGATTGTCGATTATGTATTATGTAACTTTATACAACTTAAATATGTATTTATGTAAACATTCTTAAATATAAACAAAAGTATCGAAAAATGTCGCGGTTGTGTTTGAAACATGAAAATTTGGTAAAATCGTGTTAGCAATATTTTTTTATTTCGCACCTTTTTGTAATGGCTCCATTATAAGCTCAGTGTGTACGCTAAAATCACTGTAGCTATTAAGGAAAGATAACAACAAACATTTTCTGTTTCACACTACATTTATTTTTGACGTCCACCAAACACTATGGAACCATTTTATTTGGCGGCTTCATTATACGGATACTAATAACTACTAATTAATGACGTCATATCACAGCGGGTTATTTATGGAGTAATTTGACGTCAATTGCCAATGAAAGGGTAATTATGACGCAACAGTAATTAATTGGTCATTCATCATGCATCTGCAAACAAACGGGGAAAGGCCGAAAAAAATATTCACATCCCTTTGATAGAGCCGAAATGGGAATTTATGAAGAGCAATAAGAACGAAATAGTTAGCAATTAAACAACTTTGAACGGTTTAAATCGCGTATATTTAACATTATTTATATCCCGACGTTTCGAACACTTTGCAGTGGACGTGGTCACGGGGTGACTAATTGATTTTATTTGTCACTTGAGTTATTAAGAAATTATTTGAACTACCGTCTGAACTTTTTTAATCATAACATTCCCTATGCACGCAGTATTCGCTCACGGTGTCCAGAGGTCTTGCAGTATTGCGTTGGCCTTAGGATTTAATTAATTTAATGACTGGATCCCAAGCCGGTGGTACTTGCCAATCATCTTCTCTATTGAAATTTGGGTGTTTCTTGATTTCAATAGCCTCGCGTAACATTCTTGGCATGAACCGAGTCTCTCTAGCGAAGATTTGTGGATTATCATTAAATCATTAAACATCATTAAGTTAATTAAATCCCAAGGCCAACGCAATACTGCAAGACCTCTGGACACCGTGAGCGAATACTGCGTGCATAGGGAATGTTATGATTAAAAAATTTCAGACGGTAGTTCAAATAATTTCTTAATAACTCAAGTGACAAATAAAATCAATTAGTCACCCCGTGACCACGTCCACTGCAAAGTGTTCGAAACGTCGGGATATAAATAATGTTAAATATAAGCGATTTAAACCGTTCAAAGTTATTTAATTGCTATGTATATTAATCGCGAAAACCTAAGAAAACGAAATAGTTATCTAAATTATTTAATAATTCAATACCTACATACAACGTCACCTAACTCGGCGGTGAAAGAAACATCGCGAGGAAAGAATTCTCTCGTACCCATGAAAAAAGAAATTGTACTGGGTCTTCATTTTTCATTATAGCCTGAAACTCCCTACTGATTATAAGATTCATGGGATCTTAAAAGTATTTGTCGATTAGCGTAAAAGTGTTTTGAATCATATCACTCTTTCTTATCAAGCTTTGTGAATAAAGTTTTCCACCTTGACAAATATTGTATAAACGCCATTTGTATGCTTTTTATAAGTTTTTATCATAAACGACAGATGGTTCTTGTTATTATCCTTTTTAGCTATCAATTATTACTTTTTCTTTGACTGTATCTGAGAGCACAGCCTGAATCCTGTATAACTACTTCTTATGAGGATATCTATAAATGCTGTGCATAACTGAATTCATGTCTGCCATTTGCTCTTGTAAAATAAAATTATAAGTATATATAATAAATTATAAAATTTAATTATGCAGATAACTCGATTATAGACGTTATATAGACATGTAAATATAAATTTGTCAGTCCGTAACGAACGTAGCACGTTTGCGTACGATTAGGTTAGCGACCCGCTTTGATCCATTGTCGGGTTCAAAGGCAAATAATCTACTTATGCCGATCGACTGCTCTCGAGGCCGCACATACGGTAACCTAAATACTTGTATTTACTCCATATATTAGGAAACATTATATTTATTACTGTGAACAAAACAGCTAAAAAGGTTTTTAGACGTAAACGTATTACGTGAGATGTAGGCAGGCGCTTATGACATTTTGTGAAAATAATGAAGCAATTTAAGGAGAAAATTGTCCAAAGAGTTTCGGTTCTTTCCAAAGATTGCCAAAGATCGCTAGTCAAAACTATACGGTGATAACCAATCTTCTTGTCAATGGTCATCACAGGTCACAATGCATTTGCAATGACAAAACATATTTAACCTGCACAATAAGTATGATTAAATGAGCAAATACGCGCATTAACAATATGCGTCGTTTGCATATTATCCGTTAGTCTGGTAAACGAAATAATAATAATAAATATAATGTAATAAAGAATAAAAATGGCAAATAAAGATTGGGAAAACGCGGTAAATTAAAATAATAATAATAGGTAACCGAAATAATTGTGAAAATTATTATACTTTTACTGTAACAACTTATTACCTGGTTTCAAACCTAATGTATATACTTTCTACTATGAATATTATATTTTCATCGCTGGAATAAAAACGATTTATTTCGTATGAATATTTTTTGAGTAATTAAATGAGCAGCGAAAAATATCTACCAAATGAGCAGAAAATTGATGATAGCAAATCTAAATGTGGGTTAAGGTTAGGTTTTCTGATGACCATAAAGCAATACGTCGCCTTGGTGATGACATTTTTTCTAATTTAAAAAGTATTTGCTTCAGTTATTAAAAATAGGTTGTTTTGTTGATCATGTGTTGCTGCTAATTTAGTACTTTTTGCGGCTCGTTTTAAATACAAAACTTTTAAAAAAAAGAACAGTCTTTTTTATTAAATCATAACAAACGGCAACTTAAAAGGTCAATACTACCAAATCCCTACAAATTGCAGAAAGATAAATACTTCAGCTGTTGTACAAGATTTATTGCTGTCTTCCGCGATGACTCGGCGAGATAATGAGTCTTACCCTTACCCTTGATGTGCGATAATCGACCTAGTAATCGTAGATAAATAAGAATAAAATAGGTTTTGATTTAGCAGAGGAGCAATAACCTAGGTGTACCTGTTCTTAACTCTCGATCGTGAAGTTGAGAACCCCGCCGCAAAGATAGATATATATGTAGATACACACCACAACAAAAAGCTAAACAATATTATAGACACAAAATGCACAAAAGGCGAGTTAAAGTATCCAGACTGTAACGAATACATTCCCACATTATCTTATTTCCCTAATGTACATACGTGTTTTGGTAGCGAGTGAAATGTGCCAGAGCCCATTCCCATCCTATCCCTCTCCATTTTCCGAACCCTTTCTCCCCAAATCCATTCCTATATCTCCAAAAGTAGGCAGCGCATCCGGGGGCATGCCAACGTTTGTCATGTTGTACTAATGTTGGCATGTATCGCGGATGTCTATGGGAGACAGTATCCACTTACCATCGGGTGGACTGTATACTCGTCTGCCGCCTTCGTCCATGCGGCTTGCACAATATACCAGTAACAATAGGAACTGGAATGGTAAAGACAAATACTGAGAAGAAGGTAATTAGAGGCATATCATTGCATTACTACTTTATAATTAGAAACTTTAGTAATTAGAAACATTTATCTTAGACTGAATCGTTATCGTAACAGTCACAAATTATATGTAATAATAAAGAGGCAAAAAATATATAAAGACATATACACAAGTCATTCATCATCGTGACTGTACAATATTAATGTTCTGCAGACAATAATGACTTTGTAACAAGTCCCTCGACCAGGAAGGAAGCAAGGCCGCTCAGATAATGCGACGTACATTAACCATTGATTATTGTGATGGGAAAGTTCTCTCACACAGCAAACATATTCATATACAAGAAACAGTAAGGATGCTTTCACATTAGACGGTTAACAAAATAAAAAAATTAAATATCCATGTGGGACAATATCCACTTACGGGTGGACTCTTTTGCTCTCTGCCACCTTCTTTCCATAAAAAAAATAGTAGTAGTAAGTAGTAGGTATGTATCGTCGCGCAAATAACCATTTGGAACCCTTATCTTGTACAAATAGTTACTATCTCTAATGTTTTTTAAACAATTGCTTTAACTTTGAACAGAAAATCCGCTAAGAATGTTGTTGAATCATTAGTCTGAGACAGCAAAAAATCTCATTCGTCAATGTTCCCAGTATTTTATACAGGGTAAATTAATGAAGATAGCGTTTTTGCGGCTTCACCAGCCTCGGCTTCTCTCGATCTTCGTCTCGACAATATTTTATTTCTAAGGTTTCTTAATTTGACGGCACAAAATGAAAATAGATTTGGATTTAATGAAGAAAAGAAGTGTATATTTCAATTAGGTACCTATTGTTATCGACATTATTTATTATCTCTAGAATGGTATTTGTAAACAAAGCTAGATTGCAATTCTGCTAGATACAGTACCTACCACTGAAGGGCCATTTAAGTTAACACTTGCCGCGTGGGAGAATAGTTGTACTCGTAGAAGCGCCATTTCGTGGAGTGGTTTCCACTTTTGAACGCACCAGCGAATAGATCAGTGGAAGTAGTATAATAGTGTAATTCATATTATCAGCTTATGTCTTTTTACTGTTAGATAAATAGGCCTCTCCCAAGGCTCGCCACTACAAATGATCTTTGGTTCATCTCATTCAGCTGCCACCGGTGATATTCTTCAAGCCCACCTAGCCGGAGGAAGTTCCACTCTGGGTTTCCCAGTACGTCGCCTCCATTTGAAGATTCATCCATCCGTTTGTGGCAAATATGACTTGTCCGTTGCGACTTCAGCATGCTGAAACTGTATTGACTCGCAAAGCCTCCATTTATCAATAATGTTAATGAGAATAATTTGACCACACGCTCACTTGCGTTCCCGGTCGACTGTGTGTTGTAGCATCGCCCTCTCCTTCGAAAATAGAAATAAAAATAAAAAGAGCTACGCTAGCTTAAAATGGCTGGCATAGTTAAGAGCGACGTTAGGCATTCGTAAACACGAAATTGTTAATATAGTTTCCAAGTAAGTGGCACAAACCATAAAGCTAATCCATATTCGCAACTCAGTTCAGCCATTAGTTTCAGCGTCGTAAATTTGGTTTCCCAAGTTTCGCCCTGCGTTCATAGCGAGCAAAACCGATACACAGGCGCAGTATGTAGAAGATCTAGTGTTTAAACTGTATTTATGAAGATATTTACAATAAACTAACTAGATGAACTCACGACTGTCTCGATACAAAGGCAATTGTCGACACATTATTTTATTATTCAAAAGAGCGTTCCCACAATTAAAAAATATTTTGCGTTCATAAACAATCCGTTTGAAGTTCCAATAAGTTTGAAGTTCATATTTATTGCTCTAACTCAAAGAACGAATTTGTTTTACAACATAATATTTGCTTAGTAGTAGGTATAGTCCCGGAACGAGTTGAATGCGCGCGGAAGGAATGTGACCGTTTTATGTCACTTGTTTTTAGTGTTAGTGTTATAGTGTTAGTCGATATTGGTAAAAGTCGACATTTTTTAATTTAAATATCGCGATCAAAAATAAAACACGACTATGTAATTATAAAAAACATCACTTATTTTTTACTATTTTTATTTATTTTCATTATTTATTATTTATCACACATTAGATAATATAGTAAGTAGGTATACATAATTTTTAGTTTTAAATAGGTATTTAAAAGAAAAAAAAAGAAAAAATACAAAAATTACTAATTGAGAGAAATATATAAAAAAAACAATATTATAACAACAAAAATCTACTACGCATTACATTATTAATAATAATAAAAAATAACTGAAAAGTACTAAAAGGCACAAAAGACTATCATATTGTTTTGAATTAATATTAGTCACTACAATCATCACTTGTAACACCTGATGCAGACAAGTCAGAATCAGGTTTGGTCGCTCATTTTAAGAAGTAAGTATAGTTAAAAACTACCCAACACGTGTTATATTGATGACGCAAGAGAAACAATAGAAAGCGAGCAAGCGCATCACTTAACTAGCCGGCACAAGTGTGGCGAGACGGCTGGGAGGAGGGTCGTGTCCCCACACCTCACACCGCGCGCGCATTTAGCTCATTCCGAGACAGTAGATCTTGTTGAATCTCGTTCGCTACTCTCTCGAAGAGCCCATGTTGTAGCTGAGAGCAAAAATTTCTGTAGCAGTTCATTCCATAACTTTGATATTCGTAGTGTAAACAGTCTTGAGAACAATTCAGCTTATTTGTTAATTACGTCGCTGATCATTTTCACCAATTTGTGGAGAACAATTTTAGCTTCTATGATGGAAGTCATTAAAAATAACTGAAAAGTAAATTCCGTGTCATGTTGTATTCATGGGCGTGCACCCCGTGGATGTTTGTACGAAGATCTCACATTGATTTATCCGTACAGTCCGCCGCATGTGTGCGAACTCAGTGGATGCGGGCAACAATGAATGCTCGTACCGCAACTTGCGACAAGTTTCTTGAACTTTGTTCGTGGTTTGCTCACATGTTATGGTAGTGTTCGGGCCTTAGTGTACAAGGAACAGGCGATAGGCATACATCTTGTATAGCTACGATTTAATAACTACTATTTATTTATTTATTTTTGACGATCACTTAGTCCAATTGGTAGTGCGCATGCCGGCTGTGATATAGATCCCGGGTTCGATTCCCGGTCGGACAATAATTTGTTTAAAGACAGGTGTATGTTCGGGTCTGGATGTTGCACGTGTTGCGTTCGTCACGTGTGTTGCACGTGTGTGTGTTTCTGGACCCACGACATGGGGAATCCTAGTGTGGGCCATTGTATGTGGCGTTATTTATTTATTATGATTTATTTATTTATGCACTTCATTGCACATTATAGTACAAAAGGCGAGCTTAATTTTAAGGCAATCTCTTCCAGCCAACCAGTGTATCTACTTCGCATGTTACACTTTTCTACAAAGATTTTGTATTGATATGATTATACGCTGTTTTATATATGTACCATCGATTTGAGAATAGATACTAGATATGTCATACAAGCACTCTAGGGTAGCACGTTAGAGTCTAATAGGGTTATATGTTCAGTAGCTCTCGAATTCTTTAATATGTGTTTTGAAAATGGAACATTATGTAGTACTTAAGTTTTAAATTTGAATTTTTCATCTGCTTCACCCTTCCCTAGAATTTGCCAACCAGGTTTCTTTTGATAGGAACGTATGATGTGTCATCTAGTTTATTCACATATCGATGTTATGTACTAATTCAGCAGATACATTTCTCGGTGATAAATATGTCGCGTCGTAGAACAGTGACAAAGTGACATTGAGAAAGTATTCGTTGGCTCTTTCTATGTTTCAAAATATCATGTTGTTCACAATGAATGGTAGTAAAGTGTGAAACAAAAAGTAATGATAGAGCTTAATTTCCTTTTTCTTTTATAACGTGTTGTGGGAAGTAACCACAATTTGCTCATTTACTAAGAGCAATGGATTGCAATGCGGAGAGCGGGTGAGCCGATCGTAGTAAGAGACCGTGGAACGACCCAAGTTTCTAATGAATTAATTATCAAATAATAATTAATGGTTGTTTGGTCAAGTTTTATTTTCAAGTCACTTAGGTTCAATTAATAGCTGTTTTTAATAATTCGTATTAGGAAAAAACAGCTACAATACTGACCAATCGGACATTTCAACAAATAAAATCACCTTTGTAGCCCATTATCAGCTTACTAAGCGGTTTACTTATTAACTCAATAAGCGGCGCCAACGGCAAATACAACGTTGTAGAACAAACCTGTTATTTCAGTTAGAGTAACGAATAATAACTTTAAAATCACCATAATAACTTGTTTACGGAACGCAAAAGAGAATTTGTAATTGTACAGACGTTTCGCCAGTGCTTTTAGATATATATGTAGTTCTGATGTTTACAAAGTGTTGACTCCTCAGAGAATTAATAGAGGGCCTATCATTGTCACTAGCTTGTACTAACTCTGTCCTAAACCAATAGCTTTTGAATAAACATCAAACTTATACAATATTGAAGCTCGTTTGTGCAAATTCTGTAATATGCCGAACTTGTGTTCACATCCAATTTGTATAATTATAACATAACCACGTACTTAAACTTCATGGTAACATAAACAGTGAAACATGTGCACTGTGCACGTAATCACAAACATCACAAGTACACTAATAATTATTGCGTAGTTTTGTGTAGTAAAACGTATAGAAACACGAAATCATGTTTTCTTGGTGCACTAATGAATCATTAATATCTCAAATGTATTTATTTAGATTTAATTAATGTAAAATAGATTATTTAAATTTCAAATACTATTAATAATAATATTTGAGCGGAGAGCACTTGAGAGCAGTGATAGTCTAGGAGTACTTATTTATTCTTGACGCACATTCGTGAGGTCATGAGTTTGAACCTAAACCATTCAGATTTATGGAGCAGGAGGGTGCACGTTGGCGCACTCGACTGACCACATTCCTAGAAGACTATCGTAAAATGTACTGCATTTCCCACTTTATCTTATTCCCAATGTATGCACGCCTATGGATGACATAATAAGCTGGCGCAAATTCTCATCCCATCATATCTAATTTTTAACCCTTCCTCATTTAAATAAACCTTTTTTAAAATCCATTCCTAAATTTCAAAAGGTAGGCAGCTCATCCATGGCATACCAATATTTGGCATACCGTCGTTGACGTCGCAGGGCGACAGTATCCTCTTACCACCAGGTGTACTGATCTGCTGTGTGCAGCTTTTTTCTATAAATATTTACAATTATGGTACATATGCCGTGTGGTGTTGGCGGGTTTTAGAATAGCACCACTCCATCTCGTGGGTGTCGTAGAAGTCGAATAAAAGATAACAAAGGCGCTACCACAAGCAGTAAATAACTACACCAACGACAAGCCTCTTGGCCAGCTTGGCGGTTTAAGTCTATACATCCCTCATGCAGAGGACAACGCTTTACTAACCACCACAGTTTAAAGACAATACGAGAATCGGGACATTTAAACATATCCACTGATGATATTTACTTAATCATCTGTTTCAGGACAAGAATATATCTGAGATAAATAATAAACAGGTACAAGTAATAATATAAACGTAGATAATAGCGGAATTACGTGCCTTGAATAGACCGACTCGGAGTAATTACTTAGAGCATTGAAGCGCCTGATGTCATCGAGATTGTCATTAGGGCATCATTACATTATAATGGGAAGCTAATGGACTAAAGTTAATAAGCTTTGCTTAATCATCACAAGTTTGGGAATAGAAAGGTATGGAGACCTATCTCACAGTGAGTAATCGTATATCAAGTGGATATACAGAAATACTGTCTGCTGTAGACCAATTATAGGTGAAGTGTTATGATTGTCATACACTTTCCCAGTGGGGCATTTTTAGCGTATTTATGACTTCATTGAAAATTAACCATTAGAGATATCGATTTGCGGTTTTTTTTCTTTATGTTGCTGTATTATATATACAGCAACTATTATGTATTATAAGTATTATATATTTATTTTTCAGTTACAAATAAAATAATGAAATATTGTAATAATCAAATTATTTATTTAAAAACAATCAATTATTACAATCTACCTGTTTGCCAAGTTTCAACGAAATGGGATTAGCCGTTTCGACGTGATTGAGTAAAAAACATCTAAACTTTCTTCCTATTCATAATATTAATAAGATTAAATAAAAACTAAAATCAATAAGATAAATGTATCTAATATGTACATTTATATAGAACATTATGTGACATACCATATACAAAATAAAAACAGATAATTAATTTTAAACTTAAAAAACTATGTAAGTACCTACCTAAAAAATAAATAAAAAACAGGTCAAATTATTATTATATCCGCATATAATAAACATAAACGTGTCATAAACATTGGCAAATTTTGAGAAAGCAAAATTAATTCTCAATATCGACCGTACCCATAATTTTGTGTAGTACAATTTTTCACAGAGAAAGAACAAAAGAAAATTGATGAAATTAAACAAAATGGAATAAAATTATATGAATGTTGTAAGTATATAAAGTTCTTGTACCTATATTACCTATATGTTGTACCTATATATGTATATACGTAAGTATTGATCACCGATTTACGTAACTCCCAAAGTTTTCTCAGTTCCCCCACGGTAAAGGTGGTAATAACAGTGGACCATCTGTGCCATCTTTCCCCTACGTGGAGATATGGCGATAGTCGAAGTAATCGGTGCATTCACGAGTAAGTAAGGCTAGCAAAAAGTAAACTAAAGTAGTAATTCACTAAATCTTCACAATCCACTATTTCAGTACTTTTATTAAGTTTTTTGGAGACTGCTGCTTAGACTAACAGTCATTTTATTAATTCAACCAGATGCTACAAGGCATCACAGTGGCACAAGACGGATTTTTTTTCCTATCTGGGCTACCATTGCCACAAAAATTGGCAAACCACGCAATAAATGTGTTAATCGTATTGTTATTGCTGTTTGCAAAATAATAAAAAAATAGACTGTTTGCAAATAGACAGCATAACTGAAAACATTTGTGAAAAAATATTAATAAATTTGCAAAGATGAAATATTACAATACGAAATATGTACTCACGATGAGTATTGCTCTGTAGTTTTTTGGTTTTCTAAAATTCTTTCTCACAAATATCGGCGATTTTTTGGCGACCTGATATAAAATTGCATAACTCGCCGAGTGTACTCGTATATCTGTCAATATTTACTAAACTGATTATAGTCACTCAACGAGGTTGGAAAAGGCTATATTCGGAGTCTCTTTGCTGAAGAAATTCCAAAACAAAGAAATTCGACAAAGAACTAAAGTTGGTAAGGTTGGTAAACTAAAGAGGTAAAGTTGGTGACATAGATCAAAAAATCATCTGCTGAGTGAACTGAGACAGTAAAGAAAGTCTACATTAATGGAGGAATGAGAACAACAGAAGACCGTAACAGATTGATTGGTATATAATGTGAAAATACAAGTACCTAATGTTTAATTCCAACACTATAACACTTATTTAATAGAATTCTCCAAAACCATTTATATGGATAAATGATTCGAAAACCATTCACGGTTTTTCGACACTGTTATTAAATAAAAGTGCAGTATTCCCACAGGACTCATATCCCCGGGGGCACCTTCACTCGGTCATGTTCGTCAACTGTCCGGCTTTTAATCTAAAAGCTATTTTGTGTAACACCCAAATCACTCATAGGGAAATGAGGAAAGTGGTTCATTTTTCGCGACGTATCAATCATCCTTGTCGCATTTTAGGTCGGCGAACAAAAGAATTTTTTAAAAGGAATCCTTATGATTTTATTACCAGTATTGTGTCATTACGATATTTCCAGGGATATTGTTGTTTTGTGTTAAAATGGGAGTGTATTTTGTTGACGTTAAGTGAGCTCTTGTAGGTATAATAAAAAAATATTAATTGGAAAAGAGATGATTTAAAATGCTAAGAGAGGTCTTGCATAAAAATTGTTGAAAATTTAAAGTTAAATTTTATTGTTATATTTAATCAAGAAAGTGGGGCTTCGTCCCTTCATTATTTGAAGATGCTTCTTGCTAAATTTGCAACCACACAGGATTTTGCAACTAGCTTTCTTGATGCTCATTGCTTTATAATTGCTTCAGCCCATTACACATTATAGCCCTTAATTTTAAACAATTAGTTTTTTTTTAATATTATCAAAATTCATAGATATTCTAAGAGCCAAGAACAACTTTTGGACAGATCTCATACATTTTGAAGACAACAAAAAATGCCATCGACCAGTTTGAATCGGTGTCTAGCGCTTAAGGTTTAAGTGGATACTTCTAATTTTGATAATATATTCTTTAACTTCCGTGTTAAGTTTTTTCAACATATGTGTGTCACATTCCAGTGTGGTTACAATTCTTGAGAGAGGCCTAATACCCAGCAGTGGAGAATAACGGGCTAAATGCATTATAGTAGGTATTTATTGGGAAAAACAAACAATTGTACATTTTTTTTCCTCTTTATTTTATTTAGGAGCTTTTACACTATTGTGTATGTCAGCCCCATCGTACCCTAAAACTTACAATTTCACTATCCATCTGTCTTACTTATCTACATCTATCTATACTATAATTACGTCTATCTTAATTTATCTATGACTCTGATAGCGACTCGCAAATTCCCACAGAATGTTTGCAGCTTTCGATGTTGGCTCGGACAGAATTCTATGGAACATCCCTACATCACTCTTGTTCAAATTTAGAGTCTCTATCAGAGCCTTCCTCTCGGGTTCGTTCCGGGAACACTCCAACAACAAGTACAATTGTACATAAAATGTTACACATTAAATTAGGTGTATGATTAGTATGTGTATAATCTACACCATTTTTCACATGTGGGTTATGAAAATCAGAAACAATAATTCAGTAAGCACATTGGAAACATCAAGATTTCAAACAAGAATAATTTATTTTAACTGTATTTTATACGTTATATTATACTTATAGTCTACTTTTTTTAAAAAAATTTGCTACCAACTTTTTGTACAGATTCATTACGAAAACATTGGGTATCGGCTAATCCGGAAACATCCGAACGAGTCATCCACGTCTATGAATTACCGTACCTCTAATTGTACCTATACTCTATTATGAGACACTTTATTACGAAATACTTCATTACGAGATACTTTATTGCATAGACGTGGATGACGCGTTCGGGTGTTTCCGGATCAGCCGATGCCCAATGTTTTCGTAATGTATCTGTACTTAACTGTTGACGTACCAAACATATCAAAGTTATTTTTTTTATTATTGTGGAGCTCCAATAAACGCCTTAGAGGCGCTCGCACACCAACCTTTGTGCCGCACAGGTCTATACAAACAGGCATTCTGGGCGCGACCCGTGTCCTGGGTACCCGGTACCTCAATTTACTAATAAGATCTATGCAATCAAATTTATGGTTGCATAGGTTATGATGAGTCATTTTAACCAGGAGCAAGCGTCTAGAAGCAAGAGATAGAAGACTATACCCGTCGAGCAGCCAAGCATAAAGACTGACGCGAATGAAAACATCTATAGGACATTTGTACGTACAAATCTACGTTGCAAATGTTCAATTTATTCATTGCATTTACTGTAAATGGGATTGAATATTTGTGATGCATATTCTTTATAGATATATCTATCTATATATTTGATGCATGCATATAATCATTTCGGTTTATAGACCAGTCAAACGCCGTTTGACCCAACAGGACCACTCATATAAAAGAGTAGAATAATTGATATAATAGGACCTTGATAGGTTGATTAAATAATTTAGAAATCTATTACAAAATATTGTCTGACAACTGAAGAAGCTCACTGCATAAAAAATAAATTATTGACTTTTGTAGATTGACTGACTCTCTATCTAATTTTGTGAAATATTTCTTTACTTACATCTCCAGCCGCGAGCGACGCTAGCATCGCAGGACTGCGCCCATGTACTCATATTGTATATATATACATATATTAGTATAATATTTGGTATTGTCAATTGCAATTTCAATAAAAAAACATTTATAATGTCAACATCACCAAATTGCTTTACGACAGCATATATAGTGAATTGAGCCGGAAAATATCAATCGAAAAATACGGAATATCAT
This sequence comes from Sesia apiformis, assembly GCA_914767545.1. Classification (NCBI taxonomy): domain Eukaryota; kingdom Metazoa; phylum Arthropoda; class Insecta; order Lepidoptera; family Sesiidae; genus Sesia; species Sesia apiformis. The sequence goes on from OU611962.1 coordinate 7,070,301, forward strand.
CCTGGCCTTAGGTGATATTTTATTTAAAGTAAAAAACGTCACATCATCCTTAAATATATACACATAATTTTGGACTTTAATCGTAAGCAATATGGTATATAATCTTTTGAGAGATATTAATATTTCGTCTAACATTAAGGTTTTGAGTAATCGGTAAAATGTAACATGTTCCGTCAATCTGTTGTACAATATTTCCTCAACGTCCTCTATAAGTATGGGATTTATTTCGTAATGTTTAATTTTATCGTGTCAAAATGTGTACATATCTATATATTTTTACACGATAAAATTACGTATATTCGATATTTTTCTATACTTGATAACATTCCACTGTAAGGAATAAGACTGCCCCAACAACCGTACTCGTAATTCACGTTTATTCCTGTCTACCCCACCAAGTGAGGAAGAACCGAAATTCAAAACAAAAAAAGGCAACCAAATTCAATAATGAGTGCCTCGTATTTATTAGAGTAAAACTTTACGATTCTTTTTCTTCCCAGTATGTACATGTAGGTATCTACAGTACGTAAACTTCAAATTAGAACACGTATTACATAGTAGTTAGTACACATGGGCAAGTTTCATTTTCGAGCATTGTGCCGGAGTTTGGGGGGCGGGAGGTACAAAATATATTTATTTTTTAATTTGATGGCTAAGACGTCTAGAATATGAACTAGGGTTGTTAGAGATATGACATTTCGGATACGGATATATTGTATACTCTTTTACCGGTTTCGGTTACAGCTACGGATAAGAAATTATTTGGGATATGGTTTCGGTTACCGATACGTTTTTAAGGAACTTCTTTAAGAAATGTATTACTAACTGAAAGCAAGAATTTGTCAAAATTTGCTTCGTTTAAATTCCACCTCTAACGGCAATGGATAAAATCATTTGTAATAGCATCCGAATCTTTTATTTCGAATTCGCTTTCGAATATTTCTTAATTCGGATATCCGATAGCTTCTGTTACGGTTATGGAGCTCCATAACATCCTTAATTTGAACTATATATAAATATATGAACTATATATTTCAACCAAAATTGCACCAGCGCGTCTCTATTTCTGTTTGCTGGTAGACAATGCCATATGGCATCAAATCTGGCTTTTGTACAATTGCTTGTGCAATGAAGATTTAATACATAAATAACGCTACACTCAAGGGCTCACACTAGAATTCGACATTAGACAAACACACCACCCAAACTTGAACAAACATTTGTCTTTAAACAAATGAATGTCCGACAGGGAATCGAAACCGGGACATTTTACACAGCAAGTGGGCTATTCACTATGCACTGAACTAATTGGTTATAAATGCAAAAGTTGGTTTGCTTGTCATCTAATAATTCTATAACAAATAAGGAATCGCTACCAAATTAATGCATAAAACTACAGTTTGTAGAACAATTTAACAAAAAGTTTAATTTTCAATTCTAATGCTACGAGGGTGAACGGGGGGGGGGGGGGGGGGTTCAACCGCTTGTCATTAATATATTCAAACAATAATAACAATTTGCGTTGCGGAGCTTTATCCACTTATAACTGTTATGTTATTTTTAGATCGATATATTTTTGTTTAATGAAATAGTTTTGTGAAACTGATGATCGCTCATAACTCACTATGATTTATTGATAATACATTAATTTAATTAATTACGTCTACGGACATGAAGTTACGGGCACTGCTAGTTTTATTAATATGACTGAAGTAAGTACGTGTGGGTAGCTTGATTCCCCTGGTCTGAATAAAAATTACATACCATACATATTAACCAGGTAGGCACAAAAGTTTTAACTATGCCACGTTTCATTAAAATCCGTCAAGTGTTTGTGCGTGATGCGCATTCAGACAGACCGATGGAGAAACAGATAGACAAGAATTCCAAGTATTGTTTTAGGCTCCGTATCACTTGTACTTTTCAAACAACAATACAGCGGCCTTTTAAAAAAAATGAGAACAGACATGGCTTTGTTATGATTGTATTATAGATATAGATTGCGTAGGTTTATTGATTGATAACTGTTATAACACTAATAATAATTTTAGATCGATATATTTTTGTGCAATAAAATAGTTCTGTGAACTGTTAGTCGGTCATAAATCATTGAGATTGATTAATACTAAGATAAGTTTCAAAGTTACAGTCTGAATAAATAAGGCAGCTATATTTTCAATTTTTTTTTCAGTTGGTAGCATACAAGCACTTAGATTCCATAATACAACAGTAATACAGCAAGAACCTGTATTCCATCGTTTACTGAGCTTAATTATGCACCGCTCGTCAAACTGTTTACAGTTTCTGTCTGCTACATGGGAAGTGTCTGGATTTGCTGCATTGATGTTACAAAGGATTCCCAACAAATCCCTATGATGGGGCCAAAGACACCATGCGGACAAGAAACTGTGCATAATTATTTTAAAAAACGGTTACAAAGTACACATGACGAGCAATTATAATTCGAGTGACCCTGTCTTCAGTACCAACGGTCCTGATTTTTGCGTTGTAAGTATAAAAAATAACGTCAAAGTTTAAGGCGATCGCACCGTTACGCTGTATAGTACTTTATAATATATAAGACTATTTTGACGACCCATTAGCTTAGTTGGTAGTGCCACTGTTTGCTGTCCAGAAACTTGATTTTTGATTCAATATTAATTTGATTAAAAACAAATCTTTGTTATGATTTGGGTCCGCCTTTGTCCGCCTATGTAAAGAATATAAATTAACCAAAGACGTAATGACATTCTTTAAACTAAAGAGAAACTACTTCAAATTCCCGAAGTTAATCCAGAATTCAATTTAGATCCCGATAGTTCCAGTCTGGCACTGATTAAATTTTAAATCGTCGATCTTAGGACATTGTCGTTGCAGAACTAATAACTATAAGCGACATCTGTGCCGGGCTCATTACCCGCACGCCACTATTGAAAGACGTCCTCAACGATTATATGTTGAGAAACTTGTGCGGTAGGATAAGTTCACTTTGAGGTTTGCAGTATCTATCCTTCTCCTTAGTAATCTGTATCTACTTTTTTTTTATAAAAAGGCGACGGACTTGTAGACAGTCCACCTGATGGTATGCGGATATTGTCGTTTAATTTTCTTTTTAAACAAATATATTGTAATGACTGCCGACCAAAATAAATTGAGTCAATAACTGAACTGATCTGTTGAACTGGTGGGTGGGAGCGCAGGAAGTATTCATGAAAATTGTATTTTATTTATGACAAAAGTTGTAACTACATATATCACATCTATACTATAATATAATAAAGAGAGAGTGCGAATTTTGTGGGTGGACGGACATAGATGGACATAGGCTATATATTATGTATATATATTATGTGCAAAAAAATCGCCGGGCACAGCTAGTCCACTATAAAAACGTAGACGGACATCTGCTAAATAGACTCAATGATGACCTGAAACTTATATAGATAGTGTCGTCCTAATAATATTTTATTTAACTGTGTTTAAGGTTGCAATAGGTATACATTATATAAAGATATGTTGCAATTATATTTAGCCAAAGTCCCGAGGTTTGAGCACGTCCCGTGAACGACTCAAAGAAGTTTTAAGTGAATTAAAGACGGTTTTCTCTACACAGGTAAAGAAAATGTTTTGTAGAAGCAAAAACTTTCACGAGATAAGAAATTAAACAAGTTCCAAATGATTTTCAAAAACAAGAATTTACTTGGGAATCATATGTTAAATAATATTGTAAACTAGAACTTATTCACACTATTATTCACATTATTATACATATTATTATTATTTCACATTTTAAAAAGATGTTAGATACCGAAATTTTATTTAGTTCATAGCAAGAAAGCTGTTTAAGCGACACTATGCAACAGAGTTGATGACTATAGGCTTATATTATTATTATGATTGAAATAATTAAATTTATTATGACAAATTATTGTTGTATGTATGTACTCGTATACATGAGTATATATGCATGTCGATATATGTATTATAACCAATTCAATATAACCTATGTCTTTATTGATTGCACGATGCACCGCCCTTCGTATTTCTATTTAACCAATGGTTGACTGGCAGAGAATGCCACTAAGTGTTAAGTCTGCCTTTTGGACAATGTATCTTTGTGGATTAAAGTTTAAAATAAAAGAATGAAAAAATATATTTATTATTGTTTCAGACGGTATGATTTGAGACTTCGGGAAAGGTTCGGACGTAATTATTACGACGCGGGCGGTTCGCACATTCTGTACCTGTTATAATGACCAAAACATACTAGTTTTTATCTAATTGTGTTATTAAGTTCACCCTATTAGATTATGATTTCTTTATGCTGTATAATACATACATATATACCATACTACGTCGAACCATCAGCCTATGTCTCTCTACTGCTGGATATAGGCCGTTTCCAAGACTCACCACCTCATACACGATCTCCAGCTCTTGTCACTCAACCACTACCATATCATTATTATTTATACTATAATAAAATATGTTACTTTATCTTTTTTTTTTTTTTACAGAGAAGAGGGCGGACGAGCAAGCGGTCTCACGTGATGGTAAGTGTCACCGCCGCCCATGGACACCTGCAACACCAGGGGGTATGCGGGCGCGCCGCCGACCCTGCAAAATCCTATTCACAGCTCTCTTGAATATTAATTCCAATTTCTACTTATATTATTAAGGCTATTATTACTACTTATATTTATATTATTAAGGCTTATATTATTATCACACTATTATAGGTATCACTATTTAATTCCAATTTCTACTACACTCGCGTTAATCGTACTTACTGATTTAATCAAGGGCTGCTTTATATACAACGATTTTTTTTTCGGAATGGCTAAATTCTTGTGGCCCTAATGGCCTTTCAAGAGTTACCGGTCGTGTTTAATTTAGGGCGAGCGCAGAAGGCGCTCAGCCAGGAACAAAATGTGTGTTGCAATAAGCCTATGGGTTCCCCCGCTGGTAAACCGGCGGAAGGAACGGGCCTCAGCTTGGGGCGTTGCATTGGGGGGATACCGCGGGATCGCGAGTCGGTGTGTTGACGGTGTAACAAGGGGGACGTCCACGTCTCGGCTGGTGGGGCGGTGTATCTGTAAAGTCTGTGAGTGTGGTGTAAGAACCGCATTGGCAGCAGTAATTGGGCCGTCGGGGTCGTCTAAGACGTGCCGTGGACAACGGTAGCGGAGAGGGGCACTCCTATCTGGGACATAGGTGAGGGAGGTAACGATCAGGGGTTAGGATGGTACGGAATCGCGTCATAGTAACCTCGAGCGGTGTCTTTCACGTATTTGACGATGGAAGGAAGTCTTAAGTTCCAAGTCCTTATGGAGGTCGACATTGCGTGAGTACCAGACAGTGCGTGGGGCAGCCACGGCTCTAGGCACGAATCTATTTTGGGGTATACAACGTCTTAAGGCATTAAGTCTGCCCCTGTACAACATAGCGAAATAAGACTACATTCAGTGCGCGAGCAGTAGAGCTCCGGAAGAAATGCTATAAGCGAGCACTAGGGCCGTGCGTGTAAGCAAATTATGTCGATATCGATTGATATTATATTTAGAATATGAAAAAATACACAGATATCAGGTAGCTAGCGGTGAGCGTACGGCATCTCCCCGCTTGCCCACCTCATGTTGGAAAGCTCAATTGCTCGCGCGCGTCGCTACGCGTATATAAAGGTATATAAAGTTATGAAATTAATATAAATATGTTTACGACTTTACGAAGCAATTAAATTTCTTTTCTGAAAGTTACAAGTTCAACGGAACGGAATTATCGTACGTAGATACTCGTAATTACTGCCGACGTTAACGCCATTGGCACATAACTCCAGTTAGGCTTCAGAACTTTCTCGGGTGTAAGTAATGTTTAAAATAAATTGAGAAAAGTACCGTAAGTGCAGCACCTTGAGAGCAACGATAAATAGCTAGCAATTTTACAATTTCCGCTACCGTAACTACTTTTAAACTCATTTGAGCAGGTGCTATACGCAAACTAACTGTAGCGATTTGCAAATTCTATTCAGCGTTTATTTAAACATTAGAAGGTTACTAAAGGTTGCAAATAGATTCCACGGATTCTACTGATTTGTTCGCTCTTTTCTGTGTTCGAACAATTCCAATCCAAATACTAAGTATTGTACATAAAGTATGTACATAAATACTTATACATAAAGTTAGTTTGTTTGTTCCCTTTACCACAAATCATCGAAATATTACTAAATTTATTGAGGGATGGTGCACGCTGCAATCCAACAGCTGCTGGGCGCGCTCGACTGGCCACGTTACCCCTCTCTCACAGAAGACTACCTTGAAATGTACTGCATTTCCCACTTTATCTTATTTCCCTAATGTACGCACGTGTTTCGGTAGTAAGTGAGATGTGCCAGAGTCCATTCCCATCCTCTCCCTCCCTCCTCAACCCAACCCTTTCTCTAAATCCATTCCTATATCTCAAAAGGTACGCAGTGCATCCGGGGGTGTGCCAACGTTTGTCATTTTGGACTAATGTTGGTATGTATCGCCGATGTCTATGGGCGACAGTATCCACTTAACATCAGGTGGACTCTATGCTCGTCTGCCGCCGTCGTTCATAAAAAAAAAACATGTAATTCGTCAGACAAATTGATCAGTAATTGTTTTTATCCGAAGCTAAGAATATTGGAATGTATACCTGATATCTGACGATATCTATATTCAAAGATGCGAACGTATTTGTATGATTCGAAATATTTTTTATTTTATGATTATTTATTATTAGTCACGGTCAATGCGGGCAAAGTCGGGGGCAACAGCTAGTGTATTAATAAAGGGAATCGATTTCGATAACTCCATAGGAGGCTATTTGTACTGTTCGTTGATGTTGGTTTATACAGGATGTAACCGAACTTTTCCCGAAGCCTGAAGCCATAGATTCGATTTACGATTCCACATTCATTGATAATTATGAAAATTTGACGAACATTTTAAAAAAAAATCTATTTAGTTTATGTCCAATTTTCATATTATACCGTTGCCAGTCCTTTGTCCTGTGCATGAGGAATGCGTCTGGCCAAGCTGGTTGGCGAGTCCACTCTTTTAGAGGTGGTGGAGCTTCTCAGGGCTTATAGTTAGCGGCTTTGTTGTCCCTTCTACAACAGTCATCGGTAGAGATGATGCTATTCTAAAGCCGGCCGACACTAGACGACCAATTTCATACAAATTGGCAATTTTTTTTTTTTTTTTTATAGATTAGTGGGCGGACGAGCAAGCGGTCCCACGTGGTGGTAAGTGTTACCGCCGCCCATGGGCACCTGCAACACCAGGGGGTATGCGGGTGCGCCGCCGACCTTGCAAAATCCTATTCACAGCTCTCTTGAAGAACCCCATATCGTAGCTCAATGGAAAGACCTCTTGAGGCAGTTCGTTCCACAACCTACGGGTTCGCGGTATAAAATAATTTTTGGACCGAACAGTGCGCGACACCTCCGTATCGAGGAAATGCGGATGGACCGCACTTCTGTGACGGGAGGTGCGGTTGTAGAAACCCGAGGTGGGAATTATATTAAACAATTCTTCAGAGCATTCCCCATTGTATTGGCGGTAGAACACATAGAGAGACGCAACGTCTCTCCGAATGCTGAGGGATTCTAAACCGCCCGTGAGAGTGGGATCGTCGACAATACGAACAGCACGTCGTTGGATGGAGTCAAATGGGTCCAATTGATATTTCGGTGCGCCGGCCCAGAGATGAGAGCAGTACTTCATATGGGGCCTCACCTGAGCTTTGTAAAGCATAAGGAGTTGCCCAGGTTTGAAGTACCGCTTCGCTCTGTTTAGCACACCGAGCTTTTTGGAGGCCATTTTGGCCTTATTTTCCAGATGACCCCTAAATTCGACTTTGCTGGAGATGTCGATACCAAGGATCCCGATACTCTCCAAGATCTTAAGAGGTATGCTCTGAAAGCGAGGTGCTACAACAAAAGGGGTTTTTTTAGCGGTGAATGCACAGACTTGCGTCTTACTGGGGTTGAAATCCACTAGGTTCAGAGAACCCCAAATCGAGACTAGATCTAAAGAGTCTTCGATTTCAGACACAAGCCTGGCGCGACTCTCTTCCACTTCGACCCGTGGGATGTTGGCGCGGCCCCTGTACAAGGCGTCTCCAGTACTGTCATCTGCATAGCAACGTATGTCACCAATTTGCAACAGGTCGTTGATATGCAGAAGGAACAGAGTTGGAGACAGCACGGAGCCTTGCGGGACGCCAGCGTTAATAGACATGGTGTCGGAGCAGCTACCATCGATAACGACTCTGATGCTCCGTCCAGTCAGGAAACTGGCAACCCATTCGCATAATCCCTCGGGTATCCCGAAAGATGGTAACTTGGAAAGCAGCGATTTGTGCCATACCCGGTGCCATAAAGCTTTCGCAATGTCTAGGCCTACAGCCAGAGCCTCGCCTCTACTCTCAATGGCGTCAGCCCAGCGGTGTGTTAAATACGCTAAAAGATCACCAGCGGAGCGATTATGGCGAAATCCATATTGACGGTCGCTAATCAGCTGGTGATCCTCTAGGTACCCAAGGAGCTGGAGAGCTCGCAATATTCAAAATTGATATTATTACAAAAATTATCTAACATTGTATATCAATTTACTCAGAATTCATGAATCTATGATGTCAGGCTATATATAGTAAAGGTTTGGTTTCACTGTGTATACTAAGGGTATTTACGTAAAAAATATTCAAGGTTATAATATACTCAGTGTATAAGTGTTGATACTTATCAATATTACGTACTGCTGGCGCCTTCTATCTATGGTTAGGTTATGGTTAGGTAAGATTTGAGAAAATAAAGTTAGTCTTTGGTAACGATATTTTATTAATAAGGCCCTATAAAAATATGTATTTGATGTAGAGGGAGGTACTTCACCTACAATTTGCATCGACTTTGATCTTTCACGGCTCCAGCTGTGAATTATCGCGGTTTCGTAGATTAAAAGAGATAATATCCCTAAAATAAATTATATAAACCTATAATATAATTTAATATAACGCATATTATACACACATACACATTTTATACACATTATCCGTATTATAACTTTGTAATCTAATTTGATTTAATCCATACGTTGTCGTATTTTTTTTTTTAATATTGTGAAATCTAATTCTATAGCTATTCAAAATTTTCTTAATTTTTGCGATATATAATTTACAAGTGTGCCGTCGCGGTGCCGTGTGGTGTCGGCATCACCCCACCTCTACCAGTGAGTGTCGTGTCGTGGCGACTAAGGGATAACGAAGACGAAGGCGCTTGCGCAAGCGCTGAGGAACTACACCACCTCTGAAAGAGTGGACTCGTCAACCCGCTTGACCAACGTGGCGTTTTAAGGCCACACATCCCTCATGCACGAGACAATGTGCTTGAGACTCTTGCCCACCATTGGATAATAAAGAGGCCGGTTATCGTTACGATATTATTTACAAAGGCAACGTTATGTCCCCTTTATTACCAAAAAAATGTAACAATACGTCATTTAAGTCAGAATCAGGGACAGAATCCACGATTTTTTAATTTACTCTTCTCAATCCGAATGCTGGTAATACTCCTGAATATCAAAAATGTTTTGTCGGCTTTCTTGGTTACATTCATCAAAAAATCTCCGTTCTCCGTTACATTCTCCGTTCTAGGGTTAATATGTTACTTTATGTTTAGTATTATTAATTTATTTCTTTATTGTACCATCTACTATTATTTCGTCTACTGACTCTTCCTTACCACCAAAAGGTTGCCTGGAAGAGATCACGTTAGCCTATTAGATATATCACTTTAGAGATAAGCCTGCAGGTTGTACTTCTAATTACTTGCACTCTGTATTTCTCTGTATGTTTTTGGTGTATAATAAAGTGTATATATCTAAATATTGATTTAAGTTTTAAGTATTATATTAAGTTTAAGTAGTTTTAAACATTAGATTTAAGTATTATGTAGTTTTCTATAAATAAATTATTCCCATTGCTTTAAAGTAACCATTTAATAGTTTATATTTACTTGGCGGACGTCATTATAATGGTCTACTACTTTAGTTGCCCTTCAGCGTCTTCTGTTGACAACACAATAATGACAACAGCAAGGAATACACGTACAGATAATAACAAAATCCAGGGATTATAAAGGTGCAGACGCAAGGGCTTGTCGTAATGTTTGTCCGTCGCTTAAGGCGTTTACCTACAATTAGGGAGAGGTGCCGGAAATGGAACCCTGAAAAGGAAAATTGTTTCTTGTTTGGGCTCCGGGTTTCCGAATTTATCGGCTTTCATTTGCTGTTATTGTAGGTGATTGGATTGGGTGAGGCCGTTATTTCTTTGTGGTTTGATGGAAAGTGAGGAAGAGATTTTGAAAAATGTTGGATATTTTATATTTATTTTGAAATGTATACAGTTGAGGTTTTTTCGCTATGCTACTACATGGGGCTCTTCGAGGGAGCTCTGAACAGAAATCTGCAAGGTCGGCAACTCACCCACATGCCTCCTGGTGTTGCGGGTGTCCATGCGCAGTGGTGACCACTTACCATCATATGGCTCGCCCGCTGGTCTGCCATCTCATCTATAAAGAAACGAGTTGACTTTACATTTACATAACTTAAATGACAAAAATGCAGCTTGATACTCTGATATAAACATTCTTAATATTTCAAGAGTTAATAGGTAATTATCCACTTAAACGATGTAAGAATCTCACAGACGCACTTAGGGATATCTAATTGAATGGAAACGTTCGTTATAACGAGGGCATTTATTCATAATGAGACTTCTTGTTTACGAGTACCTAAATATATAATGTTTTGAACATTTTTTTATTTGTATTTGAATTATCACAATAAGTTGTATTTTCTTACCAAAAAAATAAAATTATAAATAGACAAATACATAAATAGGGTAGAAGCTAGTTGTAAAATAAAATGGTACACTATTACGAATAGATAGATAGAGACTAGAATAAAGAATACAATGAATAAATAATGGAGTGCCCGTCGATCCCTTGGGGGATCCTGATGAACTTCACTAGTGCTGACGAATCCCCACTCTAGTGAGGATTCTAGTGGATGGACCCGTCTCAATGAACTTGGTAGATAGCCGCTTCTAAAAATACAATCTTAAGAAGGTTGTTAACGAACCAATTTAGTCATGGACATTTTTTATTGATTTTTTTTTGATAATACAAAAAATACATTTATAGATATTATAAACATACTTCAGATAAACATACTCGTATTTTACAATCTAATATGTATGTAATATTATTTAAGAGAAGAATCCTTATTGTCCATTCTAATTTCCCAGATATTGAAATCTTAACCACACCACAGCACTATTTTTCGCACTGTCTGTTCGGACCCGTGCACCGTGTCGCTAGCAAAATACAAAAATGGCGAATGAAGCAATAATCATTTGCAAAAAATTGTCAAAAGTGATGAAATAAGTCACGTTTCGTTTCATCGGTGAGTAGTTTCCAAATACAAAATTTGACTAGTGATGAGACGAGCTTGGTTTACATACAATTTCACAAGGTCATGAAACAAAGAACATTTTGCCTCAGAAAACGTCACATATTTTTATGTTTACAGTGTTAAATTGTGATAAAAGTGTATTTTAACAACGCAGCCTTAAAACAAGAGCGCATTAATTTTGATAGGTACATAAATAGCAACCCCACTTAATCCCAGCAATTTGCGGATGAATTCATATTCTCGCTTAAGGGAATGGACAGCTATTTACTAACGTTTTGAAACTTTATTTTATTAAGTGCTAACGAACAGACGGGCGACTCATATAATGAACTTATATACGATTAAGATATGAGTCGTATAGACTCAAAAGCGGCAAAGTATAGCTGAGCTAATTTTTAGCAGTTGATAAAATAACATTTATTTTCAATTTAAACCATATGTTTATATGACTAATAGAATAAAAATTGAGAACCCGACATCAAACGAGGTTTAGGAGTGTAACATTTGGTTTGCTAGATCGCCGGCTTTGATTATAAATTTTCAAGAACGCCGTATTTGAATCTAAGCTATATATAGAGCGCCTCTTTTGATGCCAAACAAGTTTAATTGCCATGTTTGATTTTGACTGATCTACTTATGACATATAAATGTTGTCGGAAATCTAATAATTCAGAAATTTTATACAATTCCTAGGAAATTTATAAAATACCAAGTTAGTTTAGGAAATGTGTATAATATTTATTACATACAATACCTAGGGAATACCTATACTAAGTTTCTAAGAATTTTATAAAAATTGGTACTAGGAAATATAGGAAAATGAAAAACACAGGTACGAGAATCAATATTTAAATTTTTAATAAATCACGTACAATTTTTAAAATTTCATATAAAGAGTCAAAATGTGTAATTTTACACAAAAAAGGAAACAGATCTTCTACTTCCGAGCTAGGGGCTGAACACTGACATACCGAATTCTGATCTACCGTGATCTACAAATTAAGACACAAGCTGATGATATAATTCCCTATAAATATAAGGCTATTTAAACGGACAGCAAAAAATATTATAGGTACGACGTCGAAAGATTACGGATTTGACATATGTCAGATTAATGTAACTAGTGATGTGACTATGGATAATCGTAGCAGTAGCATTAAATATTTTTATTCACAGATAATGATAATATTTTCGTTGATGTGATAGAATAGGGAATGGAAATAAAAAAAATAAGATTTTGGTTAAAATATGTTTTATTGAGTATTTTACACTATCGTGAATCAGAATCACGTGAACTACTGCTATGATCGTCGCTATCAGTTACTTAAATAATTACTTCATTGACAATTATGGAATTAATCCTAATACCCCGATCATAGTCATCCAAAATTATTTTTCTTGTTAATTCAACTACTTTCGAACAGTCGTCTTTTGTGACAAGCTTCTTTTAGCATGTTCAATATGTGCTGCTTAAGTTTTTAGTCTTTGTGTAAGGTAAATCAGTGTCATAGCACTAAATACATATAACTGACTGATTGGTATATTGAATAGAATAGAATAAAAAATCTATAATTGACATCAACACAGAAATATACCAAGATATTTAATAGCACTGTGTTTAAAATGATAGAGAAAGTCAATTTGAACATTTACCTTTAATTGGGCCCATATTAACTCGATGGCATTGTACTGACAATGGTAAGGCGAAGTTCGGAGAACAAGATGTCGGTTTACTAGAACCAGTTCGTTTAATTCGTATCGCATTTTTATCGCCTTGTTCTCTTTCACTAATTTAATCAAGTCTGCTTTCAGCATATGGACATTGGTTTCAATACCGCTTTTTTCAAGCCAGGCAACCAGTTCTGCTTTTTACAGGCTTGAGTACGCGTTTTATTCACCTGCATGGAATGGTATGAAGCATTGTCCATTAAAATAGCAGAAGGCTCCGGCAGGCTGGGTAATCATTGATGTTCAAACCACTGTCTAAAATTGTCAGCATTCCTCATGGTAGTTAGAAGTACTCTTTAACTTGAAAGCCAGAAACTCATTTTCCACGAAGCCGAATCCAGCAGAACCTGCGTAACAGATAAATAATTTATCAGTCTAGTTCCTTTGTCTATTGGCACTTTAGATGTAGAAGCTTCGTGGCGTCCATCCACGAGTATGAAACCACGTGGTTTGCATTTCTTTTGAGTATTATATCAAATCTTTCGATAAAAAATATTCTCTTGGCAGTTTTCTTGTATTCAAAGCCAATGTGTTTTATACTGATTCCAAGCGCCTGATTCCACCAAAGGTTGGCCATTTTGCGACTCACGCTCAAAATAGTCCTGTAAATTAATTATAAACTCGCGGTATTTCGGTCTGTTCACGTTTCGGCATTGTTATGCACTAAAACAACATGTCCAAAGTCCAAAGCAGAATCAGAATTCAATTTCGCGCCAAAGTTAACGTAATAAGCAGGAACAAAAAACAGAAGATAGCCGAGTCACAAAAAGAACATCACACAACATCACGTCATATACGAACATAGTCCGTGTGCACGAGTACGAATGATGGACGACTGATTGACTGACAGTTTTACAGACACAAAAGTGCGACGCTAGTGCAGGTTGGGGTGATGATAGTTAGGCCAGTGATACCATTTTATATCGATAATATTTTTAAAAAATGCAGTGATTTCATTATCGTTGTACAATTTAAAAAAAAATCTTAATTAAGGATCTCAATCGTAAATTACTCTACTGGTTCCGTCACAGCTAAATATTAGACTTAATCAAATAACACAAAAGTAATAGAATTAGTAAATTCATACACTTCTAACATTTTACTCAAATTACGTTACAAGTATCCAGTACAAGTATCTTGAACTACATCACTATCTTTAAAAAAAGTGACAAACGGTATACTATTGTAAAAGCGCGTCACGGATTGAAAAAAATAGTAATTTTCTTAGTTATTGAAGAATATTTAGGGCTCCAAACCATTACGTTAAGTGTAAAATTGCCTAACTGTCATTTTCGCGTGAAATTTGTTTCGAGAGCGCGTATTAACGATGAAAATATTTTTGTCGTAATTTGCACGCCACTACAAACTGATCTCAACCAACTGTTCGTGAACTGTCAAAACGGTAATCTTTCGATGGTGTAACTACAATGAGTCGCTAATCATGTTCAACACAATAATCTTATTTTTAATAACTGATTGTAAATCATTTTAAATTACTAAGATTGTTCAAGAAATCTGTGAATAGGATTTTGCAAGGTCGCGGCGCGCCCGCATACCCCCTGGTGTTGCAGGTGTCCATGGGCGGCGGTAACACTTACCATCACGTGGGACCGCTTGCTCGTCCGTCCTCTTCTCTATAAAAAAATAAAACATCAAGTCCGCGGGTCTCCTATTTACTTATTGTCACTAGAGAACCAAACCTAAGTTACCTTTAAAACATCGATTTGCTGCCAATTCAACATTTTTGTTGGTCATTTAATTGCTTCTCTAAACATTCACTTCTTTTTAATTTGTTTTTTTTAATTATATGTTTCGTTTCTAATTTCTATTTTCTTTTTGGAGTTTGTATAAAATAAAACACAAATCAAGACATGCAAATTATTATAATCTACCAGTAATTACTGTCTGATTTCAGCCGGATGACTAGTAGAAAGATAGCACAATACGGTAGTTCCCATTATTTGCTTGATTACTTATTTTGGCGCACCATTTAGAACGTTAATTTTTCCTTCTAACCAACAAGGCCATTTTATTATCATTATTCCCTTCAAAAACATGTTTCTTGTTAAAAAATATGCTTAAGACTCTATTGTCTTGGTCCAAACGCAGCCATCAAATTAGACCTAAGTGATTACATCAAAAATTTGCAATTTTAAACAAACGATTAAGCAACGTTGCAGCTATTGTGTTACCCTTCTTATTTAAAATGTTATCCCTTTTTATCGGTGTTCTTTTCAGTAACAAGATGCGATTTATTTAAGTGGGGAGCTAAACGCATTGCTTGTTCATTGCCCTTTGCTATAAGATCCTTAAAAAATTGTGAAGGGGTGGCTAGAGTGAAAAAATTTAAAATATCATCACATTAAAGCAACAATAACGATTAAGTACGCAGATAAGTAAGATAAGAGAAAACATCTGACAGACGTAATTTTTCTTGAGAGAGATTTTAAGCCGTTAGGCGCTATTTTTAACAAAAATATAATATTTCTATGATATGGCATAGGGTTATCTATTAGGGTTGTTAGGGATATGATATTTCGGATCCGGATACGAATAAGAGATACGGATCAAATCAAAGGAAAATAAAACCGAATAGGGAATAATTCCAAATTTACTTTTAAGGAATTTTATTAATCAGTGACTGCTATCATCAAAATAATTGTATTAAATAATTGTACTGAACTAAGAGGATAAAAACAATTAAATACTTATTACACGCTAATAACAAACAATAACATTTTTGTTATATGTTCTGAACAATAAGATAAAATAAACTACAATAAAATTTGTAAAAAATAATGAAATTATCAATCTTTAACTGTTATATACTAAGTTTTATTATGTGAAAGAGAATTATGCAATTATGTGTAACATACACTTACAAAGAAAAGCATTGAGTTGAATTTATAATAATATTAAGAAGCATAAGAATAACACACTAAAATCAATTAATGATCAAATTTTACTAAAGGCAAATTATACTTTATAAAAGTAATTTCGCAGGCATTTTCACCACACAGACGATTTCTTAGTAGATCGTAAATTAATCCAGCACCACTAAACAACTATCTATTCACTCGGCACACTTTCAGCAAGCGGGGTAGGGGCCTAGCGGGGACCCTCCTGGCGGGCCTCCGCCGCGCTTTAGGGCATCCGCGATAATTCGCGGGATGCCCCAGCTGTCCGCAGAGGACACAGCCTCGGCGCCTCGGGTCCTCGGCGCCCTTGGGACGGGTGCAGCTGCTGGTGCCGTGGTCACCCAGGCACTTTACGCAGCGGGGTCTCGCGTAACAATTACGCGCTGCGTGGCCATAGTATTGGCAATTGTGACATTGCCCAATACCGCCACGCTTGTGGGGGGTCTCGAAGGAGAGACCGGAGAGCCCGCAGATAGAGCGGGCGTCGAAACTTTTCTTACCCTCGGGGGTGAGGGAAAGGACAATCAGGACTAGGTTGTAAGGGGACCTGTCGCGCCCCTTGTAAAGTCGGTGCACTTCCAGCACCGGGAGGTCATGGGATTTGAGATCCTCGAGGATCTCATCTTCTCCCAATTGGAGAGGGAGGCCACGGACCACGACGCGAAGACGACGCTCCTCTTCCATGGCGTAAGTGTGGAAGGAGATTTTCTCCTTCCGAAGGTATGAGGTTAAGGACCTGAAGTCCTTGGAGGAGAGGACTTGGACCTTGATGCCCACCGCGCTGTTGGAGGCCTTTGTGAAGGAGATCTTTCATGTCTCCATGGCGGCGCGGACGTGTCCTCAACGGGCGTTGTGTTGAATGAAGACAGGGGGAGGGGGCTTTTCGGTGAGAGGAACCGCGGGCGGGGGGGTGTTCTGGCGAGAGCGGGAAGCCGTGCCAGGCTGGGCTACGGAGTCCGACTTAGCGGACTTCGGGGGTGTAGAGGGGGTAGGGGAGGAGGTCTTTGTAGACCTCTTCCTTTTCTTGCCGACGACGGTGAAGCCATCGTCGGAAGATACCGCCTCAGATGCGGAGTCGGAGTCTGAGGAGGGCTGGACTACGTCCATTCCCTCCTGGGAGGCGGGGTCGGGAGATGCGGGGCTCTCGGGGTGAGCCGCGGGTTTTGGGGCTGGAGGAGCTAATCTCTGGTACAGAGATTGGAAGACTCCCGGGTGGGAAGCCTTGAGCAGCGACACTAGGTCGTCACTACTAACCGTAGCCATAGTTGGCTGGGGTGGGGGAAGAGCGAGAGGGGGAGAAACGTCCTGTCGCTATCTCTATCACCCCGGGTAGATGGGCCCGGGGATGTGTAACCCTCCCTGCTGGGTGTAAGCAGGGAGGTGAGTGCCTACTGAGGCTTAAGCTTGTAACCCGTCGCCGTTCTTATTGTGCGACGGGGCCCTACGAGGCCCTACGGGGTCTAGTGCGAAGGGTGTAGACACACCCGACCGACACTAGGTGTGTAACTGTGGAGGCAAACCAGAGACTAGGCCGACTAGGAGATCCCCGAAGGCCGGTTGTCTAGCTCCCGTCCAATTGACTGCCTCACCCTGAAGGGGCTCGGCGGGTGTGATTGGGTCAACACCCCACTCAGATCGTTGGCACCGTTAGGTTTCCACCGAGGACCACGAAACAGTGGATTTTCCCAGAAGGGGCAAACTGCAGTTGTGCTGCAGTGGTTTTTGGCGAATCAGCCGCCGTCTTGAGAAAGGCAGCCTTCAATTTGAAGTCAGGGAGACTTCGAGCAGCGCTACGGCGAGCGCAGAGGAGTCGGACGTCCGATCGCCAGCGTGGTCGGCGGAATCGTGTACGGGTGCTTGTTGCGGGTGTTTCAATTTCAACTCGTGGTCTCTTTGGTGAAGAGAGAGAGCGTCCTTTTTGAGTTGCTCTTGAGCAACCAATCATGTACAACATTTCTGACTGTACCCGTTCCTGCAAAATTTTACTTCGGCTGATTCATCCTTTCCGTTTGAATTTTTCTTAATTCCTCTCGAGCAACTACCCAGTGATTAGAGTTGCAGCTTTTGCATTCTAAACATGATGGGACACACAGTTGTACTTGGTGAAGCGTACAGTCTGATGTATTAAAATTGGCCACATTTACAGCTTCTATCATATTTGATCCTCTCTCACGTAAAACACAGTGAACAATTTCTGCATTTAAGCTCCAGTCCTTCAAAATCATTTAGTTGCTTGGACATCACCCGTATGCCAACCTTCAAACTTTTCACACTTGAGTATAACAGTCACTTTCTCAAAATCTTTTGTGATAACATGAGCAGATAGACACAGTAAAGAGACATTGGCATTGGGTTCCGACCAAATATCAATAGAAAAGGATATTTTTTCGAATTGTTTTAAGGCGTATTTTAGAGTTTCATATTATTATACAAGTCATTACAAAATTAGTAAAAAATTGTCGACCTCTTAAGTTATAGCGGGGTAATGTTGAGTTCATCGATCTCTGGAATCCAAAACCTGCCCCAAAATTAAAAGGCAAATTTTGCCAAGCAATCATTTCGGCTATCAGGCGATCAATTTCTTCGTGCTTACTACAGTAAGAATCGTCTCAGTGACTTTTATTATTTAATGAATCTTTTATTAAGGACCTGTTTCTTCACCTCTTGCAAAGGTATCGGTTGTTGGGACTTTTGTGGTTTTTGTTGGTTGTCCTTTTCAAGCTGTAGCAATTCTTCATATTTACCATTGTGTTGTGATTTTAGATGAAGTTTGAGGGAAGTGGTTCTGCCGTCTTTACGCGAAAAGTTTTTGTCACACTGTTTGCATTTTGTGATTTCATTATTCACAGCATTGAAATATGTCGAAATAAAACTTGACTTAAGTCGTATTTTACACAAAAACCAACAATAGGGTCACTTTAAAACAGTCTCACTTATTTTTTACAAGAAAATACAGCTGGAAAAGTAATTATCACATATACCGACTCTACTAAATACCACTACATAAAGAATGAACAAATTTCGAAAACAATGTTGAAACTAATGCAAGCGGCAAGAATTTTTCAAAACTTAACTTTCTTAAGCTCCGCCACTATGGGTAACGTATAAAAATGTTTGTAATAACATCCGAAAGTTTTATTTCGGTTACGGTTACGGAGCTCCATATATTGAGCTCCTCAGTATATAAATACTGAGGTACGAGTATAGACTCGACTCACATTCGTGAATTCAAATCCTCGGCCCGTGCCACTGAGTTTCTATTTAAGTACCGATTTTGAAATATTGTCATTAGGTCGGCGGTGAGGGAAAACATCGTGAGGATGCCACAGAAATTTAAAAAAATCTGGAAAATCTGTGATCCACCAATCCGCACCGGACCAGCGTTGTTTATTCGGTTATTACGTGGTTTATTATGGCCCGAAACCCCTCAGGGGTTTACTAGTGCCCTAGTGCCTAGTGCACTAGTTTACTAGTGCCGTGATGGCCTGTGCCCTGCAGTGGGACGTTATGGGTTGATATAATTGTAAAAATTAAACTGCAATAAATTGTAATAGTGGTAAATGGATGTGAAAGTGGTAAACAGTTTCCGTCTTTTATGATTACTGTTTAGGGAACCATGAATCCTAAGATCTTTAACTGAATACTCCACTAATTGATAACTTATGCTAAAATTGCACTAAACTGCTTTATTGAAATACTTAGGTACTTTTGGTAAGTAACACTGACTAGTCGACCTCTGCACTTTATAGTGCATCTAAAATAATTTGTAGTTTAATTTGTTTAAAAATTAAGGAAACATGTCTACTCGGTTTTTAAAACGTGTACTGACTTCAACGTAACAGAATTAAAATTATCATTTATCTCGAAGGTCATCAAAATGCACTTGTGTCTTTTTTTCTAAGGCGATCAGAATAACCTATTATTTAAATTACTGCATTAAAGAGATGTTTATTAAAAATAAACTTCAAATAAAGTCAGATGTATTTTCTGCCAGGGTGGGCCAAAATTATGTCATGAGGTCATGACTATGCTATTTTTTAACACTATGACTATGTATACAAAAACTCCAGAAGGAAGTGCAAAGTGAGTCATTTCAGTTAACTGTTAGGTAGCAACGGCATTACGCTCGCTTACTCCTGAGTTATTATTTAAGTCTGCATTAATGTCCACATTAAACTTTCAAGGAACATTAAGTTTCGGATAGCGCGACGCTTCTTAAATATTAAGTCGGTTTGTTTCAATTTCTACATTGTTCTTTGACTCATTTATTAACGGAGATATTTAACTAAATTTATCTGAGATTTCTATAAAAATATCGTTTTTATTTGTTTCTTCCAAGAATATTTATGACAGATTTTATAGGATAATACAATTATGGTCATAATTAAAAAAATTATGACACATTTAGATTAAAATTAAACATTACATTTAAAAAATATAAATAGTTCTACTTACAAATGTACTTTTTGTAACAAAAATACGAAGATAATTAAGCAAATTAGCAGATCCTTTTGCGTTAAAGGAACAATGTTAACTTCATTCATTTTTGGATAAATTTGAGCAAAATTCTTAACAATTGGAAGAACGAAAGAGTCAAAAGTGAAGAGGCTAATAGCAGCTATTGAATAATTTTATCCTTAAACTCCCTAATTTGTTCAATAGAAAGGTATTATTTTTAGATTATTTAATAAAACCATTGTCTGAAATATTTACCGATGTTACATTTTTATAGCAATTTAAGCACGTAAATTCCATTCCATTCATACCAGCATCTGTATTAAAACTAAAAATAAGCGTGATGTTTACTCTTTACAAACGTCCCACTTCTGAACGTAATGTCGCTCAACATGTTAAAACGTCAGTTGTGCTACGACTCGCTGCCCGCATATACGAGCATCGCACGAATCAATTACTGGTTTCTGAACGCTGTCGAACGATTCCAAAACATTTAAAAATTTAAGTATAAGGCGGGAGTGTGTCATTATTTAACTTTAAATCATCGTTTGTTTTTTGTTGTGTCCTGATTTTAGTTTATTTTCGATGTTTTATTCTTGTTAACCATGGAAGAAAATATTTTTGTTGCGATTTTTCTCGTATTTTTCATTTCTATCAGAGGTAAGAGTTTTTCACTTTTTTATTTATTTAATAAACATTTTCCTTATTTCTTTGAAGTACTTGCATTGTTTATGATATCTTTATTCTTTGGGCTAATAAAAGAGCTACGTCCATAATTCACATATATATAAATATTTATTTATTATTATTTTAAGGATTTTAATTTTAATATTCAGACATGAAATTTCAAACAAATTTTGGATATACTACTAACTCTGTGAGATAATAAAATATCTTATGGTCAAGGGATGTTACGTAGGGATACAAACATTATACAAATTATCACTTATTGCAGGGGTTTAATTTATAACCATTTTACTATTTCAACAATTTACAAGGGTTTCAATAATTTACAAGGATTAAAATAAATGTCTCCTTTACTATATTGTATGTCGCAAAGTAGCTCCACTAAATAGTCGATATTTCAAAGATGTTTGTTACACTCAACAACTCTTGAAATGATACAATATTTCCGAATTAGGGTGCTAATGTGTATGATTCGGTAATCGAAATGCGCCAATGTCAAGTTAATTCAAAATTTAAGCATTCACAATAATGTCTATATTGCAATGGTTACTCGTGAGACTAAACAAAGCAGGCTATCTCGTAGTGTCATTGAACATTTGCATTTGTAAACATTATGTTAATTTTGTTTGAAAATTTGGAATGCGATTATTTAAAACCAAGTGCACTTGATCTATAGTTTTTTCATCTCACGAAGACGGGTTACGCTTAGTAGTGGTTGTGCTCGTCCAGGTACATTGTTTTAGTGTGTGTAAACTTCAGAACGCTCAGTTGAGTTCCCGACGCCGCCGCGCCGTGGCGCACACTAAAACAATGTGCATTGCCGAGCGTTGTGCTCGTTGAGCGTGTTGTATGTAATATAAAGAAAAAATTGTGCATATTTATGTAAAATTGTGAGAAATATGTAAAATTTTCGTAATAAATTGCCCTCTGAGTAAAACTTTAATTAGGTCAAACTTTAATGTACTATTTTCTCGAAATGTACTTTATGACTGAATTTTGAATTTTTTTCTCTCTATAGCTAATCTTTTTCGAACCTGTCGCTTTTTTTACTTTACTTAGTCAGACATTTATTCTAGCTCCCAAATCTGCCCATAACTCGAATACCGCCTATCCGGATCGCTTTTACTTGGACGCCCACATTTACATTCTCAAGGTCATATTTGCCTAATTATCCAATCAATTTTGATTTTTTTCAATATTGCTTTGGTTTCTTCTTCAGCTGTAGAATAAGCTATAAAATATTGAATAGCCACAAAATACTCTATTATGTACTCTACTATAAGTACTATATTATGTACAACTAGTTATTAGGGCCATAATACTGCGAAAGGAGCTATTCTGCATCACAATGTAATTCCCTTTCACATTTTTAAACGGAAACGTTTGTTTTCAATTTCTTTTGTATAGAAGAAAGACACAAATCATGCGTACACGGCAGGTAGTTGTGTAGTGACATGACTATAAAAATGTTTACTAATGTAGGTACTGTATTACATTATCAATGTAATCTATGTTGCACATCTGTGGTTACTATGTTTAATGTCTGGTAAACGAAACACGGCGCAAGAAAAGAGCGGCGATTTAAAAAAGAAGAATAAACTGTTAACACTCATTTTAATTGAAAAAAAAAACGTACCTAATACTTTTATATTTGCTATTTCAAAAGTAGTATGAAACCGAGACTTGGATACAGGAAGAAATCAGGTAATTATGTACTTATAACGTTTTGATTAAGTTTATGAAGTCAGTAGATGTTTTTTTAAATAATTTATTTTGTTTAGCTACAATAACTTCATAGTAATAACTTCTATAGTTCAGTTTCTATTAAATTATGTCGTAATTTATAACTATAACATACCACCAGCTTGTGTCTGGAGATAGGCTTCTCCTAAAGACGGCTACCGCCTATCACGCCCTGTCTACCGCTCATCTTATTCTTCTCATTATCTATTTTCTCCAAAACGTCAGTCCCTCTTGCCGTACCTTATCTTAATATTAGTTTACCTCACGTTATTTAAGTTTGTACCTTATTTTCAATATTATTACGCAATTCGTGTATTTGCAAACGTACACAATTATTAGACCAAACATACACTATACACTATAAAAATGAATCATTTATTCAAAAAGTGTATTTAAATATAAAATAAATTTCGATTATGTGCCACCAATGTATTCCATTATCATACGTTTCCTTTCCCAATTTTTTGCATTACTTACTAATTGATCAATACGAATGCGTAAGATTCAAGGAATTTAATTACACTCAGATAGCGTCCTTAAAAACTTATCGTCTCGACTTATCGACCCTTAGTGGAAATTGCGCGTTAGTTTTAGTTAGTACGGTAATAACGGTAATAGTTAGTACGGTTAGTACAACTGTGTATCCGCCCTAACTTTATTTTTTAATTTACGTTTACAAACTTTTACGCGGAACATCAATTTATTTTGAAAATGGGACTGTCAAAATATGCAGATGAGCTTTCGGTGGTGGCGCAAACTTTTAGTCAAGCCAATTGTCGCTCTGTCGATCTGTGAAATAAATATACTTTATTGTAATGTTGGCGTTGTTTTAAGTAAATATTTGAAACAATAACTTGTAGTTGTACTGTCAAATGACGATTCATTTCCACTAATCACCTAGTCTGATACAATGTTTTCTCATGTACCTACTCGTACTTTCTTATTCTTATAATCTCTACCGTAGATCAATTCTCTGCTTGACATTTACTAAATATGTTTAACCGAAAATGATCTTACTCCTCTTTGATACTTTGAGGCGTTCTACTCCTATCTACCTGATAGCTACTTCTGTGTAGTTTTATTATCTTGACAAAGAAATGAATAAAAATAAAAAACAACATCATTACAAAATTTAAATAGTCACAACAATAAGTCACATAAGCGACTTTGGTGGCCATGCGATTCTCACTTATCACATGGCCACCAAAAGCGAATTAAAACTCTTACGTAACAATATTATGCCGGTCTTAGTTAACTATTAAGTAGATAAAATTGTTAATCATGGTGACCCGTTGTAATAACGTCATGTGTACGATATGCAATATTTTTAAAAGGAATACATTAAATAAGAAACGAGTACAAGGGATTACTATCTTCTTAAAAATAAAATTAAAGCAAAGGAGGCAAACGGGATAGCGGCCCACGTGGTGGTAAGTATCTACCGCCGTCCGTGGACACCTGCAACACAGGGGAATATGCGGGTGCGCTGCCGACCTTGCAGAATCCTTATTTAGGTATAGATTTTAGGTATCTTTATTTTATGAGGCTTTCCCGAACAGCCCCATGTTATAACGTAAATAATAAGAAATATATGTTAAAAGCTACAGAACCGTAAAAGTATCAGTAGCGTGTAATGAATGAAATTCAGTAACCTGAAATGAAATCTATCTAATTAAATCGTCTAAGGTATTATAATAGCGACAAAGGTAATATGAAAAATAATAAATAATAAAAAGACATTTATTGAACGAGAAGAGAATACTTTCGAAAAGTTGCCTGGCTCCCAAACTAGGATATTCTGTAGATTCTAGTGGCGTCTTTCGTCTGAATTAAATACACTAATTACTGTTTAAAGTAATTACTAATTACTTATGTTATTGACGGTATTTGTGTTTTGCTAAGGTAACTATTACCAATTATAGTATTGAGTCTATAATTACTCAATACGTACCTACATTTACGTTCTCCTGAACAAAAACATCCTTTATAGACAGATATCGTATATTGTCATGTCATGTTTTTTGCGAGACATTTTACTTTCCAAAGGCTCTCCTAGTGATTAGTGACCGAATGGTTTTGATAGTGACAGAGGCCACAAAGCAAATGCTTATTGAGCAAATCAATAATGGCGAGACTTATTGTAAAATTCCTGTTAATAATCTCTGCTAACCTCTGTACAGTGGAACACCTAATAACTGTAATAGTATTTGTACCCGAAAGAATGACAAAAATATGTGAACACTAAAAATTGTGATGTTATCAGCTAGGACCTTATTGTCGGTACGAACTTGTTGATAAGGTTGAGATTTTCTAACTTAAAATTTGTGTTAAAAAAGAAACATGCTCCAACATTTGATTTTTAAGATAAAGAAAAAAAATATGGTTCATTAGTATCAATATCTAGGAAAGTGCCGGAACGTTTTCCAAAATCTCCAAAGGTAGGCCGCATCCGTATGAGTGCCAACGTTTTTGATTGATGTTAGCATACATCGCCCATGTCAATGGGCGACCGACGGTATCCTCTTATCACCAGGTAATTGAATGTTCGTTTGCTGCCTTCTTTCTATAAAAAAAATATCAATAGGGCCCTTTTCAATAGGGCAATAAAATTCGGTGATTTTTGTCCATTAGCCGACTTTATTTGCCCACTGTACCAGTTATTAAAAAGCGTAACACTATATAAGAGGGTATATCAAACAGAATTTGATGCGTTCGGTCAACAGCTAGTTAAGCTCGTTAAACGAAGCGACATGCGACCAATTCCGAAAATTATGTGCGCCGTATTGATGTCATGGTGGCTGTAAATAGGACAGGCAGTATGGCTGGCGCGATATTTTGGTGAATATAAGTATGCGAATATAATAAAGTTCCACAAGCATAATCCTATATAGTAACCATAAGTATGGCACAATGTGGTATCGATTCCCTCCTTTCATAGTCAAATACGTCATTTTAGCAAAAAAGCTGTAAAAAAGCAAAAAAGAGCGTAATTAACTACTGTTTATTTATATTAAAATTATACTAATGTGACTGTACCACGAGCGATCGCTAATGTTGTTATTGTTCCTGACATTTTGCAATCAATTAAAACAATATTTGTATGTACTTGTGTACAGCTATTAATGCTTACAAGCTTGCGTATTATACCATACCACTAGCCTGTGTATCCCTACTGCTGAATACAGTAATCTCCTAAGTCCCATCACATGGGATTTTCGGCTCTTCTCGGCCTTTTACTTTCAGCTGAGGTGGACTTCCTTAAGTCGGCAGTTCGTTTGATCAAGGGCGTGCGACGAAACATACAGTTTTCTTAGACAGACATCTGCAAGACAGAATGTGGGCATTTCTTTAAATATGCGAACCTATCTACGGCGTGGATTCCTAAATTCCTAAATTTCTGTAGAAGATTTACTCGGGAGAAGAGGGTCTAAGGATCGTGTTTTTGAGATTTTCATTTCTTTTCGAAATGACTAAATTCTTGTATCCCTAAAGACCTTTTAAAGTTACAAGAGTTCATTTCAAGAGTTACCGGATTTAGAATACCTTACCCCGAAATTTTGTGATACCCTTCCGTTATACGAGTTTTTCTATGCTGTTGTTGTTAAGTTGATAAATGATTCTTCTAACTACATCTTTCTATAATATAGTCTCTTACTTTTTATTAAATTATTTGGTTTCTTCCATCACGTGCTAAGCATTTGCAATTCTTTGATTGAATCAATTGCTCTATTTCATATATTTGTATCGGCAACTGTACCCACATTTACTAACTACTGACATTTGAATTTAGAACGCTCATTCAATGTCAAGGTTATTCATTGTCCATATTATTGTATTTTGTGTCATTGTTTAGCGCAATGAATAGTTATATAATATGTGACCATAAGTTGACCATTAAAATTTGTTACCGTTTGTCTGACACTAGAGTAACCGAATAGATATATGAATATCCGACCATGTATTTGTTTTCTTTCAATATTTCTTAAGAAAACTCTTTTTATTAGTCTATAATGATCTTCCGCATGACTATTGATTTTCAATGACTTTGATCAAGAATAATATGTAACCAGTCTGTAACATAATGTTACCCATCTTTTTAAGGTCCACGTAAATAACCAAAAATAAATAGACAGGGAGGGTGGCTCTATATAGTTTAAATTGAGACGTATACTTAAGTAAAAGAGCATGTTCATAAATCATTTCAAATGCACACCTAGTCATAGCAGTCTTTAGATCGTAATACGAAAAATGCGTATCATAATTAGTAAGTAAACCATCGCCAGTAAAATAAAGTTCACAAATGTGTGCCAAATCGCACTGAAAATCACTTGAAATGAGGTCACGGCAAAGAAACCAAACAAAGGCGAAAGAAAACTTTACATAACTCTATTCAGAAACTAATTTTACTTAAAGAGCGATGGACTGGTTGCTCAATAAAGAAATACACAAAACACATAGGTACCAGTAACAGTTAAAAATGCGAATATCTTACAGATAAAAGTTTTGAAATTGCCTTAAGCGTCGCAAAGTATCTCTCTTCAAAGCGAATTTACAAGGAATGCTTTAGCGAAACTCTCACAAAAACTCAGCTAACTAGTAAGAAACTCTGCTGTCAGTAGGTACTCGTATACCTTTTGAACTAGTGTACCTACTAGACAGAATGTTAAGTCAGTTATGTGTCTGACTTGGAACCTTACTTTGTAAAGCAAAATTTACTCAACATTTTGTTTAGAATCTGATAACTACCAAAATTCATCTCACAAAGGTATATGAAAACTAGCAATGGCGATGACTTCGTATGCGTAGACTTTAAATTGGTTCACTTGATTCCCGTGGGAACTCTATAATTGATCTGGATAAAAAGTACCTACTCTAATCATTGACCCGGTACATAAGTTATAACAAGTTAGTTAGTTATAGTTATACTATGTCAAGTTTCATTAAAATCATACCCGTATTTTTAGAGTGATGCGCGTTGAGACAGACAGACAGACGGACAGACACATAGACAGCCGTCTGACAGACAGACAGACAAAAATTCAAAAAATATTGTCTTGGCCTTTGTATCACTCGTACTTTACACTGCACTGGCTTTGTTACGAGTTTATTATATCTACATATATAGATATATAGATCAGGTACAATTGTATAGCACCCGGTGATGTACATGTATGGTGTATGGTGAATGAGAAAAAAATGATGGGTGAATTTTAATTCAGTATATTAATATAACTACGTATATACTCAATAGAACTGAGGAGACCTCGCGAGACAGTGGAAGATGCTCTAAAATGAAAAAATCTGCTTCTCTCTTTTTCATTTACGACATGCACTATATATACAAAATAATGTGTACTTTGTAAACAGTTAGATGCCAATTGATGCAATTAAATACTTTAATATTATATGCGTAGAGCGATAAGTATACATATCATACCATACCATCAGTCTATGTCTCTCCACTGCTTGAGCTCTTCTCATCCAGCTACTTCAAGTTGTCAGGGGACACAGCCGGAGGACGTCCCATGCTACGTTGCCCGGTACGCGATCTCCATTAGACGATTCGCCTCCCCCATCGATTAACGGTCCTGCGGCATATATGGCCTACCCACTGCCACTTTAGCTTGCTGAGCTATGTCGGCAACCTCCGTTCTTCGTCGAATTTCTTCGTTACGAGTTTTGTTCAGAATAATGGTACTCCTCTAACATAGGTATAACATAACAGCTATATCCTTCGCTCGCTGAGCGGCTTTGAATTTGTTAATAAGGCCTACACTCAGAGACCACATTTCGGCACTATAACGGGCAGGAAGCATACATGGTTGTATTATTATTATACATGTATTAACATTTATGGTGTAGCAAATGAACCGATTAAGTATAACTCCGACTTGCGTGTTTACGTTTCCATATCTAAAACACGAATTCAGATTTTTTTTTCTATGATAACTCTCTATGCCCTATAGTATTTCAGGTTTATTTCTTTTTACCGTTTCAGGTTTAAGGGTACAAAGTACACAATTTGTCATGTATTGTTTTTTCTTGGTATATATAAATAAAAAAAACAAGTATTGTTGTGAAACATGTTCTTTATAACTTTAAATATTCCAAAGTTCTTCTGACATTGTTCTTTGTACTTGTTCCATTATGTTTATCCTTATTAACTTGGAGACTATACAGCGTTTACCAAATTTATTCAATTGGTTAATAACGGTGGCATAAAGATTTGGAACAGTCGGCTCAACGTAAAGGAAGAAGAAAGGTTTCAATAAAATATTTTGTAAGTGGCCCTGTACCGTTGTGTAATGTTGCTATAATTGTATTAGATTGTAAAATAATACAATTTACATTTGAATTATTATTTAATTGGTACTTTTGTATTGGCTTCCTATTTAGATAATTTAATGAATTTAGTAGTTGTTTAACAAAATTGATTTCGAAAATTTCTTGTTTTTACTTTTATTTAACTGACATACTTGCAAATAATCCATTTCAATACTGTGCAATGTGTATTAATAATGCTTTACAAGTTATACACAAGTTCGATCTAAAGTTATTCTATTATGATGCAGAGTGCATATTCTAGTTTCATATTAAACGAAATTTTGATAATTCACATATAATATAATTCTTACCGCTGCCAACAAGTAATGTTTATGAAAGAAATATAAAAAAAAACATCTAGGTTTAGCAAAAAACTGTTATTACTTTTATTATCTTAAAATTAAAAATTTAAAAGTTGCGCATTATAATTAAACAAATTAAACAAATATAAATACATTTGTTATTCTATTGAAATGATGATATAACAGAATTGTTTTTATCTGAATATTGAGAAAAAATGGAAGGCGTCACGGAGGCGGCATCACAACTAATCCACAGAAGAAATGAAGAGTCTCTCAAATACTTTATTGAAAGCACGATGGCTTTTATTGTGTCAATGAAAACCACGATTTTAGCATGTTATATGAATTTGTGAGCTATCTTGAAACTAATCGCCCTCAGTTTGGCTTTACAGCCACTATGAGGTTTTACAGTAATTTCGTCTTATTTTTTATGGATTATATAGTAACTCCACCGCTGTAAAAAGCTCCACTCTATGTAAAAAGCGTAGATACACTTCTTCAGTAATAGATGGATAGGTCCTTATAGAAGTTAATAATATATATTTAATCTCTGTTTATCCGACCACAAACCACATCCTCACCGCAGCCTTGTCAAATGATTCTGATATTATTATTATCAGTTAATTATTATCAGTAGCTATACTCATGTAGGTAATAAGTAAGCGTATTCCTACATTTGACATACTTGGGAAGGTAGTCGCTATCCGCATCAGTAAGAGTTACCTTCCAGCACTCTCTCATGTCCCACGGGTGTTAAAATGGCTACAAGTAGCAATAAAACGCCGAGCGACAATACGAGAAACTGTTCCCCGGCTTTTTCGCGTAGTTGTAATAAGGACATAAAAAAGAAATAATGAAGGACAGCTAAATAAGGCAGGAAATCCTTTTTCGTAGCAGCACTTCTCTGCACTAGTCACGTTGGTATGGCCAGGTGATGAACGTGGATGCTGGGAGTGCAGGAACGCGCAGGGCGTGGTAGGACTCGCGTCCGGCAGAACTCGTTAGGTCGGTGGGCCTCTCTACTCCAACGTAGCTTCCCAAACCCAACGTATTTTATCATGGAGGCTACCACAACCCGTAGGGCTCAACTAGCCATAAAAATGGACTCTTCTACCTATAATGGCCAGCGTGGCGCTTTAAAGTCCCCTCGTGATTACAGGGGAAAGCCCGTGTCCTTCAGTGTGCCTTTATAGGCTGATATCGAATATCGAATTGTTTCACACCTGAAGTTATCAACATTTTAATTTCATTAATACAATTATTAGGGTCAATCCATCGATCTATCAAATATAATTCTACCTCGTCGTAAACGAAATATATATTTCATGTATATTTACTCACAAGGTAAACATGCCACCTTGATAAATTTCCTATTTATCGGCTAGTGGGAAGTGCCGTGGCCTTAATAGCTCCGAAAGCTTGTGGTTACGTAAATAGTCAACCTAATTAGTTTCGGATAATGATACTAAAAACTCCTCCCTACGTCAATAGAGTAAATGTAAATAGATTAATTTAGAGAAGTGCCTACTTAATTAAATTAATTTGTTTAGTGCTTTTGTTAATATTTTTGTAAGATCGCTTCGGTAATTTAATTAACTTACGCTTTTTACTTTGCGTCTTTATGACAATTAAATGGATTTTAAAATAAAAAAAAAAACTTACAGTACCATAAAATTTCTAAAACACTGCACAAAGAAACTAAAATTGGATTTCTTTGCTACTCTACTGAGCTCAATATAATACGTACCTAAATACCTACTCGTATACGACGCCATTATTATTCAATGATGTCAGTCTGTGTACCTTCAATGCTAATTATAGATAGACTCTCCCACATATGATCTTCCTTTCTCTTCATCTCTTACTACAAACTTAAAATCTACTCGTAGGTATACGTATAATAAAATCGTGACAGAGCTGTGTCTGTACATGCAATAACAATAACATGCATAATTACAATAACATGCAATTTTTTGAGGAAAATTGGTTCAGTGCGATACAGAAACGAACACTACGAACGATACAGAACCCAAACCAAGCCATTTTTAGAATTTTTGTCTGTCTGTCTGAACGCGCATCGCACGAACGCCACTAAACAGATTTTAATGAAACTAGGCATAATTATAGCTTGTGACTTGGATTAATATTTAAGGTACATTTTATCCCCAATCCGTTATAAAGTTCTTGAGGGAATTATCATTAAGTATGCATGCACTAACAATATCAGCCGTTACATAAAAACACTTTTTATCGGATACATTTTATTCCGATCTATTATAAGTTCTCCTGGGAATCATTGTCATGATGCAAGCCTGATACATTCTAATAAACATTATAAACATAACAGGCGTCGTGGAGGCTTTAATTGTGGATCATTATAATTCGAATACAGTGGCGAGAGGGCCCCGGTGGATTAAGCAACTGGATACAGCATAAAATCAAAATTAAATATAAAAAAATTAGAAATACAAAATACAACTATATATAAGTGCCCGTATCCTAAATGACCTACCAGTCTATTTCTACCCTAGCAATAACTCTACAGGAGTACAGAGAGTAATCCCGCTGTACATGTGTCATCGCTGTCACTGTTCTTTCAGTCTAGCATGAATCTTATTAGAGTTACATACCTGCCAAATTTTGGCTACCAGTTGTGTTTTAGAAAATTGTCACATCATCTGTCTATCAGATTTGAGTACCGTGTCTACCATCACCCGATTTTCTCTCCTATTCATCAGCCGACTAGCTTACACAGGTTTACTGATCTAATCTAAATAATAAACGAATTAACTAATCAATCACATCAAGTCCAAAAGTACAAGCAAACAAAGTCGCGGTCGCAGTTAGTAGAAGATAAAATAGAACACGAAAACTCTTATCATTACGAATTTTAGTCATTTCTTCTATTCATTCATAATCCAGCTGTAATTCTACTATTGTCAATTATGTTCCACTTTCCGCTCACATAGTTATTAATTAAGGGCGACACAGTTGGTTGGCATACATAGGTATACAATGTACAGCGCCACAAAACAAAAAGTACATACGTAAATTCGTATAGCGACATTAATCGCGCTGATGTAGAAGGTTTTTAAGAAATATGAACATAAACACATACCAATATATTTTCTATAAACATATATATTTTATATGCTATCCAAAAAATTCTTAATTTATTTATAAGAAATTAAATTTATTTATATGCCCGGCAATTTTTTTGTACATAATATATAGCCTACGTCCATCTGGAATAATGTACCTTTCAAATGGTGAAAGATTTTTTCAAATAGGTGCAGTGGTTCCGGAGATTACCGTCCACATACACACAAACTCACAAAATTGGCACTCTCTCTTTATTATATTATAAATAGTATAGATATAGATTTATTTCTATAGAATCGCAAACTATTTCGGCAATTGCTGTATCAAGAGACAGAGACACACCAATATATTCAACTGAGCAACAACTTATCATTATGTTGTTCGAATACCATACTATACTCATATATTATCATCATCAATGTTTCCTCACATCCTTCGGTCCCTCGATTGTGCAACGTTCTTCGATTCTGAGTTGCTAAATTAATCGAGTGTCGCCTATACTCTTAATATGGTCAGTTCATATTGCTGTAGAACGCCAAATGCTTTGTTGATATCATTTCCGTCAAAAATCAGACCAATTATTTTGTAAGAGCAGATCCTGATCAACTGCGGCACATGAGATTAGAAAACGCAGGTCACATTGTGTCTTTGCTAATGAATTTAGAACTGCAGAGCTTAAGCTCAGGGCTCACCACAGTAGACGCACTTCCGTTCTTCTCGTCCAGCAATAATTGTCGATTTTCTTTATCTACCATAATTATTTACGTGAAATAGTGTTGATTATTTTATAATTTTATATACCACACGTACATATTTACTTGTATAAGCTTGTTGAACTTTTGCAACATTATGGTATATTTATTGTTTAATTTAGATTTGACGCTGATTACTATGATATACAACATAATGCCGACAAAATAATGTCACTAATTAAACTCAGTTGTGGACTTGGAATGAATAGAATTATAATTTTATGTAACAGAGATAATCAAACCACCGGTAAATTATAAAGCATTATGAAGTTGATAATTTCATTTTGTTGTCACAAAACATCAACTGTTGATTTTAATAAAACTTTCACAGACTGTAAGTCGCCACCGCGGCGTGATTGACTTAGGAATAAAGATAATTAATTTTATATAAACCCAATTGAAATTACTTTACAAATTAAACTTATTCCGTTCTTGAACAACAACGCAAATCACTTAAATAACTGTTCAAAATAACTGTTTATATTGCCGACACTGTCGTACTAACATAACACTCAAAACATGAAATATTTTATACAGCGTAATAGGACTTAATTGGTGGAGTAGCACGCGAGGCGTACAGTCCACCACGTGTCAAACTCTATAAAATACTTGTATTTAAACCTGTCTTATTTATATGCTCAACACGTTCTCTGCGAGGTAAGACTTTTTGTTTTTTTTTTATCCTATGTTTTAAAAATGACCTTAAATACTAAACCTTTCCAGCAGTAGTTCATCTGTAACTTTTACAGCGGTAGATCTCTTGAGAATTTTTTCATCCCCCGATTATTTCTTTTTCAAATGCAAATGTTCATTAAGTGCGTTTTCAACATTCATTTGGCAATGAAGATGATGTAAATGTTATATCCTATACAAGTACTTATAAAGACATATTACTACTATCCATTTACCAATTTACCAGTAAATTTATATTGGTATAATTATAGCATAACAACACAATAACTGTTCAATTTTTAGAGGAATAGTATCTATATTTTAATTATCTAACTTAATCTTATTTTAATATTAAGGATCTTAATTTTTAGAGGGAAAGAACTTCTAAAACCCGGATAATTTAATATATTTTTGAAGTCACGACTGTACGACTCACACATACTTTAATCATTTGTAATAAAAAGTCTTTAAATATATTTTTCTATATAACCAATGAACCAGTGAACTATTGTAGCTCAAGATCGTACTCTGTGACGTGAGAGAGAAGAGACCTCTATACTTATACTTGTATATATCCAGCAGCAAATGAATACAGACTTCGAATGAATGAGAATGAGATGTTGATGATGACTAAGCAATTAAGAACATAAATTGTATACTGAACTAACGAATGCGATGTTACTGATATATGTACTAATTTAACCTACGAGGTTAATCTTAAAGTCTTTTATATCTCAATGCTAAGACTTTTTAAATCTAAACCTCACAGTAACTATCTTAACTGTGTGCATGTTATAGACTGTACCATTACGACACTTCGTGTCACACTTAATACTTCTTACTTACGAGAAGAGAGTTTATTATAAAGACATTGCGCGGTAATAGAAATGGTCTGGGTCAAATTATTTAGCCGTAGTCTGTTCATGTAGCTAGATAAATAATAAATATGCCTTTAATATTGTGTAGATGATACCTATGTTCAAGGTCATAAGAACTGGGAAGTAATGAATTTAGGCATGATTTTAGTTATATAAAAAACACATAATATTTTGTATCATCATAAATTTTTTTGCTAATCTAGGATAGGTAGGTAATTCGGAAATTTCAAGCGAATGGATAAATTTGAAAAATTGTTGTGGATTGTTTTTGTAGTTCCATCACATTTACTCGTAACATCATTTTAATGTAGTGATAATACGTGTGAGGTTTTCTTGCGCTTAAGTACAAAGAATGCAGCGCCAGTTCAGTCTGTTGTCTCCTTACATACTGTGTATTTCTTATAAAAGGAACACTTTCACGGCTGGCTTTAGAATACTTACTAGCAATTAAAAGTTTTGGAAGACGCTTGTCACTTTGATGTCATCCTAAATATCAGGTCATAGATTCATATGATCATGACCCATATTACTAAGGTAGTAGAGTCTATCCAGGACCAGCAGCGGAAAGGCGAAAAGCTGTAAGGCGAGGAGAGATGTCTAAAAGTTTTGGTCAGGTAGAAATTCTGAAGAAGCATGGTGAAACAAAATTAATAAAAAATTGAGAGAAATTTTAACTTCAACCTCTCCAAATAAAAGTCGAAGAAGTTTTCTGTCGTAAAAGTGGTGTTATCAACAAACAACATTGAGTTCGTAATTATTTACGAACTCAGTGTTAAAAGTGTGACAGGTTTAAATGAGGAATCCCGAAGAAATCCTGAGGCGATGTTGACTGGGGAAATTTGGTTTAAAGCAATTCACGAGATAATTTAAAATTGACACAACACCATTTCACCTCTATGTCGATTCGAACTTGGTTAATTTTTAACGGTTTTTACTAGTGTGCTGACCCTTAATTATATTCTAACAAATGTTATTAGTATAATAATTACTTAAATCTGGCAAACATATAGTTTACCAAAGGCAAATATAACATATCCCCGACATTTGACGGATTAACACATAGGTTAGTTTTAATGGTTTTTCTCTATGGACGAAGCCGCGGGCGACAAATATATCAGAATATTTTAAATGTGTCCATAAACATTAACGGCATACTATTTATTTCATTATACAGTTTTCATTAAGTCAAATGTATTATTTTGATACACAATTTCAATCATTTTCTGAACATGCGTTCAGAATTCTGCAAATATTTTTTTTTGAACCATGAATGTAAAATTCGCAAGGGTCTCGCTCCCCAGATGTTTTCCATGTGCTAATTTCTCCACTTGGGAGAAATAACATTAAATCGTATGGTCTGCACCACTTCAAATGCTTTTCTACTAACGAACCGATAATTCAGGGGGAGGGTTTTTCCTTCGATTCACAATACTTTTCGAGAACCCTCTTCGAATGATTATTTTGTTTTCGCACGTAGTCTTGATTCATGGGTCGTATGAAATTAGATATTTGACATCCTCTTCAACGGAAAAGTACGAGTAGCTTTTTAAATTATATGCCTCTGTGTGTGCGCCCTAGATGAAATTGTGACATAGATGATTTTAAGGGTATGACTTTAGGGAATGATGATTAATCGGTATTAACCGATGATACAGAACAAATAATTAGGATGGAATAAAATGTGTAAATAAATAAGTATGAGTGATTTATTATATTTTTTTAATATTAAGAATGAGGCAGACGATCAAATAGTCCACTTGGTGGAAGGTGGATACTGTCGCCTATGGACATCCACGATAGAAGTCAACATTAATCAAGAATGACAAAAAGAATGAATTCGGGAAAAGGATTGGGAAGAATGGGGTATAGGGAGTTTTTTTTTTCGGAATAGCTAAATTCTTGTGGCCCTAGCGGCCTTTCAAGAGTCACCGGTTGATTCAAGGGCGAGCGCAGAAGGCGCTCAGCCGGTAAACCGGCGAAAGGAACGGACCTCGGCTTAGGGCGTTACATTGGGGGGATACCGCGAGATCGCGAGTCGGTGAAAAGCGCCCAGGCATGTGCCGATACCTGGTAAAAGTGTTGGCTAAGGGCCGGTGTGTGTTGACGGTGTAATGAGGGGGACGTCCACGTCTCTGCCAGCGGGTACGGTGTATCTGTGTAGTCTGTGAGTGTAATGTAATAACTGCATTGGCAGCAGTGATTGGGTCGTCAGGGTGGTCTAAGACGTGCCGTGGACGACGGTAGCGGGGAGAGGCACTCCGATCTGGGACATATGTGAGAAAGGTAACGATCAGGGGGTTAGGATGATGCGGAATCGCTTCATAGTAACTTCGGGCGGTGGGTATAGGGAGTATAACTCGATGAGAAGTTATCTTCATCTCATTACACTATTTGGTTAAAAACCCAATGTATGCAAAATACACGTAGATACATCTATCTATATGTATATATTTGTGCTGTTTTTGTTTTTCTTTCACCACACATTTATAAGTGACATTATCTGAACAAAAAAACCTTATGGTTGATATGGATTTCTTGACTTTGGTCAAGATTTTCTAACTTAAAGTGCTGTTGTTATAAGATTATGTAGATACATGCTTTAACGTCTGATATTTATGATAAAGCAACAAAAAAATATCTGTGAAATTAGAATAAGGTCCCTATTTGTCAGATAATGTCAAATACGAGTATTATTTAAGTTTTATTCAAATTATACATGCTTCATAAATGCGGAAGTATTGCCGAAAATATTTCGCGACAGGTCCAATATTAGTTAATCATTCCAACCTTGAAGTCCACTAAACTTCACAGACAACTGTCGCTGGCGTCACGGACCATTCCCAACTGAATTATATTATTCAGCCTCAGCACCAATTACCGCTGCATCAGGTCACTTAAATTGTCGTAAAAACTCTTATGTTCCAGCAAAACCGTCATCTTTTGAACCTAAAATAGATCTGAAGTCAGATGTTTAATCTCTCGTTAGAACTGTTTGCTTATCTTTGCATGTATTTGGTTACACGACGTGACCTATTCACGAGAAGGGTTAAGCCTACCCACATAACAAACAATTGGTTGAATGCAAATTATCTTCTCTGTGGATATAAACATAATATGTACAATGTACATATACTATAGTGGCACTATAATTGTCGCTTTAGAGAACTTCTGAAACTAACGAAATCTTTATAGGTCTATTAGAATAAGCACAAGAATTGTTTTTTTACTTTAAGTTTCTTATCAACATGTATTTTAAGCATTATACCATACCGTATATATCTCTATCTGCTTATATATCTCCATTAGTGGATATAGGTAGGCCTTTCCCAAAGCTCGGCACCACAGACCATCTTCAGCACTTGTCATACCACCACCACCAACGAACAGTTTCAAATCGTCGCTCGAATTGGCCGGAGGGCGTCCACACTGCACTTCCCTGTACGAGTCCTTCATGCGAGGACTGGTGTATCCAATCAGTTCTACGACAAGTAAATATACCTCCAGCATGCTGTTTTTATTTCCTATGTCGGTGAATTTAGTTTTTT
This sequence comes from Sesia apiformis, assembly GCA_914767545.1. Lineage (NCBI taxonomy): Eukaryota > Metazoa > Arthropoda > Insecta > Lepidoptera > Sesiidae > Sesia > Sesia apiformis. The sequence continues at coordinate 7,108,902 of OU611962.1, forward strand.
GGCAAATTCGATTCGTTTTGAATCTCAAAACGAAAAGAAACTCCGAAGGAAAGGAAACTCCTAGCTTAACTTTGCCCATTGCTTTTAACATTATATAATATTATTACTATTATAATTACGGCAAATTATCTCAATTTATAAACAATTATAATTAGTAGATTTGTCCAGTTACACCCCGTGAGCTTGAAAATTAAAATCTAAGTAATTAATTAGAGATTCAAAGTGCGTAATATATCTATGTATTAAACTAGACATTTTCAGGAGTTTGGTCATCATTATTCATATTTTATAGCGCAATAAACTTAGTACGTTGCTTCACGACGGAACATTTTACGCCGAAATTTTGTTTACGTCTCGGATCACATACATTACTCCATTTTATATGACGTATAATATTATACACATGCATGTTAGTACGGGACCGATGATGCACTGTCAATGTAGTGAAATGTACACTGTAGTAGATTAAATTTCAATTAAATATTTCGACGATGATTTTAATTTTAAAAATATACAATTAAGAAATCTGAAACTTCATTCTGCCACCACGTGTGTAATTAATAGTACATATTGCAAATATTCAGTGAAGTGTTATCTATATTAATATGTTCGTTAAATAAAAGAGGAATGTCCCCCAAAATATTATATTGGTTAAACATTTGAATTGTTAAGTGTTTAACCAATATTATAGAATACTCAGCAAGAGGCACATTGTAATATCATTCAATAGAATAAGATATATTTATTGAAAATAATGATAAACGCTGGGAAATTACGATAAAGGGTATCTTTTGTAGATACCGTATTTTAGTAAATACTCAAATTTAACTACTTAGTTGAGAGCGCGGAATATGACTGGCGACTGCCGACCAGTAGGATGCACCAAGGACAAAACACCGTTCGTCCAATGACGAATGTTCATCTATACATACCAACCGCTGAAATGACGACTTGCGAATATCGAAACAAATACATTATATCTTCTAAAAAATCGAAAATTAATATGTGTAATATAATAATATGTAGTTTTGATGAACCCTACCCAACGATAGGCTTCATCAAAATACAACTTTTTACAAGCTTTTATTCGTTTGTTGTTAAACTAACAAATCTTGCAAGTCTATTTCACCCAAGTTCACAACAAATGGAAGTCACTTGTACTATTGTCTTCAAATTTTACACATGTAAACCGATGACAATACAATATTCTGATGACCTTGTCCTGATGCTGTAACTAGGAAGGCCGCACACTGTGGAACTCCTCAACGACGAGCAGTAAACACGTCGTCTTTGAGCTCGTGTTCCCTTCTTACCTGTGGTACTAACGGCTTTACTACTGGTAGTGCCACGGCTAATTTTTTTTTCCCGTATTACTACTGATCAGCCTGATAGTAACCAAGGGAGATTTACTTTGCTACTGAAAAATTTCAAACTAATTAAAAACGATTCAAACTAATTGCATATCTATTATGTACTTAGGGGATCCCTTATTAATGAATACATAAAAACTTGACAATATTAGTCGTTTTTAAATGTATTTCATAAAAAATGAGATTACATCAGAGCTGGCAAGTAAAAATTGAATTGATTACGTTATTATTTTTTTAAAATAGATCATTCGGCTTTTATTACTTTGTAAATTAAGGAAGCCCTAGTTTATTTTAAGCATGAGTGAGTAGATAATATATATTTAATCAGTTCGAATCCTTTGTAATAGTCTGGATTTTTTCAGTAGAGTAAAATAAATGTCCCGCGATATTATCAGGCTGGTCAGCAGTAATATGAGAAAAAATATATTTAAAAACAAGCTTCTATTAAAATGCACTTAAATGAAGAAAATAAATATAGAAGCTATTACAATTATATATTCATGTTTTTATGTGAATTAGGAGCTTGTCGTGAGATTTGTAATTTTAAATGATTGTATTTCTAATTAATTATATGGGTACGAAAATCTCGCGACAAGCTTTTAAATCACATAACAAAATTAGCAAAAGTAGTAATGACTTCCATGTTTATTTTCTTCAGATTAGTGTATTTTAAATAAAAGCTTGTTTTTAAAAGGATTTTTATCTTTAATTTATGTTTGATATTTCTTTCTAAAATGTACTAAAACTAATAATAATTAAATCTGCCTTTCCGATTTGCTTGCGCCATCCGCGGTACTATCTAACTTGCTCTAAAATGTTTACGTCTCTCTAGATATAACTCAGCTGACGTAAATTTATCTGTAACATGTACTTTGTCAACTGTCCCTCGAACGACATCTAGATTGATTACATGTCAAAGAAATCCAACGCAATTTTCGACCACTAAGTCAATTTTATCTGATTATTTTCTTTAGGGTTTCCCACTAGCATTACCAATGTACTCCTACGTTTGATGGGGTAGCGGGTAGAGTTTCTATATTCTCTTATTGGCTTAACGAGTCAATATGTACGTTTACGTTTAGCTATTTATTTGGGCAATTTATATTCTTTTAAATACATATTTAGAAGTTTTCCCATAGGTAATTATTCCCAAAAAATATATAGTGATTATTTCCCTTACCAAATAGACTAAAATTTTATCTTTTAGTTAGATAATAAGTTACTCTTTTATACAATGTTATCTTAATTCTCCTTAATAAGATTTCGATTTACTGATCCGATAAATAAAGCTATTACGAAACTTCAATATGAAGTGGGGAGAGCGTACCGAATTACCATCTTTTCTATAAGATGACTTTTGAGAAACTTGAAATAAGATTGGCTTCGAGAAACTCCAAACTTCTGTAGATAAGGTATCTACAGAAGTGTTCAAACTTAACTCAGCATTTTTATTAAATTGTCTTGTTGCAGGAAGCTTCGCGTGTTTCACCAGTAATACTAATCCACCTATTGATGTCAAAATAGGCGCTCCATTATATTTAACATGTCAGTGTAAGGAGCCCGGAAATTCAGTTAAAAGTTTGAAATGGATAGATATTCACAATCAAGTGATAGGCACTTTGGGGTAATAAAACTTTCTACTTTTCTTCTTTTGCTCAACTATCGTTTAGTATTTAAACTGAAATTTTGTAAGCATATACATATTATTATTATATGCATTAAATTACATTTCAATTGTTCGCAATATTTTTCTATATTGACAATTTGCATAGCATACACTTATGATCATAGGCGTAGCCACGGTGGAGAAGGGTGGGGCGCCTGCCCCACCCTGGCATAGGAAAGAATAAATAACAAACTTTCTGCATTATACCATCTCTATCTAAATTATAAGAAAATTGTTTGCTTTGCCCCGCTCTAGATAAATTTCTTTGATTTGCCCCACCCTGGATACATTTGTTTGATTGCCCCTCCCTGGATAAATTTGTTTGATTTTGCCCTTCCCTGAATAAATGGATTATATGCATAAATTTTATGTATGATACTATGGACTGTACATATGATTTTTGTGGACTTTGCATTTATCAAACATGTACAAAATATTTAACAAAACCTTTAAAAAGTTGAATTTTTTGCATAAATATATGTGAAATTTTCACACCAATACACTAAGAATCATAAACGGAACTCATAGTTTCAGGATTTAGTGATACATTGCTTGCAATCAATACATTTATACTTTTAATATATAAAATTGTGTTAAATATTACTCCTAAAGTGAATTATTTCCACAAGACCAGGTACAAAATCAATGGTTTACACGGAATGGAGCGATCATGGATTGAGCCTTCACATTCCTTACATGAGTATGACGATGACGGGTGATTACAAGTGTGTCATCGATTACGATGGACAAAACCACACTCTTACCTACCGCGTCGAAGCCTATGGTAGGTGAACCGTGTTATTTCCAAGTACCTCCAAGTTTCCTAGAAATAGTAATAGATATAGTATGATAGCGCTAATCGTGGTTATAGAGAGCGACATTAAGATTTTATCTTGGCAATTCAAACAAACATTTCTTGAATGAACTCAAATTTATATGACAAACATTGCAAAGTTACAGTCACCGGTGCTTATTTACAGAGCCTCTCCACTTTATTAATGAGGCAGATAGTCAATATGTAATAAACGGCAAAGATTCGCTGATTCGTTGTGAACCGCGAAGCGATAACGATGTTCGAATCATTTGGCACAAAGGAGCTGAGGAGCTTATTGAGGTAAGCGCATTAGAAGTAATCCTTGTACAGAAATATAGCGGTCAGATACAAGTAGCACACCTGTATCTATTATATTTTATTGTATCGTATATACGTCGCTTATTTCCTGACAATACAGTTATTATACAATGAAGCAGGCGGCAATAAAGAGTGTATAAATATTATAAAAGGTATTTTATAATTGCAGATAACAAGGGACGAGAAATATGAAATTACTGCAAAAGGACTTATGATAAGAAATGTATCCGATGATGATGCTGGAATATATAAATGTTCAGTGGTCGTATTACAAACTGGAGACGACAAAGACCTTAAAATTAAAGTCGATGTAAGTAGCAGTGGCAGATGAGCACCTCGTCCATTGGGTTGTACCTAAATGGTAAATGGATGGATAAAAATGGTCGCCCATGTCTATTCGCAATACAAGCTAACACTATTCAAGAATGGTAAACATTGGCGCACCACTGCATGTGCCACCTGCCTTTGGATATTTAAGATTCGATTTAGAAAGAGAATTGTTAAGGATGGGAAACAGGTGATTAATAGGTAATAACGGTGTTGAGTTTGACTCATCCCATTATGCTTCCAATTCATCCTTAGAGGGAGTGATAGGATGGGGAGTAAAGAGTATAATGGGACAAGGAGTTTCCATTATTCCATTATAATTTTTACTCGAATGATATGGGATGGAAATGGATAGGGAGTATAGAAAATAATGAGGGACTTTACTTACCCCATTATGCTCTCCACTTGATGGATGGGGTGGGCCAAAAAATGAGCACTACCACATCTAACTCATTAGTACATTTTACGCACGTCTGTGAGAGAGAAGCAAGTTCAGATACAATGCGACATGCGCCCTCCCTCTTGAATTAACGTGTGGCTGTAATGATATCTTTAAAAGAATAACGAAAACAAATAGACGACCAATTAGCCCGGTTGCACCTATTTGCACGGTTGATCTATTGCACAGCAAGCATTGTCTTTGCTTGCTCTGTAGTAAGTCCTGGGTTAGATTCCCGGTTGGAAAAATCATTTGTTTAAAGACAGGTGTTTATTCGGGTCTGGTTATATCATTTGTTGCACGTGTTGTGTTGGTCTTTGTGGTCTCTTGGCCCGCGACACGGGGAGTCGTGTGGGCCCTTGACTGTGGTGTTATAAAAAAAGTATATAGAAAATATTCATCTTTTAGGTAGTAACAGTACCAAGAATACATGAACTTAAAATCACTCCAGATAAAACTGTGGTGGAAGGTGAACCCCTATCGATAGAATGCAAAGCAGAAGGAATGCCTCATCCTGAATATTCTTTTAATAAGACTTCGGGGACAGTATGTATGAAATTATAATGCATAAAGGACTGTATTATACTGTATAAAATGTTATTAAAGTTTCTATTAAATTTTAGAAACCAGAAAATATTACATGGCGCATAGATACAAATACAATTATATTTGATAGTATAAATGCGGATGACCGAGGAAAGTACGCTTGTATCGCGAGTAACGTTGGTGGTAACGATACGAGTGAAGTTCTCATTGAGGTAACTATTGCTTCAGATTGGCATAAATGTTACACAAAATATTATTACAGTTTTCGAAAAATAAATTTTAATTCTAGTGTCACAAAATTGTTATTTAACATATCTATAACTAAAACTGCTTCAAAAACATATGGCATAATAATAATTATTTTTTATTTCAGACTTCGTTTCTAGTTTATTTGTTGTAATAAAATTCAATTTTGATTTACTCGTGTTTATCTAGTTAACATTAGAAGGATTTACAATATTAAAGCGCTCTTATTTATCGGAAATCAACTCATAATATTATTCTATAAAATATTGCACTATATCAAATCAAATTACATGAGCTCAGTTGAATGACGCTATGTGCAACATCGGTCTGGCTTAATCATGCTCTACTTGAGACTGTCTTAGTGAAGGATTCCTACTTTCGTTTTTTCAGATAAAATTATTTTTTAAGACTTTTTATTGATTAATTCTCTGTCTTATTTACTTTAACGACAACGATTATATTAAATAATAATAATTCTGTCTTTCTTTTTGGCTCTCATGTTCAACATTTAAAGATTTTTTAGTGGTTATTATTATGTAACTAACTGCTCTTCAGGTATTAGTGCCACCATCAATTACTGCGCTCAATAACGTAACTGTACGTGAAGGTTCTATAGCGCAAATAACTTGCAAAGCATCGGGCAGGTCGAAGCCTACCATTAATTTTACATTCCAAATGGAAGGCGTTGATGAAGATCCAAGGTTAAAGATCTTATTTATATAATATACTTCACTATTTGTTGCTCGTTCTTATAATTACATAACTCCTTTACCAATATTTCAGCATAATTTGGGATATAAGGAAAACCAGTGAAGTGGAATCGAGTTTTACCTTAACTTTTCAAACAGTTAACCGGACACACGCAGGTTCTTATATATGCAACGCGAGTAATGAAGGTCCGATCAATATTCTAAGTATAAAATTAAATTTGAACTTTAGTTCTTTAGACACAAAATAATATTTTCTATTCTCTATGATACAGTCGACTACGTTACTGAAGTTGCATATTTAGAGGTTCTGTACAAGCCATACTTTGAGCAGACAAATGAAATAGTATGGGGATGGCACGGAGAAACTGTCAACTTAAGCTGTGAGCATGAGAGTAATCCGCTTTCAAGTGTAGTGTGGAGGTAACAATTAATTAAATTACTTGTTTACATAAATAAGTTAGATGTGATAATGTTTGGCAAGAAATATAAAAAAAAACTATTTAGGTATATATCTGCAACTTGTAATATATGTATGTAGCAACTAAACCGATTTTGATTTATAAATTATAAAACAAATTATTTTCTAAACGTATGTCCCGAGTGTAGTGTGTAACGTATGACTTTTGTCCGATAACATAATTATAATGTTTTATATTATATCTTTGTTTGTCCCGTTGATTGTTTGTTTATGTTCCTATACCATTCATCCGATTGCGATGAAACTTTGGTGAGTTGTTGTGCGTACGCCTGCGAAGGTTTCTAAATTAGTGCAACCATTTTACAATACACTCATTTGTTGAAACGATTCTCGCGCCACCAAATAAATCTCGCACTAAATATATTATCGCATTAAATTGAAGACCACGCGAAAGAAGTCGCGGGCAACAGCTAGTATCTTATAATTATAAGAAAAATGTTTCGATAATAAAATGACAGAAACAGGGGTGCCGAAACTATTCTAATTGAAGTATTTGTAACTATAACTAGAAAGAAATATTTCATTTTGTTTTTAAAACAGATCTTTAGGGAACGAAATAGAGAAACAGGAACAAGTTGAAATAAATAAGTTGCTAATGGCAAAACTCAACAACATGACTAGAAATTCTATGCTTTTGCCAATAACCAAGGACACTCTATATGGAGTGTACGAATGCATAGCAAGAAATGATATTGGGGAAACAAAGAAAACAATTACATTAAAACAAGGATTTGCGCCACCGCCTATTAAAAATGTAAGTATACAAATTATTCTTTAAATTTGCTAATGAGTTGTATTCATCCTATTTCATCCTGTGTTCATCTTATTTATCTATTAATCTTAGGAATAAATTGAAACGTAATTTATTCCTTTTATATTTCACTGGACGTTTCGTCTGGGCTACATCAACCAACCCAACCCAAACCAATCCACCCAGCCGAAACGTCTGAAATAAAAAAAAGGTAGAAATTACGCTTTAAGACCCGTTTAAATGTTTTTCTAAAGGGGCTTTGACTGCATTTTAAATTATTGCGTTTAAATTACAATTTCATCAAACCGTATTTTTTTAAAAATTGCTTATATAAATTTACTATTTAATTTTATATATCACGAAAACGCTTCGTTCGTATAATAGTGTAAAGTTTTTGTTTTCATTTTCAGGTATGGTTAGTCGAAATGACAGCAAGATCTGTAACCTTCAACATTGAGGGACCAGATGAAGTGGAAGGGCCTGCAGTAACCGGATTTACTTGTGAATACGATGAATCTAAAAACTATAACACTACACACATCCATCGAAATAGAACGTGGTCTACAGACAGACCTTACAAATTGGAGAAATTAAAACCCAATACTGTTTATTATGCAAGATTTTGTGCACAAAATCAAGTTGGTGATGGAGCATATAGTGCAACTATTGAGTTTAAAACGCCAGAAAAGTAAGAATATATGAAATTATTATTGTTTATGAAATAGTACCACAATTTACATAATTTGTTGATTTAGGCTCTTATTAGGGATTTCAGAAATCAATATTGCCACAAATACTACTCTTAAATTTTAATTATGCTCTAACGTAATATATTTATAAAATATGAACAAATAATAACGATTATATTTTATATATGAGTACGTACCGTAACACAAAGATAAATATGTTCCTACTATTCTACTGTGGTTGTATCGCACCACTGATATGCAGAAGACTACAGATGTTGCTGATATTATTTAAAAAATAAATGGATTTAGAAGAAAAAATAGAAAGAAATGAAATAAATAATAATCCTGCAAGACCTTTCCCATGAAAATTATACGTATTTGTTCGTTCAGATCAGTACCAGACGCCCCCACGTTTGAAGACGTGAAGGCATTCGGCTCGAGTCAGGTTTTAAAATGGAAGACTCCTGAGCATAATGGCGATCCTATCGATTACTACGTCTTGAAACATTGTCCGGTAAGTTTACGGTAATGTCCGTGGATTTTGTTCAATATTCGGAGGTAATTGACATATAATCAATGTCAATGTCTATTTTTTAAGCTTTGTATTAATCAAATTTGTATGAAAATACTGGTAAAAAGTCAAGAGCTTTAACTTTTTTGTTTTGGCTTTTTGTGGGATTCGTAAAATTTTCATATCAATGTGACTCATAATCATGAATAAAATCCATGGTTTCAGGCTACGGAAAAAGTTCGGACCCACTCTGTATAATAGAAATTTAATAGGGTCTCTGTATAGGATACGTTGTCCAAAAGAGATCTTCCACGTCATTTTGATATACTTTCTCTTACTACTTCTTCTGGTTTTTAATTTGTAGTTACATTCAATTATATAAAATTCTTTAAAACTGAACAGCATCATTAAACGTTGAGTGAGAGTTGCCAAAATCTGCTTCCTTTCCCATTCCATCACATCCAAGCCCATTCCTTCAATTCTATTCAATCTCATTGAATAAAAGTGCAATGCAATGAGGAAAAACGAAGGAAGTGACGAAAAATTGAATGGTCCTTTTTGGTGATCATTTTGTTAGCGTTTCTGCAGTAATTCAGCCAATACAAATACTTAAGTAATACAAATGCTTTGTCTATTTCAGATGCAGGATGGCGAAGTTAAAGAGGAACAATGCAAAGAAGATCGTTTCGCGACAAATGAAATACGTTTAACTGATTTGAATTTTAACACTACGTATTTCTTACAACTGTTAGCACACAACTCACAGGGAAATTCACCTGCCACGGAGATAACCATTGAAATTCAAGGTAAAATTATAATATGAAAATATTTCGTTTCGTTTCATAATGAGTTACATCATGTTAGACTATACTTTTTTATAGCAAGAAGGTGAGCGGACATTGCCTTATGGTAAGTGGTTCTGGTCGTCCATTGGAGTGACATACAACCGCGGATATATTGCCTAGTAAAGATTTAATAAAAGCATGGGGAAAAAATGGATGAAAGAAGATATGTAAATATATACGTACTAAAGTAAAATGTTACAACGATAAAGAAATTATTATTATTACTGGCATTTTGTTCATTTTGTCTCAAGCTGAAGACAACATTCAACGTACAAAATGCAATGATTAAACATGGTATGAACTACGACATTGTATAAAATTAGTAAGCTATTTTTAGTATTACGAACTGTATGGCGTTTTGTAACTGGCGATTTGCCAAATAGATAATAATCTACATCCACATATTACAACTGATAACTAGAACTAGTAGGTGCTGAGTTAATGTACGATGTAGGATAGAAGGCCTAGACACATAAGTGCAATGTTATTAATGAAAGATGCTAATTGAGATTGATGAGTAGTATTCACAATATCCAAAAAATACTAAACAAATTTCTAAATTTATTGCTATAAGTATATGGAATGTGTATTACTAGACGGACCGCTTTATTAGTATTAAAATAAGTTTAAAAATAATAAGTTCTTTATTGAGTAATATAGTATAACCTGGAAGAGTATTCCGGTTTTATAAAATTAATGGGTTTTGAGAAAAAATGTTGTTGAAGGGTCATTTTAACATTACCATGGTTTATATTTGTCTTGTTTACATTAAAAACATGAATAAAATTTGAATATTGGAACATTAAAAAATGTTCCAACAAAGAAAATGATGCATGTTGTTCCTCCTATTTCCATCTCGAAATATAATATATTATCGAATTTGATTATCGAAATATCATTGTTGAAAAAAAAAATCAAAAGTAAAAATATGTCTTCTACTAGGTAGAATCAGATTTTTTAAAATGTAATAATTGTTTCCTTAAATAAAAACAGTGTATGTAAAATAATATTAAACATTTTTACAGAAGAACCGCAAACAAATCTTCTATCAGCGAGCGCGATAATCGGCATAGCGGTGGGAGTGGTAATCCTTAGCTTGATAGTGTTAGACTTACTCTTCTTTTTGTGGAGGAAGCAGGGCATCATGGCGAGCTGCTGTTATAGGAAGAAAAAAAAGGGGAAAGAAGAGGCTTTGCAGTCACGGTAATGTAATTATTTAAACCTTTATTATTGACCTTAATCACTAATCTCTCTGTCTCTCTGTCTGTCTACATGTCTATCAGTTTTTAGGGCTATGTCGCGTTAATCTTTTCATTTGTTGAGCCCATTTATTGCTGTTTTCACTACTGGGTAACATGTTAATACCACAGGGGACTTTTATCAAAATTGGTCTATAGTATTGAAAATAATGGGCTGGAGTCATCACGGTTATGAATCTAGAAAGTAAGATATCGCAGGAATAAAAAGTCGTCTAGATATACTCGTACCTATCCAGGGAAGAAATGCAAATTAGCGTCCAAGCTGACGATGTCGCGGGTAGGTGCAGGTGCAAAGCAGGTGCACGGCGGTCAAGTTAGGTGTAGTACTCGTAACTGTCATTTTTAGGTGCTATTCATTCCCTAAAATTTCCCTCTCTGATAAAAGTACGTACCAAAACATTTTTTTCTTAAAATAATTGAATCTCCTGATGTTTGTTTCTTTTTCAATGGTTCAGTTCATTTAGTAGTTTTAAATATTATAGTGTTCATTTTGGTAGTTAGCCTATTTAATATAGATTTTAATGATTTAAATAAAAGGTGTTTTATGAAATCACAAAGCAACTACCTAAATAAATTTTATAAAACTTGTGTACAGTTTATATTTTATGCAAATCACTTATTTGTATAATAACTTCATTAGTTATTTCCTAAAATTAAATACACCATTAATCACTTTATTTACAAAATCTAACAAGGCAACAGAGATTAAACAATTACGTAATGACCGCAAAGCACGAACCTTTATTAAAATCCAATCACTGAATAAAAACTTAATTTTTAGAGACACGAAAGGCCTTCTGAAGGACACTAGAGACTCGACAGATGACACTTTGAAACGCGACAACAACGGCCACAAAGAGTATCAGTATAACAAGAATACCGGTGTTATTACCGGGAAACATTCTGCTGTTTAGGACGGAAACTTAGAAATTATTAATGTAGATAACTGTCGCTATTATAAGATTGCAGAAAATGTAGAAGACAGAAGGATAATGCTTTTATTGTCAATAGAAGGATAGATGAGAGTATTTTATCGTTTTTGTACGTGGATGATTGTATAATTTGTAGTGTTTATGGGAGCATTTTCAGCCACTACCTCACAGAAAAGTCTAGAAATGGAATGGATGTGTATCTCCCAATATTTATTATAATACAATAATAACATAGAATAGTTTAAATGACACACAAATTAGCAAAATTTTGAACAGTTCATTATTTTACAAATAATGATTTAACCTGTTAATATTGCTTTGACCAGTTAAATCATTATTTGTGACTGTTATTTTAAACTTGTTTATGTTTGTTGTAAAAGATAACGGTATTGAATAAACCACACGAGTACATATTTTATATTTTTTTTAATTTTATTTAAGAATGGTAAATGTTATTATGAAATTAAAAACTTTTTCTACTAACTTTCTTTATACATTACTCCATTGTCTTTATAATTGCTGTATTATCTTGTATTTGAGGTCTTTTGACGTTTTTATTTAAAACAATATGAATGAACACATGAACTAAAGCAATGAACACATCTTAGACCTTGATCTAAGAAGTGTGAAGAATCTGATTGATCGAGAACCGGTTAGACCACTGTGTATATATATTGTTTTTAAAAAAATGTGTTTAATTTTCACTATAAGAGGACTATCGTTTAGTGGGGTCACTAAACCATTTATACATCAATACACGTGCCTCTGTCACTGCTACTCACTATTTGTGTCACTTGGTAAAAACTTTGAATTGTTTCGTTGATTCTGAATTTCATTATATGACAGCCTGCCTTACTTTGCTTTGACTTCATTCTTAGTCAAAATTTTGTCGAAATAAATTAGAAGTCAATTGGAAAATTCCTTTATTAACCTGTCAATCAATGAACCATTTATTGTTTTCTGGGGTGCAGGAAGTACTAAAAGTCACAAATTGTTACTATTTTATCCAATTCATATGGTTCGCAAACTTTATAACATATCAATTAAGAAAATAACAATGAATAAAGTAGGAATTTAAAATTTAGAAGCTTAAAAAAGATTATAATGATCAAGATTTCACGGTTTCATTTTGCGCAATAAGTTTTAGCAGGTTTAAATTTAGTATTGTTAATTACACACTTTACACTTCCTGTTTCAAGAATTGTAAAAGGTCTTTAATGTTACTATTAACGTTACGAATGCCCACCTAGTTAGTATCCACATTTGACCTCATGCTTAATATACTATAATCAAGTGCATTTCAGTGATCTTCTATATACGAATATTATGACATAAGCTTGCAATCAACAAGCAACAAGGGGGGAGAAGAAATAGAACAGAAAATCTTTTTAAGGAGATATTACAGTGATCATTCCTCCCTTACCTATTTATTTAAGTTACGATAGAATGTCATTAAAATGGAAGTGTTGCCTTAAGAGCTCTTGATACGTCTTCAGAACGTTCAAAACTGTATGTTATTGATTGATAGGATTATGCAGACTATACAACACACGCACACGTGATTAAAACAAGTTCCTTAACAAATAATAAAACCATTGAATATTTTGGTTACGGTAACGGTTAAAACAAAGAGATTGTGTATATTAATCTGAATCTCTCTCTTTATATAACTAAACCACAGAATTAAGTTAAGTTTGAAATGCGCAGGGCGTGATTATAAGTACAAAAATCGAGTGCCTTTTAACATGTCATTTCCACACTCATAGCTTATTAAAAGCCTATCATGTAATTTAAAATATTGTATAATGATTACTAAGAAAATATTATATTTCTTTTTATGTTATTTTTGTACAATAAGTATCTTCATTTAATATTAAGAGTTTGTGTAAACAGTGTTATTTTAACTATATACATATATATCTATAAATTTTATGGCGTTATTAATGTAGATTTTAAATAATGAAAATACAGTTTATTACACATTTTATATAGATATTAGGAACATAATTACATGATGCATTGAATCTGAAGTAATTAAAAAGATTAGTTAAATTGTAAGTTATATTTTAATTTTATTTGTTATTGTTTCTTAAAATGCCAAAGATATATTTTATGTTAGATAATAACATTTGCTTTAAAGTAAAGTGATACATAATGTAAATGTTGTTTATTTATTTTTTAAATACTCACATATTTATATTTATTAGATTGCTATACCGAGGAAAGTATACCGAGGAGCTATATCAATGCTCTATACACCACGATCTCCCACTTTTCTTATCCTATCATTACTGCCAATGATATTCTCCTGTGGTGGTTTAATATTTCTGGATAAAAATACAGACTTTTTATTAAACCATCTAAAACACAAGCTGACATAGAGTTGAACACCACTCGAACGTGACTGCGCAATAATATCTCCGTCTAGAAGACTAAGGACGGCGGTGATATATAATTTTTGAAAATGTTACTAGACAAGACTTTGAAGTCTTAAATGAAAATATGTGAAGATAGCTATTGAACGTACCAGAAGTTTGCTTAAAAGATGATTTCAGGGTGACATAATTCATAGAATGAAAATATATACGAGCCACGAAAACTCTCATCTATTAAATTCTATATTTATTTATAAATGATAAGCCTTAATAATCTGTGCAATTAATAACTTCGAATACTGGTCCAACATTGTTTGATAAAAAACCTAATGAAACTCCCTAAATAAAAGTTGTAAAATCATTCTCGAAAGAGAAATAATTTTGCAATAAAAAGAGGAAGTTCTAAATACAGTTCAAATTGAGTCGAATCTTATTATTCAGCCGAAAGATTTGATTATTGTACTTTAAAGGTTAGAAAGTTAATCAATTCGTTCATAAAAGATCTAGGAAAATCTGAAATCTGTTCTAAATGTAGAATTATTGGGAATCCGTAATGAGTGCCGCGCTAATACGGAGCGCACCTGCTCTTGAAAATTATACTTCAGGAAAGGAAATTAGTAGGGTGTGGTGCATAACATGAGTGTTCATTGAGTATAGTTTTTGTGTAGAATAACATAGCAAGAAGAGAAGTATTTGAACCTCGGCTCCTACCACAGACCTACACTCCTACCATTTGCTGGTGGTAAAAAGAAAACTCGCGCAGAACACTGCGTCACCGAGGCGTGGCCTAGAACCACTCATGATTACAAAAAGAAACCTAATTATAAGCTGATACTGAACATATCAAAGAAGAGAATTGTACAGAAAACTACGTGGAGTATTTTTTTTACATTAAGAAGGCGGCAGACGAGCATACAGTCCACCCAATGGTAAGTGGATACTGTCGTCCATAGATATCCGCGATTCATGCCAAAACATTAGTACGCCATGCCAGCACGCCCCCGGACCTTTTGAGCTACCTTTTGAGATGTAGGAATTGATTTGAAGAAGGGGTTGGGAAAATGGGGAGGGATAGGAAAATAGGAAAAGATAGGAAAATCATCTGTGAGAGAGGTTTAACGTGGCCAGTGCAGTGCACCCAGCGGCTGTTGGATTGCAGCGTGCTCTCTACCCCTTCAGAATGATAAAGGAAATAAAGGACAGCGTTTGTTAAAGCGCTGGAAGTAATGGATAAGATTAACGTTACTAACAGATATAGCAGAGTCTATTATCATGGTTTCAGTTTTAGACGATAGATAAATAAAACTCCTTATCGGACTCTAAAGCAAACAACTCTTTTATTGTCCACTGGTAAACACGGAGCACATGAGGTGCACAAGACAATAAGCATCATGAGGTGCTTATTGTCTTGTGCATGAAGGTACGCTGGCCAAGCGGGTTGGCGAGATCAGAGGTCTTTTAGAGGTGGTGCAGTTTCTGAGGGCACATCATACGTTCTCATCAAAGCAACCTAGTTGGCAACTTCTAGGGGAGGTGAAGCAGATGAGATGGGGCTCATTAAAAATTCAAATTTGAAACTTAAGTACTACGTAATAAGAATATTCCATTTGCAAAATACATGAATTAAAGAATTCGGGAGCTACTGAACATAGAACATCATTAGACTGGAACGTGCCCGCTCTAGAGAGCTTGTATTACATATCTAGTATGTATTCTCAAATAGATGCCTTGGGTGTCGTACCCACGGGAGGAGATAGAGTGGTGTTATATTATATTATACTAACAAGATATTATGTTTAAATGTCTTGACGACAGAATTTAAAAATCGAACATTTAATTAATACGTTAAATAACGAAATCTTTCTAAAACCGCTATCGCTTCTCACTTATTGTCGTGAAGCTCACCAATACCGCAGATATTAAATGTTTGAAGTGCTGGCGCTCATAATATTGAAATTTTGTGATTTGTGGCGGTGTTGGTATTAGTGTGTATAATTTAGACCTTGCGGGCAATAAACGATATACATATATCTTTGTTATATAATGAAGGTGACAGGCGAACAGACATTTCACTTCATCTGTGTAGGTGGTAAGTGGATCGACACCCGCGACACATCAGTCAAGAATTTTTGGCAATTTAAGAAATGACTACGAAAAAGGATGGCTACATGGAAGTATATCGTAATGACTCACATACATTTTGAGTATTACATACTCAATTTTTCCTTAGGAAAGAGGATAAGATGGAAAGTATAGTTTACCTATAAAGAAATAATACGTTTAATTTATCCGATTATACTTGTTACTCGATTGGATGAAATGGGATAGCAAATTCACTCACTCCCGAAAAACGGTAGTACGTTTCACGACAGTATTTTGTAAGTTTGTAGTAAATCCAGCGGCTACGGCTGTGGGATGTGCTCCCTTCTTCCGTATCTGACTAAATAGTTTCTCACACCATTAGAAATGGTACTGATTAAACGGGCGTTTATTATCAGGCAGACTATCTACTCTGCAGCTACATTTCTTTAAAGAAAGGTTTGAGGGCATGGTAAAATAAATTACCAGTGTTGTAATGAACGCTCCGCCACAGTATAAATAAATAATAGGACTACGTAGCTGCGCGTCGAGTGTCGAGCGCTGTGTCAACGCTAGGAAACCTTTAAGACTTATGTTATAAACATTCGTGAGCGTTATAAACTCGAGTCTTTTACATTTAAGAGTTTAGTGCTCGAGTCTTGAAGGTTTATTAGCACTGACGCAGCTCTCGACGCTCAGAGCTCATATTTACAACACTTCTAACTACCGACTTAAGTTAAGAAAATAGTGATATCATCACTATCAATCACTAGATTTCACTTATTGGCCACTTACAAGAGGGAGCCTTCCTCGATTGACCAATTAACACTGTGTTATGCTACATTAGACGGATGACATCACTTTTTTTCTTAATATGAATAGAGTACAAGCATACGATTAATTAAACATTCCAGCTTTATTGCTTACCACTCTGGACAAAAACGTTCCTTGACCTACAAGATGTTGCGTTTTGTATTAATATAACACTAATATATTTTTTTAAACAAGCTTTGTTATTGATGTAGTAATTTATACGATAATCGATAAAATATTAACATCACCATCAATCTACGCCCAATCTCAACGCCCAAATGCGTTGTATATGAAGGTTATATACCAAAACCGTATTGTGTGATATGCTTTATTTTTATGAATCGGACTATGGTTTCATCGTTTGAACTATTTTGCCTGTACATATTACTTACAGCCTTGGGAGTTTTAATATATATAAGGTATTTATTACATAGTATGGAGGGTGCACGCTGCAATCCCACAGCCGTTCGACTGGCCAAGTTATCTCTCTCCTCAGAAGATTACCGTAAAAAGTACTGCATTTGCCACTTTACCCTATTCCTCCAATGTACGTAAGTGTTTCAATTGTGACTGAAATATGCCAGAGCCTATTCCCATCCCAACCTATCCTATCCCTCCTCATTTTTCCTTACCCTTTCTTTAAATCCATTTCCAAAGGCAGTCAACGCACCCGGAGGCGTGCCAACGCATGTCATTCTGGACTGATGTTGGCATAATTATATCGCGAATGTCCATGGACGACAGTATCCACTTACCACCAGGTAGACTGTGATATCGTCTGCCGCCTTTTTTATATTAAAAAACCTGCATTAATTTGAGTATCCAATAAAGAAATAATTTTTAACTAATTTTTAAAGAAATTTTTTTAACTCGTACAAAATTAAATATATAAAAATATTGTTTTTAGTATACCTAAAATAACAGATCAACCATCAAGCCATCGGTACTTTAAAACGCTAAAGTAACAACTTAAACGAATCGAATGGTTTATGTGTAGCTGACTGTACTTAATTTTTTTTTTTTGGTTATGCGTTAGTAGTTCTCAATATGAGTGTAAATTGAAGATAATTAATATCACAAACTTACCATCAACCAACGCATCATTATCAACTAATGGCATCATTATTGTTTGCACAAAATCTGTAAACGATATCTTCATGTTCTCTCAATATCTCGTTGCATCTGACAATTCCCACATAGAAACAGCTATTTAGCGAATTTATAGGTTCTCCAACGGAACGGTCGTCCGCAGGTGTCAATAATGGCCTCTCTGGATACACTTTTTTTGTTTCACCTAAGTTTTAATGTACTGGGAGTTGGATTTATTGTCGTGGATCAGTGATTAAGTGCTTTGAAACGAATTATTGTCGTTGAAAATGAGTCAAAAGAGGTATTTGTTTCTAATTCAATTAAACAGGAATTAGACTGCGACTAAAAAAAAAAAAAAATTTTATATAACGAGTAGTTTACGGGATAGACATCACTTTTTGTGTGTAATATATAAATAGATACAATTCTTTGCTGCACTTATAGATACAATTGTAGACACAAAATGTACAAAAGGCGGTATTTTCGCTGAAAGCGATCTCTGTTAGACAAGAGGAAGTAGAGAGGTTTTTGAGTAGAGAGGAAGTAAAAGCAGTAGAATAATAAGAATTAAAGAAGTAGCAATACAAGTGATGACAGATGTGAAGAAAGATATAAATCATACTGTGAATAAATAAAAGTATTAAAAGAGTATAAAAATATTAAAGTATATATTAACTTGTATAAAACATACTTATACCAACTTATATGAATAATTTAATTTAATTAAATTTAAATTATCGTTCACTTTTAGTTAAACAAAGCACAAACATACTAAACTTTCATCTTGCATCTTATATACTTAAATACAGTAGAATCCGCTTATAATGACATCGAAGGGAAATAACAAATACGTCAGAGAAAATAAAAATCTTCCTATCATTGTTAGGTATTTAGTTTAATAGAGAGAAAAATTACTACAAAATGTATGTATCTATAGAACATGTAACATTTTTTAACTTAATCAAAAATAGGAACATATGAACTGGCTAAACATAAAATTATGTATTGTAATGTGTGCACATTACATATTTATTTACTTTTTATGTACATAAGAAATCAATAATTTTTGTTTGCTTCTGTTTTTTCATTAGATTGTAATAAGTCTCTAACACTATTGTGCAAAGAAGACATTGCCCTTTTCATTGGTCACTATAACCGGACATAATTTCTTATAAATAGGTAATAAATAAGCGATATGTCACTATAAGCGAAGTCATTATATCCGAACTTTGTTTCATAGAAGTTTATATGAAAACCAAAACTTCGCACTGCAATATGTCATATTAAGCGGTTGGTCAATATAGGCGGAGTCATAGTAAACGGTCATAGTCTACTGTATATTATTATATAAAAAGCTCTTTATGAATAACTTGCTTTACATTGTATCTACATTCAGTTAACGCATTTAAAACTTTTTGTAAAGAGGGATCTCAAGAGATAAGCCTGTATAAATTTAAACAATCAACCGAAAACTCATTATAACTGCCAGTATTTATTTTCACTCGGTCTGCTTGTTTTAAGCTTGTGAAACTCAACTGTTTTTCACTAAATCACCGGTAAAGAGAGCAAACAGTTTTCTAATTTCAGGTGATTTTTTTTTTGTGAAATGTATATATAGTACACGTGTGGATAGCTGGTATGGTATAAAATTATCGTAGTATTATCTATATTAATGGCCAAGACACGAAAACCGGTTTAATTTATAAACAGATTTTTGTATTTAAGAGTACGTTCACTTTAAACGGTATAGGTAAGTGGGAATAAAATTGAAATATCGGTTACAAAGTGATTGTCCTGTATGAGCAGCGACTCGGTTTTGAACTCGGTCCGTATGACTACCCTCCTGCGGCCGTTAGTTTGCCCGCCATGCATAGCCACGATTGACTTATCTTGTCAAATTGAGTTATTATTTAATCAAAGATCAGTATCAATCACCCTGGCGTTCACATAAGACGGAATTCTGTTATGTGAGAAAAAAATAAATGTTGAAACGGTTCCAAATTTCTTTATCGATCATTTATTGGAACGAAACCGAAATATCAAATCGGTTTAACAAAGAAATTATTTTTAAAATTAAAACCGATTTCAAGAGCCGCTAGTGGACGTTTAGAGATATTAAAGAATTGTATTTGTTTGTTTTGGCTTCGCAGAATTTATTTGAAATTTTAAAAAGTTTCATTTGCCATAGTTTTAGAACTACTGATATGATGATAGTAGAGATAGATATATATTTTCAATATTGGAATAGTCTTGAGTTCTGTAGTATTTCGTCCAAATTCATCAACGACCCTTTAAATACTTCAGAAATAAATTCTCATATACAACATTTTTAAACTGCATCAACATAAATAGTTCCCAAAGATAGTTCAAAGTTCTACCACTAGACACTAGACACTATGTAGACATTAGTATACGATATGATTGCCCTTTACGTAGAATGACTGACAATATATTTATGTATTTCGACCAAATGGGTCAGAATAAACAAAGTTAATGTTGACTGACGTAATAAGCCGTCAGGCTCGCAGCTATGATTGCGTAGGCAGTGTTTAATTTTCGTATTACGAGTAGGTTTGTTATTGAAAACAAATATTTATTAAGATTTTGGTATTTTAGATGTAAAGGCGAATCTAAGGTCGCCGTTACACTATAAAAGATAATAATATTTCTCATCGATTACACTTTTGTTAATAAAATCATCAAATTCCTCTATGAATAGGGTCTTGCAAGTTGACCAACTCGTGACCACGGCCAATGTAACCCGTTGCCGATATACTATAAGTCGAGTAACAATAAAGGGTAAACAAAAGCCTTTAGTCGCACGCGTTTACACCGGATTTGTGTAAAATGTGTACAGAATGAGAAAGTCTAAAATGTTAGAGGGTTTTGTAAGGTTGGTAGCCTATCCACTTACCCTTAGAGTTGCAGGGCCATTAACCATATTGGGGGCCTCATGTCTGTCTACCCATTTATTTCTATGTCTAAAAAAATTTGGCGTACTCATTTCAAAATAAACATTGCACTTAAGATGACATATTACCAAAGCTATTTGTTAATATAATAGCAATCGTGTGTTATCGGCTGAAATATTTTTTTGAAAAATAAAGTTTTAATTTACTCACGTAAAAAAAAATCTCCGTCAAGGGTTGTGTTTGGATGAGACGAGCCAAAGATCGTGTGTGGTGGCGAGCTTCGAGAGAAGTTTATATCCAGCAATGGAGAGACGTAGGCTGATGGTATGTTATGGTAATACTAGCTCTACATAGGAGATTTCCTTCGACTTTATTCGCGTTAGCTTTGTAATAATTCCCGCGAGTAATGTGCAATTGTGCACAGAAACATTTCTTTCTAAAAAAATATTTTATGCATAGCATTATGATTTTAGATAGAAAAAACTAAATGGAACTAACTGGAACATACTAATAGGCATTCAGATTTAGTTTGTTCCTCCGAAAGTAACAGATCCCTTCCAAACTTTATCCGGAAAACGCTCACGACATTTGAACACCGTTTAAATGAGGGACCATTTATATGTACTCACTCGACTGAATGTCTAACTAGTGACTGAATAGCCGTAGGCAGAATGTTCAAAACTTGTCTGTCTGCTTCGCTTATTTTAACTTTGATACCAAATTTTCGTTTAAACGTATTTAATATCGATAAATTTTTGCTCGATAGATTCGAATAGACACGAAACAATAGAAATTCAAATAGAATCGAGAGACAGCTCTCTCATATTTCCATTACTTTGCTATATACAATGTGTCACTAAACTAACGCAACAGTTGAAAATAGGTTCAGTATCGAGAGTAGAATCGACTCTACTAGTTATTACAATAAAGTTTTTTTTCATAACCCATTGTTCATTTCTAGTATATCCTTGATTCTATGCGCAGTTACGCAAAACAACTACACTCATTACAAATACCGCCACTGCCCCTGCATTAAGTAATGAGAACCACAAACGTTTTAGATAAAACAACAAAATTTTACATGTTTTGATTCTTTTTAAAATAATTTTATATTTAGCAAGAATGGTTTTATATATTTGAAATTATTTAAATTCAGTAAACATTTCAATTCTCAATACTGGAATTAGTACAATACATCCTTAAATTAATTTGTACAATACATTCCTATCATTCACATATACGTGTTCCCACGTATGCATGCATGCACGCACGCAAGCACTGGCGGATATCAACCAAGACCTTCCTATTGTCTTTAATGATAAGTTTGAATAAATTATCTATTTTGTTAAGTATACACATGTGATAATAAATGCGTTTTTCTTTTCTTTTTTTCTCATACATTCATCGTAGGGTATTTATTCTAAAGATAACTGTTAAACTATGCACAAAAATTGACATTGTTTGAAAGCTGTCTTTGTTTATTGAAAGCTGGCTTTCTATCTATACAGTGGAACACAGCAGTCATATGTTCTCAAGCAATTTGTGTAATGACATTTATTTGATAGTTTAGCAATGACTAGCGATTTATCTACTGCCTGTAATAGGACAACTTACTTTAATTTATCTCCCTTTTTATGAGGGTTGGATTGAGTTTTATGAGTTTCCCTTTGTTTTAAGCTCATTGTATAAATTTACTTTTTTACATAAAGTTGGAAATGAAAAGGAAGTCTATTATATTGTAATAATTAGGTTTGTCCTTCCCTTAAATTATACTCCGCGAGTGACAAAGAAAAATGAAGGAAATGATGAATAACAAAGGAAAATAATTTATCATTAACAGATCATTAAAAAAAAGCATGTGACTGATTTGTAAATACATATTTCAATAGATAGATAGAATATTTAATAGATAGGCAACCGCTTTCTCTCTTTTTCTTAGGACAATAACTATCCGTTTCTTTTTCAGACTGATCTCTGCAAAAATCTTAATCAGCCCTTTTATCGACCACTGCTGGACACAGGCCTCCTCACATACAATATCTTATGCATGAGACATGTATGACCTTAAAACGCCACGCTGGCCAAGCTGGTTGGCGAGTCCACTCTTTTCAAGGTTCACTTCTTTATTGGCAAACCTCTGCAAGTACAAACATAATTATGTAATGGTTTATCTTTGTGTAGATTATTTCAAAAGTTTTAACATATTTTTATATTATTTCTCACTTTTACTACTACCGTTTCACTCAAGCAATAAAGATCATAAATTGTAATAAAATTCTATCTTTCTGAAGCAGTGCCAATATCCACGTCACGTACCCTGTAATATCCGGCTGCACAGATCCTTCTTGCACTCGCTGGGACGTTTTAACAAATATCTCAGTATGTTAGGAACTAGACAGAATCCCAAGTTAAAATTTCGTTATGTTTAGTATCAAGTCTTCATTTATACATTCTACGGAGACCTATTAAATTTTGATCATATAATCAATTCGCCCTTCTATCGTCCACTCGTGATCGTGGACTTTTATGTGTACATTGTCTTGTGTATGAAGTACAGCTTAAAACGACACGTTGGACTAGCGGGTTAGCGACTACATTCTTTAACAGCTAGTGCCGTACCTCAGAGCTTGTGGCAGCGCTTTGTTATCGATTAGTCGATTAATCACCCACGGGAAGAGATGGGATGGTGCCATTCGGAGGTCGGCACCACACGGCAATATAATCAATGTCGTTGCTAAGTTGCATCTAAATGGAAAGAATTTGTATCTCTTGATGTACCTACTGTCATACTTATATGATTCAAAACAACAATTTCAGAAATGAAACCCAATTTAAAATTAGGTTATTTTTTAAAATAAATGTCCATAATTCGGAATCATAATTCAATCTTAATTAATTGAAAACTAACGTGATGTTCCAAAAATAAGTGATAAAAGGTTGAGCCTATTAAAAGTTTTCAGCAATAAAGCGTTTATTGCAATTAACCGAAAACGTATCGATGAATAAATACAATTATTATATTATTCATATTAATTATTGATTTGTCAATAGCCAGTGACTCGCAAAACTTGGAATCTCGTCATAGTATTTAAGAGATCTTATAATTATTCTGAAACAATTCTGTTCTTACTACGCGACAATTAAACGTAACTAAATCCACGGCACAAAAGCCGGGAACCGTTAGTTATCTACGAGTATATAAACAAATTGAAGAAGCAGGAATGAATGTACACCGATAGCTAAACCAATCTAAACGATTCCAATTTCAAAGAGATTTCAATTCAATTTAACTAGAAGTTGTAATTTCTTACAGAAACATAATACCCCTTCCTGTTAAAGTTAAATCTTAAGTTAAAGTTAAAGTAACCGGTACAAGTTCAAAGCAGCTGTACTTAGGTTACGGAGAACATCAATCGCAGAAAGTAACACAGAAGTATTCTACGAAATAAATGTTTGTTCTTAAAGCAGCTAAACCAATACAAATAAAATATTTTGTAAAAGTACAGTGATTTAGGAAATCTTTTACAAAAAAATATAGATAAAGTATGATCAGCGTGAAGTAGAAATAGAGTAGATAGAGCAGAGCGTTTTTACATCACTTGTAATGTATTTCTTTCTTTAATCTAATATAAATTGGTAGAGAATGCCATAAGGCATTAAGTCCGACTTTTGTACAGTGCTTTTGTGCAATAAACTATAAATAAACTAAGTAAATAAAACTTTAATAAACGTCTGTAAATCTTTTTCAAACACAAAAAAGTAACATTAATTACAATAATAATAATGATAGCACCAACGATGAAGGTATTACTAGCCGTCACGGTTGACAACCACTGTGAATAGGTTAGAAAAATGTTAGAACCAGTCCAGGGGCGTTCATCTCACATAAGCAAATAAACAGAACTTACCATTTTATCTACGCTAAACCTACACTAGAAGCTCGAACATACCTCATGGGCGAAGCCACGGTCGATCGCTAGTGTTGTTAAAGCTCCTCACATTTTCCAGTCGGTTAAAAACAAAACTTGATATAGATACCTACCTGGATACTAGTGCATACTGCCACTACAGTTTATCAGGTTTAAAAACCAATGCGGCGTGCATTGGTTTTTAAACTTTAAATTTTGGCGTCGCACTAGACAATTACGACAAAATATCCTACAGAAGTTCTGGGAAACAACAGTAAATCAGTAAGTTGTATCCTCAGAGTTGCATCTAAAGAAAATACAAAGATAACATAAATTTCCGCTGGTGTGAAATTTCGCTGAAATAAATTACGTACCTGCGATCCGTGCGAACTAACCGCGAGCTACCAGGCGCCCAGACAAATGGTTGAGACGCTCTTTGATACATTTTCAATTCTACTGCAACTGGTTCATTTTATCTGAACGCTTTGGAGTTAACTGGGACGCTCGGTCTGACAATCTGTTTTTCGACTCAATTAAATCCTAGAATCAATTCGCCTGTAACATTGAGTTTGCATTTTGAATTGGCCGATGTTTCACGGTAGGAAATGGTGTGGCACTAAAGGATTATTGGAAGAGAGAATAGAAACACGTTCCTAGATCCGATGCGTGTTACAGGAATGCTAGTTGTATTGTAATTTTCTCCTATCTTGACTGTGGAGAATTCTGAGGACGGTAACACAGATGTCTGATAGAATTTTGTATTGTGCAGTGCATACCAAATTCATAGAACCAGCGAATAAATGCTTATCATCTCATCTACTGTATTCTTTTATCACATTGAAAGCGGTTTTTGTTTTTTTTGGTGATTTTTTTTTTTTTTTTATAGATTAGTGGGCGGACGAGCAAGCGGTCCCACGTGGTGGTAAGTGTTACCGCCGCCCATGGGCACCTGCAACACCAGGGGGTATGCGGGTGCGCCGCCGACCTTGCAAAATCCTATTCACAGCTCTCTTGAAGAACCCCATATCGTAGCTCAATGGAAAGACCTCTTGAGGCAGTTCGTTCCACAACCTACGGGTTCGCGGTATAAAATAATTTTTGGACCGAACAGTGCGCGACACCTCCGTATCGAGGAAATGCGGATGGATCGCACTTCTGTGACGGGAGGTGCGGTTGTAGAAACCCGAGGTGGGAATTATATTAAACAGTTCTTCAGAGCATTCCCCAAATGATGATTTGGAATTGTTGGACTTTGAACATGTTTAAGTGAAACAGTTTTTTTTTATTATGTCCCGAGTCAAAAGTGCGCGCAAGCTCTACTCCCACTCACTTCAGTTTCAAATTGACTTGTGCACTGCACACGTATATATGTATATACATGGAATAATTATATTTTGTAGCTACACACTTTTCTTTAAAATACAACTACACTTTTTCTTTCTATAAAAAAAAGTTAATAAATAGCATGTTTGTACATGACTCCAAACTTTAAACGCGTTTTTATCGAAATCAATTATTTTCCCTTCAGGTCCCCTTTCGCGTGACCACTCATAATTTTGTTTCTTGGCCTCTTCTTTAACGCTGAGGTTACTTTTTATTTACCTTAATCGTATGCTATTAACACTACTAAATTTAGCCTTTGCGAAACTGTAAGCTGTACCACATGTTCATTATTTCCCAAGAAAGAAAAGACATACAAATAGGTGCTTTTACGTTTTTCTGTCTGTTAACATCTTAACAATGAAAAGCGCATCGTAATCTGTTCAGCCGATTTATAAGCAGGCAGACAAACATAAAGATATTATACATACATATATACACTAGAATAAAACATCTTTCATCATCTTTTTTAATGCAATAACAACTGAAGAATTAACAGATTTATTATTCTAGCAAACTATTCCCTTCATCAAAATCCCTTTAGCCGTCAACGAATAGATTTTATAGAGATTATTAATAAACAATAGGGAATGTATGAGCATGCACGTACGTCCGATGCCATTAGAGTCTCGCCGGAGGATCTCTAACTAATGTGTCATACGTGAGGAAGTTGCTGCCAGCACTGGATTCCATCAATATCTTTACACTAATGTAGTAAAACTATTTCTAGTTGTGCAACCTAGTTTTTGTAGTTTTGTAAATTTTAATTGTGATCACGGTTAAATACTTGGTCTACTCAGATAGACAACTGATTTCGACAACCATGTTTGCCAAAAAACCTATCATTGTAGGCACAGTTCTATCCGATGTTTATTTTTTGTTATTTAATATTTAAATATTACAAAATCCACAACACTCAGTTATTTTATAACATATACTCCCAATTAAGGATATACATTTTACGAATAATTACATCGGTTGTATATTAATAATAATGAATTAAAGACAGTATGGAGTAATGCGTGTTTAGTGTAAAGAATATGAGTGTGGGTGTGTGTGCGTGGAACGGTTTGGTATATTATGGTTTATATACAGTTAAGTATATGATTGTTGTGTTTGTACGTGTATTTATATGTGAGAGATGTAACAGTTATTATTCCTTTCTTCTTATTACCACACTTTTTTATCGCTTTAGGTGTATATTTAGGTATTAGTTAATATTGATACGGCCTGTGTGTTTATCTGAATGGCATTGAAAACAAATAGAAGAAATAAGTTTTGGTGTTAACATCGATAGGCTGTGAGAAAGTTTAATGATACTTTCCGCCCAGTTTAGAATCTTCTGCAGAGTTACAGAACTCTGCAGAAGATTACGACAATAGCGAGTAGCGACTAAAACTAATCCGAAGGAGAACGGCTGTAACAATTGTACTTCTGTAGATTTATTGTCTAAAAAGATACATTAATATCTGGACTATGTGACAAATAAGTTTTACTGACAAAAACACGATAGCTATAAATTTTCTCGTTAGAATTTGACATCAAAATAGTTTCTACGTTTCATATATTTTTGATATTTGGACACATTTTCAATCCATGGTCATGTTTTAACAAGACCTAAAGGTTGTACCTTACTGTTGTTTTTCTAAAATATACAATAATTATGGAGGTTGTCTGGAAGAGATCGCTGTAAAGATACCATATAACTATAACATGAATACACCTAAATATCATACATACATATATATATTAATATATACATACAATCATCAATAAATTATCACACAATTATCAGTAATTTTACATGTACGCTTCTTTGGTGCATCCTGTCTAACCAAAATACTCTGTTTCACTTATATATATTTGAGAGATCACCTACTATGTACTGTTACATAGCTAAAAATTACCACTTGACTGACCATTAACCATTAAGTTATATTGACCATTTAAGTTATATTTGTGGATGCATAATATCCAGGAAAATTTAGAACAAAATGTTGATCGCTGTTATATTTATATTGAGTTAAAATGATTTTATTCCCTTTCAATTGGAAATAACCTGCTGCAAACCTTTTAGGTTTGCGGGATGATTGAAAAAGATAAATGGTACGAAAAACCTTGCTATGAAATATTAAAATGTTTTCACAAAACAAACAAAAGGCTCTTAGTAGTATGTTACACCAAGTAAGTAAATCTGTAAAATACAGCCTTTATTCACATGGACGAAAAATTTTATGATTATTATTTTTGGAGTTGGTACGTTTCATGTTGGAGACGTGAACTAGACTATTTTCCTCGATTAAATCATTTTTTGTGTAAAGGTTCTGGTTTCTAGCGTAGTGAAAAATACAAGTTGAAATGAACATCTCAATATGTTTATTGTGGCGTGATATTTTTGGACACGCAACTATACAGACAGTATATAATTGTGTGTATTTGGATATGTCTCATGTACATTTATGCAACTTCTTACTAGTACCTCTATGAAAATAAAATAGTTATCTCCTTTTTACTATTTCTTGTTTTTTTTTTATTTATATCGAGTAGATAAGTTCCTATCGCGGTTAATAACACAGTGACATAAGAATACTTGTATTTATTATTCTTATGAAAGTGCTTAGTGCATCTCAGTCACAGTTGATTTGGACAGAGGAAGACATTTCATTCTGGCATAGTCCAAAATAAAAAGATTCTGTCAGAAAAAGGAAAAATCAGGCAGAAAAACAATTCTGACATAGTCTAAAATAATACATGTACTTGATAACGTTTGCTAAAATTACGTTTGTGTGTCTGACCTGATAAATTTCCTAAAACCTATTTTCTGCTCTATATTTTGCATTGTAATGTTTTTCCCATTGATACCGAAAAAATGATTATTTTTGGTTGTTATCTAACATTTAAGAGGGTTTGCATCCTGTTGGTGCTTCAGTAGGGGTTCACCATACATAAAATATGTGGCGAAATAATATTTATTTAAATTACGACTCCCCTGACTCCGTACCCTTTTCACAGTTGAATATTTCATGTACCACTGAAAGTTGTTTACGTTTTATGCGAATTAATTCTAAAGTCCCGCGAATGCTCTTTCGCCATAAATTGCAAGCAAGCAAATGTCTAATGTACAACAGAGGTGGACTTTCAAATTCAAATTATTTATTTGCACAATGTGAGGACAAGAGATGTTATTAGTACATTCGACTTTCATTTTTATACATGTAATGACTGTACAAAACTCTACCAAATAGATTAACTATGAGTAAATTTTAATACTATTGAAAAGATTCAATTTTAATACTACTAAATTATGCCTAAAATACTAAATACTTTAAAATTTTAATAGTCAGGTGAGAGAGACTAATAAAACCAATAAATACTCTATGGTCCATCAATTATGAATAGTGAATACATACGCCAGATTTTGACCCTTGATGGAAGAGCAACGTCAGCAGAAAATATTTGTCATATTTTGTCGTCTTAACAAATGGAAGTTGAGGAAATAGGAAATTCAAGAATTGTTTATTACACAATGTCAGAGAAAGTACTCCAAAAGGAAACACAATTCAATCATTTGTTTTTGACGAGTTTTTCACGATTCCCAAAACATAAAAAAAACAAATATAAAATGACTTTAAAAAGGTCCATGGAATCGGTTATGAGTTGTGAGGAATAATTACGAATAAGCCGCTTGAGAGGGTCAGGTGGATGGGCAAATGGCCCACGTAATGGTAAGTGGTTACCGCCACCCATGGACACCTGCAGCACCGGGAAGTAAGCAGGTGCGCCACCAACCTTGCAAAATCCTATTCACAGCTTTCTTGAAGAACCCCATATCGTATCGTAATCAAAAGACCTCTTGAGGCAGTTCGTAGCGCAGCCTACTGATTCGCGGTATAAAACATTTTTTGGACCACGCAGTACGCGACACATCCGTATCAAGGAAATACGAGTGCACCGCACGTCTGCCAAGGAACTAAGTAATTAGTTCTATAAAATAATCACTATCTGTATATATTACTATTATAATTTATAGATACAATTTATTCTATCTATTTTTATTGAATATTAATGAATGTTCGCATTTATTCTTATTTGAAATAAGTCAATGTTAGTGTGGACAGGCCACTGTCATTATCTTTTCTGAATACTATTTATTATTTCACTATTATTAATGTCACTATTTATTAATAGACTACAGAGGACAAGTCTTATCTATTCTAACACTTTGCTGGCGCAATTGGCACATTCCAATTACAGCAATTGGCATTTTTGATGTACCTGCCGCGCCTGTGTAGTGGAGAGGTTTGGGAACACAAGCCGATCGTAAGACAGGCTTCGTTGGGCCTTAACCTGTATAATGATGCCAAGATTCATTAAAATTCGTCCAGTGGTTTATGCGTGATGCGTGTTCTAACAGACAGGCTATCGGACAGACAGACAAAAACGAGTGGGCATTATTGAAAATTTTCAAATGTTTTTGGGCAATATCTATTCGATACTTCATATTTTTATATCCCTATTTTAAGGCAAGCGTAGGTACTATGTACACACATTATGTATCAAACTTTTTCCCTACAACTTGCCCTACGATCGAAACGAAACTGATTGATTAGTGTGAACCCAGAACTGACGGACCCCTGACAGCGAAGATTGAATTAAACGACCTTACCGTCATTCTGATAGAAAATTGGCAAACTCACTAGCGTAGTGGTGGAACTTTTTAATCAGACTGAGTTTTCCAAGTGAGTTTTTGCATGTAAAGTATAGAAGGCTGGTAGGTTTTGTCGGCGAAGTCTATTAAACTTACTTACCCGTAGGATGAGTTCATAATATTAATAAATACACAAATTAGCTTGATGCGATTTGATAGTGTAACTGTATAAGAATGTCGATCGTGTGTAATTTGGGTGTATTTGTGTCAGATTCTTTTAAAATGTAAATATTATAAACTTATTATGTTGATTTTCATTATTTTGTTTGTGAAAATAATTTAATTCTAACAATTATAACACTTCCGACCGAGATTCAGTTCTAGCTGTTGGCAGCATTGACACGATCGACCAATCGGAAACTGGCATGACAATACCTATAATTTAAGAGAGATTTCATTTAAGTGGGGATTCCGACTTTTTGGCGGGAACTCGAGAAGTGAGGTTGAGTTTTTGTTTGATTATTGTAAAAATTGTGTATTAGGCGTTTTATGGTTTAATAGTGATACTCGTAGTTTATTAAACTTCAAAGTGTTTTTCGTGCGTGGTGTTTGTGATAATCAAATAAAAGCGTGGGACTGTGTTTGTCGTGTGCTTCAAAGGAGTTCTCTTCTGTTCTCAGTAAACCTACTATCGCTTAACTTTGCGACTCCTGACTTGCTTTGACGTCCTGACGTTTAAGACTTTGAAACTGTTACGAAGAAAAATTGACACTAGCAGAATGTGCTAATTGCACCATTGCCATATATGAAGAAAATAAATAGGGACTCAAGCAGCTGTAACTTCAAGACATCTTGTTGGAAGACATTATTAGCTTGTCGAGTCTTGAAGTGTTAAGTTGTGCTTACAACTACATATTGTCATTATTGGAAAATATTATAAAACGGGTCAACTAAGTCTTGGTAATTAAAGCTTGATGAGTGGATAGACTGAGTGGAGTGAAATAGTTCGGGGCAGGAGTGGAAGATCTTTCATGTTAATTCGTGCCACAAACTATATTGTACATGTATGCCTTTGATATCGATTCGTTGATTTGTTAAATTTAAAAGGTAATAAACATGATTAGGATCGATCGATTAAGAATGATATTAAACTTCCGAATCTAATACTAGGTAAAGTGTGGCAAATGAAAGTTGAGACTGGAAAGTGCGCCAAATTAAAAAAGAAGGGTTTTCGCCTAAAATAGTTGGAACAATAATTTTGATACTCGAATTCAATAATAAAGCATTGAAATTAAGTATCAAAACATTTTTTCCGGCTATTTTTAGTGGTAACCTATTTATTTTTAATTTGCCGTGTTTTTCCTGACTTAACCAGTGGTCCACGGGATGGACGCCGATGGTCCGTCGGGATTTTAAGAGTGGTCCACGAAGTTATTAAGTCACTTATCCAAAAATATATCTAAAAATGATTTAATGTAGGAGTATGACGCGTGAAATTCTTCCAAGAATCCGAACCAAGAATCCAGCAGTTAGCGAGACAAATGCAAACTCAAAAATCTAATGTAATTTTTATGAAGAATATTTTTGAGTTTGTTTTATCCCATATCTGTATTTGTGTAAGTAATTAATACACTGAATTCACGTTATAACCGATTATGTACTTCTAAAACTTTTAACTTTTTTATTTGTTGATAGTAAGTTTTATTTCTTTCTCACCAAAGTATATGCTCAATGGTCCACGATGAGAGAAAATAGGGGTCAATTGAGCCCCCATCTCTAAAAGGTTAATAAAAACCACCGGTCTAAACTTTCATTTGGCAGACTCTAGGACAAAATGCCACCATTTCCCAATTCTCAATATACCTATGAAGGTAGGTAGGTATGTATTGTAATAAAAATTAATATGTTCAATATTACTATCTATTCTATCACTTTAATATCTTTGTGACTATATTTAAATAATTAACTGTCAGTAGATACAACTAACTGTACAACCTAGCACATAATAATAGAGAAATTACATCAAAATAACCAACACGGAACCGCAGGCAAACCCTATTATTATGACATTACGTGCTCTGAAAGGGGCTAACGAACGAATTGTGCTCTTATAGCCGGTACAAGAGCAACGATTAAGGGGTCTGCAGCCCTTATGCGACTTGCATATCAATTGCAACGGTAGCGAGCGCTAGCCATACAGACCTCAATTACGGTAGCTACTACATTTGTTTCTACAAATCAGTCTTATCATTCGCCATGAACGATATTCATTAGTTACAAGCAACAACGATACAATTGACATCTTTACTGGCAATATGCTTGTCTAAAATGTGTGATTTAAAAAGTTTTACAATTTTTATGTTATAAACAAATGGTTGGTTTGCTTATTCAAATTCGCTTAGGGAGCTATGATCAAAGTTTCCTTGCCGGATAAGTTCCGAAAAGCAGAGTTTTGCTAAACAACGAATGTCGCTGACATAGCTCATTGAATTAAAATGCTAAAGTGGCAATATACCTATACCAATGATAAACGAGAGTTTTGGAATGTAGTCGGAAGCGCAGTGCGAAGCACCTTTCAGCCACATGGACCAACCACTTAAAGTATTTCGCCGGTAGTGGACGTATGAGAAGAATCGTAGATGGAGTATGGTGGCGAGCCTTGGAAGAGGCCTAATCCAGCAGTGGAGAGACAGAATGATGATTGTACTCTGAAACTGTCTCTGAAACGATTTACTCAAAGAATCGACTTTTTAGAACGGAGTATTAAACCCGTCTCTCTTGAACAACAATGCCTATATCTAATGTTTTATCCTTAGAGAAATTAAACTGAAAGGTTTCATCACATTACTTTTACAAGCCATGCTAGAGTCAGTTTATATTCCCCGATAAATAATTAAAGAATATAATCCTAGCTTTAAATATTATCCAGGGTTCATAAATCGGTAACTTTAACTTTAAGCAATATTTCTCGAGAGTTAAGGACTATCTATCTACATATTGTTAGACAATTTAATTAAAATACGGTGCAGATCAACACTTTAAATTATTAGAAATTCATTAGTGCGCAGTGGCTCTCAGCAAAACTTATCGAGTGTTATCGAGATAGGATAATTAATTTGTATGCTAATTGAACGCTCGCTGCATCACCTATTTTAAATAGAAATTTTATTGAGAACTCTTTTCTAATAATTACCATGGCTAATAGAATAAGTCAATACTCAACTCAATCCAGTGATAATTATAGTTTTTAATTGATAAATTAAAAACTCTTCCAATAGAATATATTTTAATAAAATACAGATAAGTGGCTTTTAAAAAAGCAGTGAGATTAATGAATCCATGGAATGTAATTAACTGAATGTAGTTCCATGGAAAAAGTACATATATATAGCATTTAATTTGGTAAGCGCTAATGTATTTTTTTTAAATACATACCTATTACAAAACATTAAATCTACTGTTATCTAAGTACCAGGAAAGCGGAAGCATATGTGTGACAAGATTAATTAATCTATTGGATATAGTTGTTCTAAAGAGAGTACTCGCCAGCCCGCTTGGCATGCGTGCCTTTTTCAGGTCTTACATCCCTCATGCACGAGTCAATGGGCATGAGGAGCCCCATGTCCAGCAGTAGATACTGAAAGAGCTGGTGACATTGGCATATAGTTGTTGGATTGTTAGATGTCTAGTTGGACGGTTGGACACACAATTGATTAAAAATGAAGAGTCGTCACGAGTGTCTAGTAGGAACATTTATTAGTAGATAACAGACAATGGTGGCTAAGCCAATTGCGATCCCTTGTAAAATTGTATGAACAATACAATTGTATGTATTGTTTGTATGTCTTGAAGAAACAGAATTTTATGAACGAAAATAGTCTTAAAACTATGCAGGGCAACCACGGAAAAATCTACGTCTTTTTCATAAAATCTTCATTTATAAAGTTTCCTATGACGGCAATTTATAAAGTGCAACGAGCTTGCAACACTGCAAATGACATTAATATTTCTAGACGTATGCAGAAAGGCCATATTTCACTGGCACTCCGGAATGAAGTTTCATAATTTGTCTGTGCTAGAAGAGAAATCCAGGCGAGGAAATAGTAGATGTTTTGTTAGCGCGATACGGAAAGAGGTTTGGTTTTAAATGTATTTTGCATTGAAGATTTTTATGTCCGGTATTTGGCTATATTTGAGGGGGAGAGTGCACGCTGCAACCCAACAGCTGTTGCCCGCTCTCGACTGGCCACGTTACCCCTCTCTCACAGAAGACTACCTTGAAATGTACTGCATTTCCCACTTTCACTTATTTCCCCAATGTATGTACGTGTTTTCGGTAGTGAGCCAGAGCCCACTCCCATCCTATCCCTCTCCATTTTCCCAACCCTTTCTCCAAATCCATTCCTATATCTCCAAAGATAGACAGCGCATCTGGGGGCGTGCCAACGTTTGACATTTTGAACTAATGTTGGCATGTATCGCGGATAGACATCCCATAGACATAGGCGACAGTATCCATTACTATAGTACTTACCATCGGGTGGACTGTATGCTCGTCTGCAGCCTTCGTCCATAAAAAACACATGTTCTTTATAAATACATAATTCATTTTTGTATAAAATATTTATGTTGTAGAATAACATCCCCCGCGGTTATGACAAAACTAGCAACCCTCTGCAGTCTAGATTTTTTTAAGGAAAAAATGTCGGCAAACGATCAAACAGTCCACCCATCACTGACGCCTATGGACATTTGCGACATCAGTCAAAAATTACTAATGTTTGCCCAGTCGACTGTGGTATACAACATTGTCCTCTGCTTACTAAACCAAAAGGACATACGCCCGGTCAGAAAAGTACATCAAAAGACATATTCAATCATAAAAATACATTGAAAGATCTATTGCAGCTGCTATTGATGTCCTGTCAGGGATGTGCGGATGAACCGTCCTTCGGTAACAAGGGTTATTGAGAGGTGCCACGATAAAAACTCGAAATTGGCATCAGACTGAACAGTTATTCAAAACATAATTCTCTAGTTTTTTTAAAGTGATATATATCGTTAGGCTTCCTAACACCTTTATCTAGTATATAATTGTATATAATATAAGTGTATATAATTGTCTAGTATATAATTGTAATAGTACGTATTATTGTACTCAATAATATCAAAAAATCCAGCTCCATTCTTCTCGTATTTCCGTAAAACGCTGGTAAACGACCGGATGTGACCGCTATTTGGCGGTGACAATCAATGTCCCCTGATTAAGATAAATGACTCCCTCCTGCAAGGGAAGTCAAGGGAAAAGGTCGGCGAATAATGAAAACGAGAAAATTGTTCTACATCTGTAAATAAGAAACGAAAATTGTTATAAATGACCTTTTAGGTAAGTACAGAATGTAGTTAATAGATGCATTACGTTGTTTTGTCTAAGTATTTTGGTTATTTTTAAGTCGAGGATAGTAAAGTTATCTTATAAGGATAGTTAGATATCTTTTTCTTAGATTGTTGGGGAGTTTAACCTTCTTCACTAATTTAAATTTAATTTCCCAGGATAAAATTGCCGTTGTTCGTTGGGGATTGTTTTGCCGACCCTCGTAGATATTTGACGTCATCAGCAAGAGATAGAGATTTATCTTAATGTTTAGACCATACTTAACTTGTTAACCCGATAACCCGATACGGTAATACGGCCAGACCGGTGACACTGTAACAGTATCTTTCTGGTTTCGAGCCCAATTACATTAAAATGCATTACGAGCGCAATGACTGTAAACAACAAATATTGTAAACAATCTGTTTCGCCGACATGTAGTAAAAGAATTTTTGTAAAGGTTTGATTCATCCGAATCCTAGAGCCGTCGGGAGCACGCTCTACGGCTCTGATCCGCCTCGCACCCACTAATAATAATAATACATAATTCATTTATTTCAGACCATAGTAATTGTTAGAAGGAAGCTCTTTTTTAAAGAAAAAGGCGGCAGACGAGCATACAGTCCACCTGACGGTAAGTGGATACTTTCGTCCATAGACATCCGCGTTACATGCCAACATCAGTCCTGAATGACAAACGTTGGCTGGCCCCGGATGCGCTGCCCACCTTTACAGATTAAGGAATGGATTGGAAGAAATGGGATGAGAATAGGCTCTGGCATATCTCACTCACTACCGACACACGTACGTACATTAAAAGTATGAAATTTAGTACCTACATTTTAAGGTGGTATTCTGTGAGAGAGGGGTAACGTGGCCAGTAGAGTGCATCCAGCGGCTGTGGGATTGCAGTGTGCACTCTTCCCCGTAAAAAATCGACCGTAAACATTTGTAATCCATTGTAACTTTAACAGTACAATTAAGATATTAATAAGATATAATTAAGATAAAAAAAAGTTCTGACATTGATCAAGTTATAAGAAGGGGAATATCTATAAAAATGTTTTGTTCGTTCTGAAACATACTGATTTGTCGCTTAAGACATTTGATGGTACAATCGAATTATTTAACCGCTGAGTGACCACGGTTCTGCTGCTAATGTTGAAATTATACATCATAATATAATGTTTATACCAAAATAAGAAAGCTAAGTAAATAATTTTCAAAGAAAACCTAGTATTTATTTTTATGTTCTCAAGCAATTAAGTACCTACTCTAATCAGGTTGTAAACCTTATCACGTTCAAACTCCCATTTGCGTTAGACGCTCAACAAAGTTTCACTCGGGCGGAAACTTAATTACCAATAAGCAACTTGTTTTAGCACTTGCTTAAATTGATCAGAAAAATATTTCCGCAACTCTTAGAGAAACTATTATGATTAGCAGTATTAATAAGAATTAACTAAGTGGCTGTCAGATGTTGACATTAAACATCTGTTTGTGTGAGCTGATTTACAGGCGGTTTTTACAAATCCTAACTCTTACCTAATTGTTAAAAGTAAGCAGCGCATTTGCGGACGTGTCAATACTCATTATTATTGTAACGATGGCAAGTATCGCATAATATATTCATAAGTGACATCGGGCTGTCTGTTCATTTGTTTCCTTTATGTACAAAAAATAAATTGTCAATGGCGGTTTGTGAACCATATTTGAGACAATGTAATGATTCTTCCGGATGACACCGATAATTGATAGATAAGTAAGGTACTTATCTATCAATTATCGGTTAACCTATCGTTTTATGTAAAAATATGAGAAAAAATATCAAGTAAACATGTCACGCGTAAGTGCTACTTAAAATTTTTAGTACATTCACAACTCCGTAAAGCCCCGAAACTTTTCACTCAAATTCAGTTTTTGAAGTGAAAACAAAATTTACATCTGAAGCGGCCCCTGGGTGCGAATGTAAATTTAATTTAAAGTTTAACATTAACTTACTGGGTGTCCTATAAAATAAGTAGGTACTTGTGGTGTATCGGTAAATATGGCCAGCCTTCGGTGAGGCCTATCCAAGGGCTCATATAAAAATACCAGCATACTCTGCGCAAAATATCTAACGTTAACAAAATAAAGTTTTGTTTTACTACTATTTATAAATCAGCATTTTCTCCTTAATACAAAATAAAAATAATTATAATATATAAAGCAAAATATATGGCCAATAGATAATATCTATACATATAATAAAACTGTAGAATCAGTGTCTGTACATTGAATATATTATACTCGTATTTACCAAAAACTGATCGGGGGCGATGAAGGAAGAGTATTAGAATACAAAAAGACGATTTTGAAAATTGTTGTCTGTCTGTTCGAAGACGCTAATCTCCAAAACTACTGAACGGATTTTCATGGGGGTTCCAGAAGTTAATTAAGCTTAGCTTGGCGCTTCGAATAGGCTTTGTTTCATCGAAATCGGCTGACGGGAAGAAAAGATACTGTATACAAAGCTTTATAAATCAAACTAACATTCCATTCGTACGTAGTAAGGGCAAAGCTAATTAAAAATAAAATTAACTATATTATCTATTGGCCGCGTGGTGTGGAACCTGCTTTAGAATAATACCATCTCACCTCTTCCCGTGGGTGTGGTAGAAGGCGGCTAAGGGATAATAAAGCGGCTACCACAAGTCCACCGCCTCTAAATAATGGACTCGCCAACCCGCTTGACCAGTGTGGTGTTTTAAGACAATGCTCATGTCTATAAAACAAGGAAGCCTGTGTCCAGCAGTGGATAATAAAAGGGCTCATTAAGGTGACGTTTAATATATAGAAATAAGAAATATGACATTATTTAAAAGATTTCTTATATTTTCTTTCACCGAACGGAGAAAACATTAAAGGACTCAATCTATATCCAGGTATCGTACTCACAAAATAGCAGCAAGTTGAACGCCTCAAGGTTCACATGCCCGACTGGGAGAGTCACTTTACAAAAGACTGTTGTGTATAATATCAAGAATTACCGCAACACCTGGTAATCCAGATCTCATTCCGTTGAATAGAATGTGGTGGAATGTTAACTCTCACCTCATGAAAGATGAAAAACTTCTACTCACCGTCAACAATCACGGACTACCGTATATTTTCCGCGTAATCCCCCAGTGGCTGCGTCAAAGGTATGCCTGTGCAAGGGTAGTTAGATTAGATGTAGACTCCGAACTAGGCATGAAGCGAGGGGGTCTGAGACGTCATGATACGCTTTGTCATACTTGTAGTGACCGCTGCTTCATGGTAGGCTTTCTTTGTTGAATTGTATGAAATTATTTCTTTTCCTTCTCTCATTATAATTTTACACACTCCATCTTATTCGATAGAATGAATTCAACGGTAGTTATTTATATAATCTAAGCACGTGTCGCAGATATTCACAGGCGACATCCCCTTGAGAAATGGATGTCTCACCAAAGGAAAAATGAAGGGTAGGATGAGAAAAAAATCTTACCATTCCATTCTTTACATTGGGTCAATTTTCCAAATCCAGTCTTAAATCTGCAGACGCAACTGGAGGCATATCTCTCTTACCGACACGCTTGTGACTGATATTAGCATGGTCGCGGATGTCGATAGAGCTGAATGCCATTTTTCTATAGAACAATAGGCTTCATAAAATGTAAATTGACATAACATTAAAAGACATTAAATACTTTGGAATCGTTTATTTTCATATTGTAAAATGATATGAGATATTTACAAAATAATAGAAGTCTAGAAATACATCACATAAAGAGTCGTCTATCATAAAATAAAATATTTAGCACTAAATTGCCCACATCAAATTTTATACTATTTTAGTTTTATCGAGAATTTTATAAATGGTATAAAATAGTGCGCTTGTTTATTGAAATCGCTATTAAATTAATTACACTATTGTTGATTTGCTCTATGAACCAGTGAAATATGAAATTTATTGTATTCCACTGCGAAGGAACCAGGTGCACGTATCTTTACTTTACAGAAAAGAGAAAAATGCGAGAATATATATAGTTTTAATTAATATCGGACCCTTGAAATTTTAACTGGTGGGACAAAACAACTTTTCAGGAGGGACAAAGAAAATATTTTTAATTACAACCCCTGTAACTTTATTAGTGTTACAGCTTTTGTTTTAAACTCTTGTCTTAGCATTTGTTTTTAGGTTAAAATATGTAATAAAAATGTTTTCTGCCCGGCATGAAAAGTTACATGATTAAAATCACGTGCGTCAATTGCAATTTCCAGGGTCAATAAGTAAAACAAACGCGGTCTTTTAAGTTAGTATTGTATTAGCAAAAACAAAAGTACACACAAATCGTTTGGACATAACATGTATGACCACTATAAGTCGATTTGAGAAAAAATACTTTCGTTTGGTTCTAAAGCGGCGAGTTAGTCACTGATCTACAGAATTTAATCATTTCGAAGTAGATCATTTTGATGCCCGGCATTCCAAATTGTTGGGAGCACAAATTGGTGAAAGTATTGTGACATTTACATACGATATTACATAAGTACACACGACTACTATTCAAGAAAACAATTAATTTGTAGACCGATTAGATTTGAGCACTTGATTAAAGTAATTAATAATTTTTATGCATAGTATAAAGCTAAAGTTACATGTACATATATTATACAAATAAATAATTATTCATTGATTACTCGGTTGAAAAAAGAAACAATCTCGAGCCCATTCGTTAAGGTATCAATTTATGGTACAGAGGCGAACTGTCTTTTGTATTGTTGTGAATTTTGAATTTTGCGACCTACAACCAGGCGACCAATAGCTTGAAGAGTTGTAAGGGATCGCTTGAAAATATTCACACGGCGTCGCGCAATAACGCAAACAAACAGCAATCAGAGGATTTGATAGAGCAGGCGCCGAATGTGCACTTGGCATAATATGCACTTTTGGTAAAGTTCAT
The DNA here is from genome assembly GCA_914767545.1 of Sesia apiformis. Classification (NCBI taxonomy): domain Eukaryota; kingdom Metazoa; phylum Arthropoda; class Insecta; order Lepidoptera; family Sesiidae; genus Sesia; species Sesia apiformis. The sequence goes on from OU611962.1 coordinate 7,150,348, forward strand.
TGAACAAACCATATAAACGGATGTAACGGAACTATCAAATTGTATACATGTTACTGTATATAAATGGGAGTCCGCCTCTGAACATGAAACACAACAATCTGAACACAGCGATCATGAAAGAAATAGTATTTTGATTGCATTTAATTTGATTGTGTTATTGAATCGAATTTGCTCATGCATTTTAAATAGCTAATGGACTGACTGCATTATCGACATTATTCACACACAAAAACCTAGCACGATTACTGAAAATAATATAAAAAACGCACAAATTGCTATTTGACAATCTAAATCATGTTGAATCTGTTGTTGCGTTATAAATTTAAAAAAGATGTACAATATTTAGACTGTCAAACAGTGAATTTTGCAAGTTTTGGAGTTCAGCATTAATGTTTATATTTATTTTAAACTAAAATGTATAATATTTACAATGAAAATAGAAGGTAAGTCAATTCATTTCACATTTTAATAATCGATAAATTTTTATTTAAAGATATACCTTTTACGGTATTGGCCAATTGAGCGTCTGAACAAATATAAACTCAATTGTAGCTCGGTATTAACATTTTCAATAGGCGGCTAGGTAACGCCGACCGTAAATACAACATTGTATAATAAAATTATTATTTCAGTTAGGGCAACAAATATAAAATGTATATAGTTACTGAAGTTTATTAGAATCGTGACAATGACGTTTAATTGACCACAGCTTTATTTATAAGTAGGAGTAATGTTTGTTTGGGGTTAAAATAATCAGAACAAAGGGTCCTCATTGTCGGTATGGATTTATTATGGACCTTAAGATTTTCTAACTTAAAAATTCGTTGTTTCAAAATTATATGTTTTTTATAGATTCCAATGAAATCTATTGAACTAGAACCGACAATAAGCTCACTTTTCTCACAAAAAGTATATCGTGCATTCGCAAACTGAAAGCAAATGCAAACTCCTTTGCAGCTCTTATTATCAATTATTATTATATTGAATAAACGGTTAAGTAGCGCCAACCGCAAAATATAAAGTGGTAGAACAAATCTATTCATTCAGTTAGAGCAAGGAAAATGAACTTTAAAATCAAATGTAATAACTCGTTTACGAACATAAATAAAATTTGTAACCTTGCGAACGCTCGGCTGGCTATAAGGTCCACATTATTGTTTGCATTATGGCACGAGTTTTAGAACGCAATATAAATTTTACCTAATATTCAAAATTCCAATATGAATATCTACATAGACTGCTGACTTCCAATAGACTACTCTAATGCGAGTATTATATTATTAAACAATTAGGCCAAAAGGAAAAGCTTTCAAGGTTGAATAACAAATATTTTGATTCAAATATTTTGTGACTGAATGTTGTGAAATAAACTCTATCTTATATGTTATAAGATAAAAAGTAAACTTAAAATACCTAGTAAAATACTCTTACGTACGTGAATTTACAAAATAAATAAACAAAAACTAGCAAGTACTAAATAAAAATAAAATTCTTTTACAACACCACCAACAAATTTAATTGTCCATTTTAAGAGAAAGAAGATCAAAATAGACAAATAAAAATAAATTCTTTAAATATGAATACAATTATTATTTAAAAAAATATACAACGCAATGATTGAATTGCACCTTATATTTATGAGATAGATGAATTATATTTTTATTGTACAGCTCTATTAGTAAACCGCCTCACTCTAAGGAGCCATTTAAAAAGGATAGCTTAAAAACTTCCTAAAGATTCTTTAGCAATTACTAATGGGTTAGTAAGTGGCAATACATTAGTCTTAACAAATGCATATTATGTATCAAAAATATGCATTTTTGCAAACAAAGATAAAATAAACCTCCTAATTTTTCTTGACAATTAATCACGGAACGGAATCCATGGTTTTAAACTTCGGAAGTTGCTTCGATTTCACCCTGTATAATTTCCATAATCTTACATATTTTATCATGTTTTACATATTGTTACAATAATTAGTCACAAAAAGGGCGAACTTTTTTTTTGCAAATAGAGAATAGAAGACGAGCATATTTTTTAGAGAAACAAATAATGACTCTCTTATCAGTTTTGTTGATATTTCGTTTTCTAACAAAATTGTTTTACCAGTAATTTTATGATATTTAAACATTCTAGGATGTCAGTATTATTGTGTTCTTTGGGTAACTTTATTAGTTTTCATATTTTTACGTTTACATATTAAACTTACTTAATTTCTGGGGAATGTTAGGTGTCGTGTCATAATGTTAAGCACACTAAACACAAGTGAATAAATAGCTTAATAGATATAAATAATGCAATGTTACAGGATGCACGATGTATTGTTTGTTGTCTACCATTAACGCATAGATAAAGATATTAATACATGATGCTCTGCCCAAACACCCGTAATGGAACGACTGTGGAAGATTTGGAAAACTAGCAACAATCAAAACACCAAGATTAGTCTCACGAGAACTATTGTTTTTTCAGATGTTGTGCTGAACACGGGTATTGCAAATATCATGAACCACACACAGCTAGCTCCTTATCTTTGTGTTTAAGAAACTCAATATAAAAGAAAGGCTTTTGGTCGAAAGTGCAATTACAAATTCTGAAGTACTTCGGTCTTATCACCCGAAACTAAGACTTGGTAGATCAGGGATGAATATAGGACATGCGATCACGTGATAGATCTTCCATACACTGGACGAATCTTATAAAATCCGTGACGCGGGTTCAGTGTTCTCGCTCAGTGGTCTCAGTGACAGAGTCCGGTGGAAAAATATCGTGAAGGCCATTCTTACCGTAAATTGCGACAATGACGGCAACCCATCAAGACCGTGACCGCTCTGTCATGTGTCGACTGAAGGTGGAGGAAAAGTATGTGTGTATAGATGCGTCGTCAGCTAGAACATACCAATTTGGACTAGCACAGCGTTGACAGTAGTCATCTTACGCACCAATCACCCTGGAGTAATCACCGGGCGATGTTTTTATACAAAAATACTACTACCGTATCACTAAGGAACGTGCTACGATGATTTAGAAATAAATTTAAAACGTGATCTACCGATGTACAGAAGTATGACTCGTCAGTTCATGAAGCATTAAAAATAAGAATAAAAAATGGTTGTGCAGGTCCACTAGTCAGAAGCGAATTAGCTCGTGGCGGGGATTTAAAAGGCGACCAGGTTTGGACCAAAACAGTGTCGGCAGTTAGAAACCGCCCTGGTACATAATGAAGTGAAGAAAAGAGGAATCTTTCCTCCCTGTGCTGACATTCCTACATGTACTTTACAGAGGCAACATTTGGCGTTAGAATTCACATAAACCAATAAGATCGCTAAAAATAGGCGCCGTGATTGGTAATACAATATTTCAATTACTGTCCAGTACATTCCGACGTCCACTGCACTGGCTCCTCTCTCTCTATTCCCGATAAGACAGTATTTATACAGTTGTCAACGGGCTCACTTTAGAGATGGACATAATACAAGTCGACATATCGAAAATCTTACAAAGCTTTGTGATTGGTTTTAAGAAATATTCTACTTATTCACCGATACATTCCCTATCCACTAACGCTCCCTCAAGCCTCGTAGGAAATTATGAATGACAATTGTCAGGGGCTTACATTAGAGATAGACACAATCAAAGTCGAGTAATTGCTGTTCGATTATTGATTATGTATCAGAACTAATCGATTTCATATTCGCACTTTGTATCTATTGAATCAATTTTAATATAGGACGGTAGTAGAAATACTATTTTTAAAATTAGTTTTTATTTTATCTTCTGAATATATGGTAGGTGTTGTCGACGTCGCTCGAGTCTTCGGTGGAAATAATCAATTGACCTTTCTATCTATGTATTATTATAAAATATTACTGTTATGATTATGTTTATACCAATAAAAAAATGAAGCATAAATAACTTCAATAGAATTCGGCATACAAGTCGATGTGTATTTTATATAACCATTTTACTGTGGATGTTTAATTATAATTTTCCGCATTTCTAATGTATAAAATTCTATTTGATGTGACTATGCAAAGACGTGATACATTAACAAAAAAAATCAAAATGGAATAGTTTAGTGTGCTTCAGTGCTATAGCTTGTTTGTGTGATCAACTGATAACACACACTAACGAACAAATACAATACGGATAATTTTTCGACAGGTGTTTCTTTTATTAATTTTAATACAAGATTAGTTACAAGTATAATTTTTAAGTATAAGACTTTTGCTAGACTGGACCACTGAATGTGGTGTTATTTTTATTAAAAAAATAAAGAGTACATACGATATATGTAGATTAAAAATAAATAATATATATAAAAAAAATGGATTAACTCAAATTACAACCAAGCACAATTGCTGTCGATGAATTTTATATTATAGTGAATTCTACTAGATAATACTTAGATTTTTCTACTAAACTAAGATTCACTAATTAATTTATCGTATAACTGTTACGTACAAATAATTTCTTAAATGATTACTTATTCCATTCTAAATTATTCTGAACCGCATATAAAGTAAACAAAATAATTCTACACTCAAATATATAAAACTACTCCCCTAGTTATTTCAATCTTACTTTAACTACTTTGTGCTATAGGACACCATTATTTTATAAACCAGACTAAATAAAATATATTTTACATACAAATTACAACATTTAGGAAGTTTTTTAGGACTAGTCGAGTTACGGTCTTGTAGCGTCACAGAATTTACTTGTTGACCCTAATCCATGACAAAACCAAGTGAAACAAAAAAAAGAGTTATTCCGCATATGGAAGGGTCAAATACATACCCTTTCGTCACTGCACCACCTACCGTAAGTTGACTGGAATAAATCTCCGAAGGAAATAAGTCTCATTCTAAGTATAAGTAAAGAATAAGTATCTAAGAATAACTATCTTCTATTTATTGCCTTTTTTGTAAACCATTGTTTGTACAATAAAGCATAAATAAATAAATAATGAGGACTACATAACATTCTAAAGCACGTGGCACAGACAACTTGCCTTTATTGTTATATAATGTCACAGATGAGACAGTCAACAATTAAATTCCGAGAGTCTATGTTATCTTGGCATGCCCCCACCATTTTTTTTAATTTTACATAAATGTCCGCAAGAAATAACCATTTTTATTCCTATTTTTACTTAATTTTTAATAAAAGAGGTGGCATAGAGATTAAAATTCATTTTTATACGTATTTGTATATTGCAAATAAATCAGTTATTAAATCATTCTTCAAAAGTACATATATATATTTGTTGTATCCGTTTATGTGGTTACTGGGAAAGGGGCATTCCGAGTAAACGAATTCAAATTTTTTTTTTCAATTCTAGTTGAAAGACATTAAATGTATCAACAAATAAAAAATGTTTTAATCGTCCCTATCTATACATACAGCCTGTCTTAAGTACCTGATCACAGCACGGTGTTAAAAACTTGTTTTATTAGTCTTTTGGTTGCTCCGTGACTGTTTCAATTGTCAAAGTAGACATATTGAAGATATGTGTGGCTTTTGGTACACATATGATAACTCCAAACGACCATGTCACGAATTGATAAGTTATTTTACCATAATATTTAATTATCAAAATATGAAAAAATATATTTTATAATCTTAACCTTTTTAGATCAATTTATTGCATATACTTTCAGTAGATCTAGACTTATCTCATTTAAAGTAAATGAAAATAGAACTAAAACAAAGGACGAAACTAGATTTAAAAGAAAAAAAAAAACAATATTGGTGTTATCATAAGTGCCATACGTGAACTTCAGATACATCTCTGAATTATCATTACCACACAATTTTACCCTCCGCGCTTACACTCGATGCTCGTAGTGAAGGTACTTGAAGACGGTTATAAGAAGAATATATCTAGCAATTTCTAACCTTCACAAAATTATGTATTATTAATACTGAACATCAGAATAGGAATGGAAGCAAAATTTTATAGTGTAGTTTATTCCAAGTATTGAATAGAAGTCTATTTACTGGGTTTTAGTTTATGGCATAAAATTTAAGTAATAGCATTAATAAATTGATATTCTTTACTATGATATTATTTTTAAAATATACTACGAATCTGTTACATATTTCAACTATTCTATGAGTATTGCTATATGTCAATAGAGAACACTTATATTTAGTGCCAGCGGTAGAATAACTTAATGAGTCAAAATATCAAGTTCAATTATAGTTTTTAAATCGTCACTTGTGAAATAACTTCTCATGAATATAGGATTCTTAAAACATAGTTTGTCTAAACTTTGTCTAAAAGATCTGCGAACAATTCGCAAATCTTTCAGACTATGTAAGAACTATAAAAGAAAAAAGAAAATAAACCTATTACGATTGTTGACAAGTTTTTTTTCAAATTCACACAACACGTTGTTCAAAGATTTAGAAAAAGGATCAAACTAATAAATTAATTTGTGTCACATGAAAGATCATTTTCCAATTTTTGATTTTTCCACAGAGCCTTATCCTAATTTTGATACATCGCTAAGAATATCAATTCAGATTTTAGACCTACACACAAATTGAGTATTGAATAGAATCAATATGAAAGGCAAAGGATATAACCACTTTATTATTCTAACAATTTATACGTCATAAAATTTCGTCACTAAAAACGCAAAATTTGCAGGTTTACTAGACCAAAAATGATCATAATACTTAATTTATTATAGTCTATGAAGCGTACATTACTTCAGTATACTATTATTGAGACATATTGTATGCAGATTTTCATCAACCAGTTTGGACATTTTAACAAATGGTATGAAAGTAAAACAGTCGAAAAACTGATCGGCCTTTAAATAGTTCTTTAACTATTGAAGTAATAGTAAGAAGTGCTCTTTATGTTAACAATATTTAATACAGTTCGTTTTAGTTTGTACACAAATTTGATGTTAGTATTGTATTAGCAAAATTATTAACCATACACGCGACGTTTTGCCATAGGTATTGTCATTATTTAAGTAGACATGTGAATGAAAACGAATTTTAAATTCTTGGACAATATGTTCATTTGAATTTAAACTGACGACATCAACTCTGATAATCAAGGTCAATAAAAACTCTGCAGTATACAAAATGACTTAAATTACCAATTTGAACCCTTTCGAACTCCACTTAATCACAATCTCGGGGTTTCATGTACCAATACGCGAGCGATCTACGCTTTACTTCGCATAAAAAGACCACCAAAATAATACTAGGGTATTTCATTCATACCTCAATATGGCCGTCGGGAACAGGCGGGTGCTTGAGTTTCTTAGGATTAAGTATTGATGGTTTCTGTGTGCGTGTGTGCCAAACATACACTTTAGTGCAGTTGTCTGCCAACGGTTCTAGCTCGTCCTTGGATTTTGCGAAGTATTTGAGTATCTCGCTTTCCTGGAATGTACAAATTTTATATTAACCAGTGGCGTGCATTGGTTACTCATAGTTTCAGGTTTGTATACAACCTACAAATTTTACTATTTTTTAGTTTAAGATTTTTTTATATCAATGTCCTGTTTTTTTGCTATATCGGGATAGCGAGATCCGTAATTTAAAAAATACCGCATTTTAAGCCAAGGAGTACAGCATGGCTCTATGAAATAACAATAAATTATCAGAATCTATAGCGTAACAATTGTAATAAAACGGCAGGAAACTGTTGATAATTCCGTCTGCGTACCAATTTAAAATAAAGTGAAAGTTAGATAAATGTATACTGCATTATCTATCACGCTTGCCCTTACCGCCCGCATGTGGCATGAATGTTATCAATACACAAACAAAATGTAATTATGAGCGACCCTAATTTTAAAGCTATTTGTATTTGTGTATTAAATATAATAAAGAAAGATGCATTAGGTACAGTTAGGTAACAGCGTTAGGTTCAGATTCACGCAGCAAAACTGAAGCAATATATGGGGATCATACATGTGTACTGTATTTTTCTCAATTGTATTATGAATTCAACACATGTGCATAAATAAACTCGAACTTAGTGAAAGAGAATAAAGTAACACACCTTGCATTACAGAGTGGCATAATAGACTCTGCACAGTAACACTTGATTATGTTTAATTGTATAGATTTTTTTTTATGAAAAGAAGGTAGCAGATGACCAGACAGTACCAACTGGTGGTAAGTGAATACTGTGAGTAATATCGTTTCAAAATGACAAACGTTGACACTAGATTTAGGAATGGATTTGGAAAAATGGTGGGAAAATGAGAATGGACTCCATGGCATATCTCACTTACTACAGAAATATGTATGTAGGAATATAAAGTGGAATATAAATCAACAACCTAGTATTAAGTTTTTATAGAAAAAAGGCGCCAGACAAGCATAGAGTCCACTTGATGGTAAGTGGATACTGTCGTCCATTGGCATCCGCGATACATGCCAACATCAGTCCAGAATGACAAACATTGGAATGGATTGGGAAAATGGGGAGGTATAGTGTAGGGTGGGATGGGTATGGGAATGGGCATTGGGGTGTACACTGGGGAAATACAATAAAAGTACGAAATACAGTACATTTCAAAGTAGTCTTCTGTGAGAGAGGTGTAACATGGCCAGTTGAGGGCGCCCAGCGGTTGTGTGAAAATAGCGTGCACTCTCCGCCTACAAATGTGTATGAATTGTGTTAAAAAACAACAAACCTGGAAACCCGACTGCACCTTCCTCGAGAATTTAGCCTCTGGCGCATGCAGGAACAGGGTCGCGTTTATCGCAAACCCGGCCATGTCGATTGGAAACGGCCGGAACGGTTTCCATACGGCGTTGAAGCCGGATACTTTGCCGTCTGTTACCAGAGGCATCTCTACACGCATCCCGCCTACAATTCCTACAGGCCAAACGCCCACCTTGACAATTTTTCGCATCTGTAATTATTAAGAAGAAATAATTAGGTCAGCAGCAGAAAAATAATGAATAGAGTAGCAGAAAATACTGAATGGGCAGCAAATCGATGGTAGTCAGATAGGTATATCAGCGCGCGTACTCATAGCCCTTACTGAAGGAGGTTCCGTCTCGTACCAACCTCCAACGTATTGCACCAGTGTATATAATGTAGATGTTGTCTTCTCAAATGAGCGGGTTCTGAGCAGGTATGCTGTGGAATTCTTAGAGCAATCTTCTAAGATCACTCTAAGAATCTATTCTTGGAGTGGAATTCTGTTATGTTTAAAGAAGAAAAAATAAAGGTAGGTTAGATTTAGGGTTCTCTAAAGGTAGTTAATTAGGGACGAAGCGGGACTCCCTTTATTTACAGATTTTCGCCTATTTTATGAATTTTTAATACTTTAAAATTATTTACTTTACTTATCCAAAAATAGGTTGTTTTGTAGACCATGATTTGCTGCCCATTTTTTTTCTGTTCGTTTAAATAGAAGCCTATAAGTCAAATATTAGAGACAACTAAGGACCAAATAGACTTAAAACAAAGAGTATGATCAGAAGCAATATGGATCAAAATAAATGTATAGATAGATATCAGTAATAGCGAAAGGATTGTAATATTTTGATATTAAGTTAGGGCACTGATATTAAATCAATTTACATAACTATATACATATAATAAAACTGTAGAACCAGCGTGTCTGTACGTTGAATATATTTACCAAAAACTGATTGGGGGCGATGAAGGAAAAGTATCAGAATACAAAGACGATTTAGAAAATTTTTGTCTGTCTTATTGTGTGTTCGAATACGCTAATCTCCAAAACTACTGAACGGATTTCGTGTGGTTTCCACAGGATAATTAAGCTTAGCTTGGCGTTTCGAATAGGCTTTGTTTCATCGAAATCGGCTGACAGGAAGAAAAGATATCCCAATTTAGAGTTTAAAAACTAAAATCCCACGCGTACGAAGTCGCGGGCACAGCTAGTAATATATAAAAAACTTTTTGTGTTTTGTATTAGTTCCTCGATTAGGTCAAGAATCACTTGAATGGTTAAATATAAGTATTGCGCCGCATTTTTTTTGTAATTTTCATTTTACCAACTAATAAAAGAGTTGAGAAAAAAATTTAAAAAATTGTTTAATGTATCTCTACGAAAAATCCTTCCGAAAAACATCCGATTTCTATCATAGTAGTGTATAATTTTTATAGTCAGTACATAACTTATTTATAAAATAAGATGTTATACTTACTACAAGTGATAATACTAAAGATTTTCTACTGCCGTATGCCTTAATTTTATCTTCCAGCATAACTAAAAAACTAACTTAAGGATGATTCTCAGCTACGGTCTAATAAATCCTTAATCTATGCCATTTAAAAATTATGTGGATTTGTTCTTTTTTGTATAGTATTTAACCAATCCGACAAATACAATCTCCTTTGCAATTCGTTATCAACATATCCAATAGGCGGCTAGGTGGCGCCAATCGCAAATACAACGTTGTAGAACAAATCTATCCCTTCAGTTAGTTAAAGCAAGGAATATGAATGTTGATACCAACTCATTGACGAATGCAATAAAGTTTGTAATCATGCACGTGCTCAGTTAAACAATGCTTCAAATACTTGAATCAATTATTATTAACTAAAAAGTACTATATACATACTAATAATATAAATGAAAATAAATGCTATTAAGTTCGGAGAAGCATTATTATTCCGTCCGTGGTGAAGATTAGTACAAAAAACTTTGAACTGTGGTGAAGATTATTTGACCTGATTTGTGTAAATATCTACTGACTATTTGTAAATAAAAAGAAAATTTAAGGACCAATTACTGAATGGAAGGAAACATATCTACTTAATAAAAAATAACGACTGATCCATATTATTAACTAAATGTTAGTAACACAATATGAATGTTGTACCTATGTTGATATTTAAATTTTCTTTATACTAAGATTCATCTCGCGTAAGTAGTTTGAAATAATGTATTGTTATGAGACAAGATCTCATAATATTATTGCTTACCCCTTGAGCTGGAAAGTAAATTGTATGATCAATAGTGAATACAATGTAACTACAGTCTATACCACCAAACTAAATGTTTGGTTTACACAATGCGAGCTAGCATGCGATTTTCAAACGATTAGTGACTATTTCAAAGTAAAGTTATTTTAAGTACAAAGTATGTTAGTTATACTTCTGAAGAATATAACACAAGATTCTGCTCACAATTCTGAGTCATTTGACATGAAATGTTGTGGATTTTTTGCTCTCACATTGTACAAACAAAACTTAATGGTAAAAGTGACATCTCAAATAAGGTAACTAGTTTAGTAATTAAATTAGATAAAAAATGCCAATTACTGCTTTAAAGTAAGCCCCTGTACCTTCCCTTATGAAAAAGACTGTGCGTATTAATACAAGATGTTGCCAATACAACGTCTAAACACTGAATATAATTATGGACTAAATGACGTATTAAAGTGATTTCTACCAGATTTATCATAAATGTGGGTTGAATATGTAATGACTAGGGATCGTTATATGTACTTTAGAGCACGTTACTTAATACTTTTAGCACTATTTCTTAGGGGCTTTTTATATCAAACCGCAATCAATAGCAACTAAACTACTTAAATAAGTCTACATATTCTCCCTGGTACTGACATGCACAGCAATAACAGCCTAGTGTGAAGTTTAAAAGAAAAGTATATCTATCGTTTCGTAGTACTTCTATCGCTGATTTAGTCTAATACTCACACCTTCAACATAAGTATGTGTGTTGATTTCTAATAAACTAATATCGCCGACATTGACCGTTTTGATTCTGTATCCATTTATGATTCGGTTTACCGATACAACATTCAGATACAATCTTGACACCATGCCCCAACAGCGTAGGTGATTGTGTCGTACGTAGAACAACGACTAAGGTTGTCATGATGTTCTTTCTATTTTCGACTGTCATGTCTACGTGACACCAAGTGAAAACTGCCGACTAAGACGACAGAAAATAAAACATCAGTGTCGCGAATTAGTGTGGTACTGATGATTATGGTAGAACCGCGAGGGACCGACATGATGCAAGACAGAGTCGGCAGACTGAAATCTGCGGGATTTTTAAGCGTATCGTCGAAGTATTTGTCGTAACTGTGAACGCTGAATTACCTCATCAAAAACCTTCAACGAGTATGTGTTGTCGTCGTCCATAAAGTACACAACACCGCGCTTGTCTTCAGCCGTCAGTAAATGCTCCCTCAACCAGTTTAATGCCACGTTCCTCTGTTCCACGCCACTTGCCTGAAAATTATGAAAAATTAGGTAATTACTACTATTTGGTATCAATTGTCAGAAAACATGACATTATCAGGAAAGTGTACCTTATTGGCGATATTAATTCACCATACAATAGCTATTATGCCTTCTTCCAATAAGTAAACTAATTCTAATGAAGAATTTTACATAGGAGTAAATACTGGGAATACCGTTAACCATGTTAGCGGCCAACAAGATACATTTTTGCCGATGACGTCACAATGTTAATTAATCAATACATAAATTCTTAAAGCAATTAATATACATAATATGCACACTAAATTATGCACAATTATTTAGTTAGATGCAAATAGTAGTTACAGTGACTATACAATTCTGTCAAAATTATTATTATTTGTTATTAAAAACCCAAAAACGTTACAATATTAATTTCTTAGTTAGGTATTTATTTTAAAATTAGTCTCATCATGGTTATCCACAGTTTTTTTAATAGTATTTCCTTTTGTAATCATGATTTCTTCATAAAATAATGTTGTTTTTATAAACACAGCCTGTTTAGAGTAGTATTGACATCATAATTAATGCAAAATTAGTTCTATATTATACATATTTTATGTCTGGCATGTTGAACGGTGAATATGCATCTATAATATTTTGTATTTGACTTTATCATTAATTCGAATGGAAACAGATACTATGTCGAATTAATAATCCAACGTTTCACTTTAATTTTAACTGGAGTTTATTTATATGTGAACTACATGTTATAAACAAGTTATTTAGGCTATGTTATTTCATTAAAATCGAGAACTAACAGCACATATTACTTAAAATATAATTATTTCCAATTAAATTAATAAACGTAAGATTAGAATAATAAAAACGCCTGTTATATAGAAACAAAAATAGGTTTACTGCATTCCTTTGACTTGGCATTATTTGGTGCCAAGTATTTTTTTATTTGATCCATTTCTTTAAAATATATGTTATTCTTTATTTCTATTTTTCCAGATGTTAGGTGAAGAAAATTTAGTATTGGAAATGCTAAGTAGAACAAGTACGTAAAATGTGGAAATGTCACTTTAATTAGAATATTTTCCAAAAAACACTCCGAAAACCAATTGTTATCAAGTCACTCCATATGCGAGTACAGAAAACATGAATATGGAAGCATATTGAACTTAAGGTCTAGTACTTTTTAGATGGAAGGGAACCTATCTTTAACCACAAGTACTACTAATACTTTGTAGAATACAAAGTACTCTGTAATAGAATTACACTTGCAGAGAATCCATAATACATGCTTCCTTGCATACATATCAGAAAGCTAATTTGCACAAATTTCAATATCAATGAAACACACTGCATTATAATTTGGTACCAATGTTTCAAGTGAACGTAACAGTGTGTATATATAGACTCTATCTATAAAGAACACAAGGCACGCGTTTAATATTTTAATTAAAATATTTTTTTGAGGAACTTGATATGACCATTGGAGTTAGTTATTGTTAAATCAAATCGTAGAGGTAAAATCTATAAATTATAATTAAACTACAGTTTGCTGGTGTTGGTATAAATTGCATATTCATAATATTATATAATTTATCTTATTAAATATTTAACTTGGAAAGTCTAAAGCTAGAATTTAATTTTTATTTCAGAATAAAATAATAATACACCTACAGTAAAATAATTCAGAATAATACAATATACAGTACAGAATACAAAAAAAGGAATATGATAAAGATTTCTGCTAAAGGGAGATCCTTCAAACGGGAAATCTTTTATACGATTATCTAAACAAAAAAATATTAAACAAAAATGTGAAGAAGGTATTCTCATAGAATATGTGTTGAGAAGTAATTTTAATATGCAAATTATATTTTCATTAAGTTTAAAGACTGCATAATGAAAATGAGTCCTAATTTTTAAGGAAGACTGTACTGTGATCTTTCGCACATTGATCATATACCCATTTATTTATTAGGAGCAATTTAAAACGTGAAGTAACATATTGAGCAATAATAATAGAAAAGGTCAATACACTTGCCCGGAAAGTCATTAATCTAAAGACAATGTAAACTACTGATTCTCAATTAGTTTTGAGCAGTGATCAACAAACAATTTCAAGTATATTAGTACAATATGGTAAAATTTACTTAGAGCACACCTAAAATAAGCTCCTAACATTTATTACTATCCAAATATTTGAAAATTAGACACTGGTACTTAAATTTTGATTAGGGCACTTCATAATTAATTTTATTTTTCATTCCTTTTCATTATAAAAAAATATATATAAATATAATAATTAAATAATTATTAAATGTCAATAAAAAAATTAAAATGGTACAATTTTACATCCAATCTATAAAAACAGATGAAGATTTTAAATGAACCCAAAAGCATTATTAAGAACCGAATGAAATGTAGGTCAGGAAATCCAATGTATTTGTATCAATGGAATCATAGATTTGATTCTGAACTTTGTGCAAATTGTGATTAGTTCCAAAGAATAAAATCGAATTGTCGTACATACACAGTACCAACTAGTGTTGTACAATTCTGTTTTAAACACACATATATTGATATCCATTATCTGAAATATTTTAAGTTGATATACAAAGTATTCTTCATAAAGTATTGTCCATACCATCAATGCGTTAATCCAGATTATTTTTAATTCTTGAGTATATGGGTTTTCTCACTGTATTTTCATTCATTGCCAGAGCTAGTGATAATTTTAACAATCCATACTTAAGTAGAAACTCAGTTATGGTTCCACAATTTGCACTCATGTCTTCATATATGAGTCTAGAATAGATCTAGGTTATCAATGCTTACAGAAGCCTTCTAGTGGTTTACTAGGGGAAGTCTGCACCCTACAGTGGGACATAATAGGCTGATACCGATTACTGAAAAATTTTAATTGTAACATTTGGTATATCCCATTACAGAATACAACCCATACAACATTAAACTGGAATATAAAAATTTACATATTACAGAACAAACTAGCAACCTTTAGTGAAGTCTAAGTGGAATAGTGAGTGAAATAGAGGTATATGCTATTGTCTATAGTATATTGAACCATCTATATATGGATATAGATATAGAATAGTGGATATAGAATACCATATATAGTCATCTATATATGGTATTCTATATCCACACTGAAAATTTCAATTAAGGAAGGGCAGTTTTATTAATAAAAATCACCAATAATTTTAATAGTAGTTATAGCGATTGTTCCTATGTTAGAGCTCTCAAGCTCAATATGGTATTCTATATCCACACTGAAAATTTCAATTAAGGAAGGGCAGTTTTATTAATAAAAATCACCAATAATTTTAATAGTTGTTATAGCGATTGTTCCTATGTTAGAGCTCTCAAGCTCAAAACAATAGCTCTAACACTGATAATGTTATAAAAGAAATTTATATAAACAACTGTTTTCTACTCCTGAAAAGTTGTCCTTATGTCAATTGAAATTTCCAGGGTCAATAGCTAAAAGACTCCATGATAAAAAAAAACTTCACAGCAATGAAGATATGATTTGGAGGAATATCCTCTTGAGCCTAGAGAACACATTGGCAAAAGTTACATCAAAAGAGCATTTTCTGAGTTTACCTTAACAAAAAAAAAAACATTTCTGCTTTGTAACTTAATTAGTACAATAATCAATAATAACCATACAAACAGCCACTGCTAAAAAATTGTAATATTCTTATAAATAACATACCGTGGAATGCTTCACTTTATGGGTTTTTACAGTGAGGTGTGTGTACTTCAAAGTTGATTCCTTCAGTAGATTTCCTACCAAAGAACTTTTTGTATCTGCATCCTCAATTACTATCCAGTGAAAATTCTTCACCAGCATCAGAGTTTGGGACAGCCTGAATGAATGAAAACCAATATTATTTAAAAATCAGATAACTGTATCCACTTTGACATGGACGGGTATGATACTGAAACTTCTTATAATACCAGTTCCAATAACACTATGGAAATGTTATGGCTACCTTTATTAATCCAACCACTGAATATTGTAACTAATATCTATAATTAAATGATTGCTTTTTGGAAATAAAAGATGTTGCAATTGTAAGATGCTTTCCATTTGAAAGTGCCCATTTAAATAGATATCAGCTATAAACAAATGTGGTTGGGATAAGTAGCTTTGTGTTATGTATTTCAAATGACTTATGACAATGACAAATTGAATATCAAATCAGTGGACTATGCTGGAGAAAGAGTACATTTAGATAGTTGTCACCATAAGTTAGGACACTTAGGTTAGAAAAAATATGGATACACAATTAATTATAGTATCTACATATCAGTTAGCAATTGTAGCATAGACACCATAGTATACGCATGTATGTATGTCTAAGCAGTCTATGTATGTATCAGTTGTATGAAGCAATTTTATTTTTCTATATTATTGTAAAAGAATTTACATTAAAGAAAAAAATATTGCTTGATACAACTGATGCATATAGATATCAAAGTTAATTATGTATCCATTATTTTTCTAACAATTTAAAAAAATGTGATATATAATTGTTGTATGACATTGGTATATTCCTACTGCGATTTCAGAATAAGAATAGTTTAATGCATTCTGTACATTAAACTATTTGAGAGCAATGGGAATGTCTAAAGGCCTATGTCAGGAGACAAACCGACCAAATGGATAGCAATGTTGAGGCATAATGTTTTACTAACGTTTAGAATAAAAAAATATTGAATGCTCGATAAATAAGGGATATATTCATTAAAAATAATATATGTAATAGTCAAAGCCTTATTGTATTTTGTTTATGTTGAACTAAACACACAACCAAATTTATTGAGGCTGTCAATTCGATAATTTATTTAATTGCAGATGCGCCAAGAATCATTGCCAAACTTATAAAATAAACGCTACCAAGGGCAGGAACATCACGACAAATAATTACCTCGTAAGATCCGCCTTTTGAGCCAGCCTTGCGTAAGTCGGAGTTATCCCATATATCGTCGGGAGATAAGTGGCCACTTCTGGAGTGAACTGACATTGAAAAGCAGGCCTGCTATTGAACAAAAATAATACAATGAAAACCAACATCCCGAGAGCTAAGTATTGCTTCTTGATGTTCACAAAAGGCATCTTATTGTCACACAACACTTTTGATTTAACTAATAGTTTTTCTGCAGTTGCAGCACACGTCCTCACCATAGAGGACCACGCTCAGTTATAATACATTTAAATTAATGATTTCCACATAGTAAATAAACTAGTACCGCTAATGCGGCTTCCGATCGGATGACGGATTGGCGAAACGACTAAACTTGTGTGCAGTTGCGTACCACGTCAATGCGAATTATGATAGTATTAATTGTAGTAGGCTAGAAAGTAATTTTCTATTTCTTTTCAGAGCGTCACAGTGTTATTTACATAAGGAGCGTTACCGATACGAGCACCGAATTTTAGATATGTTTAATTTGGTCAAATAATATCATGTCTTATCGTTCAGAAATCGTATTACACGATATATGAAATTATATGAAAATGAAAGTTGTTAATTAATAATATGACAAAATGATACACGGAATGTGTATTTCTATAAAAAAATATTTTATTAAATCGTTTCATGTTTACAACAAAACAAAAACAATACCTAAAACTAAAGATAGGTGGCGCTGTAAAACCACAGAAAGCTCGATAAATAAATAGTGCTAAATACTTCATAGAGATGACGCTGTTTTCATAAACTTTTTGTGGATATGCCGGAAACGAGAGTAATGCAAACTATAGATATTTTCTAGAATACTCTAGATTATATTATAATAGTAAAAATATTAGATCTGTGGGGTCCTTATAGGTTAACTATCTATTGTGTAGGAGAGTGACATAAAATTATGTGATGACAGGCAATAAGACATTGTGTACCTAATCAATAAACAAAAATACGATAAACCTTACGACGAACAACAAACAGCATTTTATATCACTTTTTATGCATTTTTATCATTTAAAGTGCCCTTTTGTTATTTGCCTACAATAATAAAATTAATTTAATCCATAATAATTAATAACTCTTATGTGATAATAATTATTATCGTAGTAAAATTATCATATTGGCAGCAAATGTAGTTTACCAAATCCACGTGTTATTTACCTAACGCCCTTCTAAAGTTACATGTTATATAAAAATAGGTAGGTACTTATTCGGGTTCATAAAAAATCGATAGGTAGGTACTTATAATAAATATCAAAATATCCGATATTTAGTATATATCGGATACCTATATGTCATGTTTATAAAAAAGACGCGAATTTCATTCTGTAAGTGGTTTTAATGAGTCAAAATTGTTAAATGAAACTTTAAGTTTGATTAATAGACTTATTTATTATCATACAAAACAAAAAATAAGAGTAAAATTAAAGTAACAAAAAATTAGTCTGAGATTACCTAATAATCAGTCTACTTAGGTAATCAACATTTAACTAAATTATAATTATTATATCTTTAGTGTTGGTTCATTGGCAGTGGCAGTGATCATAGCTATACCATATTTATGTCAGTACTATAACAATTTAAAGGCGTGGGCGTTGACGATAAATATAAATTGATATATATCAATATAAATATCAATTGATATATATCAATATAAGTATCAATTGATATATGTATATCAATATAAATATCAATTGATATATATCAATATAAGTATCAATTGATATATGTATATCAATATGAATATCAATTGATATATATCAATATAAATATCAATTGCTATATATTAATATAAATCTTCTTCTTCTTCTTCTCAGCCCTTGGACGTCCACTGCTGGACATAGGCCTCCCCAAATAAAAATATAAATATAAATATCAATTGATAAATATCGTGATATATATCCGCTGATATATATCAGTGAATCCTGATACTTATACTTAATAACTGTATAGGTATGTTTCATGTTCGGCTTACGCAAGCGGGACCATATATCTTCTTACCGTTCTCAGCTTAAATGGCTTCCGATCCGACAACGTAGTGCTGTAAGAATGCTCTGCATTCTCTTCTTTGTCTACGATCCAAGTTGCCCAGATTATTTGAAATGTAAGTTTCATTTTCTGGGTAATACTCATGAACGTTCTCAGCGCTCTGCAGTTAACTCCATACTCCAAGCCGACATAATAGCCGTACTGGTTTTATGTCCAACTCTTTCACCTCGCAGCCAATTAAAGCCTGGAATGCGATTACTCCTAAAACTAGGAAAGCTCCGAATAAAAATATATTCAAACGGATGCTTCGGGCGCATTACTTGTTATCACTACAGTTTTAGTGGTTTTAACACACGTATTTCATCATCTTTAAACTACGGCAAACCGTCAACATGTAGAATGTGCGCTAACGCGTCGACGTGCATGTGATTCCCAGTTGAATTGTCAGTAAACTTATTGCTTTTAGTCAATAAACATGTCAGTGGAGTTCTAAAAAGGGTATATTTTTAGTAGGAGAAGTAAAACATCAAATAACGGGGTCAAAACTTCCCTCCAATGGACAAATACTCACAGTTTTGTTTTATAACATTCGTGAAGTGAAATAAACTATTAATGAAAACGCAAATCTTGCTATTCGCGAGTGTGTTATATTTTGGGGAAAGCCACGAATACCATCCAAATCGTTACCGAATTGGGTGAAATAACTTGTGAACTAATATCACGTTTGGCGGGACTTACAAAAAATGCAAAGAAAACACAAGACGTACTTTTAAGCGGTGTTATCAAGAACTTACATTTTACAAGCAATTTGGACGACTTGTTTGATATTTCTCACGCCGATGCACTTCAATTAATAAAAATAGAGTACTTAAGATAAGATCTTCTTGCAACGCCAAAGAGAGCCAGGTCGACCCGGTAGCTTGGCTGGAGTGGATAAAAAACTGGCTGACAAACGAAAGGGCGCGACTAAGTCGAAAACTAAATCTTTACGCGTCAACTACTTAGGCATTGTATGAACCTGTACGGAATAATTCAGCTTCCAGTGCTGGTGAAAATATGGATTCACAAAATGATCTGCCAACTGTGATCGAGCACACAACCTGGGACTGGGACTACTGTAATGGTAACAAAGAACAATTTAATTACTCCAAAATTAGTAGCTTCATTTGATAGTGTCAGTTGAGTACTCTGTTCAAGCTACTATCGAGCCACTTGGACATAATATGGACGAATTTCTGATAAGTAAGTCTTCAATCCAACGAATCTGTATGGAAAAACGAAAGGAACGCGTGGAAGCCATAAAAGTTGATTTCAAAAATGAAGTACCAGACGTTGTAACTGTTCATTGGGACGGCAAACTGTTGCCTGTAGCCCGAAAACCGAAAAAAGAACGTCTTCCTATAGTCATTTCGTTTGGAAATAAAGATCAACTTATTGCTGTGTCAAAATTGGATAATTCTACCGGCAAATAGTAGGGCACAGGCTGTTTGGAATGCGATCACAGATTGGAATCTCGAAGATAAAGAGGAACTTCTGTGTTGCGTTAGTATGGTTTCGAATACAGGTCGTATCAATGGTGCCTGTGTGCTCCTAGAGCAAAAACTTGACACGGAATTGTTTATTTTTGCTTGTCACCATCACATTTACGAACTGGTGCTGAAAAGCGCATTTGAAGTAAAAATCAGACAAGTGACCACAAACCCCGATATCTCGTTCTTCAGAAAGTTCTGAGAAAATTGGAAAACCATCGATTTCGGCAAGATACAGTGCTATGGGGAAAACGTAATAATAATATAATAATAAATAATAAACACTCTTTATTGCACACAAATAGTTATTACATGTGCACAAATAATAAACGACAGAATACAATAGGCGACCCGCTCGTCTGCCATCTCTACTATAAAAAATAGTGCGTAAAAGGGAGTCAGGTTAAATACGGTAATTCCTAAGAATTACCGTATTTAACAAAGCATAAATTTGTATTCACTTGGACGACCGGTAAGTAGTGGCTGCTATGCAAAAGGTCCAAGGTTTGTAAATATGTTGCTATAAACATTTTGAGTTTGGTTTAAATCCCGTTCGGACCCTCATTTCCTTAAAGACAAATGTTATTTAGGTCTAGCTGGTTTGTATACATTTTTGTGTCTCTGAATCCACCGCTCAGGGAATCCTGATGGATGTCATTGATTATTGTACCAGCCTTTAATGTCCCCCTGCAAGGAACAGGCCTCCTCTAGTAAATCACTGGAGGGTTTCGGGCCGTAATCCAACACGTGGGCCCTGTTTAGATTGGTGGATATACACATACTCCAGATTTTTATTTTTGTAGCATGCGGGTTTCCTCACGATGTCATCGATTATGTCGTTACTTGTTTATTTACTTCACGTAACACCATGTAGCGTTCAAAGCTACGAATATACGTAGACTGTAGAGATATTACTATATAAAAGGAATTATTTAAAATCTTTGGCATAAATTATGAAACGGAATTAATACTTTAACTTAATTAAACCATATTAATTTAATGGGAGGTAAATTCTATTTCGCAAAATAATAATCCACAGCGTAATATTGTGTGAATAATTAAGCTCCTCTTTATTAATATGACAGCAAGCTAATTTATACAAAATAATTTGCTACATCGCAACGTCAACTATGTGTGCTATTCGCACTGTGGCTTTCTCTAAACTTACCTGTACACCTACTTCTTGCTAAGGTACGCGAAAGTTTTCCCAGGCACTCCACAAGTGCGGGGGAACGTCGCGCATCGTTTCTATGTAGAGTTTATACAATTTATACAAACCGGTATAAACTATATTAAATTCATAGCCGAGTGGACAAAGGCATATGGTTATGTACACGCACTTAGTTCACAGAGCCATTACATTGTTAACCGGTATAGATAGACGAGCTGGCTGGGGTTCGGCCGGGCTCACCTGTGCGCCAGACCCGTAGGCGCGTCACGCCCGCACACAGGCTCACGGTTCACAAGGAAAAGTGAGCGTGTGTGAATGAGGGTGGCACGTATACACAGGTGAAGGCAACAATGAAGGCTGTAGCGCAAGGTCTATCCCGCACACACACGCGCAGTCGACGAGGCGGGAACGACAGCTCGGGACATTGGCGGGCGAGCGCTCCCGCCGTGAGGTCCTGCAAGCCCGGTCCGCACCGCCCGCCCTCGCAAACCACTTGTTGAATCTTCATAGAGACGTTTCACCTCCTCGACTCGCTCAAGTATCGCCGCGCGTGTTCCCACTTGTACATCTCTTCTTATTTATCTTTTAATTTTCATTCTTCTCTGTACATATTTCAAACTTAGAACTCTACCTGTGATGCCTGGTCTTCGTTTCCGTCTCCTGAATACGCTTGATTTAGTCTTCCTCTCAGTGTTATTGTTGTTATGGGCGACTTTCTGATACTGTATAAGGCTTCGGTCCGCGGTTAACTTGTTGTAACTTACTATATATAATATTTAGAGTGTTGTTGATACTCGTATCTGTGTTACCTGTTCACTGCTTACTTGTATACATTTTTATCCTATTCTGAATAAAAAGTAAATTGTACGTCGCTGTAAATAATATCATATCGTTATATTGTGGAGTGCTCTCGACCTCAGGTAAGTCCTTAATCATTGTTTAAAATTTTAAAGCAACATGTTAAATTTTGTAAGTACATAATATGTATATATTTTAAATTACTCCTATGTAAAAGTAGTTTTTATGAACCACACTTATAATAGTATTAAGTATTATTAAGTATTATTCACCCCATCTATAGAACTTATTGTATTGTATATTATACTCTCTCTTCTATGAGTATTACATCGTTAGATGATAAGTAGCGAAATCATTCTTAAAATACGAATATGTTAAACAAATTACTTTGTTTTAACACAAGCCCGCGGCCGCGCGGCGCACATTTATTACAAGTTTTTTCTCTTGAAAATGACCCAAAACTATCTCTCATATAAATAAATCTAAATTAATAGACTTTAAATCACGTATTGTTTGGTAAAAAATACAACTATTTTTCCCTAGGGCGGTAATACTTCTACAGTTTTACCACCGCAAAAGTAAAAAAATATTCAAGGTGGGTCCATTGTACTGATTTATGAAACATCGCTTATGCTCGAGGGGCGAGCGTAACATGATTTGAAACCGAAGGAGGCTGGCAGAATACAGAGAGAATATCATATTCATTTATGTTTCAAACGAGGGAGGTTAACAATGTTAGGAATGCCTTAGACCGGAAAAAACACGAGAATATAGAGTATATTGTAAGCGTGACGTACAAAAAATAAAGTAAATTATTTTACACTCTTTTCGTTTTCACTGTCATAATTTTAAATGAGAATTTTCATAGTTATTTAATTTATAATGTTTGTCCATGTTTTAACTGTACCAACGCTTTCACATTGGAATAATAAGCAATAGCAGATGTTCGTATTATGGTCCAATACCTATAATAAGGCACAAGGTCCTACAAAAAATCAAGTTCCACTGTATAATTTTGTACTTCAAACAACAATTAGCCACCATCGGTCATAAATTAACTCTTATTGAAACAAATCACAATTTGTTAAACAAATCATCATCAACAAAATGATTTTATGAAAAAATGAATTGATTACTTTAAATCAAGGTTCGCTGATATATATCATGGTATATATCAATTGATATTTATCATCGAAACTAGAATTTTGGCAAATTCTACGTTTAGTGTTGCCAGTAACACTTGACAAAAAACTATAATTTTAATTACTTTTACCGAAGTGACAATCTTATAGAAGTTTTGGGGATTCACCATATTACGTATACGGTTAGCTTTTCATTGAAATTCAAACCATATATAAGGTCAACTGGACTGGTAGCCAGAAGATAATGTCCCTCTTATAGACCTGAGGCTGAGACCTGACTCTGAGGTTTTAAATTGATTACACTGACATTAATACAAAATATTATCACTGCCACTGCCAATGATTCAACACTAAAGAGTATAATTATAATTTAGTTGAATGTTGATTAAGACTGATTTTATTATTCTCAAAGACTCTAATTTTTTGTTACTCTAATTTTACTCTTATTTTTTGTTTTGTATATAATAAATAAGGCTATTAATCAAACTCAAAGTTTCATTTAACAATTTTGACACATTAAAACCACTTACAAAATGAAATTCGGGCCTTGTTTATACACATGATACCTATATATCCAATGAACATCGGAACTAAAAAGATCGATTGTATAGTTACTTAATATCTGATGTACATCGGATATATATTAAATATCGGATATTTTGATATTTATTATAAATATCGGGTTTTTATAAATCCTGCTTAAAATAGACTCTGTATTTCGAATATATAATTTCGTAAGTCAGCTACGAAATTACGCTAACCAGCCGTAGCGAAATTACGACTTATCGTAGCAAGCCGTAGCATGCTTGCTACAGCATCGCTATACTACTAATCACTACGAGTCTATGAAGAGCTTGTATTTGGTATTTCTACTTAATTGTAAAACAGCCCACGCAATAAATACTTATGCTATTGGTTTATATTGTAATTCGGGTTTTAAAGGCATATAAATAAAGGTTTTGTTTAGGACCCGATTATACTGCGTTCAGAACGCGGAAGTTAAAAGTCCGATTGAATTGTTACTTATGCAACGTATATTTAACCATCTTATATTTAACCATCTTGTTTAAAATATGAACGTCTCAACTTCTGTAGAGAGTCAGAAAGGAAATAAACTCATTTTAATAATATTGCAAACGGAAAATTAGCAGGTTGAAATATTTGGCAGTTGTGAAACTAGTGGACTTTGACATTCGAAATCGTTGAGAACTATTTTAAACTTTCAGTTGATACTGAACTTCAGTTGATACTTTAAGCTGGCTGTGGAATTTGTTTCTGAAATTGGCTAAGTTTTACATAGTTACTGAGGGCTACATAAAAGAATTAGAAAAGGCAATATGTTTCAGTTCTGAAAAACGACTTCTATATAATCTGCAAATTGTTTTGCAATTATGTCACACCATTAGACGGATGGTGATACTTATGAGGATTGGTAATGATTAAAAATGATGACTAGACTATGTAGATAGAATTATATCAGTAAAAAGATAGTATAAGTAATCAGTAAATCAGTAAAGATGGACCGTGTAGCCGGCGTTAGAATAGCATCACCTCTTTTCTTCCCGTGCGTGCCGTAAAAGGCGACTATGCGATATTAAAGCCTCTACCATAATCCCTGAATAACTACACCATTTGTGAAAGAGTGGACTCGCCAACCCGCTTGACTGGCGTGGCGTTATAACGTCATATATCCCTCATTCACAAGATGGGGAGGTCCATGTCTAGCAGTGGACGATAAAGTAGCTGGTTACAGAAGATTAGGTAGTAAGTGGGTACTTAATATCCGATACCAACCTAAACCAACATAATTATTGATTGGTATAATATCATCATAATAATTGGGAGGATTTGTTTATAGAAATGTTTTATTCATAATAAACTTTATATTAAAGAAGATTCATAATATAACCTTTGAATCTCGTTTTTCCGCTGTCTACAGGCTTAGCAATAACACCTTTGATGTATACAGCTTTTCTAAAGCACTTAAGCAATAACAAGGTATATGGAAATAGGGACCCGATTTTACGAATAATACCTACTCAGGTACAATTTCTTTGACGAATCTTTTTGTCGGGGTCAATAATAATAGTCCCGAGTTGAATCGATTCTGTCAAGTACTTATGTATGATGTATTGGATAAAGATGAAAGACATTAATATGTCAAGAAATTAGATTACCTGTCATTGTACGTGTGTGATTTAATTAATTGAATTGTTTAAATTAATATTACTTGGATAAATAAATATTTATCTATAATTTCACTCAGTTATTCATTTATTCATCTGTAACAAAAAATATTAATATAATTTGTGATTTAAATCTATACGTACTATAAAATTGTAACAAGGACTTGTTATTTGTTCGATTATTTTTTTGAAAAAAATATTTGTTACGTTTCACGCTACGAACGATCGCACTGCACTAGCCGTTTTAGTATCCACTAACGGACATCCTTATGCACATTATCTTAAAACGCCGCGTTGACCAAGCGGGTTGGCAAGTCCACTTTTTTAGAGCCGGTGTAGTATTATATAGTATATTCGCATGGCAACTGAATACAGAACCCAAAACAACAATAGTTATTGTCTCTTTGTCCGTCTGTCTGTCTGTACGCTCATCACTCAACAATCGCTGGACTCGACATATTTATTTTTTAACGCTTTGTATACTACTTATCCAGATCCAGATATTAAATCGTTATTAAATCTGCCCGTGCATCAGTCCATAGAAACCATTAGATACATTTTATTGAAACTTAACAGTTTTAGTCGTAGTTCACGTTCTAGATCAACCGTATAAGATACTTTTTATTGAAAACCGTTACAAGTTCTCACGGGTACCATATTACACAGTTTGCGTAACGGCGGCATCTCGGGAGAATGATACACGACATAAGATGCTATTTTCATTTGCGGTTGCTCTGTCTGATGTGTTAAGGTTGGATTGATGTGATGGGGTTTTTATTTTATTAACCATGATCAAATTTTTACAAATTTATTTGCTTAATTTATATAGATACTATAAAAACCTCCAGGGTTTAACCGTAGTACCGAAGCCGTTCCTTAAATGAAACTTTCCGTTCTACTAATAATTTATGAGATGGTATGAGATTTGATTGAAGAGGATAGGATTGAATGAGATTGGATATAATGAGATTGGGTACCATGGAATGGCATGGGATATAATAGTGTAGGAATACAATGAACATTCAAAGTCAAAACATACATATTCAAAACGACACGCAATTGAAGTCGTGGGCACAGCTAGTAAACAGTTACTAAATAATTAACGAATGTATGCTTCATTGTTTCAAAGTGGTAAGCCGGTTTAGAATTTCTTTAAAGGATTTCAAACAGTAATTAGGTTTACTCCCAAATAAACTAGCATTTATGTTTATATCTGGCTATAATTTATGATGAACAATTGTGAACATTTCTTGAAAATTACTTTTTACCCAATTTCAGTGAAAGATCTACAAAAAATAAAAGATCTATTTTGCTGTCGAAAATTGTATGTATTGATATTACAAAAGCGTACTTCCTTTGACAAGTCTTTTCGTTTTCTCCTTCTTAATTATCGTGCCCCAGTTCTGCAAAGTAATTTTTTTTTTGTGAAAATACCCACTTTCTGTGAGTTAATGTTGGGTCTCAATTAATTTCAATTTTGATAAAAATATGCGCGCATTTGGAATGAGGTGTACCAACCTACGTTACTAAAATGTATCATTTATACCAATTAGGCTTGTGGGCTAGCCGTTTCTTCGTTTTGTTCGTGTTCGTGAGAATTCATATTCCCGTCATTCATTTACTTTGAATTAAGAGTGAATAAGCAGCCAGTATTCTAAATTATGCTGTGTGGTGTCGGTCGCCTATAAAATAGCGCTACCTTATCTCTTCCCATGTGAGTCGTAGACGACTAAGGAGTAACAAAGCCGCTACTACAAGTCCTGAGGAATTACACCACCTCTAAAAAAGTAGACTCGCCAACTCGCTTGACAATCGTAGCGTTTTAGTTGTATTTTAGATATGGGCGACTTCATTGTTCATTGGGAGACATAGACTTGTGTGCGAGTGCGTGTCATACACTGTACTTAACTAAAATTGATATAGGTAGGTACATATTATATGTTTTTAAACAAAACCAGTATTATAAACGATCTTTCAAATTTATTAAATAGATAGATGTTAAGTTGCGAATATTTGTGGAGGGGAGTTACCTTTGTTCTTCACGTGTGGTGGTAACGGCAATGCTGTATTAATGTCGTCATCGACACAGTAATGTTTTTTTTTTCTAACACGTGACTTCCAAGTCCTACATCTCGGTGGAATTTCAAAACGTTTTGATTTCATGGACCGATTTCTAATAAATTAAGTTATTTTTATGTAGCGTACGTATTCTTACTGCTAAATATGAGACTAATGTAGATTATATTCAATCGTCATCTCGCAAATTTTTGTACAAATTGATATCTGTTATTTGATTTCTATATTTCACAGTTTTATTTAGGCTAGTGATTACATTTGATCACTGATGAAAAAAAAAATACCCAAAAACGTTCAAATATTATTATTATCAAATCTTATTACCGACTAATAGCAACGATTCGAGTTTTCAGTAGGTAGCTATCTTCCGCTTGACATTATCAGCGCAACATAATATCTTACTAAAAAAATGGTCTTTAATGGTATCTCCATATAAACACAGGTTTATTTACTATATATACATAATATTTACATGAAGAGGCGGCCAGTGATGCGTAAAATCAAAATCCAACGCTATCTATGGACGCTCGAGTATACCTATATTATTGTGATGTAAAATGTAAAAGCCGTTTGATCGGCTCAGCCTCGAGTCGCCTCAGTTTTTTATTTTAAACTTAATATTTTTTATCTTTTTATGAGAGACGCTTAATTTAGTAGTGAAATGAAAACATATTTCAAAGGACATTACTTACTGAGTAACTTTGACCGTTTCTTTGAACATATTTCTATTACTATTACTAATATAATTAAAAAAAAATACATATTTGGTACAAACAGTTAAGAGGCAAAATAATAATTACATATAGCAATTAAACAACTTTCACGGGCTCACCCCGTGACCACGTCCACTGCAAAGTGTTCGAAACGTCGGGATATAAATAATGTCAAATATACGCGATTTAAACCGTTCAAAGTTGTTTAATTGCTATGTATAGTAATCGCGAAAACCTAAGAAAATATTAATAATTACATAGTTTATCTCTTTATGGAATAATTGTCATTAATAATTAATGGAAAGAATGTAGTACCACGGTATAAACATACCACGGTTAAATCTTGGATTAAATACCGGTTAAATAATTAAATTAAATGCGGTGTAAGGTTAATTCTTCATATTAGTCCACAAATCCCTAATTGCCACAATCGCAATAAAGAATATCTTAAATTGTTTATGAGTTAAAAATAAATCAGTTTCAGAGATCCGTGTAAGTGAACTAACTACATGAAGCCACTTTAATGTACTGGCTAAATATTATGGAGAAAATGTTGTTGTTGTTGGGCTTTATTGTTTTTATAATGAATTGTTACAATAACACAATATTACCGTTAGAAAATACTAATACAAAATTATTCCTCGAAAACGTGTTAATGAGATTTTTTGATACAAATTCATGAACATTTATCATTACCAGTTACAAGGACTGTTGTTATTTATAAAAAAAAATAGAAAATCTTTTAGCGGAGTAAGAATCACTAATCACTAGACACTGACTAATAATAATAACTATGTGAGATATTCTTTGTAAAATTTTCGACCTTAAAAGCTATTTTCAAGTAGTTTAAGTACCTATGGAATTATGTACATTTCTGGAGAAGCACCCAGGAGTCATATCTAGCCTGAGTTGTACGACGGTCATGTAACCATTGCACTTCGTGTGCTTCAAGCGTTCCAGATTCAAATATCAAACGCTGTTACACGCTGTGGTCGCCTTTGAGGCTATTCTCATTGTTTTACCTGGCTAAAATGTTATAAGGATCATCGACCTCACTTCAGTTTCTAATCTAATGGACTTGAATTAGTTAGTCGACGAGTTCGTCCGGTGGAAACATCAGTTACTAATGAGATTGCATGAATTTTAAATTCAATTTGATTTTCTTGACTCTTGAAGAACTTGTAATAGTAAAGTAATAGAGAATTACTATAACATACATGTTAAGAGAAATAATTTAATGGATATCAGAAAATACTAAAATGGACAGTAAATCGATGGTAGCAAATTTAAAGGTGGGTTAGATTCTCTGTCGACAATAAAGAAATAATTTAGTAATTTAAATTTAATTTAATTTAAATAATTTATTTTAGTTATTCAAAAATAAATTGTTTTGTTGATCATATAATATTTAGTATTAAAGCAAAATTCTGTGAAATACTATACCAGTATCTATATCAATAGCCGTTTTGGTTATATTTTTATATTTTCACTGGCCTAACAGACCTTTCTCAAGACTCGCCACTATACACGATTTTTTGCTTTTCTCAACCGTCCACTACCGGAGCACCTCTTTCAAAAATCAAATCGTCTGTCCACTTGGTCGTAGGACGTCCCACACTGTGCTCGTCGACTCAATCGCTTGTCGATGCTGCGACATATACGTGTATCCTTGCCACTTCAGCATGCTGATTCTATACGCCAACTCTCACCAACTATCACCAACGGGTGACATTCGTTTTTTAGCGAATCGTTCAAATATAACACCTATCAATACCTATGAAATTGTCTTTGTATATGAAAAAAATCTTTTTTTTTTGCATGGAAATTGTATATTTAATTTATCAAATTATCATCCATTATTATCGATGTACTTTTGCCATTTTAATGGAAGTTGATTGATGCCCCTGCTATAGAAAGCCCGGGGACGGGAATCGATGCATTCGTTTTTCGTTTTTCACTGCCTCATCACAGTTGAATTTTTTCCCCTGCAAGAAGTTATCCAAGTTCCGAAAAAAAGGGAATTCAGTAGGAGCAAAGGCTGGCGAGTGCGGTGGGTGTCGGTGAACTTCCCGTCGAAGCTCCTATAACATTGAGACTGTCAGTCGTACAGTGTGTGGGCGAGCGTTATCATGGACAAGTAGTGCTACGACAAAAACCCTTTTGTCGTAGCACCTCGCTTTCAGAGCATACCTCTTAAGATCTCGGAGAGTATTGGGATTCTTGGTGTCGACATTTCCAGTAAAGTCGAATTTAGGGGTCATCTGGAAATTAAGGCCAAAACGGCCTCCAAAAAGCTCGGTGTGCTGAACAGAGCGAACCGGCACTTCACCCCTGGGCAGCCCCTAATGCTTTACAAAGCTCAGGTGAGGCCCCATATGGAGTATTGCTCACATCTCTGGGCCGGCGCACCGAAATATCAATTGGACTCATTTGACTCCATCCAACGACGTGCTCTTCGTATTGTCAACGATCCCACTCTCACGGGCAGTTTAGAACCCCTCAGCGTTCGGAGAGACGTTGCATCTCTCTGTGTGTTCTACCGCCTGTACAATGGGGAATGCTCTGAAGAATTGTTCAATATAATTCCCACCTCGGGTTTCTACAACCGCAGCTCCCGTCACAGAAGTGCGGTCCATCCGCATTTCCTAGATACGGAGATGTCGCGTACTGTTCGGTCCAAAAATTATTTTATATTGCGAACCCGTAGGCTGTGGAACGAACTGCCTCAAGAGGTCTTCCCATTAAACTACGACATGGGGTTCTTCAAGAAAGCTGTGAATAGGATTTTGCAAGGTCGGCGGCGCGCCCGCATACCCCCTGGTGTTGCAGGTGTCCATGGGCGGCGGTAACACTTACCATCACGTGAGACCGCTTGCTCGTCCGCCCTCTTCTCTATAAAAAAAAAAAAAAGTGGACTAGAGCGATTAATCAGACTCGGTTGTTTGATCACTATCACACCATCACTATCACAGCTCACCAGCTTGTCCATCATCGTTTGCAGATCTTCACAGTACACATTTGCATTAATTTTTGTCCCAGATCTCAAGAAACTGTAGTGGATAATACCGGCACACGACCACCATGCAGTTATAAGAGCATCTTTTGACTCAGTTTATGTACGTTCGGGACATTATTTGGCTGTGTCTTCTGGGTTCAACCATAGTGATAAACGTTTACAATTATCATTCAGGATCCACTTCTCATAACAAGTGACAAATTCAATTCAGAATCCCTTAATTTTTGTGCTGGTTCAGCAAAATAAGGCTAGCTTCGACGAGTGTTTGCAGCTGACTTTCATTAAGTTCATACGGTACTCAATTTCCGAGCTTCTTCACTTTCCCGATTTGACACAAATGAATTAATATCGTTACGCCAAAGGCTGCTGCTAACTTAGAAGTGGTTTTAGGTGAATCTGCTTTCACTATTGCTTTTAATTCGTCATTTTTGTCTTTAGACTCCGGTCGTCCACGGAACTTGTTCTTGAGGTCGAAATTTCCAGAATAGACACGATCAAGCCAAAAACGCACCGTGCGTTCGTTTGCGGTGTTTGGTCCGTACACATCTTTGATATTGCGTACCATCTGTGCTGCGTTGCTGTTACGATGGAATTCATATTCAAAAATAACGCGAATTTTTAACTTTTCCATGGTCGCATCTACAATAATGTCTAAGCAAAAAGTCGTTTGACGGAATAACAAATGAATAACTGATTTTGAAAAAGAATGACATAGCTTTAAATTGAAAGTAATTTGAATTTGAAATTGCAAGTCAAACGCAATATTAATTATGTTCAGTGGCCACTATGAATGCACAGCAATTTCATAGGTAAGGCTCTAATAGTATTTTCATTCCTATTCGGCGCGTCAACGAGGAATGCAATAAAACATCTATTTTACGACACCAGGACCCTTTCAAGTGAGGTTCAGGTGAGGTTATGTTTTTAGTAGTGTTTGAAAAGAGCTTTATGATTGTATAACAAGACAAGTTTGTAGTGGTACTGTTTTTATTTTAATAAATTGTAAACATGACACATGGAAATTTTGCTTGCAATTTTCAACAAATGTAGTTTTAACTGAAAATTCTCTGTTGTATTTGTAACAAGTTGTAATTTTTTAATCTTTTCATATTTTTTTACGGTATAATCCATTAATTAAAATAATAATATTTAATTTCATACATAAATAAAAATAAAATAAAAAAGTCAAAGTTGCTTTAAAATTTCACTTAACATCATGCGTTCCACAAAAAATAATTGTGATTGAACTACATCGCCCAAAACTGAAATATAAGTATTATTAGAGGCCCTATTAAATATACATTGATGGATGTAAATAAAATTGGTACATTATTATAAACTATTCGAAAAATACTTAAATTTCCCAGAAATGATAACGTACTACGAAATGAGAAACGTACGAACTTTATTTTATATTTACTTTATCGCGGTGATTACTTTCTTTTTATTTTTGTTTGTATAGTATTAGCTAGGATCATCATCATCGTTTGCACTTACTTTTTTGTTGTTGAAGATAGTGAATATCACCATAATCACCAAAAACACGAACAAAACCAAACACTTGGCGCACTTGTGTGACGCCACAACCACAGACCGACTTTGATTTCGTCTTGCTCAAAGGACTAACACGAAACAAATAGCGCTTAAACGGCAAAATTGTGTAATATTTATCTTAGAATGAAATAGACAACGTTTCGTATAGGTTAGAGCGTTTAATAAAGAGAGACGTGTTTTTCAACTCCGTAGTCGACGGGGCTATAGTCCCCACCCGCAGTCAACGGCTAATCCGTTTGACCGGCTTCCAGTCCAGTTCCAGTCCACCAGCTGGAACTATTATTAGACATTTTATTTAGCTTATAAACTTCTGATCTAAAATAATTAAACACGTGTATCGCCGTTATTTTATATTTAATTTAGAGGCTGTTTACGACTCAAAATCTATATCTCAAAAAAGTTGTTAAATTTTAACTTGAAATGTGGTATATAGACTTCTCATTCGAATTACCGTTTTTCAAAATTGCGTCAAGATTCTAACATTCGGTGTATTCAATTTTTGAATGGAATCACTTAAATCGTCATTATCTTGGAATATTTATCGGTTTACCATTTTTTCTGATTTTTCTGTTCCAAATACCACGCGACAAGCTTCCCTAATCCACACTAATAATAGGGGTTAAAGTATGAAATTGCCGTTTTATAGTAATAGATACTTTGAATTGACATAAAACCTTCATGGTGTGAGATTTTCGAGTGAAACTTCTTTCACGTGATACCTATGAGGTTCTTGTTTTAAAAAATGTGCAACATTCGATTTTCGACGTTCAATTGTTTTTTTTATTCAGCTTAGACGGGAAAGATGGATACTTCGAAAATCCGAGTAATCTTTGAATACGAGTTCCGACGCGGAACTAACGCGGCAGAAACGGCTCGCAATATCAATGCTGCGTTTGGAGAGGAGACTGCTAATGAACGAACCGTGCGTTTTTGGTTTAAACGCTTTCGTAATGGAAACTTCGACTTGAAGAACGAACCACGTGGAAGACCGCCACACAGGTGAATAACGCTGAATTGAAAGAGATGGTGGAAGCCGATCCGAGTCAAACTACCCAGGAATTAGCGGCATGGTTTAACGTTACCTTACCTACCATTTTTTTTCGTGATTTGGACAATTTTATACGTGGTAAAAAAAATTCTCCCCAAGAGGCAGTACAAAATGCTTTCACACAGTTTGTCGGATCTACATCCCCAGAGTTCTATCGCAAAGGCATAAATGAACTTCTGATTAGATGGCAACAATGTATAGATAATGAGGGTAAATATTTTGATTAAATAAATATGTTACATTTTAGAAAAAAACGAGTTTTATTTTTTCAGTACAAATCGGCAATTTCATACTTTAACCTCTAATATTATAAATCTGAGATTGTTCTTGTTTGTCTGTTTGTTTCTTGTCTTCATGACTAAATAACTAAATTACTGACGAATTCGTGTCTTAATTACATGACTATTAGATTTTAAAGAAATGTTGGCAAAGAGGTAGCGCGAAATTGGTACAGGACATGTACACTTTTTTCCCAGAGGAGTCCATTACTTTTATAACAAAATCCATGCTGGTGAAGCTGCGGCCAAAAAGCTAGTATATAATATTTGATTTTCGTTTCAAATATAATAGCGTAGGTAGAATTTGAATAGCTACCGAATCCCGTGAATACTAAAAATCGTACATATCGTATGAACAAATCTAGCTTACGAGTACACGCGAGAACCACATCATTAAAACTGTTTCTAGGAGAACCGTGGAGGTACAATTAAATTTGCTTTCTTTTATTAAAAGGCAAACTCTGATCTGTACACATTTTGCATTTTGGTCCCATAAAGTGAAGAGCGGTGTTTACAAAGGAAATATGCTAATATTTATGGTATTTCGTCTTTACAACATAAGAAGGACATGGCACTGATCAACCTCTTTCTACCAAGGAACTAATCCACCTTCAAATTTATTACCATCAATTTGCTACCTATTGGCAATTTTCTGCTGTTCTTTGCTGTATGAAAACCCTTTAAGAGTAGGTAAGAATATTGTCCTTGTGTAAAAATTGCCCTACTGGTCATAATACAAGTACTGTGACCTCGGACTACGACCGCCGCGTCGCCGCCGGTTCAGTGTAAAACTCTCTCTACAAAGGCAGACAGACAAAATGTATCCAAAAATAATACTTCCATTAACAATGTTTATTTAGGTATCGTGAATGTGTACGTTGACGGGGAATAAATGGATTGCTGTTTATTTACTAATACGAATATAACGTAATGTAAGTAAAACACGTATAATTAAATTATTTATTATCTTGTTTATAATTGCTTTTAACCACATGTTTAATTTTAGATGAGGACGAGGTATAAACTCCAGAGTTAAATCATAATCATAATTTAATCTACCATGTTTTACGCTATAGACATACGGACGATTCATCTAGTAAGCATAGTTAAGGAGTATTACGAACTTTTAAAAAAACGCCGATGGCTACTTTTTGTCTAAAAGCTTTATCTTTATCTTTATATATATGTATATATTTCTGTTTTCTGTAGGTCATAAAAAAATAAATTTAAAAAAAATGTCTTACTTCGTGAGTTCTGTCCACAAAACCTTATGGCTGGCGCCAGTCTGCAGAGAGACTTCTTTAATTTCCGTACCACGTTAGCAAATGTTTAATAAAGTTGTAGGTAGAACTTTACGAATCTTATTTAAAATATCGACCCCAAAGAGCTAAAAGTCCCTGGACGAAAACGACTTAATCGGCTTTCTGTTCTTTATTTTTTGGTCTTACTTTCATTTTAAATATCGTCCCAGTAGAGCGAAAAGTGATCAAGTAACGAAATCCTACTTTCGAGTTATGGGCGTTTGAAGTATAAAAAATAAAAAAGTCATATCTTATTTAATATAACTTTTTCAAAAGAAACAAAAATGTAAGTGGATGGTATTACCGGTATTAAAAATGTTGTCTGAAATTTTTACTTATAAGAAAAAAAATTGAAAATGACAGTTACTTTTCGCTTTTACAAAACGTTAAATAATTGTTGTTTAATTATTTTTTCCATGCAGTTAGTGACTATTTCAAAATAATTGGCATTTAAAAAAAAACTAATCCGCTTTAGTGAATATTTAACTATTGTTTTGTGTATATAATTCTAAAAAAATATTATTATATATCATTTAACGCGTTTAGCACTATGTATAAATTAAAGGCAGCAAACTAAATTATTAATTATTTATTAGACATTATTTATTTAAAATAGGGATAAAGAATTAAATGACCTACTATTGAAAAATAATTAGTACAAAAGTGTGTAATATAACACTATTTTGAATAGTAATTTGGAAAACATATTATGAGCGACTCTAAACCAATTAAAAAAAACATTCTCAAAATAAAACATTATAGAATCATAAAGATAATAAAATAAAGTAATGAAGATTAAAATTTATAATTATTAATCACAACAATCATTCTCAACGTCACAATAAGACTAAAAATAAACAAAAGTATATACTTTGCTGAGTAGTAATTTCTGTAATCAGAAGTAGTAATCAAAGAGTAGTGATTTCTGATTTCTGAGTAGTAATTTAGGAAGCATAATATAAGCTAGTCGAAATCAACTAAAAAAACATTCTCAAAATAAATAAAATAAATAAAAATATAATAAAATAGAATGAAACACATAATAAAAAATAATCTTTTGAAGTTAAAAATTAACAATTATTAATCTCAATAACCATTCTCGACATTAATGTCTACAACATCCGGTTCGCACAGACGGTCAATTGCTTCTTTGCTGCCGAGCAATGAATGGCACCATGGATGAAGTTTTTCAGGAATAACTCCCTTATTGTGTAATGTTATCATGTCATTCTTTTTTGCTTCAGGAATCGGCAAAATAGCAGCCCTTGGAATCGAATATTTTTTTAGTTGAGCGAAATGGTCGTCGCTGTTGTCTCCAACAGCCTGTTGCAGTCGGTCTCCTAGAGTTTTTATTTTATCTCTCGTACGAGGAACACTGGGCTCAACATTCTTGAAAACTTTTATTTCAGAATACAGCCCATCGCAATCGTACCGAAACTTTACTACTCCCGGATTGTTTCTTTCGAATGGTAAATATTTTATTTTCAGCCACATCATCTTGTTACCTTGTTCATCTCTATTAATATTTTTAATGAATTAATATTCATTTAAAGATTAATGTTTATCATATCCTTGTATGTTAGCTCATGCACAACATATGCCGTTACAGCACTTGTATGCCATTTAGACCTTGCACGACACATAATTGATTTTCAAAAAAGTGCTCCAATTACACAAAGTAACACGCACTAGACGGAAAGGTAGAATTCGCTATAAAGTTGTAAAGCTTCTTGAAATTTATCCAACAACGTATCGTTGGTAAGCTTAAGCTGTTGAATTGTGAGTTTTTGAAATTCCTCTGAGATTTTGCAAAAGTTCAAATTTATATAAATTTAAAACTGCTAAACCGATTTGGATCGGATCTTCGAACGTAACCTACATAATAATATAGACTCGAATTATACTTTATTACCTGAATTTTATATGAATCATCATCATCATCATCATCTCAGCCCTTGGACGTCCACTGCTGGACATAGGCCTCCCCCATTGTCCGCCATTTAGACCTATCGGCAGCGACCTGCATCCAGCGGGTGCCCGCAACCTTTATGAAGTCTTTATATGAATACATAATAATAATTCATTTATTTCAGACCATAGTAATTGGATCCATAGTAATGTTAGTAGGAACTTAAAATAATATATTCATATATGTTTCAACTTATAAAATAAAACTGATTGCAGATGGTTTCAGCTAGTCATCCTTTGTCGAGAAATGATTTTTGTCCGAAATACGTAACTCGTAATGCC
This sequence comes from Sesia apiformis, assembly GCA_914767545.1. Taxonomy (NCBI): domain Eukaryota; kingdom Metazoa; phylum Arthropoda; class Insecta; order Lepidoptera; family Sesiidae; genus Sesia; species Sesia apiformis. The sequence continues at coordinate 7,188,601 of OU611962.1, forward strand.
TGTATAGGTATAGATTTCCATAAATATCCATAAGTACGAAATATCCATAACAGAATAAGTTACGTAAGCAATAAAATACGTGTAGTACTAGCCTTACGTTTGGATGGTATTCGGGTCTCTTTCAAATTAATATTTTTTAAATTATTTGACTGCTTTCCCGCTCACTTACCTACGTGATTTCGCTGCTATATTAAATATTAATTTCACTTTTCTGAATGTAAGAGTTACTTCGTTCTTTTTTCTATTTGTAAAATTATTTACACGATTATATTCTCCCATTCCATTCTTTATTTGAGAAGAACACTGTCACAGAACAGCTAATCGATGCTATAAAGAGGTCACTTTCTAGATAATGACTAAGGGCAATGCCAGTAACATTATAGAGCTTATCCAACAATAAAGACGACGATTTATTTTTGAAAAGTTTCATAATATTGTAACTACTGAACCGATTTGGTTTATCTTCGATGTAACCTCGGAACTGATTGCTGTTTTGAATTCAGCCACTGACCGTAGTCGAAATGTAGCAAGTACCACACTAAACTCCGTCACTATGTCTCTGCACTGACTTTAAGTCTTTAAAATTTTCTAAACTAGCTTTAAAACTGAGGTCTTAAAGTGATCTTCCGTTCTTCTCGTTCAGCTACTACCCACGGCTATTTCTTTTATTTTTATATATATGTATGCTTATTTATATGCTTTTTATGCTTATTTATAGATATATGTACCTAGTTGCATGCCTTGGGAGCGGTCTATATCCAGCAGTGGGGAGACATAGGCTGATGGTATGGTATAGTATGGAATCAAAAACAGAGTCGCAAATATGCGACTCTGTTTTTGACGAATTGCGACGAATATTGTTAGACTTCGAACGAGTGACAGGAGGGTTTGGCAAGATTTCCATAGTAGGTAATAAATGTGTGTAACATTAAAGTGTCTAGCTTCTATTTGTTCTTGGGTTTGACATATTGTCCCTAGCTGCTATGTTTGTCAGTTCTAATCTATCACTTTGATCACTTTAATGCTCGAAACGGGTTGCCTTTGCTTGGGTCAGCTCGCATATACTCAAGAGATTCCTCCGCTAAGTTTTTATGGATATTGAAATTTTGTCGTAATTTATTTTACTTTGTCGTAACCGTCAACAGTTAACAAGTCCTTCTTACGTCCAGTGTTGGTGAAGGTTCTCTTCGTGTGTATTGTCTTGTGGATGAGGGATGAATGGCTTTAAAACGCCACGTTTGCCAAGGGGGTTGACGAGTCCATTCTTCTTGAGGTGATGACCTTCTTCATGACTTGTGGTACCGGCTCTTTTAACCCTTAGCTCCTTTTTACAGCACCCACGGGAAGAGATGGAGTGATTCTACATGACATCACACCGCCAACAATATTGTGATAAATTAGGTTTTGTATTATATTACTACAATGTGTTAAATTTTAAAATTCAGTGAAATAAAGTCGATAGACATGAATATGCATAGAACCTCTGAGTCGTACCATATTGGTAGTTATTGAAATTTTATTCGCTTTACTGCTTCTTTTAACTGACGAAAATCAGATAGCATACTCATCAAATAAAATATATTTTATTCACGAAATATCAATTTATTTTATCACGACTCCCAGGGAATCTCTGTTTACGCTAAGTGTCAATTCAAATTAAAGCATTTCATACCAACAATTCAGAGTATTTGTTTTATAAAATTATTAATATTTCCAAATTTCTATAGAATCTTTCGAATACGTTAATTTACGCCGATAAAATATAAAGATTAAAATCTAAAATTAAGATAATAAATGCTTCAAATGAAATATGAAGAACAGGTAAACGTTTAACAAGTGCTCGTCAATTTGAATGAAAATTAAGCAAGATAATCAAGATTATGTTTATCTTTATTTAAGAATTTAAACCATAGTGTGTCCACCATAAGCAAAGTAGTGATATAACCGACTGTCAAATGAAACACGTTCGCCGGAGAGGCCCAGAGTCCTGTCGAGTTGCTTGATATAAAGTCACCTTTTCCGGGACATTATTACGTCCCCATTATGCTTATCTGCCGTTATGGACTGTATGCTCATCTGCCGCCTTTTTCCATAAAAAACACAATATTGAAATAATTATTCACATACATATATTGGAGTAGTTTCTGTGTGTGTCGTATCCAATACTTGGATACGAATGAGTAAGAAATCATTTTGATTTCTTACAGCTATATAGCCCCCTTTTAACAGATACTCCTCACTATATGTCAATGACTGATTTTATTATTTCTCTTAGTGCAAATCCTTATAAGAATTTAAAAACTAAATAATAACTCACACATCAAATCTCAGTAACGAATATAAAATATTTTTACCCTTTCAAGGTTTTCAATTACTGGAAGAACAGCGTGAAGTAATAAAAGTAATGTCATGGTGTCAAGTTACAAGCTCGTCTCGGGGCGCCCTGTTTTCATATTTGCACACAACCTGTTGCCCGGAGTTCCTTTTCTGAGGAAAATTCTGTAGCGTACTAATTTTCTCCTTATAAGAAATCTGAGCCCTCCGCTTTCTTGTACAGTTGATTACACATTACGAATGTGACGACATACACGTAACTAGTTATATACAAATGACAGATTCCATTTCAAATGAAGTCACGTGTGTTGTATGAAATAAGCGGGCAGATTGAAAGACTATTTAGTAGTAAATGATAAACCTGAGTTTTTAACAATACATTAGAGCATCGGAGTTTCTTTGCGGGGTAACATAAGAACCAAAGTGACCGACATAGCTCGTAGAATGGGCATGTTGAAGTGGCAGTGGGTAGATCATATTTGCCGCAGGACCGCTAACCGATGGGGTAGACGAGTCCTCGAATAGAGGCCACGTACCGGGAAGCGCAGTATGGGACACCCATCGGCCAGGTGGACCGACGACTAAAAGAAATTCGCCGGTGGTGGTTGGACGAGAAGAGCCGAGGAACGTGTGTGGTGGCAAGCCTCGGGAGAGGTCTATATCCAGCAATGGAGAGACATAGGCTGATGGTATGGTATTGTATTACTTGTATCTAAAAACCGAATCCCTCGCAACTGTGATCTTGACGCTGCACTGTAAGTTACGAAAGCAGTATTTTGAATATTATTTTTTTTATGGAAAGAAGGTGGAGACGAGCTATCAGCTCGCATGATGATACGGGCACACTAGGGTTGATACGGATGTGATATCTTGGATTCGGATTTATACTTTTTACCGGTTTCGGTTACGGATATGTTTTTATTGAACTCTTTTACGAAATGTATCATTAACTGAACTGAAAGCGAAGGAAAATAAAGCAAATAGGGAGTAATTGCAATTTTACTTTCAAGGAATTATATTAACATATTAACAATCACAGTTATTGTTATCATCAAAACAAAATTATTTTGTAATAATATCCGAAACGTTTATTTCGGATTAGGTTCCTGTTTCGAATAATTATTTATTTCGGATATCCGATTGTTTCGGTTACGGTTATGGAGCTCCATAACATTTCTAATGGATACTGTCGCCTGTATGCATGCGTGGTACATGGCGACACCAGTCCGTTGGCAAACGTTGGCACGCCACCGGATACGCTGCCTATCTTAAGAAATTTAAGAATGGATTTTGAGAAAAAACATGGAGAATAAGAATATACGTACCTATACGCCTAATGCCTATACGAATAATAGAAAATAATGGAAAGTATAGCGGGATGAGGAGCTTTCCTCGATTGATTGCTTGTCGAGGTATTCATACAGTAACCAGCCCCTTTTTTTCGTCCACTGTTGGACATGGGCCTGCTCATGCACATGGTTTTGTGCATGAGGGATGTATGGCCTTAAAACGTCACGGAGGCCAACTCTTTTAAAGATGGTCTTGTTCCTCGGGGCTTATGGTAATCGCTTTGTTATTTCTTAATCGCTGTTTATGACACCCATGGGAAGAGATGGAGTGCTGCTATTTTTAAGTCGGCCGACATCACACGGCTTCAAGGCATTCATACTGAAATTTGAAGATTTTATACCTAATCAAAAATGCAATATCTTCAGGTACATTCGATATCAGCTTATAATATCCCACTGCAGAATAAAAACCCCATTTTCCAATAATAACCCAATACGGATATTACGGATGCCCCAGATAACACAGGCGCATTACTAAAGCTCTTTGGTTTGATGAAGTTTTACCATTCAATATACGAAACAAGTACTTATAACTCGTGATTGCCATGAAGACCCTGTATTAACGGGGTTTAATATTAACTTTAAGCACAAGTCGAGTTTAGAAGTTCCGCTCTGACAGGCAAGGTTTTCTAGATAACTTGACAAGATAAATTAAAATTTAATAAGAATGAGTAGCTGTCTACGCGGGGTCTCCATCAAATAAAGTGAAATTACAAATATTTGCTTAGGCGGCGTCCCGCCTCACCACCCGAGCGCCCCAAGCAAAAGTAAAATAAATTTAACAGTATGATACCTAACTTTCATACTTTCTGAAATTCCTGAAACAATCACTTATGTTGAAGCAAAAACTCGTTATCATCTAATTTTATTAGATAGATATTGTGATAGCTATAATGTTATACAGTCTATAATGTCTCATTTGCAGGGAACAGGCCACCATTTGCATTCATGAGAAGGTTGGGATCATTACACAAACACAAGGACCTAGTGCAAATTGGTAAACATTTTTCTTAAATTCATGGATAGCCGGGTTTCCTCACAATATTTTCTTTCACGATTGAGCTAATGATAATTGAACAATTTCTATTCAATTACAAACTCAATTGTTACGGGCCTGGATTAGAAAACACGACTTCATAAATGCACTAGTTGAAATGCGTTAGTAATTAAGAGTTACAGAGCTGGTTTTCAGCTACATCCTGGGATTCAGCGTGACTCACGGACCATTTCATGAACGTAAAATAACTAACGGCAAAAATAAAATATTTTTATTATATATGATTATTTTTTTATTTTTATTATTATATGAATATAATAAAAAATCCAGAAGTAATCGCATTCCACAAATCAGTCTTATTTAATAAAACATGGGAATACGGATAGCACGCATTATGCTCCCACTCAAGTAACTAACTTCTGTCGCTCCAAATAAAAGAACTTAAGTTTGGCACGGAAGGAGCTACTTTCAGCATTCGTGACTGCATGCTTGAAGCTACCTCGAAAGGCGGCCGTTCTGCAACGAGGGAGTAATACATATGGAGGATGCCTACTGCTGCAGCGGTTAAGGGACCAGGTTAGTTATTTTATGTAGATAACTTACCATTTACTTATTTATTTACTCTTTATGCACTATATTGTACCGAGGCGGACTTAATGCATTATAAGGCATTCTCTACCAGTCGGCCGTTGGTTAAATGTGAAAAATTTAAGCGGGTGTAACTAGGTGTTTGAAGAACTCAAATAGTAAAGCTCAATAGTAAAGCTTTCGTCTCTACAAATAACAATAATAATATAATATACTAATTGATAATATACTTATACGATAAAATATATAAATATACGTACTAAAATAATTAATATTAAATAATATACCATACATATAAATAAGATAAGATAATAATATAAATGTTAGTTTTCACGGCCTTTTAGCTTGGGAACATTTACTAGATAGTTCGATGCCATTCTTTCAAACTTTTGTTGCATTCACTGAATAACACGTCGCTAACTATGTTTCACCACTTTTACAGTAGAAACACTATTTATTTTAGAAACAATTAAGAACGCTGGGCCCATAACCTATAAATTAAACGCAAACATGTTGAGGAGACAGAGCTGACATTATGTTAAGTTTTATTTCACTAAACGTCACAAGTACCTTCATGACATTAGTACACAGAGAAACGATAGATGGCGTTACTAGTATCTAATTTTGATATAAAACTAACAATAAATATAGAGGAAAAAGGAGAAAAAATACCATTAGGTCTTAAAGCTTTCTCTTAAGGCATTTCACTTTTTATTAGTCCGGATAATACAACAGCTAAATGAAGCCTAAGCCCGTAAGCCATTTTTAAAAATCCTGCTATATTTAGGTCATTTGTATGAAGTTCTCATACTGTTGTGATAATTGTACTCCACAGGCTTGTCAAACTAGATCGCGAGCAAACGCTTTATAAGCCTTGTTCATGGAATGTGGCATTAATTAGTCGTAACAAAGAATGTCGGTTCATAATACTGCTTTAATCATCGTTTCTACGTCAATAACATGTTTGGATGTGGGCTCTTTCTTTGCTTATTTACTAAGCAATTGCTTTTAGTAAACGGTATTTCGAACAAACGACATTGAAGGAAATTATATATTTGAATGATTACGACTGCTGTTATAAATATTAGTATTAATTTCTTTACAATACAATGATTTATTTAAACATGTCATACAGCTGTCGAGGATATAATAATTGAAAGTCGATTTAAATATTATTCCAACTTATTCTAATCCTAACTTTGTAAAAAATATTCATTGATTTAAGTAAAATACCTACCATAACCTACCTATTTAAGTCTATGTGGTGGAGTAATATATAAAATACTTACCTTACAAAGTAGAATCGCTCAGCGCTCATGATTAAACCGCCGCGCGTGCGCCGGCCGTCTCGATGCGCAGGAGTTCTGCGCATGCGCTGCGCCGCCGCAGAAGTCGAGAGTCTCCTACCTAACGGTTGCACGAACTTACGCTCTGGACATTATTTATACTTCAATAGAAGTTCCGTCGTCCTTATATATTAAATATATAACCACAATACGTGAAATGTGTATTAAGTATACCATATGTAAATGTATTAAGTATATGGTAAAGTGACAATAACAAACATTTAAGTATAAACTCGATAAAGTGAGTTATTGTCTAAACACTTCACCTTACCCCCATATCTACCATATTACTATTTACTAATATTACCTCTAGTCAGTCGTCCACAGACTTCTTCTTACCACCCAAAGGTTGTCTGTAAGAAATGGCTGTAGTGATAAGGGCGACGCCGACGGTTGTACTTCTAATTATTTGTATTTTTATGTTTCTCTTCTGTTTCGGTGTCCAATACAATATACCTATTTATTTATTTACACTTTATTGTTTTCACAAAACGCAGAGTTAATGCTGAAAAGCATTTCCTCCCAGACAACTTTGGGGTTATACTCGTATAGTGATGGTATGGTAGATGCAAGTGAAATAACATTATATGACATAAAATTTAGAATAAATAAATTATACAAATAATAATAACCACTTAAAATACACATACATGCAATACACATGCGTATATACATATCAAATAAAATTAAATATTATATATACTCAAATAAATAATTCATATATAGATACAAATGATCAGATACACTATGCAACGAAAATATCTAAACTATTAACTAAACGGTGTCTATTTGTAGGATCTTTCAATCTCCTCTTAATCTCAATCTCAAGCTTACATGTTACAAATACGAAAGTTGATTTGTTTGTTACCTAATAATTGTGCAATAAATCAACGAATTTACAAATTTACATATATGTAGTTCGTGGGATAAATCAACAGAGACATAACTAGAAAAATTTGAACATTTCTTTTATTCCTCTTTTTAATGAGCTTTTATGGTTTGGCACATGTCAGTTCCATCGTAGCCTAAACCTACATTCTACAACATTAAGTAGGTATCAATATATCAGCCCTAGTGAGGGCTCACGAATCTATACAAACTAAATGCTGCTACATCGTTCCTGTTCAGATCGAGAGCCCTCAATAAGGGCTCCTATTCCTGTTGATTCCGGACACACTCCACCAGCAAGCGTTGGACATCTTCAAATTCAATTTTTATCATTAAATGATTCTGTCGGCCTTCCTATGTCTTCTACTAGTATTTATTACTCTCTTCTTTTGATCTTAGCGGAAGAAAATAAATTAAATTTATTAAATGTTATTCGTCTGTTGATTGGCAAGAGGCGTCGGAGACTCGGAGAAACCCAATTATTGACAAAAATTGCACGTCCGACAATATGAAAATGAAAAATCTGTACCTATATATTTTTCTTTCACATGCAACTGTATTTTCATTCATATTTTTATAGATAAACTTTTTTGAAAACCTGCAACGCATACTTCATGTTAATATTTATCTTGTTTCAAAGTTTATGTACCTAATACCATTACGAAAGTATCCATTTTGTGGTGAAGAAAATCACCATGAGAAAACTGACGTGCTCGAGAATTTAAAAAAAATCACTAATGTATAATATTCACCGATTCGCACTGGGCCCATGTGGTGGGTTATAGTTCAAAAATTTCCTTTGAAATGTGAAATCTCAGGCTGATATTGTAACGTGTTTCTAAAAATATGAAATTATCTGAGTATATAAGTGATTGTAATAACTGTACGGGTGAACGCTTGACTGTCGAACTGGCATTTTTATTGAGTAAAAGTTTATATTTTTAAAAAGAAATTGAAATAAAGGCGTCCTTGTGACTAATTCTATTTTCAAAAATAATGTTATGAAAAATCTTTGAAAATGTCAAGTCAAAGCTTTCCTGTCCAAACAGTACAGTGTTCTTTATGAAATGTTTACGAGTGTTTTTAATAATCACGTGAATTCCTTCATTTTATGAATTTTTATGAATGTTTTTTATGAATACTTGAGTAAACATAAACAGATACTGACATTCGTAAATGTTCGTATTTGTACTCCACCTATCTTTCTATAAATGTGGATTCAGATATATGTTTAAATAATTACTATAACATTGGTCAATCACAGGTTCAAACAAATACAAATACAACCTCATTTGCAATTCTTTAACAATGTATTCAATAGGCGGCTGGGTAGCGCAAACCGCAAATGCAACATTGTATAACAAACTTATTCTCTCTGTTAGAGCAACAAATATGCACTTTAAAGTAACTAGAATAATCAATTTAGGATCGCATAAAATTTTGTAATTCGCGATTATGCAGTCGCAATGATAATTTCATATATTCTCTTATAAATAAATAACTTAAATAATAAATTCGACTCAATATACAATAGTATTTCTGATGAGTGGAAAAACAATACAAGACAGTTTAGAGAATTTTCGTTAATTTAAATGATTTAGTGAGATTTGTATACTTATTGCTCAGAGACCGTATAGAATCCCATCCCCTCATATAATATTGCAATTTGTAGATGCCTTGTATTGCCTTGTTGCTATTTCCCTTGGCCTTGAGAAGTAATATTTTTCCACTTTTCCGTTCTACCAGGGCTCAGTCCTCGTTGGCCATCAATCAAATTTGCTTTCGCTGCGAACTACGTTAAGCCATTATTCGGCTTGACAGCTCCATACAACCAGGAAGAACTAGGTACAACAGAATATAATACAATTTTTGTTTTTCAGTCAATGTCGCGGATACAAAATTACATTTTTTTTGTGGCCGTGTGGTGTCGGCCGTCATTAGAATAACACTACCCCATCTCTTCCCGTGGATGTAAGGGATAACAGTTTAAATTTCTTGCTAATATTGTTTTGGGTGTAGTTAATGATATAAGACATAATCCAGTCCCACATTCTGATATGCTGAACAGCAAATGTCATCTCTTCTACAAAAAACAGCTTCAAATGTAGTCGACTGTACGTCCAAAAACTTATAAGGTACTTTATCAAAGTTGACATTTAGAGAATAGCGCTCCAGGTAGTGAAATGGCGAGCACTAAGCGACTCGTCACACTAAGTGTTTATAGTTATTAGTCACTTAATGACTTGTGAAGTCGTGATACAATCTAAGTTCGAAGACATGAAAGCCTTGATGACAAAACATCTTGTGAAATGAAATCAGTAATAATTTCCGTAAGTAAAAAAGTAATAACTCATCTACATACCTTTCATCGGTTATTGGCCCTGCAGCAAATATAACCTGCTTTTTGCCACTTCAGCACGCTGATTTTACGAGCTATATCAGTGACTTAAGTTCTTTGGCGAATCTGTTCGTGTCGGATTCTATCTCGCAAAGAATCTCCGCTCTCCATAGCTAGCTGAACGATTTTGAACCTATGGATCAGGCCTACCGTCAGAGACCACCTTTCGGCACCATACGTCATAACTGCCAGGACGCAGTGATTGAAGACTTTCGTCTTCAATCATTATCGTATAGGAGATGAGAAGAGCCGACGCATTATCCCAAATGCTGTCCAGCCGAGCTGAACACGTCCTTCTGGTGAACCTTCGACTTTTTTGCGAAAGACCGATAACCGATAAGGTAGACGAAACCTCGAGTGGAGGTCATGTACCGGGAAGCCCAGCGTCAGAAGCGCTCCGGCCAGGTGGATCGACGATTTGAAGAAGTCCACAGGTGGTGGTTAGACGCGAAAAGCCGAAGTTTGTGTGTGATAGCGAGTCTTGGGAGAGGCCTATATTTAGCAGTGGAGACACATAGGTTGATGGTATGTTACGGTATAATACATGTCATTGTTGGACGCTTCAACACTTAAGTCGTATACCACGCAGAAGTACCGACAATTTTGAGAACTTGTTGGTAACAAGCAAAGTGGACGGTGGAAGCCAAGAGGGCGAAATACTATGCGATGAAAACTGACAGTACACTTACATTATCGTGAACAACCCTCCATGGGGCCAAAGATCGCAACACATGGAAGACAATTGACGACAAATTGACTTCGTTGACAGGGAAAGACTGTAGAGAGAGAGAGAGAGAGAAAGAAAGAGAGAGAATCACTCTCGAATTATTATGCTGTCTAACTTTCAAGAACTTCCAAGTTATTTTTGATCAACTGAAAGTAGTCTCGTAAGGGATAAAAGGGTCCTTTTTGTCTACATTTGTTTTTGTAAATGACTCTGCAAGAACTTCATTCACAAACATGAAACTAATTATGCAAAGCTTTATCCAACCGAGCTTTCGCAGATTACAAACTCCTTTTGCGTTCGTAGACGAGCTTTATGGTGGCTTTGACGTTCATATTCATTGCTCAACTGAAAGTACAGGCTCTACAACATTTTATTTACTGCCAATTGAATAAATTCATAATGTGTGTTAATAATGTGTCATGATGCAAAAGAGTTTATACTTTTTCTTACACTAAATTGGCAGATAATGCAAGTAACCGACTACTTTGAACATTTAATAATAACATTAAAACCGCCTTAACTTATAGCATTAAAAACTTATAGAATATCTGGGAATGTTCTGAAGACATTCCAACTCCAAATTTGTATCATCATACCACTCGTCATCGAAGGGCGGTCCAACCTCACTTCCTCGTTCAAATAGTTATTGTGCATTGTGTGGTCTTCAAGACACTTTACATCTCTTACAGCTGAGATTTTTCCGCTAAATTACGATATGGGGCTCTTCAAGAAACGTTCAGAAGAAGTTTGGTCGAATACGAAAATCGTACATTGACAATATACTCGCCCGAACCATTCGAGGAACTTTTCTTGTGTAAATAAGCCCTAAGAGTACAGGAGGTTCAATTAATACCTGTCTATTATAGCCATTTATAGAACCTTTCACGTCAAGTAATAATGATTACATCTAATCATAAAGTGAAGTACAAAACTAGTCGCAAGCGCGAATTCAATTACAGCATTTTCGTATTATTTCGCATGGCCATTTGGAAAATGGCAGCCCACGACATACGACAAATCCGTGACGTAAATAACAATGGCCGCGGGAAACGACTAAGCACATATTAGTGAAATGCGTACCTATTTTGTGTTCTAAATTGCCGCGTTATAATAATGTAGTTTAACGTCCTCGGCTACGACAACACAACATAAGTACAACGACTTTAGCTTTGCCTAATGTAATGAAACCGTCATTTATATCCACGAACAAAATGGTCAAGTCTGTTTTGCTTCGTCTTAGTCGTAACTCATTCCATGTCAGTTACAGTGACGTCGTTTGTACAGTTCACGGTACTGTCGACTAAACATATGTATGAGGGTTCATAACGATTTTCTATAGCTAAAATTATGTAGATAAATATCGCTCCTAAGACCCGCCATATAATCTTTGGCTCTTCTCATCAGCTTCCTTGAGCGAGGCTTGCATGTAGCCTATAGGTACATATACAGCAGAGGAAAAGCACAGTCTATAATGATGATCATTTTTTTTATTGGAAAGTAGGCGGACAAGCAAGCGGTCCTACGTGATGGTAAGTGTTATCGCCGCCCCGCCGACCTTGCAAAATCCTATTCATAGCTTTCCTGAAGAACCCCATATTGTAGAATAATGGAAAAAATAATGAGGTAGTTCGTTCCACAGCCTACTACGGGTTCGCGGTTTAAAACAGTACCTCCGTGTCGAGGAAATGCGGATGCACAGGAAATTCTGTGACAGGAAGTGCGGTTGTAGAAACCCGAGGTGGGAATTATATTGAACAATTTTTCAGACCATTCCCCATTGTATACGCGGAACGCTGAGGGGTTGTAAACCGCCCGTAAGAGTGGGATCGTCGACAATTCGAACAGCACGTCGATTGATGAAGTCAAATGGGTCCAATTGATATTTCGGTGCGCCGGCCCAGAAATGTGTTATGATATGGGCAGTACTCCTATATGGGGCCTATCCTGAATTTTTTGGAGCTTTGTATGATAATGATATTTTGTTCCATTACGGGCATATAAGTATATGCTCCATATATATAAGCATAGGGCATATAAGCATATATATAAGTATAAGTATATCCTTAGAAACTGGGAACAACTTTAATTCACTTTAATAATTCACAAAATGCAATAGGTCCGAAGTGATGAAGCTTTTCACATGCTTCTAATTCTATTCAATTTTAGGGACACATATAGGTATATATTAGATATGTGTGTTTCGTGCAATATTCTTGTTTAGTACGATGCAAATTATTTAATAAACGGTCAGTAGAGACAGTATGTCGTAGGAGACACTAGGTCGCTGGCTAGTTGCGGTGATATGAGAGCCATTTAAAAATGGCAACTATTTGTCAAGTCATGCTGCATTAGTTGTCATCTGTTAACTTCATTTTACAGATGAGACTTTAGGGCCGTGATACACATGACAGTAAAAAGCATGCCAGGAGCAAGTATCTAGCATACTAGTAACTAGCAAGTGATGACAACTCAATACACACACTATAAGAAACATGACAGTTACTAGAATTGTTCCATGACTGCCAATTAGAAAATGAATTTCTCTCTATGTGGCACGCCATCTACTGGCTATTGACGTGTCTGGGTGGCATGCCAGCCACCTTCGCCGGTTCTCCGCGGGGGACTCACACAAGCGGAATATGAAACGGCTTGCGATCTACTGGCGTACTATTAAAACGCACGCTTCTAGCTTTCTAAATCTGGATACACATGCCAGTAGCACGCATTTGCAAAGTACTGGTATATATTTGTGCGAGTAACACGCATGTGTATTACGGCCCTTACATATGACATTTTACAGATGACATATATTTTGTCAAATTGTCATTTTTGAGTTATTGGTAAAATGGGTTATTGATTATGGGTCGCCGTGACCTGGCGAGATCGCGTGTCCGACGCCTATGGGTGTTAATTCAGGACCTTTCTCACGTAGATATACGAGTATGTCGAAGCTCTTACTGTTTTTATACACCAACCTATCACCGTTCCATTTATTTATTTATACACGGTAATGACTACTAAACACATCAATGTCCGTGACGACTTTCTAAGCTCGTGTGAACGGTACGACAGTCATTTATTTCGCCGCGTGACTCAGGTGAAAATTACACGATTCCCCAATTTACCTGTCGGGCCCCATTGTGCGTGTATTTCGCGAATTCTATGCCCAATCCGCCCTTTACAGTTGTTCGTTTTGCTGAGTAAATTCACGTACGAAAACACAATTGTTATTTTTCTAGTGATGTGTAATAATGTTAGTAATAATGTACAATATCACCCTTTTTAGTCTTTTATATAATTGCCAGCGCTATTGTGATTATCGTCATAATTCTTAGTCAAATTGTAATATAGATGTACCACTGATGCGACTATTTAAAAAAATAAATATCTTATTTGGGGATATCATCCAGTCGGATTTCCAATCAGCTCAATGTAATCTTTCTTTTGTGTATCTTGATTGTGTTTAGATCCTTAGTGTACCTCCAACCCTATCTTTTATTCTTGGTCCTCAAATATGATATCCACATTTTTCAGGATATAGGACAACTGAAAAATCCTATAGTCTTCCGATTTAGGTAAATGATTTCCTAGAAGACTTATTTTACGAGTACATCACGCCAAACAGTCACATTCGCTCAGTGGGTGTATCATAGCTCGTCATTACAGGCTCATCTTATAAAGGAGATTTTGTATGCCGAAGTAAAGATCGATTTTCATCTACAGATACCGCAAATGGCGTAGACATTTAACAAAAAAAACACCGACACCAAATTATCTATGACCGTATCTAGTGTACGTGAGAGGAGCGTGTCAGCTTTGACATGGACCGGCATCGACCGGCACTGTCAGTGAGAATGGGGTGCATTCCCTGTAGATGTGAAGCCATGTAATGGCTGAGGCGTCTCTGCCAGGTTACGAGGTGGACGCGCTATGTGCTGCTATCAGCGATATAGGAATAGACTAGAGGACTCATCATACGTTTTTATCAAAGAAATCTGAGTGGTAGCTTCTATCGAAGCGGACGAGAAGGGATTCATTAAAAGTCAAATTTTAAACTTAAATACTACGTAATAAGAATGTTCCATTTTCAAAACATATAAGAATTAAATAAGTCGAGAGCTACTGAACATAGAACACTATTAGACTGTAACGTGCCTGCCCTAGAGTGCTTGTATAACATATCTATTGTGTATTCTCAAAATAATAATGAACAGCTTATCTACGAATTTAGGTATAGCTAAAAAGTAATTACCCGATATACCATTTAGGTATTACCTATATAGAATTTAGATATTAACCTATATACCATTTTGGTAACTTTGAACATAACATAAAAAAACTAAAAACATGCCTTTTAAAATAAAATATAATTTAATTTTGCTACAGCAATTAGCCTAGGCGCTTTAGAAAATCCATTTCTAGATGAATTTAAAATACCTGTTAGAGTTTGTAGCGACGACCTTGCGGGAAACTTGGGATAAAAACTTGTTGTCGAGAATTTATGCGAGGAAAGAGGCCCTAAAAGTGGCAAATATAAAATTAACAACAGCAAAGTTTTGGGCTTGTTTGCTGGATACTAACATTTAAAGTTTTATTCAAGACTGAAATTGAAGTAAGAAGTTTCGTCGTACTGTTTTTATTAAACTAATATTTCTTAATAATCTCGCAGGTAGCCATTCCAAGATTAAAAAAATTAAGAAAATTAAAATTGTTACATGTTTTCTCTCAATACAAGACAGATGGCTATTGCGATATCAGAATAGTGGAGAGGGCAATACGCAGAAAGTAATAAGAGTAAGCCTCTGAGCGCTGTCCCTCCTTCAAATTTCAATACGAGGAGTGCTATTCTGTGTTTCTTTGTAATCTAGAGTGCGATCGAAAAGTTAATTATATTTTATTTTTTCATTATCGTGGCTGATTATAATAACTTATGTAAATGAATTATTCACGATTTTGTAGCTAAAATTTCGGCCCATATACACAAGCTGCTATTATAATGAAACTTAATAAAAAGTTGTTTTTGACAAGTGTCTTCCATCTTACGTATTATACCTATATATTTTAGTATCATACTATACCATATTATCTTTACATAACTGTGGTCAAAAGATAAATCTGCCTGTCTCATAGATTTTTTTAAACACAAAATGTTAGTTAAATAAGTATGTAAAATTTGGAATCTAAAATGTACGTTTGAGGTATAAATGACCTCTTACGTGGGAGTGAGATACTCGCATCTAGCTCGGCTGGGTGACTACCTAACCAAGTGCGGTCGGGTAGGTCGTCATCCAGGTATGTAGATCGATATCGACAGGTGCTATATACGTGGGGAAGAAAAAAATATTCTTGTAGAACATTTTTTTCCAATTTGTTTATACATTTTTCAAAGTACTCTCCACTTACATCTACACAAAGTTTCATGGGTCTGAACCAATTTTGAAAACATTATTTCCACTCTCCTCAGGTACCTCTTTCACAGCCTCTCCCAACATAGTCAGTGCGTCTTCTGGCGACGAAAACTGCTTACCTTTTAGATTAGATTTTGGGAAACAAAAGAAAGTCACAAGGTGCCAAGTCGGGAGTGTAGGAAGGATGTAAAAAGGCCTAAAACTTTAACCAGGATACTATCTAAAAAGTCCGTTTCAAGCGCTGAGTGAACTGGTGCGCTGTCGTGGTGCAGAACCTGTCCGCGGAGACCTGTGTTTGGACGGTTGTTACTCACTGCAGTAAAAACATTTGACAAGCACATAGCTACGTACCATTCTGCGTTAATGCTGCTTTTGTTTCTTAAGGGTATAGATACCAGGTAGCCAGTTAAAGTGAATCATCAGGTATAGCCAGTTAAACTTGCTATTAAAATTTATCCAGCGGTTTTTGTTTTTTTCTCTTTGGTAGGCGTTGGCTCACTTTGAAACAGCCAAACACTATATTGACGCATAGTTTCCGGATCATATTGATAGCTCCACGATTCGTCACCTGTGACAATGTCGTAAACGTACCCAGACGACCGTGCTTCAAATTTTGTTACCATATTACGGCACCACTGAACATGAACTTGTTTTTGAGCCTCGTTGAGGTTGTTTTGAGCCTCGGCACTCAGCGCGATACTATCTTCCTAACTCGTAAATGCCTATGTAATATTTTATACCCATTCCCCGATGCAATCTGCAATATCTCCTGAATCTCTTCGTATGTAATTCGCCTACTATCACAAATTAAATTTTTCGCTGCTATCACATTTTCTACCATTACAGCCGTTAAAGGGCGATCACTTCTTTCTTCGTCAGCCAATCTTAGTCGACCACGCTTAAATTAGAAGAAGAGTAGAAGGTAACTTAGAAGAGAATTTGTATGCAAACGCCATTTGAAATCTATTAAAAGAATCTTCATGTTTTAAAGAACATTAATTAATTTAAACTTCGTTGCACGTAGTTTTTACAAATGGCGGACTTAATGCCATATGGTATTTTCTATCAGTCAACCACCAGATCAAACAGGAATAAGAACGCGAGTGTAGTTACTTCATTTATATACACTAATAATATTTTATTATACATGCACATATACATTTTTACTTATATTTGTGTATATAATATCCTAATACATATATAATACACAAGAGAGCAGAAAACATAATGAAACGATGAAAAGTAGGGCAAGTAGGCGATCACTAATGCTGAAGTTGTAAATAATGATTTTGAAGCCATCTTTTAAAACATCTTTTATTCGATGCTTACCTAATGTCAATGGGAAGCGCATTCCAGAGAGTTACTGGCTGAACAGCGAAGGAATTGGACATGAAGCCAGTACGGCGAAAAGGGAATTATAGAGAGGCATTGTGGGCAGAGCAAAGATGACGATTATGAGTGTCACTCTGAAACTGAAATTTACATTTCAGGTATCGGACAAAGTATTGGTATCGATAACTACAAACGGATCGTATAAAATGGAATAAAGCGTACACAGTATTCTTATACTTTTACGTTGTTTGATAGGTAACCACTTAAGCTAAGAGCAATAGGACGAGATATTATCATACTTACCAAGGCCAAATGTAAAACGAATACATTTAAAATCATAGCGCGAAACGTTCCTGTCGAATATCCATTTTTAATGGGACACGATATTTTGGTTCAGCTCGTAAAAATATGGAGGAAAATTTTAATTTGGAATGTTTTGTTTTTACGTTATAGATAGTCATGTTTTAATTAACATTAAAACCAGCCTGTGTTTCATTGATAATAACTCTTTGTTGCAAAACTTTCAGAGTAGCCTGGCCATCTAGAGTCCTTTTTTTATAATTTTTGGTTTCCGGTCTAAAATATGTAAAATGATGTTTAAAGTTAAAGGGAGTCCTAATTATTTTAGGAATGTTTATGATGTATTAATGTTTATTTTATTATTTTACAGAAGTTTCCACAACGTTTCTCACGAAAGTGCCGCTAAGTCAAACACTACACGGCCAAGATGGCTAAAAAGATTTGAACACTAGTACTAATACAATTTAAACTGATGGATTCTTACAATTACATTCTTATGAAATATGTATGTGTGTGTATTTGTTTTTCGTGTGTGTTTGTAACTTTAATTACATTGAAACGGGCCGATGTCCGCTACACCGCAAAGATTAATGACCCTGTCATTGCCGTATAGAAATTTTCTTTGCCTTTTTATTGAGGCCGAAAACTTTTGTTTTATTTTTGTAACTATGTTAATAAATAATCGTTTTTTTCCACTCGGAAGGCAATATTTCGATTCCTATAAGTAGACATGCACCAGATTTTCTACTCGTTATTGAGTAGGTAGAAAATATCGCTGTACGAGTTATTACGAGTAAATATATAATATCCTCCATGTATTTCATCACACATGTACGTACACGCACTCACAAACACACACACATCTTTACGTACATAAACATGCACCTATATCACAAACACCCATACGTCCTAATCTTGCGTTACAGTCTTGAACCTACTTGAGTTTATTTATATAATATAGTAAAATCCTTCTGTAGATAAGATTAGTTTATATTGATGTAACCTTTGTTTTAATTGGTTTCAATAGAAATAAAACAATAGGAAGTGACTTAGCAGGAATATACCAATTAATGTGACGCACTACAGCAGGCTCATACTATCAAAATATCTAGATCAGGTCATAAAAAAATAGTACTTTATTAAATTATCACAGAATACTACCGTCAAATATACTGCATTTCTCACTTTAACCTATTATCCTAATTACGTAGGTACATATTTCAGTAGTGAGTGAGATATTCCAGTGGCCATTCTCATTCCATTTTATTTTATACTTCCACATCTTTCTCAATTATTTCTCCAAATAAATTCTCCAAAGGTAAACAACGGCTCTGGGAACCTGCCAATGTATGCCATTCTGGATTGATGTTACCACTGAGGTCCAAAAGTTTCTGAGCTGACATATTTATAAATGTCTAAAAAAAAACTATACATCATTGTAATTGTCATTTATCCTGCTAATTCGTGTACAATTTTTAGAGTTCAACTCTCGTTAGTTTTGATTCCTCGACTCTTAGAACAACAGACAGTCACAAAATCTTTAAAATGTTTTGAACTGAAATATCGTTCCGTGATTAAGTTCATTACAAAGGAAGATGTTAGCCCGACCGATATCAAACAAAGGTTGGATAATGTGTACGGGGATTCTTCTCCATCATTTTCCATCGTCAAAGATTGGTGTAAGCAATTTCGTTGAGGACGCGAGTCCATCGACGACGAACTTCGTTCCGGTCAACCCGTTGAGGCACTCACTTCAAACAACATCAAATTAGTGGAAGAAGAAGTTATGAGCGACCGTCGGCTAAAGACGAAAGAAATATCAGCAAGGACAGTGCTTACAAAAACTTCAGTCCTTAGGATTCTTCATGAACAACATCTTCATATGAATAGAGTTAGTAAGAGGTGGGTGCCAAAACTTTTTTCAAGTGTGTAACGAAGTGAACGAGTAGCGTGCTCTAAGATACTTTTGGAGGCCTTCCAGAGAAACGACAGCGATGTTAGTGGGGATGAAACTATGGTTCTTTACTATGTTCCCCTATCCAAAAGGGAGTGGATGGATGGCGTCGTTCTGGTGAAGCACCGCCTAGAAAGGCAAAGGTGACTCAGTCCACCAGCCACCATAATGACTTCGATATTCTGTGATTGTCAAGGAATATTGCTTATATACATAAAAGTACGCAATACTACGGTGACTGAAAGCTATTATGCTAACCTTGCAGAGCAATTACGAGAAGAAATCAAGCAGAAACGTTGTGGGAAACTAAGCAAAGGTGTGCGTACGGCTTCCCTATGGCAACACACCCGTCCACGCTGCCGCAGTTGCGAAAGCTGCTGTTTCAAAGTGTGGCTTCACGGAAATTCGCCACCCACCAGTCCTGACTTGGCTCCCAGTGATTACTATCTGTTCTCAAAACTCAAGGCGGACTTGACGGTTATAAGATTTTCAACTGATTATGAAGTGACCGCTGCGGTTATCGCCCATTTTTAAGATAAAACTTTCGACTATTTTTATATTGGTATAGAAATGCTAATTAAACGATCTGAAAAGTGTGTTGATATAGACGGAGACTATATTATGAAAAGTGTGTTGATATAGACGGAGACTATATTAAGAAATAAAAATAGTTTCATGAACGTGAGTGCATGTATGCATGTAGCATGTAGCATGTATCGTGGGTGTTCATGGGCGATATTACTTATCCAATTACCAACAGGTGGATTGTCTGCTCATCTGCCACCTTCTTCTATAAAAATAAAGAATTATATGAACCTTTTTTCTGAAAAGGCTAGAAGTAATGTGAATTAGACCTGGCGTTCAGACGACTTGACGAAGTTCATTCGTGTTGGCTGGATGAGAATTCGCAAGCCTTGGTAGAGGCTTATATCCAGCAGTGGATACACATAGGCTGATGGTATGGTATGGTAGACCCAGGGTTATAAAACTTTTTTATGGAAAAAACGCGATAAACGAGCATACAGTTCACTTGATGGTAAGTGGAAACTATCGCCCATGGACATCCGCGATACATGCCAACATCAGTCAAAAATGACAAATGTCGGCACGCTCCCGGATGCGCTGCCATACTTTTGTTGTCACTTGTCGAAATACCTACTACTTAGAAATGATGTCACTCCAGCAGATCAACTGTTGAGCGTAATCTGAACATGCCAAAACAGTTAGTAGATCATTAGTGTCCCATAGAATTGAATATTGAAAACAAAGAATTGTAGTTTTTGCACTTTCCCAAATTAATTTAGCACTCTAAATGTGGAACTATTATTGTGAGTTGACACAGCAGGTCCACTCTTGTGAGTGGAAATAGAATTGTCTTTGAGAAATATTTTGACTTGGGCAAATGTGTATTGCTAGATTCTAATGAATAAACCTAAATAATTGTTATGAATAATTCTAATTGCAATCCTAGTGTCGCTAGGATTCCTGTGTTGTGGGTAAATACGTAGATTTTGAAATCAAATGTTTTTAAGTATACTAATATATATTTCCGACCGGAAATGAAATCCGCGACCTTGTTCAAAGTAGATTATATCGATAAGGGATACTGCAGACTTGTTTATTCGATCGAACCCTTTCGCGGCTACACACGATCTCTTCTCATTCACCTATTACTGTCCAGCATTTTTTTCGCTGAAAAAAAGACAGGTGGAAAGACTACTTTATCCTTTAGTGGTTTTTCCACCGGGTCAGTGAGTAATCAGTACTCATAATTAAGCAACCATAACTGTAATCGGCGCTTTCGGTATCACTACTGGACATGGGCCTCCTTTTACACATTATCTTGGGCATGAAGTTTGTATAGCCTTAAAACCTCACACTGGCCAAGCAGGTTAACGAGTCTTTTAAAGTTGGTTTAATTCCTCAAGACTTGTTGTGGTAGTGACTTTGTTATAGCCGCCTTTGACGACACCCACGCCGTGCGATGTTTTACCTAGTGCCAGCCGGCTTTAGAATAACATCACTGCCCATCTCCTTCCATAAATAAAAATATTAATTTCCAATACAAACAATAAAAGACTAACAAGTAAACTTTAAATTTCAAAGCTTTATTGGTATCATAAATAGGGTTGTTTCTAACAAACCGTAAGCCAATCTAGAAACTTGTCTCAACAGCCGGAGGCGCAATTGATAATAGTTGACGTTTGTTTGTTTGTTACTGCGATACAACGCGGGGCCGTTGGCCAGACAGACAAAGCACAATACAAAATATATACAGTATGTCATCGTCGAATATGTTCCTGAAATATACGTATAACGCACACATATGGCAAATATGGCAGAGTGAGTACCTGATATACATTATAGGCAGTCCGAATGGGTTGCAAATACACGTATGTACTTTAAAATATTATTATTTTAAAAATGCCGATGAAAGATGTATGTAACATAGAGTGATTAAAACAAAACTAATGCAATTTGAGACTGTGTTTGAATATTTGTTTCTTTGTTATGTGCTTAAATATGGGAGTTTGTATTATCTTTTGTTACTATAGTGTCTTGTCACTGTTTTATGAATAAATCTTTTACCTATCTATCTCTTTTACTCTTGATTTCTTCGTATTTGTTTGGTATACCAAGATGACTGTCCGCCATTATTTAGCTAGCAGTAGTTTATAGTGCGATAAAAATCGCAGATAAGGCACAGTTTTATCTCTGTTTCCGTTTATCTCGGTCTTTGCTAATCTTTATAGTTTTCTTTTTATTCCAGATAAAATTGATAATGTTGAAATTGTTCAAACCCCTTGTAAATAATAAATAAAATAATAATAGTAATAAACCTTACCTGTACAAGGCGAAGTTTTAGAAATTAAACAAATATGAGGAAACTTCGTTTTAATGCAAATACAGATATAGATAGATAGCGTAAGTTTTTATCGTTTGCAAACGTTACTATGTACCGCGCTAGGGTCTACCATACCATATCACTAACCTGTCTCTCTACTGCTGGATATAGACCTCTCCCAAGGCTCGCCACCACATATGATCTTAGGTTCGATATCTGTTCACCCGGTTGGAAGGCGTCCCACACTGCGCTTCCCGGTACGTAGCCTCCGTTCGAGGACTCGTTTACCGGTTTTAGTGATCGGTCTACACTGTTTTTTCTATATTACGAGACTTATACTCGGACCTCTGTATAAACTTTTTAAGATTCCTAATACATCCTCTGGATGCGCCTTGATACTCTGTAGAGTATAAATAATTGACGCAGATGCGATAATTTTACAAATTAAAAACTTCTTTGGGGCCACAATATATCGTGAGGTCCGTCCAGCCAGTCGGCATTAATATTTCGCCAAGTTGCCGCCCGCCAGATATGGATCGGTACCACGGCCCGTCCGCATTTTGACCGTCCATATTTAATGTAGGTATTAAGTGCTTTTTCATGTCCGTAGTAAGCTCCCCGTCAAATTGGAAAAGCAGTTTTAGTTATATTCCACGTAATGGTCTTCTATTGTAGCCTGGCAGAAAGCTGTTTCGTTCGCGCTAAATAGGGCGTTCAAAAACATACTCTACTTTATTAACAAGAATAGGCGAATAACAGAGAAAAAGCTCCCACAGTAACTCTATAAAGGTATATATATATATCTAATAAAGTTCTACGGCTTCGTTCGCATATGAACTGATTCTCAAAAAGGCAGATTCTCATGTGGACAGATTCTCATATGGACGAATTCTCATAACGACAGAAATAGACGACATGCCTGAATATGACTTACTAAATTTAAAAGACTTTGTTCCCACAATATTATATGCCATAATCCCTCCGTAGTAGTCCGTAGCATAAGGACAGTACATTGTACATTCACCGACACAAGTTTATTACACACTAGCTGTAGCTTATCTGTCCTGATGCTACCGAAACGCCTTATTTATATTCTCGAAGTATCTATAATGAATTTCAATATTATTTTTATTATTATTTTCCCATTTCCTTCTTGTTAACATAGGTTAACTTGTTAACATAGCTAACGCGATACAATTGAAGTAGGGATATGCATTGATAACCCATAGTCCCATCAGTTTGATTTATAGGTAAAGGCCGGCTTCCGAATCTGTCTGGTGACCAAATGGCGATGTGTTAACAAATATTTGTGTAGGTCATCTGTAACATTAACAACAAATAATGAAATAATAAAAGAAGCAAAACGTTTATGTTCACCTGATTTTGAACGAAACCAAAATGACTTAACTATGTCTCGTGCCAAAAAGAGGTTTATGATAATATGCGACCGATACCTAAAATATTCGAGAAGCATTTTTATAAACTTAGCACTGAGGTATCTAGTACCGATGATGTACTTTCCCCGGCCCAAATGCCTTTATTTAACTCAAGAAAAGATTCTCTATACCGTGCTCGATACAAGCTTCTTCGAGAAAAAAAAAAAATTATAAGGCACAGAATATTTGTCTGCCAGATTGTATTGTAGGAGATTTTTTTCGTTATGATGAAGGACTTAAAGAAAAAAATATTATTTTCGGGAGTCCGCTGGCAAAGGAAAATAATAAAGAAATAGATACATTATACGCCGATGGATCATTTATGTCTTGTCCGAGCCCTTTCTATCAATTGTTTTCTTTACACGCAGACATCACGCATGAATCCGGTACCGTCAGTTTTGTGCTACTGTTTTTCGCTTTGTTGCCTAAAAATCAAGTTACATATGAGAGACTTCAAAATTTTGAAGGAGCAATTTTCGATAAATATAAACACCTTTAAGTCCGATTATGAACTAGATATAATCCAAGTCATAAAGACAATATATCCTAAAGAAGTGACAAAAGGGTGCTACTCCCATTTTCTGAATGCAGTATGGAAAACGTCGACAACATTTGGCCTCAGTTCCTCAGAACACGGTCGTAAATTTAAACAGTTATGCTCTCAATTAGCACTTTTGACTGTGGTTCTCTAAGAAGCTTACCTTTCTCTAAGTGAATCAGCTCCTGACAGCGAAGAAAGTAGATCATTTCAAAGTTATTTTGTTAAGCAATGGATCACACTCCTTACCGGAAAAGTCTTTAGTTGCTGGGGTGAAAAATTTAGAACAACAAATTCCATCGAAGGTTGGCATAGGAGTATCAATACAAATATTCCGAAAGGATTACCTTTATTCCTATTTATTAAGCTTTTAAGACAAGAAGCAAAACTGTCTGATATAAAAATACTCCGCGATGTCTATAATTGTATCGAAAAAAAGGCGAAAAGCCGATATCCATATTGATATTAAAATTAATAAAATCCTAACGGTTTGTATGAATAATGTTTGGATGTCGGGGACAGAATGTTTGGAACGAGTATCCGTGTTGAGGCGGGCAAATCAATATAAACAATAAATTAGATATTAAGTACCTAAATACATATATAAAACTATTAACTTATTACAATAATTTCGTTAGTTATTAGTTGATAAGTAAATAAAAATATAATAGTGCTTTTGAGTGTACCCAATTTGTCCTAATGAGAATATGTCCACGTGAGAATCTGACTTTTTGAGAATCTGTCCACATGCGAACGAAGCGTTCTACGTCATAGGGACAGTCTGTTCTACTATATAGTACTACTATATACTTATATAGTATGTTATCAGATTTATCAGTATACTATCAGTATGTATCTATCTGTATTAAATATACAATCTATAGTATATATATAACGAGAAATGTTCTTATTGAGTGATTGACGTTATTGAGTACGAATTTGGAAATTATCACTAACTTGGCGGTAAAAGAAAACATCGTGAGGGATTAGGAAATCAGCATGTCCGAGAATTAAGAAAAGGTCCAAACCGCACTCTAGTTTATGGCCCGAAACCCCTCATGATTACTAAGGGGGGCATGTACTTTGCAGTGGGACGTTATAGGCTGATATCAAAGTCACATATTAGCGCCAAGCAGAGTTTACGTATATAAAAGATGAAGGTTACCTGCTTTTAGTAGGCGCCAGTTCAAGTCATAAATATTTATATTAAAACGTGATTTAATGACAAATGTTCACTTAATGTTCACTATACAATAAGGAATGTATATACGTGTTTCGGTAGTGAGTGAGATAAGCCAGGGGCCATTTCGATCCCATCCTATCCTATCCCTCCCCATTTTCCAAACCCTTTCACCAAATCCATTCTTACGTATTTTCGTTTGAAATTGTGAACTTATGTTGGCATGTATCGTGGATGTCTATGGTAGTCTGCCGCCTTTTTTTCATAAATAAAACAGGTAGCGCCTAAAACCCATACGCATAAAGCGCCGCGCCGTACCGTTGAGAAAATAGAAAACGTAAAAAAAAACAGACTTTTTGCTTCAAATTGTCCAGCTTTGATTACCTGAAAGCGGGTAACCTTTCATATGCTTTGTTTGTCCTAACCCAGAAAGCCTAATCATGAACAAAGGTCAGGTCACACGGGGAAACTGGAAACTGTTGAATGGTGTTTGTTTAAATGTTACAAGTAAATGTTGGGTTAGCAGCAAGTAATATTGAAATTTTCCAACGAATGTCACAGATGTAAATATTGGGATTTACATTTTTCAATCTATCTTCAATAAATAAAGGGGTTACTCAGGGGCGTGAGTTTCAGAAGAAAATAAGCAGGGCATACCATTTAACTAATACTTATCTACGCTAAGGCTACGCTAGCGTGAGCGAAGTCACGGTCGATTGCTAGCGTTCTTAATGCTCCTCACATTTTCCAGTCCATTAAAAACAGTTTTTATACAGATAGCTGCTTAAGGATATCATTTATCAAGTTTTGGAACCAATACACGCCACTGAGGTTATTTGTAATGTAGGCACAGCAATTTTAATTTAAATTTATTTATTAAACTTAAACTTTAACTTCACAGCTATATAGCAAACGAGTAGCAACAGTTCAACATATACTTTATATTAACACTTTATATTAAAAGAGGTTAGAATCGAACATTTCTGGGTATATTATCGTGTTGCCGTCTGTACATATCATATTGTTAACAATTATTTTAATTAATGCATAGAGCTAAAAAATACCTTATAAAAACATAGGGGTGGTTCGTTAGTACCGGCAGAAGATGTACCGGTATATGTTAGCAGTACGAGTATAATTAAGTGAGTTTGTATACAAACGAGCAACTCAAAATACTATATCGAGTGTTTTTTTAACTGGGACACTATGAGAAATCTGAAACCATAAGAGATACAGGGAAACTGGCTTAGGAACCATTAGGTTTTTTTTTTGTGAAAACAATTTTGGCAGGGTCAACTTTTTGGTCAAGCGTGAGTTGTCCATAAAAACGAATAAAATTGACTATTTTTCTTTAATGCTGATCGTCTGCTGTTGATTTAATTAATCATATTTAAGTAGTTTTTAAAATCTTTATGTTAACGACATGAGTACAATAAAGTTCTGTTCTTAAAATATATGTTAATAAATTAATAATAATAATTAATAAATGTTATATTCTGTTACAAAGCTCAAGTTAGACCCCACATGGAGTCCTGCTCACAGCTCTAGGCCGGTGCTCTGAAATTCCAGCTGGACCCTTTTGACTCCGTCTAATGACATGCTGTACGAATTTCCGACAATCCCACTCTCACAGGTGGTCTAGGATCGCTCAGCATCCGAAGAGATGTTGTGTCTCTTTGGGTTTTATTCGCTTATATAATGAGGAATGTTCTGAAGAACTGCTCAATTTGATGCCAACTTCGGGTTTTTACCACCACAACGCTCGTCATCGTCGTGCGGTTCATCCGCACTTCATCAAGTTCGCGGTTCATCGAGTCGCTGAGTACAGTGCGGATAAAAAGACACTTTAAACCGTGAACCCAAAAGTTGTGGAATGAACTGCCAACAGAGGTTTTACCATTACCATTATTAGTGAACAGTATTCTGCAAGGACGGCAAGTCCCCTGGTGGTGCAAGTGTCCATGAGCGGCGGTAAACACTTACCATCAGGAGGCCTGCTCGCACGTCTGCCATTTATTCTATAAAAAAAACAAAGGAATGATCCATTTTGTGCGTACCTTTACGTTGTACCTACTCGTGCATTCATCCTCGTATATTTGAGATTGAACGTGAATTGAACGTAGACAATCGTGCGTGATCGTATCTCGCATGAGCGCGCTTTTTCAAGATGATTTGGAGATCGTCTCGCGATCGTGTTACGCTACGCTGCGTATTGTATGATGCTTGCCGTAAATTGAAAATTATATTTATAGCAAATTTATATTTATTTATTTTCCATTTAATTAAACTTTACAGTGAATTCGTATGCTTCACGGTTCGAGTCCTGGACTGTTGTCGTAACCCATGACACGACGAATAAGTTGAATAAGGGAAATAGCACTGTATCGCCAGTGCTATTTCCCTTATTCAACTTATTCGTTACCCAAAAGTAATTAACATCAATATATTTTTAAAAATCAAAGCAAATACAATACACCTTAACATATACCACTACGGGATACAGGACTCTCCCGCAACTCGCCACCACGCATAATCTTCGGCTGGTCTCATCCAGCCACTACCAGCGAACTACTTCACCACAGCTCTCATCGTGTGCTCCTCGTCTCTTCAGTCAACTCGTGAACTGTAACCCAGCCGAAACAATGAATAAAACAAAAAGTAAATACACGCTTTGAAAACAAGTTAATGAGTAAATAATAGGTATAGGTAAATAATAGAGTATAGGTAGAACTGTTGATGACCAAAAAAATAAAGATTATTTATTTTTCTTGAATATATTTATGCTCTCTTGTAAATCTTTTGAATTTATATTATCGTAAAATATTTTTGGATAATTTTGGATAACTTTTACTCTGAACTGAAACACTTGAATTTAAAGCTTTATTTGGGATTACTTATTATATATTTAGACGTGTATTTCCTATCGTGGGCGGAACAAAGTTTTCTGAAGTTTAAATTGAAAGCCTTTTTCATTCTGCTCAGTTTTGCTCCATGGATTTCATTAGGTTATACTCGAATTTATGAAACATTTATATCTTGTGTTGTTGTAGTAGAATAATAATTTAAATGAATTATTAATGAATGGAGGATGAGAATTTGTATATCCTAAATACGAATCTATCGTTTAAGTCGAAATTTTACTTCAGTTTATCCATAATAATATAATCGATTATAATTTCCATTGCGCCATCTCCTCAAACAAGTGTATGAAGTGTAATAAAGTCTGTTATGCTCTTGTGAAAATTGAAGAATTGAATTGAAAAGAAAATTGAAGAAAAAAAAAAGAAAAAAAAATGAAAAAAAAAAGAAGAATCGATTGACATTTAAACTAGTATGTTCAATAATGTTTTATTAAATGTGACGATGGACAGGTGACGTGGATCATATGAATGATAATTGCTGATGACATAGGGTTCTGGTGTGGAGACAGGCAAAAGAGCTGTGTTGATTGATCCCCGACAAGCTTGTCCGAAAATGAGAAGGTTTATAACTTTTTAAACTTTCGCTTTTTGTACACATTTTGTATTGTAAATCTGAACGAGTAAAATTAAAGGTTTTTATTTACCATTTATTTCTACTCAACGTTTCGGCATGAGTTATACCAGCCGTGGCCACGAGTTGACTGAAGAAGTGGGTAGTCCAGGATGGGAGCTGCAAGAAATTTTATCAACTACCTACATTTGATCCTCACATTCGGAAACGCTGAGACATACTATACAGTACAATTTCCGTGGACGTATTCGACGGTAAATCGCAAGGTTTATATTTGTGATTATACAAATATAATCCTTGCGATTTACCGTCGAATTTACCGTCGTCGCACGTCGACGACAGTTTATATACGTATTCCCGATTAAAATTTTTATATTTCTTAATTACAATCGCTTCATGTGCAATCCTGGGATAATAGTGACGTTCAATGGAGAGGATTTTTGGAGTGCAGAGGTTTATTTAGTGATTAATTACAGCTGATTAATTATCTAGTAATGAGAATGTGTTCGGCCATTGCTGATTTACTATTCATTTAGCGGTTTTTTACAGCTGCGATGTGTTACTTGACCCTTTTCGCAACTGAACGCTTGGTTTGGCCTATATAGAAAATAATACAACTGCAGTCTATGTTATGTACACCAGACGTCTGGTACGGTATGTGCGTAGATTTTCCGCTAGTTGGACGGAGTATATAGGTACAGTCTTAAAATACTGTTCGAACTTTGTCTGTCACTCCCTTCACGTATGGCATAAATGCTGGCTGTCTGTTCACCTCAGGATGTTTCTCCCTCCGATTGCGCCTTGGCTGCCTTCCACTCGTTTTGTACTCATTCCGTTTGAGTACCTCTCGAACATGTGATCATTCGTCTTTTAAATGTTGAAGATCACAGGGGTCATACGATCTGTTGTTTAATGTAGCAATGAGGGATTGCAGGTGTCGACGATGATGATGTGAGTAGGAATACAGGTATCTGTATTCCAGGAATACAGGACACAATGGAATACAGGTAGGTGGAATACAGGTTCAGGTAGTATGTGTTGACTTTCTATAAACAGTGTGGGATAAGGAACCTTATTCTCTAACCATTATTTTGACATCTAAGCAAGTCAAAGTTCAGGTTTTCTCCATTTCATCAGTGAACCGCATTTTTGATGTGTCGGTTATTGCAGGAGAAGCATGGAATTACAAAGGCCTACTATTATTCGAAGTGGAGACTAATAGACGTTTTTATCCAGCAATTGATGCAAAAGAGATGCAAATGATGATTACAAGCTCCGAGTGGTGGACAAATAAATTGAATTTGACAACTCGTTACGCAGAAACGTTCACACTTTATACTATTTACTTGTAAACAAATAAGTACCTAGTCTGGCCATAAATACTGTTACAATTAAAAATAAACTAAATATTACATTTGAATTTGGAATCTGTCATTTTTATATGATTGTTCATTGGTTTTCTCATTTTGGCGCCAATACATTGTACAATATTTTGCGATGTTAAAATGGAGTGGGGTGATAAAGAGAACCGAATCGCTGTGATTGCATTACACAAAGTAGGTATGGAGCCAAATGCAATTTTTAAAACTCTCCATACGCTTGGTATTAGTAAAATGTTTGTGTACCGGGCTATTAATAGGTACAATGAGACCTCCTCTGTTTGTGACAGAAAAAGATCTGGCCGTCCACGTAGTGTTCGTACGAAAAAGGTGGTCAAAGCAGTAAGGGAAAGAATTCGAAGAAATCCTGTCCGAAAGCAAAAGATTTTATCTCGGGAGATGAAGATAGCACCTAGAACCATGTCGCGTATTTTAAAAGATGACTTAGGACTTGCAGCCTATAAGAGACGTACTGGTCATTTCTTAACTGATAATTTAAAAAAGAATAGAGTGGTAAAATCGAAACAACTAATGAAGCGGTACGCAAAGGGAGGTCACAGAAAAATTTTGTTTACGGATGAGAAAATTTTTACAATTGAGCAACATTTTAACAAACAAAATTACCGTATTTATGATCAAAGCTCTAAGGAAGCTTTCCAATTAGTCGACAGAGTGCAACGTGGGCACTACCCGACTTCAGTGATGGTTTGGTAGGAAAAGCTATGAAGGAGTGACTGAGCCATACTTTTGTGAAAAAGGTATCAAAACATCGGCACAAGTGTATCAAGATACCATTCTTGAGAAGGTAGTGAAGCCCCTTAACAACACCATGTTCAATAACCAAGAATGGTCCTTCCAGCAAGACTCGGCGCCGGGTCATAAAGCTCGGTCTTCGCAGTCTTGGTTGGAAACGAACGTTTCGGACTTCATCAGAGCTGAAGACTGGCCGTCGTCTAGTCCCGATCTTAATCCGCTAGATTATGATTTATGGTCAGTTTTAGAGAGTACGGCTTGCTCTAAACGCCATGATAATTTGGAGTCCCTAAAACAATCCGTACGATTGGCAGTGAAGAATTTTCCCATGGAAAGAGTGCGTGCTTCTATTGATAACTGGCCTCAACGTTTAAAGGACTGTATTGAAGCCAATGGAGACTACTTCGAATAAGCTTTTTATATTTTAAATTGTTTTATATTTATGTATTAAACTAACACACTATAAAAGTAATAAATGTTATTTGCAATAGAAAATGTTTTTTTTCTTTGTTTCAGTATTTATGGCAAGACTAGGTATTAATAATAAATAAGAGATAACCTAATAACCTTTTTCTTAGTATTCCTTTTCACCATTTTACTTCATATTCTTACTATTTCACTATGAAAGCGGTTCCTTTATGGAACTGTCTTCCCCTCGACTTAAAATGTGCTCCATCTTTGCTCCATCTCCATCTCCAACTTCAGGAGTCAACTTACTAAACACTTTGTAATCTTTCATTCAGTTACTAGTATACATATTGTGCATGTGGGTATGTATGTATATGTGTATTATATGTAATTTATGTATACTGTTCACCATTAACCTGTGATTAAAATATTTATTTCTTCTCTACCCAAAGTTTGTCTGACAGAGATCGCTAATAGCGATGAAACTGCCTTTTGTGCATTTCATATGTTACAATGTCTCTTACTCTCTTGTTTTTTGATGTGCAATAAAGAGTTTTATCTGTCTATCTATCTAAGTGATCTGAGTGAGCCAGGGAATGAGATGTGATGGTGCATTTCTAAAGCCGGTCGAGACCACACCATTTAGGCCTAGAATCCAAATATCATAATAATATAGTAACATACACAATAAAACCGCGTTTAGCCGATAATTTGGTTAACCGATCATCGGCTATTAAGACCTTATGACCTAGGATATGAAGTTATAGAATATTTATTCTATCTCTGTAATACTTTTCATTCTAATGCCAATAATAAAGAAATATAACGCTCAATCCAGCATTATTTGCATTGATTATTGCTTAGAATTACACAGATCTCAATCTCAATTTACTACAGTGTAATCCTACCGTTACACTATCAGTATCTGGTTCATCTGAATCCAAATCTACCGTAATCTAATCTAGAGGTATATATGTAACGAAAACTATATATCTATACTAATATAATAAAGAGAGAGTGCGAATTTTGTGAGTTTGTGTGTATGTGGAGGATGTGTTTGTATTGTTTACTAGTAAATTAATAGGTTAGTATATGAGTGATCTAGAGTTACACATGTTGCTATATGACGTTTTTGTTAATAAATTACTTGTCCTTTTCACAATTCCCCAAATTGTGAACCATAAAGATTCGTATCGCTGACAAGCGAGAGGTAATAAAATGTACTAAAATAGAATAGCTCTGTGTGGAGGCATTAATTTATACACTGAAGCTTCATACCTCTGTCGGAGAAGGAAATTGAAAAATTGAAATTATTACTAAATTACTATTTTTAAATTATCGGCGTACTATTATGATTCACCATTATTATCATCATCATCATCTATAGCTTGTATCTACCCACTGCAGAACCGCTGATATAAGCCTCCTTTCGTTTGTACTACCCTCCTCGGTCCTGCGCTGTTCTTAAATATGTATGGTATATTCCTCCGTCATCAATTCACCTTACTCTTATAATTACTATATAATTTATATTTTTCAAATTACTAAGAGTCGAACACGATGGGTTACTGACCGCGGCCAGCTGCGACTCGGTGATCAAAAGTTTGAAAGGATTTATATTGGAATGCTTGCTCGATATAAAACATAAAGAATACCAGTTGGTCTTCTCAGGATTTGCTACTAAATGTGAATAAAAATGCACTGAAACAACAAATGAGCACTTATGTATTAAATTATGAGGGGAATAAACTAATTACTATATGTGCAACCGCTTATACCTACTTTAAGTTACTTAGTCTATTAAAACATTTTCCATATATTTAACACTTTAAAACTAGTATAGCATCCCACGCACAAATAAATGTTTTACAAGCTTTTTAATGAGATATATACGATGATTGAATATACTGGTACACATAAATAATGCGCTGACACTAAAAGCTTTAGCAGAGTGCAGTAGGAGTTCAATCTAGAAGCAAGAGATTTAGTAAAAGACAATACATTACTATTGTTATAGCACGAGGTCGCTTAAACAGACGGTATTCTATAAATAAGCGGTTGGCCACACGACTAATTTATGCTAATGTGCTTTTTCTCTTTATATATAGCAATGGTGCAATTAGCACGTTCTGTCAGTGTCAAGTTATCTTCGTAATAAACAATTTCAAAGTCTAAAACGTATCCTGTCAATGACTTGTCCTCTCGAAGAAAGTAAAGCGATAGTAGGTTTACAGATGATAGAAGAGGACAAAAATACACGAAAAACGCAGTTTCACACTTTTATTTGATTATCACAAACACCACGCACCAAAAGCACTTTGAAGTATAAGAAACTAGATCATCATTATTAAACCACAAAACGCCCAACACAATTTTTACAATAATCGAACAAAAACGGGTGAGTTTTTGTTCGATTGACGGTTTGACGGTCATTTCTAGAGTTCCCCAAAAACTCCTACTAAATGCTTTCTAGAGTCGGTTAGCATAGAAAATAAGTATACTATTGACCGTATCAACGTCTAACATCCCACTGCATTTGCATTCACAAGTGGGTTAGGTTAGGTGACTTATCCACATGGGCTCTATGCGGATTGAAGAATATTATACTAGTGCATATTCCAGACTTGCAGTGCCCGCGACTTCGTACGCGTAGACGTTAGAGTATGATTGGTTAGCTTGATTGTGGAATCTGGATAAAAAGTAGCTTAAACGATAACCTGACTCATAAGCTACAACTGTGTTAAGTTTCATTAAAATCTGTATAGTAGTTGATGCGTGAAGCGCGTTCAGACAGACAGACAAAAATTCTAAAAATGGCTGTTTTGGGTTCTACGAGTATATCGTTCGTAGAGAGTACACTGCAATGATTTCTTTTCAAAAATATATCATCTACAGACACGGCTCTGTTAATTTTTTTATATTACATATATTACTCATAGTGAAGCGAAGTAAGCATGGATACATGCATTATTTCGGAATAATGCCGCTGTTTATGAGTTGATTTGAAACCTTTTAATTTCACTTAAAATTATGAAAATAAAATGGCTAAAAAATATACTTAAGTTTACTTTTTAAAATTCTAGGATCATTGTTTTTTCATAATTCAAACAAAACATACAGTTTTGTTTCATAGAAAGATAATTAAAACCCTTAATAACTCGGTGAATTTCAAAGATTATGTGCTAAAAATTACTTATTTATAGGTTTTGTGGGTCGCGGAAAAAAATAAAGAAAAAAGAATGACTGACTTTTCCTAAAATTTTAAAATTTTACTTTCTTTTTTCGTTATTCATAAAAAGTAGGTAAGTATGTATGTATTCATGTAATATTTCAAATAAAAGCACTCAAGGCATTTTAAAGTAAAAAAGCTTCGAAAAATCTTCGAAAAAAGTTTTAATAACGTGTTTTAAACAGTGTAATGGGCGATTGATATTAGGCGTTAGTAAGAAATATTTATAATTTACAATTTACAATCTATATCTTGAAAAATATTTTTTTTTGTAGGTCGCTCCTAATAATAATATTCATTATATCATTTCAAGAGTGAAATATTAAAGTTCCAAATTATATTTTTGAAAATCGTTGATATGACAGGTTTATAACCGCATTTATCATAAATTCTTGTGATACTTATAACTTTATATAGACATTAAATAGTTTCATACAATCTTTCTCATCTCAAAACATGGGAGATCCGTGAAATGTGAAGTATTCTTCTTTTATGTCGATTTGATGATGGTCGATTCAAAATTATGGCAAATATAGTGGTAGTGCGGGCGCGGCCTCCCGCTCTGCGGGCGCTGTAAGTAGATATAGACAGTCTACAGTTCTGTTATTACCAAAAACTTTTATTAATATTTTTATGTGAAATTTCCCGTACTTTCCAATGGCATCATTAGTTTTATAAAACAAAATATTGAAGAGTTATTTGCCAAAAACTGGTATTTTACAACCTTTTTGTGAAATGGGAAAAGGAAGCGTATACTTTATGGTGGTACATTTTTTATGATATGTTTAAAACATGCTCATGAACGTCGAGATAAAAAGCCGAATTTTTGCTAATTAAATATCTAACTTTACTGCACTATTATGTATAGAATTCTCATTCTTGGGTCTGTATGTTTTCTCACAATGTTTTCCATCACTGCTAAGTTAGTGATAGTCGAAAATTTTGGAATTTAAATTTATAGTACGGGCCGAAGTTCGAACAAACAACCAAACGAATGTGATTCGAGACTAAATACCAAGGTTATCACTAGGGCTCGGATAAATATGTATTAAAAATTACAAAATATGTACATATAATATGGACCTAAAAATCTAAAATATGGGAAAAATATGTAGTTATAAATAACAATATTTTCAAAAAATCACTGTTTATTGCGAAAAATCAAAAAGTATTATACAATTTTACTCAGCTTCCGTTTCATTGACATTATTTGAATTGCAGTATATAATCACGTATTTCTTTAAATTTTCAAAATTAAAACTCTTTCTGTTTGGACGAAATAATGCTTTGTACTGGCTGAATGATCTTTCAACATCACAGAATGTGATTGGAGCATACGTATTTTTGCATAATTCTGCAGTGAGTAGGACACGTCTAGGATGCCGTCTAATGTTCCGCACCGCATGCTGTTAATTTTTTTTAGCGTATGAAATCCTTTATTTTTTACCAGTACATAGCTTAATTTTTGTTTAGCCACTTCAGCAACGGAGCCTTCTGATTTAAAAACTTTCTTTTCGATTGCTTCGATAATCTTCAAATTATCATTTAGTGAAGTGGAAAATTTTTCGAGTGCCTTTATCTGGTGTGATAAAAAGCTATAATTGCTTTTAATGTAGACCAAATCCTTACGTAGAGTCTCATCTTCGAGAAGTTCTTTTGAGACTAAAATACTAGCAGCCTCGTCTTCCAAATCACAAATAATAGTTTTAATTTCATTAAAATGTTCAGTGTAGTATTCAACTGCTGCCAGCCATGTTCCCCAACGTGTCAGCACTGGCTCTGGCGGCAAAGGAATGTCGGGATACATCTCTTTAAATTTTGAGACTAGGACTTTAAAACTAGGTGCTTTCAAAAAAAAATTCTTTACGTTTGATACTAAACTGTCAACCTTTTTAAACTGAAACCTGAAACTGATGCATTCAGCTAATCTATTTACACCATGAGCCAAGCGCGTCACTAGAATCATTTTTGGATACAAAACTTGAAGGGCATTTGCAGCTTTTACCATATAAGGAGCAGCATCGGTAAGTAACAAGAAAACTTGTTCATGTTTAACTCCATTAGGCCACAAAACACTCATAGCATCATTAAAAAGCTTTGCTGATGTTTGGTGGTTGCAATTAGGAAGTTCTTCACACGCCAATAAAAAGGATTTGCTGGGTTTGTCTTCAATTAGACGCCCGATAACCACATTGCCAATGCATCGGCTTTGAGAATCTGTAATTTCGTCGATGGCAACCCATATAGGGCCATCTTGAATATCTCACGAATCGAAGCCAAACAATCTTCATAAATACCACTTACATAATTTTTTCTAAGTGTGGATTCATCAGGAATACGTTTGCCAGAGTACTTTTCTAGGAAGTTTTTAAAAGTAGGATTATTTAATTTCCATAAGGGTATATCTGCACATATTGTGGTGGTTCAAGCCCAGATATGTGATCGTCTATATATTTGAATCTATGTATAAGAGCTTAGTTGCTTCATTACAGGATAACTTCAGTGCTTATGAGTATGAGGATAGTCTTTGTGGCAAATGTAATTAATTCAATCGCGTCCGATTATGCAAGTGTGCAATGTAGTGATGGTATTCCCAAAATAACAAGTCATATATTCACTTCGGCTTACTTTAAATGGACCTTTAGGTATTTACGGAAAGGGGTCGTTAAGACCTCTAGAGTAGCTTGTCTCGAATTAGTAATGTACAAAGGCAAATTAGGCCTAGTAAGTGCCCCGACGCGCGTATATGACTGTTAATTGAGTCAATGGCAGAGCCATCCTGCTGCCCAAATCACTCTGGCATTTACGGGGATTTCCTACGGCCTGGCTCAAGGCTTCCACGCATGGAATTATGGGGCTCGAATTCAACTCCTTTTCATCGCTGAGAAGCGGTTAAATCAACACGTCCTAGGACATGGATAATTATAGGCGCACAAAGCTGCCTTGCCCCGATACCATGGTAAAGTTTTATATTATATGTATATATCAGTTAGGGTTCTATTCGGCCGAATAGAGGTCGGAGTTGATTCGATAAGAGAGGAATGTGTGTTCTGATGCCCAGATTTGCTAGCTAGCCGCCGACAACCTTTGCACAGTTCAATTCTGACCCAGAATTGCGTCTTAAATTCAGGCCGATCTCAAGATCAGCTATGGCGATGGATACACAATGAAGATCCTTTTATCGTGTAGATGTCCATCGGAATCCACGCGAGGGAGCGTCTCTCGGTCTGCGCCTTTAGTGGTGTTAAGTTCCCACACTAATGCAAACTTAGTTCATATAAAAGGTGCTATCCTTGACTATAAGCATTGAAATAACCACTGTCTTGCAATTTATTAAATATAATAAATGAATTCAGTATCCAGATTTTGAGATAGGTTATGATCTCCAAATCTGTTATAGAGTAAACTAATACTTTCGACAGCTCGGCCTCTCCATCTGTCTCGTGTCTTGCGTTCAATTTAGACCATCGGCTCAAAGTCCAATTATATATGCAATGTATGCTTGATATTAATTTCAAGACTCTATGATTACCAAAAGCTACATAGTGTCCGAGTATAGCTTGAGCTATTACTTGAGTCCTAGACAGAACTGTCTTTGTTCAATTAAGATCGGATAGAAGTTTGGTTTATCCATCTTTCAAGCTCAATTATAGAATTTCTAGCTTCGTGTATAATTCGTAAAAATAGCCTAGGCGTGTACTATGGGGTTTTGTGGATGAAACTTGTACTTATGTACTTTATTTATAATGTAATTCGCGTTCTGCGTGATTTTATGAACTGAACAATTATCATACTTTAAAACTCCATTTTACCTTAGCCAAATGGGGAAGGGAATTAACTCTAGACCATTGAAATAGCAGAAATATGAAATTAAGAATTATTTATTTCATAACCAAATTATAATCGAATCTGAGTTGATTATTTAGATTAGATGTGACCGATTAAAGTCACATCTAACCGAGTCCTTCTATTCCTAGGCTTTGTATATAGGGAAAAAGAAGACCCAAACAAAAAACCCTATATGCCGTATTACTTAATTCTAACACAATTATTTACACAAGACTTAGATCTATTCGTAATAAAAGAAACATACATAGTAAATTACACGTTTATTGTGTATGCGGTGAGGTGTTATTTAATTGAAGATTGAACTCTAGTTTAATCCAGGATAACCTGCCTGAATTTATGTCTGGCAATTGGCTCAGTACATAATGATATATATATGTATATATATATATATATATGTGTGTTGGTTTTCATTAATATCATTTTAATAGTGACTCGACATACATGAGAGTGGTTTTGTTTAGAACTAGAATAACATGATTATGTACTCAATTAATCATCATTTGTTACCAAGCACATTATTTCGAGAAGACTCTTTATTGAGCTGGATTTTAGTATGACCTTTGGATATTTATACACCTCATCTCACACAGACATGATTTAAAACAGTTTATACACATTTATATACACATCTGCTCATAACTTTGTTCACATGTCCATAATTTAATGTATCTTTCATGAATCGTAAGTGCTGGTCAATTCATTATATTTAATTAGGTGATTGTATGGGCTCTAATGGTATTTCTTACCATTCTCGTCTTTATTATTCGACGGCATCTGGTAAATAGGCATAATTATGGTAATTATTATAATACAAATATAAGAAAATGCCATCTCCCAATACGATCTGTGGTTAGTCAATAATTCATATTCCTTATCAGATATTATATCCATTGTCAAATAGCTTGTTTGTTTATTTTTAGCTACAAATGACAGTTAGTTATATAACACTGTGTACAAAGTTATGAGGCACTAAAATAATTATGATAGTTTGTACTTTACCAGACAACTTTTATGGTCCAACTTATTTTATTATTCCCGCCTATCTTATACAAATTAAATTGGAAAACTTTTATTACTATTACACACACTATAAAGAACTATTATCTAGATCGGGCTAGCGTGAGCTAGTCAAGACTTCTATCTGGTTCCTTCAGGGAGCAAAAGCGCGCGAGCTCGACCAAGGATGAAACCGTTGTGTGTCCTCTCTCCTCATGTTCGTCTCAAGCGCAGCCAGCTCTCCAGCCACGCCCTGATGCTGCTCCTTGCCAATGGGAAAAAATCAAAGCCAGTCATTCGCTCCTGATTGGTCCGTATCTTAGCGTCACCGTGCCGCGTCTTGGCGCTAAAAAAAATTGGCGGCAGAATTCTCGCGATAATAATTTTTTGTGCATGTCGACCCATGGGCCTCTTACACGTACATGCAATCATTTTTACAAACTGTCTCCCCTTTATAAATTTATGACTTTTGTCAAGCATCAAGCATAGGCGAATTCCATAGAATTTGTTTTACTAATGGCTCTCAACAGTGTAGCACTTGCACATTTTAAGATATTAACTCCGAATACAAGTTAATTTATCGTCATTAACAACAACTCGATGGGTTGTCTAGACATCTTAACATTTATTTTATGCAGATGTTTTTCGGCGATGAGAGAAAAAAAGATAGGATTTGTTTTTGGCAACAAAAACCCTTGTTATTTTTGAATTTTAAATAATGGCTAAATATCTCTCTAGTTGGCCATCTCACACTCCCCCAAATAGATTTTGAAACTCGACTTCTCCCTTCTGATATTTTCAATAAGCAAAGTTTTAAAATATATTTCTCCTCATCCTATAAAAAATAAAATTATTTCCATCGACTGCTGTACTAATTCTGGCTCAGTTCCCACGCCTTACAAACTATTCTCACAGCACCCACTTCCCTTTCATTCATCCGTTTTTTTTTTTCGTGGTTTTTTTTTTCGTGTGGGTTCGCTTTTGTTATACTTTCGATAACATTCCCATTCAACGCCGCCCCTTTTTTCTTTATTTGTTATTTGTTTACTTGTTTGGTTACGTAATAACGAAACAGGTGTATTGCATTATAATTTCCTTTGATCTTATTGGTTTTTTTGTCAATTAGAGTATAGACGTTGTCATATGGTACTGCTCCTATTACGAAAGGTCCTTCATACAATCGTACAAACTTTTGAGTTATTTTCTTGTCTGCGTCGGACTTGGCAAAGACTTTTAACTTTACAAGGTCACCTATCTCATAACTTCTTTAACACTTGATCTAGATGTCCTATATGTAGCTGTAGGCTTCCTGTGGTAAATACTATAATGTCATCTAGGTAATTCAAACAAAACTCCCGCACTTCCTCTAATATAATGTCCATGGCTCTGGAAAATCCAGCTACAGACGTCTTTAAACCCTTCCTTACTTGTTCCCTATGTGCTAACGGTACTGGATAACTCCGTTTGATAAATGGTGTGTCATCTAATAACTTTATAGTATGCTCGTACTTGTCTGTTCATCCTAAACCATCGGCAAATACCTTAATATGCTTTTCTAATATAGGTATCAACATTCGCTTTTGTTCTAAGTTTAAGTCAGTCGTGTTTAAATGGTTCGTCCATTTGTTTCTACATTCCACCTCTTTATTTGACGTGATGCCTTCTGTTGGTAGCGTGATCCGATTCAGCATTGTGTTGATAATGGTAGCGTTCGTCTCTCCCCCTAGTCGTTCGATCTCGCTATCTGAGTTCAGTCTAACACTAGACCTAACTCCTAAATTTTCTATCGTCAGTGTCCGTTCTTGACCGCAATTCACTATTCCTTTCACTCTCTCTAGCCAGTCATAACCTAGTATCAGAGATCTAGGTAATTTCCGCATAATTAATACAGGTGCTTCTACAATTGAATTACCTAACTTGAATTCTATCAATACCAATCGGTTTGTGCTCTCGCTTCGTGAACCAAACGCTCCTTGTATCTGTATAGCTGGTATGGCAATCTCGGGTAATTCTCCGCTCTCTTCCTTCATCGAATCGTATAACTCCCGCGTTATACCACTTATTTGACTTCCGGTGTCGATCAGCGCATTTATGTGCCGACCATACAATTGTACACATATTTCAGGTAACTTAGGTAACGAATAATTTTCACATACGTCATCGCTCTCGTCTATCTCGTCGATTTCGTGAAAAATAGTGTACACTCCTCTGTCTCTCTTCGTACAAAATTCACACACTGAACCCTTCTCATCGCACTCCTGTACGTGGCAAAACTGGTTGTCCAATAAGATTCCGATCCCTGTTGCTAATGATTGGCAATGTTGGTCTTCGTCTTGTGATTTTGTTCCTAATGGGTATTTGAGACCCCTTCCATTTGTTCCAAGCTTTTGTCCAGATTTCCATCCCTTTCCAACGAGTATGTTTTAGGCTATATTTTTCTCACTAAGGTGCGAAGTCTCTGTAGTCCCTCCATCACAAAATAATAATAGGCTATTATGACTTCCTTGTGCCGGAGACTTTAGTTTTTTGTTTGCTTGTCCTCCCCCACAAGTCTTGCCGAAGTGGAAGGTTCACTTTCCTTGACAAAATCGATAGCTGGTCGATTAACGGTAGCTTCGTTTTTCCTCGTGATAGCCGGTGCTACCCGATTAAAGTTGGTTCTATAACCCAAACGTCCACGTAGATGTCCCCTCCCCCTGTACGCACCTCTCCTATTACGCCATACATTCGCCGACATTGTCGCGGTGATAGGCCGTCTAAACTGCCTATCCTTCCGGTCGTTCCTGTTGAGGTTATTCGTCATGACATTTTTCCGTTTCATTATAATGTTTTGTTCTAAGCTTCGGAGGAACTTAGCGCCATTCATGATAGTAGGTTCTTCTGCTCTCGTGAACCACAACCGTTGAATGTCTACTGAGTAATGTCTCATTATCGAGTTAACGAGATCTCGTTCGCTAAATGCTATCGTGAGTGATTGCATAATCTCGGCTTGCTCAGCAAAGTGTTCTGACATAGTAACACCCGAATCGTCCGAATATGTTGTATTTATCAATCTATATCTGACAGATTCCTGAATTTGTTCGGTCCAATAATTGCGACGAAAGTCCGTCTCGAAGTCCGTAAAAGAGGTCCATTCCTTGGAATATAATTCCATCACCTTACGTGCATGTCCCGTGACACATTCTAGGGCTATATCAACCTCTCTATCATTAGCATTCAA
Organism: Sesia apiformis; assembly: GCA_914767545.1. Lineage (NCBI taxonomy): Eukaryota > Metazoa > Arthropoda > Insecta > Lepidoptera > Sesiidae > Sesia > Sesia apiformis. The sequence continues at coordinate 7,231,547 of OU611962.1, forward strand.
TGCCTTGATGTACTTTTTCAATCGCTTGAGAAAACCAATTGGGTTCGACAGCGGTTTTCCATCAAATATAGGTTTGCTAACCGTGGGTTGGATCACAAATATGTTGCGCGTAGTTGAGGATGATGTGCTAACACTCTCAGATGTAATGCTCGCGGATTCCTGCGTCATGTTTCCATCGCTGCGACTACCTTCTTCTTCTACTGTACCGCGCGATGATACGCTCGTCGTATCCTTCTGTCCGTCACTACTGTTTGAGCTACTCAACTGCTCTAACTTCTTGTTAAATTCATCCATACGTTGTAGTAACAATTCCAACGTCGTATTATTTAAAGGTTCCGTAATTCGTTCGTCACTTTCACTCGCATTCGTCCTTCCTCTCCCTTTCACTCTCTTACTTTGTCTCTCAGACATGTCTACGACTAAACTATTCTCGTACAACTTGCAATTTCAATAGGGCTACCCTAGACCTTCGTTTGTTTATTACTTTCGCTTTCGTGTTTCACGACAGTGTTCTAGCAGTCATAAATTTGTAAAGGGGATAAAATAATAATTCGTAGAGACACAAAATTGCAAAATTTAAAATGTATAAGATTAGGAACGGGGTAATATAATAGTAGTCCTATCGTCCTAGGTTTTTTGTCGACCAGAAAGTTCGTATCATATTACTATTCGTCCTTTCCATATTGTTACACATAATTTACACATAACCATATAGATCGTGTAGGTCATACACACGATAATTCACAATAATTCCTGCTTATCAATTGGTCAATATTCCTGTAAATGAAAGGCTTATTTTACGTCTAAATACACGATTTTTTTTTTTTTTTTGTTCTACGTTGTGTTTTTAGTAAGTTAAATTTAATAAATCCAATCGTATTGTTTTTTCGAATACGTAGTTGGATCGCTGGTCTGCGGCACCATTTTCTGTGGTGGTTCAAGCCCAGATATGTGATCGTCTATATATTTGAATCTATGTATAAGAGCTTAGTTGCTTCATTACAGGATAACTTCAGTGCTTATGAGTATGAGGATAGTCTTTGTGGCAAATGTAATTAATTCAATCGCGTCCGATTATGCAAGTGTGCAATGTAGTGATGGTATTCCCAAAATAACAAGTCATATATTCACTTCGGCTTACTTTAAATGGACCTTTAGGTATTTACGGAAAGGGGTCGTTAAGACCTCTAGAGTAGCTTGTCTCGAATTAGTAATGTACAAAGGCAAATTAGGCCTAGTAAGTGCCCCGACGCGCGTATATGACTGTTAATTGAGTCAATGGCAGAGCCATCCTGCTGCCCAAATCACTCTGGCATTTACGGGGATTTCCTACGGCCTGGCTCAAGGCTTCCACGCATGGAATTATGGGGCTCGAATTCAACTCCTTTTCATCGCTGAGAAGCGGTTAAATCAACACGTCCTAGGACATGGATAATTATAGGCGCACAAAGCTGCCTTGCCCCGATACCATGGTAAAGTTTTATATTATATGTATATATCAGTTAGGGTTCTATTCGGCCGAATAGAGGTCGGAGTTGATTCGATAAGAGAGGAATGTGTGTTCTGATGCCCAGATTTGCTAGCTAGCCGCCGACAACCTTTGCACAGTTCAATTCTGACCCAGAATTGCGTCTTAAATTCAGGCCGATCTCAAGATCAGCTATGGCGATGGATACACAATGAAGATCCTTTTATCGTGTAGATGTCCATCGGAATCCACGCGAGGGAGCGTCTCTCGGTCTGCGCCTTTAGTGGTGTTAAGTTCCCACACTAATGCAAACTTAGTTCATATAAAAGGTGCTATCCTTGACTATAAGCATTGAAATAACCACTGTCTTGCAATTTATTAAATATAATAAATGAATTCAGTATCCAGATTTTGAGATAGGTTATGATCTCCAAATCTGTTATAGAGTAAACTAATACTTTCGACAGCTCGGCCTCTCCATCTGTCTCGTGTCTTGCGTTCAATTTAGACCATCGGCTCAAAGTCCAATTATATATGCAATGTATGCTTGATATTAATTTCAAGACTCTATGATTACCAAAAGCTACATAGTGTCCGAGTATAGCTTGAGCTATTACTTGAGTCCTAGACAGAACTGTCTTTGTTCAATTAAGATCGGATAGAAGTTTGGTTTATCCATCTTTCAAGCTCAATTATAGAATTTCTAGCTTCGTGTATAATTCGTAAAAATAGCCTAGGCGTGTACTATGGGGTTTTGTGGATGAAACTTGTACTTATGTACTTTATTTATAATGTAATTCGCGTTCTGCGTGATTTTATGAACTGAACAATTATCATACTTTAAAACTCCATTTTACCTTAGCCAAATGGGGAAGGGAATTAACTCTAGACCATTGAAATAGCAGAAATATGAAATTAAGAATTATTTATTTCATAACCAAATTATAATCGAATCTGAGTTGATTATTTAGATTAGATGTGACCGATTAAAGTCACATCTAACCGAGTCCTTCTATTCCTAGGCTTTGTATATAGGGAAAAAGAAGACCCAAACAAAAAACCCTATATGCCGTATTACTTAATTCTAACACAATTATTTACACAAGACTTAGATCTATTCGTAATAAAAGAAACATACATAGTAAATTACACGTTTATTGTGTATGCGGTGAGGTGTTATTTAATTGAAGATTGAACTCTAGTTTAATCCAGGATAACCTGCCTGAATTTATGTCTGGCAATTGGCTCAGTACATAATGATATATATATGTATATATATATATATATATGTGTGTTGGTTTTCATTAATATCATTTTAATAGTGACTCGACATACATGAGAGTGGTTTTGTTTAGAACTAGAATAACATGATTATGTACTCAATTAATCATCATTTGTTACCAAGCACATTATTTCGAGAAGACTCTTTATTGAGCTGGATTTTAGTATGACCTTTGGATATTTATACACCTCATCTCACACAGACATGATTTAAAACAGTTTATACACATTTATATACACATCTGCTCATAACTTTGTTCACATGTCCATAATTTAATGTATCTTTCATGAATCGTAAGTGCTGGTCAATTCATTATATTTAATTAGGTGATTGTATGGGCTCTAATGGTATTTCTTACCATTCTCGTCTTTATTATTCGACGGCATCTGGTAAATAGGCATAATTATGGTAATTATTATAATACAAATATAAGAAAATGCCATCTCCCAATACGATCTGTGGTTAGTCAATAATTCATATTCCTTATCAGATATTATATCCATTGTCAAATAGCTTGTTTGTTTATTTTTAGCTACAAATGACAGTTAGTTATATAACACTGTGTACAAAGTTATGAGGCACTAAAATAATTATGATAGTTTGTACTTTACCAGACAACTTTTATGGTCCAACTTATTTTATTATTCCCGCCTATCTTATACAAATTAAATTGGAAAACTTTTATTACTATTACACACACTATAAAGAACTATTATCTAGATCGGGCTAGCGTGAGCTAGTCAAGACTTCTATCTGGTTCCTTCAGGGAGCAAAAGCGCGCGAGCTCGACCAAGGATGAAACCGTTGTGTGTCCTCTCTCCTCATGTTCGTCTCAAGCGCAGCCAGCTCTCCAGCCACGCCCTGATGCTGCTCCTTGCCAATGGGAAAAAATCAAAGCCAGTCATTCGCTCCTGATTGGTCCGTATCTTAGCGTCACCGTGCCGCGTCTTGGCGCTAAAAAAAATTGGCGGCAGAATTCTCGCGATAATAATTTTTTGTGCATGTCGACCCATGGGCCTCTTACACGTACATGCAATCATTTTTACAAACTGTCTCCCCTTTATAAATTTATGACTTTTGTCAAGCATCAAGCATAGGCGAATTCCATAGAATTTGTTTTACTAATGGCTCTCAACAGTGTAGCACTTGCACATTTTAAGATATTAACTCCGAATACAAGTTAATTTATCGTCATTAACAACAACTCGATGGGTTGTCTAGACATCTTAACATTTATTTTATGCAGATGTTTTTCGGCGATGAGAGAAAAAAAGATAGGATTTGTTTTTGGCAACAAAAACCCTTGTTATTTTTGAATTTTAAATAATGGCTAAATATCTCTCTAGTTGGCCATCTCAATATCATAGCATAACATAATTCTTCCGAGAAAGTAGAACTTTGGGAGCTGCTTGCCATTGTATCAGAAAAAAATTGTTGCTTAAATTTATTCTTTCTTGTAATATTTAGCTTATATACGTACACACGTGTTGCGATATTAAAAAACGTTGCTCGGTCGATATAGATTTTTCACAAGCATTACAAAACAGTACTTTCCCATCTGCACTCAACGATTGGTCTGGATTGGATTGATGAAAATATGGATTATTGAATTTTTTTTCGTAAAATATGGTCTTATATTTGTAATATGGAAAAATATGGAAAATATAAATTAAATTTTCACGATCCAAATATCATAATTTATATAGAAAATAAAATTAAGAACGAAAACCGTTTCCATTAAAAATATGTATTTACATATTAATCCGGGCCCTAGTTATCACCATGCTTTAAGGGTGTAGATCGTGAAAATCACCGAAAAGAGTGTTACGATTTTTCATATTTAACCTATTTACATATGATTGATATCAATGATAATTTGTATATATTACAATCAAAGACCAATAAGTATGTTCATGCTTATATTAAACTCTTAAACCTAATAGTTGTTATATAATAAACGTCAACAAACGCACAAAATTGAGTAAAAATGCAAAAACATGACTTCGTATTTTTCAGATTTAACCCCATAAATCAACACAAATTGATAAAAAGAAACACTTTTTGAACACTGAAGAAACCAATAAGTATAGCTGTATACTTCTTTTTATACCTTTACAAACAAAGACTTCCTCTTTTAAAGCCCTAAAATCTAGATATATTTTAAGGTAAATTTTTCATACACAAATGTATGGGATAAAACGTTCGTTTCATTCGTGCAATCTCGGTGGTCTGCAGCGGCAGTTCCTTTCTGTAAGTGAACGCGACACCACGCTTGTCGGCTGCAGACAGCAGAATTACGTATTGTGAATTTGTGTTTTTTGTAAAAAACTGTAAGTATAACATTTTTATAATTAATTTATTTTCAGTTAGTAGAAAGTATCGATATAATGAATGTCTGAAAGAAAACCATGATGGAACTAGATATAATACGTAAAAAATACAATATCTACACTAATAGGTATTATAAACAGGAAAGATTTGGATTTTTGTATGTAACGAATAAACTCAAAAAGTACTGGACTGATTTTAATAATTCTTTTATCATTCGAAAGCTACATTATCACTGAGTAACATAGGCTATTTTTTTCGCAGGACTGATTGAATTTGAGTGGCATGCCAGGGAAAAGAAAGTTTTGTACGCATTATAAAAATATGAAAGCCAAAAGATCTCGGAATAAAATGTAAGTTCCTCCCTACTTATTTATTATCGCATTTGAACAGGGTACATTACAAAGCTAATACAATATGTCATATGATTTAGATCGCCCGATTCAGACATATACCTACAATAACATGTAAATATTGGTTTGTATTATCTATATCTATACTGATAAATAAAATTGAAGTATCTGTATGTAATATCAAAATAATAGGATTTTTTAAAAAAAAAAAGGCGATACGGAGTTCGCCGGGTCGGCTAGTATTGTCTAAATATCAAATTGTGGAAGTAGGTAGGCGACAGCGCAACTTTGTCGACATACCTATACCGCCAAACAGACGCGAGGCGCCTAGCGTCTGGCTTAGGGTTGTACAAAATAAATAAAAAGTGGATAATATTGATGAATAATATTTCCAGTATTGAAAATAAAGAAAACCTTGGGGCCGAGACTCTGAGCAACAATGCTACGCGCTGTATAGAGGTAAGTTGTTATACGTAATTCTTGTAGACTTGTTACATAAATAAACAAACTACTTAGTTAGTGATGGGCGAAGACAAAATCTCAATACCTACCTATAGATTTTTCTTGCAATATTTATTATTTTCATCGAGAGACAAACACCTTAGTACCGAAATACTTCTCAATTACTTTCTCAAAAGAAAATTTACGTTCAAATAGGTGACGTCATAAAAAAACAATACCTAATGCGTAAAGAAATTATAATTTCTATTCATCAGGAACCTAATATTGTATTAATTCTTTTGCATTTTTTTAAATTTTTAATTATTTTTTATAAAAAAAATCAAGCCATTATCTTTCTTTACAGGAACTAGTTATTGAAAACGACCAAGAGGGAAAGGTGGATGAAATGGAAGTTGGGCGTAGAGTTGTAGACGTTTCTTTTTTTTTTAAAGCTCTTCAGGCCATAGGGGACCACGGTCCAATGGATTGTAAGTTAAGTTACCTCAGTATAATAGGTGAAGTAAAAGTTGGTCTGGACTCAAAACTCATCATGAAATGTAGTATGTGTAGTATGAAATTTACTGTGTGTTTGATTGAAAAGAAAGAAGTTAGAATGGAAGTGAATCATCAAATTGTATCTGGTATCATATCATCTGGTGGGAGCTACTATCAGTTAAAAACATTAACTGCCGCAGTAGCCCTACCAATCATGTCACCTTCATTATACAATGAAATTAATAATACGGTTTGCGATTGGTGGGAAAAGACAGCAGCACATTCCATGGCAGAAGCTGTCAAGGAAGAAGCGGAGTACGCAGTGTCTATAGGTAGTGTTGATAAAAATGGTACACCATTAATATCTGTTGCTGTTGACGGTTGTTGGAGCAAGAGATCTTATGGTAAGAATTTTTCCGCCTTGTCCGGCGCAGCTGCGATAATTGGCATTAAAACTAATAAAGTATTGTTTTTTGGAGTTAAAAATAAATACTGCGTAGTTTGTGCACGAGCCGCAAAGAACGACAGTCAGCCCTCGGAACACCGTTGTTTCAAGAATTATTCGGGATCATCTACCGGTATGGAATCGACCATAATAGTTGAGGGGTTTAAACGTTCCATTGTTGATCACGGTGTAATTTATAATAAATTTGTAGTAGACGGCGATTCCAGTACTTATAAAAAAATATTAGATTCGCGACCGTACGGTAATTTAACAGTAGAGAAAATTGAATGCAAAAATCATCTTTTACGAAACTACTGCAATAGCTTGGAGAAACTGTCGAAAGACACTAAGTATCCTTGCGAATTGCGGAAATTCCTAAAAGAAAGGTATTTGCGTTTAAGAACGGGTGTAAAATGCGCTATTAAATATTGGGGCGATCAAAATCAGTCACTCGAAGAAAAAATAAAAAATCTTAGTGAAGATATCCTAAATGGTCCACAACACGTATTTGGTAATCACCAATATTGCAAGGAGTATTTCTGTAGACCTGATACTCGTCGAATAGAACCTGTTGGGTTGCTTCCAGCAATTGTTGGATGCGGATTAATGGACGCGGTACACATTTTAAGTAAAAGACTGTCATATCATTCTAGAAGTTTAATTCATAATTGTACAAGTAATATAGTTGAAAGTTTTAACGCAGTGATTGCCAAATTAGTAGGGGGTAAGCGTGTAAATTATTCTTCCCGTGGTTCTTATGCGGGCCGATGCGCAGCTGCTGTTGTGTCTTTTAATACAGGATCGATTCATAGTAAAACTCATGAAGTAATATTTAAATCTAGTCCTAATCCTTTGATCGCGAAAGTGGAAAATTGTAATCGTAGAATCCGTTTAATTGCTAAACCTAAATTAAGATTGAAAAAGAGCCACAGCGCTGTATCGAAAGACGCTCACTATGGACCAAACTGCGAAAAACCTGATCTGAGTCCAGAATTATATGAGAAAGCCAAGTCATCTTTTTTAGCCGATTTAAAGTTGTCTTGTGCTGAAAGAGAGGAGCTTGAAAGGTCGACCCATTTGCAAAGAAGTAGTTCTGAGTGGATGAGTACAAGGAGAAAATTACTAACCTCATCATCGTTCGGGGAAGTTTGTAAAAAACGAGAGAGCACAAGTTGTGCTGTTCTTGTTCGTATAATCGTTTATGGTAGTAATATCTCCAGTTTGCCTGCTGTACGGTACGGTATCGAAAACGAAGAAACCGCAATTAAACAGTTAGAAATTCAAGAGAATATTAGTATACAAGGTTGCGGTTTGTTCGTCGACGATCAATATGAATTTCTTGGTACTACACCAGATGGCATTTATGCAAACGGTTTAATTGAAATTAAGTGCCCACATTCTTTAGCTGGCATGACTCTTGATGAAGCAATGGCCAAACATACCTTTTGGGTTAAGGACAAGGCTTCCAAGGGTTATGTCATAAATAAAAATCATAACTGGTATTTCCAAATTCAGGGACAGGTACATATTACTAAAAGAAACGTTTGCATGCTTGGCATCTGGTTTGGTGCTACTGTACCTATGAAAGTTTATATTATAGAAAAGGACGACAAATTTTGGGAGGAGAAAATGGAGATGAAATTAGTTAGGTTTTATTACGATTGCCTACTTCCAGAATTAGTTGATCCTCGGCAGTCACGAAGCATGCCCATTCGTGACGCGCCCAGTATCATAGAGGCTATGAAAGAGAGGAAAGAAAGAGCTTTACGTGTTATGAAAGAGAAGAACGCCTAATGATTTTGAAAGATACAGGTAACTTAACTACCCAGCCAGTCGATTCACGTAAACACGCCAGTCCAAAAGTCGTTTTAACTTAGGAACTTAGAAATCGCCTTTTGGTTTTCTGTTTTAAACGCACTTACTTATCTAGTCTTGGATTGTCATAAATCTTCCAATAGCTCAATTACTATACAATTTCTGAGTTACCTGGTGTAAAGAATCATAAAAATTGGTTCAAAAATACAGCGAATTGAGAATTCTCCTTTTTTTAAGTCGGTTAAAAGGGCTAAATTTGCAAAAAACGAAGTGACGTCACTGCGCTACGGTTTTTATTACTTACGTGAATCGGGCAGCTGGTAACGTTTTCATTCTGATAGGTTTTGTGATAGCCATTGATTTTATCATCAAATTAGCAGAAATCAGAACTTGATCCGTAATCGAATGAAAAACCATTAGAATTTTGAACTCATATTTCGTTATTGTTTAATTACATACTTTTAATTAGTATATTAATAATTTACAAACTTCTGTTAAAATTAGTAAATAAATGAATTATTTACTAATTTTTGTACAACCCTAGCACGCTTTTGAGATAGCGAGTAATGGCGACTCATATTTGTTATTGTGTAGTAAATAAATCATTTTTATACTTGTGTTTCATTTATTGACATTTTTTTTAAAACCCTAGGATTTTTTTTAGATATCGACGAGGTGATCGTAAACAAAAAGTAAGTATTTGAGTTTACGCAATAGGCACATTTCCTTGCGTAGAGATAAACACACTTCCTACTGAATTTGCAATTATTTTATTGAATGAATATTTTACGAATTAGAATAAATTTTGGTAGTGAAATTACAAATAAATAAATAGTTGGAATTTTAGGTAAGTAGAATACAAAAATGTCAGATGTCAAATGATAGAAAAACATAAAAATTGTGTCTCAACTACTCTTATTAATCTATTAAAAAGAATCAACAGCTAGTTTCCAAAAATTCAACGTTATTGTTATGCTGTAAATATTCAAGTTCAATAACAATTTCTCAACGTGGAACGTTTGTTGCAAAACATTTTGAAAATCGCGCTCTCTAGGTCATTCATCCGCCCCGTCGGATGTTACATTAAACTTTGGCGCTGCGGTCGCTCGAAATCGAGATCTCAGGCCAACAATCTACACCCTTAATTAACTGTTCCTCGCCTATAATTTATTTGAACTTCTTCTTTTCTAAATAAATATTTTTTGAAAAATATTCGTTTTACGAGTATGTTACTTACTCTTTTCACGGAAATTTCACGATGTTTTTTTTCTGCCGCTGATTTCGTTTACAACGACTTTTGTTCTGTTGAAAACTGTAACGAAATTGAAAAACCTTGTAAAGCATTTTCACCTTGTAAAACAAGGGGCATTTTCACAAAAATACATTTGGAGTTTCTTTGTCTTGAAAGACAAATTCGATTTTATTTTTATACTCTGACAGTGTGATCGCAAAACTAACCTGTATTTATATATTTTTAAGGTCTGAGATCAACGAATTTTGTATTGTTATGGAAGAACAACTTAGATCACCCTTTCACTAGATTGACAGATGACTAAATGTCAAATCTGTTCCTTTATACAACGAAGGTTCTTGAGACTTTGTGGCGGGAACTCCAGAAGTGCAGTTGAGCCTTCGTTTGATTACTATAAAAATTGTGTATTGCGCATTTTGTGATTTAAAAGTGATAGTTAATTAAACTTCAAAGTGTTTATTATGTATAATGTGTTGTGATACTCAAATAAAAGCATTGGACTGCGTTTTTTGTGTGCTTCCAAGGAGACCTCTTCTGTGCATTTCCTTTCTGTTCCTTTCTGTCTGTGGACTTTAAAATTGTTTATTGTGAAGAAAATTTGACTGGCAGAATGTACTAATTTCACTATTGCCATATCTATAAAAGAGGGGGAGAGCGCATGCTGCAATCCAACAGCCGATGGGCGCACTCGACTGGCCTCGTTACCCCTCTCTCACAGAAAGAATACTACCTTGAAATGTACTGCATTTCCCACTTTATCATATTCCCCAATGTATGTACGTGTTTACGTGTTACAATGTATGTGCGTGCCAAGGTTTGTAATTTTGGAGTAATATTGGCATGTATCGTGGATGTCTATGGGCGACAGTATCCACTTACCACCAGGTGGATTATATGTTCGTTTGCCGCCTACTTTCTATAAAAAAAAAGAAAACAAAAAGGTTCTTTACTACCTATACCTACCTTAAGTGATTAGGAAGCCGGTTGCACTTCTAATTCCTTGTATGTTGTACTTCTCTGTATGTTTTTGGTGTACCATAAAGGATATATATCTATCTATTTACACTTTTGGTCTGATTCTATTAGTTTTCAACCTTTTGGATTTGGGAAAATAGGATGGGATACGATGGGAATGGGTTTTCGCATATCTCACTCCCTACCGAAACGCTTAGTTACGTATATTTTTTTATGGAAATAAGACTGCATACGAGTATACAGTACACCCAATGGTAAGTGAATACTGTCACCCATAGACATGCGCGACACATACCGACATCAGTCGAAAATGACAAATGTTGGCACGCCCCCGGATGTACCGCCTACCTTTCGAGATATAGGAATGGATTTGTAGAAAGGATTGGGAGGTACAGGATAGAATGAGATGGGAATAGGCTCTTGCATATCTCACTCACTACCGCAACGCGTACGTACATTGAGGGAATAGGATTAAATGGGAAATGCAGTAAATGTTACCCTTCTGTCTGAGAGGTAATATGGGAATGTCACTTCATTAACACCCAATTAATTAATTAACTGAACTGGACTGCGCGGTCAAAGTATTAATCCCGCAACCTCCCCTGTGCTGATCCGTTCCACGAATGTCAAATTTCTTAATTTCGTTGATTTGTTGCAGGTAATAAACGAACAAAGCAACTTTCAACGGTGACTTTTGAACTTTCCCAGTAACCAGATCCGTGGCTAAGTACATTCCAGGATACGTACTTGTTGTATATTATATTATAACAGCAGAATCAGATAGTAGCTACTAATGTATTTTGTCCTCTAGGTATTCTTGTTTACAATAACTCAACGGTGGCGTCCTGTATAATTCACTTCATGTAAAACCCTAAATTGCCGAGTGGTGCCGGTCTTACCGCGGGGGTAGTAAAAGGCGACTAATGTCCAGCAGTTGATAGTGAAAGAGCTGATTGCATTGCATTGTATTGCAAGAGCTTAAATAAATAAACCCTTCACTGTGGTATCCTACGAACTTCGTTGCAAAAATATCCCTTTCAGGTCCCACTCAACTTCAACATTCAACTGAAATCGGGCTACTATTCGAGGCATCAGACGTGTCACGGAGTTTCCAGTACCTAAAATAGCGTTTCCGAAATGGGACTGGATCGGGCCTGTCTGCCGTTGCTTTGTATGTGTTTGGACAAGTGGGACGTGCGAATTTATCGCTCTATGTATCTGTATTTATACGTATGTTTGGTATTGGTAGCTTTATTTTGTTCTCATAAACATATTTTCAACTAGCTGTTGCGCGTGACTTCGTCCGTGTGGACTTTAGTTTATAAACACCGTCTCTAAATTGATATAACTTTTTTATTTATGAACTGATTGAAATAAAATAAATACTAAATTTTAAGTGAAGCTTACCACTAGTGAAAACCGCACCCAAATCGGTTAAGCAGTTTCTAAGATTAGCGCGCACAAACGCACAGACAAACAGATAAACAGACAAAAATTCTAACAATCATTGTTTTGGGTTCTATTGCGTTGATAAAGGCCCCCAATAATAGTTTTTGTCATATATCTTCCATGTACAGACAGCGATCAGTTACATTTTTATTATATGTATATATAGATTAGTATTTTTTTTATATTTTTTCACAGGTTTCTTTTATTAAATTATACATTTATTTCGTTTCGATATATAATACAATTTAAGTATGTATTAATAATAGCGGTCAAGTGTCATAAACCATAAGTTGTAAAGTACACACGATTGTCACAGCATGCAGCAGATCGGCTGCACTTATCAGAAGGCGGTTGCGGAAAAAACTTAACAAATAAAGATTCGTGGGAAAGTTCAAGTTTAATTGGTAAGTTGGAAATCAAATTAGAAAATAATGTTGACATTGAATTCTACATTGAAGTTGTTCATGTTGGCAATCATGACGCACCACTAGCTACAATCTGCGGTGATTTAATCGCACGTATTGATTTTAACAGTGACTTTCCACGTACAAATACAAATTCTACTAAGAACACGTTTCACACTTAATTTCCTTCAACTTCAAAACTGTAACTAATTTTACCTATATCTTTGTCTATAAAATAAATGACAGATTTTACTATTATTCTAATAATTTCTTCATCTTATGTCACACTCTTCTACTCGTGTTTATACAAAAAATAAAATTTATGTTGTGGTACAATTACGAAACTCTGTTACCAGATTAAATGTCACGTTGGTAGGTACTGTATTAGGTAATAACCTGTTTTACAGTGGGTGTATAATATAATGTGTGTGTACAATGTTTAATGTGAGTATTATAAACCTATGTACTCGTATATACTGAAAATGTTGAATATTTAAATTAAATATTGTATATTTCTTTTTCCAATTGTAGATCGATGTATTAGGTAGTCGGATAAGTTCGCGACCTTTTTATAGTGAAAATAATAAAGACTTTTTTGTATTACATAAATATTTATGGTACTGAATATTGTATAAACCATTAATGGGATAATGATCCCATCGCTATAAAATTTTTGGGGTTTCTGAGAAAAATACAAATTTAAATGGTTACAGGCTTTTCTTGTATGTAATTTTCCTCAATTTAGAGAATTTTGTAAAGAGCGGAACCAATAACAATCCGAAGGTACTATATGTCTAGAATGTATGGAGGATACATTAAAACCTCCCAGCCAAGGTCCATCAATTTTTTTTAGTCATCAAAGATGTATGCGGTCGAGTATTGTCGTGATGGAAAGCTACATCTTTTTTATTCATTATTTCTGGGTGTTGTTCTTCAAGTGCTTGTTTCAATTATAGCAATTGCTGACAGTAGACATCAGAATTAATTGTTTGACCATGTGGCAATATCTCGTAATACACAATGCCTTTCCAGTCCCACCATACAAATAACATGACTGTTTGGAGTGAGGGCTAGGTTTGGGACTATTTGTGATGGCTCATCTCGCTTCGACCAAGATCGTTTTCGAACACTTATCGTAGGTGATCCACTTCTAGTCGCCTGTAAATTTCAATTATCAATTTTTTAAATGATAACATCAACATTTACCTTAATAGGACGACCACAGACCTAAAAAAAAGAATAAAAGCGTGTACTTTTATGCGGGTGATTTACCCCTACCCCATTTGAATCGAAAAATATCATATCGATCCTTGATCTATGGTGGTAAAAACTATTATTTCCACAATGTTTTTTGTGGAAATCATTTAATTGACTTTTGGGTTGCTGAACTCTAATAGGGTGTCAGAAATTCAGTTGCATCCTCTTCATCCTCCTAATAACCCACTAATTCAAGGGGCGTTTAATGCAATATATGGGAAATGAAGATTTATCACACATAAAAAAGAGAATAATAGCGGGTAGTTTTGAGGGGGTAATTTACTCTTTCCCCCTCTTGAATCAAAGTAACTCGTATCGTTCCTTTATTTATGGTGCAAAAGCAATTATTTCCACAAAACAACAAGTTGCCGCCTCGTCATGATCACCTAGTCGTCTTTTGACGGCTTGACGAGGGGTTGATTGCAGTACTATATTGTTATGTATAAAACTCTAACTGATAACCGATAGAAGAAACCATTTCTTGTATAAAAACCATGTGTCGAAAAACGTATCTTGAGACACTTTACGGTTAGGTGGACCAACGGCTTGAATGAATCTCCGGTAATGACTGACTGAGACGAGAAGAATGCCGCATGTACTAATAGAAAATGAGAAAATAGTAATAATATTTATTTTCTGACAAAATGTCCATAATTTGTGTTAGTAACCATAAATCTTAATCTGGTCTTAGTAGTGGGAAACAAATTGACATAAAATAAAATAAAATTAAGATGCCTGTATACAACAATAGAAAGACAGAAATTAATCGAATGATATAGCGCTTTATGGCAATTTGGGTTCAAGCAATTACATTAATACATTAGTTACACGTCATCATTTATACAAATTATTGCTTTCATTAGACATTCATGTTCGCTTTTCATATTGACTTTGACTACACCAATTCAAAATGTAAGGAATGTGTGATTAACACAGTTTTGAATTTGTAATACAAATAATTTATTTGGGTGTACTTACTCATATTCAATAGTGTACGCGGAATAACAATAACAATAAATAACAACATGTATACACTACATTCCAATTACAGTTGTTCCAGTTGATTATTCACTGTTTGGAATGTGTGGTTTTGGAAACTTTGGAAGTCGCTCACGCAAATAATTTCCCTCGCAAATAATTACGTAGAATAACGTGTGGCTGTCCGATACTGAATTCCAATTTCAATAATGCACGAGAGAATTTATACCTATCCCATCAACGATCGTTCAGAAGATGCCCTTTGGGGGAATTTAAGTAGATAGCTATTCAATTTCCTGAGCGGGCCGCCTTTCCACAATGAAGTCTCTACACAACAGTAGCGAAACATTCCGTAAATTTCAAATTAGGGCGACGCACATGGACTCGGCGTTGACAAAGCATTGCGAACCTTTTTTATTAAAAGTCAAAAGTCTTAATTTAAAAAATACAAATGTGCAAATAAACGAATGTAAATGAAAACCACAGAGTGTTTATAGGTTGTCTATCATTATAACTTTTTTGAGTTTTGTGTTTTTATTTATATTCTAAATCTGGTCCAAACGCATATAATAAATTATTAAAGGTTTTTGTGTACCTTTCGACATGGGTTATAAAAGCCATGAGAACCATGTTTCTATAATACTCTCGTATAATGATAACTTTTTAATTCGGACTATTTGTATGATGGCCTCTCAGCGTTTCCTACCGCCTTTATAATGGTGAATGTTCTGAAGAACTGTTCAATTTGATGGCAACTTCGGGTTTTTACCATCGCACAGCTCCTCATAATCGTGTGGTTCATCCGCACTTCCTTGACATAGAGTCTCTGCGTACAGTGCGGTCAAAATGACACATTATACCGGGAACCCGAAAGTTGTGAAATGAACAGCCAGCTGAGGTATTTCCGTTATGGGCTCCGACATGGGGTTCCGTAAGAGACCTGTGAACAGGATTCTGCAAGGTCGGCAGCGCACCGGTAAGCCCTTGGTGTTGCAGGTGTCCATGGGCGGCGGTGACCACTTACCATCATGTGACCTACTATCTTTTCTATAAAAAAGCGCTTCAAGCGATGTATAACCATTGTGCATATTATGTGCATTGTGCATTGGTTTGCCTGCATCTTTAGACACGAGAACATAACATTACCAATCTAACATAGGCGACCTACACATATATCAGAGGTCGTTGAGACACTGAGGTAGGAACCTATGAGTGCGATGTTTCTCTATAAGCTCATATATTGTTAATTTGTACTATTTAAAAGGTTGAGAATCGGTTGAATACTTGTGTTAAAGAGTTTACTATACTTTATTATTCTTGTGTTACTGTATACCCTTGTTTATATGTATGGGTAATAGCAATGGTAGTATTTTGGTATCAATTCTCGGTTCACATTTGTAAATTATGGGTATCGAAACCCGACCCGTATCACACACACAGTTTATACTTAAGTAAGCATAACTTATGCATTTTTTCTTCATCAATATCTCGGCTTTGGAGTAAAATACCGCGATGAAACCCGAGTGTCCGGGAATTAAAAATACAAAAATATTACATACGAAAGTAAAGAAGAATTAATTGCAAATATTCATCAATTGGCATTGGGCTCGCATGGTGAATTATGACTCGAAACCTCATAAGGGGTAATTTTTAAGTATGGCATAAATTTTGGCATAATGGCATAATTTACTCATAAATTTTAAGGGGTGGCCAGAGTTATGCATTAAAATGTTACAGGCTGCTAGCTAACATGTGTGTGCCCGCCGAATTTCTAGTATTTACACATAGTTTTGCTTCTGTACATATCCATGTATGGCGTCTTTATGATGCGGCAGGCGTGCTTTTGTACCACGCCTAATTTAACAAAACAAAGAGCCTGTTTGTGTGTGAATGAAGATCGATTGTGTTCCAAGCTATGTTTTATTATAAGGATTTGTCATTGTCAACAGGGGCATTAGTCGCGAAATATTAATTTTGGGCCCGTATTACGGCAGATGATTCCTTACTACTTTTCGCGTGTCACGTTTACAATTTTAATAGAAGTTTAAATTAAATTTACTGTAAGCCTTGAAAAAATTATAAATCTCTAATTAGTTATAAAACCACAAAAAAATGATTATGCCCCATCTGGCTCTCTGATCGGTTCAACCCTAAAAGGTCGGTGTAACTGTAACACATGTGACTTAAACACTGTAATTTCTTATTACAGGGCAAAGGCGGCAAGTTAATTGTCACTGTGTGCGAACATAAGGAAGCAGTTCCCTGCTTTCGGCGCCGAAAACCTGAAAATAATTAACTGCTTTAAATTTTTCTGCCCTTTTTTCTGTTTATAACATAATACATTTTATAACATTACATATGTAAGTATATTATAACATGTTTTAATTGACATACCAAAACACGCTAGAACTTAATAAACTAAAATGCTCTTAAAGTTCTTAATTCTCATAAAATACATAAAAGTTCATTAGGTCTCCTTCAAATATTCATGTTTTCACACAAATAGTTCAAGCGCGCTTATCAACACTTCGTGTTTCACTTTTATTTATATATTTTAGGTAACTATGTCACTACGACTTTTTGGCGGGAACTCGATAAGTGTAGTTGTTTAATTAATCGTAAAAATTGTGTACTATACGTTTTATGGTATAATAGTGATAGATTATTAAATTTCAAAGTGTTTTTTGCGTGTAATGTTTGTGATAATCAAGTAAAAGAATATCGTGTGCTTCCAAGGAGTCCTCTTTTGTCCTCAGTAAACCTACTATCAGTTTTCTGAGCGATTTCTGACTTTTACGGGACTGGACATTGACAAGGTGTGTTTTAAATTGTTTTAACTTTACGAAGAAAACTTGACACTGGCAGAATGTGTTAATAGCACCATTGGGTGTGCTATATTCTATACTGCTACATTTTGCTATATTAGAAAAAAGCTATGTTCATATAAATTATATAAATTTATATAAACCTTAAACTAAAAAGTAGTCTCACTTATAAGTTAATTGTATTGGACCTCATATTGGGCCTTGACTTGAATTTCTATGAAATGCCTTTGACAAATATCCCAGTACTTGCCGCCCCTTCACTTAGCAAATAAAAATGTATGAGAAAAAAAGAAATAGGTTTCGACGTCACAGTTCATTCATTTGGTTGATGTATTGATCCCACGTCCGAGATGCCTTTTGTATTGAGAGCCACAGGACCGTTTTCTATTACAAATAAAAATGTTTGCTTATAGTCCTTTCCATTAGTTGGTTCTATTAATGCAGTTGGTGGTCGACATTGATGTGATTTCTCTTTAGAAGTAAGAGGTTCTACAGATATATAAATATTTATATTTTTGGAACAGAAAGTATGTATTTTTTCACTGTCGTATTCTGTTTTAGTACAGCTTGATATTACTCCGGAGATTTCTAAGATATAAAGATAGCTAGATACAGTTTATTGTATATCAAAAACATACAGAGATATACAAAGTACAAATATGATTTGTGAAATTTTGCTGTTTTTTTTTCTTCACTCCATATAACAAAAGCTCTCTATAACGAAAGAAAATACTCGGTCCCTTGAGTTTCGTTATAAAGAGTGTACATTGTAATTAGAAGTACAACCGGATCCCTTATCGCTAAAGCGATTTCTTCCATGCGACCTTTGGGTGGTAATGAGAAGTTTATAGACGAAATAGCGTTAGATAGTACAATAAAGAAATAATATCTTTATATACATACATAAATGCATACATACGTACATTCAGAAAGAACTAATGACCTAAAAAAATAAAGGAAAAGAACTCTTAACCTGATAATATATTTATTGTGAAGATCCAGACTATCTCGACTCGTCTTTCGAAGTTGGGAAAAAATTCCAGTATATTTCGACCGAGGGTCACCTAGTTGAGTCTGAAAGATTAATTAATTATGGGACGCATTCTTAAAGGTTTCGAATAAAATTTGGCAAAGGATAGTTTCTGTCTATAGTTCGCTTAAGTTCAAAGATAAGCCAAATCGATTCAGTAGTTTCAAAATTATTACGGTCTAAACATTTTAATACACGTAGTTCCGAAAAAAAATTCACGTACTTGAATTTTTTGTTGATATAACACTTATATTAACACTTTTATTGTATTTTTTTCTAAAATATCCTACCGATTGGGGTGCAATCAGTCTCTTTTTTTTATGAATGCTGTTTCAAACGCAACAGACACATAATGACATTTTAAAATTTAAATTTTAGTATTTGAGATCATTCTCCTACATTCAACCTTTTAAACGAACATAATCCTTTAAGTAACCAGCCCTTTTAACACCGGTTTCCTCGTGTTCACTGTCTTGTGCATGAGGATTGTGACTCTAAAACTGCACGCTGGCCGAGCGGGTGATGAGTCCAGTATTTTAGAGGTGGTAGTTCCTTAGGGGTTGTGGTAGCGGCTTTGTTATCCTTTAGTCGCCTGTTACGACATCCACGGAAAGAAATCGGGTGGTACTAATCTAAAGCGGGCCGACACCACATGGACTAATCCAAATCCTAATCATTACTAAAATTACTAAAATTGAAAATTGTAATTGTGTATTGTATATACTAAACCAAATTAATGATTACTAAAATTGTTTATTTACAACAACCGTACAAAATAGTTCTATTACCCTTATAAGTGTCTACTTTGTCGTGTTGAGAGTAGGTCGTAAATATGATTTATCGTTCTACCCTCCATTACAGATATCAATATGTTGAGTAAATAAAATGAAATGGTATTGGCTTATCGTCACGAGCCAATGTGGGAGACGTGCTTCAATGTAGGCCGAGTACGACCAGATTTAGCGAAAAACTATTTTGTGACTAGCGGTCGTTTACACAACATTGGATGTGGCAATATTCTTGGCAATATTCTATCGTGTTTTCCTATAAAATGTGTGAAAACAGAATTATAAGCAGTTATCTAAAAATTAAACAGATCTTCAAAACGAATGAACAACGAAGCACAGTGCTGGTCCTAATAATTAGCTTCAAAGGTACTTATTTTGGAATTTATTTTAGTACTTATTTGGATCAGTTAACATTTCAATCTTTCTAGCTATCCCCGAATTAATCAATGGACAGGTACTTCGACATTTTATTTTTCGACATTTCAACCCAATGACCTATCGACGGTTTAATCCGTCGAACATTCGTTGTCGACCTATGGATATTTATCGACCATTTAGTTTTCGGTATTATGTACACACTAACTAATAATAATAATAATAATCTCTTTATTAAAGGCATAGAAAACCCATATACAATAACAGGTAAAAATAAAGACAGTAAATAAATGCACTTAACAAGTAATAATTATATTTAAGCCCTATTTAATTACTCTATTGCGAATTTTCTAACACTACTCATTAAAACTCCTATTAAATTAATTTGTACCACTTTTTGGTACAAACTTGTTTAGATGAATGCCGAGAAAGAATGCTGGACATATCCCGGGATATTTCCAGTACCCCGGTACGTTGCTAAAAGCACAAAGTACACAAATCAAATGCTGGATATCAAAGTGCGAACGGAGTACTCTAGAATTTTTCCACACACCGACATCCTTTGTCACTTACGACTATCAAATAGGTTGTGACATGTAGGTTGTATCGTAGTAAAATGACGCTTCATTGTAATATGCACGTGGGTGCATCATTTGAGATCACAGCTTGTTAAAACTCCATATAAAAATAAAAGAGAATAGACAATGCTGAGTTTTTTCCACTAAGACACGGCATCAGGCTCTTCAAGATAGCTGTGCACAGGATTTGCAGGTCGGTAACAGACCCGTATCCTCCCTTGTGTTGCAGGTGGCCATGGGCGGCGATGGTCGCTTACCATCTAATGGGTCACCCGCCCTTCCGTTACCTCTTCTATAAAAGATTCTTCTTTCCCTTAAATATTTTCAGCTGACTGAATATACACTCTAAACATAGATGTTACCATTAATTAAAGATTCTGACTGACCTCGTTCGATTTGATAAGATAATTCAGGAATAGTTTTCCCTCTATTTTAAAATCGGTTCGATCTATATTATTCCTGGACTGCAACGAAGCCAAAAGGAGGCCAATGACGCCAAATCGTTTTCATGTTTCGACAAGATTGCGGTAATTTTATTTAAATATATTGTTTTCTTCTCCTCTTTTATATTTTAGTCTGTCATTTGTGAACATTCAGCGATAGTTTACGGCTTATATATACATCCGGTGACGTATTCAAATTGTTGACCTGTCATTTCACAAGAGATGCCTTTTTCTTCAGCGCGTTTAAATAATATACCTTACCTAAGTTTTATATCCCTATCTCATTTCTTATATAGTTTGACAGATAGAAGGAAAAGCGAGTGTAATAGGGTTGTTGGAACCCTTCAGTTTCCAACCCTAAAAGTGTCAGTTAGTTTTCTAACAGTGCTACCTACCAGACTAGAATAGCTAAAGTGGACTGGAAATTAATAATATCGAGTTACTACATGGTTACGACATTCAACCCTGTGTAAGATAAAGCATACCAGCGCCAGTTCGAAATATGCCTGTCGCTTTTTCCGTTCACCGCTGTCAATACACAAAGTATATTTATAACTCACACACGATTTTATTTCATGACAATCCTTTTTCAAAACGTTTCAAACTGAGATTTCAATTTTACGTTCAATGCAAAGCGGAGTTATAGAGCCTCACATTCCACTGAATAAAATATTTAGTCGAGTTCTGTATAAAAGACAGATATTTCGAATATATTTCATCGTTTGAAAAATCCGAATAATACCAAATAACATAGATGCTCTACACGTGAACACGTGTGGTCCTGGGCGTCTACTCTAATTTTACACCTCCAGAGTTTCGGGCCCGATCGAAATTCGAATGAATGAAGTGCTATAACCTTAGTCCAACTTTCCTTCGATCGGAGCCCCATACGTCGACTATCTCTTTACTATGACATTCCTTGGATTGGAGCTACGTACGTCGGCTATCTCCGAGTATCTAAACAGTGTCGTGCTATCGGAGTAGTTTGGACGCAGATGAACTTCGTTTCAAATTTTGAATGAATTTAGTCTTTTTAATGATTTAGATCCCCTGAGCTTCAAGCCGTGATCGCACGTGTTCGTATGTGTAGTTCTGCACGTACTGCAGTTCTGGCATAAACTGACAATAAGCGACAGTAGCGACATTGCGGCCGGAACTTGTCTCTTTATAATATTCACTGGTAAGCATACTCCAAATCGATATCTTTCTCATATTATTTTCGGACAGGTCTCGTTCTGTCCAATACATTTTTAATTATGGTTTTCGCGCGCCGAGCCTGCCGAGACCTATAAATAATTCCATTGAATTTTTTTGCATGTATGCGGTTACACGAGAATGAAAATGAATAACAAACACTCCATGTTTTCAATTGAAATTTCTATTTACATTTAAAAACATAAACTATTTTTGTGTACAAATATCTTTTATTATATACAAAAACAATAATTCCAACAACAAAATTGACTGACGGATTACATCACCACTCGCCCGTTCCTATTCCGTAATATCAAAAGACAAAATATAACAATGTTACTATAGCCATCCACACCCTTTTACGTTGGGTTAAATAATATTTGAGGAAACGGAGCGTGAAAAGATGCCTTTACAGGTTTACCTTCACTTGTGCGGTGTGCCCGACCGACCTGGGTTTTATACGCGTATGTGTGGGCGTACCGCAAAGTATTATCGCAGTACATATAGAGGAAACAGTAAATAATGTTCATTAAACAATAACGTGCGCCTTACGCATACACTCTTTTTTCTTTTCTTATATGGCCATAGCACAATTAGCATATTGTATCAGTGTCGAGTTTTCTTGGTAATTAACAATTTTAAAGTCAAGACAATTCAAAACATATCTCGTCAATGTCCACTCCAGTCTATGTAAGTTAGCGAGTCCCTCAGTAAAGTGATAGTATGATACTGAGGACAGAGGTGTTGGACTCATTGGATGCACACGAAAAACGAATCTTATGCTTTTTTGGATTATCACAAATATTACGCACAAAACAGTTTGAAGTTTAATAAACTATCATTACTAAATCACAAAATCCACAATACACAATTTTTATAATAATCAAACAAAATGTCGACTTCACCTCTCGAGTTACCACCGAGAAGTCATACACCCTCTTTTACTATGACATTTCCTTAATTAAGGTGTCGACTACACGGTTTCAAATTGTAAAGCCGACTTGTCAGCTGATCGCCGAACTGCAACGCTTGTGTAACTTTCAAGCGACTCTATACTCGGATTATGTATTCGAATCAGGGATATGACATGTAGAACTGTCAATAAAGTGTCATCTCCGTACAAATTGCACTCTGTTTGAGAGTTTTATATGTCATATCCAAATAAATAATTAGACTTCATACAACTCCTTTCAAGATATTAGTCGCCTAGTCGCGGCTACCTGGGTCTCGTATTAGCGAGTTTGTTAGTATCATTCCTTGTTTCTGTAATTTATCATTATTCTGTCTCACTATTGGGCGAAGGCTTTTGATTACGCAATAAAATATTCAGGCGCAAGGAAAAGATATTATGATATTTCCACAGCAAGATGCAATTAATATACTAAGAATAGCAATGTAATTACAAGGTCCTTAACTATGAATATGCCGTTTTAAATAGAAAAAATCAAATATTTTTTGTATGAAAATTATATGTATATTTAATTAATCGAAGCATTGTCCATTATTATCAATGGACTTTTGCCATTTTAATAGAAGTTGATTGATGCCTCTGCTATAAAACTTCTGGGGATGGGAATAGATGAATTGTCTGAAGGCGTTTTTCACTGCCTCATCGGAGTTGAATTTTTTCTCTGTAAAAAGTTATCCAAATTTTGAAGAAAATGGAAATCAGTAGGGACAGGGTTTAGCGAGTACGGATGGGTGACGAAGAGTTTCCAGTCGTAGCTCCTGTCACTTTGAGAATGTCTGTCGTGCTGTGTGTGGGCGTGCGTTATCATGGAGAAGCAGTGGACTAGAGCAATTGACCAGACTCGGTTGTTTGATAGCAAGCTTGTCCATCATCATTTGTCATCATCATCATCATCATGTTGTGCCCACTGTCAAGACGCTGTAGTGGAATAATACCGGCACAGGACCACCATACAGTCACCATGAGTTTCTTTTGACTCGATTTACGTTTGGGACATTGTTTGGCTGTGTCTCCTGGGTTCAACCATTTTAACAAAAAACGTTTACGATTATCATACAGGATCCACTTCTCATCACAAGTGACAAATCCAATTCAGAATGCCTTCTTTTTTATGTCGGTTCGACGCTTGTTTGCAGCTGAATTTCATTAAGCTCATACGGTACCCACTTTCCGAGCTTCACTTTCTCGATTTGACGCAAATGACATTTCCTCATATTGTTTTGTCCGTTACACCGTAGGCTGCTGCTAACTCAGAAGTGATTTTAGGTGAATCTGCTTCCAATATTGCTTTCAATTCGTCATTATCGAGTTTAGTCTCCGGTCGTCTACAGGGCTTGTTCTTGATGTCGAAGTTTCCAGAACTGAAAAGATGAAATCAAAAACGCACCGTGCGTTCGATTGCGGTGTTTGATCCGTACACATCTTTGATATTGGGTGCCGTCTGTGCTGCGTTGCTGCCATGATGGAACTCATATTCGAAAATAACGCGAGTTTTTAACTTTTCCCATGGTCGCAAACGCAACGATGTCTAAGCAAAAAGTCGTTTGACTGAATAACAAATGATTGAGTTTGAATGTCATAGCTTTAAATTTAAATTAATTTAAATTTGGAATTCCAAGCCAAACACAAGATAATTAAGTTCGAAGTGGCTACTATAAACAAACGGCAATCTCACATGTAGGGCCCTAATATTTTGATAATAGTGACAAGTTTTTCTACTGTTTCTTTTATACTCTATGGATTTACGTCACTCATTTACTACAGGGGAAAAGGGAACGGGTCTATTTAAAAATTAACCCCATAATAAACGAGCGGTATACCAGAGGTATACCAGAGGTACCAGAGGTAAATATAGGTAGCTTAACAATACAGAAGCTCTAGTTAAACTAGAAAATGTTATAGATTAACTAGAGCCAGAGTTTATAAAATGTCTTCAGGACCAAACGAGGTTGAAAATAGAAGATAAATCTTCTTCAGCGCTGGTAATGAAACACTCTTACCACCCACTTTACGTCCGCAACTAAACACGATGACCAGCAACTTTCGAAAAACGGATTTTTATGTTTAGTTGTGGCGATTCATGTCGCATTAATTATACAAGGACCTGCAAAAATAGTGTGAAATATTTTAATATGTCAATCAGTACACTAAAACTATTAATTACATCTAAGTAAAATATTTAAAATAAATAATTGGTGATTAATTTCGATATACACTCGCTGCATCACGTCGTTGACCTTTGGACGCGCACGCTTATGCACATGCACTACGTAATTTAGTATGCACATAAGAGTAAAATAATCAACAATGATTTATTTTTAAAGTAATAAAAAAGTCATAAAATACATGTTAAATTTAGTTAAATAAATATTATTAGTGTACTGATTGACACATATTGAAATATTTCACACTATTTTTGTAGGACGATATGTGTGATTATGATCACACTTATGGTATTGTGTGATGTGTATTGTGATCGTGTAAACTAAAAAACGCAAAACATAATACGTCAACTAATTTAAAATATATAAAACCGTTCTAGCGGAAAACAAAATTATTTTAGGGAATAAATTTAAAGTTACAAACATGTAAAGTTTTGTTTTTCTATCTAAAACGTTCTTAGCGGTCATTACTTAGTACAGGGTAATGACCGGGCGTCTAGACGGGATGCGGCGCGGGAGACGCGCGACAGCATTAATGAAACGGGCCGAAGGTAGACATAAGAGATACATCAGAAATGAACAATAAGTTGTAAACCCATAAACCCATTGTAAAAACTGACAGAATCGATTCTACTCTCGATACTGAATAAACTATTTTCAGCTTTTAGGTTATTTCAATTACACGTTGCATAACGTTGAATACATATATTAGGTGCTTACCTATGAAATGACCGATTTTATTACTGGCCACTTTGAGTTTCGATGTCTTCTGTTCTAATTCAAATTTTAAAATAGAACAAAGTGCATCTAATAGCTACGATGTTCTTATTTCGAGGTGAGTATTTCATTTGTTTTTCAGTACCTAAATTTTGTTCATGTAATTGTCTTAAAAATAAAATGGATTAATTGAAATTTCATGCTATTCTTAAATATGAATTTCGTCGCGGCACTAACGCAAGTCAGACGCTAACAATATCAATAGTATGTACCATATGAGGCAAACACCACAAACGATCGCACCGTGCGTCGATGAATTGAACGCTTCCGTTCTGGAAATTTCGATCTTAAGGATAGTAACGATGAATGATTAATCGTTGCTGGCAATACTGAGTAAAATTCCTAGGTTTGTATGTAGTAAAAATCCAAATTTTGTTTTAAAAAAAACACCTTATACACGAAATCTAAATCTAATCTTCATTTCTTGTAAAATACCTTTAATTTGTAACACCGACATCCTTTGAACGTTTATCACACCAGCTCTAACTACGAGGGACAAAAGTAGAGCTTACAATTTCTCATGTTGCAATGACCACGGGCGTGCTATTAGACTAATCCCGAAGCTGCCCAGTTGCATAAGGAAATTTATTGAAATTGACCGTCAACACTATACAACAATAACACAAACGTGAACTTAATTACAAGTAATACGTTGTAGAAAGCTGAGGTTCGACTGATTGGCGATTTTATCCAAGTCGTCAGTCCACCGGGCCGGAGAGCGTCTTACGCCACGTTTCTCGGTGCGTGGTCTCCATTCGAGGACTCCTCTCATCGGTTATCGGTGGTGAAGGTAAGGCAAAGAATAGATCAAAGGATCAGCAAGCTGAAGTGTCCAGGTATATGCTGCAATCACTTGCTTCAGTTTTATTACGAGTTATTTTATAAATTCCAGACTGTCAATAGTAGGGTAGTTAACGATTTTTTAAATAATTATGTAGGTAATTAAATATGACATTAACAATGAATTCGTGGAATCAAAATCTAAATAGATTAAAAAAAATCTGAATTTACAAGTGTAAAGTTAGAAAACGTCCGCGCTACTGTGTTAATGACGCCACTAAGACATAACTAAGACGTAGTATCGTCATAACTACGCATGGTTAACAGAAATCACGATAACTTTTCCGACATTCCTGACCTCCTACCTTAAGGGGCTCTTCAAGAGAGCTTGTAAACAGAATTCTGTGTGGTCGGCGCTCACTCGCATGCCTGTTGGTGTTATATCAGTGGCAGTGACCGCTTATCATCATGTGGTCCGCCCGCTTAACTGCCATCTCTTCCACTAAAAAATCTGGATTTAAAAAAACAGACTTCTGACGCAGTCTCAAGTAAAATTGTAAGTAAACTCAAGTAACTCAATTAAAACGCAGTCTCAAGTAAAAAGTCTCAAGTTTATATTGACTTTACCCTGGTAAAATAGAAATAATGTGCGTCTATGTAATATTTTATGTCTGACAATATGAACTCGTAAAGCAAATGGAACCCTTATTTACCACCTGCGTCTCCAAAAAGCCTAGTAATTTATTCTGAATCATGTAATAACTAACTGTAACCTCCGGCTTCGCCCGTTAACCTGAACAAAAACTATCGCCTTCTAACTTATGAATTCATTCTTGTGATAATCTGATATTCATTCTGTCTGAATTCGTCCCAAGAACAATTTATAAAAATACAAAGAGGAATGCCCACTTTCTATTGTTATTTTGGCCTAACATAAAGTGTCTCGAACAAAAATAAATTTTACACCAATTTGATCTTTAAAATGATTTAAAATTAAATTGCTTTGCATTTTTAATGAAGATTGGAGAACGTTGCAATAAATAAATTATTTCGTTATATTTCAGGTTATAAGTTCGTACGTAATAAATCGAGTATTTAAACGTTTTATATTTGTTTTGTTATATTTTAACATTTATATTTCGTCACAGTATCAATACTAACATGTAACACAGCAGTTATGCCATCTAAATCTGATAATACAATGCAAACACAAAACATCGCAGTGCACCACTGAGTAATAAATACTGGATTGGGACTATTTCATTATAGAGGGCGCCCGAATCGTTTGTGGTTTGCAATTGGCAAATTGATTGAAATTGATTATAAAAACAAGTAAAAAATATTCCCACGTTTAGTTTTCATCGCGAATTGAAGAATGTTTCTGCAAAAATAAAGTCCGTTTTATTAATGCAAACATCGTTTTGGTTCATGTTATTTCTTAAACCGGGCAAAGGTCATTCCAGGGCATTCCCCTTTACGTATACTAATTAGGTAGTTGTTCCTTTATTTGATTTAGAATTATTAGGTAACAAATAAACAAACTTATTTTCGCATTTATAATATTATTGGTGAAGATTTTAATATGTTATTAATATTAAATATCGAAATTATTAATATTATAAATATTGCTTTGGAATATCAAAGCTCAATATTGGATGACACTTTACTAATAGTCGAATATCAAATTACAATTGATTACAAGTTGATATTAGTAACAGGTTGATATGGCGATATAATGACGTCCTATTTACTGAAAATCACCAGCTATTAACCGAAATGTGATATTCTCACATTATATGCTTAGTGAACTTGTTCCATAATAGTATATTATTCTACTATTTCCTAAAAAATGGTTTTCCTCAACGCCGAGTTAATGGTAATTAAAAAAAATCTATATTTATAAATTTCCGTATACTTTGTTGTTAAATTCTTACACTACTCCTTTCGCTTATTCAAAGGTTGGCTGGTAGAGATTCTTTCTAGGAATAAGTCTGCCTTTGTACTTACGGTACCTAATATTTTAATGTCATAGTGTAACAATACATTATAAGTACATTGAAATGGAAAATGTCTTCATATAGATTTTGATTGAGCCATGACTCTCAAATTAGATTAAAAATCTCTACAATCTCTATAACAGTGCCTCCCCTTACACAGGTTTAAAGTAAGAAAATAGACATTTATAATTTATAACAAACATGAGCATAATAATATATTGAAAAGCACACTAAGAATAATTAAATAACAGAAAAAAACTAAAATATGTATAGTGTGCAAAATAAGTTACGTGTGTGTGTGTGCGAGCGTGTGTTTGTGTGTTTCGGTTATTCAAAGGTTGACTGCAAGAGATTCCTTCTAGGTATAAGTCCGCTTTTGTACTTACGGTACGTAATATTGTATGGTCTTATTGTAACAATTCGTTATAAGTACATTAAAGAGCAACAAAAACAAGTGTTCATTTTTTACATAAAATCATATATTAATTAAACAGTAGGTAAGAATATTTTACTAAGTTATTTTCTACATAGGTACATACATAGATATTAATACAAGTTATAAATAGAAAAAATAAAAGTCATAACGTATTATTTTCTAAAAATATATACGGAGCACATTTAGAATACACTCCGTTTTCTAATATCATTCGAATATGAATAAAATATAGACAGAAAATTGTTCCTAAAAAGGTGACCGCTTGAAACGGAGCGTAACACAATTACAAGAAAGCAAATGTCACTTTGATCAAATATCAAATACCTACGCGGATCTACGGTGCACAATGTTTATTGTAACATAATTCAATTTTATATACACTGCTTCGACTAAAAGGGTATAAAAAAGGTGGTCATTAGAGTAGAAAATAAATAGCTTAAATGTACTTCCCAATGAAAGGAACATATTGATATGTTGAACATATAAATATGTTGAGCGTCATTTAATAATTACTCGTATCTACATAAAAGTAGTAAATGCATCGTTGAATTAAACGATGTGACGTATAAGATATTAAAAACACACTACCTACTGTAAACCCTTTAGTGAATTATGGTGTACAGACACATGACAACATGAGTCGTTTGTAGTATTGAGCAAGCTCTTTTCTAGCCGCTTATCAACATTTAAATAGGCGGTTAAGTAGGGGTTTAGTTTGTTACGTCATCACAATTAAACTACTGCACCGATTTCAATGAAGTATTTCAGAGTGGCCACGATTTATCCTGTAAAATGATTAGTTTTTCCATGAGCAGCCAATTACTTTTTAAACAAAATGCACGAGGACGAAGCGCTGGCAAAGGCTAGTGTTATGTATAACATAATAAATATTCTTACAAATGAATGCTAATCCCCCCCCCCCCCCCCACGCATCATCATATGTCATGACGATAAAATGTTAGTAGCGAAATCTCTTAAAACCCGTTTAGATAAGAGAATAATGTTATTGGAGAGAAGATTATGCCCAATATACGTGTTTAGTCTTCTTATCGTTCAAATGTTTTTTTTTTGGAGACGTTGCAAATATACATATACTTCGAAAATCGGGAGGGGAAGAATGTATGTAGCTACGATCTTACAGCCGCTGAGCGCATTCCACTGGCCAAGTTATCCCTCTCTCACAGAAGACTATAGTATAAAAAATATATAAGTATCTACTTTCTTCCATACTATAGGTATAAATTTAAGTTTACTACCACCGTGTGAACTTGAAATTCATTGGGGTTAATGCACTCGATGTTAAGAGCACGAAGGCAAAAAATCCTAATTCACCGTACCCCGTAAAAAAGTCGTAAGTTCCCTCGTCATACTTCAGTGAGGAAAAGAGGCGTACATCATTTTCTTGGAAGGTTTTAGACGGAATTTGTTAAGTGAGTTAGAACATTTTATGTCTCGTAAAAGTAATTTGGTGTAAATCATTCTGTAAGGAGTGTTCTCATGTTTCAAATTTGTATGTATTAGAGGTTTTGCTTTAATTACAAGATAGTAACTATCAGCTTGCAACGTCCACAGGCCATAGGCGAACTCATGCAATAACAAGATTTTGGGTCATACATCACCACGTTTTCCTCAGCCCTTATTCCCTCATTACATCTGCCCTCATTACAGTGGTTTTTATTCCAACCTTGAGTTTATTCGAACCGAATCGCGGGAGGAACGAGTCATAATTATAATTATTTAATTGGAATCCTTCCGAACGCTCACTCTCTTGACTCCTTACAACTACACGGGCCTAGTGCGGGTTGCGGATTTCCTCATAGTGTTTTCCTACACTATCGATCCCACGAAAAATTCGTACCAATTGAAAATGTACTAAAGTCGTTAAAAAAATTGTATTACAATATTTTAATGGGAGATCATTTATACAAGTAAAAATAATAAAACATTTATTACTTTTTTTTGGTTGTCCAAAAATCACAGTCACACAAAAAGAGCAGTTTAAATTTAAATTATTAGATAAATAATCACTGGGTGGGTGATGGCACAGTTATCAAATCAACTAATATTTCAATTAAACAGTCAAAATATATCTTTCAATGTATGACTATATACTAGGACAGATTACGTTTATAATCCAGAGGTTTTCGGGATCTCCGAGCAAGGAAACCCTTTGAACCCCACTGAAAACCTCCAAGCAACGTCTTACAATGCCTAATAATAGACAATTAAGTTTCATTCCCTTGAGAACAGTTTCAAATTACCTCTTTATGTATTTAAAAGGGTCAAAGGTCTGTAATTGGTGCATACATAATAAGACTACGGTTGTTCAATGCGTGTTCCTGAACGCGGAGAAAATCTGTTTCACTGGGTGCGTCAATAAAATGTGTCAGGGGTAGTCTTTTAATAGGTACCTCTATATAAAATGAGTGGATCAGTTTGTACACACGGCGACATAGTTAAGTTTGCATGCAATAGACTTTATTCACAGACTGGACGCTCAATCAACTGAACTACGGAAGCTATGAGAGCCTTCAGTAAAATTTTGTTATACGAGTTCATTTAGTGTAGTCACTAAATCCATTTATGAGTGCGTGTATTGTTGAAATTGATCTATTTTGCCGCGTGTATATTTTGCTCTTTTAAAATCGCTTTACCATATATTATCCTGATTCGAGATTAATGGTGATAACCAAAATAATAGTTCTACTCTCGACTTACTCTCCTGAGCTAGCGAACCTCGGCCCGTATCACTGAGTTTCTATTTATGTACGAATTTTTTAAAATCACGAATTCGGTGATGAATAAAGAATAAAAGAATGGCCAAGAATAAAAATAAATACGCGACAAAATTCTCATTTTAATAAATTAACCAAAAAGAGCTGCATACCGAAAAGCTTGGAGCAGAATGGGGGAGGCCTTTGCCCAGCAGTGGAATACTATATAGGCTAACTGTGCAAGTGATCCGTCCATGCATTTTAATATTTGAAGGCTATACATTTAAAATTAGATACACGCCCCGCCCCGGCTCCGCCGCAACAGGCTCGTCTCTTTGCCATTAAGCCATTACCGCTTTTTAGGTCATCGTGGTAGCTCTTTTGTATACACTCTATTTTGCATCTTACTATGTCAGAATGTACGTGATTTTAGATATTAGTTGGTCTCTTGGAGGCTGAACTTCTGGAAAGAGAATGGCTAATGGAATAATGGCGCTTCAATCCTCCTCAATTGGATACTTTGACAAGCACTCACAGAGGACTACCGCAATATGTTCTGTATTTCCAAATTTACCCTATTCCCCCAAATGTGTGGGTGTTTCATTAGTGAGTTAATAAATAGGCAATGAAAAATGTTACATTATTAATAATTTAAGGTTGAAGCATATTTGAGGTATGAACTTGCCTGTGAAATTCTATCGAGAGGTGAGACAAATTAAATAACCTAAAAATGAAATGATGAAAATTGTTGTGTGGGTGCACGACGAAACAGGCCGCCCCGTCAAATTACCAGTATAAATGCAATTACCTTGTGGATAAACTTTTCTTTGGGTAACATATTGTTTGCTATATTTATGTACCTACTCATCTTAGAAAGTATTGGGAGACATCTTGGAGTTGTCCTACATTTGCTTGCTTTTGCATTACGTAATATATAACGTTGCAATATCCACTTTATCCTGTTCCTCTAATGTACGTACGTGTTACGATAGTGAGTGAAATATGTCAAAGCCCTATTTGTTTGTATATCTATTTGTATTTATCTATCCATTTGTATTTGTCTTGTATACCTATTTGTTTAAATTTCCCTGACAGCCCCGACACTTTCACTGTATTTTATGGTGTGCAATAAAGTGTACTTACTTGCTTAAGTCCACACCGAAAACGTCATAAATATTCATCTTATTCTTAACTAATAAAAACACTTTTAAACTTTTTAAACTTTCGCGTTTTGAACACATTTTATATTCTAAATTGGGTCTGAACGAAGCGTACAGTTGCGAAAATGGTCAAGGAACACGTCGCAGCAGTAAGAAACCGCCAAGTAAATCAGCAATAGCCGAACACATTCTTAAGGCTGGAAATAATCACTCTGCATCTCTAAAATCCTCTCCACTGAATGTCAGTCACTTTATCCCAGGATTGTATGTGAAGCGATTGAAATAAAGAAATACAAAAAATTCAAACATGAAGATGGATATAAACTGTAGTCTACATGGAATTCAGACTTGGTTGACAAATTTAAATCTTGGGATTTACCATCGAATACGTCCGCAGACATTGTTAGTGTAATGTATCGCAGCCTTTCCGAATGTGAAGATCAAATGTGGGTAGTTTATAAAACTGCTCGCAGCTCTCATCCTGGACTACCCGCCTCTTCAGTCAACTCGTGACCACGGCTGGTATAACCCGCGCTAAAAGGTCGAGTAGGAATAAAAGGTAAACAAATACCTTTATTATAAGCATTCAGACCCCATTTGGAATATAAAAAACACTTTCTATTTCCATTTGATAATTTTATTTTTATTGCAACAGACATATGGTAACCCAATTGTAGCCACTTCTGTTACCCCCTAACACAATAACAAATAATAGCTACATTATCTGCAAATATTGAACAACATTTGGCGAATGTCTCCTAAAGACTACTTTATATGCAAATCGAGTTGTTCGACGCCGGAGCTACGAATGTCGTGTCAATGTGACGTCTATAGACGAAAAAAAACAAAATTGTTTGGAAATACGATGATGATGGATGAGTGCCTATGAATGATGGAATATTTAAAATATGTTTAGAATAAATACTCAATTTCCGGCGTTAAAATTGATCCGTACTTATTGATAGAAGGCTGATCTTAACTGTTGGTAATAATTTAGGCAATAAATCAAAAGATACAAATATGTAGTTTTGTTGTTCTATCCAAAACATTCGTAGCACTCAGTACAGGGTTGGAATGTTTTGAATGGCAAAAACTACTATTTGCAAATACGAATAGTGCCCTAACCTACTACGCATGTACTTGTAAAATTATTGTAGTTCAATTTAAAGTTAGTGCTATAAATATTTTTTTAGTTCAGTGAGTATGTTACTTTTTCGTTTAGTCTAAAGTTAAGAACTAAAAAACAGATGCCTAACTGATTTTCAAATGAATGTTGAAAATTGACGAGTATTCGCCAAAACGAATACGAATATTCGGAATATCCCTAGAAGGGTAATTAATGATCGGATGCCCAGGCGGCGCGGCGTAACTGCGTAACTGCACATAGTCTAAAAGATATACTAGAAATGAACAATAAGTTATGAAAAAAAAGTTATAATAAAAACTGACAGTATCGATTCTACTCTTATTACTGAAGAACTTATACTGAACAAGGTTTAATGTTATTTCAGTGACACATTGTATAATATTAATGATTTTAAACGCAAATTAAAGAAGTTTCTTTCGGTAGTTAGCTTTTATACTCTTGAAGGCCTAAATTGACAAACTTCTAACTTTCCAAATTGTAGAAAATCGTAAAATTTAGATTTCCCTTTTGTTCTAGATACAAGGTTGCTTAGCGAAATTTATTCTTAACATCGTACACTATCAATTAGTGCAATGAAATAATTTAATAATGATTTTGTTAAGGAATATGATCAGGTTCGATTCTTCATTGTACCAGGCTACTCAGAAAGTTTTGCTACAAAGAGTTTTTATCTACGGAACACTGGCTGGTTTTGATGTCAATTAAAACTATGATTGTCGATGACATAAAAACAATACATTCCAAATTCAAATTTCCCTCGAAACTGATTTTACCGAGCTGAATAAAAATATCGTGACTCATTGAAAAATGTATATTCGACGGGAAGTTTCCGCGTTATGATTTTGTATGACTTTAAATGTTCTTTAAAACCTAAAGATTCTTTTAATAGACTTCTAATGGCATTTGCAGACAACTGCCCCTCTAAGGCAACTGTATCGTTGGTATAATGAATTTAAGTGTGGTCGACTAGGTTTGGCTGACAAAGAAAGAAGCGGTCGCCCTTTAACGGCCGTCACGGTAGAAAACGCGGTGGCAGTGAAAATTTTAATTTCTGAAAACATGAGAATTACATACGAGGAAATTCAGAAGAGATTGCAGATTGGATCACGGAGTGTGAATAAAATATTCTACGTGTCAGGAGGATAGTATCGCACTGGGTGCCGCACAACCTTACAGGGGCTTAAAAACAAGTTCGTGTCGAATGGTGCCTTGATATGATAACAAAATTAGAAGCAGGGTCGTCTCCGAGCGTGTACAATATCCTCACAGGTGACGAATCTTGGATCTAGCAGTATCATCTAGAAACTAAGCGTCAACAGCGTTTGGCTGTTTCAAAGTAAGCCAACACATACCAAAGAGAAAAGAGCAAGAAGTGCTGGAAAAAATTTAATCGCATTTTTTTGAATATTATCTGGATACCTGTCTAATGATATCTGTACCTTTACGAAACCAAAGCAGCACTTATAAAAATATAGTAAAAAAATTGAAACTCGTAGAGCATTTTTTAGCAAAACTTTCAGTTCCCCACGTATAGGTTTTTTTTTAAATCTTTTTCAGCATTTTTTCATAACTCCAAAATGGACGTCATGGTTCTTTAGAAAAAAAAAATCGAATAATTCTAGACTTTTCCGTACTGACGCGCCCCAATATACGAGTACATGTGTTAATAATATTTATACGTCTATTGACACATATGTTTATTGATACTTCCAGGCTTCTCTAGCTAGTTAAAAACATTTGGCATTTGACAGTTTTATCTGACCCTTATTTAGCTACTTTATTTTTGTTAATTGTGATGATATTATTATTGATTTAAAATTTATATAATTTATTCAAAAAAAGATTATTTTGTTAATTATGATTTGCTGCGCATTTAGTATTTATTTGTAAATACAAGCCTTTGAATTCGGTTCTCACA
This sequence comes from Sesia apiformis, assembly GCA_914767545.1. NCBI lineage: Eukaryota > Metazoa > Arthropoda > Insecta > Lepidoptera > Sesiidae > Sesia > Sesia apiformis. The sequence goes on from OU611962.1 coordinate 7,267,783, forward strand.
CCTTTTATATTATTCACACCTATTTATGCACACCCACAGTCGCTTCGACTGACCACGTTACCCCTCTCTCACAGAAGACTACCTTGAAATGTACTGCATTTCCTACCTTATCGTATTTCCCCAATGTACGTACGTGTTTCGGTAGTGAGTGAGATATGCCAGAGCCCATTCCCATACCATCCTATCCCTCCCAATTTTCCCAATCAATTCCTTAATCTGCAAAGGTAGGCAGCGCATCCGGGGCGTGATAACGTTTCGTCATTCTGGACTGATGTTGGCATGTTTCGCGGATGTCTACGGACTACAGTATCCACTTACCATCAGAGGTGGACTGTATGCTCGTCTGCCGCCTTTTTACTGTATAAAAAAAATCACACCATTCGATTTATTTAATAATTAATGATTATGGAAATATATTACAATGAGTTTCGGAAATTTATCATTAAATACTAGGCAAAGCGAAACAATAATTTCAATTCGGTTGTAGTAATTCGTACTTAAACAACATTGAACACGACAGATTGACAGAAAGGAAATTAATTAAAAGTGTCAAGTTGTTACACATTAAATGTAATAAATAATTACGAGTACCTACACAACAACATTAGCACAAATCAAATCACATCCTAAAAATTTTAAATTGAATAGTTGAACAATTAATTGCACATTTATAGGTTTTTAGTTGAAATTATAGAAACAGATTCTTATTTGGGTAAATATTGTCGGTAACCAGACATATTTTTTTACGTATGTAGACAAATAATGTAAAATGATCATGTCAATTAACTCAAAAATCATGAATATAATTCACGGCTGCACTTTTTGGCGGGAACTCGAGAAGTGGAGTTGAGTTTTTCTTTGGTCATTGTAAAAAAAATTGTCATTGTAATGTATAAATCCTTGTAATAATTAATAGTGATAGTTTAATAAACTTCAAAGTGTTTTAGGGCGTGGTGTTTGTGATAATCAAATAAAAGCGTGGGACTGCGTTTTACGTGTGCTTCCAAGGAGTCCTCTTCTATCCTCTGTAAACTGACTATCGCTTTACTGAGAGACTCCTGACTTATTCCAACGGGAGTGGATATTGACAGTATACGTTTTAAACTTTGAAATTGTTTATTACCAAGAAAACTGGACACTGGCATGATGTGCTAATTGCACCATTACCATATATGAAGAAAATAAGGTCACGGCTTCAGTCTTAAGAAATGTACGGGCATAGGTAAATATTAGCTGGTCTGGGTGTGTGCGAGTTACTATAATAAATAAAAGATTACAAAGTACACACACTGACAATGTAGATACATAAATCTCGAGCAAGTTCTACGGTTAGCGTTAAAGGTGTCAAATGAATTAAATGCAACGAGCTGTTGTCTCTAATGGACTCTAGCAAAATCTACTTAGCCACTAAACCGTAGAGTTTAGCTTAACATTGTACGTGGAGAAAATGTGTAGGAAATTTAGCAAATACAGCCATCACACATTGCAGACTAAACAGGGCACATAATATATAATTGTAGTTACACGCTTCTTATTAACACAATATTAGTATCGATGTTTTTGTTGTTGACAGCTGTGAACGGGCGACTTTCATAAAATTCGTCACTGAGATTGAGACGACCGCGCTTGAATTCTGCAAACTAGCTATAAATTGTGGTCTTGCTTGATGCTTCATCACCAAAAGCAATTTGAAGCCGAGGCTCTGCTGAGCTGTAAAATTATACTTAAAATCGTAGAAAATCATAGAGCGAAAAGTTTCACGAGATAAATGCATTTTAATGCAGACACGCATTTTTTTAAAATACGCCATAGTGAAAAAACAAATGAGTGTTAAATGAAACAAACTTTATTCTACAGTCAAAGAGTTCAATTTTCATATATTGTAATTACTTTATAAATATTGTTTATGTAAGTGGCCAGTTCCGGAAATTTTCAGTGAGACCTATGTATTATCATTGTGGGTTGTTCCAAATAAAGAAAATAAAATGAAAAACTTGATTGTTTAGTAGGATTGCAATAGGAGTATGGCAGTGCGGACATTTATCGAACAAACAGTCGAGCAATAAAAACCAGGAAACGTCCCAATTTTCATTTGACAAAACAATCGGCAGTATACAGGTACTATACGAGAATGAACGCAATTATATAAGACCGATGACCGCGCCATTCATAGGGAGACTTCGTTATTTTCATAAATTGTAGTTGTAGACAAAATTTATAAAGATTTACAAGCCCTGTTCAACGACATATAGTTTATATGTATAGACGTGAAAACTTTTTTTTGGGATGTTTTGAAAAATTTACTTTATCATAATTAGATATACTTATGAACAACTAGTCCAAATCTGTTTTTTTACGCCATTCGACTCAATATAGCGTAATCTACAAGCCTTAAAAATATTTTTAAACTTTTACTTATGTTTTCCACGATATTTTAGTGGTAGTCCAGGCGCCTTGTAAAATATACAAATACAAAATGTTCTTTCCTGTGAAATTTCATATTTGTTGCTTGAATCAGTTATGCAGAATGATGTCTAATCGATTTGTCTGATCTTCGAATTGTAATGAAATATGAACCCAATAAACAAATTTCATTTCAAATCTGTTTAGAAATACGCCGTGTTTCTTTTCGCTGTAGTTTGTCTATGTTCTTCGTAATATGTCACATAATTAGATAAACTGAGTGTTTTGAATTCAGATTGAGGAACGAAACTAATTTGAGGTAACGACATATATTATTTTTTAATTATTGACAACCACTACAATAGTCGTAGTCGTAATCTACTATCCAAAACATTTCTTTTGTATGAAAAACGTCATATGCTTCGTCATATGATGGAGAATCATGTTGCTTCGTGGGCGTCGTTTTTGACTTTTTCCAAAACAGAATGCAAGCAGCTGTTCACATACCAGTCCGCAGTTACTGTTATTTTATTTTCTAAAGTTAAAGTTTGATAAAGTAGGTAAGTGGACCCATCAGCCAAAGAAGGAGGCAATCGTCTTCTTTTCAGCACTACGTACTTTCTTCACTTTCGTCGGAAACTCTTCGAAAGGAATTCTTGCCTCTGTGCAGATTGCTTCATGCTCTCATGCTCATAGCAGTACATTCAGCTTTCATAAACTGTTACTGTTATCAAAAACAAAATTTAATTGACCATTCTCGAATTTTTCAAGCATTTGGACACACTGTTCCCCGTAGCAGTGTTTTTGAGTTTTGCTCAAATTATGAGGAATCCAACTAGCACCAAGCTTCCTTTACCGTAGGTAATCATGTAATATAGTTTGAACTTGACTCATACCAATACCTAATGTTGAACGACGTATCTACTGATAAGTCGTCCGTTTGTCTGCTGCAATCACGAGCCGCAAAGTTTTGATGTTTTCCTCCGTCACCGCCATCGCAGGGCGCCCTTCATTAACATCATCACTGAGGTGGGTACGACCACGTTTAAATTCACTGAACCAGTTATATATAATGGTAATAGAGGTTCATTACTAAATGCTAACTTAAGACTTTCATAACTTCGTTACTGTTTTAGACCGCAACGAAAGTCATAAAAAATCATTGAACGAAAATGTTCTCTTGTTAAGTTCATTTTTCCGCAAACATTTAATTTTCAAATTGCCGGCAGAAATAAACAACAAATGACAGCTATGAAAGTTTAATGGCGTTTGACAAGCAAAGAGTTCCGTTTTCAAAATTCGTTTTATTTCTTCTATCGTATTGTATAGTAGCCAGTTTTAAAAACTTAGTTGACCTGTCGTATACAATCAACCACATTATTCACTTGTTACTATTAACTGTATTTCTGACATAATATGTTCTAGTCTTATTTTTCTTTTTTTATTTAGTTCTAATTATCTCTATTAATAGGTCCTTACTTTAAAACTTGATTTATATCTTTCTTATTTATCATCACTTGTATTAACTACTTTCTCTTATTCTAATTATCTTGTTGCTTTTACTAAATTTAACTACTTTATGTGAATCTTTATAAATTTATGATATGTATGTATTATCTATTATGTAATTATTTATACTGCACACCACTTCCTATCCGAAGGTTGTTAGAAATCGCTTTTAGCAACAAGACCTCGTTTTATGCATTCCATTTATTCACAATATCTGTTATTATTTTATTTTGTATTAGTGTGCAATACAAAATAATATATATATATATATATATATAGATTTTCGTACTTTGAAATAGGAGGGTAAGAGGAGTGTTAGTCGGTTTGAATATGTACAAAGATATTATAGCCTGAAGATACCCAATTAGATATTACCATTTAATCCTACATCCACGTTAGTGTTTATAGAGGTCTCAGTAGGGCTTAGGACAATTTAGATTCACTAACACCACCACTCAGCCCCAATTCAGATTAATGGATTCGATATCATCATAACAACTCTAATTTATAGGCACCTGAGCCCTTGATTAAAGAAATGATTGATGTGCTAACACATTTCCTGATATAAAGAAGGCAGATACTCTAACAATACTCTTTTGAGTATTGTCCTAGTTTACCTTTATAAAATTAATTTCATAAGTAGTATTAATTTGTTTCAGTGTTTTTTTTAATTTTATCACATTTAAGTGTAATAAATTGCTGAAGTGAGAACTGGCTATTATTCATTTCTTGAAGAACCCCTACCAACTAATGAAACGTCGCAATACTTATCTCATTACTTAAGTCACAGGCGTTTTAGATCATTCTGTTCTTTTATCATTATTATTATTTATGACATAAATATATATTTCTATAAATGTTTATATATACATAAATATATATAAACACGAGTATATACATAGAAATACGGTATTTCTATGTATGTACTCGTGTTTATATGTGTATTACGTCTATATATTTTCTAATTATAATTATACTAACTTTAGTATGCCACTGTTTTGATTCTGTTTGTCAAGAAGTTGACTGGTAGAAAATTACATGGCATTAAGTCCGCCTTTAGTATATTTTGTTTCAACAATAAAGTTTAAATAAATACATAAAATATCTTGCATCTTGTTGTGACTGTGGTACGTAATAAGATCATCTCGTAGCGTATTTTGATGCTCGTAGCTAACGTAGGACTTGCCTGCAATTCTATCTGTAATACAATACATACATAGAGGGTGACTAGGTAAATTTTGAGATACTCAAGTTTCAGAAAGAGAACTCATTTGAGCTGTACCGTTTTTAAAACATCTTTTAAATGAAATTCGAATTCCGAGGCCATTCAGTCAAAACGTAAAAAATAAAAATTTTGTATTCACTTTTTTATTGCATTTCGGGCGCTTCTCTTTGCAATAATGGAATTTGAACCAGAACATTTTTGTGCAATGATGTTATACGATTTTAAAGTTGTTTAAAGTGAAAGTGAGTGTAAAAATAGATTAGTATCAGATTTTGGGGACCTCGCACCGTCCCGTGCAGCAATGGTTAGATAGTTTTCTCAATTTAAACAAGGAAAAATTTCCTTGAAAGGTGATGAGGCAGTTCGTTGAGGCAGTTCGTTGAGGCAGTTCGTTCCACAGTCTATTAGTTCGCGTTATAAAATAATTTTTGCACCGAACAGTACGCGACACCTCCGTATCGAAGAAATGCGGATGGACTGCACTTCTGTGACGGTAGGTGCGGTTGTAGAAACTCAAGGTGGGAATTATATTGAACAATTCTTCAGAGCATTCCCCATTGTACAGGCGGTAGAACACACAGAGAGATGCAACGTCTCTCCGAATGCTGAGGGGTTCTAAACCGCCAGTGAGTGTGGGATCGTCGACAATACGAACAGCACGTCGTTGGATGGAGTCAAATGGGTCTAATTGGTATTTCGGTGCGCCGGCCCAGAAATGTGAGCAATACTCCATATGGGGCCTCACCTGAGCTTTGTAAAGCATTACATTATCAAGGTACATACTTGTACTTATTTGAATAAGATAAACGGTCAAGATTGTGTGAATAAACTATGTTACTAGTGATGCAACAATTGTTGTTCTATATAACGTATCAACAGTTTCCTGCAAAATGTATTTTTGGCTATCAAATAATACAAATTCTCATCGAGTAAAATGTTGCCTCTTTAAAATCGTGGAAACGAGAAGCGAAGCCAGCAGTAGTAAACAATTATAAGTTATTAAAAAATAAATAAAACTCATCCATCCATCTGGATAGATGGATAGATTCGGACCTATTGAACTCGGGTATTACTAATAAGAACATTAGTTATGACACATTTAGCATGCGCAAATTCTTTTATTATAATATTTCCAACTGAACATTACATTTGAACCCAAAAATATGTAAGCTTAAATATCCTTAGAAATTCAAAGCGCCCTAAGTCCTCGACTCACTTCGCCCGCCCACTAACATGTATACCTTTGTAACAATTTAATTTTCAGAAGCAATCCTCTTACCGTTCCGCCCGGGGGCTTGCGCAGTCCCACTCAATTATGAACCGTTAACTTAGGCATCTCAACACGCCGTTAATTAATTTCAGACATTGGATACTTTATCGAATAGGTTTCTCTAAATTTAATGGGTAAAGGTCTCACACAAAATCAACGTTGTGAGTACCCAAAAATAAAAATGTTTATTTTAAATTTCACAAGGTATTTTTCAATACATACAATAAATCTATTCGTACTACAATTCTCTGTATCAGAGATACGAGCTACATATAGAAACAAAACCTATCCAGATTACGAATAAAATTTATTTTTTAACATCAAATAATCTAACTAGGAATCGCTGTACAGTATAGTAAGTTATATGTTGCTGTAGAGTAAGTAGAGGCGTTACAGACCGACCTGCTCAGTTGTTTATCGCACTGACGTTAACTATCCCTCTTTTTTCATCCATTGCTACACCACGGGCTTCGTCATGAACATTGTCTTGTGCAAGAAGGATGTATGCCCTTAGAAAGCCCAGCGAAACGGCGAGTCCACTCTTTTAGAGGTGATGTAGTTCTTCAGGCCTTGTTACCACAAGGCCTGAAGAGCCATGAGGCCATGATCCAACAAGGCATGAGTTCGTTATCGCTTAATCGCATTTTACGACACTCAGGAAAATAGCTGGAGTGAGTCCCACTAACTTTTTTTCATTATTTTTCTAAATATCTAAACCTCTATGGTACGTAAGTACGTAAGTATATATGGTACGTACGTATATCTATAAGAATAGAGCATTGAAAATTGCCACCATTCTTTGTAATTGAAATGCAGTAAGTACCGCAGATGGGGCAAAGGTACCTCATCTGGGATTCTAATTGGATTACTAATTGTCTTACCCATACGGAAACACGTTAAGCCGTCCAATATCCTATTAATATCCATCCCACATCGATGAAATTTCGATGATAAGTTTCTCGTAAGTATTAAGGCATTATGCCTAAAAGCAAAGATATGGTTAGAACTTCATACAAGCTTAAGAATGATAATACAAAGGAATAATATTGAGTACTTAATAGAGACTTTTGATATTGTTTGCAAAGCACAGGCAATGTGAAAATTTTGGAAAGTAAAGAACTAAGTAGTACATATGCCCACTGTATCGCTTGGGGCATGGACAAAGGACAAAGGATCCTTTATGTGAACAAGCCTATGAATATTTAGTTTCATCTCTTTGTTTAAATAACTATTCCCACACTGTTTCATTAGATTTTTTGTGTAATAATTCCTCAACTTTAATTTTCTATTATACTGTTTGCTCAATTCTGAGTGGGCAAAAATTGAGGGAAAGGAAAGGTGGTTGTTTGGATTTTACATAGAGAATAGTATTATATAATATTTTACTTCCCTGTTAAAACTTTAAATTGCTTGGATTGCACGCAAAAAATGGGAAATTTTCTTTTGCCTAGAGCATTAATAGTCTGAAACACAAAAACCTTATGCCTATGCTAATTTAATCTTATGCTAACTGGTAGGCCTTTATATCAGAGGTCTACCTGTCTGAGAAAGGGCTTTTTTAAAAAAAGAAAGTGGAAGATGAGCATACAGTTTTGATAGTACATTGAATGTTGCCCATGGATATTATAGATCACTGTGCGGTCCAAAAATCTTTTTATATCGCGATGCCGTAGGGAATGAACTACCTCAAGAGATCTTTCCGTTATGCTAGAAGGATTCTTATATCTAGAAGGATATCTGGATCTTCTTATACTTCTAGAAGGATATCTGGAATTCTTGAAAAAAATTTGAGAATAAGATTCTGCACGGTCTGCGCGCACTCGCGTACCTACATAAAATAGAGATCTGTAATATACTCGTAATACATAGAAAATAGTAAAAGTTAGCACCTGTGGCAATTTGGAGTCAAGTCAATAGGAGTCAAAATTTGGATAAGATCTGAATTAAGATTTTAATATAATCTAGAAACTTTCTCATCGTGTTAAGGTAACATCTACTATGTATATACTATGTACTATGTATACAAATACAAATACAATACAGTAAATTATATATTTACTTATTACAAAATTATTGCTTAACAAAGCTAAAAGCTGTAATTACCTATTGCATTAGAACATTTTCTACAGTTGAACATAAGGTGACGTCACATCTTAGTCGATTTTTGATGAACAAACCATGCGATCAAACAAAAACGACTTTCTCGATCGACATCGTAAAGTGGTTGCTCAACAATATCGATCAGTAATATCGATCAAATTAAAAATTATCCACAATAATGTTTTAATTGCTATCGATCGACAACATTTATTTGTCGATCACTCAGTAAAATAACGACCGTTCCTGTCGCTATTGTTGATCGGAAAAATCGAGCAATTGTGTGCGTCACTTCAATTATATAATGCTGATAAAATATATTCAATATGCAGAAAAGCAATACCAAAAATTATTACCAGAATGTATTCAAATAATTAATAATGAATATCACAGAATTTACTGCAACATAGCATACATTGTAATTGAAAACACATCAAAATAAACAAACGCTAACAATGCTGCGTTTGCAACATGGTATTGATCAATTAATGTAGAATTAAACGGAAATCGTTGCACTACCACCCACGTCATTAACGTGATAATTAGCGCGACGTTGATGAATCATAAGCATAGATAGACAATGCAAGTACCTGAAATTATATGGAACCAAGCACGTCATGAGTAAATTTTAGTGACGGGAAACCACTCATCGATGAAACGAAACATCTCCCTTACTCGGTTCACTACTTTTGACGAAATTTTACAATTGATTACAGTGCAATTAGGCATTTATATGTTTTATAGTAATAACGAGCAGCGCAAGAAGTAGGAGCTTAGCACTAAATCAGGGGCCCACAGTGACAGACAGCTTACGTTATCTAACCCTCTATATCCTGTGGGTTGAATGCTGACAACATTAGCACCGCGTTAGATGTGACGGCATTAGCTGCATAAAGAAATATTAAAGTATTACTAGATCACAAGTATTGAAAGCGACGCGATCACAGTTTTGCCAGTCAATAGGTGCCTTACTGTTAAAAATATTTTACTACGCCTAGATATATATGGATATGATTTTACCACGTTTAGGAACAGAAATACGAGCGCTCTTCTCTGATTTTTAATTTAAAATTTAAGCTCGCTGACTTACCCTGACTTTTAGATTCAGTTTAGTTTGCGCGTACCTCAACTCGTTTTGGTATGCAAACGTTTGTACAGATTTTCAATTTTACTAGGGAGCGAGTTATTATATGCCTATATGTATGGCAGTTACATGTTTAAACATAATTTATGCAGATTTTGCAACTATCAATAATTCTAAACCAACAGTAAAACTAATGACGTCTCAAATTGACATAAGTACTCCCTCAATCCACAGTAATATATATTGTCAGACTTAGTTTTTGTATTATTAATATATGGACGAACCTAATATTAATAATACAAGGGTTAGTGCCAGAGTTTTGTGTAAATGAAGCATTTTCAATACAATTCGAGGGCCTCCGTAGAGCTAAGTGGCTGAACTCTGACTTTAAAGTTTCAGGTTTGCTCTCTTGGACTACTGGGATTATATGAGTACCTAGATATAATTCTTATTGCCTTATACAACACTAAATGTCGCCCGCAGTTTCGCTAGAGTGGATTTAATTGGTTTTAATTATCATTTGCTAATGGCAGTGCGTTTTAAGCCCTCTGACACACTTTGGAAAAATGGTAAAACCCGTGTTTAATTATTTGTATTGTAGAATATTTATACTAAGTTCTAGTTATGGTAATAGTATCATATTGTACAAACTTTAACTCACAATTCCCCCTCTTTAGGGGTTGAATTTCGAGAAATCCCTTCCTTATAAGTCTTTCCATTATAAAAGAAATCCATACAAATGTATTTTATGTGAAAAATAAATATTTCACATAAATTCATCAATCCAGTCTACCAATCGTCTTTTAATTAAAGATTTTCGATATTAAAATATAGCGATCATTCTGAAAATTGAAGCCTTGTAGACAGCAAATCTGAATAGTAAAATAATGCTTTTCTCCAAACTATTAGCCTAAATTTTTCAGCTAATTTTCATTTTTATTCTTCTTCCACACTGATTACTCTGTTCGTTGCAGATTCCCTTAAATTATCAACTGTATCGAACATCTCACATTATAGCAAGCAAATATCGTCTGCATAGAATAAGTGACGAAAGAATAAGAGATTAAGATAAGAATTAGGTTCGATAAAATTAAAGTCGATTTTTGGTAGGAACTAGAGAAGTGAAGTTGAATTTTAAATTTGAATTTGAATTAAAGTTGATTTGAAGTGAAGTTGAATTTTTGTTTGGTTTAGTATAAAAATTGTGCGTAATGAGTGCGTTTTGTGATTTCACGTGATAGTTTATAAAAAAACTTCAAATTGTTTTTTTTTTGTGTGTAGTGTTTGTGATCAGGGCCGTCTTTACCAGGGGGTGCAAGGGGTGCGGTGCACCCCGGGCGCTCACCTTTTAAAGGTAATGAAAAAATATAACGCTATAGTAAACAATTACACAATAGGATATTTGACTGTCATAGGATACACAATAGGATATTTGACTGTCATAGGATACATAATAGGATATTTGACTGTCATAGGATACACAATAGGATGTTTGACTGTCTTAGGATACACTCCCGCACCCCGGCGCAGAATAGACTTAAGACGGCCCTGTTTGTGATATTCAAATAAAAGCATAAAACTGCGTTTTTCGTTTGCTTCCAAGGAGTCCTCTTCGGTCCTCAGTAAACCTACTATCACTTTACTGAGCGACACCTCACTTACTCTGTTGGGACTAGACATTGATAGGATACGTTTTAGATTTTGAAATTGTTAACTATGAAGAAAAACTTGACACTATCAAAATGTGCTAATTGCATGCACCATTGCCATATATGAAGAGAAAAAAAAATAACATCATCTACATAAGAGTTCGATATACACGTATAAAGTGCTCAAATACAAGACAATTTACAATTTGGTAACTTTTTTATGACAAATATGTAATTCTAAATAATCTAATCACTTTCATGGTCCAATAGCGAGGCACGCGAGTATCACGTTAACATCGACATGATCATTTAAGTTTCGATGTGTCGCAATATAGTTGAGAAACAGTATAGTATCTTCTTACAAAAGCTTCTCATTACCAAATACGATACAACACAAACACGTCGTGAAAAACGTTAGATCAATGGGGTGTAGTTTTTGTAGTGAATATGAAGGCCACTTATACACATAAAATTAAATTTGTAATGTACAGGGAAACAAGCGAGACATGAGCTTTACGTTTGTGTGAGTGCACACCGATAGCGTACAGTGCGAACCATTTCGACAATCGGATTCTACAATTCGGCACCCAGTCACACAGATGCGAAGTTCATGTCTCGTTGATTTCACTGTTATAGCAATTTATGTGTTTGGAAATATTCAGAATATACAGTATAAGTAGCCCGGAAGATTCAATTAATATGGACATCGGCCGAGAAAGCCTACACTCCACTATACAGTATTAGTTCATTTTTGCTATGCGTTTATTTACCAATATCAAATTCTAGAAACGTTATTGTTTGCTTACACGTTTGCACGTCACTTAAACGAATAGTGTTTGCAGATGAATATCAAAAGAACGAAAGTTGGTTTATTTGTAGGTATGTTTCGTGCAACAAATCAACAAATGGCTACCAAACTTGATATACCTATATATACTTCATGGAAAGGATACATACTAGGATAAGAGATTGGATATTGTCTTTAACTATGAAACATAGTTTTAGTTTCAATTCACACAGGCGAAGCCACTGGCAGCAGCTAGTTATTTAAAACAGATCTGAGGTTACTTACTGCTTCTTTTACCCAGCTGTATAGACTTGCATTTTAATTCAATAAGTGTTAGCCGTTTAGCGGCCGCGGAACCCAATCACCGGCGCTCGTTTGCATGCAAATTCACACTCCGGATCGAAAACTTCACGCTTTATTGCATTAACCCTTTATAAAATTGTATTTCACTTACTTGTAATACTTATATTTGTCTGCGTTCAAACGAAAGGTTACTTCTGCTGAGATTAATTCTACTATCAAACAGTTTTGGTGTATCTTTTATTTTAGGAAAACAATTAATTTAAGGACGTATGCGTGAGGCGAATGGCCACGTGTTACCGGCCGTCTTTAGAATAGGACCACCAATCTTTTCCCGTGGGTGTCGCAATAGGCGACTAAGGAATAAAAAGCTGCTACCAGAAGTCCGGTGGAACTTCACCACTTTTGAAAGAATGGACTCACATTCTTAGCCAGCGTGTCGTTTTAATGCCATACATCCCTCATGCATAAAAGAGTGTGTGTGAGGAAGCCCATGTTCAACAGTGGATGAAAAAAGGCTGGTTACGATGCATGGAGATGAGGGATGTAAAAAGTCTCCTGATTCATTTACACCCAGATACAAATCATATGGGGAATATAATTTGCATCTGATTATTTTGTATCTTTGTATAAGCGACGCATCCGGAGATGCGCAAAATTTTGTCATTCTTGACTGATATTAACAATATTAACTTATCACCAAGTCAACTGTCTGTCTGTCATCTTTTAATATATAATAAAGAAAGGCACCGATAGTAACAATGTAATATTATGTTATTGACATTCCTTTAAAGCAATATAGAGTACAACAAGGGCAAACTGAAGGGCGGCGGATTTCGTAATAAAACGAAAATATCCTTATAATTTTAGACGTAAATCTAATTAGGTACTCGGGTTCAACAATATCTTCGCTATGTCAACTCATTATCTCTAATTGCCATCCTCAGCATTTCTGTTGGAATGCTGAAGTTTCATGTTGCTAAGAGATTTACTACATAGGAAGTAATAGGTACTGTAAATACACAACATGAGCCTATAATCACCCACTATACAGTACAAGGACGTTTCGGGACATAATAATTCACCACGAGGGCTCAATACTAATTGGTGGACGATTAATTAGAGATAGCTCTAGTATCCTTAAATTATTATTAATTCACTCTCAAATTAAAAAATCCTTAATAGACTTAAATTCGATGTTAATTTGGCTTGATAACCTTTTACTTGAATTATCTGCAAGTAAATCAAAAGTTGGTATCTTTAGTAGAGGTCGGAGAAGAAAAGAAATAAAGCTCTAAATTAATATATTTTTTTTTATAGAAAAAAGATGGCAGATGAGTATACAGTCCACCTGATGGTAAGTGGATACAGTAGTCCATGGACATCCGCGATACATGCCAACATCAGTCAGAATGACAAACTTCAGTTCGGAATAACAAACGTAGGCGCGCCCGCGGTTGCGCTGCCTACCTTTGCAGATTAAGGAATGGTTTGGGAGAAAAGGTTGGGAAAATGGGAAGGAATAGGATGGGTTAGGAATGATCTCTGGCATATCTCACTCACTACCGAAACACGTGCGTAGGAAATAGTATAAAGTGGGAAATGCAGTACATTTCAAGGTAGTCCTCTGTGAGAGAGAGGTAACGTGGCCAGTCGAATGCACCCAGCGTCTGTGGGAATGCAGCGTACAACATTTAATACATTATTAATATAATTAATATGTTTAAGGCCTCTTTGAGCTATGGTTAGATAAATCTTTACTTTGGAGCAAACATATTAATGAGACTGCAGAAAAAGCTTAATTTTTCTTAAAGATGTTAGTTAAGATAATTCTTGGAGTGTTCATCCTAAACATCTACGCTCACTATACATAACGTTACTTATAAGTAGGAAAGACTTCGGTTGTTTTTATATGATAATAGTGCAAAGACATATTTATTTATACTAGATAGAATACAGAACCAAGCCATTAGGATAATAGGCGGATTTATCAAATGTTCTCAAAGCCATGTCATGGAGAGTGTACGATATTTACATCCATTATTTATTAGAAGATTATATTTAGCTTATAAGTACCTATTGTATAAAAAATATGTCGTGGTTAAATAATACATCCAACTAACTTCTGGAAGATGTTGATGCCACTTGGTGAAATATATACAATATATATTCAAATTCTTTTTTTGTATTAAACATACATGATACAATTTGTAATGAGCTCTGACTCCCAAACTAGAAAAAAATCTGTATCTTGGGAGCCAGTACCTTCCCAAAATAAATGTCCTATTTTAATACAAGTTAAATTTTTGTTTAACATTTTTATAATAATGAAGCCTATTTATTTAAGTATGTAGCCTATTTATTATATATGGTAATTGTCACTTATAATGTATTTTACAAAAGAACGTCAAGTTTAGATTCATAAGGACAATGTGTGCTGACATCTGTACAATAATCTGTTTTACAGCTGTTAGCGCCCTCTCTCTTAGATATATTCTTAGTACTAGGTTACAGTGATTTAAGAAAAACAGTTTATTCAGGTGGTAATTATTGTGTATAATATGTACGTAAAAAATAACTGTAAATAATAAGGAGTATATTAGATCATGAATGCTGGTCTAATTAAACGTGGGAGAGCAATGAGAGCAATAGGTGAGCAATGAAATGGTCAGACATAGTGTGTTTATATAGGTATACTCTGAACTATATAGAAACTATTACTTACCTAATACTACTTACTTACCTATGTATTTCGAATATTATATACCCACTAATGTATACGAATATACACATAAAAAATTAAATTACTCAATATTACGCAGGAAAATGTTTTTTCCCGCCCAAAATGAATAGTGGCGCCACCATCTCCGCGCTCAGATAATTTAGCCAAAGTGGAATCGAGTTCATTCTGTGTTAAGATTCTGCGTTAAATTTGGCCGCATCTGCGTCAGACACTCTATTAATGAAAGACAAAACGGGTCTATTAAGTTTCGCTATTCGCTTCGTACACATCGCTCCGGGGCCTGTAATTATTTTATGACAACCCTCCGTACACACCTAACAATTATTCGAAGCATTTTTCAACGGAAACGTCAATTTTATTTATTGAAAAATCAAGTCGTTCATTTATTAAGGTCTGTTCAGATCAGGATTTGGCTCAACCAGCCTTGGTGTTTTTTTTGTAAAGAACTTCATATTATATTTACAATTCATGAATATAGTCTCACTATTTGACAAAAAAAATTGTCAGTATTGGTGCAAGGTTTTGCTTTGATATTGACAACGTATAATCATTGCCAAATGAATGGATACACGATATCTACACGTTCAGCCGGAGGCGACTCTTTTTTTGGCAATAATTCATATAAATGTATCCAGCCGCGTCAAAGTTTTAGTAACAGTTGGGCCACTTTCCTGGTCAGATTCATCTCTTCGCATATTAACGTTGATTTCCGCAGGCAGAAGAGAATCGCTTGAAGTGCGATCAACTTCATTTGTGTATCGGCTTGTAGATGGTCCACGTTCATCACACAATCCATCTCCTTGCATATTTGCGGTCGCGGAGAGTGAAGAATGCCGGCTGGGTCTTCATCTGCAGCTTTTCTTGCCACTCGTTAAACAAAATGCGAGTTGGCGCCCTCATGCCCGCCCTTGCATTAAGTCCTCTGATCAGAGCCGAGATGGACATCTCCCAGCAAAGCGGGTCAGTTTCTGCCGAGGCAAAACAGCATTATGGGTCTTGAAAGGCTCCATGATACCTCACCCCCGTTCCTTCACATTACATGTATTGACATGTAGTTTCAGCAGAAGCCTAACGAGGGTGGACCCCTTCCCATGCCACAAGCAATACTTCACCGGAATACCTGCTACTTACTACTTTTATCGGAATACTTTTCCACCTTTACAATAGGCAACATGAGAAAAAGATAAAACTTTTATTGGACACGTAGATCTAAATTTACAATTTTAGGCAAATAGAATTTCCGGGTATTCACTATGTTTTCCGAAAAGTGTCAATCCGAATACTGGAAATTGAGGAAAAAGTTTTAATTTAGTGTGGCATTTAGATCCTATGGTATTTGGAAGATACACAAGATAGTAGAAGTAACCCACTATTTTTAAATATCAGAACTTTGTCCTAATAATACAGGATAAGTGAGAAAAAAAAAATGGTTTTGAACAAAGCTAGTAGGCTCAAATTTCTTTTAAAAATTGAAGTATCAAAGAGACTTTTAAATTATAATTTCCTTTCTATAAGCAGTCTATTAGTTATTACAGCTGATTTTTTTAATTTTATGTATTTAAAAAAAATCGACTTTTTTTCAACCATAATATTTACTTTCGCCACACGAGAGTTTTGTTCTAGCATTGAAAACCCTAACGAGTTTTCGAATACAAAGGGGATGTCCGAAAAAAATATATCTTATCACACTGTGCGTTGGCCTTTTAATTAAATTACTTAAAAATGTTTACTTTTACTTAAAAATGTTCTTACTTGTAACAACTTTGTTAAAAATGACAACTTTTTTGTTAAAAATATGTCAAATGACAATTTAAAAGTCCGTAAAGACTATATTGGCATTGCATACACAGCATCAAGGCATATGTAGAATAACACAAACATATTTGGTTATTGGTGGTTATTGTGTACCTGCCACAGTACTAATTTCGTCTTTCGCTCGATAACGTGCTGTGGTTGATTTTTCTTTCACTGAACATTTTGATGTTAGAGACTTGTTAATTAATAAAAGTATTTTCAAGATTTTTTTCTTTTCACATGTGGCAATGGTGCAATTAGCACATTATGCCAGTGTCAAGTTTTCTTCGTAATACACAAGTTTAAAGTCTAAAATTGCAACGCCCAGTCTCGAAGAATAAGTCAGGAGTCGCTCAGTAAGTTGATAGTAGGTTCACTGAGGACAAAAAAGGACTCCCTGGATGCACACGAAAGACGTAGTCCTATGCTTTTATTTGATTATCATTATCACAAACATTGCGCACAAAAAACAATTTGAAGTTTAATAAACCATCACTATTATACCACAAAACGCACTATACACAATTTTTATAATAATCAAAGAAAAACTCAACTTCACTTCTCGAGTTCTCGCCCAAAAGTCGTATTTTCATGTTAACGATAATTAATAACGGCATGTATTTAAACGAACAACAAACACATACCGAATGGGCAGCAAATCATGATGAACAAAACAAACTAACTATTTATGAATGACAAACTAAGTTTCAGTTCTAAATTACTAAGAATGTCATCACAAAGTGGATGTGGTCCGTCCCACTTTGCGGGATTCATATTCACCAGAATGCTATAAACCTAACCTACCTTTAAATATGCTGTTCTGCTGCTCATAAATATGCCGTTCTGCTGCTCATAAATATGCCGTTCTGCTGCATATAAAATTATTTCTCCTTAATGACAACGAAATACATATAATAATATTTCGTTAATTTATGAATTGTCTTCAGGATATTATCCGCTACAGAGGCCTTCAAGTCACAAATTACCTGTTCAAAGTTTCCCTCAACATCGCAGAACTTTCCAAACTTGTCTCTTTAAGTCTCCTAAGTCGTTTTTACGAGAGCGACACAGAACTATAGCTTTATAATAAAATTTTGTTTTGAGTAAAAAACTTGTGCAGTTACATTTTTTGTTAGTTTTTGTTGTTTGAATTTGGTACAAAATATATTTCGTATACAGCACACCTTTTAATTTGTCGACGGAAATTAGATATAATAAATATAATCACACTAATTAAGCACATGACTCTATTAGCAGTGGTATTTTGGTGTAAACCAAATGTTAATCTTCAAAATAGCCTCTAAACCATCATACAATTTATTTTCACACCGTCTTATATTCGTGACACAGAATTCTTTTCATTTGGTATGAAAATGTAATTTCCGGAAATCTTTGTTTAAATTCTATATTTAGAAATACATTCTTGTTGTGTATTAAAGATTTTTTTATATTTATATACTTTTTTATACTTATCCTAATACCACGATTTTTGACATTCATATCAAAGGCTACATTCAGAAAGTAAATTTCTAATAACACAAATTGATTTAACGACTTGAATCATAACAAAGCCGTGACTGTACTATAAATATTTTTTGAAAAGTCATTGCAGTGTATAATCGTGAATTTATGTCTGTCTGTCCGTCTGTCTGAACATGCTTCACGCAAAAACTTGATATAGTTATAATTTATGTGCCAGGATAATATTTAGAGTACCTACCTTTTATCCAGATACATTATAGATTATAGAGTTTTATAGAGTTATCATCAACATCAAACGTAAATGTTTACATTAAATGTTACATAAAAACTACTGAATGGGCCTTTATGAACTTTAGTATTATACTTTATGTCCTGGGTCATCACCCAGGACATAAAGTATCTACCATAGGAACCACTGGACGTAAATACGCGACAAAGTAGGAATACAATAAATTGAACACGGCCAAGCGAACGAAGCATTGGGCACATTTACTAAAAAATAAAAAGTATTGTACAGTTAGCAACACGTTAATGTACCCTAAACCATTCGATTCTAGTCCTTATTACGAGTGTATAAAGGTACCTATGCGTATATAATGACCTGTTGTTGATTGTATCTAAAGTTATGTTTAAATTATACATAGGGTGACTAGGTAAATTTTGCGATACTCAAATTTCAAAAAGAGAATTCATTCGCTGTACCGTTTTTAAAACATCATTTATTTATAATTGGAATTCCGAAAGCCGAAACGAAAATAATAAAAATGTTGTATTCACTTGTTTATTGCAATTCGAACGAGAACATTTACGTGCAATGATGTTATACGATTTTAAAGTTGGTTAAATGAAAGCGAGTGAAAAGATACATTAGTATCAGCTTTTGGGGACCTCGCACCGTCCCGTGCAACAATTTTTAGATGTTTTTTTTCAATTTAAACAAGGAAAATTTCCCTTGAAGAATGATGAGAGATGTGGCCGTCCTCCTGTATTTCTGTAACGAATGAAAACATCGAGCCAGTAAAGAAATTGTTGCACGAAGACCCAAAAACTAAATACAAACAGATAGAGGAGACTCTTTAACATTTCACAAGATTCATGAAATTTTACACCAACACCTTCAAGTCAAAAAACGTTCGCGTTAGGTTCCTCTTTTACGGACTGC
The DNA here is from genome assembly GCA_914767545.1 of Sesia apiformis. NCBI lineage: Eukaryota > Metazoa > Arthropoda > Insecta > Lepidoptera > Sesiidae > Sesia > Sesia apiformis. The sequence continues at coordinate 7,287,288 of OU611962.1, forward strand.
TGAACGAAAACAAGTTGGCGTGGACATAGTCCACGGAAATGATTGTTAAATTCGAAAATAGAGAGGGACGAAATGTATTTAATATTATTCTCAGAGTTGAGAGTTGTATCTATCCGTAGGATTTACTAACTAAGCGGCAATCAACGGTTTGGGTGTTTCCAGACGAAGAGCCTCCCAGGAAGAAGAGAAGAATGATCTCTGCTGGTAAACATTTAGCAAAAATTTCTTTAGACTCTCAAAAAACTGTTAATGCCCAATGGTGAATTGTATTAACCAACTATATTCGATGTGTTAAATCAATAACGCCCTAAAACAGTCATCAATCTCATCAATCTCACAAAGTAAAACTTACCCAAGAGTTTTTGAAACCACGGAGATCCAAAAACTGAGCCACCCTCCTTATAGACCTGATTTAATTACATGAGACTTTTTTCTCCTTCCAAAAGTGAAGTTTGGACTCCGTGGCATTCTTTTCGACAGCCCGAGGACCTCGCTAAAGAAAAGTATCGCCAGTGCTTTAAATCTCGGTATAGGCGGATGAATCATTCTATAGAGACTAATGGTGAGTATTTTAAGATATTGTAATAAAAATTTGTGTTGTGACGTATTCCAAATATTTTTTTTGTATCTCAAAATTTACCTAGTCACTCACGTATGTATAGATTTAATCTGTGAAACGGGACCTAGTTTCCCAGATATTGAGACTAGTTAAATATTAAAAAAAAAAAATATTGATTTATCTCAAAAATTGGTTTTAATGCATATTTCTACTTCGTTAATACGTTGTAAAGGCACTGAAACAATGGAATTTTAAGAGAGAAAATATTTAACATGTCAATCAATTAAGTCTTTATTACCTAATAAAGACTTAATTTATTCTTAACACCCATAATAAGGTCCCTCTGCTCAGATAACATCTACATGATAGAAAATTGGGAAACGGGAAAAAAATAAAACGAACGAGGAAATCAGAATATAAAAAAATATTGCAGAATTCGAATATTATTTATTCCTAAAGAACATAGGTGCAGGTCATCGTCAATACACAATATATTTGACCGATACACTATACCGAACATAGCAAGGTACTCGTAGTAAGAGAGAGTGAATAAATTGGCAACCATGTATTGCTATATAAATTCTCCGACAACCATGTCGGTGGAAACTGGCGATACATACAAAAAAAACATCTATATGGTTGTCCAAAGTCATCCCATTTCTGAATTTTAAATTCAATTGGTCTATACCCGATATCATCCATACCTATAACTAAAGTTTTGCTAATTGCCTCCATTTAACTTACTAGTATGCAAACCTTGTTATCCAACATGAGCTCAATTCATTAGTGTCTACCTACACAATTATCTGCCACTAATACCTAGAGGAGTACAGTTTACCGTCAAGAACAGGAGACATAAAGGTTTGTGAGTACACACTGTCAAACTATTTTTTCCTTTTTATATACGGCAATAGTGCAAATAGCATATTCTGCTCGTGTCATGTTTTCTTCGTAGTTAACAGTTTCAAAGTCTGAAGCGTATCCTGTCAATGTCCAGTTCCGTCGAAGTACGTCAGGAGTCGCTCAGTAAATTAACAGTAGGTTTACACAGGACAAAAGAGGACTCCTTGGAAGCACACGAAAAACGCAGTCCTATGGTTTTATTTTATTATCACAAACATTATGCCCAAAAATCACTCTGAACTTTAATAAACTATCACTATTAAGCAACAAAAGGAACAAATAGTACACGATTTTTACAATTAATCAAACAGAAACTTCACTTTCTTTTCTTTCTTTCTTTATGGAAAAAAGGATGGAGTCGAGCATACAGTCCACCTGATGGTAAGTGGACAATACATTATATGTCCGCAATACATGTCAACATCAGTCCAGAATGACAAATGTTGGCATGCTTCCAGATGTGCTGCCTATCTTTGGAGATATGCCTACCTCGAGTTCCCACCAAAAAGTCCTCCACTGTCAAACTGCGGCCTCCACATGAGAAGTGTTTTTTATAGGAAGAACAGAGAGTCCACCTGATGTCAAATTAATATCATTAAGATCATGGACAACCGCGATACATGCCAACATCAGTCCAGAATGACAACGTTAAGAGGCCCCCGATACGATACTTTTGTTTATACACAAATAGATTTGGAAAAAGGAATGGGGAGTGATAGAATAAGATGGGATGGGAATGGGCTCTGGCATATTTCACTCACTAAAGAAACATGTACGTACATTGGGGGAATAGGTTAAAGTGGAGAAATGCAGTACATTTTACATGAATCTTCTGTGAGAAAGGACCAAATGCAAGCAAAAAAGGATTAATTTATATCTATCGCACGAGAACAGTTAATTTATTGTGAAGTGAAATACAGGTTGAAATTATATAGCAGCTTGAAGGCTGATACTGTTACATGCACTGCATTATTTATCGACTCATGACTTCTCCCTATTCGCTGACATTCATAAATTGACCTAAAATCTTGAACATCAAACATAACCGGTTCGACAATTATTATCGAACATAGCTCCAATTCCGTGCCTAACGCACGTGATTAAATTCTCTATAAATGTGTTTTCATTCCTAGCGTTCAATGTAAAGGTTTCTCTACAACACCCCGTATTTCTAGTAGCGATTTAATCTCAGATCGATCCCATGGGAATACCCGTACGTGACTGGCGTAAATGGCCAATTCTGCTTTGTGGCTGTGTACACAGATTTATTCGCGATGCCTTTCTGTATGGTTCGGGGAAAACAATTTAGGTGTTAAATACGCGATTACCCACTAGAGAGTTTTTATTTGTACGACGAGCGAATCACATAAAAAATACTTATATACCTACAGAGTTAATTAAGTACTTGCACAATCTTCACACTGAATATCTTTTGTGAGAACTTTTGCTTTTTAAAAATTCAATTCGTTTTATCACAAACCATTTAATCCCTCGCACCGCATAAGTACACTCGCACCAATTTACATTACATACACACAGTTTGTGAGTGTAGGTATGTTTATAAAGCTGTTTATAAATAGAGTCGCCAGCGTTGCCATTTCGAACAACGTATAGTGAGTATAGTACAGAGTAACAAAGTCAGAGACTTCATGTAAAAAAATAACTTATTTATTGAGAAAACATGAATATCTAAAAAATTTCGATTAAGTTGTTAGTTTCAATTATACAAATTCAGTCTTAATAGAGTACATGTATTTTTACTTATACCTCTATAACAGAGCCCGTAGAATACGCATATGTGATTTTCACTTAATCCTGTATAACAGAGCGCGTAGAATATGTATATGCGATTTTTACTTAATCCTGTATAACAGAGCCCGTAGAATACGCATATATGATTTTTACGTAAGCCTGTATAATAAAGCGAATAGAATATGCATATGTGATTTTTACTTAACCCTGTATAACAAAGCGCGTAGAATACACATATGCGGTTTAGAATATACCTCCTGGTACAGGTATTAACATTTCCAATGTCTTTATTAGACTGTTGTTGACATAGTTCCGTGCTTTTGTAATATACTAACCGCACGGAGTAATTAATTATAATTAGCGAAGCAAGCAAGCACAGACAAAAGACAAAATCCGCATATTTGATATAATAATTTTTAACCTGTAGACATATTTCGAAAGTGGAATGTAAGAAACGCTTTGACCCATATTTCGGTAAAACTTTATATCCCAATAGACCCGAGTTTTATCCTTTCTAGGTCACACAGGTCTAGTCATAAATTGTCCCTTTTGTAAATCACTCCTTACACAATATATTCTTGTTAGTGTTCTCTACCAAAGTAAGGAAACACTAGAATCTACTTGGCGTCCGCTCGTCTGTTTGTTTTTCACGATATTTTATTTGACTACTTATTTGTCACAAAACTGACACAACACGATATCAAAATATATAATGGATAAATTCAGAAAAAATATGTCAGCCTCTCGACAGAAATTGGACTCGTCTAACTGGATTGACTGTCCAAGATAGACATATTCGTCTAAAACTTCTAGCGACTCTCCCTCGACGCTAACTGGTCCAGGGAAGACTTGCTCGTTGAACGTGACTTTTGTCATGACATAGCTGAACGAATTAGCAAGGAAAAGTCCTCATATTATATACTGTATTATTTACTACGTGTGCAAGTGAATGTCTAAATTATGAGATTTTCTAAACCTGAAATGACTTTTTTTTTATGTACGAAGGCGGGAGACGAGCATACAGTCCATCTGATGGTAAGTGGATACTGTCGCCCATAGACATCCGCGATACATGCCAACATTAGTCCAAAATGACAAATGTTGGCACGCCCCCGGATGCGCTGCCTACCTTTAGAGCTATAGGAATGGATTTGGAGAAAGGGTTGGGAAAATGGGGAGGGATAGGATGGGAATGGGCTCTGGCACATCTCACTCACTACCGAAACACGTACGTACATTAGGGAAATAAGATAAAGTGGGAAATGCAGTACATTTCAAGGTAGTCTTCTGTGAGAGAGGGGTAACGTGGCCAGTCGAGCGCACCCAGCAGCTGTTGGATTGCAGCTTGCACTCTCCCCTTCAAACAAGTTCCGTCATTTTCTTTTTCTTATCACCACAAAACAGATTCGATTTTTTCGTCAATTAAATTTAAATTAGAGTAACCATTGATGGAAGTAACAAAAGAAGGGACCGTAAAGTCAGCAAAATGCCGATATAAAAAAGCCGATTTCCCTTCAAATCTGGCGCGGCCCGATCAAAGATCCTAATTGCTATTGGATTTCGATTGTAGCATTTAAATTCTCATAAATATTTATAGCCTTTAACTTTACGTACTTTAATTACTTCACAAATTAAAACTGTCAATTGTATATTTAGTTATCGTTTGATTTTGATAACACAGTTTTTTTATTATTTCAATAAGGCATATTTTTGTTCGTTATTAACTCAGATTTATTTGTTTAGTTGTACTCTTATCAATAACAAATTAAATACAATAAAAAATATATAATAATAATTAATTCCACACGGTAATGTCATTTCAATTATTTGACGACCGTTTAGCTGGTTGGTAGTTGTTAGTGACGCTACTTTCTATGCAAAAGATCAAAAGTTCATTTCCCGGTCAGACATTAATTTGTTTAAAGACAAATATTTGTTCGGTTCTGGGTGGTGTGTTCGTCTTTGTACCTATTTGTCTGTGAACCCACGACACATTAGGCAATCATAATATGGGCCACTGAGTGTGACGTTATTTATATATTTTATTTATAATTATTATAACATTTGAGAATTTCGTGTTTTTTCACATATATTTATCTATGTAAACCGATCTTAACGCGAATGTTTACCTTATTTGTTTTACTCGATATTTCGGTTGCGTTGCACCAACCATGGTCACGCGCTGACTGAAGAGGTGGGTAGTCCATATCGAGAGCTGCGAATAGTTTCATCAACTACCCGCATTTGGCCTTCATATTTCGGAAAGTTGCGGCACACAACACTTACAATATCAGAAGTAGCGTCAGACGAAAAATCGCAAGGTTTAATTTTATTAAATTTATTAATCACTGGATTCCATGTCGAGAACAATTTGTACGCAACTTCTAGATTGAAATTTCTATGTTTTTTTTTATTTCAATTGCTTCACGCACAATCCTGGAGAAATTGTGGCCATCAATGGAAATAATTTTTGGACTATGGGCTTCTATCCAGTGAGTACATGATCCGTATCGCAGATTTATTCGTCTGCTGATTCTTCACAGCTGTGATATGTTCTTTGTCCTTTCTGCTACGGTGCGTTTTGTTTTGCCCTATGTAGGAACTATCACAGCTGCAGTGTATCTTGTAGACACCTGGCATCTGGTGGGTTTTACATGTCATCAAATACCTGGAAAGGCGACTGAGTCCACCACAAAGATTATGGCTCCGATATTCTGGGATTGTTTGGAAATATTGTTTATAGACATAAAAAATGCAATACTACGGTGACTCAAAGCTATTATGGTAACCTTGCAGAGCAATTACAATGCACGTGCACCTCGCCGCAGTTGCGAAAGCTGCTGTTTCAAAGTGTGGCTTCACGGAAATTCGCCACCCACCAGTCCTGACTTGGCTCCCAGTGATTACTATCTGTTCTCAAAACTCAAGGCGGATTAAGGGGTAGAAGATATTCCACTGATGATGAAGTGACCGCTGCGGTTTTCGCCAATTTTGAAGACAAAACTTCTAACTCTTTCATACTGGGATAGAAATACTAATTAAACGATCCGAAGTCTGTTCAAATAGACGGAGACTATATTGAAAAATAAAAATAGTTCCATGAACTTCAGTCTCATTTTTCTTTGTCAGGCCGGAAACTTTTAGACTTCCCTCTATAACGGGATTAGGAGATTTTCTCATTCTATTACACTTTCCAATTCTCTTTGGAGGATGGGGTGGAATGCGGAGTCAAGAGGTAACAATGTCACAAAAGTTTTTTTTTATTACATTATACTCGCCAATCAAGGATAAGAGAGGCTGTCCATCTCGCAAGTATGGGATGGAATATCTCACTCACTACCGAAACCTACACGTACGGTTCATATGAGGAAATAGGATAGGAATAGGAAATATAGTATTTATACGGTATAATGACGTTTATGAATGTATACATATATATATGTAGTCTTATATGTATGTAGTCTTATATGTCTTATATATATGTAGTCTCACAGAAGTGAGAGAAGGGTAACTCAGTCAGTCGGTCGCACACAGCTGCTGCATTTCTTATTATTGAGAATATTACAATTTGCGTAGTTTAAAAAGCAAACTGCTCGCCCTTTCCTCTGACATACAATGCAGTATTTAATATCTGATCAACATATAATATTGTTTTGATCACTAGATTATTTTCATTTATTTTCACATTTCCTGCTCACTAAACACTTTCTGAAAGTCTCTTATTAGACGAAGCAATGAAACGTAAAATGAAACCAATGTTGATATCAATCGAAGTTTGACTATTAGACCTAAGATCTGATAAAGCTAATTTGAAAATCAAAGTCATTAATGTGTTGAAAACCTTGTTTTCAATCTGCCAATCCACTTTATTTGTCGATGAAATTAATCACCAGTTATTGTTGAAATAAGCAATCCATTATAAATTCCTCTGATCAAAGATTATCAAGACAGTCTAATACAAGTCATTAAGACTCAAACAGATATGGATCGAGATCAATTAGTGATGGATGTTTTGAGATACAAATGGTATCAACTAGATTAGTCGGCTTGATAACCGCAGACCAAATATCGTGACTAATGAGATAACTAATTAGACCAGGCTTTTCTGTGATTAAATTAAACAATACATGTAGGTTCTTAACGAACCTCTCGGCTGACTTAGATGATTTAAATTCAACTAGAATCACAAATGTGTTTTTGTTATTATCCTCGACACAAAAATGAGGGGTGTCACAGGTTATTTATTATAGGGGTGCTAAGTTTAAACAGGATTTTTTCTTTACCTATTTGACAATTATATTAAAGGTTATAAGAAGAATAATATCAAATGTTAAATACTCCGTATTGAATATAACATATATTGAAATATGTGTATATTTTAAATGTATATATTTTTCCGTACGCTTTACGCTTTGTCTTGTCCTATATTGCACTTTCCCAGGTCAGCTGGAAGAATCTCCGCAGGAGATAAACTTGCCCTTTGTACATCTTTTCTTCTTCTTCCATTTATTGTTTATTTCATGTTATGTGTTTACAATAAATTATTAAATAAATAAACGAGAATATTTTAAAACACGTTATAGAAAATGCTTAATCATATGCATTTTTGTACATCAAAATCAACATTTATCGACACCAATCTGGCAGACGAGCGGGCCCCACGATGGTAAGTGGCCACCGCTGCTCAGGGACACCTGTAATTCCAGGGGGCTTGCGGGTAGCAGGACCTTGCAGAATCCTGTTCACAGCTCTCTTGAAGAGCCCCACATGATAATTGATTGTTGGGAATGGAGTTGGAAATGTATTTAATTATTTGAATTTAATTGATAAACACATTTGGTTTAAATAATTTCCAAAGAAATAATATAACCCACAGCTACGAAAACAAATGTTTCGCACATTTCCCAGAGAAACAGATAACAATTCAATTAGCGTCATGAAACAAAACGCTAGAACTGCGGTGGTAAATCCCGGAACATTCCGTTCCACAGCAAATAAACGACCAAATAAGTGTCTCAATAACAGAGACGCGAAGAAGCAACAGATTGCGTTGGGGAGAACGAATGACTCCATGAAATCGATGGAGGATAATCGAGCCATAAAGCGACGTTTCTCCCAACTATCTTTATACACCCTCGTATATCTGATAGTACGACAATCTCGTAATGTGTCGGCTCCATTTTTAATGTCAGCGATTTTTCACCGTTTAATCCGTACCATGAGTGAGCAGCGTGAAGGGTCTTCGTTTGCCCTTTTTAAGTGTTTTGGGCCATCACAGTTGAACATCGGTTAGACTTCGTATGTTTTCCGATTTTCCTGTTGAATGTCCATTTGAACTTTAAGATTTTGCATTCTTTTTTTTTTCCAGAAAATTAAAAATTATTCAAAAAAATCTCAAAAAAGACCTATAGCCTCGCCAGTCGGAAAGGGTTTCCGTACTGCTATTTTCCGCTTGTTATTTTCCATACGTTTTTAGAGAAAAGTTCGAGGTTTACGAACCCAAGATAGTATGTATGTATAGACATCGATTTTTTCCTGGGATTTTTTGATAAATTATAGCATCATAATTTTGGAGCTACTAAACCGATTCAGTCGCCCTTAGAACTTAACCGAAATATAGACCCTAAACTATTTTTCTGCTAAATTTTCTTTCAATCTGTCGAGAAATGCTCTCTGCAGTTTGTGTAACGAACGATTTTTTTTTCGAAATTTGAATACTGCGTGATCTTTGCAACATGTAAATCGAAAATCTCCCCATTATAGTACCACAATGCAATGTGTCACGTTGTCAGATTTCACAAAAAATACGCCACAGACTTCCTGCGAATGGTATACCTAATATTCTTTCCCTTCGAGAAATTTCCACAACCACGTTATCAGCAATCAAATATACGAATAAAAGAGGTTACGTTTCGAATTCCCTTTATTGCTCAACATTGCTAACATTTGGTGAGACTGTGTTCTGAATTCCGATGAAGGCTCGCATCGCTTCATTCACGTCTCGGAGTTTATCTTTGGCATTGAAATCAGAGTTCTTGAAATACCAAGTGCACGAGGGGAAGTTAATCTATTTGCTTTTTGTGTGAAAAGTATATTTATAACGATATCGGCAGCCGTTATTTCTGACAAAATATATATCTACAATTGCATCGACAATTATGAAGTAGGAATTGTTATTTAAATTTTTAATTATGTTTCCTTTTGATTCAAGTTGACGTAACTGAAATATGTAAACTTTAGTGGAAAGATTGGAAATTTCTTCGGTATATTATAGTATATATGTTAAAATTAACTCGAACTACAAAAACATCATATTTCCATTAGATTTTTCTATTTGAAATAGATTCTAGATAGCGGATTCGGAACAATATGTCATGTTCCAAGAAAGCGGTTTTCTTTTTTAAAACCGGATAAGCTTTTACAGTAAGCTTCTATGAAAACTCCTGTTGAAACAACCTTCTTACTAGTACTGATTTATTAAGGATGGCCTATGCCCTGCGGTGGAACGTTAAATTCTGATGTCAATGGAACTAATGAACCGATTTTATCCATCTATGGATTTATTTTTTACGAGATATACATTCAAAACTATTTTATTGAATATGTTCAACCTTAAAGAGAAATTTAAAACGAAAACCTCTCAAAGGATAAGCGAGTTCGCCAAGCTGCTTGTCAACTAAATTCTCCACTTCCCTAGACTACTTTATAAATTAAAGTCGAGTTAAAGGACGACCTTATTCACCTTTGTATCTCATTTATCTATAATTAAGACAGCGTTTAAAACCTTACTCCAAGATCTTTGTTACAAGACCTTAAATAAGAAGGTTTAAATTTTGCTGTAATCCAGATTTTCCATCGACATCGGACTGTATTCTCAAATCGATGATTTTTTCACAGCAATTCATCGAAGTAAACTCTATATTTTACTTCAATAAATTACTGTATTCCATAATATACGAGTACTAAGCGCCTATGTCTTTACCCAAAATCATGCCGGTTATGTTAGTAGAATAAGAAAGCTGGTTCTATTCTAGCACTATCTTAAATAAACCCATGGTATGAATAGTGCATGATTAATGGCCGTGAAGTACTAAATGAATAGTGGATAGCATATTTGGGATACTCCATTCTACCGGTTATTTTCTAGTTCTTTCATAATTCACTTTATTTTGCTGCCACTGTATTCCAAGTAAAGTACATTAAATACATTAAAAAAATTAAGTTTTTCCCAGTTCTCCTCTACCAAAAATAATAGCAGAGCTATTAACTATAACACATATCCATATATTAAACAGGTATTTACCGTGTATATTTAGCTGTTGTATGTTACAAGCAGACTGTTTCCTTGTAGTTAGTAGAATAACAAGGCTCTATGTAGAGGAACTAACAAAGGACTATATGTAGAGGACAACAAGAGGAAATATATGTAGGATATAAAAAACATTTTCTTCTACCAAATCGCTTTTTACTAGCGAACGTATTTGTATCGGCTCATAACGTTCCATTGCACTCTAAATTCGCAGGTCCAAAGAACACAGTCAGTCATGTCAAAGGTACAGTCACGAAAGGGATTCGTGATTAAAATCAGTGGATTGTGATCTACTGATTGTGATACCTTATTTTTTAGTTTGTTTATGTACCTATAAATAAACTAAAAATAAATTACTAGATCTTTATTTAGTGTTTATAGAGAGATATGTATTGAGAAACTTTTTTAAGCAGCGTCTAATGAATATGATTGGTCAAAAATCAGTTAGACTATCATTTAACACTGTTTCAATAACATTGTAATTAGGAAAATAGAATTGTTGAAACATTTGATTTAAACAACATTTTGATTTAAATTTTGCTACAAAGTCATTCAACTAAAATTATTCTAGCAACTATTATAAATTGTTCACTGTCAGCTTGTCATTGAAGTGTCACGATTCATTCGTTCTTGACTCCATTTCTGACTGATTAGCTTATAATAAACTGTAATTACACACTGTTGAATTTCTAATAAATTTAATTCAGCAAAATCCTTTCCTTCCTTTATTACAAAAATCCACCCTCTCAATAATCCATGGCGCCTAAATGAGTAGAACTCTTTTTTGAGTGTCGGGTAATTTAACCTATTATTTCTTTCTATTACCCAAAAATATCTTAATAGAGAATTAAGTCAATGGAAAAGATTTATTCAACCGATTAACTAAAACCTGCTTATTCAAAAGAAGCATCTGTGTATTTAAATTACGTAAATTGACCTCACAGAAACGTAATTATGCCCGTGATCGATTCAACATTAAACTCCAGGAAGAAAACCGGAGCAAATTCGAAAATAAATTTTAATTTATTTGCCCTGAAGTTTAATACAACTCTTAAGATTTTCGTGCATTCAGATGTATTTATCTGTTAAATAAATCTTAAATATGTATATTTTAAGTTCTTTTTACGCCAATTAAGGTCATGCGCTGATTGACGAGTGGAATCCAGCCGGATAGGTAAAGATATTCGTTTCAGTCACCGTCACCAGAGCTTTAGTTGTCCACTGCTGAATATGAGCCTCCTCGCGCACATTGTCCTGTTTATGAGGGATGTATGACCTTAAAACATCACGCTGGCCAAGTGGCTTGGCTTCTTTTGAAGTTGGTGTAGTTTCTCAGAGATTGTGGTCACGAGTCTGTTATCCCTTACGATACCCACGATACGACACGAATTTCCTATTACGATACCCATGAGAACAGATGGGATGGTGCTATTCTAAAAACGGGCGACACCACATGGTACATACATAAATTAAGCATACATACGCATACATACATTAAGGTACATACATACGGTATTAAGCATACTTGTTTAGGACCCGTTTATTTTATTTATTCTTTATTGCACAAAGTGACAAAAGGCGGACTTAATGCTTAGAAGCATTATCTCCCAGTCAACCTTTGGCCTATGCAGAAATGGCGCAGTAGGTGCAATAATAGGTAAACTATAGTTAATAGTGACACATATTAATTCAATACCATAATATAAATAGACACATGCATACATGGATACATATATTCTTACCATACAAACATACTATATATAGTCTAGTTAAAAGCCCTATGAACAATATTCTCCACTTTGAGTAAATGTTTCCTAAATCTTATCTTAAAACTTGCACGCGACTGTGCCTTTCTGATTCTGAAAATTTTTGGCTGTAAAGTTGTTATAACAGTAATAACAAAAACGAAAGCAAGTAAATGCCATTGTTAAAGCAAAGCAAAAACTTACAGAAGTTAGAAGTTAGGTCTTGGGAATAAATAAGAGTTCCCAGAACCCGTTTCTCATCACATTCTATCTCATCCCTTCATAGGAAATTTCAATAAGATATGACTTAGAGCTAGCGATTATAATTTTTATTGATAATTGTTAAATTTTTATGAAGGAGTAAGGGCGGTGAAGGGGGAGGGTCTGTCACCTGTACGTGACAAGGCACGAACTCAGAGTTTCTCGTTTTATTACAAAATCATATTTGATATGTATCGCTTCTAGTTATGACAGAAATTATATATATTTATTTATTTAGTCAAATTGCACTATATTGTACAGAGGCATTAAGGTATTCTCTACCAGTCGACCGTTGGTTAAATGTGAAAAATTTAAGCGGGTGTAGAAGAAATCAAACAGTACAAATTACTTCATCTTTATAAATAATTGTTATAATAATACATTATATTATACTTATTTATTTATTTCATATGAACGTTATTGTATACTTTTGTTTATAGAAAGAAGGCAGCAGACGAGTAGGCAGTCTACCTGGTGGTAAGTGGATTCTGTCGCCCTGCGGCATCGGCGACACATGAAAACAACAGTCCAGGGTACGCCCCCGGATGCGTTGCTTACCCTTAGAGATTTAGGAATGGATTTAGAGAAAGGATTGGGAAAATGGAAAGGGATAGGATAAGTGTAATAAGTGTGTATGCTAAATATTAAAGTTAATGATGTAGTGTCAGTAAGTGTTTTGTGTTGCGGGCAACTAGCAATCGGTACCTATTCTATTTCGTGATGCGTGTGTGAAACTTAATTTAGTGATGCGTATAGATTATGTGTCAAGTGATGAATGCAGAGACAGTATTGTTAGTAATAACTTTGGACCATAGAGTAACAGATATTAAACCTATTCTATCACAAGGAGATAGGATGATGACGAGCTCTGCCATATTCCAATCAACATCGAAACACGTACGTATACCTATTGTGAGAATAGGATAAAGTGGGAAATGCATTTTACGATAGTCTTCTGTAAACATGTACATAATCCAAAATGAAGTATTTTACTGGTATATAATGTTTAGCGCTTGGTGCAAGCAAGGTAACCTGTGAAAGACGTGAGATGAGCGGCAAAAAATAAAAAGATTTACACCACTGAGAACCGCTTAGTTTTTTCTCTTGTTAAGAATATTTTGCACCGTGAATTTCTTTATGAAATACTTTTATGAAAAACTAGCTGGTAATAACAGAATTGTGGTCGATATTATAACACGTTTTTTGCTAAATATTTGGAGACCGTTCAGTCAGTGGAGATGACATTTTATAAATTATTGAAACAAAGTAAATATCGAAAAAAATAACAAGGTATTTAATATGCAGGCAACATTACATTTCGACAACAACAGACTTGATTTGTTTAGTAGTCCCAACAACACACTCGTGTCCAAGTTCTTCGTGTCCCAAGTGGGTTCAACTTAATTTCTTCTTTTAGTAGATTAGACTAATTACCTAGATTATTTACCTACAAGTTCCCTTAAAACAACTAAAAAATTTAATTTCAGGACTGTGTAATTTATATGCAAAAATTACTGTAAGGAGAGTCTATAGAACTTTTCTACATATAGTAAAATCACTTATCATAATTCTATCCCGTACTTGGGGCCGATTAGGAAAAGTTTATTGAAGCATCGTGTTTTTACACAATTACATTAATGTTTTTTTATTATTTCATAGTAAAAATATAACATATTTATTTTTATACGCTGGAGTCCTCATATTAATAAAGTAGGTCACCTTATAAAATCAATTCTTTGACCCAATTTACCAGACTCATAAAGTGGTTTACGGAGACGGCGAAAATATTATTGAAAATTTTTGAAATTATTTATTCTCATATTATTTTTTATGACGTAAGCCAATCACCATTTGATACACCACCTGCTGCCTTGCCATCTTTTACATAAAAAAGTAATTTAATTTACTTCAGTCACATCCCATTCACTTTATACATAATAATACTAAACTAATATAATAAAAAGGTAAAATTGTGTGTTTGTGGGTATGTTGGGGGTAATCTCTGGAACTACTGAACCGATTTCAAAAATTCTTTCACAAATAGGAAGCTACATTATCCGTGTCTAATATAAGCTATATTTTATTTTGAAATTTTGAAAACAAGAAAAGCTCTTATAAACCGAAGCGAAGCGAGGGCGGGCCGCTAGTATATAATAAACCTGTAATATACAAAAGAATCTTTTTTATTATTAACTAGATTTTTCTCTGTCCATGAACCGTTATTATTTCTTATATTTAGTACCGTCTTGAGATCTAAAGAATCGTGTGATTGTTTCATTGTAGCCAGCACAGAATATGGAGAATTAAATTCAGATATAATGTGCTTTAAAAAACACTAAAGACAATGTAGGAATCTCGAAATCACAAACCAAATTGCGTTGCTCTGAAAAGAGATTGTTTTTATTAAACCTAAGGTGGCAATACATTTGACATCAATTTATAAGGTGTACAAATCTTACCTGAAAAGAGAAACAACATTTAAAGCTATTGATTCTCTCTATCTATCTATCTATCTATGAAGTTTATTTCCACATTAGTAAACAAATCCCTTTATTTGTATTTGTATATACTGTATTTTGTCACTAGATTCACTTGTAAACACTTCCAATAATATTATATTTAAAAAGACCAGCCCTTCTGTTAAACCTCCATTGCCTCAACCATAAAGTAACTACAGACTTGCACAAACTCCATAGAGCCACCACCATAGTGCATTCGGAATTAAGTGCACAGATCTTCATTTACATATAAGTAGGTATAGTTCATGACGACCAAATTATTATTTGAACATACTCGTACTCCACGATACCATTTGAATTATTTTATATTTACAAATATATTATGTAAAAATGTTTTATCATCAAATTCATAATTGTAGTAATTAAATCGTCCTTACCAATATTGTTTGAAAGCAGCAAATTCAATTTCCGTAAAATTTAAATTAAGTACAACAAATTAAAATTGAAGTTAATCTGGCCGTCGAAATTTTGAATTAATAATCGGTTTTGAAGATTAAGTAAATCGAATTTAATTTATGAGTTTGGTTATAAAAGTTATGAAAGTTTATTGCAGTCATATTGAATACTAAATACGATTTTGTAAGTACTACCGCTATTATTGTAAATTAAATTGCTCCATTGCTTTAAACAAGTACCTACATTTCATCATACTCATGTGTTTTTACAATGCCGTCCAACGGACACGTTACGAGTATATCCATCCGCTTCAACAAGGGTGTGAATGCTTCCAGTGCTCGAAAAGAGATTTGTGGTGTTTACGGAGAAGAGGCTTTATCTAAAACTACTGCAAAAAAAAACGTATGCGGTCAGGGGACCCCTGTCAGGAACGAAGATCCTCACCCATTTTTTTATTAAACTCCGAATGTAATTCGAAATAAAATCTGTATAGTTCATGTATTTTTTTTTATTTTGTATCATATTTTCAATGTAAATAATTTAAAATAAGGAATCAAATAAAAAATAAAAAAATTAGGTTATACAACCGACCACGCACTAGTCTGCACGTCCGTTATTCTGCTCGAGTTTCGCTCTCGATACTCAAAATTTCATTCAAAAGTAGCCTGCATGAACCATTTAAATCAATTTTTCTCTCAGAAACTCCAAAAATTTATTGCGATGGGATTTATCATGGCTCTACCAGAAAATGGCGGAAGATAGTCGAATTAAATACATGATATTCCGTTTAATAAATATTTAGGTATTACAAAAAAGTCTTTATTATTAAAGGCCGCGAAGTTATCCAACTACCTAATATGTGTATCACAGTACCCACTCGTAGTATTTCTGACGTGATACTTGTATTGTTTGATTTTTTTATTAGTTAGTTCATTCGATTTAAAATTAGAGTTGCGTAGAAATTATTTTTTAATATTATAGAATATACTAAATAATTTTTATCTAATAACATTTTTTTATGGACGACGGCGGCAGACGAGCATACAATCCACCTGATGGTAAGTGGATACTGTCGCCCATACCATCCGCGATACATGCCAACGTTAGACCAAAATGACAAACGTTGGCACGCCTCCGGATGCGCTGCCTACCTTTGTAGATATAGGAATGGATTTGGAGAAAGGGTTGGAAAAATGGGGAGGGATAGGATGGAAATGGGCTCTGGCACATGTCACTCACTACCAAAACAAGTACGTACATTATAAAGATAAATAAAATCTTTATAAGATAAAGTATAATAATAAGATATATAAATAATATCATACCAAAATAAGATAAAGTGGGAAATGCAGTACATTTCAAGGTTCTGTGAGAGAGGGGTAACGTGGCCAGTCGAGCGCACCCAGCAGCTGTTGAATTGCAGCGTGCACTCTCCCCCTCAAATGAATAGCCTGAACTTTATTTTATACGTGTCATATTTATTATATTTCTCGATTATGCAGAGTTAGCTTATAACTAATTTAGTTCCAATTTCATTTTCATTTCAAACCAATATTTTGTACTCTTATTTGTATGTAATTTTTTGAAAATCACTAAGCGCTATTAGTATAGTCAAAAACCTTGTCTTTTTTGATAATGCTTTTGACATTAAATTACACAAGACAACAACGTTTTCAAGAGGAATTTGCTCCCCTTAAGGGACATATCACTGTACCTTTGACCTAATTGACCTCATTTAACTTCAGCCAACTCACGTTGACAAGCAAAAACGAAACAGGGAAATTCACTTATCAATATACAAGCAAACGTTTAAAAAATTTCTTTTTTCTTGGAAAAGGGAAATCATATTACCGCTCCAACAGGAGCTTAAATCGATTTTTTATTAGGTACATACTCTGTAGTCTACTTTATAATGAAAAGGCTGTGTTTGTAACAATTTTAAATGTGGTTCGATGAATTATTTACCTATGTCAATATTTAAGTTTGTGTTCTTATATTTTAACTAGATGATTGAACTCCGATTAACTTGACATTGTACCTACTAGTTACTCGAAGCATCAAAATATACGCTCAAGACCTAATTGAATATAAGAGCAGCTTCGTGGGTCAGCTGGATTAAAAGAACTAATAAATTGTTAAATGTAGTTATTAATTGTTGTTATTGTCATTGATTTTAATTACTGTATCTTGGTGTTGCTTATCTGGAGAAATGTTGTTTACGAAGCACAATTGTTTAATTTGGAACGTCATGGACCAACAACTACTTAAATAAAACAATTGTTCTTATTCTATAAATTTTGCATAGATATACATAACATACATGAACTGTCCGTACATCGTTAAAAAGGAAGAAAAGTGAAAGTTTTTCCACAATATATTTTTCGTTCGAAAAGCATAATCTACCATACAATATTTTTTTATGTAGCATGGCAGTACTTATTACTTAAGAAAAACATTAATTAAGTAAACCTTTCCAAATTACTTATTTGCCGATGAAGGCTTCAAAATCTATTTAATGGTGGTTCCTTAGTAAAATTACCAATATTGAACGATTCTATCATTATTAAAATTTTCGAAATTTTTTAATTCTCCATTCTTAAAATGAACGAGACAATTGTTGGGCACTTCCATACTACAATTAGCACCATCTTCCGCCGTCGACTACAAACGTCGTTCAGTTCGTTAAACGATGAAGCGCCGCGAACTCGTCTCGCAAAAAATAAATATATAAACCACGGTTAATTTGGCGTGTTTATATGATTTTATTCATCAAAAGCATTTGCCAATCGGTAAGATCAAAGAACCGCACCTGTTGTAGCGATATCGGGGACCCCTTGGAGTGACTGCCCCATTACCATATTTCTTTAGTTCATATCTTTCCATGAGCTAAGAAGGATTTATCATAAAACAAATGGGTTATAAATTTGATCACATACAAATAGACAAAAACGTGGCGTTTATACATTAAGCTTATACGCACCTTCCAACGCGCCTCTATCAGTTAACATTTGGGTTGAAAAAAAGATGTTCCACCCAGAGGTTGACTGGTAGATAATGCCTCCAGACATTAAGCTCACCTTTTGTACGGTGAAACGCAATACAGTTTTTTAAATAAAATAATAATAAATACACGTTTTATAAATATTATAATTAAAAAACAATGTATAACGACGTATACAATCTTCAAATTCGTCTCACAGTATTTATGGAACAAGCTAACAATACCGGTTTTTCTCGCAAAAGATATAAAGGAAATTCTTTAGGAAAACCTTTCAAAGTACATAACAACCAATATTGAATAACTAACAAATCCACTTTAGACGGTTATACAAGGCTACGCAGCAGGACTGCTCTTGGCCGCAGATCCCGTTAAGAGCATATCAGCAGGAACTCCGAGCTATGACGTAATGTTGATAAAAGTATACAAAATATACTATATCCGGCGAAACATTGTATGGCTCATTACTCTGTAGGTACTAGAAACCTCAAAATAATTGTTTCCCGATTATTCATCATTAAATTGGCTGTGGCATTAGGCTGTATTCGATGTATTCAAATTTCAATATTTATTGTAATAAGTGCAAATATTCTATAATATATTTTGAT
Organism: Sesia apiformis; assembly: GCA_914767545.1. NCBI lineage: Eukaryota > Metazoa > Arthropoda > Insecta > Lepidoptera > Sesiidae > Sesia > Sesia apiformis. The sequence goes on from OU611962.1 coordinate 7,306,338, forward strand.
GGTTTTATGTTAAAGAGCACTACAGGATGTGTATTCTATAATGTATTTACTCTCTATAATTCCTTTCCATAATAATCTAATAATAATCCATAGCCATTAGAATAGCACGACTCAGTCTCTTTTCGTGGATGTCGTAAAAGGCGCCTAACGCAAAACAAAGCCGCCACCACAAGCGCCTCCACAAGGAACTTATACCATCTCTAAAAGAATAAACTCGTCAACCTGCTTGGTCAGCCTAACATCAGACCTTTATGTAGGGGGAGAGTGCACGCTGCATTCCCACAGCCGCCGGGCGCACTCTACTGGCCACGTTACCCCTCTCTCACAGAAGACTACCTTGAAATGTACTGAATTTCCAACTTTATCGTATTTCCCCAATGTACGTACGTGGTTCGGTAGTGAGTGAGATATGCCAGAGCCCATTCCCATCCCATCCTATCCTATCCCTCCCCATTTTCCCAACCCTTTCTCCCAATCCATTCCTTAATCCGCAAAGGTAGGCAGCGGGGTATCCGGGGGTGTGCCAACGTTTGTCATTTTGGACTGATGTTGGCATGTATCGCGGATGTCCATGGGCTACAGGATCCACTAACCATCCGGTGGACTGTATGCGCGTCTGCAGTCTTTTTTCTAAAAAAAAAAGGAAAGCCCTGACAGCGGACTTTTTGGGGGCACTTTTTTTTAAGTTGAGTTTTTGTTTAATTATTGTAAAAATCGTGTATTAGGCGTTTTGGGGTTTAATAGTGATAGTTTATTAAACTTCAAAGTATTTTTTGTGTGTGGTTTTTGTAATAATTAAATAAAAGCATGAGACTGCGTTTTTCGTGTGCTTCCAAGGAGTCCTCTTGTATCCTCAGTAAACCTACTGTCACATTACTAAGCGACTCCTAACTTACTTCGACGAGACTGGACAATGACAGAACACGTTTTAGACTTTAAAATTGTGGATTGCGAGGAAAACTTAACACTGGCAGAATGTCCTAATTGCACCATTGCCATATATAAAGGAAAAAAAAAACATTCACGGCGCGGCGTGGCGTTTTGACACCATAAAACTGTCATGCACAAGATAATGTACATGAGCAGTGGACGATAAATGGGCTGGTTACGGTTTACCTAATGGAATAAGAAATAAGAAAGATGGAATACGTTGATACCTATTCTTATTCTCACGAGAAAACGTTTTTAATAAAAATACTTATTTTTAAGAAAATTTACAAAATATATAATTCCGTAAGTAAAATTAGTAATCTAGTCTAGTCTAGTTACATAGACTAATTAGTTTCCGACAGTGGCACATTGATAGTGACAGTGGAAAGTCAGTCTGGCACATTAAAGTCGTCGCCACCACTAAAGTCCGATAGACGCGGCGCTCAAATCGCGTAATGAAATGTTGCCAGCAAGACGGGCAATAATTAACCCCTTCTAAAAGGCAACCTATTCTAATAAATTAATTAATAAATCAATGCATATGATAAAATTAAAGCAATCAATAAATTGCTAATTCATTCACATTGTAAAACTAGTTTCACGTTTCACATTGTTAATTTAGGATAACAAGCAAAGATAGATAATAGTGTTTTAATAGGCATAAAAATAAAATAATTATCATATTGTACTACTTAAATTTTTATTAGATACAGGGTTTTTCATTAAGAGCGCTCGAACTTTAAATGAAATAAAACAAGCTGTCTAAGTGATATTGACACAATTGTTTTTTTTTGTTTTAAAGTACATTCGATGGCATTATGTGTGGAAAATAATTTCGGCCAAATGGCCACCGCGGCTCCGCTGTAGGTGACGTATCCTGGTGGACCACTTTTGTACGACATCTTCGCATAAATGATTCATGAAGAACGCGAGTTATGTTGGCCAGTTAATAGGCAATTCCTTCTTTAGTAATTCATGAAACCGTTTTCACGGAAACACCTGAAATAAACAAATATATTATTTTCTGTTAATTAATCCATTATGATATTTCTCATAATTTTGCATAAAATACAATGAACTATATCGTCCATTAGACAAAGTTAGGCCTTTTTTTGAGTAATAGTTTTTATCCGACTAATAATATTTTAGCCATTTATTAGGCAAACACTTAAATTCTTTATTCTCCTTTACTCTTTATTCTTCTGCTCCAATTCACAAAATTCCTTCACTTTAAGGATCATTTCCCGAGCTGCACTTTTTACAACTTTACGCGACATGATCAATTTAATTTCAATGTAATTTCAAGAAAATCCACTAACGATAGTCTCCACGCACACTCCTGACAAACTACAAGATGGCGGAGTTGTCAAATTTAGTTCCAATTTTTGTCGCAAGACTTCTGTGGTGGCGAGGACTCTACCCACAAATAAATATCAAAAGATAAAAGACTTATTACTATCACTGTTTCAAGGAGACACGGTCATCAGATTCGTCTTAATTTACCCTCACAGTGTTCCTATATTATTACATAGTTGATTTAATTAGCTAAGTAGATGATGGATAATAGCGGATTGATAGTTATTCGTAAGTTTCTTTGTTCTCGTGGCTGTCTATTTGTCAATATATATATATTATTGTAATAAACTGTAGGTATACCGTATCTTGCTTCGCTTGGTAAAAAAAGCATCCACTAGTTTCGGTATTATGTATAATAAAATAATAATGATATCATGTCGTGTATTTAAATAAAATATTTGTTGAAATCTCATTGTTGTGTACGTTACGAATGATATAGAGCCTGAAATAACAATATTTGAAATAATTGTCTCTGTTTATCGATGGATTTTATTAAAATTTAGCATTGTGGGTTATGTTATGAATAAATTTAGCATTGTAAGTTATGTTATGAATAAATTTAGCATTATAAGTTATGTTATGAATAAATTTAGCATTATAGGTTATGTTATGAATAAATTTAGCATTGCAGGTTATGTTATGAATAAATTTAGCATTGCAGTTTATGTTATGAATAAATTTAGCATTGTAGGTTATTTTATGAATAAATTTTATTGTACACCGAATTTATCAAAATATAAAGTGCACATGGAAGTAATTACGGGCATTACTGATTGATATTATCTACGTGACGCCATGGAAATAAATAATTAATAATAACAAAATAATACTTGTATACATATTTTGTAGTAAAACATTTTCGGCATAGGTAGATACTTATTATATCTGTACACTTTATACCAACAAAAACATTTCTGTAGAAATGTTGCCAATCCTCAGACAGTTTGGCCGATAAAAGTTGTTTAATGGAATTTTACTTCTTAATCTTGTGACTTGGCCATTTCCATTCGTGAATCTCTACTATTGCTAACATAGTCGAAGTTAACTGGAATGGTCAAGCGACAAGAAGACAAGACATTAAACACATCTTGACGATTAAACAACTTTGAACGGTTTAAATCGCGTATATTTAACATTATTTTTATCCCGTGTAACATTATTATATTTAACATTATACATTATTATCACCCCGTGACCACGTCCACTGCAAAGTGTTCGAAACGTCAGGATAAAAATAATGTTAAATATACGCGATTCAAACCGTTCAAAGTTGTTTAATTGCTGTGTATAGTAATCGCGAAAACCTAAGAAAATATTACATGTTGTCGACTTTTAGATCTCACAACTTTCGTTTTAATATATTCTAGAGATATAAGTTTTTTTAAAATTATAATTATTATTTTTATTTTTTCTAAACTAACTCATTCTTTTCAAATATCATATATAGGTACTAATTTTGTTTTGGTCTATTATGAAAGTAATTTGAATCGCATGTAGTGATAACCTATTATAATTATAATGGAACAATTATAATGTAACCATCATTTTTTATATTTATGCTTGTTTATTGTTATCCAAATTAAATAAATAAATATAAAAACAATGCAGGAAAGTCCAAAATATATTTTTGCAACGTTTGAAAAGCACAAGCCTCTTCATTGACTTAGGCGGGTTTGGAATATTAAATAGATCTTAAATACATAGTTTTCCACAGCTTCATTAGTATCATAATTATGACGAGGCGTTAGAAGCCGCAAAGAGTTGCTACTGGGTTATAAGACGCTTGTTTGTGTTGAGTTTGGAGCTGTTTGTGAAGCGGAGACGCTTTCAGAGAAGGGCGGGAATTAGTGGCTGAAACTCAAATATTATGTGTGGACGCTTGCTAAGTACAAGTGTAATAGAAAACAGTAGCGGAGCTCAACGTTCTTCTTAAAATATTTTTTTCGTGGCGAACATTGAAGATGTATATTTATATTCGTAGATAGAATGGGAAAGTATGGGTAATACTCGTGCGGAAGAAAATAAACAACAAAATAGTCCAGTCAAAATAGATATAATACCTAGGATGGAGCAAATTTTTTGTATGATACAGGCTATCAAAAGTAAAAAAAGTTTTTTTGCGAATATCTCTTAAATAGTCTTTAATAGTTTAGTAGACTATATTCTTAAATAGAATATAGTCTTATGGTAAACATAATTATTACCTATATAGCTTTATATTTATAGTTTCTTTATAGCTCTATAGCTTTATAATTTCCCACAAAAAGTTGTTAATACTTTTTCTTTTGAGACATGGAGATATTAAGAATTGTTAATCATATACGAGTATTTTCAAAAATACACACATTTCCACACCACCTTCCAGTTCCAGTACTTAATGTTTAATGTTGTTCAGATTCCATTTCTCAGTTTGATCAATCTTTAATAAAATAACCATATCGATAATAATTTTGTAAATCTTGTAATAATTTGTTAACACAGGTCAGAGGATAGATCATTATTTTAAGGGATTCAATATTTTATACACTTATTTTTACCGACAAAAACACCTTTCTGCCAACCCCTACCCCACCTTCCCATGAATGGCACCCATTTTAATTTTATAACTTGCTCCAAATGCATTACTCCTAGGTTCGAACCTTTTCATTTCTATTTTGACTGAACTAAAATCGTATTTGGACCTTGGCCAATCCATGAACAGGTCCAAATTCATGGTGGTTTACCGCACCAAACAGTTGGGTCTCACTGGAACACTCAATCTCGAAATAGTTGATAACTTCATTGACCTGGGTTCTAACATCAGTAACAACGGATCGTGCGTGAATAAAGTACAGAGACGAATTGGAATCGCCCAAAATGTTACGTCTCAGCTCCATAGTCTCTGGAAGGACAGAAACATATCCTTGAGAACGAAGACAACGACTTGTTAGTGTTTTAATATTCTCTGTGGTCTCATATGGCGCTGAGACTTGGACTCTAAAAGCGGCAGACCGGAATCGCATTTTCATGCTTTCGAGATGTGGCGCTGAAGAAGAATGCTTCGGATTCCATTTCAGACAGACGCATCAATTCTAAAGAAACTTAAGATTACTACTAGGCTGGCTACCACCTGCCTCCCGAGAATTCTTGAGTACTTCGGTCACGGTGCCAGAAAGGGAGACAATAATTTGGAGAGACTCATAGTAACTGGCAAAGTTGAAAAAAAGAGACCCCGAGGACGTAACCGGATACCTTGGTCTGACCTGATCCGCATCACTGTCAACAATGTCAACAATGCATCTACGATGCATGGTACTCAAGGACCGTAACAGATGGCGCAATATCATTCGTCAAAAAGCATTCCATGTCGTGGTCACAACCTTCAGTTATGAGGACAACGATACGAGGAGGTGGAAAATCGTATTTAATGATTCCATACCTCAAAATAAAAACGAATGCATCAGATAACTCTTTAGTCTCTCGCTGACAGTTATTTTCTATAGAATTTAAAAGAGAAATATGACATAGTTATACGAACTAATTCGCATAGAATAGTTACAATCTAGAAAACCCGTCGGTAGGAAAAGCAAATTTCACTATTTATAGAATGTTTCAAAAAAATGTTTGACCAAAAGTTGTACAGTTTCACGAGCTCTTTATCGGATAAAAACATATCGTTTGTATGTCAATATTGTCTTTAATATTTTTTCTTGATTTTTATAAAATCTATATTACCGTCAAAATTTTGAGAGTACTGAATCGATTTGACCCATCTACGGACTTAACCGATACAGAATCAAACTTACTTTGTGAGTCGAATACAGTCGAATTCGGCACAAAAAATCAGTTAGACAATGCACAAATTTCGTTATTGATTGCAAACTGGAAATTTGGAACTGACTTTTGTTTTGGGGTCGACCTTTGTAGTATTTTAGAAAGAAATTTATAATCTATAGAATAGTGTTCCGTTTTAGGCTAGTCGTAGAATTTAATTAACACCTAAAGTATATTTTGGAGCGAGTAACCTACTGTCGATTCACTGTTCTGAGACGCTTGTTTGTAGATCTCGTCGGCTTTGATTGCGGGAAGCGGCATGCACGTATAGCACTGTCCATAAACACGGTCCTCGTGTAAACATTTTTATTTTCTTCACATAAACTTTATACGCATTTATACGAATAAACAGAGATTAAGCGAAAATGTGTAAATTGTTGATCCGTTACTTTACGAATTACTAGGATATTTTCAACTCGTAAATATAAAAGCTTTTGTATTATTACCGACAATAACGATGGGAGGCTTAAAACTGCCAGTGGTAAAAAATGGCTCAGATTTATGGCTCTTTTAAAATTGTGTTCTCGGAATATTGAATAAATAATATTTGAGTAAAATCGTATTGCACGTAATATGTAGCGTGTAACATCATCTCAACATAAAGACTACTACCAACGAGCCTTATTTGTTCTCGAAATTTCGTAGTACGTGTGTACTCGGAGACTGTCTGTCTGTCACTCCTAGATAAATGCTACATATGTCAACAGTAGCCAAAAATGACAAATATTAACACGTCTGTAATAAACCGTCCGTAGCATTAAGGATAATCAAAATTTTGATAAAGTATTAGGAAGAATGAGGAATAAGGAATATATGTATGAGAAGTTTTCATATATTATACTCCTTGTGGGATGGCATAAAGGACATATAGCCTTAAAACGCCGCGCCGCGCTGGCCAAACGCTTTGGCGAGTCCACTCTTTTCGATGTGGTGTAGTTCCTCAGCGCTTGTTTTAGCCGCTTTGTTATCCCTTAGCCGCCTTTTACGTCACCCACGGAAAGAGATGGGGTGGTAGTATTCTATAGCCGGACGACACCACACGGCACTACACGTAGTTTTAAGGCCGTATATCCCTTATGCACAATACAATGTGCATGCGGATGGCCATGTCCTGCAGAGGATTCTGAAAGGGCTGATTGCATTGCATTACATATGGGTTATCGGATGGATGGGACGGGATTGAAAGGAAAAGAACTCTGACATCTTTCAATCACTCCCTAAATATATTGGTACACTCGTGGATGTCTTATGTAAGAGGGAATTAATTAACAAAAAATGAAATGAAAAGCGAAGACGTAAACAATTTAAGAAGAATATTCACAAACACAAAATCGCAAGCATTTTACACAACAACGAAAATACCCTTTGTATGTACCTTTAACTTTTTGTTATGTGAATAAAAATGCTCGTACCTTTTTGGCATACGTAGGCTGGAATTAGGAATAAGTGTGGGAATAAGTCGTCGTTAATGATTGGGTGAAAAGGGGGGAAAACAAGAGTGAGTTAGCAGTGGAGAGATACATGCGTATGTTACGAATATAATGTGAATGATTAGGTATTAACTTAGGTTTCTAGCCTTTTATAATATTATTTACAATCGCCTTTTATTATTCTACTGTACAAATATTAACTAAAATTAACTAAAACTTAACTGAAATTATTCTTTCTTTTATGTACGAAGGCGGCAGACGAGCATATAGTCCACCTGATGGTAAATGGCTTGGCCGGCCGGTTGTATTAGGCCCGAGTGGGTAGTTGGCCGGGGGGGGGGGGGGATAGTATTTCAAGAAGAATAAGATACAAACAAAGAAAATGCATCTAGACATGGTTTTTTTCGCGCGACGAGGAAATCCCCATGTCTAGTGACTTTTCGTCAAAATCCGAATGGCTACTTTACCCATTCGGAAAATTCCGAGTGGGTAGAGCTACCCAACATACCCACATTATCTGCCGGCCTTGGTAAGTGGATACTGTCGCCCATAGACATCCACAATACGTGCCAACATTAGTTCAAAATGACGAACTTTGGCACGCCCCCGGATGCGCTGCCTACCTTTGGAGATATAGGAATGGATTTGGAGAAAATGTTGGGAAAATGGGGAGGGATAGGATGGAAATGGGCTCTGGCACTCACTACCGAAACACGTACGTACATTAGGGAAATAAGATAAAATGGGAAATGCAATACATTTCAAGGTAATCTTCTGTGAGAGAGAGGTAACGTGGCCCGTCGAGCGCGCCCAGCGGTTGTTGGATTGCAGCATCCACTCTCCGCCTCAATAAGAAAGCGTAATTTTTCAGTCCCGCTTATTAGAATAAATTTCTTTGACTTTTCCCATACGTTGAATATTCTATGTCCTTCTCCTTGGCCTAATGAATATAGACCAAGGTAAAGCAATGGATTGTAATGTGCACATAATTATGTACATTAATCACAGAACACTACCATGAATGTACTACGTTTCCCACTTTATCGTATTAACTTAGTGTAAGTACGTGTTTCATTAGTAAGTGCAGGTATTGCAAAGCCAATTCCCATCCTATTCTATCACATCTTATTTTGCCAACTCTCTCTAGAAATACGATTACATTCATAAATATCCAAAGATAAGCAGCGCTTCCGATCGCGCGCCGACGTTTGTCATTCTGGACTGATGTTGGCATGTTTAGCGGATGTCCACGGACGACAGTATCCAGTTACCACCATTGGTGGACCGTCTACTAGTCTGCCATCTTTTTTCTATAAGAAATGCACATTACAATTCATTGCTTCGTGGATTTTTATATTAGTACAATTACAATGTTAAATATAAAAAATGGTCACAAATCTTCTTTGCAGATTGCATAATAATAACATCACCCATATGTAGCGCAGTGGGGTAACACATTCACTTGGTCTCATTTTCACGCTATTCACGCGTACCTGTGAATAGGAACGCTACATCTTTTATGTAGACGTTTCTACCTGCTCTTGTGTTATTTAAGACAGTTAAATGGACAGTAGAAAGCACAGTTTGGTTTTAATAGTTTAATAGTATGTGTGTATAACGGAAATTCGGCTTGTGTTTCATGTAGGGTTTGAACCTATTTTGCCATCACTGGTCAAGTACGAATTAGTGCGTGCCTGGTCATCTACTCATCTGACACAAAAGAAACCGAATGTCCTTCTGCGGATAGATTCAAGAGAGTAGGTAAAAATTAACGATCAGTACTTTAGATGTACTACCATATCATCAGTCAGTGTCACAGCACTGCTGGATATAGACCTCTCCCAAGGACCGCCAACACACACGGCCTTCAAGCTCTTCTCACCTAGCCATTACCGAAGACTTTCTTCACATCGTAAGTCCATGTGGCCAGAGCGCATCCTACGCTACGTTTCATGGTACGAGAACTCCATTCGGGGACTCACCTCCCCCTTTCGGTTATCGGTCCTACGGCATAATATATGGCCTGGCCATTGCCATTTCAGATTACTAATTCTTTGAGTTGTGTCTGCAACTTTAGTGCTTCGTTGATTTTCTTCATTACGGATTTTGTCCAGCAAAGAAACTCCGAGTATAGCTCTTTCCATCGCTCGCTGAGCGACTTTGAACTAGTGAACCAGGTCTACCGTCAGAGACCACGATTCGGTACCATACGTCATTATGGACAGGACGCATTGATTAAAGACCTTCTTCTTCCAAAATTATATGTAAGGATGGTTGTTAAATCTTTGAGGGAGGTAATCGCTAATTATTAATCGTTAGCTCGGTGCTAAAGAATAATATCATGAGGAAACCCACATACTACAGAATTGAAAAAAATGTGGAACATATATATCCACCAATACTGAACCTGCGTGGTGGATCATTGGCTTGAAATCTCCTAACTAATTACTTGGGGAAGCCCGTGCTCTACAATAGGACGTTATAGGCTGATATCAAAACCTTTAACAACACTAACAATATATGTAGTAACGAAATAACGCTTAGGCTGTAAATATAAACTTGTTGAAATAAATAACAAAGCGGCATATTTTCTATGGCGTAGACACAAATTTCATAATCTTATTTCGAAGACCTGTAATAAAAACAATCGATATAAAGTCCCTCCAAGTCGATGTTCCAATAAAAATTTCTTTGCACGTTCCCAAAGTAATTCCAATTCTAACACAGCAAATGATTAAACTTTGCTCGGCAAAGAGATTGTAAACAAATTTCTAGTCGTTCCAAAAAGTAAGAGATCAAAGCGGGTTACGGATCTGTTTTTTTTTAAATTTAATCTGTACTCGCAGATGCGATTGCTGTGATAAAGTTAATGAATTAAATTATTGGTTTTTTTTTTAACTTTAGTTGTAAAGCAGTAGCCAATCGAGCGTTCGAAAGATTACAAACTTCTTTCGCGTTTATAAACTAATTATTACGGTGATTTTGAAGTTCATATTAGTTGCTCTAACCGAGTCTAACCGAATGAACAGGTTTGTTCTACAACATTATATTTGCGGTTGACACTACTTAGCCATTTATTGAATAAGTTGATAATGAGCTACAGAATACTTTGTATTTGTGCGATTGGCCATTTCTGTAACATACCACATGTTCGCACAAAATTGATATTTTCTATAAATATATTTGAATCAAATGAATATGAAAATGTAAAATTATTATTTAGTGAAAATCCTAAAATAAAAATATTATACATATCCCATTACCTCTACAAATTAAATTTACAACACCACCACAACTAAACTGCGGCGTAGTTCGCGATAAAGCTATAGGCTAATGTTTTTCATGGTCTGATTGTACCAACTCTTACACATTCATCCAATTAATTTCTTTCTTCTTCATCCTTAGCCTCTTCTTGTTAACCACATAACATTGTTCTACTTCAATGCACTCCATCTCTATGGGTCTTGTCAATATCCAGGTTTTCCCTGCTATATAATATTCGTGTCACTTTAAAAACAAGTTCAATGTGGGTAGGTGATTCAAAAACGAACACGACGGAGGGTAGACAGATTTCTCTGTCAATAGCAACAACACCTTCGCCCGCCTCCGCAGTCTCACCGCGACCACGGTTCATGTAACTAGACCGTAATATCAGCTATATAAAATGAATAATAAATCGTGAGTAACCCGTGTATATGACATTTTGGAGAGGGGATGCACGCTACAATCCAACAGCCGCTGGGCGCACTCGATTGGCCTCGTTACCCCTCCCTCACAGAAGACTACCTTGAAATGTACTGTATTTTCCAGTTTATCATATACTCCAATGTACGTACGTATTTCGGTAGTGAGTGAAATATGCCAGAGCCCTTTCCCATCCCATCCCATGCTATTCTATCCTTTCCAAATCCATTCTTACATCAACAATGGTAGGCAGTGCATCCGGGGCCGTGCCAAAGTTTGTCGTTCTGGACTAATGTTGGCATGTACCGCGAGTGTTTATAGACGACAGTATCCACTTACCACGAGGTGGACTGCATGTTCGTTCGCCACCTCTTTGTAAATAAATATAAAAAACCTCATCACCACTATCGGCAAGACTTTGCGGTTGCTTTGAGGTTTGCCTCTACTTCTTCAACCTGATCTCGGCCGTCAGACGGTTCCGCGGTTATTTTAAGGTTCCACTTCCCTTTTCTGTTCAGAATGCATTACATGCTCATTTAAGTGTTGTCTACTATTCCTTTCCACTTTTCAAGTTTATAATTTTCTCTTTATTTTCTCCTTCTTTATTAAGTCAAAACTCAGAACGATGTGCACCTAGCTAACATCGCCTCCATTCCGGGGAAAATACACAAACAAATATTAAATCTTACTTTTAAATTTAGAATAAGGTAATTTTAGCACTGTATCCAAAAATCATTTTAAATTACAACAATAATTTTTTTCGGAAATTTAATAAAGAATCGGAGCTGCTTTTTGTTGTAATAGGTAATAAAAGTTGTCAGCTCAGGTGGCCGTGGCGTTATGGACCAAACGATAAATCAGAAAACGCGACGCGGTGGCCATTGCCCCGACATCCAGTCTTACAATACCCATCATGCCTTCTTTTACCTTCAAACTTTATTATGACAAAGAAGCGTTGTTAAGAAGTTGCGAGGGCTTGGTTATATTGGCTTTATTTATAGCTCTGAACTATGTCTAAGGATTAGCTCTTAATTAAACTCCCTTATAATTCAGGGCAAGAGTTTGCCCGATTAAGATCTTTGGATATTTAATATCCGTACTCTGGAGGCATATTTTCCGTGTTTAATAAGGAAATGTTTAATGTTTTTGTTCAAAATAATATATATATAATACAATAATATAATAATATAGTATCTCTGAAGACTATCTATTTGTATTTATATCTATATTGGTATGATAAATATAATATATTGGTATACGTAATAAATATATGTAATAATTGTAAAACATTACAACAGGATATGTAAAATATTTACATATTGTGAACGAGATTTTTTTTAATACGATAGTAATTTTAGATTTATTGAAAAATATATTTAAAATATATCCCAAGACACTCGCTTAATTAAGGTGTGGTGTGCAAGTTGCTGAAATCCTGTAATTTGGCGAGTCCACTCGTTTAGAGGTGGTGTAGTTCCTCAGGGTTTGTGGCAGCCGCCTTTTACCACACCCACGGGAACAGATCGGGTGGCGCTATTCTATAGCCACGCGGCAATGAAGCCTATCAAGATAAATAAATGAATGACGACAAAGTCAAAGTATTACTAAAGAAACATTTTTTAAACAATAAGTAGAAGAGAAAATGAATATTTAATTAACATAATATTTTCTTAGGTTTTCACGATTACTATACATAGCAATTAAACAACTTTGAACGGTTTAAATCGCGTATATTTAACATTATTTATATCCCGATGTTTCGAACACTTTGCAGTGGACGTGGTAGAGAATATCTTCTCAATAGAGAAGATGGTTGGCAAGTACCACCGGCTTGGGATCCAGTCATTAAATTAATTAAATCCCAAGGCCAACGCAATACTGCAAGACCTCTGGACACCGTGAGCGAATACTGCGTGCATAGGGAATGTTATGATTAAAAAAAATTTCAGACTGTAGTTCAAATAATTTCTTAATAACTCAAGTGACAAATAAAATCAATTACTCACCCCGTGACCACGTCCACTGCAAAATGTTCGAAACGTCGGGATATAAATAATGTTAAATATACGCGATTTTAACCGTTCAAAGTTGTTTAATTGCTATTTAATTAACAACTTAGGTACTATTGATAAACTCTGGAGGTTTTTATAGCAAATACATTGAAGAATTATTGAAACTGATCATGTTTAATAAATAAAAAAATACATCTACTTAAAGTAATCTGCTAAATTCTCGTCCCTCTAAATATTAAATCATCCGATTCACTCATCTTGGATCTCGGCGCTTTAAATTAAGAGCAACTATGGTAGCCGAAGTATATACCCTCGAGGCCATTTAGAAATTAATTTTACCTCAGCGTACCTCAAACTTTGATGACTGGATGACTGCCATGTTTGATTAAAATTGAGACGGTCCTGACTTAACTGTACACCTGTTAATGAAATACTACTGGTCGAATTGGTAAACTTTGACGGGAATGTTATCGCTCTTAAATTGTTACAATCTGCAGTGTTCGTAGTGTTTACAGTTTTTTTAGATGATCATTCGGAAATATGTTCATTCTTGCGTCTGAAATCTTGGGCCTATAACCTTTTAAGGTTTGCAGGTGTGGTTAGTCACGAAGACAATATAATAATTACTTCATTGTAAATACTAATAACAGATTTTCTGCGGATCTGATGTTCTATACTTCGACATTACAGTGACATAGTAAATAAAGTAGCATAAAGGATACACGAAGAAATGTACCTATTTATGTATTAAGTACCAACACCTAATACAATATCCCAACAGATCCCTTTTATCTTCTTATATTCTATATACCTTCTATTACCTATTTGTGATATGAATTAGAAACATATGACTATAAACATAGTACAGAAATTTCTATTGTCAGCAAAAAACGGAATATTAATTTTCAACCTGCTTTTAAAATTTACCGTTAACATAAACAAACTTAAAATTTATGTGGATATTGTACCTATATCTGAAAAAAGAATGTAAAAATATATTTTATCAGTCGGAGTTTATTCTATTCCAAAAACTTCACAAAATGTGCAGTCCACATTCATATACCGTTTATTTTTTTCAAATTTATTTTTTCAACATTGTATTGTTGGTGAATCTTGCAAAAAAATTTCGTGCACAGGGCTCCATTGTTAGAAGAGGTCACTGTTAAAAAGTTTCCAGCGCACTCCCATTGTGTTTTGGTAAACAAATACAATTTTCCACCAGTACCTTTGTGAGTTTGGAGGACAGAATACGAGTTCGCTTATTGAATATCCACCTGTCAGACCGCTAACAATGAACTTGTGGGTGAAACTGGACAAAAGTGCTCCTCAATAACCCCGAGAGTTGTTTGTCTTCGCTATCACGAGGTAACTAGCAGACATTTTTGGGAATAACAATATTCGAAGTCTCCGTTGTATACTCGTTATAAGTACTTAAAAAGTTTTAGGTTTTTTTCCCACTACGTTTTAATTAGGTTTTCTTTTAATTTTAACTTGACTTTTTGTTTTGATTTTATTTTTTTATTTTGTTTTCATTTTCATAAAACTTTACTAAACTATTTCTAACTATATAATACTTAATACTTAATTTTTAATTACGTTCTGTAGGATTCCACTTTTAACTTTTTTAAATACTTCAATAGATTGTAATAACTATAGTGCATTTAAATGTGAAATTATATGAGAAAAGGGAACTTATTGCCGGTTGTAGATTCTCAGACATTGAGATTTCAGAAAAAAGTTGGAAAAATATTTTTTTTTATTGTTTCATCTTAAAAATCAGATGTTAAGTTAAATTTAGATGTTAGATTCAGATGTCTAATATAAAATATCAGAAAATTAATACATAAGGTCTTCTAACTAAAAATGTCCTCATATCAAGAACCTGTATAAATGAAAACATGATCTTACGTCTCATTTATAAGATAACGCAATGAAAGAAATGTTATTTTTCCTAACTTTTGTCTGAAATCTCAATAACTGGAGACACTAAAGCCTACAATAAGGTGTCTTCTCTCATATAATAATAATAATTTATTTGCTTAAGTATATAACTTATCATAAGACCTGTGTGTACCCACAGGTCTTATGATAAGTTATATAAGCCTTACACATTCGAGCAGATAACTGGCGTGCAAATGTTAGATTAAGTTTACATTAAAAAGATTATATCACCAAAATTACACTGAAATTGAAATAAATAAACAAGTAATTCAGATTTAAATGTCAAATTGTATCTAGTGTCATAACAAAAAAACATTTTATATAATACATATACTTTACTTAACCAAAATCAATAAAGTTCAGATAATGTCACAAGTAGTTTTTGCTATATACAGTACTCAATAGTAACTACTATTTGAGTAGTTATTCAAGTAGATTAAAATTGATACTTAGGAAAAAACGAAAATGAACCGACAACTGCCGTAAAGATCTAAAATATGTACTTTAATATTGTTGTTGAATTATTGCATTTTTGTTACAGATACAATAATTATTATCATGGAGAGATAAATATGAATTGGTGAGTATTTCTAAAGTAAGAAAGACTAATGCGGAAACACACATGTGAACTGCAACTGGGTTCCACTTAAAAATGTTCGCTGTATGTAACGGTGTATGTAAAAATGTACGTGTTTTAATTAAGTTAAATTAATTAAATTAAGTTGTATTTAACCAATCAGTTTCATGTTTTTTGACATTAGCAGCATAAACTATCGGATTTCTGATTTAATGTCGCATCACGATCACAGTGAAAGCGCTTATTACTTAAACCTCGTATTCAAAAGGGAGCAAATGCTCAAAAGAGACTTCATATTAAACAGTGATTCTTTATCACATACTACGGTACCATTACGCCTTGTGAATTTAAAGGTCTATACATAGACTTACCTACTAATATTAGATCTGCGGTCTGTCGCAGTTTTTCCGCTTAAGTTTTTTGTTGAGCAACCATTTCAATTATCTGTCAAAACTGCAGCTTTTAATTTACAATTGTAATAAATATCTGCAATATTTTACTTTTATAATAAATAATTATTCGCATACCTCATACTTGGGACCATTCGGAACATATTCGAACTGAGAAAATGCGACAAATGACAGGAAGGTTTAGAAAAAAATCAGGTTTTTCCC
Organism: Sesia apiformis; assembly: GCA_914767545.1. Lineage (NCBI taxonomy): Eukaryota > Metazoa > Arthropoda > Insecta > Lepidoptera > Sesiidae > Sesia > Sesia apiformis. The sequence goes on from OU611962.1 coordinate 7,322,695, forward strand.
AAAAGAAACTAGGTACGTATTTTAACGATTTACAATAAAATTCTACATTCATTATTTTTCGTTTATTATTTCTATATTCATTAGTTTTATTTTATATAAATATTTCATATTTATTTACGTCATTTTGCCAAAAGCCTTTCCAATTTAAATATTATTTTTCTATTTATTCACTCCTTACTGCTCAGATTGACTTAAGGTTAACTTAAGGCTTCGAAGCTTATCTTCTAATCAATAATGAGCTATGCAGAAGTCGTGCGGCAGGTACAATAACAGTTAAAATTAAGAAAAAATGCAATACTAAATGATGCGAACATATGTATTATTAAATTCCATAATATAAATACATAGATATACATTAGATATCCATCTTATTGTACATTACACTATATTTGTTTTTCTCTATAGTTAACTCATTCGACTATAGTTTTTTCTTTATAGTTGTACGATGAAATTGGGTACTCGATCAAACGTTTTCAGTACCTGCCTAAACCGTCCCTACTTACTGATAATCCCCAGTTTCAGTTCTTCAAACATCCCTTGATACTTACACGTGGGGCGGTTTACACCTGTCTATAGATAGATACAAATACTTTATGTATATGATCTATCTATCTATCTATATATATATATATTAAACAGCGATATATATATACATATATATATATATATATATAAATCAACAGGAGAGAAGTGTTTGAAGTATGGTATTGGTATATTAAAATATATAAAAATCAATTAAATGACATCGATAACAAATGCACTTTGTATGATATTGACAGATAAATTATAAATACTTAACAGATTTATTATTCAAAGTGATACTTAACATTTGTAATACATATGAAATAATTTGATATTATGTATGTATAGTAAAATATGATCACTATCAAATTGCGGGCACACGAGCTATTAAAAATGATCGTGAACATGTGGGGTTTGGTAGTGGGGACACGAGTGCTAAACGAAAAATACAAGTAATTAGAAGTACAACCGGCGGCCTTGTACTCGTAGCTATAGCGATGTCTTCCAGACAACCTTTGAGTGGTAAGGAGAAATCTGTAGACGAACAAAAGCAGACGGTGCAATAAAGAGTAACTTTATAATAAGACAAAAGGTTTTATATACTTTTATATACAGAAGGTTTTATATAAGTTGAGATGACTAGCAAGACAATAAATGTGGAAAAATCTAGATCAACCATAAAGAAATCAAAGAAGCAAGTTGCACATGTGTCTTTTCTTCGATATCTCCGATCCTTTAGCTGATTTTGCACAATGGAGCACGTTGCGAAACATGATATACGGCGGGTTAAATGAAACTGACCCCTTGTTACGCGATCAGCACATTATTTATTGATTCTGAAATATTTTGTGAAATAAAAATTGGTTGACGACGGTGATAGCCTAGGTGTACGTATATCTATTCTTGACTCCCATACGTGAAGTGGTGAGTTTGAACCGCGATCCTAATCCTAACGTCAGATGATGTGTGCCAGAGCAGCTGGGCCCCGGGACAGACCTGTGAGTTTTATTTCAGCCCTTCTTCGCTAATCGCTCGGAAACAACTCATTCCGGGCAGCTCCTAAGATTTCTCTTGACGTCTTCTCAGAATTTGATCTACTCCTTTTACAACCGCCGAATACATATAAATATAAAAATATTATATAGTGAAATACAAGGCTTAATATAATTAGCGAATTCAAACAGACCGATATACAGAATACAGAGATTATAAAAAATACAGAGGTTATAAAGGATGAGCTATTGGAACAAGTGTTACGATCTACAAGGGAGGCGTTATGGCCCATTATATGAAACAATAGGATAAACCGTCTACCATCTACGAGTATATCACAAATTAGCTAAAAGTGGATCCTGCATACACTGACCCACTCTAGAGTGTTTCTGGCCATTATCGCCCATGCGGTCCCTATGAGGATTAATAGATACAAACGCTCCAATTTATTTTTTTAATCCTCGAGCGTGCAAGTTTTCTCACGATGTTTTTTTACACCGCCGAGTTAGCGATAAATGAAAATTCGTAATTAAGTAGAATGTCAGTGGAACTGGTAGATGAAATCACGACCTATCAATTTAATACGAATATCACAAATATATCACAATTTAATATCACAAAATACGAACACAAAAATATTTATATGTCACATGATCCTATAACTACATATTACAACATACTAAAAAAAGTCTTTAATTTTCACCATTAGTCTCATTTTTTATCTTAAAAGTAGACTTTATCATTAAACAAGGATATTTTAAGAAAAATAAAAATAAATAATGAATATGTATGATAAATTTGGCGTTCAAAATCTTGGGTAAATCATGCTTATAAATACACACAATTTGTCTCTCTTGCCTGACCTACTAACCTACTTTCCGCCTCACTTCTTATTCATAAGCTTCACTTTAAAGAAACGCAATTACCTCATTCATTCATTGTCCAATCAGGGAGATATTCATATGCAACACACTGAAATTTGCATATCGTGTCCTGTACGAATATAGCCTTTAAATGTTAGGCAATTGCGTCGCTTAAGGCTTATCCTACATGATATATTCATCGAGCGCAATAAATAACAAACGATCGCGAATACACAAGACTGAAAAGTTATAAATGTCAGTGTGTTTAAAAGGCATTTACGTCTCTCCGGTTCTTAGCACTGACATAAATTACATTCTCTTGTGTATGGCTAAAAGGGAAGGGAAATTTTATATATCGCTCGTGTTTAGCAAGTACCGAGCAACAGGTAGCTCGTGGTTGCTTTCTTGTTACATGAAGCTACTATAAAATATAGAGATGGCATTTTCTTATATCCCTATAGTCTTATATTCTTATAACCCACAATGACCGTAAAATTAAAACACTATATTTACATTTAAATATTTTATTTTCTATCCAGATACCGACTCTGAACTCCTATCACAAAAATGAGGCCAACGCTATTTGACATTTGTTATTTGACAATAATGACTTATATTTCCTATATGTTACTTTTTTCTATTTTACTACTTCTATGTTATATAATAAAGCCAAAATAGCCTCGAAAAAGTTCGGTGTGCTGAACAGAGCGAAGTGGCACTTCACCCCTGGGCAACTCCTAATGCTCTACAAAGCTCAGGTTAGGCCCCATATGGAGTATTGCTCACATTTCTGGGCCGGCGCACCGAAATACAAAATTGGAGCCATTTGACTCCATCCAACGACGTGCTGTACGCATTGTCGACGATCCCACTCTCACGGGCGGTTTAGAACCCCTCAGCATTCGGAGAGACGTTGCGTCTCTCTGTGTGTTCTACCGCCTGTACAATGGGGAATGCTCTGAAGAACTGTTCAATATAATTCCCACCTCGGGTTTCTACAACCGCACCTCCCGTCACAGAAGTGCGGTCCATCCGCATTTCCTCGATATGGAGGTGTCGCGTACTATTCGGTCCAAAAATCATTATATACCGCGAATCAGTAAGCTGTAGAACGAACTACCTCAAGAGGTCTTTCCATTAAGCTTACAATTGGGTTTCTTCAGGAAAGCTGTGAATAGGATTTTGAAGGTCGGCGCCGCACCCACATCCCCCCTAGTATTGCAGGTGTCCATGGGCGGCGGTAGCACTTGCCATCGCGTTTGACCGCTTGCTCGTCCGCCTACTTCGCTATGAATATATATATACTTATTTAACACTTTATTGCACAAAGTACAATGGGCGGGCGTATTGCTACATGACATAGTCTTTCCGCGAAATTTCATATGTTAACATACGCATGTTAATTACTCGTATTATTTATAAAAAAAAATATTTAAACATTACAACACAGCATTCATATAAAAGAACAAAAATTCATATTGTGGTAGTACATAGTTTAAAGCAGTTCTATAATTTCATTAAAACGAATAAGATATATTATTGGATGCAATTATGCATAAATAGTTCAAGCGTCAAATTTGATTTTTTTCTTTTTTTTTGCGCCATCTGTCTCATTTTAGTGTAATCTACAAGCCTTAAAAAGATTATTGAATCCTTCCTTCTATTTCACAGGATATTTTAGTCCAAACGCCTTGAAAGGAAAATCTATTTTCATGATATGCAGAATTAGTCTATGCGCCAGGTTTCGTGCTAAAAACTTCTAGACAAACTTTAATTAACTTTTTTAGATACCCAATTCGGACCAAGCGACCGTACCAAAAAATTTAGTTGTTTTAAATTTACGTATTTATGCTCTCTTTAATATGCATAACTAGTCCATTCGGCATTCATTCGAAAAACTTCATTTAGAATTAGTGGTTTTGTTTGCATTTTTATATCAGTATAATGTTTCTCTTAGAATTTATTTAAATCGTTATTGAGGTATCACGTAGATTAAATAGTTCTGTATATTCGTCCTTGATCAAATTGTATACCGTTCTCTTGATATCTTGCTATGTGATACAAAGAAATAAATAAATAATCTTAATCACTTTTCATTATTTTGTACATACACTTTTTACAATTCACGCAAACTCAGAGAAATTATATATATATGCTTCAAATTAAATGACCACTCATCTCTCATACTCGTTGGGTTTTTATCATCGCACCTCTCGTCACCGAAGGGCGGTTCATCCGCACTTATTTGACAGTGTTACTGGTTGAATCCTACTGACATCCTCTTGACTCCTACTAACAGAGAGCTGAGCTACTAGAGGACCGTGCAGTCTTCAAGATACTCTATACCGCGAACTCGAAAGTTGTGAAATGAAATACTTACCGAGGTTTCTCCTCTAACTTACGGCATGGGGCTCTTCAAGAGAGTAGTTAATGAGATTCTGTAAGGTCAGCAGCGCATTCTGTTGCAGGTGTTGCATGGGCCATGATTACTTATCATCTGGTAGGGCACCCGCCTGTCTGCCAGTTTTCCTATGAAAAAATCATTCATATCTTATACAATTACATTACTAGTCCATGCGACAGAAACTATAGCATATGCTATAAATGCTTATCTAAAAGGTGATACCTATTTCAGGATAGTTCATGTACAAAAATATGATAAAATATATAATTATTTTGTAGTTTTATATTTTTTCTAATTTAATTGACAGTGTATCTGTAAATTAGTGATAGTGTATTTGTGTATTTGTAACAGTTGTAAATTCAAAATCGTCGTTCCTGTAAAAAAACATTATTGACGGCTTGGATCAGTTATGCATAATGGCATCCTATTAGGTATATTTGGAAGGGACTTCTTCTAAACAAGCTACAAAGTACATGTTCGAGTTATTACCATGTCTAGTAATTAATATCTGATGAAGTGCTAGGACCAAAATAAACATTAAGATATTGTTTGAACAAGAGATTACTACTCGTAATTGCAAAGTATTATCTATTCGCAAACATAAACGGATTATTATTTAGAACTCACTCTCACTCTGTAATCCAGACTAGAAACTTTCAAACTGTTGGATGTTTACTTCTATTCTGTTAATATATACATTTTTCAAATCTATTTATCTATAAAAACGGGTATTATGACTAAAATAAAAAAGGAAAACAAACGCCTTTGAGAAACGCGAAAATCTTACGAGTAATAAGTTTTTTGTTGAATTAATTTTTATTCCTGATGTTTTCCTAGAATTATATAACAAGGCATAATATTGAGGTGGATTACATATCCAAACAGTGCAACTGGGTTAAATATTAAACTTTATCTTTTTGTATAATGATATGTGTACAAACCTTATATACAAATACAATTTTATAGTATATACGATGTATATATAGATTATTCATTGAAATAAACACATAATATATATAACATACATACATAATACACACACACACACACACACACATATATATATATATATATATATATATATTAAGGGGTGAGTGCAAGCTGCAATCCAATAGCCGCTGGGCGCGCTCGACTGGCCACGTTACCTCTTATCTCACAGAAGACTACCTTGAAATGTACTGCATTTCCCACTTTATATCATTTTCCTAATGTACGTACGTGTTTCGGTAGTGCGTGAGATGTGCCAGGGCCCATTCCTATCCTATCCCTCCCCATTTTCTTAACCCTTTCTCCAAATCCATTCCTCTATCTCCAAGGGTAGGCAACGCATCCGGGGGCGTACTAACGTTCCTCATTTTGAACCAATGTTAGCATGTATCGCGGATGTCTATGGGCGACAGTATCTCTGTATGCTCATTTCCACCTTCCTCCATAAAAAAAATACATATTATATGTATACAATACAGACTATTTAGGAATGGTTGCTCTTTTTAATGGTTTTTAAAAATAGTAAGGAAGAGTCTATCTCGTATCCTATTAGGGAGAGCATTCCATAAGCGTACGACTTGAACTGAAAATGAATCCCCACAGCTACGATAATTGTGAGAAGGGGTCTTTCACAGGGAGAAGGTTTGGTTCCAAGAAGTCTAGATCTTGGAGAAATATACGAGAAACGCTCACGCAAGTAGGTAGGAGAAGAAGGTTTGTCAAGAACATTATAGAGGAGTGTAAGATTGTGACAATTATCGCGAAAACGAATAGGTAACCACTGAAGCTTCTTCCTAAACTCAGAAATATGGTCAAACTTGCAACCAAAAATAAAGTCAAGTTTTGGATTCGCTCAAGTCTATTTAAAAGTTCTTCTGTGGCATCTAGAAAGCATACATCAGCATAATTGATAATTGGAAGAAGGAGAGTTTGAGCAATATTAATCTTGATTTTAATGGGGAGAACGTTCTGAAGGCTTTTCAGAGAGTGGATAGAATAATGAAATTTTTTGCTAAATGTCATTGATGTGACATGACCCATGAGAGATTATTATCCAAAATAACGCCCAAATTCTTAGCGGAGTTGGTATGCTGTATCTGTACATTCTCGTGTAGTATAGGTGGTATAATGAAAGATCTAAACGATCATACATATATTTAGATCATACATAAAGATCTGTGCAGATCTTTATTCAGCTCAGATATGCAGTTTGCATATCTGCAGTTGCAACTTTACTTAAATTTGAACACAAAATATTTCTCTTCTATTGACATTCTATCTCCGTAATTCCTTAGTAGCTAAGTGAAATAGCTTCCCCGCCGCCGTGTCCGTAGTAATGGCTTTAAGAGCATGCTTAGTTGCTGATGTGGCTCGAGACGCTCCTATGTGGCACTGGGAAACTTACCTTACAACAATTGTGTGAGAGTGTGATTCACAGCAAGTCTATGCTTTCAACCATTTTTAAATTTTAATTAATTTATTTTATACATTATTACAAGGATATATTATATTTATACCTACATGTTTAAATAAGGGAAATTGTACAAGATGTAGTTTGTCTCCTCTGGAGATCTCTTCCAATAAACCCGTGAAATAGAGACTTTGTGCAGGATAGAACAGGCGTGCATAATGCATACGTAAAAAAAGTTATGTAGTAATAAATTCATGTAGTAATAAACAATTACAAAAATGAAATACATAGATAAACATATAAAAATAATACAATACATGCTATACCTAAATAGTAAATAAATGTATACATATAGTAAATATTACAATGTGAAATAATTCTTTTTTGCAATTATGTACAGGACAAGTAATATTTTGAAAGCGGAAATTGAAAAACTATCTCGTATTATGTAATGGTAAATTTCAAAAATTAAATCTTCCAAGTATTCCACCAATCGGCACTGGCCTATGGCCCGAAACCCCTAGTGATTTACTGGGGGAGGCCTGTGCCCTTCAGTGCTTATTAGGGAGTTAGAGGTTTATATGAAAAAGAATCATCTTAGTGTAACGACCCAACAAGCCGAAGATCGGCACGCCGATTATCGGCGCACTACGCCTGTAATTTTGTGTGTGTGTACCCACGACACATTAGGCGAAAGATCCGTCGCGTCTTAGACAGTGCCTGATCATCGGTCAGGCAATAAATATGCAACTACGCACGCAATGTACCTAGCCTAATACCAAGCTGAAGGAGAGTTTTAAAAATTGCTTTTGGGTCCATGCCTTCGTTGTGTAATGCAATTATAGCTATACGGTTTTCGTTATCACCCTACTCCGTTTTAATATTAGTAAAATTTTTAACAATTATTGGCGCCAAAATAGAGAAAGAAACGTGAGAAAATAGTTTTCACGTGAGAATAACAGATTCCAAATTCAAATGCCATTTATTTTTCTTCATTGACACAATACTTATGGCCAGACTGAGTATTTATAATGGACAGCGACACACCATAGCGACCAATCGGCCGCGGAACGGGGAAGATCGGCGTATAATTATTCTGGCAGAGATGGATGGATTTTATTTTTGAATAGACAATGTAATAAGGGTAAACACACCTAATTTAACTCTTAAACTTACGCGGTTTGTACACATTTTATATTGTAAATCGGATCTAGACGCGTAATATTAAAGGCTAGGTTTTATTTTATTTCTATCTTTTATTTCTATTCGACATTTTGGCGCGGGTTACACCAGCCGTGGTCACTTGTTGAGTAAAGAGGTGTGTAGTACAGGATGGGAGCTGCGAGCAGTTTTATTAACTACGCGGATAGTTATTATGAGCTTTTACCGCCGGGCAAAACCATCGATTCGGATGTCTACTGCCAACAGCTGATGAGACTAAAGCAAGAAATTGAGAATAAACGCTCGAATTTAATCAACAGAAAGGGTGTAGTCTTTCATCATGATAACATCAGACCACACACATCTTTGGCTACTCAGATAAAATTGAGAGAGCTTGGTTGGGAAGTGTTGATGTACCCACCTCAGATTTCCATTTGTATCGGTCTCTTCAGAATTCTTTAAGTAGTGTAAGGTTAACATCAAGAGAGGACTATCAAAACTACTTGTCGCATATTTTTGACCAAAAATCCCAAAATTTCTACAGCAACGGGATCATGTCACTACCTACAAAATGGCAACAAGTTATATAACAAAACGGCACACATATATTATAAATAAATGAAATTAAACCTAATAAAATTCTTGAATTTGTATATAAAATACGAAGAAACATTTTCCCCGACCTTATATGTATATATTTAGTTCAGCGAGAGCGACTAGTTCACGTTAGTTCACGAAGCGTTAAATCGATGTCGTGTGTCCACGCTAGCGGATACCAAACAATTTGCATATTAAGAGGGACAGATTGTATTCAGCAAAATGGAGCAATAATAATAGTGGCACATATATTCAAATGAGAGACGGAAGACGAAGGAAATTACTACTGTTACCTTAAATCTACCTTGTACGTACGTGTTTCGGTAGTGAGTAAGAAGACATGGCGGCTTTCCTTGTACCTAGTTTTATTTTTCGAGTTCTATGGTTCGGCCGGCTGAAAGACATCACAGGAAGTGCCCGTCGTTGAATATGTCAATCCCACATATGTATTACACACTTATACAATAGGTACATCGGACAGTTCTCTATGCAGATCATCCATGGAGGCTGAGACAACACCAGCCCATGTATTGCTGGGATGCGTGGGTGTAGCGACACATCGGGCAATAATCATCAGCACCACGCAGACATTCCCGTAGGCCTTCAGGAAGCTAAAAAGCTTCTGCATCTCTATAGAAAGCCGGAATGGCTGGTGCAATCATCGAATATTCATACTGGGAGTAAACAACCATATACAATGGTCGCAGTGCTCGACTAAGGACTGTGGTACACATGCCAGTAAAAAAGCATTCCCGACGGAAGTACCCGGTATATTAATAATTAGCAAGTGATGACGACTCAATGCACATGACAGTTACTACAAACTTTACGTGAGTGCCAATTGAAAACCACAAAATGGAGGCTCGTAAGTTCGTATAATAAGTTCGTTTACCCATAGACATAGAGATAACCTTATTGTATGACTGAATTCATTGTCCCCCACTTCTCCCTCTACCCGCGTGAAAATTACCTACCTAAAATTACCTATCTAAAATTAAGTAAAATTGTTATAAAAAATAGTAATGTTTAAAGTTAATATGATCGCCGTAAAATATTGTTTTTTATAAGGCAGGCGAGTGGATCAATCAAATGTTGCTAAGTAGTCACCACTGCCCATGGAAATCCGCAACACCAAGGAGCATATGGGTGTGCTGTCGACCTTGTAGAATCCTATTCACAGCTCTCTCGATGTGTGCCGTGTCGAAGAAACCTCAATTGTTCTCATACATTTTTAACATTAAGATTTTTAAACATCACTATTAGAGATCTGACGAGTTATTAAAGAACTGATAAAAGACTTTTGAAAATATTTACTACATTACACACACGACTTGAATACATGTGACAAGTGTCCATGCGTGTAAGCTCGTGCAAGTTTCACTATACGACTGTGTATAAGTATTGTCCAATAGCTGTAAAAACGGACGTTAAATAAAGCCCTGTCACTTTTATTTTTATATACTAAATATAAGGGAAGAGACGTACGTGTAAGATATTAAATCGTATAATAAAAGTGTGTCGAGATTAAAGGAGACTATATTGAAAAATAATAATAGTTTCATTTTATTTATCTAACTATTTCATAGTAAGGCTAAGTCATTATGGGTCCGCCTAGGTAGTTACGAGTATAATCCTTATAACTGTTGTGTGTAGGTTAGTCATTATCTCATCAACTATTAATTTGATAATAGCCATTGATATACTAGTATTAATAAGTATTGTATAATACATTATTACTGTCATTTTATTTTACATTTCTTTCCCAAGTACCAACCAATACTATAATAATCCAACCAAGCGTAGCAGCTACGTAGTGTTGCTACGGCGCGCGGCGTAGCAGTGAAGCTACAACGGGTATTTGTAGTGCTACGTCTCGTAGCTCTTAGCGCACAATTATTATATTATTGTTCGCTTTCAAATAATTAATACATTTTATGAAGTTCGCCTGCACTACCTAGATGAGATGAGCTGAATATTGTGTATGCAATGTTGGGAGAGGCATATATCCAGCAGTAAAGGTTGTTGATAGAGAAATCATTATAAAAATAAATATTTCTGATATAATAATTGTTATGTAAAGGGGTCTCTCACGATTTATTATTTATTTATTACAGCCGATATTTCGGTCCAGTTACATGAACCGTGGTCGCGGTGAGACCGCGGAGGCGGTTGAAGGTATTGTTGCTATTGACAGACCTCTCCAGCGTATAGTCGATATTTAGAGTGCCACGTGCAAGTCGGTGAACGCTTCCCGTCTTAAACCTGTTGATCACTATAACATCTGCGCGTCTTGTCTGTAATGTTAAAGTTTACCGGCTGGGATTTGCCAGACGTGGACCTGTGAGGCATCTTTTTGAAGAAAGAGTTCATCAAAAATAGCAGCTGCATCTCGAGGAAGTTGACCAGCGTTTACACTCCGTAGTATTTTCTCCAAATCCGTACCGCACCACTTTTGATTCTCTGCGTTCTCGTATTCCCACATTGGCGTTGAAATCCCTATAACATCGCTGAATTGAGTTTTGATAGTCTGATTCAGGACTCTTGATGTATCATCGTAGAAAGCCTCGACTTCATCGCCCGTGTGCGTAGACGTGGGAGCATATACTTGTATGTACAACCTTTAAAACGTAGTTTTATGTAACACGAGTACGAGATATGCCAGCCGCGCCGACACACCGTATACTTCTACAACCTTGTTAACGAGAAAACCGGCCCCGCCTTGGGATGGTTGATCACCTTGCTGGTACTAGAATAGGTTTCCAAATTCAAGGATTATTATCCCTTATCCTCCTCGTATCCTCTTTCTCTCTTCGGACTTCCGATAACCCAGGAATATCCCACCTTATCCTACTCAGCTCGGTTTCCAAATCCACTATATTCTCTTCAAGCTTCAGAGTCAGTGTGTTGTATGTCGCCAAATATAAATGTCGGTTTTGGTTGGATATGAAAAGCCAAGGTTCGTGCGGTGGCAAACCTTGGGTGAGGCCTATATCCAACAGTGGAGAGACATACGCTGATGCTATGGTATGGTACGTTATAGTTGAAAATTTGAATGAGATGTTGCCAGCTTCCAATAGTTTTCATTCATCTTAAATTTTTCATCTTAAAAGATTAATGATATCATATGATAGTAAATGATGATTAGTGGTGCTGGAAATCGTACTTTTTCTTTTTTTAAATTAATATTCAATATATATATGTATATATATTTCGTTTAGACACTATCACGTGTCATACAACAAAAAAATGCAAATGCAAATTTAAAGAAAATATAGTAAAAACTGCATTTTCTTTAAACACCTTAAAAACCAGGGTAATTAAACCACAATTTGCTATAGTAGCTGTGTGAAAAATACTTACAATGACGTGACGTTTAAACTCTATCATTGGTTCCAAACCTTTGTATGAGTTATTTATATTCTCCAGTGACGTCAATCTCAGTTAGAGTTCGATCAATAAAGGGAATACAAGATGTTCCCGCCCGTCAAACATCGCAAAATGTAAAAGTTAAGTCAACAAGAGTAGATATTTTATTCATCGTAAGAAACCGCTCACGGCACAAGCCTCTTTTCTCTATGTATTTGATGTACGAAAAGAAGCTTATCAATTACTGGTAAATACGTATATATTTAAGCTAAAGTAATATGTTTTGCCATTGGCTATTTATCATTTGTTTATTTGCCATATAAGAATTAACCATAATGTTTTATTAATACAGAAGGCTCTCGAGACCCACGATCTATTGTTACTTTGGAGTGCTCGGAGACTTTATTACAATATTAATTGATTATTGCTTATACAATAACAATATTTGAATAATTGAATTTCAATACAATAATTGAAAAACTATTGGACTTGATTTTTGTACATAGTGGATTTAAATTTGACTTACAAACCAAACACTGTTTTTTTTTCGTTTAGGCCCTATACAGGGATTGAGAAGAAGCCTGTTTAAGGCCCTAAACAGGGCTTGAGTAGAAGCCTGTTTAGGGCGTCCTACAGGAAGGAAAAGACAAATGAGTGTGTTTGCAATTATTTGTCTTATTTCCAAGAATATACAAAATGAAATCTACACCAAAATCACCAACAAATAAAACACAAACGAAGTTAGCAAATGTATATCTGGATACAACCACGCGGTTAATGGTTTTGATTACATAATAAGGGAAATTACTTCCTTACATTGTACGAAGTTGCCCAAACTTGACCTTATTTTTGGTACTTCATGAATTTCTTGGAACAAACTCTTGTGTAATCAACCCTACAATTCACCCTACATGCCTTTGATGTTCAACCTTCAAGGCCAAGTTCAGTGCCCATTGAGTTCATAGAGTATAAAGAAAGTCTTGGTATGGGCTATTGTAACTAAAGTCTCCTGTGATTTGCATTTTCAATGCAGCTGCTTAAATTATTATTTTTTTAACTTGCCAAATATTTTATGTTGCAAATCGGGTTTTAAACGCATATAATTAATGGCTTTTTATTTTAATGGTGTCATCTCTTCCCGTAGGTGTCGTAAAAAGGGACTAAGGGATAACAAAGCCGCTACCACCAGCCCTGAAGAACTAACTACATCACCACTAAGAGTGAACTGACCAGCATGGCGTTTTAGGGCTATACATCCCTCATGCAAAAGTTAATGTGCAGGAGACCCATGTCCAGCAGTGGACGATAGAACAGCTGGTTACGGTTACAATTTATCTTTTATTTCTACTAGATATTTCAACACAGCTGTTACGGCAGTAGCCCTAAGTGCCGTGACAGCAATCAACCCGTGACCGTGGCCACTGCAACAAGATGCTTTAGTTGTACGCTTATACTATAATGTATATAAAATAAAAGAATAAGATTTTTGATTACAAATTATAACTTAAAATTATTTACAGGTCAGGTCTTAATCTAGAAAAACGTCAATCAAGAAGTGTGCGCAGTGACATTAGGCTTGCTCGCGCTACCGGATTCTCGGTCCCTTACTGACAGTGTAAGCCTTAATATTATAAAGACGCTAGAAGGTCATTAACATATTGATAACGCTATTTAACTGCGTTAATGTACATTTTATTTATACCACTGATCGATGTTAACACCACGAAGGTAGTAATAGTTACGTGAGTGTTGGGAGCATTACATATTCACACATATAGTATTAAAGAATATCCATAATAACAATTTTATTTTTTGTCCTTGTTTGGTAATTTTAATTTTAAATATTAAACAGTGATGGTACCAACGATAAATCACCAACATATCAAAGATAATTATAGTAATTATTAATGAGGTTTCTGAATAAAGCGGCATATGTATCAATAAGTTAAAAGTCTTCAAAGGCGGCGCTAAGCGGCTTACTACATTCCTGCGTGGGAGTATGAGAATTAATTGGTCGTTTTAAATGAAGCTCCTTATCGCTGTTCTGAATCAGCATATTGATTGAGCCAAAATGAAAAGTCAAAAGCATTTCAGCAATTTTGTAAAGTCAGAGGGAATATTCGGCAGCATAAATGAGGATATTTCTTTAACCACGAATAACTACTTAGCCTGCTTGCAAGAATTCGATGCGATGTTTCAATGCTTCGATATGCGATGTTAGTACTGAACCAATTGTTTCAGTAGTAAGTGAGATGTGCCAGAGCCCATTCCCAGGCCAGGGCCGTGCCACCGTTTGTCATTTTGGACTAATGTCGGCATGTAGCGCGGATGTCGCGGATGCGGATGATAGCACTTACCATCAGATGAACTGTATGCTCGTCTGCCGCCTTCGTCCATAAAAAAAAATATTGTCATAAAAGGCACACTGTAAAAACGCTAAACTTTTGCCAGACTTCTTGCTTCTAAATTCCTAAATACTAATGCCGCTGACCGCTAATGCAAACCTTCGAAAGAGATTAATGCGATTCTATTCCTTCTACGGTTTTCTTTTCTATTTTTCAATTTCTCTCTAAACACTAAAAGCCTGCACTTTGACTCGTTTGTTATCTATCCTTTGATCCGTACGGACATACCTACTGCAACAGGTATTGAACTAATTGAAGAAAAATGCTATATGATAATAATAGTTTTATTATAATGTTCGTATGACACGTATATAACAGACGGTCCATTAGCCCAGGTTGGAAGTGCTTCTCCTGTTGTGTTCTACTCCAGTTAGACAGACATTTATTTCAAGACAAACGTTCATTCGTATCTGTACAATTCATATTCTTCTTCATATACATATATCTGGAGCCACTGACTATACAGGGAATCCTAATGTATTGTCCACACGAGGGCACATTAGTATCGGTACATTATACAAATATCCGTGTAAACTATGTGCCGATACAAATGTCGCGACTTGTACCTCGCTAGTTAGTGAAACGGACCAATGTGCTTGTTTGTGACCTGCATAGGAATCTGGTGTGGTGTATGTTGAGAGTAATACAATACCTAATACAACTAAGACGACATGTATCGCGACTTGTGCACTGTTGTGGACTAGGCTTTATGTGGGCCATTGTGTGGTGTTATCTAAATATTTATGTATGTAGACAATTACGTAGAGAACATCTGGAGCTCGCTTACAGAGAGTCGCTCCAACCAATTAGTTCCTTTATGATATATTTACCCATATAAATACATCCATTACTACATACAATTGGGTTTATGTATTGCGGTAGCGTTAGTATTGTTTTTCATTTTACTAGTCTGCCCGCCACTTGGAATATGATTTTAGTGTCGAAATTATTAATATTGATAACCTTATTTTAAAAAGATTGTCAACGCGCATCAGTCGGACGGGAGATTCCGCTATTTTCCGTACGTTTTGGAAAAAAGTTTTAGTAAAAGTGTCTTTTTTTAAACGAATTTCATATTATAATTACAAATGATATTAAAAAACCTAAGTAGGTTTGTCTTAATGCCAATTCCTCGCAACATTAGTTTTCGAGTATCATCGATCAACCAAAATACTTTGTACATTTGTACAATTACTTGTGCAATGAAGTTTAATTAAATAAATACTTTGATCGAATGTACATTAATGATAGATAAGTGCGAGTATAATAAAGTTAAGAGAGAAAAAAGTAACAATTGAAAAATAGAAATTACATCACTGAATTTATAAATAATACCATTTTTTATAGGAAGAAGGTGGCAGAAGAGCATGCAGTCCACCTGGTGCTAAGTGGATACTGTCGCTCGTGGATACCCGCTGTACAAGCCAACATCAGTCCAGAATGACAAAAGTTTGCACGACCCCGGATGCATTGCCTGCCTTTGAAGACGTGGGAATGGATTTAGAGGAAGGGTTGGGACAATGGGGAGGGATAGGATAGGAAGGGATGGGAATGGGCAACTGAACAATAATAAGCCCTATCCTACCAAAGTTGGATTACGTTGAATTACCAAATTACGCAAACGTAAACTTCAAAAAATGAAAAATAGTTGTTTTTAATTTTATGAAGTTTACTTTTGCATAATTTAGGAAACTACTAAATCAATTTGGCTCATTTACGAACTTTACCGACAGCCCCAAACTATTATTCTGTAGGAGGCATTTCAGGAATGCATCCTACAGTTTGCCCACAAATATTGTTATATCTCATATATCCCCGAAAGTCGTGATCTCCGCAAGAATCGATTAAGAAATTTCTTCGTAATTACTTAAATCTATCCTTTTTAAAATTGCTAGATATTTATAAAAATACACTTATACGTTGAAAAACACTTAATAAATACAGAGCGAACAAACAGACATACAAACATAAAAAAAAGTATTTTATATTTGTATGTATCAAGCTCTCAAGAGGAGTCAAAATATTTATTGTATTTGATTTAATTAGGACTTTTCATTTTTCTGCGAAAAGACATAAAGACGAAAAGTGAAATACATAAAGTAAAATCGGTCAATACATATTGATTGTTATTGCACAGACATTGCCCGGTCAAGTACGTTCCCGGCAACTCTATTAATAGAACGAGACTTGGTCAAAGATGATAAAACTAACTAAAAAGGTCTTATAAAAATTATATTCTTGGAATCTTAGAAAGAAATGCGTTTTGTATAATTTATGTAACTTTGTTGATACGCATGCAAGACTAATTAATTTTACCCGAAATCCAAAACAATAAATCAATAATAAATATATGAACAAGTTCACTAATACACAGCTATTAAAAACTACATACACATATTATTATTCCTTAAATAGGCACTTTAACTCGTTGTGCAAAACTTTCTACTCGTAAGTATTTACAAGGTCGAAGGTTCAAATTCTATTTAGTTGTTGATGCCTTTTCGTTGTACTGGTACCTAGAGAACACATCCTACTCGAGCAACGAGTTGAATACCAATTTGGGCAATGCGTTCAAATGCCTAAAATTCAATTTATTAATAAATTTTTCCTTAAGGAAAAGAACTAACTTATTAGATCTATGTATTTTTAACCTACCAAGCTATATGACTTTGACCTTTAATTGTTCTCTTTTTAACATTCAATTACTGGCCCTGTTGGACCAAGCCTCGCTTGATTGATCAAACGAAAGAATCTGTTTATATTGATAGCAATCTTTAGCGTCCAGGCTTCCCGTAATAAATCATTAGAGAATTTCGGGCCATAATCCACCAGTGTGAATTGATGGTATACTTTGTTTTAAAAAATAATTACCTATATTCCAATTTTGCGCCAGTTCTAGATAATCTATTTCCACGTTCTGTCCCTTCATGCATGTTAAATAACGCTCAGATTGCGTACTCAAAGAGTAAGGCATATTAGGCGTGGATTGGGTGCGTAGGGAACTCGTATTAGAAGCCGTATATACATGTATTGTATATACCAATTACAAGCGATAATAAAGGATGTACGACGCGTGTATTTCAAGGGGCTTAAGAGGTATATTGTGGAACCTTATTGATTTTTGTCGTATGTATAAATCTACATATAAAAGTATTCTTTTTTACGGAATTTACCCTTTTTTTATTTGACTTACATTATTTTTGGCAGTCTGTTTGTGTCAAATGAACCGTGTAATTGAAAATAGGGGTAACTTACAAGAAATTTATTTCATTCGTCACAGCATACTGTAAAAAAACCCATGTTTGAGCACTGAGTGAGCGGGTGCGTTGTCGTGGTGCAACAGCAGTCCGTGGAGACCTGTGATTGAACAGTTATTACTCACTGCAGTAAAAGCTTTTGGCAAGCACGTGGCTACGTACCATTCTGCGTTAATGCGCCTTTGCTTTCGTAAAGGTACAGATATCAAGTAGCAGTGACAATTTTTTTTCCAACGCTTCTTATGCTTTTCACTTTGATTGACCAGATTATATTATAGATTGACTCTTAGTTTTTGAATCAAACTGGTAGCTCCAAGATACATAGTTACCTTAGAAGTGCACTTGTCTGCAAACGCTGCAGGCTATGAAAAGAATTTCCAAGTTTTGAAGAACATTTAAATTCATATAAAATCATAGCGCGGAAATATCCATTTTTAATGATATTTTGATTCAATTCGTAAAAAATAGGTAGGGAAATTTAAATTTCGAATGTTTTATTTTTATGTTACAGATAGTCATAGATTTAATTGACATCAAGTTTTTTTTTTATGTACGAAGACGGCAGACGAGCATACAGTCCACCTGATGATAAGTGGACACTGTCGCCCATAGACATCCGCGATACATGCCAACATTAGTCCAGAATAACAAACGTTGGCACGCCCCCGGATGCGCTGCCTACCTTTGGAGATATAGGAATGGATTTGGAGGAAGGGCTGGGAAAATGGGGAGGGATAGGACGGGAATGAGCTGTGGCACATCTCACTCACTACCGAAACACGTACGTACATTAGGGAAATATAGTAAAGTGGGAAATGCAGTACATTTCAAGGTAGTCTTCTGTGAGAGAGGGGTAACGTGGCCAGTCGAGCGCGCCCAGCGGCTGTTGGATTGCAGCGTGCACTCTCCCCCTCCCAAAGTCCAGCCAGTGTTCCATAAAACTTTCTGATTAGCCTGGTAGTTAAGAGTATCTTAAACTTTACTATACCGTTAACCTATGCTTCTTCACTACAAGGTTTAGGTCTCTGTCAAGGCCTCCCACGACCCACGATATTTCGCTCTTCTTATCCAGTCACTACCAGCAACTTAATTCAAGTCGTGTCGCGGCCCACCGCGACGTCTGCAGAGGAAAGACGACAAATGGGTTCGCTTCCATTTGCGATCGCCGCGCCGTGCACATTATATTATTCATACAAGTACCTATTGCTATACGCTTTACGCTACAGGCTTTGTATGCTGTCTCTCATTACGAAGCCTCCATTTAGAAGCTCATCTACCCTGTTATTAATCCTGCTATAGCTGGGCCACGTAGCCCTTAAGCGATTTACGACATCATTTATTATTTACCAATGACAAAATATTCCGTAATTATATTGTTTCCTGTTGTTACCAATGTAGTTTTAGTCCCATACAAATAATTCAAACGGTTCAATACGTTTGTCATGTGTCTTATTAATGACTAAATAAAAGTTTTGATCGCCTGTGTTACAGTGTTTGAGTTCAACATTATTAGCAACCATTTATACCGCTTCACACTGATGTTTCCTGGTGGGCACGATTACGAGATTTCTCCTTAATTTCCTACCCCCACCACACATCCTTTCAACATGCTTACCTTGCTGACGTCCGGTGTTCGATAATTGTTTTCAAGATTCCATTTACACCTTCAGTAGAAGAGTAGACTGAATTTAGTTAGCTATCACTTAACTAATGTTTTAACTAAGAAGGAGAATATTAAAGCCTCGCTGAGATTAGAGAATGTAATATAATACGAGTAATTGTAAAATGAGATTGGTATACGTAATAGGTAGAGTCTGGCAAAATGTTTTAACTATTTTTAGTTATAACCTAATACTATTATTCTTTTTTAATTTTCTGCGCTTTTTCAGTCTCAACTCCACACTCATTCATTTTCCAGACTCTACAATACAATGAATTCAGGAAACATCTAAAACATACCACATGTCTAGATAAGAATCCAAAAGAAGCATATGGTTTTAAATTTTAAAATAATCAAAATTATACATAATAAATTATTCTCATATGTCAATTATTCATCGAGTGTACATAATTGCGAATAAAAAGTAATGAAAGATGCAATGAAAACTTACTAGATAAGTAACGACGAACTTCACTTATTACTTACGGAAAAACTTATACGAGTTTGTAGTAGTATAACTTGGCAAAGTCGTATTTAATAAACAACTGCACTTGTGGGAGGTGGTCGTGAACAGGAAGTTTTAGTTGATAAATGACACACGTTTTATTACTCAGGAACTTAGCATTGTATCGTTAATGACGTACTTTGTAAAAACTAAATGAAGTTTTAAAGAACAATAAAAGTGGTTCGAAAATTTTACTTCAGAGGTCACATAGGCCCGGGACTCCATTTTCATTTTTCCTCAAAACTGCGGCGCACTGTGGTTAATTAATTTAAATTCAAGTAGTAATTTATATACGTATTTTGATAATACATTGAAGTAAGAATTAATAAGGTCATACTTATATGCCGATATTTCAATAGTAATATCTCAGTAACATGACACTTTAGGACATAATATCTCATGACATTTTTTGTTTGTCTATGCGGACATTACCGGTATATTATGTATATCCCATGGTGCACCGATATTTAAAAAAAAATCAATATGGCGGCTCGTGACAATACCACAAAAGTCGAACCCTTTTGTTGAGTATAATATTTTTTTTCATTAAAATTTAATTCCCTGTGTATTTTTGATATTTATTGTTGATATATGCTCCGTCAAGTAACAAATTTCTCATATTAATTCCAACTTGACCAAATCCAACTGAAATTTCGGTCATCTTTCATAAAGGTCAACTTCCCAAGCTATTATTCACCAAGCCAACCTAAACAAATAATGAGTAATGACAGCAACTTATGTATGAGCATTGATCCAAATAGGTGTGTGTTATCGGTTTACTAATTTTCTTGATAAGAGCATGTCACACCATACCATTAGCGTATGTCTCTCCGCAATTGGATGCAAGCCTCTCCTAAGGTTCGCCATCACCCTCATATGAAAATACGTAGTCGTGAAGAATTCCTTGATTTTTAAATATTTCTTGTAACATCATTATTATTAAAATCATGAAACCATCAATCACCCTATGGGATAGAAGGCAAAATGGACCCTAATATCTCAATTACTGCCTAAAAGTATTAACCCTAATATCTCAATTACTGCCTAAAAGTATTAACCCTAATATCTCAATTACTGCCTAAAAGTATTAATATATTTCACGGTAGTGTTCTGTGAGTAACATTTGAAGTAACATATCTTCTTGAGAAATGAATGTATGGCACGTCTTAATTTCAACTGGGAAATCATTAAAGGAGGTGAAATTGGCAGCCAATTTACGTGTGGGTAGTCATGTAGGTCATCAGAATAATAAATACTATGAGTAAGCATTATTTATTATTCTTTTGGTAAAGTTTAGCCGATTCTGTGGTGACAAGAAAGAAGCGAAGCGGGACTCCGTCAACTTTGTGTTAGCATTCTTAATTGTTGCGTAAACTAGGTTTTGAAACTACCCCAACAAATTCCCGACTATGTTAAAGGGAAGAGGTAAGTACTCACAGGACGATGAATGCTTGTCTCCAGCCCCGGGGTCACCTCGTTGTGGGTTATGAGCTGGTTCGGTAATATTCTCTCCATACAGGCACCACTATTTTTGATATTAGTTGATTGTTGAGACTAAGCGTCAGTGTCTGTCAATGTTGCCAAGTTTGGCGGAATAGGACAAGACGGGAAAAAAGGAACATAGTCGGTTCTCTAACATTAATAATTAATCAAAAGTAGTTTGTTTCCTTGCTCGTAATTTGCTACCCATTTAGAATTTTTTGGTGCTCATTTAAGCCATTTCAAATTCCCGGGATCCCGGATAAATGTAACATTTATATATTGAAGTCCTCTCAATAGAAATTTAAGGTCAAGGTTTATATCGACGTGGAAATTACCTAGCGTGGTTAGCACAGCGGATAACAGGACCTCGATGTCCTTCGGACGTCAATTAGGCTACGTTCATATGGTATGCGATAGAGCGAATTAAAAGACAGTGAAATATTCGAATACATTCATTTTGAAATCACCTCTTCTTCTATAAGTCATTTCACTAGTTGATGGTTGCATGTGAGAGATCGTTTTTGGAGATAAGTCTGCTTGACCGAAGGTGACAGAAGTCAAACAAGTATTTCCATGTAAATGCAATTGAGGGGGAGAGTGCACGCTGCAGTCCAACAGCCGCTGTTCGCGCTCTACGGGCCACGCTACCCCTCTCTCACAGAAGACTACTTTGAAATGTATTGCATTTCCCACTTTATGTTATTTCCCTAATGTGTACGTGTTTCGGTAGTGAACGAGATGTGCCAGAGCCCATTCCTATCCTATCCCTCCCCATTTTCCTAACCCTTTCTCCAAATCCATTCCTATATCTCCAAAGATTATCCGAGGACAGCGCATCCGTGGGCGTGCCAACGTTTGTCATTTAGGACTTATGTTGACATGTATCGCGCATATCTATGTGCAGTGTTGTATGCAGTTACCATCAGGTGGACAGTATGCTCGTTTGTCGCCTTCGTCTATAAAAAAAAAGTAATGGTATTGTAAAAAAAATGTTGCCTTATATTTATCTATATTACCTTACATTTAATGCAAATATTAGTTATCTAACGAGAAAAAAATATGAATTAAATAATACATTCATTATTCATATTTAGTAGATAACTATATATACAGTATATACAAGTACAGTAGACAGTGATATAGGTTCATCTTTTCAAAAGCTTGTATGCCTTTGGTACATCGAGTATGTGAACATGTGTATGTTGCAAAAAGATAATATATGTAACACGAAAAGTACAACGGCCCGTGTTTTATATCTGGATACATTAAAGAATACTGCACGAACATAATGATTTATTATTGAAAATTACAAAGACCTTGATAAAATCGCATTGTCACAATATCGACTGCGCATGACAGAACCATAGAGGTTATTCTTTTTTTTAAAATAATGTTGCAACTTGAACACTTATAACAGACGTCCTTATCGCTAAAGCGATCTCCTCCGGGCAACCTTTGGATGATAAAGGGAAAATAGATATCAAATAAAGGTAGATGGTGCAATTTTTACATATAACTGAAATCAATTATTTTATACACATCGACAGCATACTGGCCTCCTCACGCACATTGTCCTGCACTTGAGGAATGTATGCACTTAAACCTCCACGCTGGCCAAGCGGGTTACGGGTTAGTTCAGAGTTTTAAAGGTGGTGTAATTTCTCAGGGCTTATGGTAGCCGCTTTACTTTCCACAACAGCCACGGGAAGAGATGGGATGGTGCTGTTCTAAAGTGGAACAACACCACACGGCCCACTTTATATATCTTTGAATATTTAAAAATCTCTACTAATAATAATAAAAATGAAGTAATCGGTTTCTTACCCATATCTGTATTTAAAATACCAATAAGTTCTTCAGTGAATTTCCCTTTTGCGATTCCACGTGTAAACAGACCTTTAACTGCATACTCAACAAAGTTATCGCCACTAGTTTTGAATTCACTTACGCCCGATACCAGGTGAAGGTTGCAGGTAAATTAGTTTGTGGCACTAATGCACTTGTTGGGTCAAGGGTAGCTTGTTTCTCCCACATTATACGAACTGACATTGATTGATGTCAGCTTTTTAAACATTCCACTGCACAGAACAGCCCTCCATGTTCACTAGTATGTTTCGGGCCGTAATTCAGCACGCGGGCCCATTGCAAATTTATGGATACACTACAAGATTTTTTTTTAATTCTGGTACATACGAGTTTCCTGACTCCTGAGTTCCTGTTTCCTTCACCGCTAAGCAAATGATATTTAAAAAAAAATCTTACTTAAGATGAAACTCAATAGTACGGGGCGAGGATTTAAACTCACAGCCTCACGAATGCGAGGCGAGGATCACCCAGGCCCCTAAGGTATCACCGCTCTATTAATGCTCTCCTATTATTTGATACTTAGGATTACAATACATAGGGTGAGTAGGTAAATTTTGAGATATTTCAATTTCAGAAAGAGAGCTCATTTGAGCTGTACCGTGTTTGAAACATCATTTGTGAAAAATAGCATTCCGAAAGCCATTTAGTCCAAACAAAAAAAATAAAAATGGTGTGTTTACTTTTTTATTGCATTTCGCATGCTTTTCTATGCAACGATGGAATTCGAACGAGAACATTTTCGTGCAATGGTGTTATACGATTTTAAAGTTGGTTTAAATGAGAGTAAGTGTAAAGATAGATTGGTATCGGCTTTTGGGGACTTCGCACCACCCCATTCAACAACTTTTAGATTTTTTTCTCAATTTAAAGAAGGAAATTCTTCTTGGGAGATGTTAGGAAAGTGGCCGTCCTGCGACTTCTGTAACGAGGCGAAACATCGAGGCGGTAAAGAAAATGTTGCACTAAGTCACAAAAAGGACCTACAAAAAGATAGAGGACTCTTAAGATTTCATCGCCGGTCATTCATGAAATTGTACACGGACACCTTCAAGTCAAGAAGCTTTATTCGCGTTCGCGTTCTTCATTCACCGACTGCTGAACAAAAACAAGCTCGCGTGACATGGTGCAGGGAATGTATTGACGGAATATATGTAATATTATTACTGGAGATGAGAGTTGGATCTATCAGTATGACCCACTAACTAAACGGCAATCAACGGTTTGTGTGTTTCCCGACGAAGAGCCTCCCAGGAAGTGTGGACAAATAAATGGTGGCAACATTCTTTTCTGCGAGTGACCATTTAGCGACAATTTCTTTAGACGCTCAAAAAACTGTTAATAAACTATGAACCCACTATGGGCACTATAGTTCATACCGCTTGTGGGGTCATTTAAGTGCATGGCCATTACCGTCTTTTTTGGGAATTAGCAAAACTTTAACAAAACGAAAAATATTGCTTCAATCGTCTAAATTTATTTTGTCGCCCTCGAAATAGGCTCCATTTGACGCAATACACTTTCGCCAGCGAATAATCCATTCGTGGAAACACCTCTCATAGGCACTTTCTGGTATGACCTTTAGCTCTTTTATCGAATTTTGTTTTATTACGTCAACGGACTCAAAACGTCTGCCATGAATTGGTAAGTTGAGTCTGAGAAATAAGAAAAAGTCACACGGGGCCATATCTGGCCAATATGGTGCTTGGTCGATGACATTCGTTGAATTTTTTGCTACAAATTCCCGTACGATGATTGAGGTGTGAGACGGAGCATTGTCGCGATGCAGTATCCAAGAATTGCTGTTCAATAAATCTGGCCTTTTCGCCTCATGACGCCCAGATTATAATGTTTATTGACTGTTTGACCCTCCGGAAGTAATTCTGAGTGGACAACATCGTGATAATCAAAGAAAACAGTCAACATGACTTCGATTTTTGAGTGGATTTGACGTGGTTTTTTCGGTTTCGGTTGGCTGTCGAAGCGCTATTCCGAAGCTTGTCGGTTGGTTTGCATGACAAACTCATAAACCCACGTTTCGGCACCCGTTATGAAGCGTTTCATGAATGTGGGATCCGTATTGGCTCGTGCAAGCATGTCTGTAGCAACCAAAATGGTGCGAACGGATTCATGACACATGTCAACTTCCTGAGCTACCCCTCTTAAGCTAGCGCGACGATTTACCATCACCACGTCCTTCACCTTGTTGATATTTTTTTTGGTCGAAGACGTTGAAGGTCGACCAGAACGAGGCAAGTCTTCAATCACTTTTCGGCCTCTAACATTTTCAATAATTACAGATATATTCCCTTTTTTGTAATAAAACTTTAAAATGTATCGAATTTCTTCGTTAGATCCACTCATTTTCTTGGACAGAATAACAATTGTAAAAGAACGGGAAACAGTTTTTTTTTTAAATGTTACGTTTTTAATGGTATCATAACCAGCCAGGTACAAACAGTTCAATCACAGATATTGGATCACAACTTTCTACATACAAAATACGAAAAGACTTTCTCCCCGACCCATTATATCACACCAAACAAAATTATCATCGTTCTAATTTAACCCAATGCGTCTTATAAATGGAGCATAAAATCGATACAAATAATCCGCTCAGCGATTAACTCAAATGGAAGTCCTTTTAGAATTTGGGATTTGGAAAATTTATAGGCCTCGCCTTTTATTTTTTAAGTATAATCGCCTTATATATATTCAATACAATATTCAGTCTTTAATGTAAAGTAAACAAATGCGATAAATTCTTCCGTCTTATAAACGTGAAGTAAACATGAAGAGCGGCGTTCTCTACCAGAAAATAAAATAATAATAAACGTGGGTGCAGTCTGGTTGAAATAGATTCTTATAGTAATGTACATACATATACATATGAAAATTATGACATAGATTTTAGTGTATTTTATTAAATATAATTCACAATCACATTCAAACGAAGATTTTGTGAAGACTTCTATTTATATTCTAAAAAATATTTTAGCCACTGAATACTTCCATTCATTTCTATAATTTAGTTTGATCTGAACATCACACAAAGTAAACGAAGTCATATAAAAGTTGTTCAGTCCTTATAAGCGAGAATTTTCAAGCAAATTTTAATAAACTTAGAAACCTTGAGCAGATTCTTTTGTTGTAATAAGTACTTATATCAACTTTCAAATATTTCAAAGTTATTTGACGACCCTCTCCGTCTTTATTCGTAAAAATAAAAAAAAAATCGTTGAAAGGCCTTAAACAAGCTGACTAATAAAGAAGGCGGAACACTCTTAATTAAGATTTTTCGAGAGTAAGTACCTAGTGGGCGTCTCATTTATAAAATGTGTTCTTTCAATTTGATTTGAATTTATTTTTGACTTAAAAGATTGTTGCAAATATTTTTGCCGGTATCGTTGATAAGTTTATAAGTTGATATAATAATATCTATACATATAAGAATGTCTAACAATACATATATATATATGTATATATAACAAAATCGTAACAATATGAATACTTTGTACATTTTTGAAATAAGCCATCACAGTGTAAAGTACGAATAATACAGAGTACAAAAAAAAATAGTTTGTCTATCTGTCTGATTGGTCTGTCTCTCTGTTAGTTCTAATGCACATCACGCAAAAACCACGGGACGGATTTTAATGAAACATGGCATAGTTATAGCTTATGTGCCTGGTTAACAGTTATGATGTTTTATCGAGATCAATTCTAAAGTTCCCACCAGAATCAAGCTAATCACACATACTCTAACATTTACGCATACTGCTACTTTTGTATAAATCATTATAGTTTATGACTATCAGAGGCAAGAAAAAGCAGTCTGGTGTTTTTAGTGCAACAAGCCAAAAACGAATGTAAAATCAATAATTACTAAAACCACGCGAGCGAAGCGCCGAGGAAATAATTATAATTTATTTTCGTAGGATTTTAAAAGTGTTTCTTAGCAAATCCGTCCTAGAGGTTTACTCCAATCGAAAACCATTACAAGGAACGGCCCGAGGATCATTTTCCAATAATCTACGGATTGCGCGCATTCAGGTGTTATGTTTGTATATACCACACCTATAAAATAGACACGTATGTTTGTATATAATTAATTTAATAATAAAGTTTTCTAGCGGATCTGCTATTTTCTAGAACAATTGATCTAGAAATGTTTTATAGATATTAGACATGGTTTCTACTGAAAGAAAATTTAGTATTATTTTTTGTGTCTGTATTTTATTAGCTATTTTACTTTTCTCTGTACTAAGGTTGCTTGGAAGAGAACGCCTTAGTAATAAGGTCACCTATATGTACATTTATTTTATATTTGCAATTATTCTAACTATTTAACATTTAAAAATACAAGTACCACCAAGAGTTTATCTTGACACTACGCAAGTGTGACTTTAGCGATGGAATACGAGCCAGTGCACCAATGACTTCTATGTATTTTACTAGACAGGCAGTTCTAAAGAAAAACTTCGTCACAGTGCGGGTTGTGCCGACTGAGGTGCGGAGAGCGGGAGAGTAGAATTTAATGCAGTGATTAACCGAACGCTCACGCAGATGCGACACGAAACAACCTTTGCCTATTTCCACTTTGCCTCTGAGAGTAATCTATTTATTTATTTTTTATCTCGGAAATTTGGGGATTTATAGTGAAATGATATATCGTATTGCAATGAGTTGCAAGTAAGTGTAAGTGTTGCAATGTGAATTTAACCTGTAACTACATAATAATAGAGTGGATAATATACTAATGTAATATAATTTCAGCTTTTAGAATACATATATACGCATATTACATACAACTCACTATTGTTTTTATATTATGTATATACATGCATAGGAGGTCATAGTTAAGAGTAAGTAAATTATATACGTACTTATAAAATGCTATGCCCTCGGAAGATTTGTTTGTCCTTTCAGAATAATTTTTGCAATATAGAAGTATGCAATTCGGCATTTTCATAAATATACTGTTTCCATTAACCAATATCTAAACCAAAAAACATAATCAACTAGTATCTGTAAACATTTATTTTCTACATACTTCCATTGTTAGGAAATTGTCTCATCTGTATGAGTGTTTCTTATATTTTATGCCAGTGTGATTGGTGGTAGTCGCTCTCGCTACTCGCTTTTACATGATTAATGTAAAGAGTAGTCGAGAAAGACATACTAAGATGGCTGGCGAATGACTTCAATTTACGACAAAATTTTGGGTATAAAAATTTCAGTTTATTTTATTTTTTGTTTAGTTCTAAATAACAACCTTGACCTACTATCCGGTGCGTACTTTCATCAATGACACACCAGTCATTTTTATGCATGATTATGTACATTATGCAATCAGCCCCTTTAGTATTCACTGCTGGACATGGGACTCATGCATATTGCCTCGTACGTGGTCCTTCATGCACGCCTCAAATGTAAGGCCTCAAAACGCCACGCTGGCCCTCGGGGCTTGTGGTAGCCGCTTTGTTATCCCGCAGTCGCCTTCTACGATACCCAAGGAAACGACGGAAGAGGTGGGTGTTCTACAGCCGGCTATTCTATTCTATAGCCGGTTGACACGACACGGCGTATTTTATACATTAATGACGTAGAATTTACGTCCTACATGCAGACTCGAGACCGTCGCGATCTGTAATAAAATTTCAGCATATTCGATTTTGGGCATTTCGTATTTGCGGTGGCGTCTATAAATTATCTTTCCAATATTTAAATGATATGACACCACTCAATGTTTTTAGGTTTTAAAATCCGCTTTTGAAAAACAGTTTTATCTCTGTCGTTTACCAATGCGCCCATGTACAGCCTCTTGTATAGACAAGAATACGCTAATAAAACATTTCTTAAGAGTCATTAAACTGCTTAGTGATACAATTCTTAAGTATCTAACTTAATAAAACGGCTCGATCTATCAAAAACTATAATTTATGCTTATGTACTTTACCAATGTTTAAAAATTACGGTATTCCAGAGGGCCAGATGTGAGTGAGTGGGGGAGATTTTTAAATAAAGACATAGAGTGTATTCTATAATCTATATACCTACGTACCAGAAGCCCCCCACCTACGCGGTTCCGTTAGATATATACTGTACAGAGTATGAATGCAATAAATTACGATAATCGAGTGTTGAGTAAATCTAAGTGAGAAGTAGAGTCAATTAAGAAAAGTCAAATACTAATAAAAAATAACTGACCAACTAAAGTTAGCTAATGCTCTCATAATAAAACGTTATTTTCAAAGTCACTTCATTAAAATATTTTCCTGTAAATTTTCTGAAAAACTTCGCCTCTTACTGTTATATTTTTCAATTAAAACTTTTAATGTAAGCCGAACCTCCAAACTTTATAACTGGTAATAAAAATTTATAACATTGAAGTTCAGACACTCAGAGTTTATTCTCACTGATAGTAGGCTAGTATTTTATATATTAATGACGTAGAATATACGTAGACTCGATACCGTCGCGATCCGTAATAAAAGAAAGACGAGTTACATAATATGTTAAAATGATTTTTAAACATAATATTGCACTAGTTTCTAAGGTGGTACTACAATAATACATAGTTGATACTCGTGTCTATACTCTATCGACAAAACAGAAACGCAACCGCGTCGATGTTATTATTCCGCCACCCACAACAATGAAATACTTATACTAATAATTTGTTCACCAATCCCTACCAATATTTACGAAACTTGATAGAACTGCAAACGTCAAAAATGCCATCACTCGTTGCCTCGAGTTTAGTACAGCCATTTAAGATGTGGAAAAATTAACCCGAATTAACAGTTTTAACCACGGAACAATATATCATTAAAAACAAACCTGAGCATTATAAGTATTTTAATTGTTTATTGTAAAAATGTACAACACTTTTCGATTATATTAAAATACTTTGAATGTTAAAACACTAAAGTTATAATAGTTATAATAACTCTCCCTTATAAAATAACTCATAAGATACGACATATAGTCTAATAGAGACTAATAGAGCACTATTTGTCATTTTTTTAAATACTCCGTGTATGTTATAATATGTATATATTTTATATGTATACCCTTGCATTTATTATTTAGGTATATGTATATAAATATATATCTATGTATTTTGTTAGTATTAGTGTACACCACTCTAACAATAATGTGTCATCGTCAACAGTTCGGATAACCTGAAAGCATGTAGCCTGTTTATAATTGGAAGTACTTCAAGCAAACGTCAGCGGGGTCAGTAATATATAAAAACAGAGAGAATCAGGCTTGGTAATATGTATCTTCGAACACTTGTAACAATAGGAACATCGTAACTTTATGTCATGTTGCTATCTTTACCGACAGGATTCTTCTAGAAACTTCTATTAAAATAAATAATTTTCTAGGAAAACTTGCTATCAGTTTTAAAAGTTCCTTGGTAAGTTAGGAGTTGCTGCAAACAAACAATGAAGCAGTTGAAATATTTAAATACCTACAGCTTAGTTCTGATTTCAGAAATTCTGAACCATTTTACAAAATATTTCGAAACGCTACATCGATAAACATTGAGACTAAAAAAATAAAAATACTTTTATTAATACCTGCGCTTCAGTTTTAAAACAAATTTGTTTACAATTGCGAGCTTTGAGTTTGTTCAGTGGAACAGCGTTTCAAATATTTGGAATATCTCGTCGATACCCGTTTCATCGGCAGCAGGGGGAAAACCCCCAAAAGGGTGTTTGTGGATGTTCGACCCCCATATTAGACCAAAATTCGTTAAATAATTGAACTACCTGGAATGGCCGCCGATTCCCGGCACATTGTTTTGATTTTATTGTTCATCCGTGTTTGGTATCCGGCTCGTGATGTCCAATTTAGTTAGTGAGTTGACAGGATATCCTAGAGATTTTCTCGTTTTCTTATGGACGAAGTAACTGGTCCTTTTTGCTAATTGACTTTTCAAGGGGCATTAATAAACAATTACTAATCTTGATTTTCTGAAACTCCATGTTTATGTAAGCGAAATTGTGTGATACAATTAAACAAGTTGCAGTATTTTATTCTTAGAGCGGTGATAGCTTAGGAGAATCCATGTTCAACTCATACCATACGGTCGTTAGCCTTACCAATATCAAAACGTTTTGGTATTGGTAAGAAAAACGCCGTTGACAATTCCTATACAAAATCCCTCCTTGACAAAGACTTATTGCGTACAGTGCAGTCATCAAGACGCGTTGTGTCTTGATGACTGCACGAACTCATGGAGCACGTTGTGAGACGAACTCATGGGCGTAGCCATAGGGAAGAATAAGTAACAGACTTTCTGCATTACACTGTCTTTGTTTAAATTATTTGGGTTGCCCCACCTTGGATAAAATTGTTTGCTTTTGGCCTATCCTGGATAAAATCCTGACTACGGCCTTGGACGAACTTCCCGCCGAGGATTTTCCACTTAGTTACGAGTTTGGTACTCTTCAAATGGATTTGGGTACAGAATATTACAACGCAGACAGAGCACCCGCGTCCCTCCTGTTGTTACATATGTCTGTGGGCGACGGTGACCACTTACTGCTTCGTGGGCCGCTCGCACATCTGCATTCTATACAAAAAATCTATAAAAATAATATGTCTATGGTTCCCGTGAATAAAGGAGCATTTTTTGCATTATGACCCAAAATGTCTCCGTGATTACGAAGCAAGGTGTAGGATACATTGAAACATTGAAGGTGGTGCATTGAAAATTTCTAAGCAGGCATCGATTATGAATCCTTTTTACAAATACCTAACGCTTCAACAAGTAATAATAGTGAATCATCATTGTTAGCAGTTATTATTAACTATTTGATACTGATATAAATACTGAATCCTCTTATGTAGAATCAAACATCGATAACACGCGCTAGGCTCCGAACGTGTTAGAACAAAAATGTTCCCATAACATTTTTAGAGTTTCACAAGCCCTATTCAACAACAAAATTTCAGCACCAACAACATTTTTTTTGTATACCTACAGTCGAAACTTCTTATTCGTGGGGGGGGGGGGGGGGGTTACGTTCCTTAAATACGCCGCGAATATGGAAAAATGTATCGGATTATATTTATAAGCGATACGTTCCAAATTTACGTAATTACAAATGAATAATGATAAAAAATGCTTGTAATTAAAGTTTTTTACATATTTAACATTGGTAATTATCAGTTCTAAGCAGTAGCTTAAAGAATTTAGTCATTGTTTCTTATTTCGCACCTTTTAGAAGATCTTGTAATTCAGACTGGTGGTCGCCAGTGGCTTGATCAATTTTCCCCTTGAAAAGAAATTAGCTGGCAATAGATAGATCATTTTTTATGAAAATGTCACTGAGATCATTAGCCATTCGTAGTCCTTCACTCAACATGGAACAGTGACTTTTAAAAGAACAAAGCGTCGTGTATTCGTCGACACTCTATGGCGGCATCGACAGGCTGCGTTGAAGCAAAGGACAATTGCGTTTTAATAACGTACCTACGTAGTACATCGTAAGTAGATCGGAAGCAACTGCTATGTGTTTATTATATTCACCTACATAATAAAATATGTACCTGTGTATCGATAGCAATGAATAGTTTGAGATAGTTTTGATCCGCGTATAATGAAATTCTTATCCGCGAGTGCAGAAATTGGTCACAATTATTTTCCTCGAGAATGTTGAAACCGCGAATTGCGATAACGTAAATAAGGAGCATTGACTGTATTCACTTATTGAGATTTTTTAAAAGTTCAAACCATGGTAATTTAGGAATTCAGCAGGTCTGCTTAGTCGACATTTTTCCGAAATTATTAAATAATAATTTCTGCAATAAATATCAAATGTATTTATTTACATAACATGGTTTACAAGATGTTAATACAATAAAACTATGAGCTCATGTTAATGGTAAAACGGCGTGCGAATTTCAATCCAAAAAGCTACTTCCAATCCCTCCATTACAATAATATGTATAACAATAATAACATACCTATTACAATAATATGTTGAATTAATTATTTAGCCAGTTGAACATTTTGGATGTAATTTTTTTAGGTATTTCAACTATTCCATTATCCTAGTTGAACTGTTTAGACGAAAAAAGTTTTGTGTTGTTCAAAATTAGAACGTTATTAAACGTTAGTATAAAAGGATAGTTTCTATTCGAATTGTTAAAAAAACCTGCCAAGCTAAATGCATAATTCAAGAGAATGACTTCAAAATTTTCCAACCATTGTAATAGCTTTGTCGTTTAGTAGATATTTTTAAAAACAATACTTAACATAATATTACAAGGCTACGTGATATTTTCTCCCAAATGACGTCTAAAAATTTCACTAAGCAATAAATACTTATATTATAAAGAAAAACAGGCCAACCGCGGAATTTTAGAAAACCGAAGCACCCTTGTCAACGTTAAAGAAAATGACAAGAACTTCCGTCCGCTTCGCTTGCTATCAGTCTAAAGAAAAACACCTACTTACAACATTTGAAACGTATTTATTTGTATAATATATCTATAATACATATATGTTTCTCCAAAGCTTCGTTTCATATGAATTATCCTTCTATGAAGTAACGTTTTTGAAAAATTGCACAATGTTAATTACTTTTATCCTACTTGATTTTTTTTATATAGGCGATCATATAGTCCACCTGATGGTAAGTGGATACTGTAGCCTATGGACATCCACGAGACATACCAACTTCAGTCCAGAATGACAAACGTTGGCATGACCTGGATGCGCTGCCTACCTTTGCAGATTAAGGAATGGATTGGGAAAATGAGGAGGGATAAGATGGGATGGCAGTGGGCTCTGGCATATCTCACTCACTACCGAAACACGTACGTACATTGGGGAAATACGATAAAGAAGGAAATGCAGTACAATTCAAGGTAGTCTTCTGTGAGAGAGGGGTAATGTGGCCAGTCGAGTGCAGCTGTGGGAATGCAGCGTACACTCTCCCCCTACAATGAATCGTAATAATATACAATAGTATTTTATAAAATGATTAGCTCAGATTTCAGATACCGTGTCTCATAACATTGTATTTATTGTAATTTTGTAAGCTGTGAATAGGATTTTGCATGTTCGACGACGCACCCGCATACCCATGGTGTTGCAGGTGTCCATACTATGCCCTATGAAAAAAAACTACTGAACCGATTTGGCCCAGCTTTGAATTTATGTTATATTATTTATGGGACGTCAAGTGAAATACTGGATACGTGGTAGATACATAAGTTTAGGTAGGTGAAACTAGATGATCTTAAGATACACGCTTTTATTACATATTGAAGTACAACACACACTACGAGACAACTATGAACCGACCTTATATCGACCTAATCTAACACAATAGGTAAAACTGACTTCCTTAAAAACAAACTTTTATAGCATTTATTTAACAACATCTCTGGAACGTGTCCACATGTTATGTTAATAACAGAATTGCAATGTCTATGATGCAGTATACCTAAGTAGGTACTTGCAATTCACGAGCGTGCGTCTACCTTGTTTTAAGCGATGAGTGCTCGTTTGCGTAAACAGACCTTATATCCATCATATTACACCTTTAAATATGACGATTATATCGACGCGAATGTTATGATACTTTTCGTGTACACGTATGTTTACCGACAAGTAAGATGTAAGTAATGATTCGCAAGAAATACTCGTGTACATATATTTGATAACTGGATAGAATTACATTCTCTAGAAAAAAGAAAAAAGTAGCACATTAATTGTATCGCATTCAATTACAAATGTCTATAGACTGACTAGACTGACTGGCATTTAAGTTGCGATACGTACCATACACAGCAGTCGACGTCTAACATAATAATATACTCGTATCTCCATAGAGCGATCACTCCTGGAATTCTTAAAAAGCTATTATCATTATTTATCAAGCGTTTAAGAAGTATTGTAGACAAAGTTCTGTGGGAATTTGAAGTGAAATGGAAAAAGTTATAACGCTTGAAATGTGAATCCCAGGAATGATTAATCAACGTACATAGATGGACGTGACTTTTGTGACTGGTCATTAGTTAATTATTTCGACCACATAGCCGGACTTAAACATCTGTTATTTATTTAACAACTTAACAAAAAATGCAGTTACAATATTGGCCAGTTATATTACAGAAGGTGCCGGGTTGGGGAGTCACAACTACACATAGATTGAGGTTCCTGTGTCGTGTGATATGTTTATGTGTTACGTTGTAACTATGGCTTAGAATTATGATATTAGTGGTTGAAACTTTAATGTAATTATCTCGATATTTTTCAATCACCGAATTTCGCCCACGTCAACGTAGAGTTAACATCAATAAACGTCAGAAGAAAATCTAGGAAAACGCGTAGATGTTTATAATCATAAAGTTTAATCGAAGTTTGTTTGCTCCTGGGGGAATTTGAGAGAAACAAACAAAAGCTTCCTCTCAATAATCTTATATCTAAAAATAATTTGTGATAAAAGATGTACGTACTAATTGCAACTATAAGTATAAAGTCCGAAAGTTTTTTATTTCCAAATTATTTAGCTATGATAAGTATGTATGGTATATTTTATATGTATATTGGTATGGTGTCATTTATATACCTACCTAAACAAATTCAATTTTAATTGTATATTCAGTTGAAGAAAATGAATTCTGTTCAATTATATTCTATAAAATAGTACAGACTCCTATAATTCAGATTTATAATAAACGTAAAATTCTTTTGATGTTTATTTACGTCATTTGTCAAATAAATGTCTACGGCAATTGGCTGCGTAAGTTCTTAGAACCTGAGTCTGCTCTCTTGAAGAAAACAATAACAGAAATCTTATTAATATAAGTGACAGATGAAATAGTACT
Source organism: Sesia apiformis (assembly GCA_914767545.1). Lineage (NCBI taxonomy): Eukaryota > Metazoa > Arthropoda > Insecta > Lepidoptera > Sesiidae > Sesia > Sesia apiformis. The sequence goes on from OU611962.1 coordinate 7,359,029, forward strand.
ATAACCTACTATAAAAAAATCTAAATTTCGAAATATCTAGAATCCATTTTAATTTGTTTTTAGTCACATCTCAATAAAATTACGGTTAAAATTTAGGTTTCGTTAAGAGTGTTTTTAAAATCTGATGGCTGATTTTGTTATTTACAATATGTTTTAGAAAATAAAAATATATTAAATTTGTACAATTCCACGAGCCCTACAGTCAAAACAACATAACACTTATACAAATATGGAGGTAGACATATGGTTCCCTGTATGAATGTTCATCTGTTCCCTCGTAGCTCCTAAACTACACATCACATTTTGACAAATGAGGTGTCGTTGGATTAGTTTTTACGTTTCACGTAACTTGTGCTGTATGCCGTCACTTTAAATACAATATGGCGAATATGAAACACGTTACAAAAAAATAAATGTAGACAAAGTATGAAATGAAATGAAATGTTTTACTGTGCACATTCCGAAAATATATAATTTATTTTCATAAAAATGTGCCATTTCCCGTGAAAGTCAAAAAATCGCGCAAAACGTGAATAAAAATAATTACCTACATAGTTGTAGACCCCTAAAATGGATCAAAAAAGTTATAAATACTTGTACTGATAAGTTTGTAAACGTGCGACTACGTCATATATAAAAGGCCTTTAAACCTTCTTTAAGCCTTTTTAGTATTCAGACTTATTGTTTTGGATCTATTGAAACTTTACATGTATATCTTGTGTATATCTTTCAGATATACACTATTTGTGAGATTTCCATTTCATTCTATTATGCAATGAGCCTTCTAATTTAATTAATCTTTAATCAGTATGTGATTTTCTGATTTTTTCTGCATTTCTGAAGCAAATATAGACAATTTGTCTCTATCTGCATATTGTGAGTAGATATACCTCAACCTAAAGATTTTAATCGTCCTCAACCCATATTGTTCATACGCAATTCAACGTTTACCAGACGTCCCCTTTGAATAGATGCAAAGAATTATCTATTCAAATGTCTTTAAAAATTCTCTATGCGACTGTCCTAGCGCTGACAAGGGTCGCGCCTCGGAATGTCCTGTGCAAATTATTTATAAGACCCCTTCCGTTTATTAAATAATTTGTTGTGGTACTGGAGTAATAATTCATTCCAAAGCTGTATCCATTACTGTGACTTCGATACGGGAATTCGGATACTTAAGGGCTTAGCAGTATGTAACGTTTTCAATTTAACGGCGCAATAAACTTATTTGGTTCACAATAAATTACTTCCCAATATGGGTTTCGAGCTGATTACATAACTCAATTAAGGTTTTAGATGAATGTTAGAATGATAGAAATACGAGCCAAAAGTTGCTATATATTTTGTTGTCTGACATCGGAAAACCAAAATACAAATACATATTTATTAGATAGTTTATACTTAGCTAGCAGAGAAATGTCTGTTCATCTGATATTTACTAATTCTGCCCAAAAATCAACAATAAGTACCTACTCATTGTTACGTTTTAAATAACAGCGGCCGGAGGTTAATAAACATTAGATACTGAATAACAGCGGAGATATTTAACTATTTCTTTATTATGTAAAGACAGTTTATGTAGAATTTCTAAATTGAATAATACAAAATTACTAGAATTCAATATAAACATATAAATAAATAAAAATAAATATAAATACAGAGGTATACAATTCGCGGTCCTGCAATGCACACATTACAATTGCTAATAACACAAATTTCACAAGTTGTTAGAAATATTTATTGTGCTTTAGATCCAATTTCATATAGTAAATTAAATATACTCGCTTATGTGTGAAAACATGTAATACATTCCGAATATTACCTTCCGCATAATAACGCCTTATTAAAAATCAACATTTGAGTAAAACATTTCCTTGTACATTCGTATACTTACGTCGATAAGATCAACTCTGTGAAATAATTTAGCAATATTGTATCTTACATTCTCAGATGTTGAAATTGCGCTTTTGGAAGATGACCAAAACAAATTCTGGGAAAACATATTACGAAACATAAAGGTGTGTTCAGACCTAACACCGTATAGTACGTGGGTAGCTTTAAAGGGGCTGCGGATGCGGTACGAAGCTTTCACACTTAAATTAATTTAGCCGTCTATTCGGGTATATCGAATCTCCAAAAATAGAACTGACAACCGATTGGTGCAGTTGATAGTGACCCCATGTCCTAAGCAAAAGGTCCAGAGTTCGATTCCCGGTCAGACATTCATTTGTTTAAAGACAAATGTTTGTTCGGGTCTGAATGTGAGTGTAATCCCAGTGTGGGCCATTGAATGTAGCGTTATTTATTAATATTATTCGTTGTTTTTTATTGTAGTAGTACTTTATAATAGGTATTGTAGTAGTACTTATATCCGTAAGTATTGTATTAATAATTGGGTACCCAAAAATAAATTGTCACACAATAAAACAATTGAATGAAATACAATACCGATCAAATTGAACGTGGACTAATTCAGATAATTAATGCTGTGTTTAATAATTATAATCGGATGGTTCACTACAATCCAATAGTAACATATTAATTCTAAATAACTGTTCAAAAAATCTATTTTCAAAATCTTGTTTACCCAGTATTAATTAGGCATACACTGCAAATGTAATCGAATTAACTTGTTTTATGTTAAGGAAGCGGGTTGGCGAAGACTCTTTCAGAGGTGGTGCAGTTCCTCAGGGCTTGTGGTAGCGGCTTTATTATCCCATAGTCGCCATTTACAACACCCACGGGACGAGATGGGGTGGTGCTATTCTAAAGCCGACCGACACCACACGAGCGTGGCGTTTCAAGGCCATACATCATTCATGCAAAAGACAATATGCATTGTCCAGCAGTGGACAATACAGAGGGGGCTGGTGATCGTGACAGACGACGGATACAAAAAACTACATAGATGTAGTTTTTTTTGTATCTATTCAGAAACATCTGTGAACGATTTATGAAGCATGCAGATGTTTCCGCTCAAGTCTGAACTCTCCTTATAACACGTATTGAAACATTTTAATTAAAACCTACATTGCGATGCAGTTCCGTTAACGCGCCCGAGTATTAATGGTTCTCGGAATTAAAAACTATCCTGAAAAATAAACTGCGACCACAGACAAATCCATAATCTTTATATATTTATTTATTTACCTATAAACTTGCTTATATGTCTCATACCAAATAAACATAGTGTTCATTTTAACCATATTATTATGATTTCAGCACATTTGACTGTGGATTTTGGGGTTTGTTTACAAGTGAAAAAACAGTTTACAAATTTTTACTTGTTTTTTTTTTGTTCCTGAATATGTAGGAATATTTGAAAAAGTCGGTTCTCTAAGATTCTTAATAAGATAATCTAGATTTCTTAATAATTTGTCGAGATTTCGAATCTACCCATTTCATAGATCACGTATTTCCCGTAGGTACGTAAATTTGTAGATATTACCCTCATATTTTATATTTTATTTAGACTTTAATGTACAAAGAAACATTTAACAAAAGGCGGACTTAATGCCCAGTGGCATTCTCTACCAATCAACCTTTGGTTAAACAGAAGCACGAACAGCGGTGCATCGTGCAATCAATAAGAAATAACTACAAACAGTACATACAAGTACAATACAATACACATATAATACCTGTGTACATTAAAATATATTTTTTTCTTATTGGAAAAAAGATGGCTGATGAACATAGAGTTCACCTGATGGTAAGTGGATACTGTTATCCACGGACATCCGCAATACATCCCAATATCAGTCCAGAATGTTGGCATGTTGGCATGTTGGCATGCCCTGCAAAATTATAAAATAAAAACATGAACAGATCAGTGCGAAGTAGTTCCTTCAGAAAACATTGTGTAAGTTATGTAACCCCATAATGCTACCCTCTTTAGAAAAAAAAGGCACAAGTGAAATTTTCAAGTAAAATTTTCATGAAAACTTGAAAACCTAGCTAGAAACTTGGAGTTTTGGATGAACAACCATTGTTTATTATTTTCTCTTTGTTTATGCTATCGTTAAAAATGTTATCATTGCAGTTTCTTCTTTGGAGGGCAGAAGAGTACGTGGCAAATGAATCACGTACGAGAATTTCTAACGTGGCAATTCATGGTAATTTGTGACAATTTGACTTTCAAGTCATTAGTCGTTACATAGAGTTGGCAGTTCAATTCGTATTTTAAAGCAATTGAAGAAATTCAAGTACATACAGTTTCTCCTACTTCTCTTTTCTCTACACTCTGTCACCGGTAAAAGGTCTCGAACAAAAACAGTTAAATAAGAGTACTCGTGTTAATTAAAAGGTCCCTGAGCGTTATCTTCGACATACAAAGCCGTTTTGTTTTTTGACCGTTCTTGTTAATTAAATTTACTTTTGTACTTTTGCGAACGTAGGTATTCTTTAAGCCATTTGATGGAAAATACATTTTCCTTTCGAATTTACAACAATCGTTAGGAGTCTGTATTGTTAATTAATTAAAGTGTAAAGGCATTTCTCCTTCATCTAACTTGTACGCAGTTTTGTTTGTACATACTTATTAAAATAACATTTTGTTTTGTGTTTGTTTAAAATAAAAAATCTGGAGTTAACTAACTCATAAATTAATTAAAAAATAAACAAAAATGTTAAAGAGTTTATGTTAAATATATTGTATTTATAAATGGTAGACTTTTAAATACACTATGTCTATATGGTTGCGCGGTGCGGCTAGTTAAAATAATACAAATAAAATGGAATGTTGGAAGTAGGTGTGGTTGTCCTTGCTTGCCATCTTAACCCTATAAAGAAGTTATCAAAAATAGGCAGCTCATACCTGGATACGGGATAGGAAGCGGGCGAGCCTCCAAACTGGAGAGAATGAAGCGGTGCGAAGGTGGTCATGTCGCCAACTGACCACGACCACCATGAGCGAGCTGCCTATGCAAACGGCGAAACCACCTGTAAAGCTGCTGTGCTGGATGTTGTAAAATAGGCCAAAAAATGAAGATTCGAAACATTCGAACATGCGAAACTGTCTATGAGTTTTGGACACCACACGTAACAAATTTTAGATTCATAACTATAACTTCGTCTTCTTTTAAAGTATCAATACAAAAAAATCGAGTTTCGTAGATGTAGTAGCCATAATTGTTTTGTCTACTGATATGACAATAACAGATATAAATTAATTATTTTTTAGAAAAAAAACATGATTTTGGGAATTCAAATCCTTTTTTTTTTCTTGTCTCGTATCAGTCTATAACGTCCCACTGCAGGATATAGGCCTCCCCTAGTGAATCAGTAGGTGGTTTCGAGCCGTAATCCACCACGCGGTCCCAGTGAGGATTAGTGGATCACATACTCAAGACATTTTTTATTTCTGGAGCATACGGGTTTCCTCGCGATGTTTTTCCTCTAAAATCCGTATTTCAGCAGAAATTTAATGGCTTTGAGGATTTTAACTCAAGATTACACGAATGTGAGTCGAGTATAGATACGCCTAGGCTATCATTTTTTTTTCTATATATTATAATTTCATTGTTACGTTTTCTAAAACGTTTTCTTATCATAATTCAGGGAATAAATAAATGCTTTTTGAATCTTTAACTGTTTTCATGAATAGAATTATGTTGCTTACCTGTTCTTGACGTCTGCACTCGAAGCTCTCAGATATTTCAGATTTAAATCTGCTCTGAATAAACAACATACACCAATTAAATTCATAATCCGGCGCACTGAATATCTTCCTATAAAGGAAAATGGAATATCATAACTGCGGCAATGTTAGGAAGGGAGTTTTACCACCACAAACAAGAAATAACAGTATGCGTATTCAACGATTCTCTCGAAATATTTTTCTATATTCCGCTAGACCACGGACCTCAGACGAATAGGGAAACGAATTGGAGCCAATAATAGATTATTTTCGTTGCTAAAAACGTACAATTGAAGTTATAAAAAAAACAGTTTCATATATTGAGGCATTTGATGACAATACAATATTTAGTGTCCGGGAACGTATCTTTAAATACGGGAAAAACCCAAAAACATTTTGCGATGTGGACGTTCTGCTACTTCGTCACTGCTAAGTAGACCTTCCGATATTAAAGAAATTTCTTGTAGAAAATAGAATTGTGAGCGTTTGACATATGCTTACAAATTACATCTTCTACAAATAACGGCACGAAGGTACACAGAATCACTAATGTTAGTCTATTTGTGTCACGAGGCACTTCGATCCACTTTGGGTAGCTGATAAGTGTGTTAGCAGACTTGTGACGCCTCGCAACAACGACAACAATTCTAAATACGCTATCTGTAATCGGTGTTTATATGTGTGTGTACGCCAAATGTCGACCCTTTTCATAAAAATGCAATACTGTTTTACTTCATACTGACATTTTACTGCCGTTACTGAAAGCAGGATTAACAGCCGTGTTTAGGGCTTTACCGCGCTCGTTAGCAGCGGTCAATCACTTTACGATGGAGTCTGATTTTTATTGCCTCCGGTAGTCGTTGTTGCTATGTAGTTGCTATATGGTAGTATGTAGAGGAATATAATAGGTAATCTTCATGAATGATAACTACGTATGAAAGTTTTGGAGATTCTATTTTAGGCGATTGTGCATGCAAAGTGCATTGTGCAAAGTTCAATTTTCTTTAGCTTCTGAAAATCTATTAATCTCTTAAAACATGATTGTAATGAGTATCAACGAGGTAAATGGTGCTTGCTGCAATCCCATAGCTATGGGCGTGACATGATTAGTCAAGTTACTCCTCTTTCATAGAAGACTACCATAAAATGTAGCCGCCACATATGTGTTTTAGGAGTGACGAAATGGAAAGTATGATGCGAAATGTGAAAGGTTCCATTAACTTCCCATTAATTCCCTACTCCTTATACAATCCCATCGAGTGGGGAGTGTGATCGGTTATATTCAATCATTGTCTCTACTCCCCATCCAACAGAGTAGAGAATGTAATGGGATAAAGAGAAGTAATAACAAGGAAAGCTCTTCGTCCCTTTATTTCCCTATCCTTTCCAATCGATGTTCTAAATCTAAACCTAAGTCGCCAAAGTGTCGATTCGGGGACTCAGTGATTTTGGACTATATGGTGGATGTCCACAAGAGGCAGTATACACTTAGCACACTTCCACACAATTTTTCTATCATAAAACTAAATTATCTTGTATACCTATGTTGATAATAATTATAAGTCACAGTAAAATTAGTAACGATTGAAGTGATAAAATTTAAACTCTTGCTGTTTGTACTGTTTTAAAGAACAAAAATAACTATTTGACTAATGTTGACGTGTATTGTGAAGGTCTCACCACTGGGTAGAACTATCTGCTCGTCTGTCACCTTCACTGAGAGAAATTTTAACCAAAAGTTTTGTATCTGCCATCTAGGATTCAGTTATATTAACGACAATCAGACTTATTGTTAAAATTATGTTGTCTTATTCTTTCAAAATTCCTTTATCAGTAATAATTCAAAATTATCAGTTCAAAATTCATAATTGCTAAATTATCGTATTTTCAAAATTGCATGTATTTGTAGATGTATACTTTTAATTTAAACAGAAAACCACGCAACAGGCGCGAAGCAAATTTCTATTAGTGTTCGCTCTGTAAAAAAGATAAAACTAATGGAACAAAATTTCACTATATTAACGTCAGCAATTCAGTATCGAATAGTTGCAAGTATTTTTGCAATAAGATTATAAAGTAGATCTACCCCGCCTAGCGGCTTACCAAAAATAAAATTGCGTAGGCAAATTCCACACACAATTTTACCATCGAGACATATACCCATACTAAAAATTTCAACCATCCAGAACAAATTCCCTTCTTTGGGCCCTTGATGAAAATATTTCCTTTATACTCGTAAATAAAAATATTTCGTCAGGTTTGACGTTACTCGAACAATTTTTATCTACATTTTTACCAGTGTCCTTGTATCTATTTATTAATCAATACAAAAGTGAAATTGTTATCAGTTCAGGTCTACCTGTATGGAAAATGAGTTAAAATAACTGGAACCCAATGGTTAAATCACCCAATGGTTGGATTCGTCTCCCGGCGGCCACAACTCCACGACACGATTTGAAGAAGTCCGCCAGTGGTGGTTGGATGAGAAGATCGTGTAGAAGATCTATAACAATAGCGAGCTACAGGAGAAGTTTATTTCCAGCAGTGGGGAAACATAGGCTGATTGTATGGTATGGTAGGTACATAGGTAAATAAAACACATGAAATGCACAAAGGGCAGTTTTATCGCTAAAAGCCATCTCTGCCCGATTACTTTTGGCTAGAGATCAGATAGGAAATAAATATTTTAATCACAGGTAGATGATACTATACTGCTGTGATGCTTTGCACCACCCTCATGCCTTTCAGTTTAACCGAAGGTTGACTGTCACAGAACGCTGTCCGATTTTAGTGCGGTAAAGTTTAAATATATAATTGTCATCATACCTAAAGAGTAGAATGGACTATCTGTTGATATTAATTGACTTTATGCTAGTCGCAGTTCTTTAAGGTACTCAAATCCTGAGGACTATGCATATTCTGCCGATCCCGAGCATGTCTGATGGAGTATATATATTCATATGTTAGGGTTCTAACTAGAAAACTGGTATATCTTATACCCGCCTACAGTATTAGACATATTATTTGGCGGCGTTGTTAATTTCAGAAACTAGATAATGTCAATGTGATCTAGTAAATCAAACTTATCACTTAGAGAAGCCACATTTTTTTCTATCCACGATCCGAAAGGATAAAATGTCCACACATAAATTTTAGTTTTACCCTTTTTTACGATGCCATCTAAATAAAACACACTTTTTCATTGCTCCGTCAAGTCATATGCTTACTCATTGATAATTTACAAAAATATCTCTATGTTTGAACTAAATTACAAATGCTCGCTTAACCCTTTACTTCAAAAATAAACAATAAGGTTTGTTAGATGTTTCATAAGTCAGGACCACCGTTTCATCGGAGGGCTGTAAAAAAAAAGCTCTGGCCATAAGCCTAAAATCAAAGCAAAGTGAGATAAGCCCATTCCCATCCTATTCTATCCCTCCGCATTTTCCCAACCCTTTCTCCCAATCCATTCCTTAATCTGCAAAGGTAGGCAGCGCATCCGAGGGCGTGCCAACGTTTGTCATTCTGAACTGATGTTGGCATGTATCGCGGATGTCTATGGACGAATGTGTCCACTTACCATCAGGTGGACTGTATGCTCGTCTGCCGCCTTTTTTCCTTAAAAGAACCCATAGGATTTTTTGCTAACAGCAAAGATCAATACGGCGGCGTACGAGTGAGAATTCAAATTATAGCGTGTTCAATATAAACGAGAAAGATTCGTAATAAACTGTCAAATGGCACATGTTTTGATATCCCTATCTACTGGACACAACTAGATGCTGAAGGGAATCGGCCGCAGGAAAGAGGGACCGGTTTATTACCGTAACCTCGTGGGCTCAAAGACGAACATCAGGAAGCTGTGGGAGTTCGCACACTATTGGCGCCGAAGAAAAGCCTGCGCAAATAATTGAGCTGCTCTGCACCGGAGGAATGTTCATGTAAAGCCTATGCCCTAGAAAGAGAAAAATGACATGGAGAAAGAAACAATTTCTAGAGAAGCAAATTATATACTCGTAGAAACGCGCTGGAAGGAGCCTACGTATTACGGCACGTACCTCCCGCGATTCGATCCGTAAAACCGTAGGGTTGGTAGGACCGTAGGAGGAAGAGGGTAGTCGCAAAGGCGCGAAGTCCCAACACACATGTATGTTACGTATACTAATGTCACTAGTATACGTATACGTACTACTATTATAGTATACATCACTAGTCACTAGTATAAGTCATTATAAAGGGTGATCCAATTTGAGTTTCCTATATTGGCAACACTGTAAATTAGACAGCTGTCAATAATGGCACGTGTTTGAAACATCAAATGTTAATTTGAAACAACACATTTACGAAATCGATCGCTTAACCATCGCTCAACGCGTTAAAATTGTTTAATTGTTCTACAGAAATAACAATTCTGTACGAACTGTGTATCGACGTTTACGGGAAGATTATGGTCAATCTAATCGTCCCACTGAGCGAACAATTCGCAACATAGTGAAAATTTTTGAGGAAACTGGAATCATCGGAGATAGGGTAAGCTGTGTGCATCATCGTGGCGCACGTTCAGGCGAGAATATTGCTGCTGTGAGTGATAGTATGGCCTAAGACCCAGAATTATCGATTTGTCGCCATTCGCAGAGTTTGGGCCTTTCTTATGGCTCCCTTTGGCGCATTTTGCATAAGGACTTGCACCTACACCCGTATAAAATTCAGTTAACACAAGAACTGAAGCCCAGAGATCATGGACAGCGAAGAATTTACGCAGATTGGGTGTTAGAGCAACAGGAAGTTGATGCCGATTTTTCAAATAAAATTTTCTTCTCTGATGAGGCACATTTTCAACTCTCGTTTTCATTTTAATTTTCATTTTAATTCTCAATTTTCATGTTAATAAACAAAATTGCCGCATATGGCGTGATGAAAATCCTCACGTGATACACGAGACACTTTTGCATGCCCAAAAAGTAACTGTATGGTGCGCATTGTGGTCAGGCGGCGTAATTGGGCCTTACTTTTTTGAAAACGATGAAGGTCAGACAGTAACAGTCAACGGTGAGCGCTATAGGCGCATGATAACCGATTATTTTTGGCACGAAATCGAAGATATTGATATGGGAGAGATGTGGGTTCAGCAAGACGGCGCAACTTGCCACACATCGCGTGCAACGTTAGCTGTTTTGCGTGAAAAGTTCAGAGGTCGCATTATTTCACGTTGCGGTGACGTCAACTGGCCGCCAAGATCATGCATTTAACGCCGTTGGATTTTTTTTGTGGGATTTTCTTAAGAGTCGCGTCTACGCCAACAAACCTGCAACGTTGGAGCACCTAAAAACTAACATCCGCCAAGTTATAGCCGAGATAACCCCCGAAACTTACGAAAAAGTCATCGAAAATTACCTCGAACGAATCAACTGCTGCAGAAGGTCCAGTGGCGGCCATTTACATCATTTTCCATAATTAATGAATAATACCAAATATTCGATTAATAAAAAAAAAACTAAGATAATGTTACATTTTGTGTGTTTCTTCTTAAATAAAAGTTAGGAAATTGGAATTGGATCAGCCTTTATTATTTTAATTAGCGTTAACACACACAAGTGTTAACGTGACAAATTACACACACTTGGGTATACGTAAATTGCAGCACGTCAAATTTGACATAGTTCGCTTGTAATAATTTTATAGATTTTATTATTGTAAGTCTGGAAGAAAATCGCACCTTTATAGTTTAGATGGTATAACCATTTAATGTCAAATGAGCCATAACAGGTTAATGTATACCCATGGATAACTTAATATGTTGGTCATAAAGGCTAGAATGGTTTCAGATACATTTGCGGGTTATGTCTAATTTTTATTTATGTATTTATTTTATTCATTAATATATTTCAATAATATTAATTATGTATAAGAAATCTACAGGCCCCTTTCCGGTTATTTTCAGTTCATGATCGAGTCGAGGCACATCAAAGAGATTCATTAGTGTAATATCGACTCTGAACCTGACAGACATTAAGATGACAGTCAATAAATAGGCACTCGTGGAATATTTACGTCATAAGAAACTGTTTATAAGCTGTTTTGCTGCTTATAAATGTTTTTAAATATTTTTTTTAATAAACACATAGGTACTCAATACTAATGACTGTATAAAATAATGAATTCAAACAAATTTAATAAAATTCTTTTGAAACAGTTTTCAAAAAAAAAAAACGACATAAGTAAATCTAAATGCATCATAATATGTAACATGTACAATCAGCAACACGCTAATCTACCCAAAACTGTTCTATTCTACACCTTTTACTAGCGTAAGACTATGTAGCTTAGTACTATGTAAACGCAACGGTTAAAACGCAAATGAAAACAGGTTCTAAGTTATTTCATCAATTCATTTCATAAGGAGTTCAGCTCATTTTCTGACAACACTAATTTTGTTAAAAACATAATTTAAATATTAAACACGAAAATACATTTTTGTGAGAACCGTTCGATAACTGACAAAACATCTTTTAGAAAGAGCAATGTTATTTTTTAATCGTTACAAATTAGATACTCGAATACAATATATTTCTTTGTATACTTTTTGGATCTGTAACTATACACATCGTTTATACCTCCATTATATTACCCAAAATTAAAAATTCATAGAAATGAAAAAATAAAACAACGTTAGTATTTAATTCGCTTACAAACATTTTCGTATAATTCTCTAGAATTTCCATCATATCTCGGATTCCATGTTTAGAACAGAAATCCGTTAAATGTTTCGTGTATTTTTGCTCAAAATTCCAAGAATTTTACAACGATTAATTCTAGGAAAGAATTTTATTAAAACGTGAACCGTACTAAATGATAATAATCATAATTCCTTCTAATTAAGTAATTTCTTTATATACTCGTAAAAAATCCATTTTTAAGTATTCGACCAAGTTCAAACGAGCCAACACGAGCCAAATAAATATCTAACAAAGTTTCGATCATCAAAGTTTTGTTTTAATTTCGAAAAATATTCCTGAGCTCCAATTGATAGATTGAGCAATATTAAAGAAACGATGACAATAATAAGTAAGTAATGTTAGGTATTACTTAATTAATGTGTTTATTTGCAATACTACAACTTTTGCAAATAATACAAAGAGCCTCAAATGACTATTAACTAGTATTTGTAATCTAGATACCTCTATACGTTTTATGAAAGCAGCCTTTTGGATTTGGCAAAAACTGTCTCAAAAAATTATGTCTTACTACTAATGGAAAAGGCCTACTCATGGTAAACTGACGTCTACATTTCACTAACGTCACTAAAGGTTAACTAAAGGCTCAGCTGTTAGTTTAATTAAATGTCTTTCAGTTCAAACTAGTTTTATAATAAAAAAAGTTAAAAAGGTAAGGAGAGTAAATACTCGTCCTTCTATCAGCTATTAGCTTCCAATATCAGTGTCCTAAAATAACAATGCCTGCGGCACAAACTCAATCTCCAAGCATGTTATTGTAACTTTGATCACAAACTATCATCTGGAGAGGGTTTAAAGGTCGCGGCCGTATCTCGGCATTGTAAAGTGGGTCACTGTGATAGGTTGCGTTGCAACCGTTCCACGCGTTACCTTGTATCCATAAATATTCCCTTTCTAGCAATTTATGAGTTATTATGAACAGCTGATAATACTTTTCTGCGGCCTGTTTTTAAAGTTTGAAACAAGTATGAAGGTCGCGTTCGTATCCTGGCATTGTAAAGTGGGTCACTGTGACACATTGTGCTGCATCTGCTCCACGCGTTACCTTGCTAATATTCCCTCACGTATTGAATTACCATTTATTGAAAATAACTGAAAGTCTGTAGTGTTATAGAAAAGTCTATATACAATGCAAGGAAGAGTTCCATCTTCATTGATATAATTGATTGATATTCTGAATTCCAAAATTGAGTATTTAGGCCAATTAATCTTACGCTACGCCTATCGCAATAGTGCAGGAGTAGGAAGAGAGAAAATGTTGAGAAACTTTTTATTTTGCATTTTGTGTGTTCTTAATTTTGGAATTCTATGAATTCTTATAATTAACCATATACAGGACTATCTTTTGTTTTAATTACAAATATATTTATGTATAATATTTTTTATTCAATTCAAGTTTTCCCGACAGTAACATTACAAAAAGTGAACAATTTAACATAGGCCTGAAGTTACTATGACCTTTGATCCCAATCTCTTCAGCTTAAGGTTCAACATAGTCAAACATATTAAGAGTTCCGAACATTCACGCATAGTGTACGATGTACAACATGTACGATATATACTTAACCTTTATTGAGCGCGCAACAGATATTACGGTTCATTAGTAGCTCCAAACAATTTGAACACACTGACGGTTTGTTTCACGAGCAAAATACTCTTAGTTAACGGTGACCGAAATCAATTGGTATTATTGAAGGGGGACTCGAGCGTGCACACTGCAATCCCACAGCCGCTGGGCGCACTCTACCACGTAATCCGCTCTCACAGAAGAGTACTCTCAAATGTGCTGCATTTTCCAATAGCGAGCCAGGTATGCCAGAGCCTATTTCGATTCAGTCCTATCCCCCAACTCCAACTCCCTTTCCAAATCTATTCCTAAATTTCTAAAGGTAGGCAGGACATCCGGGGGTGTGCCATCGTTTGTCATTTATTTGGACTAATGTTGCCATGTATCGCGGATGTCCATGGGCAGCTAGTATTCAGTTACCACCAGATAAACTGTCTGCTCGTCTGTGGTGATAGACGAGCAGACAGTTTATCTGGTGTAATAAAATATCTTTCTGTAATAAAATATAGTGTATACCTATATTTAAAGGCAGCCAAACTTCTGCGGCCTGAATTGCAATGTATTTCCTATGTAGGGCAGTTTTGTATTGAAATTCACGAGCACCCGCCGTAAACATCTCTGTTTTAAGAATACCTGGCGGATTATAAGCTCATTATAAACTTAATAATTAATAACAGTTAATAATTAATAAACTTTATTAGGCGGCTATGTAACACCAACTGCAAAAGCAACGTTGATGTACAATCTTAAAACAGTTAAAGCAGAATGAGTGAATAAATTCAAAAACTGTTTAGACAGTAAGAAGACTTGTGCTAAGTGTGTTGATATGGGCTCATCAGCGTAAAGCTGATACATAAATACATAAGCTAGCCATAATAATAATAATAACATAAAGAATAATAATAATAATTTTATTTTTTCACTTAGAGTACCTAATATAAGCGTTAGTCACCAGATATATATTCGTAAGTTGTGCCTTATGTAAGTTTTCTGCAAACCTTAAAAAACGTAATTATGCGAGCACCTGCTTGGCCTAATGTTTACAAAACTATCGTATGGCGGAGCTTGTTAAACGATACGATATCTTTAGGTTCGCCCTAACCTTATTGAATGATGTAAGTAGGTACAAACTCTTGTATGGAATCAAACTTCGATTGACTGGTTGACCGTAAGAATCAAAAACAAAATAATTAGGAATAAACCTTCTAAGGCTGTGGTAGGTGATAGTTACCAAGCCGTCAGATGATAAGCCGCTTATCGACAGATGATGGAAGGTAATTTAATCGCGTAAGTGAGTAGATTACTAACATTACTAACTTGGGAATTACAAACCTGATTTTATTAAAATATAAATTTATAATAATTTAGTAATTCTTTCTATTTAATTATTGTATTTCATTAAATTTATGACGTTTCAGAAATTTTCTATATTTATAATTTGCCATTCGACAGCTTCAACACCAACGTGTAATTATTCCGCCGAATATTTTCCTACATTTATCTATATTTTTGGCGGATGTTTGTAAATTTTGAAACTGTTTTGCGGGAACAAAATTCCCACAAAACAATTTCGCCGAGGAACGTTTATATATTTCAATTCGACCGGGACCTCGTAAACTCGGCGGCGAACTTCAAACGGCCACGAGAGTTCGCACACCGATATGACAGAACAGATAAGAAAGGGAAAGTAGGATCTGTTGGACGCCGAACTGTCATTGTTTCGTTAAGTCCAAGGGATAGGAAACAAGGATAGGACCAGAACAATAATTTGTCCCCACAATGGACTCCCTAGTCAATAAAGAGCGCGCCGGTCAGAGCCCACATAAGTATAGTACGCTCCTCCCCCGATTTAGACCAAATAACCGAAGTTAGTAGAACCAAGGCAAGATTGGGGGGTAACGGAATATTCTTTACTTAAAAAAGAAACATTCACAAGTTCCAATAGCCTTTTATAAATTTTTTTTACTATTGTTTTGATACGACACTTGCTCCGTATCTACCCAGTGTGTCCCGAAAGTAGTTCATTCCTTTGATGTGTAGTGGAGGCTCGCGTTGCGTTTATCCGTCCGTACTGGCCAGCCCGCGTTGTTTTAAACTTGAAACACCGTGAAATCGCCGGCAACAGGTCAGTGCGCTTTCTGTTAACAGACACACATGTTATACAGTATGCTTACACAGCAGTGTCGAGAATAACGAGTACACACGACGAGCACTACCAAGTTTTGTCTATACCTACATTACCCGTACTATTTCACTTACAAAGAAATCAGCTACACATATACACACGTACAGACTTAAATAAATCTTAAGTCGCCATCCGAGCCCTCACATTTCCAGCGAACAAACTGAGCGACTCAGTTTGGGACGGTGTAAACCGACACAATATTATATACCGTGCCTGTATATCGTGTCAGAAAACACAGTTATAAATGGAAACACAATCAAGACAGCAACGGCCACAATATTTGTCGTCTAGTCGAAAGGCACAGTGACCTTCACTTATAGACACGAAACTTTGAATTTAGGATTAATTCCGATTTAGTTTGTAACATTTGTTCCAATAGTTCACCTTTATAACTTTTGTGTTTTTTTATATTTGTAGTCTGTATTTGACTTGTATTGCAATATTTCATAACATTTTTATATTTTGTATAAACCGAAACGCATTACTCTTCTTCATCAATAAATAGCACTGGCCGGAAATAAATAGCACTGCCTGGAAACTGTTCGACGTGTATAAAAATCTAAAATTTGAAATTAGAATTCTGACAAGAAAAAGGGAAAGCGAAAAATCTAAGGCGCGAGACAAACAGATTTGGTTCGGGGATCACGAGAGAAGGTTGGAGAAGGTTCGACATTGAGTTGGCCCACTACTCTCGCCGGCCGCCGCAGCTCTGGTCCGTCGCTCTTTAGGCGCTGGTGCTCTTGCTGGGCGCCGCCCCGTCCGACCGCTGTTTCCGGCTGGCAATAGTGCCCGCTCTTCATCACTCTGGGTGTGCGCCCTGCTAGGCGCCGCCTCTCTTGCCGACTAGCCGTGAGTTTTTTAGTGCTTCCAGAACTAGGAAACGAACACTTCTACAGACTCTTTATTCTCCGGACTATTTTTGTAAATTGATCTAAAATGTTGTATTAGGTTTTATTTACTAATTGGCTATTAATACAAGCTATTGGAACAAATTACCTACCTCTTTCCTTTCAAGTACGAGTTGTTTACCCATCTTTAGTAAGCTCTTAGTCTAACACAACAAATTAAATAAAATGTCTCCATCGATCAGTATGCTGTTAAAAATTATACAGAGTGTCAAAGATAACAAAAACGTTTTTTTGCGAATATATTTTATGTGGTAAATTATTGTGGTAAAAATAATTATTTTCAATTTTTTATAAATGTAATGAAATTAAATTTTCCACAAAAGTTTCCGATACTTTTTTCTTTCAATACTTCCGATATTAATGTCCAACGGTCCATACCGGTCTCACCAACAGGTAAGATATGTCCATGTCAATAATTGTAATTTTAAAATTTCCCCTTTTCAATGATCTCCCTTTTTATCAATGATGTTATACAACTTTTTTTTAATATCCTCTGTAGGCCTTACTCAGGATATGTTCATGGACAACAGTATCTAATTACTACCAACTGGCCTGTCTGCCGATTCGGTCCGTATAACCAAAAGGTTGGTAGGACCATGGGAAGGAGGTGGGTGGCCTGTCTGCCAGAAAGGGGAGAGTGGAACAGGGACACGGAGCAAGACGAAAAAAACCTGTAGGGAGGCAGAGCAGACGCATCTGCTTCTGCATCTGCTATTCCGGCGCGCACGCCGGAAAAGAGCATCTACGCAGTAGTCCATCCTCCTCCTACGACTCGGTCCGTATAACCGTAAGGTTGATGGGATAGGCGGAGGGGGGACATGGCCTATCTGCTCGTCTCTACCATCTTGTTTCTATAAAAAAAACAACTTTCGTGTTACTTTCAATGTTCAATAAAACATGCCTCTATGTATCTCAGCTGAGTTTTAAGAGATTTTTTTTCTTTAGATTCCGTACCGTTTTTTCAATATGTTGTGCAAATGTTCAGGCTTTCCACACATTATTACAACGCTAGAATATTATAATGGGCACTCTGGAAATGCACTCTTATAAACAGAGAGAGGATTGGTCGAGGAATATATTGCATAGTTCGTTTATAAATGACCTGGGAACTTCCCCACAGAGTCGAAAATAGCATATCCTGTAGGGGACGTCTCGTCGAAGTTCATCAAGCTATTCCTGTGTGACGCCATAATTATCTGATAAACCGGGATAATTTCAATAAATATTGCTTGAGTACTGCCTACCACTCAGTTTTGAAAAAAATATCGATCTATTACCAATATCTAAAAGACAAAAATAATTATTAAAATATTAAAATTAAGGAATTTTTAAACGAGTATAAAATATGTTATACAAAGTCAAAATTGACGACCAAGGCCCCGGATTCGATTCCCGGTCGAACAAATGTTTGTTTGGGTCTGGATATTGAACGTCGTATTCGTCTGTGTATGTGTCTCTGGACCCACGACACAGGGAATTCTAGTTATGGGCCATTAAGTGTGGTGTTATTTTTTTTTTAATTTGGCAAAAAAGATGTAATGAACATACGAAGAGAATTGCATGCAAAAGTATAAAATGCAAAATGTATTGGAATAAATACCAAAAATATTTTTCTGCACTTGTTATACATAGTAGGTATATTTGTAGTACTATTTACTATTTATTTGAGTAAAATTAAAAATTACGTTAATTAGCTGTATTATACAATATTTAACAAATTAAAAATGTTGTACCAGGATCAAATTTGAGTAAAACAAAATCTTGTTGCTTATATAAAAAGCAATTAAGAGCCTACAAAATCCATACTTCTTATTAAATAGTTTTAGCTCTTTTCAAGTTTTTCCATTTGCATAAATTGCTACAATTAAATTAGTATAAATGGCTAAAATTTGAATAAACTTAAAACGGCTTGTATTTAAACAAGAAGCACAAAAAATACAAATACAATCTATTTTTTAATAACTCTAATAAATAATTTTAAATTGTGAAGAATGTCATCGTCGGAAACTCGAGGAGTGAAGTTCCGTTATTGTTTAATTAATTGTAAAAAATGTGTATTATACGTTTTGTGGTTACGTGCATGGTGTTTGTGATACTCGAATAAAAGCACTGCGTTTCTCTTGTGCTTCCAAAGAGTCCTCTTCTGTTCGCATTAAAAATACTATCAATTTACTGAGCGACTCCCGACTTACTCCGACGGGAGTGCACATTGACAGGATACGTTTTATACTTTGAAATTATTAATTACGAAGAAAAACTTGACCCTAGCGGAATGTGCTAATTGCACCATTGCTATTATATGAAAAGAAAAAGAAATGTCTACTGAGACTCCTGCTTCTTTATTGTCTCCCATTGTCACCAGAGTACCTAAATCTAACTCAGTTTAAGATTTCCTACCATAAATTTTCTGCTCATTCAATATTTTTCTCTGCTCATTTATATTAATTACTTCTCAAACTAAATCTGCACATCTGTGTAAAATTATGTTTCTGTGCACGTTACTTTGAGTTAAACAGTTCTCAACTATATATTCTGGCACTGACACGCTGCCATGTTTAATTAAGATAAGTAACCAGTATCTCTACGCCGACATGTTTGGATATACGGCTTGATTACATTCCAAACAATACGGCTTCTTACGTTTCAAATTGCGCCGTGGATACAGAACATGTACGATTAAATATGATTTATTTTATAATTAATTTTATATTTTAATCGTATTTGTTATGCTTCTTGACTTGTTATACTGGCCCGGCTCATCGACTGCAGCGCAGCTATTGAGCTGTGCCTTAATCGAATGTATTCTTCTTGAGGAGCATATGTACCTACCACTTTCACTTTCAAAGTATATCTTTAGTTTAAGAAATCTAAAGGGAGCCAGGCCAACCTGACGTTTACAGCCCGGCCCCTATTGTAATTCGTTAACTACATTATCTACTGACAGCTAGTACAGAACAAGTGTATTTATTTAATTTACACTTTATTACACGATATGGTACAAAAGGCGAGCTTAATGTCTTATAAAGGCATTCTTTAACATCCAACCTTTAGGTTGATCAGAGAAGATCAATTAGGGGGTGCATGAAAGACACAATTTAGATGATGTGGTAAAATTAATATAATACATTATTACATTATACGTACATACATATTTACACACATACAGTCATACATGAATACATGAATACATTTTATAAATATAATATATACATAAGTTATGATGGCATGGGAATGGGCTCTGGCATATCTCACTCACTACCGAAACACGTACGTACATTGGGGAACTACGATAAAGTATTTTGATGGTAGTGATTACTGATTACTGACGCGACGAACGTCTACATACAATGATGTGATACCGACAGATAATTGTATTTTATTTATACCTATATATGTATTTTATGTAGGTATGTACATTTTTTCAAGTTGGTGAAGTAACATGAAATGTTGCAGCAAACTATAAACTATATAATGAATTGCAGGAACTATAAACGGTATTTTTGACAAATCTTTCCCGGTGCGACTGACTTGCTAGGTAATTGTTTTCCTATTCCCTTCAAATTATTGTAAATATACGTGCCTTCGGCTTTATCTAGGCCGTCGCATAAGCATAAGCTTTTTTTTATTTATTTACAGATACAAACGGATCCAAAGGTTTAAATAAATATATATACAAAACGTAACGGCTATTGCTAAAGCAGACAAATTCCAGAATAGTTCTCAAATTAGCATAGTACAGATAATCTGAGAACTATTTAAACGATTACAATGCAGTTTTCAACATATTTTATTATGAGAAGTAATAGACTTAAAACATTAGAATTATATACAATAATTTATTGTACATTTTTGTAAATAGTCAATTACATATATACATATAATGGACACATATAGTATATATATCTATTCATGAAGTATGAGTATACTATTTTGTAATCAGGTAAGCAAGGACTTTGTACCACCCTCATACATTTTAGTTTAACCACAGGTTGCCTGGCAGAGAATGGCATTAGGCATTAAGTTGTATGTGCGCTAAAATTTAAATAAATATAATCAATAGATAAATGTCTGTAGTGTTCTCCACGTAGGTCTCATGTTTTTCATTAACTAGTGAGTGACAAGGTATCGCAAGCCCTAGAGAGACCCTACCCAATCCGAGGGCTTATAAATAAAAAGGATGAAGATAATTCTTCCAGTGTAAAGTATACCTCAGCAAAACTAGAAGGGTTGTCTAAGGGCGCGGATCATCGAGCCCGCAAGCAAACTAGAATTCAATTCCCCAAGCAACCCACAAAGTGCTCGATTATGCGCAGATATTTGTATCCCAAACCCTTTGGAAAACCGTCCTTTATTATGTAAATTCATCTCGCGGGATTGCCTTTATTTTTATCCATGAATTTTTTTATTGTTTGTCATCCGTATGGACCTTCAATCTGGGTATTTTAGGGTCTTTGTACAGTAATAATTTTATATACCCTTTTTTATACTGTAGCGTTATAAAGAATACAATTTAAGATTACCAGTTTATATCAATCGCGTTCATTCGTCTTTACAGTAATGTACAGTCTGTAGTCATTAAATAAGTCTTAAAGAACGTCAGGACGGCTATCTATTTTAGAAAGTGTACATAGGCAATAAGGCATACACAAAATTAGTTTCCATCACAAGTAACATATGTACATAGTGATGTAGAGTTCATTCGCTTGACAGTTAGTGAACTGTCAAGCGAATGAACTCTATGGACAATCTTCAAAATTCTGTGTACGTATATTGACAAACATTGGTTAACGAACGCAGTATACAGAGCACTCTTTCTATTAAAACCCATTAGATACAGCATGCATAATGGAGATGATTCTTCATAATCCTCCCTCGTTCGTTCGTTTCGTTCGTTCCCATTTTCGCTAGCAAATATAAAACAACGGGCTTATCACGTTTTTCTTTGAAACAGGTTTTGGTTTGTTTTCGCCCGGTACTCGTATATGCTTCATATCTACGAGTACAAAGGCAGTGGGGAGAGATAAATCCTTTGTTTGCTTCGTGATTCTGTTCGGTGGAGATTTCAAACATGTCAAAATAAACTTACCCTCTACTCTCGTTAATAACGTTTCGTTCTGCTGCTCGCTCAACTTGACCTATATTTACATAATTATTTGTACCTCTCGTTAATATGAGCGATATAAACTATTTTGTTTTAGCGGTCCGGTACCTATGATGTTTTATTCTACAGTATTATTAATTCTGAAAAATTACATTCTATTTTTCTATTTTTACTTGAACCTGTATTTACTTTATCTATATAATGTTTCTATTACTCAACTTATGAACACTTCATAGTAACTTATCTCCTAAAATTATATACATAAACAGCAGCCACATGCCATAAAATGAGATACAAAATGATTTTTATGATTTAATGAATGAAAAAATCAATAGAAAATAAATGTATGAATGTAAAATGAAAGAAAAATCATCACCAACTAAATCACAAACACCATCTATGTGAAACATGCTGCCATATATATATAAAATATTGACCGACCGATTGGCGCAGTTGGAAGTGACCCTGCTTGCAGTGCAAAAGGTCCCGGCTTCGATTCCCGGTCTGACATACATTTGTTTAAAAAAAAGAAAAATGTATGTACGGGTCTGGGTGTGTGTTTGTCCTAATGTGGGCCATTGAGTGTGGCGTTATTTATTTTATTTCACTCCAACATTTTGACACACGGATAAGTATAACATAGACCGAGTATTAATATGTTCGTGGCGGAATTATTGTGGCAGTCTCAATAAAGGCCATACTGTTATAAATTAAAGTTGCAGTTCACCATCGAAATTAAAAAAAAATCGATACCGTTTTTATACGTTATGTCTTGTTGCCCGAATGTTCATTCTATCAATTAAATATTACGTATATTCCCCGAATGTTCTCAAATGTCCTTTTCCTCGAACGTCCTTTCGCCGAATGTCTTATTTTGGCGCAGGAACAGGAAAAATCAAGTTCAATTGCCAATGCAATATATTTGATTAGCTTTTTTACACTTTCAATCACTTTTACCCCATCCCTACACATTTAAAAAGGGAATAATAAATAAATCTCCGTCGATAAACATACTATACTTTAAACTAACAAACTATCTCGTTGTTCACTGTTAACGACGTCAAAATCCATTTTTTATTTCCTAATTTTAATACAAATAGATTATTTTTATAAAATGAGAATGGAATAATGAAGGAATGGTAGTATACGAGTATTGAAGGAATACGACATTCGAAGAGTAGGACCGACAGGACATTCACATAACAAGACGTTACGTACTGAAACAATCGACAGGTAATTAATCTTCTCAATTATGATTTTCTGATGCTTGAATACCTTTAATGCTTTAATTAAAAAAGGTATTAAACGATTTTCATGTTTTCATCTTTATGTTCTTATAAGCCTTTATAAAGAAAACTAATAAAAACATACTTCTCTAATTCGAAATTCTCACATCTACATGGACCCGACGACGTGAATATGGATGGTTTACAAAAGGTAATACTAGACGGAAGAGAGAGCATTCAGTCGAAATGGCAACTAATTAGTGTAGCAGCCACAGGATTGATCAGAATCCACGCCACAAAGCCTTAATGGCCGTTCGATATCGGCTCGGGTTTCGTATTTATATGAATGCAGCGAGCTATTGATTATAGCTTGGCAAAGTTATCTATGCGGGCTGTATTAACTGAAACTAACCGTCGGATTCAACGTTCGTTACAGACATTGATATCCTTAAAGTATTACTTTAGAAAATCTATTAGTTCTTTGGCGTATATGAAATATTTGTACATACGAGTACATAGTCCCAACGCCTTTGTCTTCTTGCTATCTGCCTGTGATTCGTAGCTGTTTATTATCTGTTAATCTAGCTAGTTTGAAACGAAATATCTCCAACTTTAATAATCTGGTGCATTTGAGTTCTACGTAGGCCCCAGACATAGACTAAATGCTTATATTTTTGTGAATTTTGTTTCTACAACCGCACCTCCCGTCACAGAAGTGCGGTCCAACCGCATTACCTCGATACGAAGGTGTCGCGTACTGTTCGGTCCAAAATTAATTTTACACCGCGAACCCGTAGGTTGTGGTACGAACTGCCTCAAGAGGTCTTTCCATTAAGCTACGATATGGGATTCTTCAAGAAAACTGTGAATAGGATTTTGCTAGGTTACCGGCGCATCCGCATACCCCCTGGTGTTGCAGGTGTCCATGGGCGGCGGTAACACTTACCATCACGTAGGACCGCTTACACGTCCGCCTACTTCCCTATAAATAAAAGAATACCTTTCACTATTTTTTGTTATAATACCAATATCAAGTTATTAGGACATTTATCTGATTACCTAACTATTCATACAACAACGGAAATATTTTTGTCTCCTGACTGCACCATCACCCAGCTGCACATTTATGTTTGTCATATCAGGCCGTATACATCATACTCTATTCAGCCGCCATGCCTATTCATCCTTTTATTTGTTACGGGGTAAATTCTATGTGAGGGACCAATTTTTATTTATTATTGAACTAAACACAGATTACAGAAACAAAAGAATGGATGGCAATTTTCGACCATTGCCTGTCGATTTTAAATCGGTTGATCTCAAACTTGCCCATACTGTATGGATAGACAGATAAAACTGTTTATTGCACACCAAAACAAAACTAGATAGTAATAGACATTGTAACACATGAAATGCACAAAGGCTGGTCTTATCGTTACTACGATCTCTGCTAGACAACCTTTGTGTAGAAAGGAAATATATACTCTAATCGCAGGTAGAAGAGTACAGTATAGATAATTAATTACATATAATACAGTTTAAGCCGTTGACACCTTAAAGAAAATGTTAACTATCTTTCTTCACATCGTTTCAATCTTCGATCTTCAGATTAACTTCTCCTTAAAACTCTTGAATATTCTTCTCCTTTCTATTCACATTCATTTACTGTCAAAGCGGTTCACTTACGGAATGAATCTCCTTTAACTATAAAGCGCGCTCAATTTCTGGCAAGTTTTAAAAGACTCATGAACACTATCTCGCAGATTAAGAGTTCTCTGACTTCCAAATTCTTTTTGTGTTGTATTTGTATTTGTATTTGTGTTGTATTTTATTTATTAATTTATTTGACTAGGCTTTACAACATTCCCACCAATACACCTACTCAGAGCCCCTTACAATTTACAATTCGGCATGTATATATATAAAGACAATATTTCTTTATTGCACCATTTACCTCCGTCTACAGAATTCTCCTTACCACCCAGCCCGGATCCTATTTCCCCAATGTGCGTACGTGTTTTGGTAGTGAGTGAGATATGCCGGAGCCCATTCCCATCCTATCCTATCCCTCCTCATTTTCCCAACCATTCCTATATTCTTATTCTTTCTTCAAATCCATTCGTATATCTCCAGAGATCGGCAGCGCAGCCGAGGGCGTGCCAACGTTAATTGTAAGTAATAAAGGAGTTAAAATAAAAGGAAATGTTGTACTAGAAGTGCTGAAAAGATTGAAGACAGATATAAATAAATTTATAATTAAATTCATTCATTTCATTCATTCGTTTTATTCCCCTCATATTGCATTGCTGTTTATTTTAATTTGATCATGATCATGATTAAGGTATCATATTAATGTATTAGGTATGCTTGATATTTATTAGTTAGGTACTTGCTTAAAGACACAACAATAAAATTCCAAATTAACTTTTAAACAATTTTCCGCTTTTGGATACCATTTTATCACTATTATTCTTTGGTGCCGTCTTTCCTCAGAACAAAACGGGTCAACAGGTAAACGACAACGAAACCTTCAGTTTTCAACAAAAGTGCCTCAAACTTTCCTTATAAATGAATTGCTGGAGTTTTCGGTATGTACGAATGTATTATTCCTGTATAGGTTTGGCTTTTAAGAAAATAGGCTCTAAGCTGAGTGAGGTACATTTGGTACGCGCCCCACTTGAGTGATGAAGTCAGGCTCTTCGCAAATGGACGTGATTTTGCTTCTTTCGCATTGACATGCGTTTTGGTCGGCAATATGTGGAGTAATTTTCTTATATCTCTTACTCAATATATTTACTTAAGTACTTATTGATATTTTCTAAATTACTTCGAGACTGCCGAAACTGAAAATTATGATTTTCGAAAAAAGACCCCACATTACACGAGGCCAATTTTTTTATGACAGGAATAGGCAGTTCACGCTTTAGAGGGGGAGAGTGCACGTTGCAATCTAACAACCTCTGGGCGCACTCGACTGGCTTCGTTACCCCTCTCTCACAGAATACTACTTTGAAATGTACTGCATTTCCCACTATATCCTATTCCCCAATGTACGTACGAGTTTCGGTAATTAGTGAGATATGCCAGAGCCCATTCACATCCTATCCCTTCCCATGTCCACAACTCTTTCTCCAAATCCATTCTTTTATCAATAAAAGTAGGCAGCGCATCCGAGGGCATGCCAAAGCTTGTCATCTTGGACTAATGTTGGCATGTATCGCGAATGTCTATGGGAGACGGTATCCACTTACCACCAGGTAGACTGTATGCTCATTTCTCACCTTCTTTCTATATAATATCATAAAAAAAGTTATTCCCGAAAGAAGTTGGTTTCATATTCATAATACAAAACATGAATAGATAATCTATTCAATTTTGTAGGTATTATGAAATAAAGTCCTGTATAATATAAATACCTTTGTAGGTTGTTTCATAATGTGTAAACTATCTGTTTCAAATAAGGATATAGACTTTTTAATTTTCTTAATTACTTTTTTTTACTATTAGTATTTTCCATTCTATCGCGCCTTATAAATTACTTCTATAATTATTTATAGAAATCAGTGGTTCATTGACAGGACTATACATACATAGATGCTGCGATTTAATGCGCGATGCCAAACGATTGTGAAAGAATGGGAGTTCTATGGCAAAAACCGCATAGCAAGTGGACGGCGTGCTCGCTAATTGAGGTACACTAAAACCCAACTAAGAAACGTGAAAACGAACTCCCTTCTAAATTCGCCTATTTTGAAACAGCCTCCAAAGAAATCTACACATTTCAAAGACTTTCGAATTTAGGAAAAAATTAATGTTAGCAGTTGAATCCAAAACACCTATCAGTTTCAAAATTTTTATATACAGTATATCAGGGGATCGATTACCGATATTATAACACTTATTTTTATCGATAAAAACACTTTATTTATTTATTTATTTATATAAGGTACACCAAAAGTATAGGTACGTATAATAATTTAGTAATATAAAACTAATCCTATTAGAGTTTATATGAATACCTATTACAGGTGTACATTTATATAATTAAAAATGTAAACGTTCATCTGTTCAAAATCTTAAATCTCCGAAAGTTCTTCACTGATTGTTTTGAAATTTTGACACAACGTTGCAGTCGAATACGCATGTGTTTTTATATACCTATCACAGGGTAAAAAGATGTTTTTTTACCCAAAAATAGGTAAAAACAGGGTAAGCGCCATCTGTTGGGCAGCTACAGCAACGCGTGGCCGGGCACAGCTAGTTTATAATAAAGTAACATCGTCGCTTTAAAAAAATATTTTAGTTATATTAGTGATTTGACTATAACAATAATATTTCGAGGTGGAAATTAATTAATGTATAATTATAACTTTTCCTATATGTCTGCAATAAGTCAGAAAATGTATACAAGTCTTTTACTTTTCTATTTAAAATATTATGATCAGAACACATTCTGACTATTGGCGAATTACGAATTGGATTGAATTGAATACTTTACTACCTACTCCTACCCAATCCCCCTTGAATGACAGCCATCTTAATTTTGTAATCAGCCGGATAATATATGTACTAATAAAAATGTAATGTCTTTAAACATAGGGGTCATCGGAACATGAAAATAGTCTCATTTGATAAGTGCAGGTATAGACGATCAATTAATTAAACAATTTATTCCAAAATATTGACGTAATGGTTAAAAAATAGCAACAATGAGTATAAATATTAAGCATTTTTTTTTACTGGAAAAATGAGACCCTTTTAAGCTTACTTAAAAGATCGATAGCTTTTAAGTAAACTTACAAAATGAAAATGAATACTACAAAAACGTACCATTAAAGGGTAAACATATTAAAGCAAAAAAATTAAATGTTTCTGCAAAATTGAGTCAACTCAATATCATAGTTCCTTTGCCTGCGATTTCTGTTAACATGTTTGCTAATAGAAATACCACTTACCACGACCTACCTAGTACACTAGACCTATATTTTGAGAAAAAAGTATCTAAGTCGCATATGCTATTACTTTATTTACACAATAAAGTAATAGCTGTCTGAAATGGAGTCATTTGCAAATGATTTGAATTTATTTATTACAGTATTTCTACATTATGTTTTCCCCAATTTCTGGGGTAAACCTCGCTCGCTAACGCGGGGTCGTTGACAAACGAGAACGGATGATAGTGAGTGAGTGTGTAGTGTGGGATGATAGAGTTATGATGGAGGTGTGTCTGAGTGCCGTGAGTATCTGGACGTATCTATGAGTGGTGAGTGTGTTATGTGTGTGTGGAGAGAAATTTACGAACGATTATGCATGTGTTCAAAACAACTGTTTATGAAGCAAGATTTTTGTGAATGGATGTATATGTAACAGCTTATGTCCTGTTTTTGGAATGACACCGGTGGATGAATCTGTCCCAGTAGTCTTTGCAATCTGTTGAGTCTAAAACTGTTTGAGAAGTATACTTATAGTATGCTGTCTTTTCTCGGATTGTATTTTAAGGCAAGATGATGTATAATGTCTGTAACTTGATCGAGTCGGTGTTTGTAGGCGGACTGTTTGATTAATGGAAATGCTCATGTAATATGTTGACTGGTTTCTGAGTTTCAGTGGGAGTGTCTCATTATTATTATTATTATCAAGTTTTATTATTATTATTTATAATCTTTTCTATACACTACTACAATTACCGTTTCTTTGATACGTACCTTAGCACAAATTTACTACTATTATTTGCCCTAGGATTCTCCCGGGAACCATTCAATTTATAACCAACATTGATCCCTGAAGCACTCAAAGTAAATTATATCCAGCAGACAGAAGAGATAGAGGTTAAATAATAAAATAGATAGATGTGACATTTTCCTTTGCTTACAAAATATACCAGCAACTTCAACGTGATTTTATTTCAATAGGTATCTAGATATTTTAAGAATTAATATAACTCGTATTTCAACCAACAGATGCAATAAACGGCAATAAATTTTACAAATTATACACATACAAATTTATCCTAGTAGTAATTCGAAACTCTCGACCCTAAACGTCCTTGCCGAAGCTAAAAAGGCTCTTACCTAAACATTAATAACATTACTTTTTTTTCAGATGATCGACGAGGGAGATACCTGGGTAAGTATAAAGAAATAGGGCCCGGGAAATGAGGTTGTCCCATAAGCTGAATTATAAGTTATGAAAAATATACGGGGATAATCGGTTTGGAACAAATAGGTTTATTAGACGATGTTACCCGTTATAGGAGGTGAGCGTTTCAAACAATTATTTATGTACAGAGGCGGACTCTCGTTTGTATAAGGTAAAAAATACAATTTAATAATTCTTTGGTGGAGAGCGATTCACCAGTGCCTTCCCCGCGACCAGTTTACCACAGGCCCGTCAGTTAGACCACCTTGTTTTTCAAGACGAAATAAAACAATATAATATCTTTGTGTGCATATTATGTATATTAAAGATAATAATTCCTTTTGTACATCACACGAGTCCTAATACTGTAAATTAAATAACACATTCAATATTCACACTAGGATTTCTTATATCATGGGTCCAGAGACGCGTACAAACAACAAAAACGAACAAAAAGTATTTCGATGGTATGGTATGTTCACTCGTATCTCACTTGTACCTAGTATGACGCCGCTTCCGCACCCGCGTCCGCTCATAACATATCACTACATTTGAGGATTAATTGAGAGACGGGACACAGGTGCGTCTGCCCACAAATCGGCCTAGCGATGAGTGAGCTTGGATATTGCTTCACTACGTCAAAATTATTGTTGTCGTCTACTTGATTTATCTACGGGCTGGCTTCCACTCACTACACTTTTGTTACAGTAGAGAAAATGAGGCAGTGAGTAATCTTCTTGAAACGATCGAGATCTTTTATCGAAATGATGAAATATACGTCCGCGTTGTCAAGTCTATGCAGTTCACTTCGATCGCACAGTAGTTGAAGATGTTTTATAGAATATAGAAACAAATTCTTATATAACTAAAAGAAAGACATGTTTTGCATGCAGTTCGGTTTGATATAAGATTCTGATTGGACTCGAGCACATCCACGCATCCCTTTAGTAATTTTGTATATAGATAGTGAGACATTGTAATATCGTAGCAGTATTGTATCGTTGATATCAGTATTGTACAAAGTAGATATATTATTTGCAACAGACTATTGTAATTTTCATTGAAATGAGAGCAGATACGAGTAGGTATAGCAAGCAGATTTAGAATGATAGCAGATGCTTGACAGCAATAGATAACATTTTGTTCTGATGACCTTACGAGTATCATGGAAATTTTGTATAGGTTTATTTTGTGTTGCTCTATGTGAACGCACCGCATACACACGTTTGTTTATTTGTACTTGTATCAGTCTATAACGTCCCACTGCAGGGCACAGGCCTTAGTAAATCACTCGGGGTGTTCCGGACTGTAAACCACCAAGCGGGATCAGTGCATATTGGTGGATCACATACTCCAGATTTATTATTTCTGGAGTATGCGAGTTTCCTCGCGGTGTTTTCCATCGCGTGTTAGCGACAATTTTTAAAAATCCGTATTTAAGTGGAAACTTAGTGGTAGGGTAGCGAGGATTTGAACTCACGATCACACGAATGTGAATCGGGTACAGGCACCCTTAGGCTATCACCGCTGTATGCGTACACGTTTGTGTGCGTGAGATAAATTCCGATTATATTTATGAAGATACCTTACTGTTGTCTATTTTTGATGTGATTTCATATTTCTTTCTGAGAACTCTTGAAAATAATATGAAGCATTTTTAGACAGAATATGATAAAGTGATACTCGAAAAATTGTTTTGGGGATTACTTAATTGAACAATATTAGTTTACTTATTTCCTCAATTATGTTTGTTTATTTATAGAGAAATCTTTCGTAATTGGTCTTTAAAGGCTTGCTTATGTTATTTAGCATTTTTTTTTATTAATTTTTGAACAGGTTATTAATTGAATGGATTTTAGGTACTGTCAGCCAAGAAAGGGGTTAGCCACTCTAAATAAATTACAATAATAATAAGTCGACAGTTCGTTGCACGTGATAGGGACTATTTTCGTTTGCAAGAACAATTTGAGATTTACAACTGCTGTTTTTATTTATTATTATGACGTCAATGCTTTGCTGCGAGATCCTAGTTTAAATTGATGGAACTGTGATAGTAATTTATTCATTTTACCAGTAATATTCAAAAATAAACTTATTTTATGTCAAGTTTTCATTTTTGTTTTATCATTATTACAACATTAGTGTTCATTAATAACAAAATACTTTTTCTGTTTATAAAACTAAAACTCATGTGATTACATTACACTATGCGACTCGATCTAAACCCTAAAAGTCTACAATGGTATCAAACTGGACCAGCATAATGACAGAACAGACAACGCCCTTGAATATCAATGTACTGACATAAATATCAACGACTTTTGTTTCTATTACAGCTTGCAGACGGTCCTTCATTGACCCTACAAACCCTCAGTAGATATCAGATCCTCGAATTTACTCCCATATAATGACTAGATTTGAAGGTTTCCTCATCACAGAATACAATATTACTCTAATCGACATCCAAGTGATCTCTGACGAAGTTCAATGTAGCAATTCTATGAGCGTCCGTCATATTCATCTATTTTCTTGACATAATGTCTATGATGTAAGTCCATGTTATGTAAGTGATATCTGATTGTTTGAGCATTCACATTAAGCATCTGTGCAAAATACTTAGTCGGTCTAAAATCATTAACTTCGTATTCGGGTTTCGTTCTCTGTTACCATTTGAGATCACAAGCTAACGATCGCTTTGTCTATGATCCCTCAAATTTCTGTCCTCGACTTCCCAAATAATGCAAAAACGAATAGTCCGTCTCTAAAATTTATTTTATATATTTCATAAATTAAAATAATCATTTATATTATGGCACTGCATAAAACTTACTGATATATTTAAATTTCTGTGAATTTTTAATTTGCGTGAAGTGAAATTTCACTAATATTAAAGCCCTTATTATATTGTGCAATTGTGCCCTCTCGAATGGGCAAATTGCCGGGTATTGAAATTATTTTATTTTACCTTGAAGATGAAAATTAAAATTAGTAAAATGTGTTCGACAAATATTAATGTTATTATCATTTTAAAACCAGGAATTACAAGATAGAATGAAGTTATTTTTCATTTCCAATCTAAATAGGTTAAAATGGTTTTCAGTGAAATGTTAGATTATATATTGTAGAAAATAATGAAGTAATGCTTTGATAACAAAGTTCAAAATAAAGTAACATCTTTAACCTATGATTAACTTGCATTCAACTACTAGGTCATAATTTTGAATTTTTTTCAGTATTAGACCCAATTTCAAGATTCAACATTAGCCATATTTTCAATAGCTAGTACAATGTTCTAGCTATTGAAAATGTCTTTACAGACTGGTAAACCACTTTCTTGGCCGACCGTACCTAGTGGAAGACATTTATATAATCAGTTCTCGTGGATTTTTTCCT
This sequence comes from Sesia apiformis, assembly GCA_914767545.1. Classification (NCBI taxonomy): domain Eukaryota; kingdom Metazoa; phylum Arthropoda; class Insecta; order Lepidoptera; family Sesiidae; genus Sesia; species Sesia apiformis. The sequence continues at coordinate 7,391,919 of OU611962.1, forward strand.
GGTCGAGAGGCTGAAATGCGTCCACACCAGTAATTAAGGCGATACTTCAACAATGGCGACAGCGAAATTAATGCCAAGCGTTTACGAAAAGTGCTTTCAATTGTTCACGTAATTATATTCATTCTTTACTAGACAAAACGGACTTTGTAGATTAATATAATAGCGAGAAGTCCTTCAAAATCAGAATGATATATTTTTCTAGATTACTTTCGTTTCCTGTTTCAAATTTGGTTTGTGGCAGTAAATAAAAACAACCTCATCGCGGCATATACAAGGTAATAAAAGACCGCTGAGGAACCGAGACACTCCCTTCAGCAGTACTTGTCAGTACCACAAGGTATTTGTTAAATATTTGACATTATAAAGTTTAAATGTCAAGTGTTTTATTAGCATAGGGAGAGTATGTAGTCATGTATCGGGTCAGTTTTCGGTAGCGGTTTTGTACACCTTGAATATTGTGTAATGATTTTATCATTAATTATTCATATTGTTGGCATTGGCAAATGTATTACTTATAATACTCGTCCATAATGTACATAATTATACACATATACCACATTCACAGCCATGCATTATCCGGTGCTTAGCGCTACGACATTGCGTAGCGAGTACGACTCGTAGCAGTCGTAGCGCTAGTGACTCCTGTAGCAGGTCTACGAACTATCTAGATTCAGCGAAGTATATACATATCATATTAATTGAATCTTCCGGGCTACTTGGCCGAGGTCTTCTGGAATCTCTTTTTTATTTCTTCCAAACGTTTCGTCAACAACTGCGGTTGACATCTTCAGTGGCGACTTCGTTCACTTTCGGAAAGATGTTATCTCTTCGGCTTCTCGAGCGCAACTGACTCGACGACTGTGGCGCACCGGTATTTATAGTGGGCGAGGGTAATTGTGATTGTGTGTGTACCGACCCACCGATATTTATAGTGGGCGAGGGTAGTTGTGATTGTGTGTGTACCGAGTCTGTTTTTGTCCCCCCACGGGGAAGCTCACGCTCACGGGGAAGAGAGACGAGATGGGGCGATAAAAACAGACTCGGTACACACACAATCACAACTACCCTCGCCCACTATAAATATCGGTGCATCGGTACACACACAATCACAACTACCCTCGCTCACTATAAATATCGGTGCGCCACAGTCTTCGAGTCAGTTGCGCTCGAGAAGCCAAAGAGATATCATCTCTCCGAAAGTGAACGCAGTCGCCACTGAAGATGTCAACCGCAGTTGTTGACGAAACATTTGGAAGAAAGAAAAGAGATTCCAGAAGACCTCGGCCAAGTAGCCCGGAAGATTCAATTAATATGGACACCGGCCGAGAAAGCCTACACTCCACTATATATACATATCTCCTATTTATTTTGAAATGTTCTGAAATGGTCTGTCCTTGCAGGGGCCCATAATCCCTTGATAATCATGATTTTAATTAGAAACTGCAACTTAGTTGATATTGAGGCAATTTAATTAATTTAATTAAAGCATTCAATGTATCATAAGCAAGTACGCAATCAAACTTACATCTCATATTGCTACACGTACCTCCACGACACCGTTGACAGTTAATACCTTACACGCTCGCGTCGACGTTCTGACACATGTCATTCTGACAATTATGAATGTGCCGCATTTGCCTCGACAGAGTTTCAGTTTAATATAGGCTCCTGTTGCTGTCGAGGAGACACGACGACACGACATTTATATGGGCTCATGACTCATGATAATATATACTGGTCTGTAAGCATGCGAAACGTAACATAATTGATGTTAATAATTTTGATCTTTCATAATAGTCCTCTGCTCTCTCAGTAACAATACGTAATTCCTATCTACATATTATTATGTTAGTCAATCATCTGTGGCTTGAAAGTTATAAATACAAAATAAATACTGCCTTACTGTATTTCTGTTTAAAAAGGATTAAAGAGTTAGTGCTCGGATTTCTAAAAAGCAGTTCCATCAACCACTAGTAAAAATACTCGTATGTTTATATAATACACTTGCACGCAGCCACATAAAGAATGCATATACAGTGCGGAGACCTTTCTATAATTTGCATTCACAAAGAATTTAAAGAGTTCACCGTATATTTACTCTTCACCTAGTTTCCTTTTCCCAAGACATTAATCTTCGTTGCATTTATAATCAAAGAATGAGTTTTCAACATGACTTTACTTGACCGTCGAATTGCTTTAGACATGTCCTTTTTTATATAAAACCATTAACGGGATAATTGATTGCAACCACCTTTAAGAATAACAATTTAGATTTTTTAAATTCACAGTTGCACACAACATTCCCTAACGTCCTATCAAAACTTTCAGGCTCCCTTTTTGTCGTATTAACCTTGGTGTCCATTCTTCAGTATTTAAGATGTGTTAGGGAGTACAACTTATAAAATTACTGTGTATTTGATATGTATATTTTTATGACACATCGTACAATGACTAGTTACAACTTCGACAATTAATTATAATTTAGATGTTAAAGTTTATATTTTAAACTTTTAATTTTTCTTTTTAATTTCATGACTTTTCTGTACCATAGCTGAGGCTGATGTATCTCTACACTGCTGAATATAGGTCTCTCCCAAGGACCGCTACCACATTTATATTGAATTTCCAAACTTTTCCATATTAAGTTAGTCTTATATTGAAATTATATAATAGCTTAGTGAGTACCTAAGTACATTTTAGGTTTTTTACACAAGCACGTTTTTTGTGTAACTCATGTTTGCTACTTATTTAACAAATTACAGCTCACTCAACGAGAAATGGGCTTTGCGTTTGTGTGAGTGCTCACCAATAATGTTCAGTGCGAACCATTTGTCGAAATCGGATTGGACAATTCAGCATCCATTATCACAGATGCAAAGCTCATGTCTCGTTCTGAGGACTGAATCCTGTGAATGTTGTGTTAACCTTTAATTGGGCATATATAAGAATGCAATAATGTTTTTTTTTTTGTTATAATTTTACAACCGATATAATTGGTGTACTTTAAACAATAAATAAATAAAGAGTTAGCAAATGACCTCGTGTGCAAATACTAGCTTGAGCCGCTGGGCTTCGCCCGTGTGGAATTCGGTTATCGCGGTAAATATCCTAAGTCCGTCCCTGGAAACTACCCTATGTCCGTCTCTGGGTTTCGATCTATCTTCATACCAAATTTCATCAAAATCGGTTCAGTGGTTTAACCGTGAAAAGGTAACAGACAGAATCACTTATTCGCATTTATAATAGTATAGTATAGATCACAATTGATATTCTATAAAATAGGTATATGTTATATTTTTCTAGTAAAAATATTCTAAAGAATCGTCATCACACAGTATATATCAATTACACTTTGAGTAGTGTTCGTGATTTGTCTCTCTTATGGCGTGCATCTAAAATAAGTCGACAAACAGAACTTACCATTTAACTCCTATTATACTTTTTGATATTAAACCTACGCTAAAATAGGCGGACGCTAAAATGTTTTTTTGTCTTGACAATTTCATGCATTACGGATTACCCAGCTTCAAAACCAAGGCAACATCACTGCTCGGCTATAGTTAATTTACCACCAGATGAACTGTTAGCTCATCTTCCACCTTCTTTTCGAGTACCTTTATCTTTGTAGACAAATATAAAATTATGTACCACATATATAGATATATGGGACATATACCTATATATGTGGACATATTTTACTACTGCGTGTAAAATCATATTTACGGTTATATATGATTCCATTTCAGCTCGTGAAACTAATTTGATTAAAGATACTCGTATTTTATGAAAGATGGTATGTTTGTTAATTATCGCTACAAATACCTACTACAAACTAAATATTAACTTAAGTATTTATTTCTCGCGTAGCGTGGGTTACACTCCGGCCGAGCGGACGATTAAAGAAATTGGTTACCGCTTGTGTGACGAATACGATGATTATACACAAGAATGTTTGCTTCGCTAATATTGCTGCTGTTATGTTGAATATTCCTCTCTCAGGGGTATAATAAATAACATTTATGATCTACGTGGGTATTTATCACATGAGGATCCATAATATCCATTCTCAGGGATTAGTATTTTTTCTTTATTGAGGCCTGACCTCCACCTTCCCCATAGTCACGACACAACCTGTCTTATTCGGATAATGTGGATCCTTCAGCATGGATGATGCTTATGAGAAATTTATATAATTCATTCACCGAAGCTGTCGCTGAACTCTGAGATCGCCACTTTCACCTTTCTTCATTATTATCTTCCCTTCTTCATCCTCTCGTTCTTACAATGTTACCAACATAAATATAGTTACTTCATTTTGGCTGCATTCCGATTTCGCATGTCGTAACAGCTTGTTAATGAAGGCAGAGAGCGGAATCATCGTAGCGGGCCTTATACTGACCCTAACTCTTGCATTACAAGGTCAAGATATGGTCTATATACAATTAAAGGCATTAGCTACCTCCTCTCTTACCTACCCTCGGATAAATAATATATATATGTAATAAATATATATAAATAATACTTAAATAAATAAATATATATATATATATATATAAATGGATTGGGTAAACGGAGGACTGGAGGAACTCTGTCCACGCTACATTTCTCGGTACGTGATCTCCATTCGAGGACTCGCCTACGCCATCGGTTATCAGTCCCGCGGCATATATATGGCCTGCCCACTGCCATTTCAGTTTTCTGATTTGAGCTATGTCGGCAACTTTAGTTCTTCGTCGAATTCCTTCGCTGCGGATTTTGTCCAGAAAAGAAACTCTAAGCATAGCCCTTTCATAGCTGAGCATAGCATAGCATAACTGAGCGACTTTGAACTTGTGGACCAGGCCTACCGTCAGAAACCACGTTTCGGCACCATAAGTCATAATAATTCTAAATTGTGAAACAAAGATCACGGTTTGCGGCTCAGTAACGAATGAAATAAGAAGAAATAACCCATTTAAGCAACGAAGTTCTGCACTTTGTGCGGTTTTAAAGGACCAACATTATTACGTTAACTTTGACGTTGATAAGAAAATAAGTAGATGAGCGTCTTCACAATTTTTGTCTTGCGCCACCGCACATAAAATAAATGGCGGAACATCTTAACGAATATATAACCACGCCTGATCGAAATTCGTTATCACTGTTGTGATCAATAAACATATTTACTCAAAATATTTTGTGATGTATTTGGCATCCTTGTCATATCTTGTGGTACAGAACTTACAAATACGAGTAACATTTCGATATTCCCTCCTTACTAGCTGTTGCGCGCGGCTCTCGCCCACGTTTATTTAATTAATTGTTTTTAATGTGATTACATACAAATTTTGACACCCCGTTTCACCCGTTTAGAGGTTGAATGTACAGAAAAACTTTTATTAGGAAGTCTTTACTTTATAAAAGGAGGCAACAATCCAAAATTCATAAAAAATATTTAAAATTTTTACCTACTGTTTCTCTCAATATTGTGCTTGTACGCCCTTTGCTGACATAATTTAACTTTGATGGAATTCGCTTCTGTTTCTAATAAACTAACTCGAGAGCACCGAATAATCACGGTAAGCTTTCCAATATAAGTTTGTATTTGTGTTCGTACTACGCTGATATACTCTGTAATACTCTTTGTATTATCTCCTAAACTCAACAAACGTTCATACACACGTTTCTAAATTGTATTCGAATTGATTTGATTCGGGGTTTATATTTGAAGTGTAACGTTTAGGGAAATGCTTCTTTTACTTTTATTTTAATTAGGCAAATCAACTAATATGGTCCCAATACTTGTAAAGCCGAACTTTAAGTATTGACTGCTCTTACAAAATAGCTAATAGTAGTAGCATACTGATAACTGAGTTTCTAGTAAAAACTGCAAATACCTACGAAAACATACCTACCAAAACAGGTAGCCGTACTTTACGAGCTAAACTGAATTGACTTAAAGTCATTGAAGGGGGGCTCATATTGATACGGAGAGCGACTGACGCATATACATTATTTGTATTTCTAAAAAGTTTTGTTCGAAAATCTCAATTACCTAAAGTGCGAAGTGAACTAGGCTACGATTACGAACTCGCCCACAGTTGAAAGATTTGGCTTAGAAGCCGTGTGTTAGTCGAGTAGACAGAAATTAGGACACTAGCCAGCGAACTAGGAGACATAAATGGAATTATAATACTAGGGGAAAAGGCTGAGTTTTATATACATACGTTGGATTATTACAATTGTCCATATTAATACTCACCAAGGACTGACTCACTTCGCAAAAAAAATACCATAATCCACTTGATAACAATTATATGTCAACATATTATGGTAATTCTTTCTATAAAACCATGAATCTTTGCAGAGTGTTTCACCCCAAACTTACTTATTTGATTCTCGTACAGAGAACGCTACGTCACTAACATGCTTGTAAGTAACTAAAAACATTGCAACAAAACTACAATTGTCATTACGAGTACATACATCTCTGTTACTAGTTCATTACGTGAACTATTTGTTACAACGAAAGTTTTATTCGCTTTCGTGTTCAGTTTAATACCAGGTGCCTTTAAAATAAGAAAAATGTGTTACGGCAATGTTTAATACGTTTTAAAGTTTGTTCGAGTCAATCACTGCAATGTATTAACGGATTTAGGATAGTAATTGTGTATTTATGACTATTTGCCTGTTTATAACAGATCTTCATGAACTCCTATAAAAGATTAACCGTAACCAACCTTTCTTTATGGCCACAGCTGGTCATGAGCCTCTTCATGCACATTGATGAATGGCCTTGAAAACACTGTACTGGACAAGCTGGTTGGTGAGTCCACTCTTTTAGAGGTGGAGTAGTGCCTCAGCGCTTGTGATGGGTGCTTTGTTATCCCTTAGTTAAGAAGAATGGGGGTGCTATTCTCATGGCGGCCAACACTACATGATCAATAAAGATTACAGGATAATATTTTAATCAGTCGGAAAACTTCAGAAGTGAATGGTATTTCTTCTTCAACAAATTTAGAAATATTTTACACTTATTTTTTCTTTTCAATGTTCATTTTTGAATGTTCAGTTAATTTGTCCAAAAATTACTGACTCAGTGGAACTTTTATTCGAAAATCTGAGAGTTAAAAGAATCTCTCATGAAACTATGGAAGGCTTTCTGTTTCGTTTCAAAACAAAAAAGAAATGAAATTTACACATTTATTTTCCAATACAAACGTAACGACATAATTCTGTATAAAACGAAGCGGTTTTTCCTTCTGGTCTCGTACACTAATCCCCTAATTATTACAGGTTTCTCAGTCTTCCACTCCACCGTCCGTATCTCGGGAACATATTCCACTAATGACTCCTTAGTCGCGTGACCGAACAATTGCCTTTATTGATCTCTTTATGGCCTACAATTTTCTGCTGATTAACCTACATTTGTCTGAGTTTTTTCAAATATATTAATTTCTAGGTCTACAAATAAGTTTTAATTCTATTTCTCGCTATAATCATGCCTTAAAATAATAACATTTATAATGTTGTACGTAGGTACACTGAATTTTAATAGAAATTCTACTCCCAACTTCCTACTTCTGTAGCAGACTGTACAGATGCCTAGGGCATCGGGCGCGCGGTATCGCACCTAGTTACATCTTGTATTTTAGTGTGTAATGTAATATGTAATCTCCCTTTATTGATCATAAAACATACAGTATATTTTGTATGGTACAATTTTTTTATGGTCAAGTTTAAATCCGTTACTTGAAGAATTTTCACTTAGAACTTTAATTCCTCTATGATTTGTCTAAATAGCGGCAGGTAATAAATGGAATCGGTGCACTTTTAGTTATAGCTATAAAAATAATTATTCTCCCAATGATTTTCATAATGATTAACAGAGTTGTTTTTTGTTGTTTACGATCGTCTTTATATTCTTTCGTCTAATTACATCTATGACTGTATTAAACGAAATTAGATGTAATATTGATTACGAAATTACGAAATTAGATGAAGATTGTATTAGATGTAATTAGACGAAAGAATATAAAGACGATCGTAAACAACAAAAACAACTCTGTTAATCATTATGAAAATCATTGGGAGAATAATTATTTTTATAGCTATAACTAAAAGTGCACCGATTCCATTTATTACCTGCCGCTATTTAGACAAAACATAGAAGAATTAAAGTTCTAAGTGAAAATTCTTCAAGTAACGGATTTAAACTTGAAGCCTTAATAGAGCGATCCGGAACGTCTCGGCAAAGTTTGATCGCCGAAATATATTGGCTAAAGTTCGTAAGGCAGGTCTTATCCGGAAAAAGTTGCCACTTCGTATGTTTAACACCCGTCGAACGGGTGACTTGTATCCGGAATCTTTAGTAAGAATGTGACTAGGGTGCGCAAGAAATGTGATAGGAATTTGATTTGGACACCCAACTAATTGGTACCTTACGGCTTGTGTTCACTTCGGAGTTGATTTTACACGTTAAATGTCAACGGAATTCACATTCCTATTCCATACAGCCAGTCCATCAGCCTGTATCTCTCCACTGCTGGATATTGGCCTCTCTGAAGGACCGCCACCATACACGGGCTTGAGCGATGAGAACATCCAGCCACTACCGGTGACTTTTTTCAAATCGTCAGTCTACCTGGCCGGAGGGCGTTCCACGCTACATTTCCCGGTACGTGGTCACCATACAAGGGCTCCTCTGAACTCGTATCGCTCACCGGTTATCGGTCCTGCGGCCATATATGTTCCTATTCAGTCACATTTAAATCTAAGTTGAAAAACATATCTTCAGCTCATAGCGTTACATAGAATTTTATGTTCGTATGAGTATACCTCATATTTAAAAAATATCTACAACATTGTACAAGCTTTAAAAATGTAATCTATATATAATAAAAGAGGATGTTGATATATCTGATGTTAATAGACTTCGACACCGTTTGACCAATCACCATGAAAGTTGACACATATATGTATCTTTTCATGGAGAAGGTTTTTATATTATCGACTTTGTAACTCGCCACTAGATGGCGCTGCAGCACATCAACTTCTATACCGTTCAACCGATTGCCATGAAAATTGGTATACATAGATATAATCTGTCTTCTTCTTCTTCTTCTCAGCCCTTGGACGTCCACTGCTGGACATAGGCCTCCCCCATTGTCCGCCATTTAGACCTATCGGCAGCGACCTGCATCCAGCGGGTGCCCGCAACCTTTATGAGGTCGTCTGTCCATCTAGCAGATGGACGTCCTCGGCTTCGTCCGCCGGTACGTGGTCTCCATTCGAGAACCCTTCTGCCCCATCGGCCATCGGTTCTTCGAGCTATGTGCCCTGCCCACTGCCACTTCAGCTTGCTAACCCGAGAGGCTATGTCGGTGACTTTAGTTCGTCTACGGATCTCCTCATTCCTGATTCGATCACGTAGGGAAACCCCGAGCATAGCCCTCTCCATAGCTCGCTGTGCGACAGTGAGCTTATTTATGAGGCCCATAGTCAGAGACCACGTCTCGGTGCCGTAGGTCATCACTGGCAACACACACTGGTCGAAGACCTTCGTCTTCAAGCACTGAGGTATATTGGACGAGAAGACGCTGCGTAGCTTCCCGAACGCTGCCCAGCCGAGTTGGATTCGTCGATTGACCTCTTTCTCGAAGTTGGACCTACCTAGTTGGACCGTTTGGCCTAGGTAGACGTACTCGTCAACAACTTCGAGAATCGAGCTCCCGACTGAAACTGGGGTGGGCACGACATGGACATTCGACATGATTTTAGTCTTGTCCATGTTCATTTTAAGGCCCACCTGTTGGGAAACTCGATTGAGGTCTCCGAGCATTGTGCTAAGATCCTCCAGCGATTCTGCCATGACCACGATATCGTCGGCAAATCGAAGGTGAGTGATGCATTCGCCATCAACGTTGATGCCGAGTCCTTTCCATTCCAGGAGCTTGAAAGCGTCTTCCATCGCATTGGTGAAGAGCTTCGGAGAGATTACATCTCCTTGTCTCACACCCCTCTGCAATGGAATCGGCTCCGTGCTCCCTTCCTGTACTCGGACTGACATGGTGGCGTTGTTATACAAACACTTCAACACTTCGATATACCGATAGTCAATATGGCACCGCTGGAGGGACTGTAGCACTGCCCAAGTCTCGATCGAATCAAAGGCTTTCTCATAGTCCACAAACGCTAAGCATAATGGCAAGTTATACTCCTCGGTCTTCTGTATAACTTGCCGCAGCGTATGGATGTGGTCTATGGTACTATACCCTTTTCGGAAACCGGCTTGTTCGGGAGGCTGGAAGTCATCAAACCTGCGCTCGAGACGATTCGTGATAACCCTCGAAAACAGCTTATAAACATGGCTCAGAAGCGAGATGGGCCTATAGTTCTTCAACAAGGTCTTGTCGCCTTTCTTGAAGAAGAGCACCACCACGCTTCTGTTCCATGCCTCCGGCGTAATACCTTCGAGCAAGACGGAATTAAAGAGCTTCTGAAGGACTTTCAGTACCGGTGTTCCACCCGCTTTCAGAAGCTCTGAAGTGATTCCGTCTTCACCCGGCGCCTTGTTGTTTCTAAGCTGTTTGAGGGCCATCCTAATCTCGTACAGGCTGATGTCCGGGATGTCTTCGGTATAGTGTCGGGTCAACTTGGCTCTTGGGTCTTTGGCCAAGTATATAATCTGTAATAGATGTAATACATAGATAGGTATTTGAGCACGGAGAATATTTTCGAGCTATTGACTTTGTTGTAACTCGCCACCAGATGGTGCTGCAGTACATCAACTTTTATGGCAGGACAACGTCTGCCGTCTCATATAAATTTCATATTGTATTGGAAGCAAGACCGTCAATATGACACTTGTTCTTCCTGTTCCTGTAAAGGCAATACTGAAAATATGATTACAGTTCTATTTCCTCAACCGCAGTTTAAAGGAAATTGAAATGGCCATTGAGTTGTTCCGACATTTTACGTCTATCGGCTGCGAAAGCATGTTCCAATTTGTGAAGTGCCAATCGGATATGTAAAGACCAATACAAACGTGACGGAGCAAAGGTGAACGGGATTTCTGGATGTTCAATGTCGTTTAAAGTTAAAATAGTTACTGTTAGCGCCGAAAAATAATTGGTAAATATTTCTGACTTTATAATTTTTAAATATTCGTGGTGTGCCAAAGAACATCTTTCCTATGAAACACGAAAGCGATTCACTGGTGGTGTATTTAGGATTGCTGGTATTGAGTGTGACAAAAGGGATAATGGATTGCGTTTACTTGAGTTCCGCTCCTGAGGGCACCACACTACATTTTTTTACCACCGACACTAATTTCACTTACAAGTGAACATCGTCAACTTATATTTATAGGAAGCAGCTCTGGTGAATATGAAAAGCGCTAAAGTTCTCTCTAAAAGATTGGGGTCCTTTTTGAGACCACGGTTCGCAGGATCTGACGTCTATGAGTCTTCCGGGCGGACTGGTGACGCTCCTTTGTCTTCTCAGTGAAGAGAGGCGAATATTGTCTTATAATTTTGCCGTATTGAGTACATTAACAAGTTTGTAATATTTAAACAAACCATTAATTTTAACAATTAAATTTTTATTCTGTATATGTTTTCTATATAACTTTTATATGTTCTTCCGTGAGCAGTGACAATTCATATCTATTGATAAAATATAATTTTTTAATGATACTAAATTAAATGTAATGTGTCTAAGTTGAACTTACAAGTCTTAAAGAAAACTAAGAAGTGTTTAACCAAAAAGGTCGTAATTTTTACAATCTTGGGAAATGATTAGACGAAGCAATAATAACTTCGGGGTACTTAATCCCAACTCACATATGGGAGTTGCAAAAATAATTTATAAGGTACCCGATATTATTACTAACAAATTAATCTACTTAAATTTAACTCCAAAAAACTTAAATTTAATTTGAAAATTTGAGAGAAAGTTTGGTTTGATATACCATTATCTCGGTTATCTCTTACTTTTTTTTTATTTTTAATTATAATAGCATTCGCTTTTAATTGCAAGGATTCGCATTTCTTTATAAATTTATGTAGGTGTGTTATTCTACATATATTTGAAAAAATGGACTCACCGAATTTTAAACATCAATACTTTCAATAACAATATTTTTATTATCATCATCATTATTGGGGTCAATTATAATTATTAGAGAAGTATAAAATTGTACATGGTGGTGGGCATTGATAGAGGTGTTACAGCAATGTGTAGAGGTACCATTCTTCGGCAGTAAAAAGTAAAGAGGTTATTGCTACACTATGTTATGTTCAGTTTATTCCATATCATCAGCCTTCATAAAAATTATCTCATAGTTGTAGAGCTATTCATTCATTAGTGTAGACTAATGAATATAATGTATAAAACGTTACAAGTTACTGAACTGCAAATTATATATGTACTTTTACGATATAAACAGTTCAGGAGCTAAGCGCGTGTAGTTTTTGCTGCGAAGATAAACATAGTTGCATCTCGTTACTTCTACCCACTGTACCGTCATAACAAGTTGTATGCCACCCTCCTGCAAACATTGATTCCTATTTATGCCCACGAAGAAATGAAGATAATTACCCGCCACGGACGAGTAGGTACAAGAACATTTGTGCATAAGAAAAAAATATGTCATCTTTAACTAATGTTTCTGGAACTGCTTGGCTGTTTTTGCTACTAGCCCACTACTAGTGAAGGCTGCAGTAGGTACTAACCGTTGTGTTAGAATGCTTTATAATTTCAAAATAAATGTACTCGTATATATTTGGATTGCTTCTTTCTGCAGTTAATAGTCAGCAGTTAACATACTCATACTCTTATGGTATGAATTGTCACTGCCTACGGAAGAACATATAAAAGTTATATAGAAAACATATACAGAATACAAATTTAATTGTTAAAATTAATGGTTTGTTTAAATATTACAAACTTGTTAATGTTCTCAATACGGCAAATTGTTGGCAGGGGTGGCCAACAAGTCGATCGCGATCGACCGGTCGATCGCCAAAGACAGATCGGTCGATCGCGAAAGGAAATTAAAATTTTTGACCGGTATCAAAATTTTCGTTAATATTGTCAATATTATCGAATTATACTACTGATTTTGTTAATTTGACAGAAGAAATGAAACACCAATGCACACCACAAACTTCTCATTATTTTTTGTTACCTATTGATATTAATTTTACCTATTAATAAATAATTGAAAAAACTATCTCATTGTTGTTTTCATTGTGCCACTAAAGCACAATTAAGTCGATCGCTAGACGTCAGATTTTTTTTAAGTAGAACACTGTTCTAAACAAGTTGGCCACCCCTGGTATACGTGATAGTATGTCATACGTTATCTATCATATGCGCTTAATAATAACCTTTAAAACGTTGAAATTCAAAACCTAAATTAAAAATTGCTAAATCTCAAAAAGAATGACCTGTAACTTCTTTGCCTGATACGATAATAAATACGAAAATTTAAAACAATAAATTTACTATTGTCGCTTTATAGGGTCTACGATCGATGTCTATATGGAGATATCTATAAAATAACTTTAGAAATTTCGACATATTTTTGCTTCTGAAAATTACATTTTAGGCGTCAAGTGAAAAGTGAAATTTTAGGGAAAATTAATACACACATACTCGTATATTGAGGAAGAAATAATTATCAGAACAATACCTATCTGTGTAATGAAATTAATTTGAGAAGTTTTCTTAATTTAATCACAAAAGTTTGGGAAACATAAGCGAAATATGTTTTTGGAACTTTATCTGTAGTTTAATTTATAATTTATAAGTTTACTAAGCCTGCTGTGGCACCAATACTTATATGTTTTATCACATATTGGAGTATTTTCCTGTGTCATAATACTAACAAACTTTCCATCTTCCGTCTCTTAGATATTGGTTGATGAAATGAATGTGTAGACTGCAGATATGAGCGATTCTACTATAAATAATAATTAAGTGTAATTCTTCAACCTTAATAGTACGCTTAGCTGGTAATATTGGGGTCTCGAATCCGTTCTCCGTTCAGACAGGAGTGGAAGTGACCGATTGAATCTCTTTCTAATGGAGTTTCCAACTTAGGCATCAGGCACACAAGGTCGATGATACAACGATAAAGTAGCAGTCGGTTGCTGCTTTTTCGCTAGTCTGTACACAACTCCTTTAGTCGCATATTAGTCACCGGGTCGCTGGTCCCCGCAACCAGCGCCGCCGTGATTCCGACGCATTATGCTTTAAAGACAGAGCAACAAATCTACATTGTTGTTTGACTTCACAAGCGACGTGCCATAATTTCCTCACAGGATGCGGTTGCATATGTATCTATTTGTGTTCCTGTTTAATGGCGGAACATAACTCAATTTAACTTGAAACATCGGAACTAAGCCTCCATGAGATTGCATGGAAAATTGCATTGATGACGTTTGTGTTTGAAAATGGAAGGAGTTAGTATTTCTCCAAACATAGAACTGGGATTTCTAATATTCCGTGGTTGGTACATACGAGTATTTAAGTACGTTATATACTAATGTTCGTTCAAGGAACTTCAATATTTAAAGGAATTGAATCCATAGATAATTTCTAAAGTTTGAAATCTTGCTAGTCTCTCATCTTTTCTCTTTCATTTATATAAAATATTTTTTTTTTATATTCATAGGTACTCAAATGAAAGGCTGTTACAGAAAACAAATTCTTGGAAAATTCTAACTTTAAAAACATCGCGGTCCAAATCGAAGTGAATATGTTTCCCAAAAAAATTTGGTTAAAAAATCTTTTTCAATAAATGATAAAAATATTTTACGAGAAAATCTACCATTAAAAAAGAGCCCTGTGAATAAAACAACGCAAAATTATTCATGGACATTAACACAGGACCTCGTTTTTGTCCCACGAAATATATTAAATTATAGATAAGGCAAACGTAGCATGGCGACCGGTTGAGATACCTATTTTAGATTCATATATTTTTTTTTCAATCATAAGCATGATGTGGGTGGGTATCGTGTAAACAAACATTATAAATAAATTTCATAACATGTACATGTAATCTGCATAATAACAATATGATTGATTCAGATGAAAGTTAATAACTATATATCAGTACGAGTAAAAGTATAGTTTATAGTTACACATCCTCCAAGCCCTAATGTCTTGGTTTTACAATAGAAGTGGTGCTCAATAATGACTGAGCACATAACTCTGCTGAGCAAGATAGTTTCACACTGCATATAGATTTTATTTACACGTAAGATTTCTTTACTACCGAACCAATGATAATTGAAAAATCTGTACTTATCAGAAATTTAATAACTTTGAGAATAATCGAGAACATTAACCTTTAGAAGAGACTAGCTATAGCTTCACATAGCCTCGAATTGCAAAATATTGTCAGTCACAACACGTCGCTGCCGCTTTTTGTTTAGCATATTTCGAGACGATCAAACTTACATAACTTTCCAACAAAATATCCCACCAAATATAATTAACTGGCCTAGAAAGTTCACCTGGCGACTTCGAAACTCGACGACTAACGAACCAATTAAATCAAAAATGATTGTACAACAAAAATTTTCGCGCTATAATTTTATCTTATCTTAGTCGAACACCCACAAAGGACGCAACAAAGGCTTTGAGCATAATCTGTAGAAGGCCTTGTAATTTGCTTAAGGCGTACTTTCAATTAGTGCAGGTTATTTCAGTCTACTTTGTTAGGTTAGGTTACTTAAGGTTAGGTTACCGAGTCTACACTCGGTTTAAATAGAGTCCTCCGGAAATTTGAGGAACTAATTATGCTATATCGAACAAGGATTGGAAATTTTGCAACTATTATTTAGTTTAGCAAGTCAAAGCTGACCAGCTATTTTAGGTGAACTTGTTTTGATTTATTTGCATGTTTATATCAGTCACAAATTTTATATTTAACTTATAATTATGCCCATTTTTATCACAACAATATGGGAAATAGGGTGCAAATTTTACTACATCTGAAACGCTGCACCACGGGTACACGGGTACAGGCACGCTACACCACGGGTACACGGGTATGGGCACGCTACACCACGGGTACACGGGTACACGGGTATGGGCACGCTACACAGCAGGGCAAATAATGTTTTATAAAAGTGAGGGAACACTTAATAATTAAAACGCAACTATGCAAAATGATGATGTATTTATCTATATTATTCATTTAGATTGCGTAATAAAGTTTTCCCTCTGAATAATCTCCTTACTTGTTACACACAAAGTATTCTTGAGCAGCGGCGGTGGCGTGGGAGCGAAGTAATTTCTTACAAACTCGATCCATTACCATTCATGGAGGAAAGTAACGAATACGAGCAACAAAAGTCATTCTTTCCCTCTATTGTTGCAGATGCTGTCACAGACAATACTCTCGAAGGACGGGAACTGGGTGATAAATTTATTACAAGATGTAAGTATATTTCTGAATATACTTTAATATATTTCCACTCAATGACATTGAAATACACATGCTAATACTCTTTGGAAATTTGCCAGTGAGGATGAGGTCGTGAAATTGAGCTATGCTGCGCCTGGCTCTGCGAGCTGCTTTAGTCATGCTTTACTCTGTTCTGTATACTATGAAATAGATGTGATGTATTACGACTTGAATAGATGAAATAGATGTGCTACTTGCAGTACCTACGCCACGACTTGATTTCATATTGTTTTGTTACGGGCTCAGCAAGCTGCGCTGTGCGCCATGTCAATATAGTATATCGCTCGATTATGCTGCATTTACCACAGAGCATAGCTCGCATTAATGTAGCGTAGCACGTTTCATGGCATATTGTATATAAATATATTATGTATGGTAAGCGAATCATACTACACATATCATTGATGAGTGGAGTGGGACACGGCAAAGCTCAGTTTCATTGCATCGCCTTTGTCATATCGCATATTGGCGAATAGATTTTTTATTCAAATAACAAAAATAATGTAACAATCTTTGACCGATAAACTTGGACAATTAACTGCAATCTTTGATAGCAGTTGCCCAATTTGTTCTGCAGTTGCGCGATTGTGCGAGCTACGAGAATTTAAAACATGTGTATACGAACATTACACTATTTAAATAAATGATTAGTGTAATACATACAAATATTAACTACATTATGATAAGTTGCAAGCATCTGCTTCAGCTTCAAAGTGACATTTGTAATCCTCTGCTAACTAACTACATTGCGAGTCCAGAAATATAGTATGCAATATGCAAAATGAGTTAGAAATGTTTAAGCGTCAATAATGAAATCCTGACTAGAGCATTGTCAATATGACCTCAACCACCAACCAAACATAGTATTTTAATTCTTATCTTATATTTTTTAATTTTACTCCATCGCATTGTACTGAATTTTACGATAACACATTCGTTAATATATGATTAATGTGAACAGAGGTGACTATATTTTATAATATTATAATTAAATGTACATGTCGCTACTAACCCGTGCTTACTGATACAGTAAATCAGACATGTATTCAGCTCAAATCAGATAGATGTACAAATCAACCAGAAACAATTATTATGAACCATAGACAACGAAACATATCTGTAACAGCACCACAACGGCACTTACGCGTTGATTGTGTTAAATGACACATAATATACTGATATAGGTGAGTTCAGACAAATACAAAGTATAATGTATGTAATGTATCGGGTATATATTCATATTTTTCGGGTGAAAGGTGACAAATGATACAAGAACTACATACGAGTATACAAGATGCAATCAAACCTTCTCAAAGCCCGAAACCATGGATTCCGTTTACAATTGACATATAATGTTATTTTTTTGTAAAAACATCTATTTTCGAGTTTTAGGTATAGGTACTAATTTTAATTTATGAAATGCAAAGCCCCTAAACTGGATATTTTACAAAATTACATATCTTTATCTGAGTTATCTGTTTAGCTAAGTTTATTCACATATCTTTATTACATGTCAATTAACTCAGCGTAATGAGCATAATCCATGGTTTCAAACTTCAGGAAAGATTCTGTTACACCCTGTTTATATAACTGTTGGTTTTAGCAGCTACTATGTGACCGGATAAAAAACAAAAGGATTTGTGTCCGCTCGTGCGCGCTCCAAACAATTCACATTTCATTACACGATACATTACGAGTACATGTTACACTTGTCTGGACGCACCTTAGCGTGACGTCTGTCCACACGTCCCAAATGCGGAGCTGTTGTGGGGTAGACGGTCGGGCAGGTGGATTAATGTGTGTCTGAAGGGCCACAAAATGGGAAAGCTTATACTCCATTACACGATACAATTTTATTGGTTACCTCCAGTTTCATTTAAATCTCTAAGGAGTCCAACGTGCGGTGAATTTCTCGGAACATTTGCTATTCCTAGCTGTACACATTACGCACACAATAAAAACACACACACATTTCTAAACTTCCCTCATTTGTGAACCCGCAGCAAACCTCAGCTGACTTATGTAAATTCGTTATTGTTATTTCCATATAGCAGTCATTAGGCGGAATAAATTAACATAAAATTCAATTAGTGCGGTACTTAGCGGTGAGTCGCTGGAAGTTTCAACCGCATAGCTTAAATTTGAACAAAGGAAACAGTCTCGCCGTAAGTATCTTGCTCAGTTGGAGTGTTTGACTTGACAAGTTCAAATTTTATAGACTGCTTTTAAGTTGCTATCTGCTTCTTCATTTTTTTTTATTTATTTTTTATAAAATGTACAGTAAGTAGGTTTCATAAGTATACAGTAGATGGTAATTCTAAACAGACAAACAGAAAATTTTACTTACAAATATACATACTACTGACTACTTACTGGTAGTGCGGCTTGGTAGTGTCGTGGAGAATGAAGGATTAGGAATCCTCACAAATAGTTATTAAATGTAATAAAATTAAAGGACCGATGTAACAATCAGGCACTAATTAATAATTATGACGACCTCTGACGGTATAAGTATTTTTTATTCAATATTTTTTTTACTCCTTTAGTAATAATATGTTCGATTGTCGGAATATTAAATGAAACCATCTAATTATTCTGATCTTATTAGATTTCATCAAAGCGGTTCTAATTGAATTGTTACTAAGATCTGCTGCCTGAAGATTAATTTACGATCATCTGAGGTTGTTTACCTCAGAGTACTCAGAGTGACATAGACAGTATAGATATAATTGAACCGCCAAAAACAACGCCATCCACGGAATACATAAAAAGACGTGACATTTGTCATTCCTGTCTGACATTGGAATGTATCGCGGATGTCCAAAGACGACAATATCCGCTCAGCATCAGGTGGACTGTCTATCTGTCCTCTCTCACTATCTTTCAATAAAAAAAATATACGGAATTCGCATATGTACACTATTAACTTTTTCTAGAATTTTATGCGTTTCCGAAAGTCTTTTTTCACTCAAAAATATACAAATGATTGTGATTTTAAAGTACGTATAGTATATTAAAATATATTTAATATTGCAATAGAATACACATGTAGTGTTTTTTATTTAATAGTGGAACATATTATGCTAATAAGAGAAAAGTTGTACGTTTAAATTATTTTAACGAAAACCCGAGACTTACGCACAAATCTGGTCGAATCCAGGGTCTTTTCTCATAAGTTCCGTAAACAATTTTGCAAAATACATGGACAAAGAATAAATACACTTTAACCTTTATTGACTTTATTAAGAACAACATAAAGGTTGAAAATAAATAAATATCAAAAAGAAAGTATTATCCTATAAAGCCACATAAGTCTAAATCTGTGAAAACATGGGTAATTGGGTATGTTAGAGCTAACCTTTAGTTTTAAGAAATAATGTAGAAGATAAAGAAAGTAAAAGAAATCCTGACATTTACGTATAAGAAATCAATACAGATAGAGGAAAAAAATTAAGTCCAAAAGACGGTTGTTATTACAGGGTATTCTTACGTTAAGAGCAAAGTCCATAACACTATTTTTAACATCCGGAAATAAACGAATGTCTTCATAACCAGCTCTTTCATCGTCCACTGCCGGACATGACCCGCCTCGTGCTCTTATGCATGAGGGATGTATGACCTTAATACGCAACGCTGACCAAGTGCGTTGGAGAGTCCACTTTTTTAGAGGTTTGTTATACTTTAGTCGTCTTTTACCACACCCACGGGAACAGAAGAGAAGAATGGAAAAGGTGGTGCTCTTCCAAAGCCGGCCGACTCCACACAGTCAGCTATTTTGTATAAAAACATTTTTTTTTAATAGTCGGACTGTGTTAAAAAATGTCAATGCAGTTAAATAAATTGTAACGATTAAAGTGTTGAGTTGTTATAATGTTGAGCGATAAGTCGTAAACTTTATATCTAAACGACGTCCTAAAGGTGGCAAAGAACGCAATAAACAATAAAACGTGTGCCCGCATCCTATAAAAGTACAGTGGACCATGACCATTAACGATCCAAACGATGAACAGATTGTCCTAACGCTGGATACTCACACAGAATAACAAAGAGTAAACACATTTTCAAACAACATTTTATTTTTAGGTACCTACAAGGTTAGGGAATGCCTTAAGGCATTAAGCTCGCCATTTGTACCACAATTCTACTAAGATTGTTAAGTCTTGTATAAAGTCACTGTCAATTTTCACTGTCACTGTCAAGTAAAGTCACTGGTGAATTTGGAAATAAGGATTGGAAAATGGGAGGGATAGGAATGGGATTTGGCATATATCACTCAATACCAAAACATTTACGTACATAGGGGGAACGGGATAAAGTGGGGAAAATTTGACGTGAGTGCGGGGTAACGTGGCCAGTCGAGTGCACCCAGCACTTGTGGGATTTATACTGTACAGATATATATTCGCAGATATATATTCCTTACAAGTTCTTATCATTCATGAAATAATCAACCTAATTTAGTTTAACCATCAAACTTGACCTTTTCTAAAAAGTATTGTAGGTAATACTAGTAGGTACTACTAAAAAAAACTAAGCATTTAATTAGAGATATTTCAAATCTGTTTTTTTTTTTTAATAATCTACATTATATACTTTTAAGGAGATTTAACAGAAATCTACCTATTTTAAGGATCAAAACTCTCAAATTTCGGGTTAATTTTATTTTGTGGACAAATTGTTGGGCACATTTCCTAATCGAGTGACCTGAACTTCAGCACAAAAATAATTTGGATTTATGTGAAGTTCGTAGAACCAAATAGTTTCAATAAATTACAACGGTGTAAACTTTCAAAGAAATCAAAACACTGTTCAGTAAAACTCATTAATGATTCATGATATTCATGATAAATGATAAATTTAATGATATTCTTCTATTGTCATTGAACTATATATAAGGATATCTACAAAACGATATCTAATTTGTTAAGAAACGTAAACGTAACTTTATGTAAAACGTATCGAGATCTACCTATCCTTCTGGTGAGCACTGTTGGCCTTTTCTGTACCTCTCAACACATATTCTCTTACAGGATATCCTTTTAAGCGCCTTGCCGCAGGATATTCGTCTGTCCCTATAACAATTATCTTTTTAATGAGAAATCACCCATTTTCCGTCCTAAGTAGGTCCGTAACCGTATGCTTCACTTATCATCCATTAACTCCGTTGATGTCGGGGTCTTTTCGTATTTTTAATTCAAATTAGGATTCTAAACTCAGGCTTCATAAAAAAATACACATTAGAACGTACGGGAATAAACTAGGAATATTTATTTTCGGCTCTTATTAATGAAGTCGTGAGTTCAGATCCTCCGCTAGATTTTATTTAAATATCTACGGATTTTTTAAATTATTATTATCTTGGCGATAAAGGAAAACATTGTGAGAAAACCCACATGTTGGAGAATTTAAAATATCTGTGTATCCACCAATCCACACTGGGCCTGCATAGTAAAATATGACCCCATTATGATTTACTCTTGGGGGGGCTCATATGTCCTGCAGTAGGATGTCATGGGCTTATATCAACATTTGTTAAATTGATTAACCTTTATTTTTAAGTATATTAATATATTTAAGTATATATTTTAGTATATTTTTAAGTATATGAGAAAAACAGAAATTTCAGACCAATACCTACGTTTATATAGATATGACCACACCATACCATACAGTCTATATCTCTCCACTGCTGGTTATATAGGTCTACCAAATCTCGCCACAATACACGATCTTCGGCTCTTCTTAGCCAACCACCACCGACGAACTCCTTCAAATCGTCGATTCACCTGACCGGAGGAGTCCCGTACTGCGTCTCTCGGTACGTGACCTCCATTCGAGGACACATCTACCGCAACGGTTATCGGTCTTGCGGCAGATATGATCTATTTATATGATATGATGATAATTAATATAACTGTAGACATGTGAACATAAATATGACCTAAATATAACTGTAGACATGTGAACATAAATATGACCTAAATATAACTGTATACGTGTGAACATAAATATGACCTAAATATAACTGTAGACATGTGAACATAAATATGACCTAAATATAACTGTAGACGTGTGAACATAAACATGACCTAAATATAACTGTAGACGTGTGAACATAAATATGACCTAAATATAACTGTAGGCATGTGAACATAAACATGACCTAATATGACCTATACAGACATGTGAACATAAATATGACTGTATATTTACTGTATACTGTATAAATTGACTGTACTCATACAGGATATCCGCCTCTTCCCGCCCTACACATCACATAATACGAGTAATATAAACGGTTCTCTTTTAACGGGAAATTATCTGTATTCCGTCCTAATTGAGTCCGCAACCGTAAACTTAGCTCACGATTCATTATGCCCCATTGTCGTTAAGATTTTTTTTTATTTTCAATGAAAAATCTATTTTTCAATTCAAATTATCTTCTTTCTTAAATTAATAATATATTTTGAGTTTTTGATTACCATAGACGCAATTTCGTGAAATTGTATGGAAACCAAGTGCGTCACTTATTTTGTACCTACGACTAAGTCATGAGGAAATTTTAAAGACGGAAAACCGCTCACATGACACGAAACATCTTTATTGAGTCGTTTCACCCCTTTGGACGATTTTTTATAATTGATTATAGCACAATAATAGGCGTTTTTGTTTTGTAACAACGACGAACAGAGCCAGAAGTAGGAACTTAGCGCAAACTTCAAGCACGCAGCGAGGGTCAGCTTGCGTTATCTATCCCTCTATATACATATATATAGGTATGTGTAGAACTTTATAAGCGCATTATTACTATTACATTAACACTGATACTGATTAACAATACATCTGTGTTGATTTTTTTTTATAGATAGAAGGTGGCAAACACGCAGACAACGATAGTAAGTGGTTGCTACAAACACTAGTCATGCCAACATCAGTCAAAAATGTCAAACATCGGCAAGTCTTCACATGCGCCGGCTACCTTTGTAGTTTTTGAACTGAGTTAGAAAAAGGGATAGAAAACAGCAAGTAATAGGAAGAATAACGAGACGACAAGTTTATTTAGGATTTAGCAAGCATTATTTTAGACATTATGCATTATTAGTACATGATTTAGGACATCATTCGATGGTCCCACCGAATATATGTGCAAACAAAAACCATAAATTTCACTGGAAAAAATAAAACGTGAAAAGGTTAAATAATAACGCTGAAACAGTTTGACATAACTATATTAAATTTATAACGAAATGAATAGTAAAGAATCCAGCTTCATATAAAACAATATAATTTATGTTCCAAAAAACTAGAAAATTTAAACGTTTTTTCACGTCAAATATAAATATTTCCCAAATGTACTACATTACACTATTATTGACCGTAAAAATATTTGTCTTCAAAATCTGTAATAACAATTCGAGTCAGATTTTATAAAGTGTATGGTTTAAAACATGGTGTTACATTTGTGTTTATAAGAGAATTCTACATATTCCAATAAGCAATTGCTATTATTTATTAAGGAACTTTGCTTCAATTTTAACGTGTTAAATAACTCAACATTTTATTGTTACGTATTAAAGACAACAAAATAATTTATTGGGACAAATAAACAACCTTATACAATATTGACGTCAAAAATAATAAATTGAGATCACTAAATTACAGCTCAATTACAATAGAATTCCTGGAATTGGAACAAAAAACCTTGTTTAAGGATATCAACGTCATCAGCGTCATCACACACTATTGGACGTGAGCCTCCTCATACCCATTGTCCTGTCTATGAGGGATACTTTTAGAGGTGTAATTCTTTAGGACTTGTAGTTTTGTTATGACTTAGTCACCTTTGACGACACCCATGGGAAGCGATGGGATGGTACTATTCTAAAGCCGGCCAACACCACACGGCCCACCGCGCACCACACGGCATACCCCGCACTACACGGCAAACCCCGCACCACACGGCACGTCGCGCACCACACGGGTTTTACTAACATTTGTCGAGAAGCACCGTGCCATTTCATAAGCCTTTCTTTCCTCTGTTGGATATAGGCTTTACCCAATGCTCATCGCCACACACGACCTTATACTCTTTTCATCCAGCCACGACCTCTAAAAATCTAGAAGTTTGCTGGATAGTTCAGCCTCTCAATGCCCGATTCGTATCCCTCGACAAATGAGGAGTTTCCGAAATTGTTCACAAATGCGTTACACAGACTATAGAATACAGAAATGCAACATCTCTCCAAGTGGTGAAAGGTATCAAATCCCTTATGAGATCGACGACAATCTAAAAAGCGCGTCGTGAAAATACGATCCAGTTGGTATTTTGGTGTATCAATCCAAAAGTTTGAGGAGTATTTTATTCTCAATTAGGTACATATGAAATTCGTTTTGTAGTTCACTTGTAAAACTAAAGCTTAAGTGTAGAGCATATTAACATGATGTCACGGAACGATGAACCGTTTCACTGTATTCAGTACATCAACCTTTTTGGATATCAGATTTAGCCTTGTTCTTCGGTGATTCTTAATTTCGACTTTATGGAAATATCAGTGCCGAGAATCCCTATACTCTCCGAGATTAAATTGCGTCTTAAAATCGGAGCGCTACGACAAATGAAACTTTTAGTATGTTTTTAAATATGTGAACATATTTAAAAACATACTAAAAGTTCGTTCAAGAAGTGTGTATAAGAATATTCTTGTGGGTTTTGTGTGATCCTTAGATTTTTTTTTAACTGCAATTATTTGAAAATGAAGCACATTAAACTCTTTAAAAAATGAGGGTATGCCTCATTGCCTCTGTAATACGAAAATGCATTTTTTTTTGTTAAAACTCATTTTTACCTTTACTCAGTGGTGCAATCAATGTACATTCGCTGAGAATACACTTTATATTATTGTATATATAATCTTTTGCAGGTACAAATTGAAGGTTTTCATTTTCCATTTTATTTTCTATTCGACGATGTTTAGGCTTGGGTTCCACTGGCCGTGCAGCTTTACAATTCAAAATACCTTATATAAAATTTATTATTATTATTGTTTTATAAAACGCTCAAATACGAACATAAAGAATTATGTTGCTCACATTATATGCAGAAATATCTGTACCCGTTTGTATTTAATCAAAAACAACAGAATCTTCAAATAACAAAATTTTAACTAGAAAAATGTCCATAAGTTAACCGAAGTCAATAAGTCGGTACCGATAATAAGGGCCCTTTGATTAGATAACGTCACATATTATAGATATGTAGTGAATCTTTGTTACATATTTGAAAACTGTACGTTTTCAAATATGTAAATTGGCGTGTTTTATTACATTTAGGATGTTTTCTTTAACTTACCTCCGCGGCGATATTAATTCAGAGTTAGAATAATAGAATTCATTATCACGGTTTCATCTGTACGCAATAACATTTGCATAATTTGTATTGAAAATTGACGGAGTTGTAATTTGATATCAAATGTCACGAATAATAAATGCGGTATAATTTATGTAACAGCTGCAATTAAAATTTTACTAATATAGCTTTGGAGGAACAAGGGTATACGCCGAGCTATCTAAATACGTCTAGTGTATTTCTTAGTATTTTCTATTTTTCTGTACGGAGCTGAAACCTGGTGCCTCAGAAGTCGAGACATAAGCAAAATAAGCGCTTTTTAAATGTGGTGCTGGAGACGAATGCTAAAGATACCATGGACAGCCATGAGGACAAACGAATCGATTTTACAAGAGCTCCACATCAAAAAACGACTCACCTCTCTATGCAGAGAACGTCAACTAAGCTTCTTTGGACATATAATGCGATCACATATGCATGAGTTGGAGAAGCAGTTGATCGTGGGACAGATGCAGGGGAAGCGATCCAGGGGCCGAATTCCAACACGATGGTGTAAAAGTATTGTAGAGGCAACAGGAGAAACTCTACAACGATCTATTGAACTGGCGCGGGACAGAAGCAAGTGGAGACGGGTCACATATGGTCACGATCCTCATTAGTGAAGGAACGACAAAAAGAAAAGAAAGAATATAGCTTTAGAGCGGTGATAGCTTAGGGCTGTATCTATTTTCAACTCATGAGCTGAAATTCAATCTCGTGAGCTCGTGAGTTCAAATCCACGTCTCGTATCACTGAGTATCAACTTAAGCACGGATTTAAAAAAAAAGAAACTACTTCTAGCTGGCATATTCCACAATTAAAAGAGGTCTGGAACATGTGTATCCACCAATCCGCAAAGGGCCCTCTTCAGTGGGATGTTATAAAATTATATCGAAACAAACAGAGGTACCTACTCGTTACCTGCATATTATTGTTTTTCTTTACGCAATATTTTATAATCCATAATAATAAATCTCTGTAAGATAATTTCTGTAAAATTACACTATGAGTAGGTATACTTACTTTGAACTCCTTGACAACGAGTAATTTGTTTGAACAAATAAATTATTTCCCGGTATTTATATGGTGAGTGCTCTAAAAGGGCTTCCGACTATTACCTAAATTGGAAATCTAAAACCAAAGTTTCGTGAGCGCTCAAGTTTTAATAAGGGCTATCCTATCGACTGACCCTTGGCAACGTCTCTATACCGGGTTATTGTGGTATTTCCTTACATATTATTTTCATTGGCATCACAGATGTATTAATACAGTTCAATAAATAGTTTATCTATTAACAATAATATATATTTTTTAATTTTAGTATATCTTGCAACTCTTGAAAATTTTAGTGCCCCAGATTCACTCCATGTATCTCATTTATCTTATCCTTACTCTTGTCTGCAACCTTAGATAGCCATCTGTGGAATTTTCTTGGCTTTAATTGTCTGTCCATCTCAACTCTTTGTTTGCATATTGTTTTATTAATACTTAGTTTTCCATGTAAACATCAAATAAAAAATTAAATAGAATTACATTTTTAAGAAGATTTTCAATTTATTCATACATTCTATTGATATGCCTACAAAAATCCTAGATCTGTGTTATAGATATGTTCTTTTTATAAAATAGTTTGTATATTTAAATGTATAATATTTAATTATCGATGCAAACTTTATGTTTATTTAACTTTATTAATCTTTATCGACATTGAAAGGGTAGTGCAACATGGCCACCGGGTGGTGGCCCACAGGTTTGCACGGTGTACGAGACAAATAAATGTGACGGTTTTTAAAGCTTACTGCAAAACCTGTTACACCTGCACTCTGTGCATCAAGTATACGCAGCGGGCATATAGCGCTCTCCGAGTCCAGTATAACAATGGGTTCAGGATGCTGATGGGACTGGCGCGCTTCTGCAGCGTGTTGAAAATGTTTACAGAGTCGCACACAGAGGGCTTTCACACCATTTGTACACAAGCGATGGGCACCGCTGCTACGACACTTGCTGCCCGTCTCCCCAGCACCATTCTGAGCACATTGGCCGACAGGTGGGACTCGCCTTTGCTGAGACATTAGGTCAATATTCACATGTCCAAAGCGTAAATTAATTTTTGTTACCTATTTTACAAACATTAGTTTTTTAAACTTTTTTAAGGTTGTATTTACTAACAAATTATGGACTTTGTCTGAATAATAAACGAATTTATTATTATTATTAGTTCATATATAAAGTCAATCGGAATGGTCGGAGAGACGGGTAATTAATAACATCGTTAGCATCATCATTAGCAGCCTTTTGTATCCACTGGCTCGACTGTGATAATGACTATGATAATGAGTGATAATGATAATGTGAATAATGACGTCACAGATTATCACAAGACCGTCAAGTAGCGTATTCGCAGTATTTTTTTTTTAACAAAAAAAGATCTTTTTTTTTTCATATTATTTGGCAATGGCGCAATTTGCACATTCTGCTAGTGTCAAATTGTCTTCGCAACTAATGTCATCTATAATTTCTCGAGTACCCCACAATAAGAAAAAAAAAAATACAAGTTAGCACCTTTGAGTTAAACTATTCTCATATGCCTGTACATTGTACATATGTACTTAATTTAGGCATTAAAATTGTATTGGAAATTGTAAAATTAATTAAGATTCTTTTGTGGGAGCTCAAGAGGTGCTCCGGTGGTTTTTGTTTATTACAATAAAAATTATGTATTATGAACTAATGGTTTAATAATGATAATTTATTAAAGTTCAAAGTGTCATGTCGGTGCATAATGTTTGTGATAATCAATTAAAAGCATAAGACTGCGTTTTTAGTGTCTTTCCAAGGAGCCCAAATGTCCTCGGCGCACCTACTATCCCTTTACTGAGCGACGCCATGTTTACTTGAAATTCATTCACACGTGACATTGGCAAAATAATCGTCACGCTTGAGTCGACGACTGATACTGCCATCAAAACGAAGAAGCAGATTGTCAGTTGTTATTTATCGTTAACGATATTGCTCAACAATATTTTTTTTTTATTTTAAAGTTTTAATACCTAGATGTTACTCGCATTTTTGTTTATAGATTTGTTGTTTTAAATTATTAATAGTAATTGGAATATGAGCGGTGATAATGTAGGGGTATATGGTATATACTTGAATTACATTCCTATGATCGTGATTCGTGAGTTCAAATCCTCGGCCCTTAGGCACCACTGAATTTCTAATTAAGTACAGATTTTAAAAATTTGTCACTAGCTCGGCGGTGAGGGAGAACATAGTGAAGAAACCCGCATGCTCTAAAAATAAAAATATAACATCTTGAGTATGTGATCCACCATATCGCACTGGGCCCGCGCGGATTACGGCCCGAAACCCTCCGGTGATTTACTAGGGGAGGCCTGTGCACTGCAGTGGGACATTATAGGCTGATATAAGTACAATTGGAATATCCTTTTAACATGAAGTTCGTTTGGAAGAGAGCTAATAATATAGATTATTTGGATAAAGGTACATTGCGTAATAAGTTTCCAATTAATTACAATAACAAAGTAGTAAATAAATGTTTTCAATCTTCGGTTGGTATCTAGTTATTTAGTCATCTTAATGTTTATATCTGGTTAAAAATCGTTTATTTCTCTTAAGAATTACATTCGCTTACGTGAGAAATGAATGGAATATAATTTTATGCCTAAGTAGGTAGTCAGAAACAAATATAATAGTATCACAAACAACACGATCGATTTAAACAGAATTATAACAACTTGAAGTGACTGTGTCACTTCAAGTCTAACAGAGAAAAGTCTTTTAATATGTGGTTTTCTTAATGATATTTTAAAATCACTTAAAGATTTAGTTTTTTTTGACATTTCTAGTAAGTTTATTATGAAGCTGTGCTCCTTTACCTGTATACATTAAATTCTTGCTGCCGTATTTGGTTCGAAATGATTGTAAATGTATCAGCATTTCTTAATTGTATACGTTTTAGTATTTATGCCTTTTTGGTGAATTATTTGTGAGTTTTTATATATAAATATAACACATTCTGTTTCTGCCGTCACATTGTTAAAAGTTCTAAACAACAATTGCGAGATTTTCCATTGTGCGTCGCCTATTTAGAGAATAATAGAAAAAAGGGAATTCTCGAGGTCACAGTCGACCTGTTTCGGCCTGTCTTGGCTACAGGACCGTACAAATTTTCTTTGTGCGAACTGCCAACTCATTTTTCCAAATAATTCTACCAAATGCGATAATGACTGTGCCGTTTTCCTTCCAGTTCTCCCATTAAATTACCGGGCATCTCTGAACACGTGTGTTATCCGGTCACACGGATATAAAGTTGTAGTAAATTTATTACTTTAATTAAACTTTATTATGCTATTTATTTTGTTTTATGATTATGTTATGATTGGTCGTTTTCGGTTCTATATATTACGGGTTGGCGAGTAGACACTCTTTCAGAGACGGTGTAGTTCATCCGCTTATGGTAGCGGCTGCTTTGTTCTCTCTTAGTGGGCTCTTACGATACCCCCGGAGAAGAGATGGGATGATGTAAGACAAAAGTTGTAAATCTTTATGAGTGATTGTGCACACTTTGATCCCACAGCCGCTATATATGTATAGAAACAGACATAAATATGTAGTATGTTACGTACACCGGTTGTAAATTATGTAAGAATAAATACACGTATGATAATAGTTGATAAATGTATCCTGAAGCAATTTGATCTATAGCAACGAGAGAAACGTTTAAGTTGTTTTTTTACAGAATAGCGGACGGGTCCATCTGGTAATGACATCACAAACTTCAAAGGGTTACAATTTGCTGCCAATCTTCCATGATTCATTTAAGACCGCAGATTAAAATCACTACAAAAATACTTATCCTCGTACGACTGATAGATATGTTTTGTAATTATGTATCAAATGTAGCGGTCATAGTTATAGTTGCAAAAATGAGCACTGATGAGCGCTAAATGAGCTCATTCAGCGCTCATAAGCATTCAAGACTCAAGCGGTAAACGCTCTTGAACGTCGTAATTAGAGTTTTTAACGTTTGGTGGTCTTAAACTCTGGAGGTTAGAAACGGTTGAGGGTCTCTCAAGAGCCATTAGCACTAAATCAGCGCTTACTCATCTCCAATTTTTATAACACTTCGATACCTTGCTTTTTTCGATTATCATTCATAAAGTCAATAAATGATTCATAACGTTCATAAAGTTATGAATTTTGGCTCGTAGCACTAAGCTTACACATAAATACGGACTTTTTCAATTATCAATTGCTCGGCAGGTAAGAATTTACTTGTCATATGAATATAAATATTCAATACTCACTTTCCTACTCTGTAACTTTACTACAAACCATTACATTACAAATAAACATTAAAAAACGTCTCGTATAAAGTATTAATCCAAACAGTTGTATCGTTAATCCGCCGTCCACTTCGGTCGTTGGGCTAATATTTACTGTTGCTGTTTACTCTGAACACTCTCCCGGAGAATTGGAAACAAAAACAACAATTAACTAACATGCTGGATTAATAACACGTACATTTAATACTGGCAGTGAGACACCACTTAAGTTCTTGTCCAGATACTGGTCCATTTACCCTCTGCATTCCAGGAGATTTCCGAGCCACGATCCACCATGCGGACCTGACTGGTCACACACATTCCCCACAATGGCCATGTGCTGTCGGCCCGCTTTAGAGCACCACCCATCTCTTCCTGTGCGTGTTGTAAACGGCGACTAAGGAGTAACAAAGCCTCTACTACAAGTCCTGAGGAACTACACCATCTCTGAAATTAGTGACCTCGCCAACCCTCTTGGCGTTTTAAGGCCACACATCTCCGATGTACAAGACAATGTGCATCAAAAGGTTCATGTCCAGCAGTGGCGAATAAAAAGGGACTGATTACGATATTCCCCACATTGTTTTTTATAAGCGGGTCTTCATGTGTGTGGGACTGATTACGATATTCCCCACATTGTTTTTTACAAGCGGGTCTTCATGTGTGTGTTTTAATCAGACGATGTTTTCATTCACTGTAAAGTTAATGATAATTGAAAACATCTTATTTAAGTAGAGACGTAAATCAACACCTCGCGAACTGTGGCGGTAATAAATGCCCGACAGCCCGGCTTACCTAACAAATTTCAAATCAATAACATTGGTATTGTCTTAAACCAAACCAAAATGTAAGTAAGTACTTATTGCTTTGCATGGTATTATTATATTTGTTCTGAAATTGTGTAGGTAACCATTACAAGTAAAAAAATAGTGGTGTGGTGACTTGTTCATTTTGCTGCAGTTTTTCTTGTAACAGATTATCAGGATTGCATGTATAAACATGCAACATAAATTTGAATGCGGTGTTGCATATAACGCACTCGAGATTTTGAAGAGTTCTCTTGGTTGTAGAATGCAGTGAAAAAACACATGAGTTTTCACCATGATATATGATGCTAACATTTCTACTTATACATAGTTCAGTGAGTTCAACCATGATGGTAACTGAATAAATACTAACTCCACTTTGTTAAATAATTTTAATTCAAAGGGGCAGTAGTCGTTTTATATATCATCTACTTTGGTAACAGTGCTAATATTGACTGTATTTATTTACTCTGTACACTATCGGGAGTCAATTGAAACTAAAAACACGAAATGCCGGCGCTTTGACAATATGAAACACAATAGACCGCCCCTCACCCGGCCTCGACAAAAGGCTTTTTTTTTTACAAGACAAACAATGACTAATTGTCGAAGACTCATTCTACAACGAATTTAATTTTAATATACATAGGTTATGTTGAACTTTTCAAAACTCTCCGGACCATGAAGACCAAATGCGGGTAGTTGATGAAACTGCTCGCAATTCTTGACGTGGACTACCCGTTTAAATAAACGTTTCAAAAGTTGGACTTTTTTAAGTCCTCAACATCGGTATAACGCCTATGCGTTATCTGCAACTCGCATTAGCCTAACGCCTAAGTCGTCAGAACATCCCCTTCCTAACTTTTATCTATCTCATCTCATTTAGTAAATCCGGTATCTTAAGATAAGCAGTCGCATCTGCACAAATTCCAACATCAGTTATTCTTAGCGGCAGTTAGTACCTACTTATATAATGATCATGGCTATGAGCGAAAGTAATACACTCACCGTCAGAGGATCTTGTACGAACTTGTATGTCTGCACGTCAGCCACCGCCTACAGCGATCAACATCGGTTCGTCCTGTCTCTGGCGTTGTATACATACCTCAAAGGGCTACATGGGCATCAGTGGCATGGGCATCAGCCACTTACCATAGCTGGGCTATTCCTTGAAAATACGAATAATATGATTTAACAACTAGTCTAATTTGACGAGTATTCCCCACTACGAGTAGCAGCTTAATATGTTACAGGACGCAAACTCGGGAAGCGCAATTTCCTTAACTGTGTAACTTTGTAAGGAGCCGCATTTGCATTTCTGATTAAACTAAAATCTAACGTCAGCAGCTCGTCCGCGGACCCTAGTTCTAACCATATATATATTAGATAACTTTAATATATATAGATAGGTATTTGAAACCAATCGGCCTGATTTTCTTAATCCGCTGCAACATACAATCTGTCTGTGGATGCATAACTTCGCACCCATTATTTTTTATTTATTTATTTAAAAGACTTTATCGCACTTAGTTGTACAAAAGGCGAGCATTCACTATTAGCCAACCTTTGGGTTTAATAGAGAGGCGCGTTCGAAGGTGCGATGAAACGTATAAATATAACTTAAACGATAATTAGTTAACATTTTACACAAATGCTTATAACAAATGTACGCCTACTTAAATATAATACGATATGACAACTTCATTTATATAAATATACAATACATACATTCTCCTCCCGCCCTGATATGAGACAGCCCATCTATCGCAGTATTCAAGTCCCTCCTAAAACAGCACTGTGAATGTGCACACGTTATCTCTGTTAGATATAAAATATGTATATAAAAAGTATTATGTGTATGTGCGCATTCGTATAACAATATATTTTTTAGTATGTCATAATCGTATTATAAAAGTAGTGTTTGTTATACATTTACTTAGGTACGCACTATGTCTGCCCATTTCATTGCTCACCGATCACTCTCCAAGGTTTGCTTAAACAAATCTAAGGGGATAAGTACAGCTTTTGTGTGTATTTTCTTTTGTTTTGTAACTATTTTTATCATCTGTGTGTACAATAAATTATATGAATAAATAAATAATTGCATACTTACATAGGTCCCGCGTTACTCTACATATATTACGTACTCTACTTACTTCGTTATATCCATCTCACTATGTTCTTTGTATCCTTTGTATCTATTTTCGTGCAAATTTTGCAA
Organism: Sesia apiformis; assembly: GCA_914767545.1. NCBI lineage: Eukaryota > Metazoa > Arthropoda > Insecta > Lepidoptera > Sesiidae > Sesia > Sesia apiformis. Next base: position 7,426,141 of record OU611962.1, read on the forward strand.
CAGATATAGTTATAATGCCAATCTACAAGTGAGTACATGTCACTCCAGTATAATCTAAGATCCTAATTCCCTCACGAATTGTGATGAGTTTATTTTTCCTATATTGCGTGCTCCATTTTGGTATATCTTGTAGTGTATCAATTTTCTTATTGTAAGGCACTAGAAAATTGATACAGAAGCAATTATTCCGATAAAAGCGGATCGTGGATACGATTACGTTTTGATTGATATAGCAGGAGGTACACCGGCCAGACCGTGGTACTCGAAACACGATATTTTTAGAATCCGCTTGTTTTCTAGCGATATTGCAGATCCGATACCGAGGTTTAATTTTATTGTTAAAAAGACCAATGGCACGCGCCAGTTGAAAAGGTAGATTTTGATATTTTCCCTAAGTTTTAGACAAAGGTTGTACAGCTTGACGAGTCCTATCCGTCATCAAAGTATCATTTGTTTAAATTGGCGTTAATTTCATTTTTAAAGAATTTTGAAAGCTTACAGTGTTATAAGTTTACAGCAAATTTGAGAACTACTGCACTAATTTGACCTCATACCAAATTCAAATTCACTTAGGTATTTTAAATACCTGTCAATGATTATAACTACACATATTGCAGAAATTTTGTGATAAGACTAGCTTTTTGTTTTAGTTATTTGTTTATATCTCTACGTTATCACTTTTTATCCTACGAGTATTAGTAAATAAATGACAAAGGTTATGAAATCTACAGTCGTTTCTTTCCTTATACGTCATTTTAAGTAACACGACCTATTCCGTAACTAGTCAATTTCATATCTGGTCTTCTGCATTTCCCACTTTCATTTCCCACTCGTCCGCCGCGCATGTACACTGTGATGAAAAAGTGTCGCATTTAATTAGTTCGCTTTACCTCATAATTCCCCCACCTAATAATTGCTTTTCCTGTTTGATCAGTACCATCTATTTGAGAATACATACTAAATAGATATGTCATACAAGCACTCTAGAGCAGGCACGTTCGAGTCTAATAGTGTTCTATGTTTAGTAGCTCTCGAATTGATTAATTTATATGTGTTTTACTAATGGAACATTCTTATTACGTAGTACTAAAGTTTCAAATTTCATTTTTAATGAACTCCTCCTCATCTGCTTCAGCCCCCTAGAAGTTGCTAACCAGGTTTCTATGATAAGAACGTATGATGGGTATATCCATGTTCGGTACAAAGAAGGTTTTAAATAAATGAGTACATTCAACCTATTCTATAATTTTGTCGCACATACAGAAAAACCTTTTCTGCTCAATTGTACGTTCATTTGTATTGTACGGTACATCGTCGGACGAGTGGGAAATGAGACGATTTAGGAAATTGACTCGTTACAGAATAGGAGAACAGGACGTATTATTTAAACTAACGAATACAGAAAGAACCGACTCAGTTAATATGACGAGTAGGTTTCATAACCGTGACAAAGAGGTATCGCATGATTTGTAAGCAAGCTTACAGGGTTGTGCACTTTAAAAATGTCCGTATTGTCATCACATTGTCGACAAACAAAAGAGTTAGAATTCAACTCTTAAATGGACATTAAGAATTTGAGAACTATTTTTTTATAGAACTTGTTAAGTACGAAATATTTACGAACAGAACCGAAACAATACCTTATATTGATACATATGTCGAAATTGGTTTAAAAATATAACTGTATTTTCTAGTTTTGTACCCATGTTGTATTTTGATACTCGTCGCGGTTACCTGGGGACACTAAGTATTTCCTATTAAATTATAATGTAATATGTTTGTATTGCCTATTTAGTTCATAAGCCAGATCTATCCATGAACAATTTCTTCCCGATTCCATTTATATATTGAAAATATTATTACTTTCCTTTGTCATCATATTCGAATGTCGCAATTTTCTTGCTGATGTCACAAGTACAGGATGAGCACACAAATATTTTTTACACGTCAAAGTGCGGTGGAGTGGAATAACCGCCTTCCCCGTGATATTATTGATATTATAAAAGAAATACAAATGCTCGGTTGTATTTCTTTTGGTATATTTTAGTTGGGTTGTGTTTTATTTTTGTATTTTTAAAAAAAATAATTCGTAAACATCCTTGCCATAAAATATAGTCTTAGATTAAGCGAATCTAAATTTGAAACTGCTACTGAAATTTGAAACCAGATCTTTTTCAAGAAATCCTTAGTAAACAAAGGTTTAATATCACAAACCTCTAAAATCCGCATAATACCGTGTCCTCAAACCCCACCACTGAGATATGAAACAGTTTAAAAAATCTCAGTATGGAAGAGACATTCCCTCGTGTCTATTTAATACACTTTTAGGTATAGAAGTTAAAAGAAAACATAGCTTTGGCGAACAATCCAGGACAATGAAAAAGCCACAACGCAAAAAGGCACAGCGTTTTAATTTCAATGCCGTTATGAAAATAATTTACATAAGCACCGTGCCAAAATTGCGCGGAGAGCCAACGGAGGCGACCATGCAAACTGTGTCATGTCATAGCAAGGGTATTATTTACTGAGGTTTAATTGAATCACTGAAGCAGCGGGGCGTATGCGGGTGAGGGGGGCTGTTCACACCAAATTTCATTTAAAACTTTACCCGTCCCATCAATCAAAAACCAATCTAAATTGGACAACATTTTGGTTCGTTCAGACCGTTTTAAAATACTAAATTCCTTTGCTCTTCTTTTTTTTGAATAAATCTTTTATAGCAAATACAAGTTCTGTTGATGCGTAGAGTTCATAAGCCGATTACACGAAATTTAATTGAGGAAATAAGTACCTGTAAAGCAGGTTGAAGATGCGCCTGCTAAAAACGTTTAATTGGTCCGCTGCGTGGGTTCGGTAAAGCCGCTTTAATTGCTAGTTGCTAGTTGCTTTTAATGTAATTGCTAGTTCTGAGTAAACAGAGATCTGTATTCCACAGTGGCTAACTTATTAGCGTAACAATAAAATACGGTATAGAGTAATTTTAATTAAGTTTTAAAGTGTTTTATCATCGTTGAACGCCTATCAATCTAACTTCATGTACTATGTGTTTAATTTGGCTAAAAAAAATATGTCTTCTAAAGATTATTAACGAAAATGCTTGAATCAGAAAGAATGAAAATAAATGGAATGTTAATAAACGCAGAATACTTTTAAAATATATATATACAAAAGTAGAAAACATAAGACTGTTTCACCCTAGGCAAGTAATTAAAAAGGTTTCATTTTTCAAATCACGGTCCCGACAATCCCTAAATGAAATCCTAAAAAAGAAAACTGGAGTTAATGGAAGCAGTGAATAACGTAGACTATCTGGGAAGAAACAATCTTTTTAGTCTACTCCAAAAAAATAAATGATGTCAGTTTTCCCTATATAACATGCAATTACCAAATTTTACTCGTTATCAACAACTGCCAGGACTAAAGGGTTATAGGACCTACTTTACGCATACAAGTATTTTTACAGTTTAATATGTATTGTATACACTAATATATATAAATATATTGTTCAGATAATATCGATCATTAAGAGTGAGTAAGAGGCAAGAAAAAAGTTAGGAAACGGCTTTCCGACACCACTGCACCAGGTCACATAACAAACTGATAATTTCTATAATAAATTACCAATTATTCAATATTTCAGAAAACTGATAACCTTTAAGTGCAATCTTTGAATTTACTTAAAATGTTTCATTTGATATAAATTTGACCAATGTAGATTAATTAAATTGCATCATAGTATCGAAAATGAGAGAATGTTAGGGGCTATGTTACTATTCAATTATATCCAAGAAAGTTTTAACCTTCGTGTCTTCGAGAACTATCTTTTATATAGTCGAAATTCAAAATTTTCTTCAGAAAATAGGGGCATTAATTTTAGTCGAAAATGTGCATTAAGATATTCTGACCCTTAATAGTGTGTCTCCACTTAGCGGGATTCCATGTCCTGAAAAAATGTTCGATGATTAGGATTTTACTCCTAATTCTGCATTGGTTTCTTCATTATTCAAGTACTTTTGGATTGGCTAATTAATAATAATATAATAGTCTACTTTGCTTGTATAAGGAATATACCATTTATAACACTTCGTATTAACATGTATAAACAGGCAGACTAGAATCATTATTTAGTCGCCCCAGGCTGGGACGACTAAACGATGATTGTTGAAACGGATATTTACCCAAAATTTTGACTCACTATACAAGTATTACCTACTCGATTAATTCATTCATCCAATCGAAATAAAAAAATACAAAATATCTACTTTTAAATGTATAAGTACCTTAGTCAAAAATTCTAAATTATTTTTATAAAAGAGGTGGTTGGCGGTCTGGCGGCTCACATGATGGCAACAGTCATTGTTGCCCGTGGACACTTGCGACCCCACGGGGCTTGCGAGTGTGCCGTCCGTGTTGCCCACCTTACAGGATTCTATTCTACGCGTAATATCAACCACCTATTTAATTATTTATCTTCAATGGCGGGAAACACCTCTTACCTCTAGATGCATCGCCTGCCTATTTACTCTTTGCTCGGTACGAACGTACTTTGCTTTTAAAAATAAAATAATAACAAGTTACTTACATTATAATCAAACTCTGCCCACGTTTAACCTTTCCTTTGACTCTTTTCTAAGAGTTCTTAAAAGTTTTAATACGTTCTAAGATACATCATATATTTCAGTGAAATTAAATTGATGTAGGTACTTGTTAAATATAGATAATGATATCTGTTATCAAACTACGGCAGTTGTATACGTGAAATGTCAATACTGAACAATTTTAGTATAGAATATCAGCTGTCAACTGTCAAGTATTATTATTACTTCAAAGCCAAAATTTGATTTGAGCAAAATAAGGGTGGTTTATGTCAAGCGTCCAACTGCTTGTCTCTTTTACAGACTGAAAAAGTGGAGTAAATAATTAAATAAGCTTGGGCAACAATTGTAGCTTTAAAGAGTTCGTCGACTTTGTGATCACATTCTTAATAATTTGAAGTTATTTATTTCAGTTATTCAAAATAGTTCGTATTGTTGATCAGGATTTGCTGCACATTGTGTATTTTTTTACTGCTCATTTTAATACAAGCTTTTAAAAACCAGTTGTTTTTTCTTTATAGAGAGAGTATGGTAGCGTCATCTATAAGCGTCCGTACGAAACATTCCACTTTGATACCAACCCTCTTTGACAAAAGCATCGTGCTGCCCTCTATTCGCAACAGTGAATATTTTTTACACACCCCTGAAAAATCCTGCGGAAAATTTACGCTTAGCGTCGCTGCTGTCAGTTTTCAAGACACTTTATAGACTTTACACTTTATCATTTATAACACTGGTCAACACAATTTTTGTTTCCTTTATTTTTTTTTTCTATTATTGGGTATTTTTATGGCCCTGATTATGAAAAAAATACTGGGAGATTGCTATCAGCTTTACTTTTTGAAATATACAGTTATATTATTTTGACAAAAAAATACAAAAAATTAATACATATGTTAAGAAAATGTCTATGGAACACTATCTAATGATCTGTTATAAGATTTCCTTGAATGAACCACTTTAGGTAGATCTCGTTGCAAACTCCAGCAGTAGTCTGCCATTATATGTGAGTCCCACCTTCCCTGATAACGCTCTTCCATTGTCCGAAGATCCTGATGAAATCTATCACCCTGCTCCTCACTAAAATCACCCAGATTTTGTGGAAATCGGTCTAAATGCGAGTGCAGGAATGGATTTTTATGCTCATGTTGCACCCTAGCTCTTGCAAGTTCGATAGCATGCACTCAACAAGCTCTACATGGTCGTCAGATTTCTTTTTGCCTAGGAAATTACTCATAACCAAAACAAATGAATTCCAAGCTTTGGATTCGACTTCAGTCATTGATTTGACAACATTAGGATCTTTCACGAGTTGCCTAATCTGTGGCCCATCAAAAATACCAGCTTTCAATTTTTCTATACTTAATCCTGGAAACTTGCGTGAAAGAAAATTGAAACATTTGCCACTTTTGTCAAGCGCTTTCACAAACTGTTTCATTATGCCGAGTTTAGTAGTTTACGAATTTAATAATGGTGGAAGTATGATGCGGTCTCGGCTAACTAATGGCACGTTTATAACATTTTTTGTACCAACTTTTAGCTCTTCCCGCACTGGCCAAACTTTTTGTGACCAATGGTGTTGTTTGTCACGACTGCCCCAGAGACACATGAAACAAGGGAACTTTGTGTACCCGCCTTGTTGACCTAAAAGAAAATTAACCATTTTCAGATCAACACAAATGACCCAGTTGTGGTCTTGATACTTAATTTTTTTCCATAACCTTAGAAACATTTGCGTATTCTTCTTTTAAAGTCGTCGAATGTGCAATAGGTATGGATCCGTACTTGTTACCTTTATGAAGCAAAACACACTTTAAACTTCTTTTGCTGCTGTCTATGAAAAGACGCCAATCACTAGGTTGGTACTTTTTTAAACCCATCTGTTGCAAAATACCACCAACATCGTTACAAAAAACTAAATCCTTCTCTTGAGAAAAATACGGTAACAGGTTTTTTTTCTCGGGTACGATAAAATGTGATGTTGGTTTCCGGAGTAAGCAATTTTTTTTCTTTTAAACGAGATGCTAAAATTTCAGAAGCTTCTTTCGGTAAGTTCAGATCTCTTACTAAGTCATTTAGTTCTTTCTGATTAAATCGTTGAGGTTCTGAAAAGCTAAATTTGTAGTCTGGATCAGAGTCTTCACTTGATGTATTTAGTTCGGGTTCACAGAGATTTGGATCATCAGAAGATTTAGATGTGCTGGGTTGTACCTCTCGTGATTTTAATTGAGGTCGTTGAGCAGAAGATAAGCTAGGATATGACCATTTACTTCGATTTCCAGGGTTAATTCCGTTTATTTTCACAACGCAGAAGTAGTAGTCGTCATGATGGTTTTGAGGTTCTTGCCAAATCATGGGTGTTACGAACATTATTGCATCTCTTTTTCCACTGGACCATAACCGTAGACATACCACACATTTCTGGCATACAATATGAGGAACCCATGGCTTGTCCTGATTACACAATTTTATTTTAAAGTATTGATGATACGCAGTTTTCACAAAGTCCGATATAGATTTTCGATATTTTTCAAATATATATTCACCACAAATATAGCAAAAACAATCTGGATTAAGCACACAACATCTTCTTGACGAAGCCATATCGAAAACAACAACAAAATATATTTTAGTGTCCAATAAAAAACGAAAATCTAAGTAAAAATAGTAAATGAGGGTAGTTAGCTATAACTCAAAAACAAAAGCTGTTAGGGAAAAATTGTTGCCGTATTTAAAAAATACGCGTCAATTTGAGATAGAAACAAAAAAAAAATCACAGGAAACAAACAATTTTTTTTGTTTTGTTGACCAGTGTAATAATTACCGTTTCATTACAAATTTACATTCGTATTCCAGCTGAACATTTATCACAATAATACTTTCTACTTACTCTACTAACTATTCTTTTATGACCGATTTACTTTATTAGATCATTACACACCTATAAACTAAGTATCTAATGAAGCACTAAAATACTTTAACAATTCTCTTTAGTCGGCTTAAAAATTAAAATTTCCTCACAATTCTTAATTTATCGTTTTCACTTAGGACTTCTATTTTAAGCTACAACGAATCCATTGTAAAAATTAAAAATAAATTCGGATACAGATAAAAATAGATATTAATTAATATTAAAATAAGTAGATAATATATATGTGAAGTGGTGTGTAGTAATCTCAGTTAACAAGCTGTTTCTACATATTGTTTCAGATGTTCAAAGTGTTTGATGTGATATTGTGTGTCGGATGTATCCTGAGTACCCTGAGTTAGCGCCCTGCCCCCATGACCCGGCTTCCGACATGCCTCAGTCACCCTCACCTCGACTGCGCCACTACAGGTCCCCTACTGAACCAAGCATGATAGCATGAACCTGTCGCTTCCTACATATCGCTTTTGCAAATTACCTATTGCCTAAGATTAGTAGAATAATAGATAGTGTCGTAGATAACGACCAATCAGCGTCAGTTTTATATGTGACGCCACACAAAAGCCTACTCGAAGAATAGAACTCTTCCCTCTTTTCACCTATTTACACTTCTGTTCGGACTTTGGAATGACGTTATATCTTACGCTGTTTCTGAGTCTCCTTGTACAGTTAAAAGACTATAGAGTTAATCTTTTTTTTATAGAAAAGTGGGCGGACGAGCAAGCGGTCCCAGGTGATGGTAAGTGTTACCGTCGCCCATGGACACCTGCAACACCAGGGGGCATGTGGGTGCGCGGCTAACCTTGAAAAATCCTGTTCATAGCTTTCTTGAAAAACCACATATCGTAGCTTAATAGAAAGACCTTTTGAGGCAATTCGTTCCACAGCATAATCTATACAAATATATTTTGTTTTCTTTAGATCCACCTTCCTAAGCCATTACAAAACTATCTTGAATTAATCTGCGATGGATATACACAGAGCAGTACATATCTACTGCTGCATGTACAGTATAGCATCAACAGTATAGCATGAATTCATTCTTACTTCTTGCAACTTGTATAGTACGAGTACAATGATTTCGTCTAACTTACACAGTACATCACGAAGGTCAAACGCACACTCACACAAATGCATTATAAATAAAAAATACACCTTAGATATCTACTCGTATACTTACTAACTACGAGTACAACAATAAATTAGTTTGTAAGTATTTAGCAAAAATAGTGGTTTGTAGGTAGTGTATGTAGATACTATTGGTTCACGTAATTATAAATTAAACTAAGTAGAAATTAATTAGCTTAAAAACAAATTAGCTTTATGCACCGTAGTTAATTAAATTAGTATTTCAGTTACACAGATAATTAATTCTATTTACCTATAAGTAAGTATAAACGTTCCCGTAAACATTAGTCTAAACATATGATACCAAATCAAATGTAAGTATTTACTTTCCACGCCACTAAATGTCGAGCGTATTGTTAATCAAATCCTGAAAGTCGTACGAAGGGTGTACAATTCGTTCATCCGAATAGCCGGTAGATAGGCTTATCAAGGGAGCGCGAACATAACGTGCGGCGACAACAATACCAGTTCCAGCTTTAATATCAATCATGCAAACTCTATCGAATGATAAGCTCATACATATCAGGTACATATGAGTATAATACGGCTAAGGCTGTTACCGCTGATAAAGATAATCTCCTGTCATTGTAGTGTTGTTAACACAATTGCCTTTGTGCCACCCGAATTTTTATCTAGAAAACCATAATATATTTACATATGCAACTTTAATATAGGTTGTGAGCTGACGTTAAGAAATACATTCAATGTAAGATATGAACAAGACATTGTTGTAATTGTCTTATGCGGACAGTTTATTGCGTAGGTACTTATTCATATATACATTGAATGTGTTTATTCATGCCAGTTTTTGTGAAACGACCTATACCATACAGTTAGAAGCTATATTACGTATAGATCATGAAGTCTTTAGAAAGTAGATATACACAATAATAAAATCTAATTTTACAGCAATATACCTCTGTACGAGTACATTATTACGAGTATACTATAACGTAGCTACTGTTAACACCGGTCTCCTAATAATAGTATAGTATACAGCTTCAATTGAATATTGGACCGATTGGATATGAGGCACGGGAGTGGTTATTACTTAATATCGCATTGGTATTATCTGCTCAGTGATGCGAACACAAGGGCGCGATACCAGCCTTCACGCTCATCCTCAATGTAAAACGAACAGTGACGCCACCAACATGTATCCCGACACGCACTTTCATAATAACAAAGCGTGAGTTACTTGATACCAAACCTATTCAAGCCTCTCCTTTATACGTCTTAACCACATAAATTACGCACACATACTTGACTATACGTTCATGTTACATTAGGTTGACATATTTGGTAACAGACGAGTATGCTTATACTTACTACATAGAAGATTCGATACTAATATTGACATGTTTGTTTAACAGGACAATGACCGCAATATGCTTCGTATGCAATCTACCGATCCTGTCGCACCAAGTTGGGCTGGTGTGGGCTGGGGGCAACGGCTGGGACGAACTAACAAGGTCCACACTAGAAGAAAACACGCTGAGGCAAAGGCTCGGCAGCCGCAGGGACTCTGCTGCACAGGTGTCTTGTCTATCGCCGCCAGAGCCGGACGTTTCGGACCAACCCAGAGGTTAGATAAGTGTTTACTTTTTGAATTCAAGTATCATAGATATTCCGATATTGAGAAAAATAATCTATTTAAGAAGCTATTCTGCGTACAACCTAATTAATTTTGCTCACAGGTGGACCACGCCGTCGTCGCTCCTCTCTCGCTCAACTAACAGATATCCTGCGCGAGTGGGGTGGTGGAGGCAGCCAGCCCAGACGCCAAAGAGCTCCGCTGTCCCGAAGAGAAACTCTAGCAGATTTAGCACGCTCATTGCCCTGGTCACGCCACGAACCACCACCACGTCGACGAAGGGACTCGTCCGCCGATTCCGGCATAAAATCAATGGCTTCCAAACGCAGAGATTCCAAAGCCGCACCCCTAGACTTTCGTTCAGATTTTCCAAATTATTGGGACCGAAGAGACTCCACCACCATAGTGCCAACTCGAGAACGACGCGTCAAAAGACGAGGCTCTGGCGACGACAATAAAGAACGTCGAGACTCTGTAGACGGCCACCGTCATCGGCGTGACTCCGTAGTAGCTGCTCCGCCACGAATAGTCGCAACTCATAGAAAAAGGCGCGCTTCACCACCAATACCAGCCCCGCCCTCATTTGTTGACGCGTCTTCGGACCCTGGGCCTTCTTCACATCCACCATCTGTCACCGTAGTGGCGATCCATGAACCGAGTAGATCAGACGGTGAATGTCAGCCAACAATGACAATGCCAACCATTATTACATCTGCCGTAACGCCTTCACCCACGTCACCTACGATTCCCACAACAAGTGCTACACAAACTGCGCAGACGAGTACGGTTCAGCCTCAGACAAGTCAAGCAGCACAAGCAACGCCCGTAACGCCTGTCGGTGGTCGAACACCACCAAACTTAGGTGGTCGACGAGATTCCACAACGCAATGTGGTCGAGCGAGGAGGGATTCACGAGCGGCTGCTAGTCCCGAACGGAGACTAGGAAGACTGCAGCGACAGGCGACAGCATATGATGACCCCATTGGCCCACCTGGAACAAGGCGTAGAGATTCTGGCCCTTCACTGGGTCCTGACGATGAGGGTAGGGCTCGAAGAGATTCATTAAGTCCTGATTCAGCGGCGAGGCCAAGACGGGATCGTTCTCAATTAAGTCCAGATCGAGCTGGTGGCGGCGAGCTAAGTCCTTCAGCCGCGAGGCGTCGTGGCAGACTGAGACGACAAGCTTCGTGTGCTAGAATGGGTCGAGCTCGTAGTCCAGAATCGAGCTCCTGCTCTAGTCGTGATCCGAGCCCATGTGCACGTCCACCTGAAAGAACAATAATTCGCCGTCAATCTACTACAGAAGAGATACTGATAGCTCGTGGTTTTCGGCGCCAGTCTACCACAGAAGAGATGATTCGATGTCGTAACTTTAGGCGTCAGAGTTCGCAGAGTGACGATGCGTGTATGCGTGCTCGCGGGCGACGAGATTCCTCAACGCAAATACTAGATGGAACCATCGGCACTATGACGGTTGAAACTACTAGCACGTTCTTCGATTCAAGCACGCAAACTGGTGAGTAATGTTATTTTTACATTTTTCGTCTCATAAATATAATTATGTAATACAAACTAGATTATAAAACGTTACTTAAACTTTCAAATCGTAATAACTTATAATCTTATCGTAATACTCGTATTTACTCTGGATAATTATTTCACGTAAATTAAAAACTTTTTGAAACCGATAACGAATACCAAATCTCACATTAAAAGTGTATGAACCTATCAATCCTAATTAAAGTCACCGTAAGGCAGGGAAAAGTTTCGAGCGAACGCGCGCCGAGCTTTTCAGCTTTCACTGTACGTGTAATGCTTTATTAACAACAATAAACTCTATTGCTATACGACCACTACTCACTGTGGAAACGTTACAGCTATTGCCACGTGCTCGGCCCGCGCCCCTTTCTATCAGCCAATCGATTTACACTTTGCTCTGTCGTCTCTCTCTCACCGGATGTTTCAAACACTGCTTTACCGACGGCAGAAAGAGAGGGCCCGCCGTGGGGATCCTTCTTTACCGTAAGGGGATGTCAGTGGCGCCCCCGGCTGAAAGCGAGCCATATGTACCACTTTTCACTGGCAGCGAGTTCGCGCGGACCTTACCGAGATGAGATGAACGCGAGTGCCCGGCGCAGGCTCGCCCGCCCGCGCCCTGTCATCTGTTGCCTAAGAACGCTGCCATGTTTACTAGTACGAACGTGACGCGCTTTACACAACGAATAACCTCAACATTGCATTATCACCGTAAAATCGCGATTAAAAAAATTCGTGGGACAATATAACTCAACGTAGACGCTACAACGAATTTAAAAACCGAAACATTAGTTCAACATCGAAGGAAACGTATTTGTTATTGTATATTCCGATTTATTTTCTAGTTCTCGATTTGTAACTTTGATAAACACGTATATTTGATGTCCATTCATAAGTTTTAATGGCGTGTAGATATAGTTTTGTGATTCACTTTATAGTATACAGTGATAAGGTGTGAAATAGTATAGTAACAATATTTACTTGTGGATTGTAACCTGCAGTTTAGGATTTAGTGATCAGATGTTTGAAAGCAAAACACCAATATAATTTAGTGTAGATATCTTGTATTTAGGGTTTTTTATAAAAAATATCAGACGTTTGACGAGTAATGTGTAATTTTAAAAACTTTTACAAGACGCTATGGTAAGTAATAAAAATAAGAATATATGTATATTAAATTAAAAAATATTTACTTCACACCTAAAATAATAATATTATCACGGACAATTGAATATCAAAGACATTTAATTAAGAAAAAAAAATATTTACGTCGCTTATTTTGTGTTGAGCTACGCGTATTTTATCCAAAAGAAAAACACAGGAGATAACTCACTATAGTTTCACGGGGACAAAGAAAAATATAAATTTAAGTGGAGTTTGGGAAGCGTAAACAAACGGAACCGCGTCCGGGTGACCCTTTTAGGAGCAGCAAATTTATATTTATAACCGCAATATCCGTGGTTATATGACCGGGCCAACCCGTCCATACTACTAGAATACAAAATTAAGTATTCAATATCACGACCACGGCAACGTAAAGAGGAAAAGTTATCGTGTGATAAGAATACTTAAACGTAAATAACTCAATTGAATTATTGCGCTCAGATCCAACGGTACGATCTACTTTCTATTTGTAATTACAAAACTGGCCTGACCCCAGTCACCTCTACCCAGTCATCGTTTAGTTATCAGTGGTGGCAAAACACTGGCTAATTATTCCAGAAACCAACGCAACAGACAAACACAAATATTACATGTGTAGCGCAAAGACAAATACTATATAAATTATTTCTTTCTTTTGTGTTATTAAGTGATTTGTTACTCCATTATCAATAATCGGTACAAGAAAAGCCGAAAAGTATTCGTAGTCCGTACAGAGAACAAAGTACGGAGTACAGAGAACGTGAGAGAACAAAGGCACGGCTTAGCAATGACTACTAAAATACATAGATATATACTGGTCTTGTATTTTCACGGACGCAGATTTGTCTTAGGTGTTCTAATCTGAAATCTCTATGCTCATTTTCGTCTTATTTCACACTAATATTACAATTTTATTTCTTGAAATACTGTATACACAATGTAGTCCGAAACTCTCCCGAAGAATAAAACCAAAAACTCGTGATTCCAAGTTCATTGATAAGTGATGTACGTATTTTTTTTGTAAAAATATCAATTTTATTTAGCAAACTTCTATGGAAAATTTGTTAGAAACTTAAAGAAAATATTTTTCTTGCAAAACCCCTAATTTTTTTAAGTTAGGTCAATGCATCCAAGATACAGGAACCTGGAGTTCTTCAGGATTTTGGGGTATATTCGGACAAACTTGTATGATATAATATATATATCTAATGTATTTATAATATAATGTATATGTTATAAATATTAAATATGTACTCATTTTATATATAAATATAAATGTCGTAACCACTTCTAATTTAGCACTTCATGAAGAACAACCAGATAGCATAACAGCTTGCTAAGTATCGATTTCTACATCTGTGCAATATTTAAACTTACCATGAAGTGAAACTAGCGCATAGCCTATACCATAATGTTAAACAGTTATACTTAAAATATATGTACTTTGCATACATACTCGTATCCTATACTGAATTGTCAAACAATTATAAATACCTTATTATATGAATAATATACCTTACATATATACTCGTATCCTATATTGAATTATCAAAAAATAATCTAAAATATACATACTTTACATATATACTCGCATCCTATACTTCATGTACTCGTATCCTATTCGTGTACTTGTATATCATATATCGCTCATACACTAACTGCCTATTTTATTATTTCAATCAATCTATATACATTCATCATTTTTAACACACTACTAATACAAATTATGGCAATAGAAATATTAAATTGCAGAATATTCGGAAAATTATTCTGTACATTATTTAATCTTGTTTTATTACTCCCTTAATGTGCACCAGACACCGTTAAAGCATCTTATTTTCCCTCAAAGGCGGAATGGAAAGGCGTAAAATTACATTTGAGTCGCTTCGCTTTTAAATATTATTACGTTTCAACTGCAATTTACCATCTTTCATAATAATGAGATACTAAGACCGCTACATAAGTCATTAAGTTGGAACAGAACAACAAATAGCATTTGATTTTCAAATGGTAAAATGTGGAATAATAATACGTTCTCCGTTATCTTGTATCAATAAAGTAGGAACACTCAATTTGTATTTCTTTTTCTTTGAAAGAAGTCAGCGGACGAGCATACGTGTGTGGTCGTGTGTGGACAACTGCGATAACACCTTTGGAGGATAGGATAGAATAAGATTTGAATAGAATAGGGTGGAATGGGAATGAGCTCTGGCATATCTCACTCACTACCCAAAACCTGTACGTATATTGAGGGAATAGGATAAACTGTGCAATGCAATACATTTTATGGTAGTCTTCTGTGAGAGAGGGGTAACGTGGCCAGTCGAGCGCGACCAGATGGCTGTGGAATAGCAGCGTGTTCCCTTCCCCTCCCAAATTATTTGTACTATAAGTATTTGTTGAAACTTCACGATACAATTAATTTCAGCTATTTAAATATTTATTACTATAAAATTATACTCTAAGACAATACATGGTATGGTTTAGCTTGTATGTATGGTTGTATGGTTCAGGGATGTGAGTCGAGAATAATTGCTAGGCTATCACCTAGGTATCAATTATTATAGATTTTCATACACCATATTAGAATTTCAGCACAATATACCTACCTCCTAGTCGAGCCATAAATATTATTTCAAAGAAAACATTGATATTTTTTTTACATTATCATTTTAATAGAAAAAATTATGTTATTTTAGAAATAAATAGGTAAGTATTATAGAAATAATAGGTAGTCTGAAAGGTTCGCGGCCTTTTTGAACGTATATATGACTTTAGCGTGCTATATTTCTGGCAGCACTGATCACCGGCGGAAAAGTGTAATACCTACCTACCGTTTTGACAGCTGACTTTTTTATAATGCCGGCATTTTGAAATTACAAGTTAAAAGTTTTATCTTTTCATATCTTTTAACAATTTTAAAATGTAAGTTAAGGAGAAAATTATATATGTTTTTTTCGATAAGGGTATGAATGCTTCTAGTACTCGAAAAGAGATATGTTGTGTTTACGGAGAAAATGCTTTATCTAAAACTTCCCCAATGGTTCAGTCGATTCAGGTCGGGTAATTTTGATGTGAATGATGTTCCTCGCTGTGGTCGTCCTATTAAGGTAAATGTTGATGTTATCATTGATAAAATTTAAGCAGATAGACACATAAGCAGTCATCAAATTGCGGAAGATCTTTAACAGTCACCACTCAAGTTTTAGATCACCTGCATAAACTGAATTTTGTAAAAAAGCTAGATGTTTGGGTGCCGCGTGATTTAAATGACGGAAATTTGGTGAATAGTTTCCATATGCGAGATGTTGCTAAAACTTAAATAGCTAACACCAAATTAAATTAATCCATTTCTGAAGGGATTGGTAACAGACGATGAGAAGTGGATCACCTACGATAACAATGTTCGAAAATGATCTTGGCTTGGTTGGAAAATGATTCGAAAACTAGGTGAGCCATCACAAATAGTCCCAAAGTCAGGTCTCACTCTGAACAAAGTCATATGATGTGTATGGTGGGACTGGAAAGGCATTGTGTATTACGAGCTTTTGCCGCATGGCCATACGATTAATTCTGATGTCTACTGTCAGCAATTAGTAAAATTAAAACAAGCACTTGAAGTAAATCGCCCAGAATTAATGAATAGAAAAAGTGTAGTGTTCCATTACGACAATGCTTGACCGCACACATCTTTGGTGACTAACCAAAAATTGATGGACCTTGGCTGGGAAGTTTTAATGCTCCCTCCATACAGTCCAGACACAGAACCTTCGAATTATCATTTATTCCGCTCTTTACAAAATTCTCTAAATGGAGTAAAATTACATTCAAGAGAAGCCTGTATAAACCATTTAAATCAGTTTTTCGCTCAGAAATCCCAAAATTTTTATAACGATGGGATAATAGCTCTGCCACAAAATTGACGAAAGACTAAATAGACAATATTTCGTTCAATAAATATTTATGTAATACAAAAAGTCTTTCTTATTTTCACTCTAAAAGGGCCGCGAACTTATCCGACTACCTAATACAACGTTTATTGGAAATGGTCACCATTTGCTTTTATACAAACTTTCAAACGTTTGTGGCCAGTTTTCGATTGAAACACTCACCCTTTCCGTGGGAAAATTGGCAACTGTCACCCTTATGGAATGTTTTAGGGATTCAATATTACCATAGCATTTAGAGCATGCCATGCTCTCCTCTATAACAGACCATAAACCATAATCGAGCGGAATAAGATCGTGACTGGATGACGGCCAGTCTTCAGCTCTAATGAAGTCGGAAATATTCCTTTTTAGCCACGCCCGTATTGAGCGAGCCTTATAACCTGATGCTGAGTCTTACTGAAAGTACTATTCTTGGTCATAACCAAGAATAGTACTTTCAGTAAGAGTTCCTGTTCCATAGAACAGGGTGTAATTAAGAGGCTTTACGACCTTCTCAAGAATCGCATCTTAATACACTTGAGCAGACATTTTAACAAAAATATGATTCAGTTACTCAGTGGTGTGTTAGCACCCCACCAAACCATCACTGAAGCCATCAATAAGCCGAAATGAATATCAAGTTGCATCCTATTGACCAATTGAGCAGCTTCTTTAGAGTTATGAGCATAAACTGCTTGTTAAAATGTTCCTCAATGGTGAACATTTTCTCGTCCGTAAATAAGATTTTTCTGTGAGCGCCATTTGCGTACCATCGAAGAAGTTGTTTTGTTTTGTCAACCCTATTTTTCTTTAAATTATCAGTTAAGAAATGACCAATACATCTTTCGTAAACAGCAGTCCTAAGTCATCTTTTAAAATACTTGACATGGTTCTGGATGCTATATTCATCTCTTTGGATAAAATCTTTTGCATCCGGACAGGATTTCTTCGTCTTCTCTCTTTCACAGCTTTAATCGTCTGTTTAGTACGAATAGTTTACAAACATGACGTTTCGATGTACCTACCAATAGCCCGGTACACAAACATTCGGCCAATATCAAGTGGGTTTTAAAAATTGCATTTGGCTCCATGCCTACGTTGTGTAATGCAATTACATCAACACGGTTTTCGTTATCACCCCACTCCATTTTAATATTAGTACAATATTAAAAATGATTGGCGCCAAAATGAAAAATAATATTAATTTTCACGTAAGAATGACAGATTCCAAATTCAAATGTATTTTTTTTCTTTCTTGTAACGGTATTTATGGTCAGACCAGAATATGCTATGTAATGTTTACGTGCTATTTAAAGCTCAATGAAATATACAAGCAACAAGCACGCACGTTGCATATTCAACACATCGACTAATTCGCCCATGAATAGAAGCTAATGAAAGTTCTCCTAGCTTGTTATTTTGTAGGAAAACAAACAAAATCAAGGAGAAAACATTATTATTGAATGTATGCCCTAAATATGTATGTATGTATGTATGACTTAAAAATCCAGATTAATATTATCCGATCATCGTTTTTCAAACAAGGCTGGTGAAAAGCTGTCCAACTAATAGACTCAAAACATGCTAAATTGTGATAAATAAACGAAAAGCTAAATATAGGGTTATGACGTAAAGTACGTTTACATAACTTTATCCAAAACTCATCGTCATCGGGACGAGATTTTGGGGTGTGTAACGTTTGCCAGAGTCCATTAAATCATTTCATGAGTGAGATGTTTTAGAACCTCTTTCCCACTTCAATCCAAAGTTTTTAGTCTAAAATTTTGTAGACTCGAAAGGACATGAAAAAACCTTCGTTACAATAAAAATCTCCAGCCATTTAAAAAGCTTATGAATGGAAAAATACTTTTCTACAAAGAAATGAGAATACATTATGACTCATTTACTGTCAGCTTTACTACCTCAGCTCTGAACGTGCGTTGTGGCCTACTTCTCTGGCAGTTTTTTATTGTTTCACCACTTGCGAAGTAATCGGGGGCGAACTTGATAGCCACTATATTTTTATGAACTTGTAAAAATTAACCCAAACAGTAATCAATTTAGTTTATTGTTATTATTTAAGTATCCACGCAAGTATGATATTTTTTAGAAATTGCCTACAGCTGTTCACCTGTGATTCAGCGTTATATATACGAGTAACTACTCAGGTTATTATGTTTTTATTATCCAGAAATCTCCAAAAATATCTCGATGGCAAAATCTTTTTTATATCCCAAAATTTATTATTTCTGGCATATTTTAAAAAAATTACTTCATTATTGATAATTTAAATCGTAATACCAAAATAGATGTCCGGATTCATTATCTACTTGGATATTCAGTTGATACCTAGAAGTAAATCAATATCAGCCCTGAGTAGACCGGGCCTGACAAAATTTCAAACTTTTATCTCCCAGAGCAATTTATCAAATTTTGAACAAAGAAATACAATGAGCGATTAATTTTAGTAAGTAGCATTCAACTTGATGCTGTTTGTTATAAATAAAAACCCACTTTGCTTAGGATACGTCTTGTATAAGTTAGTTGTATCTTTCAAAGTGAAATGAGATATGGATTAATTATTTAGTGCTAAGTCAATCAATTTAAAATTAATAAAAACATCGGTAAATCGTAAAATTAATAATTCAGCTACTTATCTAACTTTTGCTACAACATATTATAGTTCCACTTGATAAGAGAGTTGATTGTTCAAAGAAGGTAGATAACTTTAATTATTATTACCGTAAACAGAAACCTCATTAATTTTAAAGTACTTCCATTCTGCGAAAAGACACATATTTACTCGTATCTATATAATGCGTATATGAGTTTTAAAGGGGTATATAACTTATTTCATTTTGTTCAGCATTTTTGTTTTGCGTCAGTATGCTCGCGAATTTTGCCTGAAATTCTAATTATTCCATAGCAATATAGAATATAACATAGCAATATGTACGCATTCGTTTAGCTGTTGATTATAATAATCTATCTGTTTCTCCCGTATTCTATTTTTGCTGTATCATATACATAACTGTTCATCAATCCAGTGAAACATGCAGTTAATGGATATATAAATAGTCCACACTTAATATGCCAAATACATATTAAGATTAATCAGCATTAGTTAGATTAATACAAACAGGCATACCATAATATAATATAAGCAGACACAAACCCAGCTAAGCGATGTTATCAATAATGCAACATGTTATGAACTTTGTGCTAGCTCAGAATGAATAAATACTTTAGGAGTAGCCACATGTTACAGGGTTTTTACAAAATTGTAATTTTAAGTAGGTACAAGTCTGGGAGCGCTTGGCAACCTCATATAGTCTGCTCTGACCTCTGGCCCGGAGCCAAGGAAATTAGAAGTTTCACTTTCTCGAAAAGTTAATGCATATGGTTACATAACATCTTAAGTTTATATCGCTTACAGTTCTTTATTGCATGCTTTGTTTTGTCGACCGACACCACACGGCAATCCAATTGTTGTGGGTAATATTTTAAATAAATTAACATATAATTAATCAAATTTAGTACGAGTATATCAATATTCATCATCATCGTCATAATCAGCCCACTGCGTCCTCTGCTGAACTAGGGCCTCTTCCTGTGCAATTCATCTTTGCCTTTTGGTCGCTTGCTGCATCCACCTCATTCCCACCGTTTTGACAACATCGTTGCGCTAACGGGCCATTTGTCTGTCCACCCTTTTCCGGACAATCCATGGTCGCCATTCCATAAGCTTACGGCTCCAACGCCCATCCTCTCTACGACGTACGTGAACTGCCCATTTCCACTTAAGAAGATGACTATCCATCTTCCGAACAATGTCAGTCAATCCTATTCGCCTCCTGATCTCACTGTTAGACACACAATCTCTCATAGAAATACTCAACATCGCTCTCTCCATCGCTCTTTATGCTACTTGCAGGCGGAGGCAGTTCTCCTCGTCAGGATCCAGGATTCTGCTTCATATGGTATAGTCGGCATTACGAATCGGTCAAATACTCTGCGTTTCCTGGACAGTTCCCTGAATGCGGCCCAACCTAGCTGTATTTGCCGGCCAATCGGGATTTGCCCGAGGTACTTTTACGAGGTACTCTTTTATGTTTTTTATGGCGTAGCCGTGAACCAAGATGTGGTCTAGCTGTTCTTGACACATGATTTGTGTTTAGTCCATGTTCATTCTTCCAACGGCAATCGAAGCGGAGTACAATTCTTCTAGCATTCCCTATAGTTGTTATAAGGATTACGAAAAAAATATTATATCATTCTCCATTACATTTCAACATTTCTCCATTTACATTTAATCTCTTATTCGAACATTCCAGAAGCGAAAATAAGTCCTCCAAAGCTCCAAACTATTCAGTTTTACTGAGATTGTATCGCACTGACGGGCTCCCCTCTGGACTCTTACCGGATTGGTTAAATCGTGGAGTTTGATATGAAGCATGGTAACGTTGTACATTTCTCCGATTATCTGTATGGTACATAGGTCACATTCAGTGTGACCTATGTACAGATAATCAGAAAACAAACACCACCATTGTACCTACAAATTTCAAGGAGTTCCCTCACCCACTTTCGGCTTCAGCTTCAGATGCCGATGTTATAGTATACACCTCTTTAACTATTCACTGCAGTAAGACGCATTCGAATAAGTACATTTGTTTAGAAGTTATAACGCTTTACAACTTTTAACTTGGTACACCAGCGCTCCCTAGAGAGTTAGAACCACAACACTCATCTTAAAAACATACTCCAAGGTACGATTGAACGGTTACAAAAAACCGCTTCAAAATCGACCCAGCCGTTCCGTCGTGGGTAAAAAATAATATTTTAGAATAAGAAGCAGTTTGAAAGGAACATTTTAATGTTTTTTTATTTACCATTAAATCGGGTTAAAATTATCACCAGAGCAACTTAATATTTAGACTTATATACTGCTATAAAATTATTAACGTATTTCTCTTTTTGTTTTTTTTTATATTATTTTAAAATTTATAATAATTTGTTAAGCTGCTTGTTAAGCTAAAAGACCTGTTTCATATCATTTGCCGGAGTCTAGCTGGCCGTAGGTACTTACGGCGTTAGGATTTAAAAATAGGTGTAACAATTTTCATAAAAAGGTACAAATAATAAATGTTAACAAAACTGCAAATGATTTTCTAAAGAAAGACTAACTAACTAAAGAGTATAATTAACTATTTCAAGGTATGAAATGTTTTATGACAGCAAACCACAGTGCCCGAAAAGCCCGGTTGGAATTTTACATTAAAATTTCATTCTTTAGTCATGCCATGTATATCTGATATTGTATATGTATTACAGAACCATCTCCGTTGTACGACAACAACCACTACCACGAGGAATGTCTCCGCTGCAACTCCTGTGGGTTGAATCTCACCGGGCCCAACCAGGTTAGTAAATATTAAATAAATTTTACGCAAGGCACAATAGATGTCATACAGAAAAGATGAGCAAAAAAATATTTGAGAGTCAAAGATAACCTATTTTTTTATAGAAAACAGTGATGATAAGCGCTCTTGTGCCATTCCACCTGGTGGTAAAGTGCATATTACTTAATGCCCATGGACATCCGTGATCTGTTTCGTGTCAAACATGTCAAACGTCGGCAAGCCCCCGGATGCGCCGCCCACCTTTAGAGACTTGCAGGTGGGTTACAAAATAAAAGTCTTCGTCATACCATTACCCTTGTCATTCTTCCTTAGGGAGGATGAGGTGGGAAGTAAAGAGTAGGTATATATAATGCGACAACGAGTCTCGTTAATCTCGGTATACTCTTCACTCTTCGCGGAATGATTGGGATGACGAGTAAGAAATATAATGGGATGAAAAATTATTTTATCCTATCACACTTCACACTCGATGGGATGGGATGGGATGGGAAAAGGGCTCTGACAAATCTCACTCGCTCCCGAAACATATACATTTGTAAATCACGGCTTGTCTGTTCAATATTTAACCATAAATACAATAAAAATAAAATATAATTAAAAATAAAATTATTAGAAAAAATAAAGATTAAAGGTAATATCGCTTGATGACATAACATATTATGTCTATAGATTATATAAGTAAGCAAATTACGCCTCACTGAATACTGTAATTGTACTGTTACGAGTATGTGTGTCATGACGCAACAGTTACGACGATGTAGAAAATAGAAACGTAGTGTTCTTACAGTATCATAGTTTCCAGTGGATTTATTAACTTTAAACTGATTTACGACCCCGTGACGATATCTATTAGACATTGAGAAATGAACAAACGAAACTTCTGAAATCAAATTGCCTAATTCATTTACCTATCGAAAAGGTATAAATTCAACATTGAATGGCCCATAGAGAGACACGCGAAGGGGTGCCATGCATAGAATAAACTTAAGCTTACATGACATTAGCGATAACAAAGATAGAATATTGATAGAAGTTCTAAAAACATTTATTTATTTAATTTTTTTTTTTCCTTTTTTTGTACAAAGTACGTACATAAATGTAATTTTTCTTCCAAGTACGTATATCCTTCTTCCTTCTCAATCCAAAACAAGAGGTTACAAAGTATACAAATTCATTCTTTAGAAAATAAAGAGTTAACCCAGAATTTGCTGATTAGATTTTGCTAGAACATTCTCTTCTTCTACCTTATTGCATCATTAATTCAGATTTGAATAAAGATAACGTCATACGAGTATATTATATTTAAATAGTCTAAGTTCAGACACACGCATTACTAAAGATCCTGTAACAAATATAATTAAGTAAACACTGCACTAAAATATATTTACTTCTAAAACTAAAAACCAAAAACTAACTTTTTATGAAAGTCTAAGCATATTTACCATCATCTCATGGTAAATATACACTTTTACTTACAAATGAGCCTTCTTTACGAAGCCCATTTAACATTTGGTGTACTTTAGTAGAAATATCCGTATGAGGACCAAACAGAAATATTTGTACGGTTTAAAAAATAATGAGGCAGATTTGTTCAGCTTACAGGTACCTACAGATAATTCTGCTTGTAGGTCTTGTTAATATTATAACATCAAACCAGCCTATAAAAGGTGTCTTTTTGATCGAATTTTGTCGACCGTCACATTAAATAGAGACTGATCCATAGTTAGTATCTTTTCCATTATTTTCAAATCAACAAATTTACGTTGAAAGAAAAATATCGATTCACAAAGTCAAACATATCTGTAAAAATATGTGCCCTAAAAATACACAATGTAGCTAATTAGTGATTGATTTTGAATGCGGCAAGCAAACACTCGTACAGAGCAATGTCAAACCTCTGTACGTACACGTATAAAGTCTGAACATTCCTAACCTACCACTATTATAGCTTTGAATAGCACGTCATTCTTAACCAGTGTATAGCAGCAAGCTTTGGAGGAGATCTATATCTAGTGGTTAGACAGCTAGTGATTAGTATGCTGTTGTTATACCACTATGTTACTCTGTATAATTGTTTGAAATATTATAAATCTGCGGCTATCGAGACGCAAGCGCTGAGGAGTTCCTCGTAGGTTAGTTAGTGTAGTTACACCATTGAAGAGTGGACTCGCCAACCCGCTTGGCCAGCGTGGCATTAGACCTTACATCCCTCATGCCCGGGTAATTTGTCCATGTCCATTGGGTTGGTTGCATTGTATGTCTATTTAAAACGAAATTATTAAAGACTAACTTAAAATATAAAATATCTATAACTGTACTAATAAATAAAAAAAATCAAAGCAATAATTTCAGTACATTTACCTACACAAGGTGCTCAATATAGCCTTTATATTGAGTATGTTGTATAAATTTGGTCCCAGTGGCATAAGGTACCCAACACACTGGCGGCATTACCTCGCTGGATTGCGATGCTAATTCGTTGTGGGAGGTAATGGCCAGCCCTAAGGCCGCTGGTACTGTCGACCAAACTCTTGTCCCTAAAATATAATATTTCAAACAATTATACAAAGGAAAATAAAACAAATACTTATAGGGAAAAAAATGTTAAGTACTCTTATATAATTTGCTCGTACTATCCCTTTCCTCCGTTAGAATTTCAGTCCGCTGCGAATCGATGAAACGGATTAAAATCGTATAGT
This sequence comes from Sesia apiformis, assembly GCA_914767545.1. NCBI lineage: Eukaryota > Metazoa > Arthropoda > Insecta > Lepidoptera > Sesiidae > Sesia > Sesia apiformis. The sequence continues at coordinate 7,451,114 of OU611962.1, forward strand.
TACTTACATATACTTGATCTATCTTTCTTCGCTACCTTACGTTTTCTTCCTCTCAATGTTTTCCAAGTCAAAACCCCGAATCACTTTATCTACTTCGACAGGATTCCCGGATTACGGTCCACCTTTGTTGTTGCTAAATTCCGCCTCTGATAGAAAACTTAAAGCCTTAATTTATTCAAATTGCTTTTTAATTTGTTTCAATTTGTTCGGTTTACTTTTCGAATGGAACATTTAGGGAGTTTAATTGAATTAGGAATAAGTATTGGAATTTTTCGCCGTTCATTAATAACTGATTTATCCTCGGCCACGGAATATTTATTGAATAAGACACAAGATATCACAATTAGTATTTCAGAGATTCATTTTTGTAACCTCGTCTTTTCAATAAACCGTACCTATTTGAAATAGGCGGAAACTTTACTGAAATTTACCTAGACTCTAAATTAGATTTAAGAATTTGAATATCTTTTATGTAATAAAAATGAATATACTTACTTATACTTAACTACCAAAAACTACTCAAATGCGTCAAAGAAACCCATTATGATTGTCAAAACAAAAGTATCGAAATTGAATGAATAAAATGTAACAAGGGCACTACAAATTATTATGTTTGAATAGTGGTGACAAGCCCACCTCTAATAGCTAATCGATGTGAAATTCGACGATACTAGTTCGGTGGTGTTAATAGTCTATTTTCATTGTGTAAACTTATGTTCGTTTACACGGAAATAGATTGAAAATGGAAGTGACGCTAAAGGGAAAGAGTTCCTACAACTTATAGGGAATTGAAACTAACGCTTCCTTAATTCATGTATTCACTTATTCTTATCGATCAAATACATAGTTCTGTTAAGTATTGACAATTATCTCATTAAACTGGATAACTTTTCAATATCGATACAAACCTTCGTATTCATGGAATTCAAAACATGGGGTGTTCCTAATATGGAAAGTCGCAAAATAAATATTTATGGGTTTCTGAACTTATATAACTCAGAATTTACATATATATATAGAGCGCGCCGTAAGGTTCAGGTTCATAAGGTCCAATGTGTCAGAATGACCACTGTACCATAATAACCAATTCCCTAAATCGTCCAATCCCAAAATGTCTAGTGTCCCAAATTTGGTCACTATGATACAGTGGACATTCTGACACATTGGACCTTATGAACCTGAGCGAACCGTAAACCGTAACCAGCCCTTTTATCGCCCACTGCTGGACATGGATCGCCGCATTGTCTTATGCATAGGCCTTAAAACGCCACACTTGCCAAGCGGGTTGGCGAGTCCACTCCTTTAGAGGTGGTGTAGTCCCTCAGGGCTTGTGATAGCGGCTTTGTTATCCTTAGTGGCCTTTTACTACACTCACGGGAAAAGATGGGATGGTGTTATCCTCACTAAAGTGACCTGACATCATGTGGCACATGTATATGTATTGTGACAGTAAAACTATTCAAATGTATGTATCAAATGAGAATTCTACTTTTTTCTCATCCATAGACATAGTACCAGCAATAGTATAATTTTTCACTCGTTTAATTAATACAGAAGCCTTTATGCGAATAATGGTTTATTCGTTAAAAATAAATTACTACGATTGTTAAAAACAATGTCTTTTTCAGTGAATCGTGAATCATCGCTGCATTTTTATATAAAGTAATTAATTCATATTGAATACTTTTTGATGTGATCGAAATTTACTTCAGTTTTATAATTATGTCAAAATCAAAATATTTAGCTGGGTAATTTAAGAGCAATTACGAATAATATTTTGTGTGCAAGCTGTATTTATTTTGAAACGATGTTATTTTACGACTGTGAAGGTCCAGAGATTTCGTATCAACTATTTGAAATACTATGATAGCTACTAAAAGCAGCTGTGCTCAACTATTTATTTATTCTTTGTCTTTATGTACCTATAGTTCTGATTATTGATTATTGGTGATAGGTATATATAAATCAATAATTAGAATTAAAACAAATATTAATATTAAGCTATAGTCACTAACTTCTCAACCGAATTACTGTGTGATAAGTAATATATTTTTTTTATTTGACCAAAACTATATTGAAAGCGTTCGTAACACTAGACTGTAAAATAACTTTTTAATAGGAAAATGTATGAAAATAGCCATCGAACAAAGTTCATGGTTTACTTGAAAGCACTGTTGGCTAGACGAAGTAAGGATTTGACGTCTACATTACCGACTGTCGATCAAAATACCAGACCACCTCTTTGTTATAAGTTATATCATTGAAAAAGTTTAGTGTATTATTCCAATAAACCGGAGGAATTTTACTTGAGCTAAAATATTCTTTACTGCCCATTAATAAGTCCCGTACTTGACAGTGGTGTTGAGAATTTTTTTTTTTTCACCCGGTATTAAATGATGACATTATTCATTCCCTTCCCATGACAGTATTGGACAGTTCCCATGTACGAGTACATCCGCGCTGCATGCCAATATCAATACACTGACATACGTTCGCACGATCAGGATACTCTGCCTAGCTTTGGAGATTTAGGAAACGATAAAGTGCAATACTCATAAAGTGCATTTATGCTAATACTCTGTGACATATGTATATTTAACATTTATAAAATTAAATCGAAATATACAAAAATATAGAAAACGTAATATCAAAGGTCTTCAGATCATTTGAACTCTCTGATCTGCGCTACAGATACATTACGACAACATTGGCCATCGGCTAATCCAGAAACACCCGAACACGTCATCCACGTCTATGAATTAACGTATCTCTAATTGAATACTTTATTGCATAGACGTGGATAAAGCGTTCGGGTGTTTCCGGATTAGCCGATGGCCAATGTTTTGGTAATGTATCTGTAGCTAATGTCACACTTATACAAACAGTTCACAGAGTTTATCGTGTACATAATTAACTAGCCCGTAAGTAGCAATTTGTAAGCTAGTTTGTAATGTTAAATATGGCTAAATACTCGTATACTCGTATATTATTATTAAAAGGTGTTCTTCGCTTCGTGGTTTCTTAGGCCACATACCACATACAACAAACTTACACGACACAAGTTCCATTGACTAAACCTTGTTAGTAACATCAAAGGATCGTAATAAAGTTCGGCACGAGACAATCTAATCGAGTACAATGCTTGAAAGTAATATCGTATGTAACAAAGAACAAGGCAGATGAACATATACATCAATCGAATCAGTCGGTCGTTGAAAAGAATCAGTCTATTATAGGCATCAATAAATATCGTGATATTAATGGTCTCGTCTTTTTATATTGATTAGATGTTCATATTAACAGAATATAAACTACAAAATAATAGTAAAATTGAATTAGAAATCTTGGAAAAAGGGCGGCTGACGACCTGATACCATCAGTCCACCCGGTGGTAAGTGGATACTGTGGATACATCCAGTATACATAGCAACATTAGTTTAGAGTGACAAACCTTGCCACGCCACAGGATGGGCTGGCGTACCTTTGGAGATTTAGAAGTAGATTTAGGGAAAGGGTTGGGAATTTGGAGAGGGATAGGAAGGGATGGGAATGGCCTCTGGCGTTTCTCATTCACTATCGAAACACGTACATACATTGGGGGAGTATGTTTTTTTTGGACGAACGCGGCAGAAGAGCATACAGTCCACCTGATGGTAAGTGGATACTGTCGCCCATAGACATCCGCAATACATGCCAACATTAGTCCAAAATGACAAACGTTGGCACGCCCCCGGATGCGCAGCCTGCCTTTGGAGATATAGGAATGGATTTAGAAAATGGGTTGGGATAACGAGAAGGGATAGAATGGAAATGGGCTCTGACACATCTCACTCACTACCGAAACACGTACGTACATTAGGGAAATAAGATAAAGTGGGAAATGCAGTACATTTCAAGGTAGTATTCTGTGAGAGAGGGTAACGTGGATAAAGTGGGAAATGCAGCATATTTGAGGGTAGTCTGTGATGGAATTGATCTTGCACGTTCGTTCATAGTGAAAATAAAATTAGGTTTTAAAAATGTGCCTATAGCTATTGCACAATCCCCTCAATGTTGATTCATATTGATATTGATGGTTCCTTCAATATATTTTGTCTTATGTTCTATTATTTATTTATTATCTAGCCCCTGTCCTTTGAATGAAAATTTACAAGAACATTATGAATAATTGTTCGATTAAAATCTACCTCACGAATCCAGCAAAAAATAGTCTATGGTGTGGTATACCTATAGAATCTTTTGTAATCAGATAGATACGAGTGTAAATATTTATGTTAATAAAACTGACACAAAGTAGTGCTTCTGCTTCTTCCGTGTATTAGGCGCATACACAATACAAGCCTTTCAGCATTGATCGAAATTAATCAAAGACAAATAACAAAGGAAGCCCGCTCCGAGCTATTAAGTAAAGAATCAATCACGCTACGTTCGCCTGAAACGTTGTTGTAAACTTAATGTACTTGTATAGGAAGAATCCACCAACAAATGTAGGTAAATTTGTTGTCCAATATGTTATATGCAAATACATTTCGACAACCTTTTTGTTTGGGGTTTAGGGGTTTCAAACGAAGGTTCAGCAGTGGATTATCGCTTTTATCTTTCCAGTAAAGGATATATTAATATATATGATTAAAATATAGTGTACTATTTAATAAGCATAGCATAGAATAAGTAACAAGATATTTAGACGTTATCGAAGTTATTATTAAAAATTATTCATTCCTTACATTTTTAAAGCAAATAGCCATAGGTATACCGACATGGCATCAGTCGAGGTTATGAATAAATTTTGCTTGGATTATTTGCGTTTTAGGTTTAATTTTGTGCACAACATTTTTTGACGATACATCTTGTATACATTTAAAGAAACACAATAATGATAAATATTTGTCAACTTAATCTTTATTCAGAAGGAGTAATCAGTAAAGAACATTTATAAATGAATCTGGACATAAACTTCACATAATGTAGATATATTACATGTAACATGTTTCATACTTGGTGGTGAGTTTGATCATATATGTATAAGTATTATACGCATATGAGCAAACTCGGTGTATAATATTTAATGGTTTAATTGAGGGCGATATTATAAGGCCGATATTCGCCTGAAAAAAATTGATAACTGGTCAACCTATTATTTGAAACTTTATCACTGTCTGTTCTTTCATACGAATGAAACGCTAATTTGCTCAACATTTTCATAGACCAAGTTTGCTCATACACGTATATGAGAAAAATTGATATCTATAGTATGTTTGTTTATTCAAGCGTATTATGGCCCAACAGGATCACTAATACGAAAGAGGACAATTGAAGTCAAAAGGTAATAGAACTAGATAGCTTGAAGTTCAAAGGTCATTTAGGATAATTGCGACCAGCCTTTTCAGTATCCATTGCTGGACATGGGCCTCCTCATGCACATTGTCGTGTGCATAAGGGATGTATGGCCTTAAAACGCTACGCTGGCCAGGCGGGTTGGCGAGTCCACTCTCTTAGAGGTGGTGTTGTTCCCCAGGGCCTGTAGCAGTCGCTTAATCCATTAGTCGCCTTTTAGGACACCCATGGGAAGAAATGGGGTGGTGCTATTCTATAGCCGGCCGTGTCGGCACATATAGTATAATATATAGTATAATAGTGACCTGAATTCAGAATTTAAATTTTGGAATACATTTCCAACACTAATGCAGGTTCTAAAATCTTCTTTGTGAATTTTCTAAGACACTGATATGTTCGAATGCCATCTCCTGTCGTTTACGAGTTATTTATGGGTACTCGTATTATACAGATACCTTCATATATTAATTTTCATTGCGTACAATCTCAATTTCCTCGAATTACGCGTTTCTGCAACGAAGCATGACGGCGAAGAAAAGTGATGTAACTCAAAATGAGGCTGTCAAAAATAGAGTTGCTTGTCTAATGGACGACTTAATATAGACGATAATGTTTCCGGAAATGAAATATGTATTGACATTGAATAACGCGCTTAATATCCGGAGAACATGCTTTTTTCGCAGCAATGAATTTATTTACCGAACCAAGTTTGAGGAATGTTTCAATTAGTGTCGCCATTCACATGAGGAAATGCTCAGTGGAATGAAGAATAGAATAGAGGTAGCATCAATGAACAACATTAATATTGTAAATGAATAACACTACGATTCCTTTCCATTTCATAAGGATATGAGCCCAAAATAACAATTTTTGGAATTTTTGGTCTGTCTATCTAGACGAGTTTAATGAAACTTGGCATAGTTATAACTTATAAACCGGGTTAACATTTAGCATACTTTTTATCTTCTTTTAAAGATCCCACGGGAATCAAGCTAACTACACATACTCTAATTTTCATGCGCACGAAGTCGCGGGCACTGCTATCTAAAATACATATTTGTTTCTATACTTACAAGTATGTTCAAAATATTAGAATGTGTTCAAAAACCACCATAAATACAGAGATTCATCTTTTTATCCTATCGTATTATTTAAGTCTTATTTAATCAAAAGCCACTTATCGCTGTCAATTTTCCAAAATCTTATCCTCAGTTTGCTTTCATATCATTAAAATTAATGATGATATCGGTACGGTTCACCTTCATTACGAGTTTTATGGACGAGGAATATTTTGAAAACTCAGCATGATTCCCACGAAAACGAAAAAATATTTTTTCCCGAAGTAGGTCGAGTGTGATATCAAATCTAAGAGTATAAATGGAATGACGACCCAAAAACCAAATGCCTTTGTCTTCTTATTATACCTATAGTACATTATAAAAGTTTCTTCATTATAACAGAGAACATTTTTAAAATGTATACGATTACGTAGGAAATAGAAACGTGTCAGTCACTATAGTGCTTTATTTAAGGAGTTGTGTTAGAACTCATTAAGTATAATTAAGTATAATTTTTGATTGTAATGAAAAGCTAATGTAATCATAGAAGGATAAAAAGATGTAAGTAATGAGATGATAGTATATTTGCAATACAATTGTATTTATAGAATTGAAATAAAAAATATTCAAAATTCGAGTACTTTATTTACACTTCGAGCGAGTGTTGTTCACTTTGCCAAAATATACGAGTAGTTTTTTAACGACTACTCCTGTAAGCGTAAATGTATGAAACCACGAAATAAGGAATACAATCATGCGAAATTTTCAGTCAATTCCATACATTTACTCGATACATTACGAAAACATTGGCCATCGGCTAATCCGGAAGCACCCGAACGCGTCATCCACGCCTATGCGATAAAGTAATAAAGTACCTATGCAATAATATCTCGTAATGAAGTATGCAATTAGAGGTACAATAATTCATAGACGTGGATGATGCGTTGGAGTGTTTCCGTATTAGCCGATGGCCAATGTTTTCGTAATGTATCTGTACACGACTATTGTGTTACCATAACGATGTTGGTATGGTAGTTTCGAATGAAAATACATCTAATTCGTAGAGTACTAAAAGCCGGCGGCCGTCAAAGGCTTTTTGGATAGAGTTATGTTATGAGTATGAGTTATGAAATGCATGTGAAGTAGCCACCGTAAGTACCGATTACTAATAGCGACGTATACAAACATATAGATATTATGCACCAGAACTGTAAAATATTACGTCACTTATGTGCATTAGCACTTCGACGAAACTTTTATTGCGAAATATCTCTATAATTACAATACTGAGATATCGATCAAGACTTGAGACCTAATAAAGCCAATAATACAAAAGAAATCAATGAAAGATCAAAGGTCATACAGATTAATATATTCATGCAAAATTTTAATTTATATTGGCTTTCAACTCCAAGTCAAGATCTAAGTACAAATATATGTTGTTATCTAATACATTTTCTATAATTAAATCTCTAAACTAGGCATCATTAAAAAAAATATCTACAGATAAAAAGTTTTATCAAATCAAATGGTAAACCAGATTACATAACTTCCACATTTTGAATCAAAGTAATAAAGATAAAAAATAGATGTCTCGAATAATATTCATAAAAGAAAAAAACAAGATTATGATTTACTCTGCAAGAACGTCTATATGTCACGACACTTTAGAATAGTAACTTTGGAATGAGAGTGGGTTCAAAATTCCCATTGTGTTAAAAGCCAGGCACGTGAAAACTAAAGGCACTTAGGTAGACTTAGCTCTTTTTTTACAAAAGGTTAAAGACCCTGAAAACGTCATCAAGACCGCATCAAACTGTAAAGAAATGTAGTAAAACAAGATTTATGGCGCACTTGCTTTTATAACCATACCATTATTTAGAGTTTTAAAAGTTAACTATCTATCTGCTCTTCTATAGTTAGATTTTCTATTGCCTCGGTTACTCTGAGCACTTCTGTTTCTTCCTAAAATTTGTAAATTTTTACGCTACTTTTAGGTGTCTAGTTTTTATCGTTAGTTATGTCCTCTGCATATTCTCAGTGGTTTTGAACATTTGGTTTCTCCACTAAATGTTTTTTTTGTATACATCCTCGTATTGTCATCGTTCGTTATCCACCATTATCGGTGATACTCTCTATTTCGATAGTATACGATCTCGTGTATGTTAACAGCCCTAGGAAGATACCTATATTATACCTTCATGCCATTTTATATTCGATAATAATCTCCATCGCATATCATCACATGTAATGCTTAAATATCCTCGAGTAGGAAAACTGCTCATCCCGTTATAGTATATAATTTCCATTCTCCCCTATCCTTTTCTCAAATCCTCACTCCTGAAAATCCAAAGATAAGCGGCATTTTTATGCACTTGCTAACTTTCGTTATTTTTACTAACTTTGACATGGACCACAAATTGGCGACAGTGTCCATTTAACACAAACGTAGAGTTTCTATCTTTCATTGCAGGCGTTATAACATTATTTTTAATTTTTTAGTGATAAAGTCCTCCAGTAGGATGAGTTAAGGTATCGTCTTATACTGCTATCGTATCGTCTGTCATTGTTCGACCTGCTGATTTTTAGCACCATCATTACATTTGCTCTTTTTATTTAGTTTTATATTATATACTACCAAAAATAATCTTAAAATTATTCTTTTTATATAACTTTTGAATATTTCAACCCAAATAAATATGTCGACAGTACCCTAATCTTTTATGCCCTTTCCACCTTGGAATATAAATTTCTAAGGAGTAAATACCTCGCTTACGATAGGAACCAGTAGTTGGAGTCACGTACATACACGTTTCCTCAATACTTTACGTTAAGTCCTTGCGATAGTCTTGTGGTACAAACGTGAACAATTCGCAAGATGATATTATTTATTACTTGATTAGAAACTTTACTGTTATTAGGTATTACGTTAACATAATAACTTTAAATGTATTTAGTTACTACGTCATTAGTTATTACTTTATTAGTTATAACTTTATTAGTATGCTTTAATATTAAATTCACTTTGATATTAAACTTTTACTTTGATATTGAAAATAGCTTACTAATCATGATCTATAATAATGTTCAATTCAAAATTTACTACGTTTAAAACAAGATGTCAACTGATACTACATATACTCGTATACACTGCACGTGTGAAACACGAAAGAGAAGAGAATAGATGTGCAATACGAATATTATATTGATTAATCGAAGTGATTTGCTACTAATATTTACATCATATCTCTGTTTTCTTCATAAATATTTCAAAAATAGATAATAATGAGTAAATTAATTATTAATTCTTAATTATTGTTAAAGGTCATTAATAATTTTTACTTCTTATATTGAAGACAATGTCGTAAAGAGAAAGTTTCGGATTGATGTTTGTAAGAAAGTAAGCTTTGTAAGTAAGAACCCAGCCGCCTCTCACCTCTTTGTACCACACGCCTAACAACTGCGTAAACTTCCAAGGCGGATTGCCAGCACGGGACCTCAATCATAGAATGACGCAGCTGTAACTTTAACATCAATGATGTGCCACTACATCGTGTACGAGCGTATGTAACTGACATAAGCCTAAGCGTAGATAACCGAAATCGCTTCTGAATTCAAAATGTTTCCTAACGTTTTCGTCATCATCATACACGGTCGGAATTTCTCCGTCTAAAATTTTCAGATTTTTCTGAAAATTTCAGACAGAACTGTTTCTGAACGTCCTCAGTTGGCTTTTTCAGAAATAATTATACTCCTCAGTATTACAAAAAACACATATGAACAAATTTTCAAAATATCTATAATATATTATTATAGTATTATATTTTACTAGGATCTAATATGTCTTAAAAACGATATTTGCTTGAAATATCAACATATCAACTTTGATAGTGAAAGTTTCATCGAGATCTATTAAGATTCAAGATTTTAATCACTATGAAAGTTTGAAACGAGTTATATACGAGTACCCAATATTCAACTCTTTGCGTGTTACCATCACAACGTAACCTTAACAAGATGAAAGTTACTTTATTTTATTTTATTCGTTATCGAATTTTATTTTTTTTAGTCGTGCAGTCGAGCAGTCGTCTGACTGCTATACGATATTTCATAACTAATTTGCCTACAAAAGCCCGTAATATCTAAATTGTACATTTTGGATTTAAATAAAATTTTAAATAGTTATCATCTATTTACGAAAATAATACATTGACAAATGAATTCCACTGACAGAGACACGATAACATTTTTTGTATATTAAACGAGTATTAAACGCTTATGATACTTATTTAATTCTTTGTGAAGGGTTGCATTTACCATGGTTACGAGTTGACTATAAAGCGAGTAGTACAACTCAAGAGCGACGAGCAGTTTTTTAACTACCAGCATTTAATGTTTATGTGAAGAACTCAGAAAGTTTTGCGAAAAAGAAACATAATTTCTACGGGTTTTAATTTTTTATTTCATTTTTTTAAAGTACTATTCACTTGTATCTAGCTATACAAAGTTTCATGCATCTGAACCAATTTTGAAAACGTTTTTTCCACTTTTCCTCGGGTACCTCTTTCTCAGCCTCTTCGAATGTAGCAAGCGCGTCTTCCGGCGCCAAAAACTGCTTCCCTCTTAGTTGGGATTTAATTTTGGGAAATAAAAAAAAGACACAAGGAGGATGGCCTAAAACTTTAACTGGAGTACTGTCCAAAAAGTTTCTTGTTCTAAGCGCTGAGTGAACGGGCGCAGTGTCGCGGACCGAGACCTATGTTTGGACAGTTGTTACTCACTGCAGTAAAATCGTTTGGCAAACACGTGGCTACCGTATTATTTTGTGTTAATGCTGCTTTGGTTTCGTAATGATACAAATATCAGGTAGCCAGTTAAAGTGAAAAAACTTACGATTAAAATAATTATTGAAGCACTTCTTGCTCCTTTCACTTTGGGAGGCATTGGCCAACTTTGAAACAGTCAAACGGTATATTGACGCTCAGTTTCTGGATCATACTGGTAGATCGAAAATTCGTCATCTGTGACAATGTCGTAAATGCACGTCGTAAATGTCGTAAATGCAATCCATTAAGTTGTAAAGTGTAAAATTTAAGACCCGCTTATTATGTAGATATATGAGAGCGAAACGGATAAACTTAAAAATATATATCGATATAATTTAATGTCAAAATATTTTTGATATTATGCAATCGTTTCTTCACTTTGGAATAGACAGATACTAGTAGATTAAATAGTTTAATGAAAACAAAGCATGTCACCTTAAGATTGTTCACACATATAAAAAAATCCTCAACGCGATTTTCTAGACGTTGATTTTTATCAAATTTTAAATACCTAATAGATTGGAAACAGACCACCGATTCACACGGATCTAAGTGGTTACGTGGCTAATGGACATCCGCAGAGATAGGACTTACTAAGGCGTCAAGAGACCGCTTGTGGTATTCACGCATTTATAGTGGTTTTCATGGACAATTGTGAGAATAGCTATTGCTGGTATAGACAGAACTGTCCTGCCTTTAGACATTCGCTTGAAAAGAAGTTACATTTATATTTAGTAAAATAATAACATTAAAAAAACGCTTGTCTCCACAAGATTCAAGATTCCGAATTTGTAATTGTTTAGGATGACTATTTCGCGTTTATTTTAAACCATACCGAGAAAATATAACTAGTAAGCTTATCTTTGTGAAATTACAAATACATTCGCTTGAAAACATTTTATATTTCTATTCAAAAATATTTTGAAAATCAACCAGAATAGCAATCAACTATAGCAAAAACTGTCTTTTGGTCTATATTTTTCATCGTTTTAATAATAATTATTAACAAATTATTTTACCATAGTAAAACATAGTACCTACATAGTAAAACAATCCCTATTCAAAATATTATTACTTTCACTCACGAGGGAACAGCCACGTTATTATGCATTTGGGGTAAGAAAATATGTATAACTATATGTTTGTTACCCTTTTATAACAACTAAATTCGTGAGCACGTGAGCACCCTTTACGGATTTACACAATTCAATGGAGACGGAACTAGTCTCATCATAAATACTACCTCGACAGATTGGCCACAGCAAACTAGTGAAAGAAAAGCGAAAGCAAAACAAAGCTGGCCGTTCTTCACATTTCTAGTAACTTTAAAGGCCACTTTGTATTTGGGGGGAGGTAAAACTACATCAACAAAATCACTCCTCGTTGTCGCCTGATCACTGTCGCCGGATTTGCTGTTGTACCTCATTTTGTTAATCCATTTTTATTCACTATATGTGTGTACAATAAAGTGTAAATAACGAAATCTCTCCATTGGTCCCTATTCCAATCAACCCTGTTTGTTACAGAAACGCGCACGCCGCTTCAAAAACCAGATCCTGTGCGACCTACACTTCGCAGACGTGGCGCTCATGGAGTGCAGCGACTTCATGCAGCAGCTGCGCAGCTTCAAACCTCAGTCGCTGGGCTGCGCCGTCGCCAGGCGCAAGTCTTCCACCACACTCATCTTCCCGCTGCCACCACAGGCTTGTTCAGGCAAGCTAGATTTATACTTTCATCGTTTCTCGATTCACTCTCTTTGCACTTCGCAAACATTATATTTCCCAAGACACTATACAATAAATAAATATATTAATTCTGTATTCTTATGGATTCCTTGCATTGTTTTCCACTGCCTATTTAAATAACAATAAAATCCATGAATAAATTCAGGAAGCTGAAATGTATACTCATAAACTCAGATCTATTACGAAGTTTTGAACCTTTAAAGTAAGCTATGTTTTTATTAATCGCAAATCCTCCAGCTTTTTCTTTAATACATACTTCAGTTAGGAATATTATATCAAATTTGCCAAACAAATTCAGAGCATTTATCTAATAAATGTTCAGATACATAATATTACCATTTTTTTTTCAATGTCAACATTAACGTAAGGGGTTTTCCTTCATATCTATGTGAAGGTGAATGACGGAATACAAAACAAACAAGCAAACAAACAAAACGGTAATCGAACAAATTGAAACGGATATTGGTATTTTAGAAGGGATATACCTACGTATAATAAAGTTGAAAGGCTGCGTAGAGGGAAAAACAATGTCTGTCTGAAACGAATGCCATTTAGGTGAGGTAAGCAAAATTTTCAACGAAGAGTCACGACATTAAAACCTTTCTTAATCGGACAGTATTAGCCGTGGAGCAAAGAATACTGTCGGTAAATCCCTAGTAACAGCGTGTCAGGGACTTAGGGTGGGTCCTCGCTCCAATTTTCTGGATAATTGACAAGATTAAACGCGCCAACCATTCGCTAGTCTCCTTTTAACTGTTCCTAAACTCGCAAAACGGAATAATTACGTTCAGTTTTACTTTCATTCAAATGAAGGTTCCTCCAAGTTTGCCACGGAATTAGTGCACAGTTAACAAGATTATTTCGGAATATTGCCACTTGAATATGCTTATTTAATTATATTACAATAGGATTTAACTTTTGAATTTCGTCCCAAAATTTTGAAGACGCTGTTGCTTCACATAAAAATATCAGTTATTTATATCAATTTCATTAAACAGTAAAATAAGATTATTAATAAAATTAGTTTGTGTTCCATTTTTGTAATTTTATTCAAATGTTGTGGTTAGTACTTGACAAACGAATTTTTAATATTGCTGCAAAAATTAATTAAGACGCAAACTCACCTATGAATTAGATATAATAAAAACTTCTCGTTACATTGATAAAATTTTCATCAAACCTGTTGTCGATAATATTGAGTAAAATTATTTATTGCCTTTCCCCATCTATCCGTCATGTATCCGCATTGTGAGCAGTCGGCCTGGCAGATCCGACAGTCAATAACTGTCGTCGTGAAATGGACGATACGTGTAGGTACTACTCCTAGGGAGTACTGTGTACTCTTGTGGAATACAATAACTGTTTAGTGATATTCTATAGGTGTATATTTGCCCAATGCGTCGATTCGTACTCCCAAGGTGCGTGGACGGGCACGCGAGTTATGATGGTTACTGTTTATTTTTGAGAATTACACCTATGCTCGAAACTTAATTTAGAGTTCATGAAATAATAATGATAATAGTATAATTTATTTTCGCAACATTTTGTACATACAACATCTCCCACATGCAATGGACGAAATGTTAGGGACAATAATTACATATTTCAACATTTACTATGTACACATTATATAGGTACCTCTATAAGGTGAAATAATAGTAACCTGCATTATCCTAAGGGGCTACTGTCTAAGGGACTATATATATATATATATATATTATATATATATAATATATATATATACGCTATTACTTCATTCACAATTTTTTGATAATGAGATAACATACGAAGCGCATCGCATCCAAGGGCATGCCAACGTTACCGTTTGTCATTTTGGACAAATGTTGGCATGTATCGCGGATGTCTATGAGCGACAGTATCCACTTACCATCAGGTGGACGTAAGACCATAAAAAAAAAACGTAAGATTTGAGATTTTCGCCTTTTTCGCACATATTTATCTATTCGAACTGGTATTAAATATTATGGCGGGGGGGGCACGGTAGGGCCTGGACTACCCGCCACTCCAGTCAGCTTGTGACCATGGTTGGTGCAATCCAACCGAAACGTCGAGTAACATAAATAAGGTAAACATACGCGATAAGACCCGTTCAAATAGATAAATATTATACGTAAGACTCGTATGGGTGCGTGTATGTCGTGTGTGTTTGTCGTGTGTGTATGTCGTGTGTGTATGTCATGTGTGGGTGGATGTGGGTTTGTGTGAGTGCGTGAAAAACTGAAATTTGTAAAAGGCGACCTCTAGACCTACAATATAACCAATTCGAATACTGTGTTCTTGTGTAAAAGGCTATGTGTTATATCTTTGTATGCAATGAAAATGTTATGATATGTCATTGACTAATAAAACAAAAAAAACTTTAATTTCAACGACGTGCTTCGATATAAAAGTAAAACAACGACTTCTGCAGTAGTTTCAAACAACAATCGAATAACACCTCGCACATATAAGCCAGTAACTATATTTCTCTAAACAAACACTATTACCCTCTTAAATCTTATTTTATTACGATCAAAGCCGTCGATCAATGTGCCACGTGTCTGAGATATGTCTACGAATTGACAATACGGCCCTTTGGTTTGCCACCCGTGAAATGAAATTCAGGAAAACTCTGTACTCTATTTCCCCCTATGTCCGGGATGTATAAGTATAGATGAAAATCCCCGCAGAAAGGTAAAAACTTTCCTAATATACCCTCATCGCGGCCCAAAAGTGCAAAGTAAGTATATCTACAGTGGTGAAAGTTAGCGTTATTCTCAAAATAAACAACAACGTTATAACGTGTCACTTTTAGTGAAATCACGTGTCACTATTTTATTCAGTATCCAGAGTAGAATTGATTCTACTAATTTTTACAATATTTTTTATTTATTAACTTATTGTTTATTTCTAGTATACTCGTATCTCTCATTTTACACACGTTGCCTTCGCCGCGCCCCGTCACTGCCCTATACTGAGTAACGAGCGTTACGAATGTTTTAGATAGAACGACAAAACTTTACATGTTTGTAACTATTGATTTGTTCCCTAAAATAATTATATTTTTCGTTACAACGCATTGATAAACTAATTTTAATTTATCTTAGGGAATAAATGTAAAATGTATACAACCGTTGCAACGGTTGTATACAGTCCCGGACACCTTAATCGAGCCGACCTACATTTTCAGTTTTGATGACCTGAACTTAAAAAAAAAGTTTATACAGTTTTTAAGCTGGCGTGCTAATCATCATCTCCAAATGCATTGTTCCAAATTAGAATTCAGAGTAATGAAAAAAAACAGTTTAAGTGTAAAAAGTTGTGAGTCCGCCTTTCTCATGGGGAAGACTTATATTGGATTTTTAAAAGAAAACAATGGTTTACTTAAAAAAATCGTTTATTCAGTAAATTGTATTGCCCCCAAGAGCATTTACGACAGCCGTCATGCGGTTTGGCATGGAATCAATCAACGTCACTATGACGTGTTGTGGAATATTCTGCCAATCTTCCTCGATTCTGAAACTTGGCAAGAGCTGAAAACTGCCAAGTTTTTCAGCTCCTGCAAGGTCTGCGGAGCAGGGTGGTGAGCTCGAACACGACTCTTTAGCTCATCCCATAAATGATCTATGGGATTCTATGGGATTATTAGCCATTCCATGACTGATACCGGCGTTATGAAGGTATTCCCTCAGATTTCCTGCAGTATGCGCTCTTGCACTATCATGCCTAAAAATGAAATCTTCGCCAACAGACTTAGCATATGGCATCACGCGAGTCTCTAGGCATTGACGAATGTTACGGTCACCATTTAGTGGTGGTAGCATTTAGTGGTCACAACCTGAAGTCCAGTTTGGTCTTCCGCGGAAATTCCTTCCCAGACTGTCCATGACCCCCCGCCATAACTCACTTTCTCTTCAATACAGCACTGCATAAAATGCTCTCCTTGTCTTTGGTACACCTTCCTCCTTCCATCATTACCATACAGCATAATCTTGGGTTCATCAGTGAAGAGTACCTGGTTCCGTTGACTTTGAGTCCAAGGCAAATGTTCGCGCGCAAAGTGAAGGCCCGCCATTCGGTGAGCTCGTGTCAGTTTTTTCCCATTGGGCTTATGTGGTTTTATATCACGTTCTTCGAGTTCCCTTCTAACGGTCTGAATGCTAACAGCTACTCTACGAAAGTCTCGAAGCTGTTCTTGGATCTGTACTGAGGTCAGGTGACGATCTCATAAGCTAGTCGTGAAGATAAACCGATCTTGTCTTTCTGTTGTCACTCGGAATCATAGTTCTCCTGAACGGCGAACCAGCCGCCAGTCTTTAGGTATCGATGGCACATTCTTTGAACAACAGAATTGCTTAAATGAAGTTGTACATTTAAATTTCGCTGACTAAGCCCAGACTGAAGAAATGCCATAGCATGCGCGGCTACTTCAGGCGCCATCCATAATTATAAGGTCAAAATCGGTTCAAATCTCAGGAAAAACAATTTAACGAAACATTTATTGAAAAACCACACCATTAAATAAAAAAAAACTGCTCCAATTCAAACTTTATGCTCCATGTTTTTTTTTTCCAATAAACAATGAACTTCTTCTGTTCTTCTGTGGTTCTAATTCATGAATTCAAATTTGACACAATAGCACAGCAAAATGATTGTGAATATGCAAGCTTCAAAACTGCAAACATTATTTTTATGTTTCAGGCTTTTATACATAAAAATGCAGGGTGGCTCCATTCAGATGTCCGGGAGTGTATTTTAAATTAGTTGACATGTTTTGCTTTATTTCAATGACACATTGTATATGTTGTAAACACTCACATTTGGAGTAAATACGCATTCACAGCACTAGCAAAAAAAAAAAACTTCGCAGAATCCGCATGATAATATCTCAATCTTAACGATCCCCTTCACTCAACAACCACGCCGCCATGCTCGGTAGCGCGGATCGTATTTCAGACGTTTTAATAAAATTTCATACTGATCTTAGTTTATACGGTTTCAAACCCCTTCATACAGGAAGGGCTCCCGTAAACAAATCCATAAATATTTGAGTCCGCTTTATCCAGGCGCGTCACCAATGTGTTACAGTTTATTCATTGTAAATAGTGAGTTTTTCACGGTACTGAAACAAACAAGAAAATATTCTGATACAATGTGTGCACAGTTATAGCGAGGTGGTAGCAGCCAGTTTCACAGCCATTCAAAAAAAAACTTTCGCTTATTCTCCAGGTATTTTTGAGCAGTTCAAAACTATTCCGGGGTATACAAGGATATTAAAATCCTAACCTGAATGCATTGTCTTATTAACTCTTATTAAACAGAAAAATAACAATTCCGCGATTTCCACGTGAGTCTTCGTTCAGCCGAGCAACCGACAACAAGTCTACAATGCCACTATGTGTAGTGGAAAAATGTATAAATGTAGTGGAAAACGCAGCAAAAGTGAAAGAATAGGATGTAAATATCATATTTTCAGTAAGTATGATTGTTATTTATCCTATAAAATTATTTATTTTACCTCCAAACACGTTATTTAATTTAATTTTGAATTATTTGTTTCTACTAATTGCAAAACTTATGAATAGCATGTAACAGTATATGTTTGTCCTTGTCCCACACGCACTTATTAGATTACGTATCAGAAAGAGACCGACGAATTTGTTTTCATTTCCTCGAGAAATCCAATCGTGCGGGACCATATTTCTCAAAAGAAATGGAGTCGCATCGAAGATATTTTATTTTTTTACAGAAGGCCTTATTGAATAAATGAGACACTAAATAGTAATACTGTTTTATTCTTAATCACTTTTATAGTACACAAAATAATTTTTCACGCGACATGTTCTCTCTCTCAAAATTTCAATTAATATGCCCAGTTCCAATCAAGATGGCGATGAATATCGACTCCCTCCTTCACCACCTCTCTCCCCTCCACTCCTCTCCTCTCATCTCATCTCCACAATTTCCTGCGCCCCTCCGCACCGCCAATTCAATACACTACTCTCCTTCCGTTACAAAATAGCTTCAAATATTAGAAGTGTTTGATATTATTACATAGCGTTATTATTATAGACCAATAGTTATTTTAATGTTATGTTAATATGTTAATCATATTTTTGTTTGAAATGTGCATATTTCATAATAGATATTATGGCATATGCATATTTATTTTAGTTTGCAAAATGTGATCAACTCATCAGTCATTACTATTGATACTAGGTCAATGGGATGTGGTATATTATTTATTTCTATTACTGATAAATTTATATTATAGAAACTGTATGTCCGTTGCTCCCAATTTCTTTGTTTCATTCGAGGTCAAAAAATATTATTTTACTCTCTGCTGTTTTTCTATTTCTTATACACTTTTAACTCACTTCGAAAAAGGAGGTTCTCAATTCGACGCGTGTGTATATATGTTTGTCCGGGAATTTCTCCGTAACTACTGGACGGATTTTGATGAAGCGTTTTGTGGTAGATTCAGAATTCTTCAAATTAGGAATTTCAATTAGGCTACAACTTATCAATATATGATATATTATTTTATCTAATAATTTATCTAATTTGGCCCTGTGAAGCAGAAATGAATCTTACTAAGTATATAACAAATAAATTATTGGAAAAGATTCTACACATTTCATTGTTTTCAGTAGACTTATTTGGGGTTTTTAGCAAATCATACATATTTACCAGAATAATACTAACAAAACACATGGATATTTAGTCATAAATAGCACTAAATGTACTAGCCAATATGGTAAAAGGCTGGTAAAAGACATGGAATGCTGCTCTCACTTCTGGACCGGTATACCGGAGTATGTGAACCCATTTGACACCAACTATAGACGCGCAGTTCACCACTCGATTCTCACAAGCAGTTTAGATTTCATTAGGATCCGGAGAAACATTGCATCTCTCCGCATGTTCTACTAGATATACAACGCGATTGCTTTGTTAAACTATTCTTTACAACACCCAACACGGGTTATCCACCTCGGGATGTGCAATGTACTCGTATTTCTTTGACAAGAAGCCGTCGCGTACGATGTGCTACACAAATCCATTTAGATCATCTAACCAAAGGTTGTAAAAAGAACTATCCCCTGCGGTCCTCCGCTAAGCTACAACTTGGACATCTTCAAGAATTCATCTTCATTGTCTGAAATCAGTAACGAGTATGAACAACTTTTAGAAGATACCTAATAGTGCCATGCAAGTATGCGTGGATTACATACACGAAGTTTAGTATTTCTGTAAGTAGTGACGAGAAGGAATAGCATTTGATATATATGTAGGTACCTGAATCCGAGCGCATCCTTGAGATTCATCATCTCGATGATTTTACAGGTGCTAAAAATCTTAAACATTTATATATATATATATACATATATATATGTATATAATAAATAGTAATTATATTTAAGAACTTAGTCGTTTTCTTATCGACCTGTTTGTCTGGGCGTCCTACAGAAGCGTCGGTAGGGGGAGAGAACATGCTGCATTCGCACAGCCGCTGGGCGCACTCTATGCGCCCAGCCGAGATATGCCTGATCCCATTCCCATCCCATCTTATCCGTGCCCATTTTTACAACCATTTCTCCCAATTCATTCCTTAATCTGCAAAGGTAGGCAGCGCTTCCGGGAGCATGCCAACGTTTGTCAGTCTGGACTGATGTTGGCATGTATGGTGGATGTCTATGGACGACAGTATCCACTTACCATCAGATGGACTGTATGCTCATCTGCCGCATTTTTTCTATTAAAAAAAAACAATTAAAAACACCCCTTTTTTATTAAAGAAAAGGACTTAATGTTTGTACAAAAATGTGAATTCGGTAAATAACTTTTGATCAGACTGGCTAGGTAACAATAACATCTGTCGCTCCTGAGTTCTTTTTGTTTATACTAAGAAGGTCATGGACATCCACAATACACCCCAATCACTCTAGAATGATAAATGTTGGTACGACCCCGAATACGCTGCCTACCTTTGGAGATTTAGGAATAGATTTGGACAAGGGTTGGGAAAATGGGGAAAAGAAATATAATGGGACGAGGAGTTTTCCTCATTCCATTCCACCTTCCAATCCTCCTTAACCGGGATGGAATAGGGAGTTAAGAGTATAATGAAATAAGGAGCTACTTTTGAATCATATACTTTTCATTCGATGGGATAAAAGGGATGAATGAATGAGATAGGATGAACGGATCACCTTAATAACGCGTAAAAAGTTTACAATTGTTATAAACTTTAATTATAAACAATTGTATTAATAATAACATGGTAGTAACGATATATGCCCACTAATAATATTACATTTGTGAGAGAGTCTAATCCGTGGGAACGAAGTTCTACATTACCAAATGTGTCAATACGGGAAACCGACCTAGCTGTCAACTGCCATCGCACACATATTGTATTATTCATAACGCTCACATGTTTTATTTTTATCTACTTTATTCGGTTGCTAATACAAATGTAATAAAACATCACATCCACATTCAAACAAGGACTTATTTTGTGAATAGAAACACTGTCATCATAAACTGAAAGACAAATTTAACCCTATCGTCTACTCAAAGAGTAAACTTGGCCTTAAAACGCCAAACTTGTTGGCGAGTTTATTCTTTTAAAGGTGATGTAACTCCTCAGAGCTTACAGGGCTTCATTATCCCGCCTTTTACGACGCCAGCGGGAAGAGTGGGAAGTGCTATTCTAATAAAACTACATATACATATTTAACACGATACAAAAATCTCATTTTTGTTGGTACGTGATTTGTCATAATGTATGTGACAGCGCCTACCTCCTACAACACTATAAACCACTCCATAGACAAATGTGTGTCAGGGCTAGCGGCCTGTCCGTCTAATTGAAAACGTGGGCCACTTGACGAATTATACCGTTATTCATTATGCATAGGTTTTTTTTTCTTTTTTTATGGACGAAGTCGGCAGACGAGCATACAGTCCACCTCGCATCCGCGATACATGCCAACATGAGTCCAAAATGACAAACGTTGGTACGCCCCCGGATGCGCTGCCTACTTTTGGAGATGTAGGAAAGGGTTGGGAAAAGAGGGAGGGGTAGGATGGGAATGGGCTGTGGCACATCTCACTCACTACTGAAACACGTACGTACATTAGGGAAATAAGATGAAGTGGGAAAAGCAGTTCATTTCAAGGTAGTCTTCTGTGAGAGAGGGGTAACGTGGCCAATCGAGCGCGCCCAGCGACTGTTGGATTGCATCGTGCAATCTCCCCCTGACAATTAGGCCCCTGACTCGTCAGGGGTCAGGGGCCCTGACGGGTCAGGTTATTGTAATATAGTATTAGGCTATTGTAATATTTCTTTGTCATCAGAATTCATTCAAGGATCTGCAGTTGGCTTTGTTACTCCTTGAGGTCGTTGCAATGAACGACTAGAGCGCATTCAGTATCCCTATATTACTTACCAATTAGACTAACTAATTGGCTTTATAGAAAATGTCCTACCATAGAGTAATAAACAATAGGTCCAATACTACATAAGACTTGTTATTCCCTACTAGATTGATCCATAACCCGCTCTACTGGATTATAAATCGTACCTGTGACCCATTATACCATACAACATTTTCCGTACTCATCCAGCAGCTGCCAGCGAATTTAAACTCAACCGGCACTGAACTAAATTGTGAAAGTAAAGTGAAACTGGCCGGACCTGCTTATATCATCTTGAATATTCGCTCTCTGGTGCGATAAACGCTGATTTGTGACCACCTACTTATCAGCATTTACTACGCAAATTGACTAAGTGAGAGCGCAGATTATAACAAAGTATCAGTGAAATAATGCAAAAGATGAAAATTCGTTGTTCAGTATCGAGAGTAGAAAGGTATCTACCATAGATCCTATTTTACAATAGGTATTTTTATAACTTATTATTAATTTCTAGCATTTTTTTTATTCTACGCGCACTTAATCAATCATTTCGGCGCGCTTGCTATGCCCGCGCTGCGCCCCCGCATAGACGCCATACTGGTCATCTGATGATGACCAGTATGGCGTCTATGCGGGGGCGCAGCGCGGGCATAGCAACTGTAATAAGAGCTACGAACGTTTTAAATAGAACAACAAAACCTTACATGTTTGTAACTTTTGACTTATTTTCTAAAATAACTTTCATTTTCTCTAGACCAGTTTATATTATTTATTTTAAATTACCTGATATATTTCATGTTTCTGCGTTATTTGGGCGTCACGTTGTATACGTATTAGTTTCAGGTTTCTGCGTTATTTGGGCGTCACGTTGTATACGTCATAGTTTAAGGTTTCTGCGTTATTTCTGTGTCACTTGTATACGTAATAGTTTCAGGTTTCTGCGTTATTTGGGCGTCACGTTGTATACGTCATAGTTTAAGGTTTCTGCGTTATTTCTGTGTCACTTGTATACGTAATAGTTTCAGGTTTCTACGTTATTTCGGCGTCTCTTGTATACGTCATAGTTTCAGGTTTCTGCGTTATTTGGGCGTCACGTTGTATACGTAATAGTTTAAGGTTACTGCGTTATTTCTGTGTCACGTTGTATACGTAATAGTTTCAGGTTTCTGCGTTATTTGGGCGTCACGTTGTATACGTAATAGTTTAAGGTTACTGCGTTATTTCTGTGTCACGTTGTATACGTAATAGTTTCAGGTTTCTGCGTTATTTGGGCGTCACGTTGTATACGTAATAGTTTAAGGTTACTGCGTTATTTCTGTGACACGTTGTATACGTAATGTTTTCGCTCAGATGGTTTATTTATTAGACATTTCTTGAAACACTGTTTTAAATCGGTTCCAGACTTAGTGATAAGGCAAACTTTGTGCAGTTTTAATGCATATTACAATCTACAGTATGTTATTTGATTACTCAACCTTCCTCACATCAACCGACATCGGGACAATACGTCATGGGGTTTTATATAACTGAATCAAATAATATTTAGAATCAACTTACAGAATAGACACACATATATTGTATAAATAATCACTATATTTTTTAATATTTAACTTATGTCAGCACTCAACTAGCAATTTTTTTCTGTTGCGAAAATAACACAAACGGTAGAAAATAAAATGAATATTTTTGTTTTTAAATATACAGAAAAACAGAGTCCTTTTCCCGAGCAACTGTGGTAGATAATATTCTCTTTGTTGTCTTTGTAGTTAACCAAGCATGCACTAGTAAAACTGTGAAATATTTTTTTAGTAAAACCTAAATATCCATTGTATTTTCTGCCCGCAACTCATCGATGTGCTCTATTTATTTGGAAACCATCTTAGATAGCAATAAATAACAATAATAAAGTCACTTTCTTATTTTTATAACGCCTATTCTAAAGACAAAGCTGTAAGGAAAGATAATGATTACAATTTTATTATAAAGTGACGCTTACGGTTTATGTATGTTTAATAATAGACAGCTCTGATATACTCCAGGCGTTAGATAACTGTCATAACCGATGACGTGCTGTGAACATATCCGAATATTCCTCCAGGGGCTGTCGACTGGCTTCGCTATTTATATATAGAACCTGTATGAGTATCATCGATATGTACGGCGATGGATACATCGATGATGTCAGTCACTTTGACGTCCTCTGGAATACCGTGCTATTTACATTACCTATTTATCGCCACTGAACACATTATTTTACTTCGAAACTAGTGAATAATTTGTAAATTTAAAAAACATTAACGTAAAAACTAACGGTGATAGCGTAGGGGTATCTGTACTCAACTCACATGAGTTCAAATCCACGGACCGTTTTTTTTTTTCGGAAAGCCTAAATTCATGTGGCCCTGCCCTAATGGCCTTTCAAAAATCACCGAACATGTATAATTTGGGCCGACCGCAGAAGGCACTCAACCAGGAGCACTCAACTCAAAAAGTGCAGCAGCGAGCCTAAAGGCTCTCCCGCCAGTAAACCGGCACGGCGGAAGGAAAGGACCTCGGCTTAGAGCGTTGCTCTGAGAGGGTACTGCGGGATCGCGAGTATCGGATCGAGATCGATGAGAAGCTCCCAGGCACGTGCCGATACCTATGTAGCGAGGGCGACGTCCTCGTCTCCGCCGGTGAAGACGGTGTATATGAGTAACCTGTGAGTATATTGTAAGAACAGCATTGGCAGCAATAATTGGGTCGTCGAGGTCGTCTAGGACATGCCGAGGACGACAACGGTAACGGCGAAGGACTTCGGACCGTACCATTGAGTTTCTAACTACGTATGGATTAAAACAAAACTATCTAGGGGGTAAGGAAAAACATGAAAACCGCATGCTCGAGAATTTAAAAAAATATGGTGTGTGTGTGTGTGTGTATATAGCCACCAACTCGCAATGGGCCCGCGTTCCGGTAATTATAATTTGACCTTTTATATTTAAACTTATAATTCTTCTTCTATCTTTATTATTTTCGATAATATCATGAAAGTTTAAAGAAACTTAGTCACAAAATTGTAAAGTATTGAAAAATGAAATATGTATGAAGTACACGCTATACAAAAGTAGAAAGGTTTTTAACTAAAAATGCGTCGTGTCGCTTACAAATAAGGCTCCATAAATATCTGTTATGGCCGCTGTTGCTTTCCCAATTTTCTCAATGACTCTGAGAGGTTTATATCCCTGGGAACAATTAGGGAACGATTAAGTAAATTGCTGTGCTCTCTCTTCGGATGTACTGGAGTCGACGATTATTTCTTTTGTTGTTTAACACAACAAAAGTAATGTTTATTTCTTAAATACCTAATTATTTTCTTTAAATGTAGTAATAATAATTATAAATACTCTTTATTATGCAAATGGCTATCATATGTGTAGGTTCATAAATCTCTAAATGACAGAACGCAATAGGCCACCTTATTAGGCCAAACAATAGAGAATTCATTGTGACATAAATCCTAGTAGGAAACCGACTGTGCCATCATATGAAGGACAGTCCGTAGATGAACTCCGTTATGTTTTCCACTCGGAAATGTTGTCTATTAATTTGTTATAAACACTTAAAGAAAAAGTCGTTCTTTTTTTAGTTTTTTAGGTCTGCATTCAGACGGTTTTTTAGGTCTGCAAAAATAAAATCGGATGATCTATAACACATTTGTTATAGATCATCCGATTTTATTTTTTTAAACGGTTTTGAAAAGTAGAAGTGTAGTGTAACAAAACGTATATTTTCATTTTTCCCTATAATGATGCGAAACTGGTTGGAAATGCACGTAAAGATGACTAAAAACTGATTCATTTACCTCAAAATCGAGTAGTGGGGTAGATCGGGATCTAAGGAGAGGCATATATATGCGCGCAACATTGAAATATTTAATTTAAATATCTCAACAACTACTGGAGCTATTTTATTTATTTTGTGGTAATTGGGGTTTATTTTATGATGAATTTAAATTTGGAACGTTTTAGTTCATTGTAAACTTTAAGACTTTTCCCGTGTTCTGACATATTATTTTCCGATAATTATAATAATTTAAAATGGAGTGAGGTGTTAAAGAAAGAAAGAAGTGTTAAAATAAATACACAATAGCTACATTTATCTGTATTCAATATTAATATGTAAGTAAGAATCAAAGACTGAAAAATAAGAGTGATATGTAGTCTCCAAAGAAATGTGCATTGTGTTATAAAAACTCTATAATACAGAACGCATCACCAAATTCTTCAGATGTGTTGCCAACATAGATTTTAATCTAGTGACAATTTTTGTTGTGAAAACAGAAAATCCCCATCTGAGTGAACAGCTCAGTTAATTTAAAGTTGCTTGTTGAATTTAAAGTATTCTACTTAGTAGCGCTATTGGATATATCATTATAACTATATATGTGTAGCTGGTATGTGTGAGTATATTATGTGTGTGTATGCATATATGTATGTATATGAAGGCATTATTTCTTTATTGCGCCATCTACCTACAGATTTGTCTACAGACTAATTCGCTTTACCACCAAAAGGTTGCCTAGAAGAAGTCGCTTTAGCGATAAAGCCGCCGGTTCTACTTCTAATTACTTGTATTTTGTGTTTCTCTGTATATTTTTGTCTACAATAAAGTATATCTATCCATAATTGTATGAACTAACCATCAGCTAAACAAACCGTCTGCCTGTTTATCCACATAAAAAAGTATTTAATCAGCAGTTTTGACAGATGAGACACCCGTAACCTGAACATAGCTTGAAGGTAAAAATTAGCTTAAGCAAACACGAAACGAAATTAAAATCCTGGAAAGGACGGCTATGAAGCTGAGCGTTTGCTGAAACCCAAAACAAACAGCGGGATATTAATTAGACCTTCACGCGGTCTGATAAAGCACGTAGTGTGTAAAAACTCGGCACACACTCTTATACTAACGCTTTTTAATTAATAATTTTCAATTGTTATTTACATTATTTACTTTGGGGGAGAGTGTACACTGCAATCCAACAGCCGCTGGGCGCACTCGACTGGCCTCGTTACCCCTCTCTCACACAATACTACCTTGAAATGAACTGCATTTCCCACTTAATCATATTCCCCAATATGCGTACGTGTTTCGGTAGTGAGTGAGATATGCCAGAGCCCATTCCCATCCTATCCCTTCCCATGTCCACAACCCTGTCTCCAAATCCATTTTTGCATTAACAAAGGTAGGGAGCGCATCCGGGAGCGTGCCAACATTTGTCATTTTGGACTAATGTTGGCATATATCGCTGATATATATGTATCCACTTACCACCAGGTAAACCGTATGCTCGTTTGATACCTTCTTACTATAAAATAATAAAAAAAAAAACATTCGTTTTCTATACACCTTTCTTTAGTTATTTACCGGGATCGTGCCTGTATTTTGAGTTATAAAAATATCTTTAAAAAGGGGTTTTCGAGTTGAACACCTCCTCTATATTTTCTCCTTTATAACTCGTTAAACACATAAAGGAATATAAAACACATAAAAGTACCATATAAAATATAATAGTGAATAATAATCATATTTACCTACATAATTTCATACTTACGTGCTTACTGTTTCCTCGGTCCATTTATGTAAAGTCTACAAAAGCATCTGCTAGTCTGTTTTGAAGTTGACCTAGTTGAAAATTTCAAAAATTCCATTGAATCTGCGAATTTAAATAATACTTAAATTCATGAGCGTTATAGTTAAATTCTGTGATTTTACATTTCGAGTTCTCAACAATCGTAAAATAGCTAAACATAAGTAGATGTTGGCCGAGGTGTGAACTTTACGTAAATATTTATTGACCGGAATATTGTCCATTTAATTCGATTATGTATCGCCATTTTTCTGGCAGAGCCCTTATCCCATCGCTATAATAATTTTGGGGTTTCTGAGCGAAAAACTGATTTAAATGGTTTATACAGGCGTCTCTTGAATGTAATTTTACTCCATTTAGAGAATTTTATAATGAGCGGAATAAATGATAATCCGAAGGTGCTGTGTCCCGACTATATGGAGGATCCATTACTTCCCAGCCAAGGTTCATCAATTTTTGTTTAGTCATCAAAGATGTATGCGGTCGAGCATTGATGTGATGGAAAACTACACCTTTTCTATTCATTAATTCTGGGCGTTTTTCTTCAAGTGCTTGTTTAAATTTTACTAATTGCTGACAGTGGACATCAGAATTAATCGTTTGGCATTGTAGCAAAATCTCGTAATATACAATGCACATAACTACCATACACATAACATGACTTTGTTTGGAGTGAGACCTGGGTTTGGGACTATTGGTGTTGAGTGGTGTATGCTAAGCTCTTCAGCAATTTGATGACTGCTTATGTGTCGATCTGCTTAAATTTTTTCAATGATAACATCAACATTTACCTTAATAGGACAACGACAGCGAGAAACATCATTTACATCAAAATTACCATACCTGAATTGACTTAACCATTTCTTGCTGTAGTTTTAGATCAAGCATCTTCTTCGTAAACATGACAAATCTCTTTTCGAGCACTAGAATCATTCATACCCTTGTCGAAAAAACATCGTAGAACATATCTAATTTTCTCCTTATTAACTTCCATTTTAAAATTGTTAATAAATATCCAAAGATAAAACTTTTAACTTGTAATTTCAATTTGCCGCCATTATAAAAAAGTCAGCTGTCAAACGGTATATCACTTTCCCGCCAGTGATCAGTGTTACCAGAAATATAGCACGCTAAAGTCATACGTTTAAAGCCGCGAACTTTTCTGACTGCCTATTATTATAGCACGAGCGAATTGTTTTATTTGTGCCGAATAAATTAAACTGTTACCATAACCAAAGAAAAATAGTCAAAACAACACAAAATGTAACCATGGGGGCCAATGTTTGCGTAGGTTTGACACTTTAAGTAGTGTTGCCAGGAACACAGAAAATTTTGTTCCACAATAATTCATTTCTACTCGTTTTGGACGCACTGCAGTAGTATTGTAGTAGTAGTGAATGTAGATATGAATCTATATTCACTGGTATGAACCAAGTATTACTGTATTTGATACAGATGTTAAAATATACTTGATAGTTTGTGATTTATTCAGTTTTTATATGAATTTAGATTAATTAAAATTTGTACATATTTATAAAAGTATTTACTTATATGAATATTGACGAGACAGAATTCAAGAAACATTGCTTCCATCATTCCTGCTCTGAAAGAAACTTACCTCGCGACTTTTTCTGTTTAAGTCAAAAAATACATATTACTATGAATAAATTAGTTGTATGCCAGAGACACTTACAGTATGTACCTATTATAAATGCAATTTTGATATAACAAATCAACTTAATAAAACGAGCAAAACAACTGTAATTTTAAGCAGAACTCCGTCCTTAACCAATCAAACTATGACCTTCGACCTGTTATTGTTTGTCTATTGTTTTCTATTGTTTAATATAACCAAATTCTGGTTTCCATATTTTGCTTAGATTTTTCTAAGTGAGATAAAGTTTTTGTACTTTAGAAAGGTTCAAACCGTTAATCCTTCTTTCTGCTCACGGACCTTCTAAACACAATAATACTTCTAAGCAAGCAAATAAATGAAATGATGGCTTGTGGGGTCCGTCGCTCCTATTTTATTTTCAATATATCTGTTAATTTTATATAAATTTGTTGATATAATTATTAAGAGTAATTTAGGCTGGCAATATCCAGAGATAATTGAATACTAATTCTTTATTCGTCAGAGTTATAAGGTTTATAAGTTCATATAAAATGTTTAACTATTAAGTAATGAGAATTATTAATGTAAATACAAGACATATTTATTTCATTTATGAACGACAACTTCTGTAACGCAAAGACAATTAAACATAATTTAATACTGTGCATAAAAAACATCAATAGTTCCATTCATTTGAAGTACATTTATGCATGTAAATTATTCTATTCTTTCCAATTATATTCCATTTTATTACACACAAATAATTAAATTCCAAATATTTTTTTACAAATAATATAAGTAGGAGTTCATATCAAATATTCGCAGTTTAATGGATTGGAAGATACAAAGTGTAGAATCATTGTGCCCAGTCACTTAGCGTGGAGGACACTCGACTCCGAAGGCAACAAACAAAAGATACTTGCTCCCAACGGGACGAGGAAATTCTGTTTGGTCAACAAATAAATGAAATCTCAGTTTCCTCGGTTCTCGGTAACGGTCCTTGAGTAACGTAATCTTAAAGTTCTCCTGCTTGTTACGTTTGATTGATTACTTTTGAAATTCAATGTTCATTACGATTATACATACAGCTTTGTTTTAGAAGATTAGTAAAATGACAATTAAAAACAATCCAAAGTAATTAAGAAAAAGTGTGGATTGGTGGATGTTACACAAACCCCACTTTTTTTTTAATTCTCGGATGCGCGGGTTCTTCACCATATTTTTAACATTTTTAAATTTAAATTACCTTTAATTAAATAATTAATTTTAACTTTTTAATTTAAGTAGATCTCGCGGGTACAGGCCGGAATTTCGAGCGTTTTAGAACACAACATTTCTAAATTAGATATGAGAATATACTGTCAGCTTTAGGTATCATTCATGGGCTCTTGTAAAACAAAACAGTTCCCTTATATTAGATGTACAGAAGAACAGCTTTTCCATTATGATTCTTATTTAGATAAGGCAGTATCAATCAGAAAATGTGCTACTTTTCTTGTCTTATTGATGGATATGAGTTCTTAAGTTGTATACTTTAAGAACTTAAAATGTTCTATAAAACCACTTCTATCAGGAAATTAAACAAACAGTACGTTCATTATGACCTTAAACATTAACATTAAACCGCGAGCCCGAAAGTTGTGGAATGAACTGTCAACTGATGTTTTCCCGCTATGCCACCTTCTCCATCAAAAAAAAAACAAAGCTGTAATTCTGGATGCG
Source organism: Sesia apiformis (assembly GCA_914767545.1). Taxonomy (NCBI): domain Eukaryota; kingdom Metazoa; phylum Arthropoda; class Insecta; order Lepidoptera; family Sesiidae; genus Sesia; species Sesia apiformis. The sequence continues at coordinate 7,482,472 of OU611962.1, forward strand.
TTTAAACCCAGATTAAACTGACCAATCACTTTCCCATTAACAGACGTATAATATTTAACTTATGCATATGGAATATACATTGTCCTGCTGAACGAAAGTTCATTTGAAACGATGATTTGGGTCTCAGAAAGAAAACTCTTTTGTGCCTAGATTTGAAAGGCACCCTTTACATGAGGCGGAAATTAATGTTTCCTTTGTGGTCTTTGTGATGAAGGTTGTTGATATGTAGGCCACTGAGATGTTTTCTATGCTTTGAGTAGTTAAAACATTATCCTTGGTAGAAGTGTAACAATTGACACTAAATACTACTTTAGTAAGTGGGTACATTTATTGTATGATTATGGATATTTTTTTTAAAGTTGACGTGATTTTTTTTGTCAGTCTAAGGGTTACCACTATAGTCTACCCACTATAGTTATTTAACATTATATAACATTACGACTTAAATACGATCACATTCAATAAATTTGTCAGTTTGTCAAAAGTCACACTCGCATATAATCACTCACACACTAAAGCGCGCGTCTATACACTAGTCACACTAATCATTAGTGTCACTAATGATGTCTACGATAATACTAATCGTCGATCACCGACCCCTTTCCTAGATAGACCCCTGATATTAAGGTTCAAAAATATGAGGGGTCTAGTAAAGTAGTCGGTGATCGACGATTTCATACAAAACTCTTTACCGTCCAGTCTTGGTTGATCTTATGTCATTGACCGAAATTATTCCTGCTTGTGGCGCGTGCTTTAGCAACTTTATAAAACATTTTGTAAGATTCTGGTCCAATCAGTTCAAAATTTAAATATTTTAAAATGTTATATGACTTGATAATTTTTACTTTGTTATAATATGTTAACCATATTTAATATAACTCCTCTACAATCTTTAACTACATTAAAACTTTATATAACACGATGTACCTAACTAACTTCAATGAGGGAACACCAGTGGCGGATTAAGATCTTGCGGGGCCCGGGACTAACGACTGTAGCCTATGCCGGTTTGCATGGTATACTATGTTGAACCTACTTGCAACTGTGTCTGTATTATTGTGTGTATCGGATTATAGAAAATACATACATTTATATACCTACATATATATTACGAGGCTTATAGTTCGTTGTGAGGATATCAAGTAAACTGAAGTAGATTTAAAAAAGATTTTTTAATTTTTATCTTATTATATGTCTATTATTAATTATTGTCTACATCATTATCATATCGTTCTAAAAGCCCATAACTGTGGCATAAATACCTCATTGTTAACATACTGTGCATGCCCTAACGTAGAATATCTTCCTACCAGTAGCTACTTAGATATTCTCCTTGACAACCAATTAAAGTGGAAACCGCACATCGATCTTCTAACATCTCGCATTAGAAAATTGTCATGGGTATTTAGAAGCTTGTGGTGGTTCAAGCCCAGATATGTGATCGTCTATATATTTGAATCTATGTATAAGAGCTTAGTTACTTCATTACAGGATAACTTCAGTGCTTATGAGTATGAGGATAGTCTTTGTGGCAAATGTAATTAATTCAATCGCGTCCGATTATGCAAGTGTGCAATGTAGTGATGGTATTCCCAAAATAACAAGTCATATATTCACTTCGGCTTACTTTAAATGGACCTTTAGGTATTTACGGAAAGGGGTCGTTAAGACCTCTAGAGTAGCTTGTCTCGAAATAGTAATGTACAAAGGCAAATTAGGCCTAGTAAGTGCCCCGACGCGCGTATATGACTGTTAATTGAGTCAATGGCAAAGCCATCTTGCTGCCCAAATCACTCTGGCATTTACGGGGATTTCCTACGGCCTGGCTCAAGGCTTCCACGCATGGAATTATGGGGCTCGAATTCAACTCCTTTTCATCGCTGAGAAGCGGTTAAATCAACACGTCCTAGGACATGGATAATTATAGGCGCACAAAGCTGCCTTGCCCCGATACCATGGTAAAGTTTTATATTATATGTATATATCAGTTAGGGTTCTATTCGGCCGAATAGAGGTCGGAGTTGATTCGATAAGAGAGGAATGTGTGTTCTGATGCCCAGATTTGCTAGCTAGCCGCCGACAACCTTTGCACAGTTCAATTCTGACCCAGAATTGCGTCTTAAATTCAGGCCGATCTCAAGATCAGCTATGGCGATGGATACACAATGAAGATCCTTTTATCGTGTAGATGTCCATCGGAATCCACGCGAGGGAGCGTCTCTCGGTCTGCGCCTTTAGTGGTGTTAAGTTCCCACACTAATGCAAACTTAGTTCATATAAAAGGTGCTATCCTTGACTATAAGCATTGAAATAACCACTGTCTTGCAATTTATTAAATATACTAAATGAATTCAGTATCCATATTTTGAGATAGGTTATGATCTCCAAATCTGTTATAGAGTAAACTAATACTTTCGACAGCTCGGCCTCTCCATCTGTCTCGTGTCTTGTGTTCAATTGAGACCATCGGCTCAAAGTCCAATTATATATGCAATGTATGCTTGATATTAATTTCAAGACTCTATGATTACCAAAAGCTACATAGTGTCCGAGTATAGCTTGAGCTATTACTTGAGTCCTAGACAGAACTGTCTTTGTTCAATTAAGATCGGATAGAAGTTTGGTTTATCCATCTTTCAAGCTCAATTATAGAATTTCTAGCTTCGTGTATAATTCGTAAAAATAGCCTAGGCGTGTACTATGGGGTTTTGTGGATGAAACTTGTACTTATGTACTTTATTTATAATGTAATTCGCGTTCTGCGTGATTTTATGAACTGAATAATTATCATACTTTAAAACTCCATTTTACCTTAGCCAAATGGGGAAGGGAATTAACTCTAGACCATTGAAATAGCAGAAATATGAAATTAAGAATTATTTATTTCATAACCAAATTATAATCGAATCTGAGTTGATTATTTAGATTAGATGTGACCGATTAAAGTCACATATAACCGAGTCCTTCTATTCCTAGGCTTTGTATATAGGGAAAAAGAAGACCCAAACAAAAAACCCTATATGCCGTATTACTTAATTCTAACACAATTATTTACACAAGACTTAGATCTATTCGTAATAAAAGAAACATACATAGTAAATTACACGTTTATTGTGTATGTGGTGAGGTGTTATTTAATTGAAGATTGAACTCTAGTTTAATCCAGGATAACCTGCCTGAATTTATGTCTGGCAATTGGCTCAGTACATAATGATATATATATATATATGTGTGTTGGTTTTCATTAATATCATTTTTATAGTGACTCGACATACATGAGAGTGGTTTTGTTTAGAACTAGAATAACATGATTATGTACTCAATTAATCATCATTTGTTACCAAGCACATTATTTTGGAAGACTCTTTATTGAGCTGGGTTTTAGTATGACCTTTGGATATTTATACACCTCATCTCACACAGACATGATTTAAAACAGTTTATACACATTTATATACACATCTGCTCATAACTTTGTTCACATGTCCATAATTTAATGTATCTTTCATGAATCGTAAGTGCTGATCAATTCATTATATTTAATTAGGTGATTGTATGGGCTCTAATGGTATTTCTTACCATTCTCGTCTTTATTATTCGACGGCATCTGGTAAATAGGCATAATTATGGTAATTATTATAATACAAATATAAGAAATTGCTATCTCCCAATACGATCTGTGGTTAGTCAATAATTCATATTCCTTATCAGATATTATATCCATTGTCAAATAGCTTGTTTGTTTATGTTTAGCTACAAATGACAGTTAGTTATATAACACTGTGTACAAAGTTATGAGGCACTAAAATAATTATGATAGTTTGTACTTTACCAGACAACTTTTCTGGTCCAACTTATTTTATTATTCCCGCCTATCTTATACAAATTAAATTGGAAAACTTTTATTACTATTACACACACTATAAAGAACTATTATCTAGATCGGGCTAGCGTGAGCTAGTCAAGACTTCTATCTGGTTCCTTCAGGGAGCAAAAGCGCGCGAGCTCGACCAAGGATGAAACCGTTGTCGTCTCTCCTCATGTTCGTCTCAAGCGCAGCCAGCTCTCCAGCCACGCCCTGATGCTGCTCCTTGCCAATGGGAAAAAATCAAAGCCAGTTATTTGCTCCTGATTGGTCCGTATCTTAGCGTCACCGTGCCGCGTCTTGGCGCTGAAAAAATTTGGCGGCAGAATTCTCGCGATAATAATTTTTTTGTGCGTGTCGACCCATGGGCCTCTTACACGTGCATGCAATCATTTTTTACAAACTGTCTCCCCTTTATAAATTTACGACTTTTGTCAAGCATCAAGCATAGGCGAATTCCATAGAATTCGTGTCACTAATGGCTCTCAACAGTGTAGCACTTGCACATTTTAAGATATTAACTCCGGATACAAGTTAATTTATCGTCGTTAACAACAACTCGATGGGTTGTCTAGACATCTTAACATTTATTTTATGCAGATGTTTTTTCGGCGATGAGAGAAAAAAAGATAGATTTTGTTTTTGGCAACAAAAACCCTTCTTAATTTTGTATTTTAAATAATGGCTAAATATCTCTCTAGTTGGCCATCTCACACTCCCCCAAATAGATTTTGAAACTCGACTTCTCCCTTCTGATATTTTCAATAAGCAAAGTTTTAAAATATATTTCTCCTCATCCTATAAAAAATAAAATTATTTCCATCGACTACTGTACTAATTCTGGCTCAGTTCCCACGCCTTACAAACCATTCTCACAGCACCAACTTCCCTTTCATTCATCCGTTTTTTTTCGTGGTTTTTTTTTTCGTGTGGGTTCGCTTTTGTTATGCTTTCGATAACATTTCCATTCAACGCCGCCCCTTTTTTTTTTCTTTATTTGTTATTTGTTTACTTGTTTGGTTACGTAATAACGAAACAGGTGTATTGCATTATAATTTCCTTTGATCTTATTGGTTTTTCGGCAATTAGAGTATAGACGTTGTCATATGGTACTGCTCCTATTACGAAAGGTCCTTCATACAATCGTACAAACTTTTGAGTTATTTTCTCGTCTGCGTCGGACTTGGCAAAGACTTTTAACTTTACAAGGTCACCTATCTCAAATCGAATTAATTTATGATTCCTATTATAGTGAGATTCGCGAATAGCAGCTGCTTTTGCGGCATTCAATCGCGCTTGTTGACGGATTTGCTGTATTTCCTCCTCCTGATATCTCTTCCTGCTGTATTTTTCGTTCAAGAAATCGGTAGACAGTGTGGTTGTCCTCCCATTTACTATCTCATCCGGTGTATACCCTGTGGTAGTGTGGATAATTTGGTTGTAGCACTCCTCTATTCTTGGTGTAGGTAAGCGGACTGCAGAATGGAGTAGCCTCTTGTTTGATGATCTCTAACCCTTCTAATTCTTCTAAACCCTTCCTTACTTGTTCCCTATGTGCTAACGGTACTGGATAACTCCGTTTGATAAATGGTGTGTCATCTAATAACTTTATAGTATGCTCGTACTTGTCTGTTCGTCCTAAACCATCGGCAAATACCTTAATATGCTTTTCTAATATAGGTATCAACATTCGCTTTTGTTCTAAGTTTAAGTCAGTCGCGTTTAAATGGTCCGTCCATTTGTTTCTACATTCCACCTCTTTATGTGACGTGATGTCTTCTGTTGGTAGCGTGATCCGATTCAGCATTGTGTTGATAATGGTAGCGTTCGTCTCTCCCCCTAGTCGTTCGATCTCGCTATCTGAGTTCAGTCTAACACTAGACCTAACTCCTAAATTTTCTATCGTCAGTGTCCGTTCTTGACCGCAATTCACTATTCCTTTCACTCTCTCTAGCCAGTCATAACCTAGTATCAGAGATCTAGGTAATTTCCGCATAATTAATACAGGTGCTTCTACAATTGAATTACCTAACTTGAATTCTATCAATACCAATCGGTTTGTGCTCTCGCTTCGTGAACCAAACGCTCCTTGTATCTGTATAGCTGGTATGGCAATCTCGGGTAATTCTCCGCTCTCTTCCTTCATCGAATCGTATAACTCCCGCGTTATACCACTTATTTGACTTCCGGTGTCGATCAGCGCATTTATGTGCCGACCATACAATTGTACACATATTTCAGGTAACTTAGGTAACGAATAATTTTCACATACGTCATCGCTCTCGTCTATCTCGTCGATTTCGTGAAAAATAGTGTACACTCCTCTGTCTCTCTTCGTACAAAATTCACACACTGAACCCTTCTCATCGCACTCCTGTACGTGGCAAAACTGGTTGTCCAATAAGATTCCGATCCCTGTTGCTAATGATTGGCAATGTTGGTCTTCGTCTTGTGATTTTGTTCCTAATGGGTATTTGAGACCCCTTCCATTTGTTCCAAGCTTTTGTCCAGGTTTCCATCCCTTTCCAACGAGTATGTTATAGGCTATATTTTTCTCACTAAGGTGCGAAGTCTCTGTAGTCCCTCCATCACAAAATAATAATAGGCTATTATGACTTCCTGGTGCCGGAGACTTTAGTTTTTTGTTTGCTTGTCCTCCCCCACAAGTCTTGCCGAAGTGGAAGGTTCACTTTCCTTGACAAAATCGATAGCTGGTCGATTAACGGTAGCTTCGTTTTTCCTCGTGATAGCCGGTGCTACCCGATTAAAGTTGGTTCTATAACCCAAACGTCCACGTAGATGTCCCCTCCCCCTGTACGCATCTCTCCTATTACGCCATACATTCGCCGACATTGTCGCGGTGATAGGCCGTCTAAACTGCCTATCCTTCCGGTCGTTCCTGTTGAGGTTATTCGTCATGACATTTTTCCGTTTCATTATAATGTTTTGTTCTAAGCTTCGGAGGAACTTAGCGCCATTCATGATAGTAGGTTCTTCTGCTCTCGTGAACCACAACCGTTGAATGTCTACTGAGTAATGTCTCATTATCGAGTTAACGAGATCTCGTTCGCTAAATGCTATCGTGAGTGATTGCATAGTCTCGGCTTGCTCAGCAAAGTGTTCTGACATAGTAACACCCGAATCGTCCGAATATGTTGTATTTATCAATCTATATCTGACAGATTCCTGAATTTGTTCGGTCCAATAATTGCGACGAAAGTCCGTCTCGAAGTCCGTAAAAGAGGTCCATTCCTTGGAATATAATTCCATCACCTTACGTGCATGTCCCGTGACACATTCTAGGGCTATATCAACCTCTCTATCATTAGCATTCAATGCCTTGATGTACTTTTTCAATCGCTTGAGAAAACCAATTGGGTTCGACAGCGGTTTTCCATCAAATATAGGTTTGCTAACCGTGGGTTGGATCACAAATATGTTGCGCGTTGTTGAGGATGATGTGCTAACACTCTCAGATGTAATGCTCGCGGATTCCTGCGTCATGTTTCCATCGCTGCGACTACCTTCTTCTTCTACTGTACCGCGCGATGATACGCTCGTCGTATCCTTCTGTCCGTCACTACTGTTTGAGCTACTCAACTGCTCTAACTTCTTGTTAAATTCATCCATACGTTGTAGTAACAATTCCAACGTCGTATTATTTAAAGGTTCCGTAATTCGTTCGTCACTTTCACTCGCATTCGTCCTTCCTCTCCCTTTCACTCTCTTACTTTGTCTCTCAGACATCTCTACGACTAAACTATTCTCGTACAACTTGCAATAACAATAGAGCTACCCTAGACCTTCGTTTGTTTATTACTTTCGCTTTCGTGTTTCACGACAGTGTTCTAGCAGTCATAAATTTGTAAAGGGGATAAAATAATAATTCGTAGAGACACAAAATTGCAAAATTTAAAATGTATAAGATTAGGAACGGGGTAATATAATAGTAGTCCTATCGTCCTAGGTTTTTTTGTCGACCTGAAAGTTCGTATCATATTACTATTCGTCCTTTCCATATTGTTACACATAATTTACACATAACCATATAGATCGTGTAGGTCATACACACGATAATTCACAATAATTCCTGCTTATCAATTGGTCAATATTCCTGTAAATGAAAGGCTTATTTTACGTCTAAATACACGATTCTTTTTTTTTTTTTTTTTTTTTTTTTTTTTTCTACGTTGTGTTTTTAGTAAGTTAAATTTAATAAATCCAATCGTATTGTTTTTTCGAATACGTAGTTGGATCGCTGGTCTGCGGCACCATTTTCTGTGGTGGTTCAAGCCCAGATATGTGATCGTCTATATATTTGAATCTATGTATAAGAGCTTAGTTACTTCATTACAGGATAACTTCAGTGCTTATGAGTATGAGGATAGTCTTTGTGGCAAATGTAATTAATTCAATCGCGTCCGATTATGCAAGTGTGCAATGTAGTGATGGTATTCCCAAAATAACAAGTCATATATTCACTTCGGCTTACTTTAAATGGACCTTTAGGTATTTACGGAAAGGGGTCGTTAAGACCTCTAGAGTAGCTTGTCTCGAAATAGTAATGTACAAAGGCAAATTAGGCCTAGTAAGTGCCCCGACGCGCGTATATGACTGTTAATTGAGTCAATGGCAAAGCCATCTTGCTGCCCAAATCACTCTGGCATTTACGGGGATTTCCTACGGCCTGGCTCAAGGCTTCCACGCATGGAATTATGGGGCTCGAATTCAACTCCTTTTCATCGCTGAGAAGCGGTTAAATCAACACGTCCTAGGACATGGATAATTATAGGCGCACAAAGCTGCCTTGCCCCGATACCATGGTAAAGTTTTATATTATATGTATATATCAGTTAGGGTTCTATTCGGCCGAATAGAGGTCGGAGTTGATTCGATAAGAGAGGAATGTGTGTTCTGATGCCCAGATTTGCTAGCTAGCCGCCGACAACCTTTGCACAGTTCAATTCTGACCCAGAATTGCGTCTTAAATTCAGGCCGATCTCAAGATCAGCTATGGCGATGGATACACAATGAAGATCCTTTTATCGTGTAGATGTCCATCGGAATCCACGCGAGGGAGCGTCTCTCGGTCTGCGCCTTTAGTGGTGTTAAGTTCCCACACTAATGCAAACTTAGTTCATATAAAAGGTGCTATCCTTGACTATAAGCATTGAAATAACCACTGTCTTGCAATTTATTAAATATACTAAATGAATTCAGTATCCATATTTTGAGATAGGTTATGATCTCCAAATCTGTTATAGAGTAAACTAATACTTTCGACAGCTCGGCCTCTCCATCTGTCTCGTGTCTTGTGTTCAATTGAGACCATCGGCTCAAAGTCCAATTATATATGCAATGTATGCTTGATATTAATTTCAAGACTCTATGATTACCAAAAGCTACATAGTGTCCGAGTATAGCTTGAGCTATTACTTGAGTCCTAGACAGAACTGTCTTTGTTCAATTAAGATCGGATAGAAGTTTGGTTTATCCATCTTTCAAGCTCAATTATAGAATTTCTAGCTTCGTGTATAATTCGTAAAAATAGCCTAGGCGTGTACTATGGGGTTTTGTGGATGAAACTTGTACTTATGTACTTTATTTATAATGTAATTCGCGTTCTGCGTGATTTTATGAACTGAATAATTATCATACTTTAAAACTCCATTTTACCTTAGCCAAATGGGGAAGGGAATTAACTCTAGACCATTGAAATAGCAGAAATATGAAATTAAGAATTATTTATTTCATAACCAAATTATAATCGAATCTGAGTTGATTATTTAGATTAGATGTGACCGATTAAAGTCACATATAACCGAGTCCTTCTATTCCTAGGCTTTGTATATAGGGAAAAAGAAGACCCAAACAAAAAACCCTATATGCCGTATTACTTAATTCTAACACAATTATTTACACAAGACTTAGATCTATTCGTAATAAAAGAAACATACATAGTAAATTACACGTTTATTGTGTATGTGGTGAGGTGTTATTTAATTGAAGATTGAACTCTAGTTTAATCCAGGATAACCTGCCTGAATTTATGTCTGGCAATTGGCTCAGTACATAATGATATATATATATATATGTGTGTTGGTTTTCATTAATATCATTTTTATAGTGACTCGACATACATGAGAGTGGTTTTGTTTAGAACTAGAATAACATGATTATGTACTCAATTAATCATCATTTGTTACCAAGCACATTATTTTGGAAGACTCTTTATTGAGCTGGGTTTTAGTATGACCTTTGGATATTTATACACCTCATCTCACACAGACATGATTTAAAACAGTTTATACACATTTATATACACATCTGCTCATAACTTTGTTCACATGTCCATAATTTAATGTATCTTTCATGAATCGTAAGTGCTGATCAATTCATTATATTTAATTAGGTGATTGTATGGGCTCTAATGGTATTTCTTACCATTCTCGTCTTTATTATTCGACGGCATCTGGTAAATAGGCATAATTATGGTAATTATTATAATACAAATATAAGAAATTGCTATCTCCCAATACGATCTGTGGTTAGTCAATAATTCATATTCCTTATCAGATATTATATCCATTGTCAAATAGCTTGTTTGTTTATGTTTAGCTACAAATGACAGTTAGTTATATAACACTGTGTACAAAGTTATGAGGCACTAAAATAATTATGATAGTTTGTACTTTACCAGACAACTTTTCTGGTCCAACTTATTTTATTATTCCCGCCTATCTTATACAAATTAAATTGGAAAACTTTTATTACTATTACACACACTATAAAGAACTATTATCTAGATCGGGCTAGCGTGAGCTAGTCAAGACTTCTATCTGGTTCCTTCAGGGAGCAAAAGCGCGCGAGCTCGACCAAGGATGAAACCGTTGTCGTCTCTCCTCATGTTCGTCTCAAGCGCAGCCAGCTCTCCAGCCACGCCCTGATGCTGCTCCTTGCCAATGGGAAAAAATCAAAGCCAGTTATTTGCTCCTGATTGGTCCGTATCTTAGCGTCACCGTGCCGCGTCTTGGCGCTGAAAAAATTTGGCGGCAGAATTCTCGCGATAATAATTTTTTTGTGCGTGTCGACCCATGGGCCTCTTACACGTGCATGCAATCATTTTTTACAAACTGTCTCCCCTTTATAAATTTACGACTTTTGTCAAGCATCAAGCATAGGCGAATTCCATAGAATTCGTGTCACTAATGGCTCTCAACAGTGTAGCACTTGCACATTTTAAGATATTAACTCCGGATACAAGTTAATTTATCGTCGTTAACAACAACTCGATGGGTTGTCTAGACATCTTAACATTTATTTTATGCAGATGTTTTTTCGGCGATGAGAGAAAAAAAGATAGATTTTGTTTTTGGCAACAAAAACCCTTCTTAATTTTGTATTTTAAATAATGGCTAAATATCTCTCTAGTTGGCCATCTCAAGCTCCCTAATGTCGTTAATCCTAAACTTCTGGAAACAACTTATATCTTTCTCTGCCACCTCGTACATTTAGAAACGTCTCAAAAGTCCATTTTAAAGGTGATGACTTTCGGGAAATTTAGGTTTCTAACTAGGACACTTTATTCGAAATGCAAACTGCTTACTATACCTCAACTATACATACTGAATCTCTTCTTCATCTTCACAGTGCTCTTCCTTTTGATCCTAAAGTCCATATATCAACTCACATTCAATAACAAACATTATTTTCTGTGTGCTATTTTTTCTAAAATCGGGTATCTGAAACCACACTCCCACACATTCATATACAGACATACTAACATAAAACACACACAACGTACATATTACACACAATAATCTCCACCCGGTTAAACTGTTTCTTAAACTGCTGTAAGTTAGTAGGTGCTAAGAATAGATCTAAAGGAAGGAGCTGACAGCTGTAAAACAATTTATTCTAGTACAGATGTCACCATACACCTACTGGTAAATTTTATGCTTCGCAAACTACATTACATGTGACAGTCTTATCTCATAATATAAAATATGTAAATGTCTTAAATAAATTATATTTCTTATTTCGAATGTTCTTAAACTGACCTTCGTCCAAAAGGCGAGCTGACAAATAAAAATTAATATAATTTTTGTAACTACATGTTAAATAAATAAAAATAAAATACATATATGTCATACATAATAATAATAAGAAAAGATACTACTAGAATTCAAGTTGAATTTATCATTCAATTAATATTATGGTTTTGTAATGTTGCACATAAAATATTTGTATCATGGAATGTTTAGTAATAAAAAAGCTTTATCTATGTGTCTATTTAAACGAGCAGCAAAAATATACTAATGAGCAGCAAATCATGATCCAACAAAACAACTTTTTTTTGGAATAACTGAAGTAAATAATTTCATATTAATTGAATTTTCCGGGCTACTTGGCCGAGGTCTTCTGGAATCTCTTCTCTTTCTTCCAAACGTTTCGTCAACCACTGCGGTTGACATCTTCAGTGGCGACTGCGTTCACTTTCGGAAAGATGTTATCTCTTCGGCTTCTCGAGCGCAACTGAAGTACAATTAGCAAACTGAGTTGCGCTCGAGCAAACCTGGGCAGAATTCTAGCATTCTAGCATTTCTAAGATATCTAGCAGCAGTAAAACAAAAATAGATATGTTAATAATTATTCGTATATTTTTATCATTTGAAAGTGTGTTGTAAAATATACATAATTACCATCATTACATTGAAAATTGTTGCCAAATGGAGATTTTAAAGGATTAATATATCCCATTCGAGAATGTTTCGAACAAATCGCTAACAAACTTCCCTGAAACCACTTAAAACTGGAAAGCTCTCAAAGACCCTATTAAAACTATTATGAAAAGGTAATGCTGACGAAGTTGTAACCTGCTTTGGCCGAACAGTTTTTAATCCTCCTGTAGCTTGCGGTACAATTAGCTTCATAGTCAGTCAATAAAGAGCTTAGTATGTCATTTTATATTGATAGAGTTCTACATTATACTGTGGTTTTCGTAGTATCTTTGCATGTGTTAATGTGAGACTTAAATTACGTCAATAATATAGTACTAGTAAAGTAAGTTAAAATGTAGTCGTAATGATCATGTTTAAAATTACGATACTTAATCATAAGATCAACCATGTTTGATATTTAAACTTGTATTATGATCGACTTTTGTGAACTTTATGATCGCTTACCGTATAAATACTGTTTATTTTAATAAAAGTTATGTCTATGTTTCACTTAAATTATTCAGAACCACTCTTCATATGAACCGAAGTAAATAGGCTTGTATAATATTTTTGATAATAATATTTTTATACAATACAGATTTCGAAGCTACTTATATGTATTTAGCAGGGAATGTGAAAATGAAATGAAAAAGTCGCGATTTTGGATAATGGATAGCATCCAACCGGCCTCAACCGGAGTGGGCATATATCGGCGGGCTTGTTCACACTTCAAACCACTCTCACTGGACGAAAATCACTAAACAGATTTTTACGAGCCATTCCACACTCTACACAGATTTAAGTTTGAAAAGGACGCATACAACTATCTGCATAATTGTATGTATTCATAATATTTAATCTCGATTCGCAACCATGTTACGAACTAAGCCGTATGTATAAAATAGGCGTCTAATATGCAACGAAACAAGCTAGTTTCAAATGAAAATGAAAGAAAACTTATTTTATCTTAATTGTTAGGAAGAATGTTACTGTGCAAAAAGTCTTCCACAATCAATGTGGCCAATCCACAATATGAACAAACCAATCAATATAAATAATTCACTACAATTCGGGAATATCCCATAGGTCTCATCTCAAACGAGAATTCAAGTTAGATTTTGCGCGTACAGACTAATAAAATAATAAAATAACTGTTAACAATCTGATACATAAATTATCTGCCAATTAAATCTGATTTGTTGATAAAGTGTAATTGACTTTCTAATACCTCCTGATACCTTATCGGAAGGTGGTAAGAAAGGCTTTTTACATTTATTTTTCATATATCATTAAATAATAGTTGTTGTTCTTCAAAAAGGAGAACTTTTCAGTGATTAGATATGATCCCCAAAAAGTATACTCATGTATAGGTATTTGTATACCTACATATACAAATTATAGAGTACAAGTTTTTTGTATCCTATAGCTTCCTAATTTTCCAGCACTTTCCTTAAAGAAGATAAGAAGCAACAAAGAAGAATGAAAGAAGAGTACGGGATCGCTTGGCTCACTCTAAGTATGAACGCCAAGCATATTGATTACAGTTTGGTGTTCTACCTTACAGTGAACTAAGCCCCATCTGTTCAACGCCAATCAACAATTGAAGATGCATAAAGTGAAGATTTTATTTACAAGGCTCAGCTAAATAGACGCACATCGGTCTTAGAATTAATTCTTGTATTGTATAGCATTTTGCATACACTTTATGCAGTTTGTATTTAGGTCTAAATTTTAGACCAAGTGTTTAGAAATTTATTTCTATTTAGTGTTTAGAAATTTGATTTAGACTCTAAATCAAACTAAAGAGCCCAGTTTAAGAAAACTTTTTAAAGTCGTAACCTATTTGCTACTACACATGTTCGTTCGGATTCACATTCAGTACAATCTGGATTACATAATTCAGATTCAGTTAGATTTTCTCCTTTGCACTATGATTCGAATAGAGCCACTAAGATTATAGGAGAAACCTATATGTTTGTTACAAAGTTCGCAGTATACATCTGGGTTTGTAATAAGTCTAAATTTAAATAGTCTAAGGAACGTCTATTTATGCAGCCTTTACATTATTATTTCTGACGTTATTAGTCAAAAGATACCTTTCTTTGGCAACAACATAGATTTAAGTAATTTAATAGATTTTGACTTAGTAATTCAATTCGGTTTTGAAAATATCACCTATATAAATAGTGATAAAGTCACATTCGTTATCTATATTTTTGATAGATAAGTGCAAAAGAACAAAAATTTCTCTAGAGTGGAGAATTGAAATTATTTATTTTTAAGATATTGTTTCATTATTCATCTTACTTCTTTTCCTATTCAAAACAAGTGTATTTTATGTGTAGAGAATGGTCTATTTTGTTAATTCACTGTTTAATTGTTCACCTTTGTTCAGTTCCACTTCACCGTTATGTATACCTAAATTAAAGTTTACGTATTATGTTAACGCATTCCACTCTTCCACACGTGAATACCTCGCAGAGAATTTTCTGGAACTTTACTATGTCTCATTAAATCTCAAAAAGTTTTAATAATTTTCCATTGTACACTTCAGGTAATTATAAAATAAAATCATCTTAGGCCTACCAGTTAGAAGAATCCTTCTTCAAAGTTTCTTCTTTTTCTTCTTGAGCTTTAAACTCTATGAGGATTGGATACACATTTTGGACGTGTTAAAGACAGTCCTACATAGAGCAAGCACATTTTTCTTTAACTATCATGCTCTAGCATCATTTTGTAACATCAACACATTTTCTCGGTGCAAATACGGCAATGTAAATATTTTATTAAAATCTCGGCCCGCTCCTCTATACACAATAACATAACACAACTAGCAAAAGATTTCATGCTAAAGGGTAAACTCATAAATGTAAAAAGGCAAGATACGAACCTTATTTTTTCATTCTACATTTTTATATTTTATATTTGCAGTGTATATTTGAAATAAATCTTCAGTTGAAAGTTTATGCAATATATCATAGCTCATCTATCATCTATAGATCATCTATAGTGTCACTAACATTAGAAAGATTTTTAACTAAAACCTTGTAGTATAATAGCATTTTTTTTATATTTATACAAGAAAAGAAGAAAAATAAAACAGTTTATTAGTACCTGATAACACTACGCTTTAATAATAAAGACACATTCAATTACTATATACCTACTTACCCTACTTCACATAAAAGTGTGTATTCTAAAGGGCCATAACTCAGCATGTGCTTCAGCAAAAATTGCAACGCTGATTTTCAGGAATTATTTAATGTATTTTTACCACATTGTAAATTTGCCACGTTTTTAAAAGTCGATACATTGATTGTATATTCACTACAGGTTTAATTACTTGTTAATATTTTTGTGTATAGTCACCACAGGTAATTACAAATCTACATTGTACAATTAGCAGTAAAATAGCTTTAAAACAGTATTCTACTTTTCTTTGCGACAATACTTTTCAAGCTGACATAAAATATAACCCTGTGATGAACTAATACATAAAATACTTAGCTGTGTGAATTTACGCGTGCTTTTTCTATGGAAATTTTTTAACTGTGATGAACATGCAGGAATCCATTTTTAGTTGTAGCAACTTTAAAAATTAGAACGATTTGTCCAATCACTGGTTTACGAGCAGGGGCAAATTATTAGTACGGTAACTTCAGAAACTTGTGATCTGCAGGACTTCCATTTCAGGTTCTATTTTTTTACAACAAACGAAAACCGCTATTGGATACTTACTTATTTCTATTACAAAGTCTTGAACAGGCTGAACGGTTACCGCTTTTTGTTTTATTTTTATATATTTTTTAGCCTATTTTTTTATATAATGTGCATGTATACTAGTTCTATGTAGACTAGTTCAATTGCTACTAACAAATATGGACATTTTATATACGAAATATCTTTATAACTTTGTAGCACTTTCTAACTTATAAATAACTTTATTAATTATTATTTTTTTACTTTATCTGCTATACGATTTTTACATTCCCTATTCCTGAAAAAAATGGATTCTGTTCGTTTTTTACAGAGTTAAACAAAGAAAACCTACACCCTCTTTACACTAAAGCCCTATTATCTATACTAATAACTTTTGTCTACGACTTTTTTCTGAACTTAATATTTTAGCCAAATAAGTTTAAAATAAATATTTTTTTTTAAACAAAGTCTCTAACTAGTAAGGTACTCTGCACAACTCACTACACGCTTCTACGTACAGCAACTCGCCGTGCTCTCCATTTATAAACAGCTGCTAATCGAACCGCTACTATTAGACCCACCTACAATCTGTGAGAGTGTACCTACGCGGTGTGAGTGAATTAGTAGTTATTGTGAAAAATATATTGGATTTTAGAAAGTCGTAGAACATAAGCCGTTAGTTTTCACGAAAGAAATCCAGTGTTAAGAGGGTCCAACTATTTTTATCTAACCCCATACCTATGGTAAATACAAATCCCAAAAATTGATATTTTTTACAAAAATATACTAAACATTTCATGTCAATTAAATCAGAATCATGAATAGAGAATATATGATTTAAGGCTTTGAGAATAGTTAAGCAATGGAACTTAAGTGTATTATAGTCGTAAGTAATATATAGTATCAAGATCTTATCTGAAAATTTACACTATGAGTAAACGATGTATAATGGTTTATTATATAAAATATTAGTCCCCTCGAAAAAATATTAATAAAGTCACAGTTCAAAGACTTCATAAGCTCCAGAGCAGCCGACAGGAAGTCCTGTCCATCATTTTCCAGTTAATTACCTTCACGATCGTAACATTTAATTTTTCTTTAGACGCTTCAAATGGAAACAATAGAGGAGACGTAAAAGATCCTTGTATTTATTGCAATAAATATAAAATGTGTTCAAGTGGTATCAATAATTGATAAAGCCTCCTTAATCTTCACTACATTTCCCTTTGAAGAATCAATATTGAA